>OY997592.1:25909751-28309751 GCA_963921825.1 Erodium maritimum
GACCACCTTCCTCCTTTGGCTAAACAAACAGTGCCCCATTTAACCTTGTGAAGAGCTTTCTTTGTAGGAGTACTGCCCCATAAAAAAGATCTTTGTCATTGCTCAAGTTTCTTAATAATTCCAGAAGGGGCTTTCATCAGAGACATATAGAAGAGAGGGAGGGCACTTAGTGTTGATTTGATTAATGTCAACCTTCCTCCAAAGCTTAGATGCTTAGCTTGCCAAAGGTTGAGTTTTCTCTTGAATTTTGAGATAATAGGATCTCATGTCTTTATCCTTTTGGGATTTGCTCCTACCATAAATCCCAGGTAAGGAATGGGCAGAGAGCATGTGGAGCAACCAAGAATATCAGCAACCAAGTCATCAATTAAGGAGCTGGGATTGAGGACACAAGAACTTGACTTTGCAAAGTTGATCTTCAAACCAGAGCAGAGTTCAAAACTGATGAGGGAGAGTCTGAGATTGTGAATTTCATGTGCTCCACCCTTGATAAACATAATTGTGTCATCTGCAAATTGCAGATGAGAGACTGTAGGACCAATTGTACCAAAACTGAAGCCATCAAATTTTCCCTCTCTGATACCATTGCACATTACTTGATGGAGTCCTTCCCCTGCAATAGCAAAGATGAGTGGAGACAGAGGGCAACCTTGCCTTAAGCCTCTGCACATTTTAAATTCTTCAGATTGTGAGCCATTAATCAAGACAGAAGTGTGAGCCTGAAAGCAATTTCTCATCCAGTGTCTCCAAGTAGAATTGAAACCCATCACAGCAAAGCAATGGTCCAAATAATCCCAATGGAGAGAGTCAAAAGCCTTCTCAAAGTCCAGCTTAATGACAGTAATTTTCTCCTTTGATTTTTTGATTGAGTGAACTAACTCTGAAGCAATAAGCACTCCATCCAAGATTTGTCTCCCCTTGATGAATCCTGACTGAGTGTCACTGATAATGCGGTTGATCACCAATTTAAGCCTGGTAGAGAGAATTTTTGCAAGGATTTTGTAAGAGGCAGAAACCAGGCTTATTGGTCTGAAATCAGAGAACTGAGTAGGGTGCTCCACTTTAGGAATGAGGGCTAGGAGGGTTGAATTTATACCCTTGCCTATTGTGCCAAGGGAGTGAAAGGCCTGTAAAAAATTCATGAAGTCTTCCTTGATAACATCCCAGCAGACTTGGAAGAACTTCAAGGTAAAACCATCAGCACCAGGTGCTTTTGAGCCATTGCAGCTGTTGATGGCACTGATAGTTTCATCAGTAGAGAAAGGAGCCTCCAAAGAAGAGGCTTGAGAAGGAGTAAGCCTTTTGAAGGGGAGGTCAGGAAGCCCCCAAAGATCTTGATCAAGTGCCTTGTAGTGGTTGCCAAAGAATTCAGCTGCTTTGGCTTTAATGTTGATAGGGTCAGTGAGAACACTTCCATTGTAATGAATCTCCACAATTGAATTTTTTACAGCTCTAAAGTTTGCTATAATGTGGTAGTACTTAGAGCACTTGTCTCCATCTTTTAACCAGAGGAGCCTTGATTTTTGTCTCCAAAGAGAGGCTAGCTTTTTTGTTTTTTGGATGAGGAGAGCACCAGAGAGGGATCTCAGAGACATCTCACAGTCAGAGAGCTTTGTGGATTCTGAGAGTAGATCCAATCTGTCAATTTCTGATTTCAAATCATTGCAATCCTTCTCCAGATTACCAAAAACTGTCAGGTTCCAATTCTTAAGTAAAGGCTTCAAAGATCTCAACTTCTGCCAGAGGATGTAGCTTGGGGCACCTGTGAAATGGAAAGAGTTTCAGGCCTCTTTGATAAAGGGAAGGCATCTTTCATCATCAAGCCAAGCATTGATGAACTTAAAATTCCTTGGCCTACATTCAATAGATTCAGATTTGAGTAAGACATGTCTATGGTCTGAAAAACCTCTTGGGTAATTTATCTGGGATAGCCTCCCAAAGTTTGCCACAGTATCTGCATTAATAAGAAACCTGTCAATTTTTGAACAAGAGTGGTTGGGGCCATACCAGGTATATTTCCCTCCTTGCATTGGAAGATCCATAAGAGCATTCAAATTGAGGAAATCTTGGAAATTAGACAAGTCTGAGGATGAAGCTTGGGCCCCAAGTTTCTCATCTTGAGAGAGAATTGAGTTGAAATCTCCTCCAGCAATGATGGCCCTAGGAGTTCCAAGAATTTCCTTCTCAATTTCTTTCCAAAGGACAGCCTTAGCAGAAGCCACACAAGGGGCATAGACATTAAGCAAACAAATTGGAAGAGAGTTATGGACAGATTCTCCCCACCAGTAGATGACATTCTTACAAGGCTTTGCAAGTTTCAGATTGAGAATACTGTGCCTCCAACAAATAATTAATCCACCAGATAAACCAGAAACACCTG
Source organism: Erodium maritimum (assembly GCA_963921825.1). Lineage (NCBI taxonomy): Eukaryota > Viridiplantae > Streptophyta > Magnoliopsida > Geraniales > Geraniaceae > Erodium > Erodium maritimum. The sequence goes on from OY997592.1 coordinate 25,912,132, forward strand.
AGGATGGTGTTGAGACAATGCTCCAATCTAAGCCAAGGCCACAAGTTCTGAGGAAATCATGAGGGAGCACTTTCAGTTTGGTTTCTTGCAAAAAGATGATGGAAGGCTTTCTCTTGGAGATTTCAATTCTTAAAAGGCTCCTCTTTTGATCGGAGGAGATTCCTCTCACATTCCATGAGAGGATGGAGAGGTTCATTTGGATTTGAGAACAGGAGCAGGGAAGCCAGATGGTGGATCTAGAGTTTCCATAGAATTTGCACAAAGGACTTCCTCATCATTCTCATCTGACTGCCAGTGATCAATAGCCTCTTTGGAGTGAAGGTAATTCTTTAGAAGGTTTTCTTTCCCTCTTGTCTTGAAACCTAGCTCTTTGCATGTTTTGAGACCTTGTTTGAAACCAATGTTGCTTGGCCCATAAGTTTCCTGCGTAATTGAGATGTCCAGGTGAGATTTTGAAGATTCAATAATGTCTTTTGAACGGAGAAGTGCCTTTCTTCTCTTTCCTTTCTTCTTGATTTTTTTTTCAATTAAGACAGCAGAGATCGTGCCTTCAGAATCCAAGGAATTTTGAAATTCATTAGTAGCAATTAAAGCTTCTGGCGGGGACGGACCTCTAAGTTCAGAGCCCCTGGCATCAAACCTTGCTTCTGTGGGAGTTGAATTTTTACTAGCCTCCTCGTGACTCTCCCCCATGTCTTCTGACTCTTCGTTCGGATTAACTTCATTTAATGAGGGGGCAACTGAAGAGTTAGACCTTTCAGAGCTCACCTGATCGGAGAATTGAATGTCCGACTTTGATTTCTCCGGCGAGGAGACGCCGTTTGAAATGGGGGGAATGAGGTTTGCATCGCATTCAGAAACTGAGACTAGGAAGATATCATTGTCAATAGTGAAAGAGATCTCTTCAGAGATTGTTTTACTAGAAGCCACATGAACCAAAACATAGGCTCTCTGGAAGGAAAATTTAGAGAGGGATTGAGGATGAACCAGAAGCACAGATCCAAAATGCTCTGCAATGGAATCAAAGTTCTCCGAAATCCAACCTTGGATTGGGACACCACGAATGCAGAGCCATTTAAAGTACCCTCCTTTTGTGAGACAATCTTCTTCGCCACGAACCATTGTGATCCATGGAGCCAACCAAGACCAATCATTTCCAATCATCTGACTCTCAAAAGCCTTGTCGGAGCAGTTGATCATCAGAAGCTTGTTGCCCAAGTCTCTTAATTCAATATCGAAAACCCCCAAAGCACACATCTCATGCTGAATACTATCAGCGTTTCTGAGATTGTTGCTTACCCCCATCCAGGCCTTCCTAGCCAAGGATCCAAGGGTCAAGTCTTCCTTGCCAGAGATGAGCATTTTACCAGAAGTAATTTGTCTCTTCTTGGTAAGATGCGTTCTAAGGTCAAGAACAGAAACCTCACGGGTGCCGGATTTGGATGAGGGACGAGTTGAGGGCGTGTTACCCCTGAGGAACTTTTCTCGTGCTTGGGAGGCAAATAGGGTTGCGCCTTTGAATTTTGTACCTCTGATTCTCTGGATCGTTGATTGAAGATTAGTCGTCCCATCTAGGGTTATGAAGCAAAAATTGACCCCTTTTCTATTTGGATTTCGAGGTAATTGAATCTCCTCAACCTTGCCAAAGGATTCGAAGAAGCCCACCAAACCCTCCTTGGTAGAATTGAGAGGGATATTTCTGACATAGATTTTCCTGGGATGAGAAAACTTTTTTTCACCTTCCTTTCTAATTGAACGGGCAACCAGGGGCTCAATAGATGCCTGCTCCTCTTCATCAGCTCTGAATTCTCCTTCCTCTTTTTCTTCTGGATCGACAAACCGAAGATGTTGGCTTCGCGAGCTATTCGCGACCTGACTCCAAACTTTTTTCCCCTTGTAGAGTTTAGTTTTACCATTTGGCGACCATTGAACACGGTCCCTTCTCACCGGAGAAGCTCCCAGCGCCCTGAGCTCCTCGTCGGTATATTTTGCCATCAAAGCCTCCTCCTTTCTATACTCTTCCACTGCTCAGATCCAGCACCTACGATTATTGCTCAAGCTTTTTGTTAGAAAACATAAACGGATTATCTTGACTTTGCAATCTAGCTCTCCGTCTTCCTTACTTAGGGTTCATCCATTTGTAAAACAAATGAGTAATTCCAGTAACAACTATTGCTACAAAGCCCCTAGATATCTGCACATGTCATTCTTATCCTATCACTTTCTAATCTTCTCAGAGTTGAAACTCTTTTCTTTGCTCTATCTTCAATTTCTGTAGTGCTCATCACTTCCAGTTTCAATCCATCTCAGACTCATATCGACACCATGGCTCTTTCTATTTTCCTCAACTCTTCTCTTCATGGTCCCTAATCTTGGATATGAAATATGGAATCCCCCAATGTGAAACAGAAACGAGACACGACGATGAGTTGGCAGCGAAGCTCGGGGGCCATGGACGAGCCTCTTGCCTTCCTGTGGTGGTGCTGGAGCTAGAAACCTCCCTGTTACTGGACTCGTGCTCGTCACGGTCGACGTTCCTCGCTGGGGTGGGTTCGTTGTCCGAGCCTCCGACGAGTTCGCTTCTATCCCCAACTTCTCTCACCCTTCAACGTCCAGATCTGGCTCGGACGATACGAATCTGGTGGTCGGAGAGTTCAAGGTCGAGGGTTTTTCGGGGACGCGAACCAGGTGTGAGGCTTCGTTGGGGTTCAAATCTGGTTTATTTCTGATTTGGGTCTCGTCGTCCTCCGCTTAGACAAGGAGATTGATTTGTGGTTTATGTGAGAGAGAGTGTTTTGGATGGTGTTGAATCTAGAACAAAGAACAATTTTTGTTGAATGGTGTTGAATCTAGAACGAACGGAGAACAATACCCGATTTTTTTTAATGAATTAATTTAATTGTTAAAATTAACAAATCAAAATTTACAAAATAAATTCTGATTTTTATATATTTTTAATATTAAAATCTGATTTGTATATGTTCAATATCTATAAATTATAATATGATTTATATATAAACCATATTTATAAAACTGATTCTTTAAAAATAAAATTTGATTTTTCTAAAAATAAAACTGTTTTTTCTACATAAAACTAATTTTTTGATATAAAATTGGTTTTTATAAATAAAATATTTTCTATAAATAAAACTAATTTTTTTAAAATAAAAATTTTTTAAATAAAAACTAATTTTTAAGAATAAATCGATTTTTTAAAAATAAAATTCCATTTTTATATAATAAAACTGATTTTTTAAAAGTAAAAATTAATTTTGAAATTAAAAGGTGATTTTTGAAAAATAAGATTGATTTAGTGTTAGATTTAAAAAAGAATTAAAGAAATAAAATTAGGTTTAGAGCTAGCAGGGTTGTGTAATATTCAAAGGTGTGTAAGTGTATTTTCATCATTAAACAAGAAATAGACTGACGGAGTTGGACGGAAAAGGTTTCTGGTTATGAGTTGAAACTTCAAGGTATGCATCAGTTAAAAAAACTTAAGAGTAAACATCAGTGAATCGTGTATACTTAAGGGTACGCATTTGTAACTTACCCTAAAAGTATTCTAAGATATTCACTTTTCCCAATATGTATCCCCTTCTTTATAATTGTAAAAAAAGTGTCATGAACTTGTTTTTCATTGTCTTATGTATAAAAGAAATTCGAAGTCATGATTTTACCCTTTAAAATTTAAATTTTCAAATATTTGAGGAAAAAAAATCTAAATTCTATATCCCTTAAACGGAGAGCAAGACCATTGATCACGACCGAACGAATGCAAACCAAAGCATCCATCCTAAATTTCCCCCAACTACCAAGCATCAAATCCGAACTCAACCCTCAATTACCTGAAGGGTAACCCACCACAGGCCTACACCGAACGATGACTCAAGAAAGGGATGAGCAGACATCAGACCCCATATCTGACTCCCGACAGATTGGAAATGGGGAAAAAATGTCAAAGGAAAAGAATGCCTAAAGCAGAGTGAAAAGCAACACCAGAGATGTCAAGAGACCCAACAACATCAAGGGAGAATAAAATTGAAGCTAAAGCTACTTAGAAAGGGAGACCGGCCAACACCAAGCACAACAGGAACCCCAACTGTGACACCCAAAACCCATTTGATCTTCAAACAATTCAAATTTTCAAATTTTCGGACAAATTCACTCACTTACTTGGGCAGCAAGCAATCAACAAAGAAGCCCCATTTCCATCGACTTATTCAATGCTGAGGATGCTCCTACTCACTCATCACTCAAATACAAGGGCTAAACAAAAACACTCAAGAACTAGGCTTTTTGGAACATCAATACCTGAACCTTACTTTAGTTAACATTTGGGGGCAATACTTGCTGTTTATTTTTGGGCACATTGCAATCTGTAGTTTAATTGCTTTCGTTGTAATCTTCTCTCTCAGAAGAGATTAATTTAAATATGTTTTCGCTGATAAAAAAACAACCAATGACTAACACAAACTCGTCGGGGCCAACACCGAACCCTAAAACTGCACCACGACAAGCAAATAGAGAACAAAAGAGGGGAAGTCAAAAGGAACCGAGCCGCAAGTAGATATCAAGATGACAACGCCGTGCACGACCGAGGAAGGTGAAGAGGATCCAGATCTGATGAAATTAGATCCAACCAACGAACCAAGGGGAGGAAAGAGGGAACGAGAGGCAAAGGAAAGGAAGGAAGAAGGTCCGCCGATGACCTTCTGGCCAAAAGAACTACGGTGACCATCATGGTCACCGTAGGGTTGGGTTTTTCTAAAGAGAGGGTTTTCACGGTAATTTTGAACATATTCTTAAGCGCATATGTATTATATGCTCCACAAAATGATACGAAAACTCAAGCAGACATCTTGCTGAAAAAAACCCATAACTTTTTCATAACTACTGCCAATCCATATTACATGCTCACTTCTGCCTAGACTCTGCATGCCTATGAGATATTTAGATAACAATTACCAGAGAACCAAATCAGCGTTTTTTCTTAGCTGAGATGGTTAATCATTCTGCATGAAGCGGGGCATTTATTAGTCATCTTCAAGTTCACTTTTCAACCCTCTGATGAACCAATATTCCATGCTTGCCTGCGCGGCTCTGCAAGGTGAAAAACGTAAGAATCGTGCCATTTGCTGCTCCTGGAGTTGTCAATGGTGTGGCAGAGAAACAAGAGGTACCTATGTTGAGGATGCCACCAATAGGATTTATATGCAAAGGGCACCCATGTCAACAAGTCCTACGTCATGTTCACAGGATGACACATGTCCACCTTTCTTCCCTTGCTTTTTTTCCTTTCTACCCTTATTTGACTCAACCTTCTGGTTTCTGATACAATAACAATGCCGCATTTGTTATAAACTTATATTTCTCTACCCAGTCCGGTTTGTACGAACTTACCAGGCAAATATAACTCAACGGGTTTAAGTAGTTTAAATAAGTACTCCAAGTTTAAATAACTAAAGTAGACACATAATAGAAGAGTCAAGAAGCATACACAACAAGCTTGGTAGAGGATCTTCCCGAAACTGTTCCACAACAAGCCTTATATTTCTTTTTTGAACCACAAGGGCATAATTTGTTTCTTGAAATTTTCTGTCATCACCCAACCAAAAATTAGAGGAACCCAATCTGAAAATACTTGAAAAGAAACATAAAAAAGGAAAACAAAGATCAGAAAACCTTTTCATCCAGCTTGGAGCTGTTCTTTTCATGTTTATGTTTAGCACTGACACTCAAAGAACCCTCTAAGTGCGTCTTGTTTCCAGGTTCCTTTTCCTGGTGCTCATGATTTCTAGTTTCAACATCATCTGGATTTTGAATACAAGAAAATCTAATGAAATGAAAAAGTAAAAAGACAAAAACGACAAGTGTCTTGAATAGAAAATAATATATATTTGAAGAGAACAACCTGACATTAAAAAATGTCAGCAAGGGAACAGGACCAAATCTAACACTACGACAGTGACAAGCAGGTTAGTATCCAATCCCTCTATTTAACAGTTTGCCACATAAACCAAAAAATTACAGTTTTATGATAAGTACAAATATGGACAGGATATATAAAAGAGAATATGATAGAACAAAAAAATGCAATGCAACAGAGGATATTGGAGATAAAAATAAATCATTTTTGCCAGATATTAACCATGAATCTTTCCTAAGATCACAAACCCACAATTAAAATACATATTAAATTTCATGGTTAATATCTGGCAAAAAATGATTTATTTTTATCAAAAAAAAAATACATATTAAATTTCAAACTTTTATTTAGGCTGCTTTGCAGGACTACAAGTAAGAATCTCAATTACTATCTGATGACTAATACCAAGAGGTTGATGATGAAACAAATCCACAATCCAATTGAAACTATTTTAGAAATCATTGCACATCTAAAACCTTTAATACCCATTGATTACCAATGACAAAAGATACATCTAAAACAATATTAGACACTCTTCATCTCAGAAGCTTAACCTTGACAAATGAAAGCATGAGACCCATTACAAAAGACCCATGAATGAATTTCAATTTTATGCTTATCAACAACTGCAGCAGCTTAATCTTGACAAGTCAAAACATGAGGCAGATGAGTCTAAGGTGGATATACAGCTAACAGAACAGAAAATGAATCAATATGTAGGACATTTGCAGTTTGCGCGTCTTCAAAAAATATCAAGAATACCACACCACTACTAGCTTTACTGGTATTACTTATTGCAATAATAAATTTTCTCGAAAAGTTTCCTAGACAGGGAGCATTTTCCTTGGCACACAACATTGTGGTATAGCAAACAAAATACTAGGAGAATAAACTAAGATACTCCATATGTGAAACAGTACTAACCAGCCATTACCATAAGAAGTACTTGTATAACAAGTATGGGCATCCTTTTCAGATAAGCTTTCCTTTGTTTGTTGTTGTGCTATCAGATACTCTATTGCAGCATCCACATCACCATCTACTTGTAACAAAACCTGGGTAATAAAAACAAGGAGACAGCAAACAGTAAAAACCACCAACATTCTATCAAGTCAATATTAGAGGAATATTTATTGAGATCAGATGAACAAGATATTTAAACATCCAGTATTCAGTCACAAAAGCAGCAACCATAACAAAAATTCACAAACGAATAATAACCTGTTCAGCTTCTCCAGCATTTTCACAACCACTTCCTGCCATGAGTAGCTTGATAGATCCTGCACTAATGGTATCTTTACCAGACCTCCCTTTGGACTTGCTAATTGCAACTTTTGCTTGGCTAGATGTCGTTGAAAGGTCAGCATCAGCCTTTTCACAAACCAGAACATATCAAGCTATTGGTACAAATAAATGCAGGAGTTTTGAGAGCAAAGCAGCATCATGGTTACAGAGGAAGAAAGGGAAACCTTGATTATGATAGGCCTAGCCGGCCCATCACATGGGTCTTCCTTCAACCGAACACTATTATAGTGCTCCTCATTATGATAAGATCTGCAAAAGCAATGACAAATTCGTTACATTTCCACATAAAGCCAAATATCATCATCTAATTACCCCAAAACACAACAGAGAATGACCATTCAATAATGACAATGGGTAATGATGTGGACGTAAAATGTATCTATTCTTCTAGATATTTTATCCCACATTTCTAAACTTTTCAGTCCCGGTTTTATAAGGTTTGATGCACTTGTATCTCTATGTGTGTTAGTCATCTTGCATCAGGGGTATTCAGGAATCCGGAGCGAAAAAAGAGCTAAAATGGAGCAAAAACAGCAAAGTAGCTGAAACCAGATATCATACCTTCATATATATGGTGATTGTACAAACGAGACAGAGAGCACGAAACAACGAAATTCAGGCCATACGGCATTTCATATGGCGTATAAATGGGCGTGCGCACTATACCCCAAAACATATGACGTATGAAGGGATATGGATGTACCCCAAAACACACTGAGTATGAATCGGATATAGCCGTACCCCAAAACATACGGCGTACGGCTGGAGTACGCCCCGTACCCCAGATTGTATGGCATCGTACGCACACGCAAATCTGATATTTTTCCAGTGTACTTTCTCTTTTGCCTAAGGTTTTTGATGAAGTCTAAATAGGAAATTAGGGCTATTGTAATGAGGGACTACTTTAAGAGACAAAAACACTGATTTTGAGAGCTAGGCTTTAAGATTTAGAAATTTTAGAGAAGTGTATGAGATCAATAATCGAGTTCTTCATAGTTTTCATCAATAAACTGGTATTTGTATCACATTTACTATTTATTATGTCTATCTCTATGTTTTTCTTATTCCGCTGTCATGAACTAAAACTCCACTGATCTAGGGCATAGGGGAATAATATGAACGAGTAATGTAATAGGCTTTACACTTGTTAAACTTGTATTTAGGTTAGTGTTTATATAGTTTCGTGCTTAATGTTTTGTCGCCTTGATTACGTGATAGATGATGAAATTCTATTGAACAATTGCGAAATGAGGTTATTAGGAGGATGAGGGAATTATCTAAATCGGGTTTAAATCTAGACTAGAATATAGCTAGGTTAACAAGACTCCAACAACCACATGATAATAGCCCCGAAAGTCAAGGGAGTGCTTTGTACCTTTCCACATCTAGATTAGAAGTAACTAGGTGGTCAAAGTATAATAGATATGGTAAGGATTAGTTAAATAGACTTTTCGTTGCCTCTCGAATGTTCGTGTTTACAACTGTAAACCGAATTCCCGATAAGTTATTTGTCATATTATTACCCCACCGATATCCAGATCGCTTTAGTGTGTTTTTGCTTTGCATTAAACCATATATTATTTCGTATTAAATTCAATCATTATTTTCTAAAAAAATCATATATCATTTAAGAAATAGCTTAAGTAAGATATTAAGAATTAAGTGCTTCAAGTACTACTTGACAACCGGTGTGCTTACCACACCGGTTTTATGTGTTAGTTTCCAGGGATTCATGTAACATATTCAAAAGATCATTGGGCTATGCATGTTCTCCACAATTATTTTCCTTTTCCAATTAAGCTCCTAATGCATGACCATTCAATTATGACTTTTTAGTGGGATAAATGAATTCTTTTACTCCGCCCCCTAAAGGGCTAAGAGATGATACTTTTTCATCATCTAACTTACGCACGAAGAACAGGAACCAGAAGAACCTACATATGAAGTAACCCATTTGCTACACTCATATAAACTGTCTATTTGTGACTACCCCTTTCTCGTGGGTCCAAAACACAACAGAAGGTTGTCATAATATCTCTTCCAGAATGGTCTCCCACTGATGGCTCCCCCAACCCTGACAGTAGGTCTTCTTTGCCCACCACTTAAGCCACACATGAAAGGCTCAAATCCAATCTTAGGAAACAATGGAGCTTTATAGGGTCTTTCAGTCTAGGTGCAGAACTGGACATCTAACACTCAACGATATAGGTTTCTACCTTATGTAACTTTTTTTATCAGTATATGTTATAGAACGTGTGGTACTATTGAAGTACATTGAATGATGAATGTTTGTGGAGTAGACAAGTTGTAGTGCAGCAACATGTAACATACAAATTTAAATATGCGATTACAACCCAAATGACTACTTTAATGGCTTAATGAATGCTAGTAGTCCAGTTCAACCCACTCTTATATTATCATTTAACCATAAGTGCTATTATACAAGATTTTTCGGGTACACTCAGAAGAGTAAGCATCATCTACCAATAATTATATAACTAAAACTACAAGTGTATTCGGACAAGCCAACTAACAGTGTAATCACTATAAATACTTTAGAGTACTCACAAATGTATCATAAGAGCCCCATTGTCACAAAAATTCCGTATATACCAGCGAGGTGACAAATTCTGTATCAAATGAAACAATGAGAGCAGCAACACAACAAAATCATATTGTGAAATAAAATAAAATAAATCAGTATGCAACGATATGCAAGTTTGTACACAAGAACATGCAACAATAAAAATATAATGCATAGATAGATATATACAACATATGATGGTCACATTCATCATGTGTAATAAAAGTGTCCTTCCCATATATCTCCCCTTGCAGAAAATACTGTAACCTAATAAGAACCCAGTCATCAATATACCTAACAATTGAACCTAGTCATTAGATTAATGAGCCTGGTCATTAATCAAATGAACTTATGTATCTATCCAAAAACTCAATTCCTATAATATTAATCGAAGTCTACCCAACTTACCAAATACCAATCCTAATACAATTGTAAAACTAAAGCAATAATAAAAAGGAAACTAATGATCCTATCCGATCTCCCCTTTGCCTTGATGGGCAAGGCTTTTCCTTTGGTAAATCATCCCCTTGTACCGGCCCACACGGCCCTTAACACAACCTTATTACAGAGTTTGAAATATTAGCCAAATTGCAATTTCTGCTCTAGGAAACTAAACCTCTAGCTTGGAGTAAACAATGGAGCTAGAATATAACCAATCAAACATTAATAATTTTAATAATTCAAACTGAAACCACGTATGGTACTGCAGGATACATATAGCGGTTAAAATCCATACCCCCGTACAGTTTTCAGCATAGGGTGACGATTTCAAATGTAACTTCATAGATTTACCCCAAGCATTTTAATCTATTATAGATCAGCTTGATATCTTTCTAAGTTTCAGAGGTAGCACTTATTATGCAGGCAAGTGAAGTTGTTGGACAACTTCATACATACAGATCACTATTTTTTAGGCTTCACATACAAAATATCAGTGTATAATCAGAAATGTGTCATATTTAGGTAATATCAGATATTTAGACATGTTAGAAGGAACTATGTCAGATGAAGGAAAGACTTACTCTATGAATACATATATTACTATGTGTTACAAGAGAAGCTGCCTGTAGTTCCATATGTCCAGCCCATGTCCCATCCTTTGCCATGGACTGGCAGTAATCGTCAAATGGTACTTCATCTTCAATAAAAGGCTCATACAATTCACGATGTTCCTGTTGAATGAATATCCAATATCAAAACCATTTGAAATTAGGATTTCAATTTATGAAAAAGAAACATATGATAGATGACGCATGAACCAGATAACCAATTTATAATTGAGTTATGCAATGTATTCTAAGCCAAATTTAAGTGGTGAATAAAACAAATATAGATCAACTGTTTTTACGATACAAGTAACAAGTTACATGAATAGTTCGATATTTTTATCTGCATACCTTTATATATTGAACCACCATGTTGCGATATTTTTCATGTTCCTCCTCACTGCCTTCCAACTGTTCTGCAAGGGCTCTGTATGCCAGTGAAACAGAACAAGTTAAAACTATTAAAAAAAACATCTATCAAACAAATTCACCGTACATTATATCATGAAAGTTCATAAAATCTAAAATGTATAAATGCAAAGTCACAGCTGATATAAATTTACATTTTCAGATACACCCCAAACATATCAAGGTACATGGACTGAGCAGTTACTTTGATAAATTTGCGTCCAGTAGAACTGACCTGAAAAAACAATTACCATCTGAAGTGACTTGAATAATCTTTAGACCCAATGCATCAAGCTGGCCACGAAGTTGAGAAATATCATCCTGCTTCCCCTGTCCTTTAACCTGTCATATGAACCAGTTATTATTCATTTAGATTAAACCGAGTATCACAATTGGAAGTCATATGGAGTATTTTGAGCCTCAAAATATCCAGATGAATCATAAAAAGCATTACCACAACAGACTAAATTTCACAAAAGTCGTTTCTCAAGATGATAATCTATACTTGTCTCATCCTAGATGACTTTATAAGTTTTCTTTGGTCTCTGTAAGCAAAAATGATGAACCTTTCACATACATGGTTCTTTGGTGAACTCCTTGTCTCATCATCCAATAGTTTTTTTATCCCACGATTCCATAAGGATGACCCGGAAAAGCCATCTTCACTTTAGACACTCATAGTCGCATAACTTTTGAGGTGACACACCATATAAAGCAATACAGTCCGTCGGTGGATAACAAATCAGTTGAGGTGGGTAAAATGTTTAAATTTAGAATAGCAATTCAGCAAGTAACATGCCAGTGGTCTATATTAGAATCGAAATTCGAGCAAATTACAATGTGGGCAATCCGTTGTCCTTCAAAAAGTTTCTGTGACAACTAAAAACCATCTAAACCAACCTTGAAGACGCCTCATTCATGGCGAGAAAATCAATAAAGCAATCATGGTAAAAAAAACGGCAACAGAAAAAGTGATGAACTTCATCGGATACTAAATTTGAGACTGGCATGCAACAGAAGAAAGAATAAACCGCCAAATTATAGGATTAGGCAAAAAATAATTCCAAGCGCACAACAAAACGGCAAAAGTGTAGAGACAGGAAGAGATAAGTGGGAGGACTCACGGTATGAAGTTTCTTGGGTTTGGACTTGTTGTGGTGCTTTGGTTGGACCATGGATCCTCCAGAACCCAATACAAAGATATGAATGACACTCTGCTACAGAGGTTCTGAGGGACGAAATCGCAGAAGAAACAGGGCTAGGTTTTTGTTTGAGAGAGAGCACTGGCGGCTATTTCCGGAGCAGAGACTGAATTTCGCGGCGACGCGGGCTGGTCCGTCGCATGTTAATCGTGACCTTGTGAATTGGGCCTGCCGTCCGACAAATTTTGTATTGGCCGACAAACCATGTATACCTAGCTGAACAGGCCGACCCATGGGCTATCTGATATTAGTTTTGAATCATAATCTACTTATTAAAATAAAAAGTTTTGCAATGAATTACACCTTTGGTTCAAAAAAATCTATATTTTAAGAGAGGTAATTTTTACCTCAATACCCTAACTATTTTTTGTGGCACTTCAGTATCGAGGAGAAATCTATTGAGAACCACTCTTAACGTAGGAACCGTGAGAACCAATCCTAGCCACTATCACATATGATCCAACACTCATCAAAATGCCACATCATCACCTCAATCCAACCCCATCCACGCCAATTTCATCTATTCTCACACAAGTAATGGCATAATTGTAATAGCATGGTGCCATGTGGACAAGTGTCCATTTTTTTTCTTCACCAATTCACTAATTTAATATTTCCCGATTCGTTTGAACTCCGATTAACTTCAAACTTGCGCCAATATTTTTTTTTCAAGGGCTTTAAATCAAGATCACTCATGAATATATTTTGAAGAACGAAAATAAAAATTTATATCAATGTGATAAAAATAATGTTGAACGTTGATAAATGTTCACTAATAAATGTTTTATATCGGAGTACCAAACTAGTGCTAAATGTTGATAAAAAAAACATGTAATGAGGTGATAAGAAACAAATAATGAGGTGATAAAAACCATTTTCATTTTTGATAATAAGTGTGATACACTAGAGTTTAACGTTGATAAAAAAAACTTGTGATGGGGTGATAAAAAACACGTAGCTCAATGATAAATCTAGTGTTTAGTGTTGATAAAACTGGTGTTCATATAAAGCCCGTGATAAGATGATAAAAATCATGATCAGTTTTGGAGAATGGGGTGATAAAACCATTGTAAAGTGTTGATAAAACCAGGGTAAAGTGTTGATAAACCTAGAGCAAAGTGTTGATAAAAAGTACTCATATATAATTTCTTTAAAAACCAGCCCCGAAATAAAAAAATTCGTGCTTCAAAAAAACATGTGATGGGGGTGATAAAACACACGTAATTTGAATGATAAACCTAGTGTTTAGTGTTGATAAAACTAGTGTTCATAAAAAGCACGCGATGAGGTGATAAAATCATTATCAGTTTTGGAAAATGAGGTGATAAAACCAGTGTAAAGTGTTGATAAAACCAATGTAAAAGTGTTGATAAATCCAGAGCAACGTGTTGATAAAAATTACCCAGATTTTTTTTACAAAAAAACAACCGCGAAATAATTTTTTTTTTGTGCTTCAAAATATATTCATGACTGATCTTGAATGAAAGCCCTTAAAAAACAAAACTAATTGCGCAAGTTTGAAGCCAATCGGAGTTCAAACGAAGCGGGAAAAATTAAATTAGTGAATTGGTTAAAAAAATATATGATAGTTTTACTAAAAAAAACTCTTACCACTAACTAAAAGTGATGTTTTTTTGCAGTCAACAAGTCAACTACTCAAATGCATCTCATCCATCCATTCTTAAAATGGATGACTTAGATTGGTTCTCGCGGTTCCTACGTTAAAACATGGTTCTCACCAGATTTCTCCTCCTTCAGTATCTTAGAATGACATTTTGTGTCAGTTTAGTACCTACCGTTAGTTTCAATCTATTTTCCATCCAAACATTTGAAAAGTTCATAATACCTCTTACCAACAGTCAAATTTTCAAACTCATGTCATTAGTTTTCAAATTTTTATTTTATTTCTTTTAAAAAAAATCAGTTTTATGTTTTTATAAAAATTATATTTTATTTCAAAAAATCAGTTTATTTTTTATAAAATCAGTTTTTTATTATAAAATCAGTTTTTTTTTATAAAATCAGTTTTTTTTATAAATCAGAGTTTTTATTAAAAAAATCAGTTTTTTTATTTATAAAATCAGACTTTTTATTATAAAATCATTTTTTTATTATAAAATCAGTTTTAAATTTAAAATTATATATATACAATCAGATTTTGTTTTAAAAATTATAGGAAAAATTCCACATCAATACCCTAAAACTTTCATTTTTCATTTAGAGTACCCTAATACTTTTTTGTGCCACCTCAGTACCCTAAACTTTTATTTATTCCGTTTTAGTACCCGTCGTTAACTTTCCATCCAATTTTAGACAGAAAGTTAAAAATATTTTTTTAAATGTCAATTTTACCCTTTGACTTCTTCAAACCCTAAGAACCTAAAATCAAGCTCCCTCATTTCCTCACAGTATTTCTCTGTAACTTCCAATCTCTCTATCCCCATATCAGATCTTACGCCTCCTCTTGTCCCAATCTCTCTCCATCTCCGTCTCTTCTCCTCCACGTCCGCTGTTCCAGCACGTCTCCGGCACACCTCCGCCTCCACGTCCTCTGTTTCAGCTCGCGTTTGTTCGTGTCAGATCTCAAATGAGGGAGATGAGGAACGACCATGGAAAAAGGTTCGCGTTTGTTCTTATTATATACTTCTCTTCGATTTTGGTGGAAAATAAACCGAAGATGGGGCACATATCTTCGCGTCTGTTCTCGCTCCTCGCTCTTCACTGGACAACGCTCAAGCTCGCTGGAGCTGGAGCATTGTCACGCCCCAAATCCGGTTTTGACCGGACTCGAGACGTGAACTTAAATAAATAAATAAAGACAATTTAAAAGAAATAAGTCTTGAAATAACAGCTTTAAACATTCGAACAACAGCGCGAGTCACAACTCGATAAAACGAATTAATAAAAGAATTAAAAGTCAAGATAGTACGTCGCTAGACAACTAGCCTAGGACACCCGTTAGCTCCCAAGCATCGAGCATCCCACTAGTAAAACTCCCGCTCAAGACCTGAAACACAACAAAGTAAGGGGTGAGCTTTCGCCCAGTAGAAAAAGTAGTTAAGGTAATGAACATCGGCTCACCACCACGAGTAACCATCCAATTAGGGCATACTAGTACATCACAACTAACTGCCAAACCAGGGTTCATAGTCAAACTTACCACACACTCGAACGACCGCTTTCACACAATAAAACATTAACCAAGTAGCAAACGTATCACATACAAAAGCAACCAGCACACGTCCCGTACCGTAGTCCCTGAACTCCGCCGGTTGTACACAGCCTAACTCCATCACATCAAACCGGAAAGTCAAAGTATCATATCGGACTACCTCTCGGTCCAGAGGAGACACATATCGTCGAGGCTACCGGAAAACATCCCTAAGGGAGACATATCATCGGAGCTCCCGGAAACGTCCTCAAAGGACCATAGATCATCGAGGTGGAAACACGACACCTAGTGCCAACACGACCCGTAGGCCCAATATGACCCGTCGGCCCGACCCGTAGGCCCAATCACGACCTCCTCGTCTTCCTCCGGGTCATCTTCTTCCATCGATGGGGCTTCCTCCTCGTCTTCCTCCTCTGGGTCGTCTTCTTCCATCATTGGGGCTTCCTCCTCGTCTTCCTCTGGGTCGTCTTCTTCCATCGCTTCCTCCTCGTCTTCCTCATCTTCATCATCCTCGTCCTCCTCTTCCTCTTCCTCTTCCTCTTCCTCGTTGTCTTCCTCCTCCTCCTCTTCACCATCGGCGAGTTGCTCGTCTTCGTCCGGGTCTCCCTCTTCGTCGTCGCCGGAAAACGGCTAGTCCTGCAGGAGTTTGTCGTCGCCTGAGCAGCCCCGTCTCCGTTTTGAACCGACCTCTTCCCCGTCTTCTGAGTCGCTGGAGTTGATGCTGGTAACATTGGACCAGGAGAAATCATCCCTGGTGCGAAAAACCCTCCGTCCTCAAAGATCCATGGCGCATATGGGGATGGTGGTGGTGGTGGTAGCCCTAGTCCGCGGCGTAGTGGTGGTGGTGGTTGACGGGCTTGTGGTCGTGGTTGACGGGCTGGTGGTGGTGGTGGTGGTGGTGACGGGCTGCTGGTGGTTGACGGGGTCATGGATCAACTGGTGGAACGAAGAAGAGAGAAAGAAAGAAGGCAAGGAAATTTTCTCATAATTGAGCAAGGCTGTAAACCAGAATGGATGGAATGAGTTCCAGATCGGCTCTTAAATAGAGTTCAAAAAGTGAAAACCATCATTACAAAAATTGAAGAGACATGACACTTAGGGTTAAGAAGTTATTAAAAAGGCACCTATTAGTAGTAATTTGAAGGGACTCGTCGGTTCAACTAATTTAATTGACAAGACTCCACTATTCACCCTTAAACTCGGACTGACATGTGTCATCATCGCCCGAATACGAACCCGACCTGACCATATGGTTCTAGATCTATTCCCGGATCTGGTCCGACTGAGTCTCCGACCTTAGAATTTACAAATTACATCCATTAATACAAGTGTAGTCCACTAATAAATTTGACAAGACAAGACAAGACAATATGGTTCAACCATAAATTAGACTTAGTGTTTCTAAATATATTGTGCAAATCTATCCTAATATGATTGTAGGAATTAATTATACAAATCTTTTGATGGAATGGATCCCAGATCTTGTCAGAATGTGTCCCCGACCTAATCTCCCTTGGTGAATCTGATTATAATCCATTCAAACACATCAGATTATAACAAAAAATCAGATTATAATCAAACACATTAATCAAACACATTAATCATACACATTAATCAAACACATTAATCAAACATATTCATCAAACACATTAATCAAACACATTATTGTACAAAAAATATTTCACCAACATTAATTAATCCATTCAACATTGATCATTTGTAATCCAGTAGCTTAAACCAACAAATATGTTTCCAACAGTGGAGTTGATGCTGGTAACATTGGACCAGGAGAAATCATCCCCCGGTGCGAAAAACCCTCCGTCCTCAAAGATCCATGGCGCATATGGGGATGGTGGTGGTGGTGGTAGCCCTAGTCCGCGGCGTAGTGGTGGTGGTGGTTGACGGAAACATGGTGGTGGTGGTTGACGGGATTGTGGTCGTGGTTGACGGGCTGGTGGTGGTGGTGGTGACGGCTGCTAGTGGTTGACGGGGTCATGGATCAACTGGTGGAACGAAGAAGAGAGAAAGAAAGAAAGCAAGGAAATTTTCTCAGAATTGAGCAAGGCTGTAAACCAGAATGGATGGAATGAGTTCCAGATTGGCTCTTAAATAGGGTTCAAAAAGTGAAAACCATCATTACAAAAATTGAAGAGACATGACACTTAGGGTTAAGAAGTTATTAAAAAGGCACCTATTAGTAGTAATTTGAAGGGACTCGTCGGTTCAACTAATCTAATTGACAAGACCCCACTATTCACCCTTAAACTCGGACTGGCATGTGTCATCATCGCCCGAATACGAACCCGACCTGACCATATGGTTCTAGATCTATTCCCGGATCTGGTCCGACTGAGTCTCCGACCTTAGAATTTACAAATTACATCCATTAATACAAGTGTAGTCCACTAATAACTTTGACAAGACAAGACAAGACAATATGGTTCAACCATAAATTAGACTTAGTGTTTCTAAATATATTGTGCAAATCTATCCTAATATGATTGTAGGAATTAATTATACAAATCTTTTGATGGAATGGATCCCAGATCTGGTCAGAATGTGTCCCCGACCTAATCTCCCTTGGTGAATCTGATTATAATACATTCAAACACATCAGATTATAACAAAAAATCATATTATAATCAAACACATTAATCAAACACATTAATCATACACATTAATCAAACACATTAATCAAACATATTCATCAAACATATTAATCAAACACATTATTGTACAAAAAATATTTCACCAACATTAATTAATCCATTCAACATTGATCATTTGTAATCCAGTAGCTTAAACCAACAAATATGTTTCCAACAGTAATCAATTAAACATTTCTCCAAAAACATATTCAGTCATATTTGTAATCAAGTAGCTTCTCGAACTTATTGGCTATATCCACACACATCTTCAATCGATAAACAGGGACATGAGACTGTTCCATGTAATCGGCAATAGGAAATTCTTGCAGCTGCAGCTCGCAGTGCTTTAGGGAAAAAACAACTGAGTCTCCTCTGCACAATAAAAGCGAATTAGTGACAATAAATATTAAGTCATAAATAAATCTTAAGATGAAAAGTGTTTATGCACACCCATACTTCAACTCTTGTTGAGGCACACCCGATGCCCTTTCATACGTCCAACTCGTCCCCGAATGCAGTAATTCCCTGTGAAACATCTTCGAAGCAATGAGCATGGGTGGGATCATCACCAAAAAAGGTTTCATCATGCTGTCTAAGACAGATGCTTCTGGAACAACTCTTGCATCGCTATCATACACAAAAAGGATGCAGCGAGATATGTCTGCCACCACCATAACCCAATGTGCCTCTTTTTTGTCCAGCTCCACAGGAAAATATATTTTGTCACACCCTGCCCAAGCCTTACCAGCATGCAGCGGACGATTACCTCTAACATACGCCAATAAGAAGTCTGGTACTTTCCATAAATCAGTGCTGCTGCATTTCACGTGCTCTTCCTTGATTGCAATAGCAAATGTTGTGTCCAACACCACGACATCTTGTGCATAGTGCTTAGTGAAACGCCCCTACCGCTTTCTAATTCCCAACAACCCATCATCCATGTGATGTATACATGAAAGTGAATTAAATTCCTAATAAAAGTATAATTGAAAACAATGCAAATAATAAGTAAAATTACACCTTACCTTGTCAGTCAACTTGTCGTGACACCGGATTAAAAGATGAAAGTAATACCGGGTGAGCTCCCTGTAAGGTGTATGTGAGATTTTTTCCTTGGCTACGTTCTTCATCCGCAGTAGTGTTCTTACATCCGAATACACCTGGGCTGTGGATGGATCATGTTTTAGAAGAGGGTCCAACTTCTCCAAATTGACAAGAAGTCTCCTCTTTTTGGTCTTTGTTTCTTCACTGTCATCTTTGTGTATAACAGGTTTTGGCACTTCAACCTTTGGTTCTCTCTTCCGCTTCTTTGTTGCGACGCGCTTCTTTGTTGTGACAGGCTTCTGTGGGGAGATCTTAGCAGCGAGACGCTTGGTTCTTGTTCTTGTAGCTGGCATTTCCCTCACAACAGGCAGCTTCATCCCCATCTTCATCTCTTGGTTCACATCCGGCATTTCCATTTCACCGACATCTTTTTCAACAGGGATATCCTTTTCAACAGGGACATCCTTTTCAACGGGGACTTCGTGTTGGGCCACTTCGTGTTGGACATCCGGCATTTCCAGATTTTCAGCAGTCATTTCTTCATGTTGGGCCACTTCCTCAACAGAAGCCTCTTGTTCTTCTTCTCGTTGGGCCACTTCCTCAACAGTTTCCTCTTGTTCTTCTTCTTGTTGGGCCACTTCCTCTACAGCGGTCATTTCAATTTTTACGACCTCCTCTACATCGGGCACTTCATCTTCTTCTTCTTGGTTCACAACAGGTACATCAGGTACTTCTTCTTCTTCTTTTTCTTCTTTTTCTTCTTCTTCTTCTTCTTTTTCTTCTTCAGCAGGTACAGCAGGTACGACAGGTACAACATATATTACTTCTTATTCTTCTTCTCGGTTCCCTTCAACTTCAACTCTAGCGGGCAGTCCTTCTAACCCTCCTTCTTGGTTCACATCCTGGTTGTCTTTGTTCACATCCAGGTTGTCATCGAACATGTGCATGTCATCTTGGTTGTTCTGGTTGTCCTGATCTGGCATTGATGCTTCAGAAGATGTACGGAAGTCGTTTGATGCATGATTTAATGCATCATGCCGGATAGACAGAGCATCCATAATCATATCAAATTGTTTCTTCTGCACTTCCATCGATCTTTCAAGATCAGCCTTCAGCTCCAGGGTTTGTGTCTTTAGCACCTCAATTTGCTCCATGACAACCTTCGAAAGTCCATCATCAAACTGTGGATGTGACTGTGTCTCTGACGGTGGGTGTGACGTATCAACCTCTGGTGGGGTTGGCGCTGCCACATGGACGGTCTCATCCTGAGGAAATGAGACTACATAGCCTTGCTCCAACTTGTCAACCATGTTGTCCAACAACGGATTCAGATGTTCTTCTTCAAGGTTTTGGAATTCTATCATCCAAGGCTGCTTCTTTACTTCCTCAGTGGGGACCAACAGACTTACTATTTCCTGAGCACAAAAAACAAATAAAATTAGTATGTTAAAATTTATATCAAAAGTGGAGTTGCAACTAAATTCCTAACCTCCGGTGTGCTTTGTAAGAATGCTTCCTTAACAACACTGTAAGAGGGATTTCTACTCCACGTTGTCCTCCATTTCAAAATCCTAGGTAAGTTTGGGCAGAATTCTTGACGAATTGTTGCAAACTTCCTTGCTAATGATGATATGCATTCAAATGCAAGTACCTACGACATAAGATACAAATCATAAGAGAGCATGTATACTACGATATTTATTTGGTATTAATGAATATCTACTTACCGTTAGAGGAAGAATAAATCTGGTATACGTCATACTACTCTCATTTCTTGGGTTCTTCTGAGCCACACTTGCTATTAATGTTCGCTGAATTTGCCATTTGATCTACAACAAATAAAATTCAATCAGTAAACTGAATAAATTTTATGAAGATCAAGCTTAAACACCAACAATCGATTCTATACCTTTAGAATCTAAAACCAAGATCCTTGATTCACTCGATCAAGCTGAACGAAGGCTCACCACTCAATCGAGCTATGTAGGTAGGACCCCGTCCAATCACATCCAATGTGACTCTTGGCTAGGGTATGTACTTAAGTACACGGCTTACCCTATCTGATACCCTAGCTCAACCCTAGCTGAGAATCGTAGTCGGGTCCACCAATTTTCAACTATGACCCGCCACTATGTAGGTGCTCCGCTAAGGCGCACGACACCCACATATGTCGTCCAAACCTACTACCCCACTTTCCCATGGATGCTCCGCTAATGCGCACGACACCCATAGGACGGGGAGGTAGTAAGGTGTTGAGAATTGGGAGGTATCGGACATGACCCGTTTTTACTTGTCCGGTTGTGTTTAAAACTTTTGGCACATCCTAGATGCGATGAGCACATCAACAACATTCCAACTGTAATGATGCCTCCAATTACATCCAATGTAATTCTTCCTTCGAACCCGTCAACTACATCTAATGTAATGAAGGTTCTAAGGGCTCACAAACAAGGATTAAAATTCCAATTTTATCGTTGCATGTGAGGTGATATGTTCGGTAAATAAAGTTAAGCATGCAATTCTAAAACACATAGAATTAATCATGCATAAACTAAACCAAACATAAAACGATAAATGTGCACATAATAGCCCCCTAAACTAACTCCCAGTAGCTTCTTGAGCTCCATCGACTCCAAGCCGATGTCAACACCCGTAAAGCCACCAAAAGACCTTTTCGCCCTTTCTTCGTCTTGAGTAAAATATTACAATTTAATACACGACTCGCAGGTCGGGAATAAATAAATATTAAAAACAAGTGGTTCGACGACCACACCTTGAAAGAATAATTACACGCTAACTCTAACGGCTCGCAGGCCGTGAAAAGCGATAAATAATTAAAACGAGCTCGGGGATATAATGTGCACCATGCCAACATCACATCACACATCGTGTTATCAAAAAATCATGTTATCAAACATCATGTGATTTTCCGATTTTATTTAATAGCCAAGTTTCGAAAATATTTGATGCTCGGTTTATCGAAACCGTTCAAAAATGAAACTTTTGAACATTTGATCTTCGAGTTCGTCATGACGGTTCCAAACTCATCATAACTAACAAAACGGTTTAGCCTTGGCATATCAACCATCCAATGGTCATGCTTGGCCTAGCTCCGTCCAACGGATCCCTGTTCGGTCCCGGTTTCGGCTCCCCGAGAGTCCCGCTCCCAAGATCCGAAAAATAAAAAAAAAATTCAAAATTTCCAGATTTGAAATATTTTTCAAAAATTCATTTTACATGCATTAAATCCATAAACAAGAATTTAAAACATGTTATCAAACAATTTAGCAAAACAACATGCCAAAAACGAAACTTTCAAGCAAAACCGAAACTTTGAACACCGTCTTGTGAATCCCGAAGGTAGCACGGCTCTGATACCACTGTTGGGTCTCGAGGTAGGGTTGGAGATGAACCAACTCGCAGCGGAAAATCAATGAAAACCAAGAGACGATTAAAACCATGAAACAACTAACAAATAATGGATTCACAAGAGAAAAATTCAGCACTATCTCTTACCAAAACAAGAACACCGGTTAACGAATGATTGGCTTGAGTCTCCAAGACGCCTACGTATCCACATGGGAATCAAAGCCACGTAGTTCTTCTCTTTGAGGACTCAAGAACACAAAAATGGATGTGGGAGCTTGCCAAACCCGAAATTGCAAGGGAAGGGGGAGAGAAGTTGTGTTTCCTATTCTTGTCTTGTGTGTTTTTTTATGTTGAAAAAAGATGACTTAAACATAACAAAACCCATACTTGTCCAACTAAAGGCATGAGACAAGTATGGTGTCAAGTAAGGTGTAAATAGGACAAAGTATGGCAAAACAAGATTGGGTTAAGCGGTGAATCACCAACACCTTAATCCTTGTCTTGCTTACTTAGTACTAATTAATCAAGACTTGATTAATTAGTTCCATGGGCCTTGGTTGCATGGGCCTTTCATGGGCCTCTTGGAACATGGCCCGTGGCCATTTTCAACGAGGTCCCGTGATCCGCTCATCGCCTTCAAGCCTTCCATACCGGAAATGTCCAACATTATCCGACGCGATCAATCCCAAGACTCCAAGCCTTGTCTCAATCCGTTAAGTCCTATTCACTTACGAGCACATGACCCAAAACCCAGTTTTGTTCATGTCTCGAGACAACTCCCTTTTGGCCATTCTCCATAAATGTGTCAATGAGTTTCATCCTCCGGTGTGACCCTTAGGTTTATGCATGTCAATAGATCAACGTAAAATCCCATTTTACTTGATCCTATTTAAGTGGCAACTAACGAGACTTTAGTATTGCCTGACACTGCATAATGAATCGACCCTGTCGATTCTAACCTTTCCGTCGTCCCTATCATTATCCTTTTATCTCCGATATCCTGATTGAGATAAGGCATAGAGCCGTCATCCTTATTATTCTCAATCAATGTTCCTTGATATGTGAGATGACTTAAGATATGATACCCAGTATCATGTGCATGGTCATGCTATTCTTTCAGTCACTCTCGATCAAGCGGCCGAGAACCGATATCTTTCCCATACCTCAGTATGAGGGATAAATCCCTTAGCCGTCTTTCGTGTCACTCATGTAACCCGTCCCCAAGCCAATCCTGGCCGTTATGGAAGCCCTGTTACGGACAATGTTAGGCTCAGGTCAAACTCAGTTGTTGGCTGCATAGCGATCACAAAGACTCCTTGGTCTAAGGATAGATGACAAGCTACGACGCTGAATATGTTCATGACTTAATCTATGGCACATATTCAGGGCGGGTCGTCCAATATCATGTCTCACATGATATCTATGATCAGACTCCGGAATCCCATTCCAATGACTAACAGAACGTAAGCCATAAAGAGCCATCTTTCATACTAGTCGCTTCTAGTGAAGCTTTGTTGACTAGGGACCCATCGAGTGTGATCTATCTCGATCTATGGTTCTATTCGCATTGTGGGCATAGATCAGAGCACACATCGATATATTACTCCAACACATAAGTAATATAAAGCCTCTTTAATTTTATTGCTAACGATGATATATACATTTGGACATTTAGGATTGAACTACGGGCACTAAGACTAACAACTTGAAGGACAGATTACCCCAAGGGTATGTGTAGAACATCTTTAGGTTATCTACTAGTGCCAAATAGTCTCGATCCAACTTATGGTATTGTCTGTCCAATGGCATAAATACTCCCCCGATCATCAACAACAAACACACCCTAATGATATCCAAATTACGCTTCGTCTGAGGCCTAACATGCATTTGTTCCTCAACCAAGTCAGTCAATTTCTTCTCCAAGGTCACCATACTAGCTTCTAGGGTCGGGAAGTGTTTGGTGGAAAAAACTTTGGACTTCAATTGTTTTTTTAAAACTTTATCCTCTGGAAAATCTCCATAACTCAGCCCCGATATTAAACAATATTCCTTCAAAGATAATCTCACTGGCCTACCTTGGACCACCTCGGACGACCGCTCCAATTTAATTTCTCGAACTAACAACGCTCAAGGAATTTGACAAGAATTGTCACTATTCGGTTGGACGTCCAACAAATGCCCGAATGGAGATCGCCGAAGACTACTCAAGTGGACCTCTTCATCATTTAACTTCTCAAGTTCTCCCTTGATGAACTTGGAAGTTGCCCCTAAATGACTTTTGACTGAAATCTTGCAGTCAAAATGTTCATTCTCGTCCAATACAGGTTCAAGATGAGGCACCTCAATTTGTACTACTCCTGCATTTTCTTGGCTTGAGCTGGAACTTTCTCCCTCAAAACTAGGAATTTCTTGTTCGGAGGAAATAGTTCTAGCACTTTCAACTTCTTCATCAAATGAGTTTGACCTAGGATCTAGGGATGACAAACTTGCCTGGAAGGGTACACACAAGGAATTACACAAAACAATTGAGCTGCAAAAACGTAATAACACACATAGAATCACATAGAAGGGGGATATAATTTCCCGACAGCGAACCAGAACCGGTCTCAACTTTTCGACCTAACCATCCATTCGGGGATATAATTCCCAGACGTCGAGCCAGGACAGGCTACGACCTAGAAATCCCCTCAACCGTATCCAAGCATACCAATCCCCTAAATGCATACTTTCAGACCGAAATTAAATGTATCTACAGAACAATTAAACTTATCTAAGCATACAAAGGAATGGAAATCAGATGGGTTAGTAGCTCGGACAGTACTGAAACTGGTCAGAAAAGGAGAAGAACTGCAAATGGAACTTGATCCTCCAAGCTTGGAGATGACGACGACGACGGAGATGAACTGGGCACCAGAAATCAGTTGGGTTTCGTTTGAGTTCGGGTGAAGAAACGTGAAGGAGGGAAAAAAAGAAACAAGGCTGACTGGGATGGAGATGGGATGGATTCGTGGTGGCTAAGTGTTGAAAGGGTATAAGGGTAATCTTATATTTTTTAGATACAAAAAGAAAATCAAAATGAAAAGAAAATAAGTTTGGTAAATTATGAGGTCTACCCTCCTAACACTTACAAAAAATAAGGCTCTTTCAGTAAAAATCTCGTGAAGAAACGTGAAGGAGGAAAAAAAAGAAGACAAGGCTGACTGGGATGGAGATGGGATGGATTCGTGGTTTTTTGGCTAAGTGTTGAAAGGGTATAAGGGTAATCTTATATTTTTTAGATACAAAAAGAAAATCAAAATGAAAAGAAAATAAGTTTGGTAAATTACGAGGTCTACCCTCCTAACACTTACAAAAAATAAGGTTATTTCAGTAAAGATCTCTACGTTGATATCTGGTACTTGAATTTGTTGGAGCTGATTACTAAAATGGCCTTATTTTTTGTAAGTATCACTTATGTAGCCTTAGATTTTTATCTCTCATCAAACTAGCCTCCTCTTTAATGAAAGTTTTTTTGTCCCAACCTTACCCTTTTTACTATTAATTTTTTTGAAAAATAAAAATAAATTAAAAAAAAGAGCTGGTGCTGATCAGGTCAACGCGACATGTGGCGGGCTCTGGTTCGCTCCTTCCTTTTTAATGTTATTTTCACTATTTCGCTCATATCTACTCCGTTTTAGCTCCGATTTGTTTCGTTCTTTCGCCAATAATTTTATTTTTTTGCAACCTACAAAACAAGACCAATCATCAATATATTTTGAATACTTTAAAAATATCGACCAAAAACGAGGTTATGCACAATTATTATTAAACGGTAAAAATATAAAAACGAGAAACAAACTAGGTAAAAATATAGGGGGAAATGGTCAAATTAACTAGGACACAATTACGCTCATCAGTCATCATCCAAGTCACCTCCATTTTAGTCTTCCCGACAAAAAAGTGCACGTCGTTAATTAATTGATGAAGCTGCAATTATAAATTGGAACAACAATCTCCACTTAAAATCACTCGAAATATCAATTTGTTGATTCGTCGAGCTATTGAATTACTTATTTCGAACTACATTTGAACATCAATTTCATGATTTTGTGTTCTTAAAATTATAGTTAGTTATTGTCCGTCTCCCGGATCTGATAAGAGAGGTAGCCAGATCTGAATGGCGATCTGAGATGTTCTCATTCGATCTAGGTGTCGATCTGTAATGAATTTTTCAGACTGGCACTTAAATCTAGACATTAAGGCCCAGAATAATTATCCCAACTGTAAAATAAACCACAGATCAATGAATATTCTGCTCGTCCTGGTATAAATTTTCCAGATCAAGAGATAAAAGACACAAGTAGAACAAAAATTTTGTTTCTCAAAAACAAGAGTAAAAGGTATTGAACATTGAAATAGACATTCATTCATATTTCAAATACAAAAAGTTTGAATTAACCAATCCTACTAAAGTTTGAATATCCTTCCAAACTTTACAAAATCAACAAAAACAAACTTTTTAGATTGTTGGCTTAGAACCATTCAAGTTTGACTTCAATCGGCGAGGAAGAGGTCGACGACATCTTCCTCGTCGACATCCTCCTCGTCGGTTGACTTAGAACCTTTTTAGATGGTTGACTTAGAACCTTTTTAGATGATTGACTTAGAATCTCTTCCTCGCCGACATCCTCCTCGTCGGCCTCTACCTCAAATCGGCGAGGAAGAGGTCGACGAGGAAGACCTAGAAAAAACCCGAAAGGTGGTGACAAAGAGGAGGTCCACGAAGGTGGTGACGATGTGTTGGAGGTCCATGTAAGAGGAGGTGACGAATGGGATCATGAAATAAATTTCTAGAACGGACAAGTCCATATTCCACAACATATACAACATAATCATATTTTGGACATTCTTACTAAAAGCTCATTTAGCTTAGTGGTAAGGGTTAATCTAATTTGGGCTTAACCTGAGTTCGAATTCCATTACATTCAAAAAATGTATATATTTTTGTTTTCAGTTCCACTGAAACCCAACAAAATAAATATTATTGGGTATCCATATAACAACAAAATACCACATAGCCTCGTAGTAAGTAATTAAATTCTTGATACTTCTGAGTTCGAATCCCACTACATCCAAAAAGTGTATATATTTTTGTTGTTAGTTTAATGAAAACCAATAAATAAATATTATTTGGTATTCACATAATAAGAAACTGCAACGTAGCCCAATGGTAAATGTCTCATCTAGTTTGGGCTACACCTTGGTTCAAATCTCATTACATTCAAAAAGTTTATATATTTTTGTTTTCATTTCTACTGAAAAACAATAAATAAATATTATTTGGTATTCAATTCATACAATAACAAAATATCACATAGCTTAGTGGTAAGTAGCTAGATTACCTAGCATATGCTTGAGTTCAAATCCCAGAGGCTCAAGTTTTTGTAAAATAAATGAAATTTGATCCGAAACCCGGCCCACGACCCAGACTCGTCCCGGGATAAAGATGAGGGAAAATAAAAAACAAAGTTTTGTTTTTTAAGTGTGTAAATGGTATAAGAGTAATATCATACCTTTATGTCATAAAAAGAAAAAGAAAATAAGATTGACAAAATTACGGTGACTACCATGCTAATAGCTAGAATTAGAGAAAATAAGGCTCTTTCAGTAAAAACCTCATTTGAATTGGTTGTTGGTCGGATTTGGCGTTATAACTCTATCAGGACCTAGATTTGCGTGTTCACGTGTTCTCCCGCTGTAGCTAGATTTGCTAATGCTTAAACAAAACACACCGTCTTGACTAGACATGGTTGAGCAAAAGACAGTAGCAGGCAGAAAAGCATTGTTTTAATTAGTTCCTTAATTGTCTGTTTAAGAACTGCTGATGGCTTGAACTCTTCTTTATACACGCGGTCGTGTAGAATTAATCAAACCTATCAGTTCGTAAATTTACAAAAAAAAAGAACACTATTAATAGAATAAACAAAATGGGTAGGGTCTAATAACATCCAAAAAAATCATTATTTTTTGGTCAAATCAGAGATACATCATCGTATTTGGCAAATATAACCATGTCGTCCAATGGAACAAATTAGAAACTGCCGAACATAGTTGTTCAGGATTGTCATAGTTCATTACTAAAATATGCATATGATGAAAGAGTATATTCTACATGTTCTTCAGCATTACAATGTTTCCTATCGACACTGACAGCCTTGTCTTGACATTTTTCAGCTTGATTGACGGGTTTTGAAGTATTAGATCCAAATTGATGTTCGGCAACGAATTTCTATTTCTGCTGTAAACACTCAAATAATTTTTATTCATGAAAGAGGTCACTCCGAGTAGTTTCCTAAACTTGGAATTGGCAGGAAGAACAGATCTAATGCGCAGCTTTTCTCTCTAAAGCCCTAGAGAACCAGAAGCTTTGCGAACCGAGTTTCGGCGACGGTAGTGGTTAACCAAATCTCGGCTGGGGGGAGAGCCAGATGTGTTTCTCTGCTAGTAGGGAGGAGGGCGTTCGATCTGAGGGGGGCTCGTGGATCGGGTCGTCGTCACCAGGAGGTTCAGTTGGCATGCAGGGGTGGCCTATTGCGCAGCACGCCGGCGTTGGGACCACGACTGAGTCGGGCTGGGATGGAAAAGGCAAGGGCAAGAGTGGGATCTCCGCCGCTGGGATTCTGGTGGGGCACGATGATGACACGGAGGATGAAGGAGGTGGCCGGGGAGGAGGATCGTCCGCCTCCAAGCTCGGACATTATGGTGTATGTATAGTCCCACCATGATACGGACCGACCGGAGAATAGGTCGTCGAAGAAGATGACGACTCCATGGAGGAGACGACCTGGGAAGGAGACGATTAGGGCTTCTCAGGATATTGGGACAACTAGGCCTGGGATGGCTGGAGCGGACCTGATGGTAGATGCGAGACGAACTAGGGTTGGTTCACTGGTTGGCCCATGTGTGATGCATGGGGTCGACGGGTCGGTGGGACAGAGTGGGATGATAGGCCAAGTGCAGATTTTGGGTCGCGGTCGGGTGCAATGGGCAGGCGGGGCGGGGCTACAATTCGGGTCGGGTATGACACCCGGGCCCATCCGGGGGGTAACTCAGACCCAGTTTGATTTCGGCCTCGTTCGGAGGGTCCTCACACCCGGGGTCGGGGTCAACGCTCTTCGGCTACTGAGAACCAGGATAAAGGCATGACCATGGGGGACCTTGGCGATCAACTAGGATCCATGCTGATTGAGGAAGTTGTCGTCTCATCGGCCGAAGCAGGGGGGACCAAACTTTGCTTTTGCTCTAACGAAAAAGGTGCTCACCCCGCGGACATTCTATTGGAGGACGATGGTGCATCGTATGGAGGATCTTTGGGGAATGCGTAATATGGAGGCGCGACTCTTGGAAGATGGGGTCGTGGCCTTCTTTTTCAGGACGGCCAAGGAAAGAATGCGGGTCCTGTCTGGCGAACCTTGGGCTTTCTGGGATTCGTTGTTCGTATTCACAGACCTAAGGGCCCACATGTGTCCGGGGGATATGCTGTTCACCCATTTTTCAGTCTGGGCGAGGGTGTCTAACCTGCCGGTAGGAGCGTGGAATCGGAAGGTGGCATTCCGTGTGGGAAACGCTCTGGGCACTTATCAAGCGGTGGATGCAGACGCTGATGGTATGTGTTAGGGCGATTTCATGAGGATCTGCGTCTGGGTTGAAATCCGTGTTCCACTCTAGCGGGAATTATGGTTCCGACTGTCGGAATCACAGGTACGTACCATGCTACACATATCATATGAATACCTGCCAGATCACTGGTTTGGATGTAGCTGCGCTGATCACCTATTTCCGACTTGTCCTGCGAATGGGGGTACGAAGGGGCCAACTCTGAGAGCTCCGGAAGATCCTCGATCAGCATCGACAAAGGCCAGACATGGGAAGGCAATCCCAGGAATGAACTAGGCTTATCTGGGGGGTGCTTAGGGGGTCCCAACTCGTCTGTTTACCCTGGTGGCCCCTCGGCCAGAGAAGAAGGTGACTCAGGTGGATGATCTAGGGGAGGGAGCGGCTCGTCCAAGAGTGGTCCGATCCTTTAGGTCTCGGCGGGGACATTCGGGGGATAAGCCCGATCAGCAGGGAGAGCCGTTATCAGTCTCGGCAAGAATCAAAAGGATGGAGCGGGATGGTGAAGAGAAGGAGGACTCGAAGGGGACTCGTTCGGATGGAGCATCACATGTAGCGACGAGGGCACAAGCACCCTCGCCTCGAGGAATGAGTGTGAGACGGTCCAGGGGGGTCAGTCGGTTATACCGCCCCTCATGACGTATGGTGGTAGTGGTACCACCAAGAACCGATTCAATGTTCCCCTATCAGCTAAGAGGTCAGCGTTCCCGCGTTTTTGAGCCCTACTAGTATCATTCGAGGGAGGATGACGCACGCTGACATCCTGGGGGAATACCTAGTCCACCATAAAAACTCTCAACAATAGGCCTGCTCGGCCCTTGCCAATCTGTTTGGAGCCGATGTATCGGTGTTTAGCATACGGTGTCGCAGTATCACCCTCCAGACACCTCCCAAATTTATTAGAGCGCTTTTATCTTATGTTCTATTGGTAGTTTCTTTGCAATGTCTTTTATTTCAGAGGTTACCGTTTGTAAACACTTTTATGTTAAAATATTACCTCTTCTTTCTCAAAAAAAAAATGCAAGAGGTCACTCTCATATGAGTCTCATACCGTTGCTAATCAAATGTAAGTAGTCGATGTTTTTAATATGAAGAGAAACTAGATTTTTTTTACATGATACACAAATTGACTAGTGGACAATGTTAGGGTTTCTTTCACGTCGTCTCTAGTAAACTCGATTGTTTCACCTCCACACTGTTGTCGTTGTCACCTCCTGGCTCAGGTCTGGTCCACCCTCTCCGCCCCAATGGCGTCTCTCTCAACGGGACCCATCGTCTTTGTATCCAAGCCTGATGGGGCAACTACAACTCCCCCTCCAGAATTGAATTTTACCCATCAATTTATTCCGTTTCTGATGCCATCTTCTTCTCTACATCCGACCCCATTGGACCTCTCTAGTATAACACCGATACCCAAGTGTCAAAGCCCATCGGATCCAGGCTCGGGGTCAATACCTAACCCCAATAGCCAGCCGACGACGTCAGATTCAAGAATTCTGGCTTGGAATTGCCACGGTTTGGGATCCAGGGTACATAAGCACCACCTTCGACACCTCCTTTGTACTCACATACCCCATGTGATGTTTCTATTTGAGACACTTTTATTTGCGAAGAGGTGTATGTTACTCCACCGATCCTTGGGTTTCCATGATAATCTATGTTTTCCAGTATTCGATGCACAAAGGGGGCTAGCTATGTTCTAGGTTTAAGGGTAGACCTTGTCAAGCGAGATATGGACGTACAGTTTATTGACTGGAGTTCTCCTGCCCAGGGCATGAGGATGTGAGGCTAACTGGAATTTATAGAGAAGCAAAACGGGAGCTCATGCATCGACCATGGGACCTCCTGCGACGACTTCATCTCCCGACTCGGTCTCGTTGGATACTGATGGGAGATTTCAACGGTATACTCAACCATGATGAGACTAGGGGAGGGGGAACATACCCTCAATATCTTATTGATGATTTTCGAACGGTGGTAAAAGAGTTGGACCTGATGGACGTCCCAATGACAGGCCACCAATTCACTTGGTTTAGGGGACGAAATCACAAACGACGTATTGAATCTCGTTTGGACGGGGCATTGGTCTATTTGGCATGTTTAATTGTATACACAAACCGTTTTTAGGTGAACTTTTTTTTTGTCAAATTAGAATCTGGGTGGACTTGTTTCAATTGCAATGCATGCTAATTTTTGTAACGTAATCTCAGAAATAAGTGTGTCATTGTTTGATTTTTATATTCATTTAGGTATATAACATTCAGGTAGAAATAAGAGTACCATTGTTTTATTTTTATATTCATTTAAATATTACTGTTTCCTTGGGTGTTTGTTATGTCTTGATTTGATATTGGTTGTATTTCAGGTAAAGACCTGAAAGGTGATGGAGGACGCCCCGGAGAAGATGACATAGTCGGCGCTGGACGAATGCGAGGATTCTCCCCCCTTAGTGGTTAAGCCACTTAGTCTAGAGAAAGAGGTTACCTTCCTCCAACTAATCACGGGTAAACCTCAGAAGGGTCATCCGCAGTTTGGGCTCGGGATGATGATTAAGCTCCTAACAGTGAGGAAGAGTTTGTATGGTGGTTGTTCCTCTAGCGTGAGGTCTGATAGTTCATCAGATGAACTGGATGAGTTAAGGGCTTGCATCGTCCAAATGGATGAGCAACACCTAC
This sequence comes from Erodium maritimum, assembly GCA_963921825.1. Lineage (NCBI taxonomy): Eukaryota > Viridiplantae > Streptophyta > Magnoliopsida > Geraniales > Geraniaceae > Erodium > Erodium maritimum. The sequence continues at coordinate 25,945,164 of OY997592.1, forward strand.
AAAGGGAGGAAGCTATGAAGAAGGAAATGGAGGCACAAATAGCTGCCCAAGTCAAAGCTACCTCACAAGCCAGTCAGATTGAGATGATGAAGGCATGCTTTGAAACAATGATGCGCTCTCAATCAACCACTTCCCCGTCATCTATTGTCCCAGCGTCCACCCCCCGTCATCCACCCTCCATTGTAATCCCTTCAAAATTATATCTGTTAACCTTATTAATTATATTTGTTGAACATAAACTATGAACAACTGTTATTTGTAGTTGTATGTGATGAACTGCCTGTTTGTGTATGTAGTATAAGTATTTACAGTTTTCTCATTGTTTGTGTATGCGTGACAGAGTAAATATACATGTTCAATGCATGTTTGGGCGCAGGGTTTCCAGCTATTATTTTTTGAATATGACATATAACTCGGCCAAAGGATACAATCCATGGGTGAGGTGAAAAAGCTAATCTCATGGATACTATTTGTGGGTGAGGTGAAACAGCTAGGCCACAAATACTATCCGCTGGTGAGGTGAAAACGCTAGGCAATGGATACTATCCGTGGATGAGGTGAAATAGCTAGGCCACAAATACTATCCGTTGGCCATGTGGTAAACTTCACCAACAGATCCCATCCTGGGTAAGGTGAAAAAGCTAGGGCCACAAATACTATATGTGGTCCATGTGGTAAACTTTACCAATGGATCCCATCCGTGGGTGAGGTGAAAAGCTAGGCCACAGATACTATACGTGGGCCATGTGGTAAACTTCACCAACGGATCCTATCCATGGGTCAAGTTATCACTTGACTAATGCATACAAATGTCCGTTGGTCAAATACTTGGGCTACAGAACTTAGGCGACGGATCTTAGCCGACACATGCATCCTATGAGTTAGTATTTGGCCGATGGATATCTAATCTTAGACAACATATGAGATCTGTTGCCTAGGACTGATCCGACAATAGTGAAAAACCAATCGTGACTTGACCTGATACAATGAGATTGCTTGATTACCGCTTGGTCCTCTGGAAGAAGCCAATTGTTTTTGTGGGATGTATGCTACTTGACAGGGATCACAACAATTGGCGGAAGAGTATGATTGGTCACAACCAATGAGGGTGGGAGCAGGACGTAACTTCTCCTTGACGTCTCATGTTTTCTTAAGGGGCTTCTTCGATCTTTAAGAATCATGCCTATCGCATTCAAGCCCTGTTTCGTCGATATTGCTAGCCAAAAAAAGTTTATTTAGGCCACCATATGACCACCCAAAACAACCTCTGGTAACTACTGTTAGTTGAGGAATAGATCCTTATCCACATAGACATAGAGGGGTTTGTTTCTTAAGTTAAAGAGCTTTTGAGTTTATTTATTTATTTCAGCTATAATTATGTTTTTTTGAATTATAATCGTAAACATATATTAAGTAAAATAAAATCCCGACACCCTATCTCGGGATGGTGAACCGATTCTGGAAGTCGGGTCTCAAGGAAGTCCATGGAAGTAAGCCTTGGAAAAATCGATATCTAGGGCCGAGCCAAAGAGACGTGGACGTGCAAAGAAGGGTCACTCGAAGGTGATTGCACAACCAATCATTGTTTATCAGACAAGAGCCAGGACCTCTGCTGATAAAGGGGATAAAACGGGACGTTTCATTGTGAATGCTGCCAAAAAAGATAACTCAGGCATATGGAGTTACAGCTCGAAAGTTGGTCATAAAGCTGTTCATCTTTGTGTTTTGGCGCTTGAGAAGGACGCCGAGGGTAGGAAGGACAAGGAATATGTGGATCCGACCTCAGATCAAGTTTTAACTCCTGTTCCGGTTTCTAACCGGTTTACTTGTTTGAACCCAGATAGGAAGTAGGCAAGACGTTTTGTGTACATCTTGTTTTTCCTATTCTTTGTTTGCTCTTTGGAGCTGTAACGGTCTGCGGAAAAGATCTTTTTTTGATCTTTTCTTGCTTTGTTCTATAGTCTTATAGAACAATTGCTTAATAAAAAATTTAGCATATAAAAAAAAGTAAAATAAAATCCCGACCCAAAATGGGTTAATAAGAAAGTAACAAAATCAAAGATAACATGAAATAAATGAACTGAACAGTCCGAAAATCGTGAAATTAAAAAAAAACAAAAAAAATGCTCGTGTATCGAAATGCTCCAAAATAGATGCCTGTAAGGGAAATTTGAAAAAACATGCTTCAAAATAGCATCTATTTTATTTCTATGCTAACATAACTTAGAATTGGAAAACTATGCCTCTCAAAAATTTTAGGACAAAAATAACCTTATAATTTATACAAATTCTTTATCTTACCCTCTTTATTTCTCATCTTCTTCACCAATCCTCTAAAAATAAATTGATGTTTAATTATTTTTATTTGAATATATTTTCGAAATACATATTAATATTTTACATAAAAAATGGGGAAAATTTCACTTTAACACCCTGCCAAACATTTAATTTCACTTTGATACCCTGACATAATTTTTTTTCACTTTCATACCCTAACCAAACTTTTAACTTCACTTTCATACCCAGCCGTCAAATTATGTTAACTTTCCATCCAAAATAGATAAAATGTTCAAAATACCCATAATTATTACAAATTTTCAAACTCATGCCATTGGTTCAGAACGTGAAAATAAGTGAACTGACAATAACACCATTCATTGTTAGGGTGTTGAAATGAAAATTTCATTCAAAAATTTCAAATTTTACAAAATCACTTTTTATTTTTATTAATTCAGTTTTTTTATTTATGAGAAATATTTTTTATTTTAAAAAATTCATTTTTTTAAACTTAGTTTTTAATTTAAAATTAATATAAAAATATATAATTTAAGAAAATAAATAAAAAATATAAATTATTATTAAACAATAATTAATTATAACAAAATAAAACAATTAACAAATTAAAAATTATATTAAAGTTAAAAACTAAAAATAAAACCCTATCCTCTCTCTCGTTCCTCTCCAAAATACTCTCATCTTCCTCACTTTCTTCTTTCCCAGCGCAGCCTCAACTGGACCATCTTCAAGGCGTCGTCTTCCCCCATGTCAGAGCCACCCGTTCTCGCAGGAGAAGACACATGGTCATGTCACGAGTCTTGGACAGCGGCGGCGGATAGATCTGGCGAAGCTCAGCTCCGGCAAGGTCAACAAACTCAGCCTCGCCGCAAAATGGTGTCCCTCGCTCTACTCCTCCTTCGACATATTCATCCTCCTCTGCGAGAGCATCGGTAGGAGGATCTTAAGCCGCGAGTCCTTCCCGGAGTACGACGGTGTCGAGGAGGCGCACTACGCTTACCGGATTCGCGACCGCCTGAGGAAGGAGGTTCTCGTTCCTCTCCAAAAGGTTCTCCATCTTCCCGAGGTCTACATCGACGCCGTCGACTGAAAATCGCTGCCGCACAACAGAGTCGCGTCCGTGGCCGTCGACTGGGGATTTAGTTTTTTTTATAGATCAGAAACCTGTCAAATTTAGGTTCTCAACCATGAATTTGAATAACAATTTTTGTTTATGTTATGCTGTGAACAGTTTGAACAACAATTTTTACAGATCTGAAATCAGGTTTTTAGATTTCATAAAATATATATTTGATTCAATTTTATTAATTATTAAATTTATTTTTCTTTAAAAATAGTTATAAAAATAATCTGATTTTTCGAAAAAAAATTAAAATCTGACTTTAATAATTTGTAAAATTGAATAATTTATTTTTATTATAAAATTTGAATATATATTTCGACAATATATTTGAATAAGTTAATTAAACATGAATATATTTTCAAAATAGATGTGAATGGAAGATGAAAAATAGAAAATGTGAAAATGTGAAATTATGAATTATGTATCAATTAAAAGAGTTATTTTTGTCTTAAAAATGCATATTTTTTAAATTTTGGATTATACTAGCATAAAAATAAAATACATATTATTATGAAGTATATTTTTGCAAATTTCCCTTCCGTACTAACGGCCGAGGCGACAGTATAGCTCTGTACTTATATTAGAAATTATAGATTTAATGTGGTAGATATTTATTTATTTTTATTTTTGTATTTGAGAGTTTGTGTGTATTATAAGTGCATGTGAATATGAATCCATCCGATAAAAGACTTACTAAATTATTTTACAAAAAATCGGAGTGGAGGAATCATATAAAGATATTTGATGAATATGGTCCAAGCAGAAAAAAGAGGGTCATGTATTGATTCCGATAAACAGATGAGGATGAATACGAGTTGTTATTTGGTCCAACTTCTTTTTATGTTGTTATCATATCACGATTCCCGTTAATTATTTTTAACCTCAAATAATAAAAGACCAATTTTCGATTTCATTTAATGCGCGAAGAAGTTGGTAGCAAAGTAAATCCCAAGTCATCCTCTTTGGTATTGACGGTCTCTCCACCAACACCCAAATTTTCTTTTTCTATGTGTTTGTGTCTTCTTGGACACGCTCGCCCCTGATTTTTCTGTGCTTCGCTCCTATATATATACTTTCAGGTGCTCATCTCTGAAACCACCATCTCATCTACACCAGCAAAACCCTAGGACTTTTGAGGGAAGCAATGGAGGCGGAATCGAATGGTCCCAAGCGAGCGCCGCCGAGTAGCGCCGGCGTACCCGGGCCCACCAACCCTATGGTCACGCCGCTGCTCACGGATCAGTACCAGTTCACCATGGCCTATGCCTACTGGAAGGCCTGCAAGCACGAGGAGAGGGCCGTGTGAGTCTCCACATGTTTTCCATTTTATCACTTCCTTTCTCCACTTTAGTATATTCCCCACCCTGTTTGGCTGCTCGGAAATGGGGGGGAACTGAAAAAGAAAGTAAAAAGATGTGTTATTACTTATTTCTATGGAAAAGATGTCAATTTAGTAATACAGGCCTTTGGTTATGTTGCCTTTTTGTTTTTGTGATCTCCTTTCCCCCCTTTCTCTTTCTTTGTACTGTGAAGCTATCTTTTAGACGTTGGAACAGTGTTGGTGTACTGGCTAGCTGTCCTCTCATTGTTTAAATGGTATTGGTGCTTCCAGGTTTGACTTGTTTTTTCGGAAGAATCCCTTTGGTGGTGAATACACTATCTTTGCTGGTTTAGAAGAATGCATAAGGTTCATTGCTAATTTCAAATTCACTGAGGATGAGATCAATTTCGTTCGCCAATCCTTGCCTGGTTCATGTGAGGTATATAACTTCAAATTACTGGCTTATAGTCATTTGCCTTTTAACCCCCCACATCTTTATCTGTATCATGTGTGGTCCTTATTTTGTGCATATTTTTAACATGTATACATAACCCACCTCCTGAGTATCATGTGCACTTCTGCTTAAGCAATTCACACTCTACTACATCTTTCCCTTGGTATATCCATTTTTGCTGTATGATCAATGTGGCATATGAGCATGAGTATCATGTGCACTTCTGCTTAAACAATTCACGCTCTACTACATCTTTCCCTTTGTATATCCATTTTTGCTGCAAACGGTTGTAGTAACTGGGGATGGAGTATATCTCGATTGTAAAAGTAAGTTTTTGGTTTACAGCAGAAACAAGCAGGGAGCTAAGGTATCCCTAAGGTCTTATGTTCTAGCATATAAATTTAGTCCTTTTAGACACTGCATAGTTCAAAGACTTAGAAAGTTAAACTGTATACATTCAATTCAACACTTTTAAGATTGTTTTGATCGGACATGGACTATACTGTTTTAGATGTAATTCAACAAAACAACATGTTAGTTTTTCTTCATCATCACATGCATCTGCTTTTTCCCTTTATAGCACACTATTTTTTATGGGAAACAAATAAATGCATTAAACGAAAGCTAGTGATACGAATAGAGAGATGCCAAATTCTCTGTATGAACGGGAAGTAAAACAATAAAGCTGGGGACACATGATCATGTCACACAAATGGGACCAGTAATCCAATTACAATAAGTATGGCTCAACACGACATAAAGCTTCCGAAAGGATTCTTCAACGCTCCCTTAGAAGATGACACCTATGGAGGCAGCAAATCACGCCACAGACTTGGTGATCCGCTCTCCCGTGCGAGGGTCCACCAAAGATGAGTTATAGCCTGGGATAGGAACCTTTGTCTTCCTCCATATAGGCCAAGCCAAATAAGTGGTAAGTGGGAGAGAGACTGATTCGTAGCAGCAATGTGAGGAATATGTTGCTGATACATCAGTGATCATATTAACCCACCTGTCAGACTTGTTATACATATTACCATCCCGTCGTCGTAGAGGTGACACTGGAAAGACTGTCTGTTTTGATGTTAGCCGATGAGATGGGGACATCAATAGTATCCGGGATAGTTGCAAAGGTGATAGCTGGGGAAGACGAAGGGTAGTCAACGGAAGAGAAGAGGACTCGGTACCCACCCCTACCATGTTCATTGATATCCCAATCAAAGCTTTTTTTGGCTAGATGGAAGCTAGGGAGATTGCTCATGTGGGACTTCCTGATCAAGACCTCGGCGATAAAATCAGCCCACCGAGTCACTATCGTCATACTGTGCATTGAGACATCAACTGTGTTAATGAGAGCTAAAGCTCTTGTCACCTCATTCGGAGGAAAGGGTGAACGATGATCAAGGTGCCCATCTTCCCAAGAACACTACAACTAGTGTCCTTGTTACGACAGAGGATGGGAAGACCTATGATATCTACCCCTAATAATGGTCTTCTCGACACCATCAATGCATATAAAGAAACCAGAGAACCAAGGTCGCAAAATGAGCTGGTTGTCAACATTCAAAGGCTCCCATACTAAATAATCAGAGCCACTAAAAGAGGTCTAGGTACCTAGATCAAACAGTTTAATCCCTGAGATCCCATCCATCCGAGGAGCGGGTCAGGGACAAACTGTTAGCAAGGCTTGTATTCAGACTTATCTCGCAATAAACTGGGGGTGTCTCCGTCCCTAAACCAGTAGTCTTGTATGGAAGTTTAACAACATACGTCTCCTTTAGACCATGTTCCAACCTCGAATCCGCATAACTATGTTTCCTACCTATATCAACCATTGTCTTACGGTCCATAAAGAGATGCCCATTCATGACAGATGGGCATCTCTTAAGGAAAACTTGATCGAGCGTAAGAAGTTGAGAAAGTCAAACTGATTACCTCATGAGGAAAACTTAGGGGACTTATCAACAACGTCGATCCCTCCAAATCAATTAAACAGTATCCAAAGTTGATGTTTGGAGATAGCGGGCGACATGTTGCTGACAAAGGATGAATTGTTTCAAGCACGACACATCGGGTTCTTTTCGTGAGAAGAAGCTCGGCGAGCCAGCATAATCCATGGGCCATCACCATTTTTCTTTGAGGCAACAACCAAAACTTGTCTTTATGGTTTGCACATGACCCCATAAAAGACAAGTCGAGAACTAGGATTCGTAGGAAATGCCGGATATGAGGCCAGAGCTGTCAAAGGAAATAGACCAAAACCCCTTCAGCACGACTAGAGGCGTGGAGTCACATGGGAGCTCGACCAACAGGACGAAGCGACAAACTTGATTAGCACGAGCTCGGGCCGAGACGATGGTGCAACTAGCTTCGTCGTCCTGAGCACGTTTAAAAGGGCGACCGGTAGAACACCCACGATTCTTCGTTGCTGTTGGAGGGGCTGCGGTGGGAGATAACCCCCTCCCCCAATGGCTAGCCAAATCCATTGCAAGGGGTGGTCCCAGCCTTCCCTTTCGCGCTGTCTGTCTCTTATCGCCGTGGTTTGCTCTCACTTTGTCAAATGTTGTGATACTTGCATGCTTTACAACCCTCATCGTTGCTCCCACTTTTCAATCTGTGATTATAATGATAACACTCTTTCTCGGGGACCTTTGACCTCCACACCCCTAACTTTTGATATACTAATCAAGTATAACCCTGGTATTCATATAGTGAAATTCCAAAAACTAAATAGGCAGATTTCTACCATGCTTGTGATGTGAGATCATTAGAAAGACTACATTAGTTAAAGAAACTATGATCATAGTATGCAATCATGCTCTTTTATCTTAAGTATCAGGTCACCAGTTCTAATCCCCATCACTGCCTATACCACAATTGTTCTATAATCTTTGTGATGATTTTAACCTTTGCTTTTATCTCATATTCGTCCTCATGGTATTATGTGAAATATTGGACTAATAGTGTGACAGAAATTTTACTGTATAGTTTGGCTTTTCTTGTCTGGTCCATTTAGTGTATATTTTATTCACATAATTTCATATACACGTTTTGCTCACAATTGCTTTATTTTGATAATCATAGGATGGCTTCTTCGATTATCTTAGAGGATTGGACTGTTCTGATGTTGAGGTATATGCTGTTGCAGAGGGATCAGTGGTTTTTCCAAAGGTGCCTCTACTGAGAGTTGAAGGGCCAATTGCTGTGAGTAGCTCCAAAAATTGATCCACTTCACACATGATACATGATAATCATATTTGTCCTCACTTGGAACTCGTCATCAAGCACCTAATATAAATCATTTTCTCTCTCTTTCATTTAAGGATAAGATGGCTAATTCACTGGTTATTACTTATTAGTCATTGATATCTAGTAATTGGCATATGGGTAAACTTAAAATTTATCTTTAGCTAGTTTGTATAGGAATGATGGAATAAAGAATGTGAATGTCTTGTTCCAGGTGGTTCAACTTCTAGAAACTCCATTCGTGAACCTTATCAATTATGCATCACTAGTTACAACAAATGCTGCAAGACATCGATTTGTTGCTGGGAAATCAAAGCTTCTACTTGAGTTTGGCCTTCGAAGGGCTCAGGTTGATGATCTCTTGTCACTTTCATATACACTGCTAGTTTTTATTTTTATCCAATAGATGTCTTCATCTTATGTGTAGGGACCTGATGGTGGGATGTCTGCATCAAAATACTGCTATGTTGGAGGTTTTGATGCGACAAGGTAATTTCCATTGAATTAAGACAAGTTGGAACTCTGCTGGTTATAATCCATTATATATTCAACTTTCCCTGCAAATTGATCTTATATAATTTTGCATTGTGAAGATATACCTACTGATATCTATACTCATTGACTCATCAATGTGCTTCATTAGAAATGATCTGAAGGAATAGCTATGGCTTGTGTTGGAATCCTGTAAAAAATATTCACAAAAAAACAATGTGGGGGCTCTAGTTCTTGAAGTGTACCTTATAATTTTTCTTATGGTTGTTGGCATGATGGTTGTATATCTCTTTGAGACAACATTTTGCAAAGTTATTGTGATTTGTTTCCTTGGTAGAATGTATTAATTTTTGCCAGTACTGTGATGATCTGAAACCCTACATCAAGATGATAAACACTGGGGGTGCCATTTTGAAAACACGATAGCTAAATTTGTGAGCTTGGGAAACCCCATATGGTCAATGCAATCACTTGCAGAAATACCTTACCCTGTTTTTGTCATGCACAAAGACACATAATGCTATGTCTTGAAGTATAAACCCAACATCAAATAAAAATAGAATAAAAAAACTAAATTAAAGACGAGTGACTGTACAAAGAATGTTGATCTTTTAGTTGTGGAGTCCAATCCAATATATATAGACGGGTTAATTGTCGAAACTTACCCTAAAGTATTGTCCAAGGCCAAAAAATACCTTATCTTTTGTCCACGCTTTTAAGTTGCACAAAGTATTGTCCACCTTTAACGGATTACAGCTTTGGCTTATCATTTCTGATAACACTCGTCATTTTGCAGTAGATTTGTGGGCAATTCATAATGCATTCAATAGTTTTGTGTGGGCATTTCATAATGTATTTAATAATTTGTGGGAAATTCATAACACATTCAATAGTTTGTGGACAATTACATTTTTCTAACATACGACGGTGGACAATACTTTGTGCACCTGAAAAGTGTAGACAAAAGATAAGGTATTTTTTTGGCGTGAACAATACTTTAGGGTAGGCTTTGACAATTAACCCTATATAAATAATGTGTCCCAATATGAAAATTCCTTACAGTACAACATTATGCTAGCATTTATCTTTTAGCTTCATGAAAAAGAAATGAAAAAATTAATGGGAACTGGAATAGAACTTAACACTTCATAGTCCGTTTATTTAGTTAGCCTTGTGAAGTACTTTGAATGAATCAATGGTCTTATAGATACTTTCTTTACTCATTTATTTGTACAGGTTCTAGTTCTTGTCTAATTGGTAAGCACTTTTGTTGTTGTTATGTATTCACAGCAATGTTGCTGCTGGGAAATTATTTGGAATTCCACTTCGTGGAACGCATTCCCATGCATTTGTTAGTTCATTCATGGTATGTAATACTTACAGTTAAATTCAGTTCATTTACCCCCGCGATTATGATTGGCAGTTCAGCTATTTTTTTTCATATTTCAATAGTTATGCTTATTAAATGTTTAGTGACAAATGATTGAACCGAGAAGACTATATGCATAATGTATTATTATGCTATCACAGCTCTATGTTCGTATATCTTTATTTTCCCCTCCAGATGTCACTATATGCAAATGGAACCACTTCCTATTTGGACTTGTTTTGCTGTATCTAAACGTTATGTGAAGTGCACCTTCATATTCTTTATCTGATTTATCTAGTGATATGCAGAGTCCTGATGAGATTATTGATAAATCATTACGTAGTCACGATGGTTCAAGTACCTGTGAAGATTTTGTGAGTTCAGTACAAGCCTGGTTAACAAAGCTTCAGGTTTGTAATCTGACCATTTTAACTCTTCAACTTGTGATGTGATTAGTAGATAGTACTGTGTATTAATTTGTGTTGAAAGGGTACTCTATTAGTGTAAAGGGATATTTGCAAAAAAGTACCCTGATGTATTCATTTTTTGCAACTTGCAGTCATCTCTTTTGATAAATGCAAAAAGTACCCTGAACTTGTCTTTTTGTTGCAATTTGTATAAAAATGATGATTTTACCCTTACAAATTATATTTAAAAAATAATAAGTAAAAAGCAAAAACTCCAAAATTTTATATTCCTTAATTTTCTTCCTCTTTGTACCATACAAAGGGTAAGATATTTATGTGGTATGAAAATTTGAATTTTGTGTTCCTTATTTTTTTATATTTATATTTCCAAGGGTAAAATTGTTGTTTTGAAACAAGATTATACAAATTGCAACAAAAAGACAAGCTCAGAGCACTCTTTTGCAATTATCAAAGAAATTGGCTATAAGTTGCAAAAAGTGAATATCTCAGGGTACTTTTTTGCCATTGTCCCTTAATTTAATACTTGCCATAAAAATTTGTATTTCTTACTGCCTTATCAGAAAATGTTGTGCTTACTGGATCTCTACGACTTGCTGGTTCTTTCTGTTTTGAGTTCACTGTTGTATTCTGGGTTTAATTTTCGCTTGTTTTGCAGTGGTCAAACGAATTACGTGGCACTTTTGGTGAGACAAATCAAAGCGAGTTAGCGGCTTTCACGTCATATGCCTTGGCATTCCCTTCTAACTTTCTAGCTCTTGTAGACACATATGATGTAAGTAATCATCTTATACATTTTTTTTAGTATCCACACTAACATGCATTAAGTATTTACTTTATTCTGAGTTTTGTCAAATTTAAGTGTGAGAACTCGTGAAAAAGCTAAGAAATGAAGATTAGTGAACATTTCAGAGTGCTTAATGTTCTTATGTGGCTAGTGATTTCAGTTAAGCCAACCACCTACATGTCTGTCTCCCATTCTAATAATAATAACTGTGCTAGTTGAAGCTTGAACAGCTCACGGATAATGCTGGGACCATTACAAATTAAAATTTCTGAAAATTGGCATATAGATGTTGCATCATTTTTGAAGTAGACAGAATTTTGTCATCAGGTAGAACTTGTTTTTACTAGTCACCATTTATTTTTTAACAATGCGGATCTGTTATTTATTCTACAAGGTTATGCGGAGTGGAATTCCCAACTTTTGTGCTGTTGCTCTTGCCCTCAGCGATTTAGGGTATGTCTTAAATTTAATGTTTTACTATGGAAGCCTTATTTGAGTTTCTTAAATGCAACAGTCTTTGTTTTGTCTCATTCATGTTTCTATGACCAAAATGCACAAAAGCAATTTGTGAAAGTTATGATAAGTAATCTTTACTGACCGAAAGGGTAACTCAAAGCATCAAATTTGTCCTTGTGAATATAAAACTACTTGATGGATCTACAAAGAGTGCTTTTCGTCATAACCTATAATCATAGCTTTACCTCAGTTGATGCAATAAGAAGTTGTATCTTATGCTACCTCATATACTTTCAAGGTATTAAAGTCAGGATCAAGCATTTAAAGTTAAGATTAAGGGTAAGCAACAATAGGTCAGTGTTTTACCATTTTAAAATCCAAAGTTCGGTTTTTGGACAAAAAAATGAAAACAGTTGTTTTTTTCTGAATAAAAACCCGATTTTTTTCTTCAAATATTAAGAAAAAAATAACACATGAATACAAATTAAGTAAGATTGGACTTCATTAGAAAATAGGTTTTAACTTAAAATAATTAGGTTGAACTCAAAATAAATGAGCTAGAGCATGCGCTTAACACAACACAAATGGGCTTAACTCAAAATTTGAAATTTAGGCCCAACATAGTAGGCGGTCGCTTCTCTCATTTTTTTCGAAGAAAAAACAACTGAAAAACTGCTTGTTTTTAAAATTCTAGTTTCTTCGGTTTGGTCGGTTTTTACTCACACCCCCTGGTTAAGATGTTAAACATTGAAACCCTGGTCACATTATCTCGTTATTGAAAGGTCATAATTGATGTGCATATATATAATTTTATTATGGGTTTCATAGGAAGTATCTTAAATGTCTATCTCCCTCCATACCCCAATCAATAAATAGATGCTCAAGCATTACCTCTTTCTTGGATTATTTTGCCACATCATTAAGTGGATTTCACCGAAGGGTGACAACCCATTCTATAGACCATTTTGTTGGAATGTCTCTAGTAGTGCATTTCATGTATGTTAGAGTTTAGTTTATTTCCAGTTTAAGTATTTCCTATATTATTTAGTATTAGTATTTCCTATTTCGCATAGAGTTAATCCCTATATAAAGGGATGCTCTCATTGTATTGAATCATCAAGAATATCAACTATAATCAATAATATTTTCAGAATTTTTACATGGTATCAGAGCCTCTTCGATCCTAGGTTAGATTTTTGTGGGTTATGGCTTTGCCCACTCGTTAATATATAACTAGGGGGGGCACCGCGCTATGCGCGGTGTTTGGCGGGAGCACTAACCTATCATACGAAAATGTTGTAACTATACGGTAAAAGTGTGTTCTTTGCAAACGGTGACTATGTTGAGTATACAAACATGAACATGGGAACGATGAAGAATAATATTAAGTCGGGTACTGATTTTTTTCAGTAAGAATAAAAGGTGATGCCACGTAATAAAAAGAAACGAAGAACATATTTATAGAAAAAAGAATTCTTACAGTATGTTGACATGAATAAGAAAATGTAAACACCATCGCACCTTGTTCCTCATATCATATACATATGCCTCAAAATCACTCTTCTTGTTATTGGTCCCTCCCAAAACCATTGCAAACTCTTTTTCAATTACATACACATCTACTGGCATCATCCCATCATACACCAACAACTCAACTACATAGACATTTGTTTCCTTAACCCTCTTTTTAGGGAAAATTGGTAGGAAACATAGACCTCATCATCTTCTTTTGAATTCATCTTCTATTTTCCATCTCCTTTCTTTTCCTTACAATTTAGAAGCAATATATAAAAAGAACTAAAATATCATAACACTAAATTATAAAAATTTGAAAACTATGATAGTTTTACAGATATAGCAAGCAACATACAATATATCATAATAGACCATAATGATATGCTGAAGTAAAAAATTGTGTATTAATTATAAACGCATAACCAAACAATAATTTTATACACGAGTTTAAATCATATGATCAAGTAAGTAGTACTGTAAGCCCTGCATCACCCATATCTCTTCCACCATGTTTTTAAATTTTTCGTTTCTGCTATTTAAAAAGTTCATAATCTGAGAAGTTTTATTAATGCTAATATTGGCTTTAACTGAACAAATAAATACTGCAACAAGTTTTGACATCCCTTTTTATTCTAAAAAATAATAATAAAAGGTAAAACAATTAGCCTTGCTTGGCAAAAAACTTAAGCTCTAAGATGACAAACAGGACAACAAATCTTGGGGAAAACATGTTGCACTAACATACGCTCAAGTTTGTTTCAGTTTTTCACAAAGTGCATCAATAGCAAGAAGTGCACCAAGTTTAGACTTCTAAAGTTTGGTTTGTTTCAGTTTATCACAAAACATTATTAATGCTAACAAATTCAATAGAATTTTAATTTCTTGAATCTCTCAATTGATTTGAATTTCTCAGTGGTAAAAATTGGTTATGTAAATTTACATAATACTTAGGACCTGTCTTTTTATTTTTAAAAAGATAGAATTTTTCCATAGCTTCTTAACAAAGCATCCAAAATATCTAATTTCCATATCTTTTGTTATTGAACTCAGATGAAACAATTTTTGTAATTTGGAAACCTAATCAAATAAAATGCATTCATCACCGCAACAGAACATGAGGTTAATTTATTACTTAAACCATGAACATACCTGATTTGAGCTTCTCCACGGCTTCAATCAAGGATTCCTTTTGCTTTCTCTTGAGCCACTGCGCGAACTGAAGAATTAGAAATGCACACAAAATGAAAAAAAAAATCAAACAAAACTCAGCATCGGAAAATATCAATAAGAAAGCTCCTGATAATTTCATGAAAGAAAAAAACAACTAAATAGCACATGGCCCAACCAATCACACATGGAAACCATATACTACAGTTTCGCAAGCACACCAAAACCTAGAGCAGAGTCCAAAACAACAACCATTCAAGAATGCAAAGCTCTTAGTGGTGACTAATCAATGTGTAATGATCTTTTTATGTTTCCCCCTTTTTTTTTCCTTTACTTTATTTTATTTACTCAAGGTGCATTTTTGTTCTACTTTTTTCTGGATTTACCTGTGGATACTCAGAATTAATTATTTTACAATAATCATTGTAGGGTTATATATTTTCAATCAGATTGTGAATAAGACTAAATCGAACAATGCATAGGGAACAAATTTACAAATAGAGCCATGACTTTCACTTACACCCAACCCTTTCATAAAATAAATTTGCAGTTGTGTGTACTAAGAAGTAACAATTTACCCAACAAACATCACGTTTTGGAACAAATTCCTTCAGAAAAATCGCAAAATACCTGAATATGTTTCACTCATGAATCGAAATTCCAACAAACCCAGGCTTTATCCCAATATGAGCAGCAAACCCATCTTGCGAATTAAGCTTTTTTTCTCATTTCCATTCTTATGAAATGAATAAAAAAAATTACATAACTGAAAAGACCCAAAAATACCAACAAATTAAGAGCATGTGGGAAAAACCCACCTGATTGGATACGAATTCTGCAAAAGGACAGCATGCCCTTTCAATCTGAGCAGACCCTGCAGGATAAATTCCCAGAGGACATAGAATGATCATTACTACTCACCCATGAAACATACCAAGCCTCATAGAAAATAAATAAAAAAATTACTTCCCGAATTAGCAAGACTGATTTTCACTTCCGAATTATTTTGCTAAACAACTAATTTAGTAAACTGAACTTTCAATTTTTCATAGCCCCTCATGATAACCATTTATCTGAATGAATCAATTTACAGATAATTTTATCCACACTTCAAATTGGGTGCTAATTAAAGTAATTTGTATCCGCAACTACGAATTAATTGATGTAGATACATGTTACGGATATGAAATTACTGATAGTTAAAGTAATTTGGAAACATATACTGGTATATTAAATGAAAATATTCAGATGATCACTCGGTAAGCATCACTCTTAATACACAAACCCTTGCAGAAAGTATCTCACAATCAGAACAGACAAATAAAAAAAATCACTTCTTACATCTTGTTGAAATGCACCTCAGATGACTGCTGCCCAACCCATTTTCCTATTCTGTGTAGGCATCACAGTATCATGCTCAAATCTAATTAATTTATTCACACCATTTTCAGTTCTAAGTTCCACTACAAAAAGTAGTACCTTGCAATCAATTACAGTCCTACCAAACAGATCCACATCACTACTGGAATATGACATCTAAGTTATAAGAAAATAAAAACACAAAATCTCGTAATTCTCCAACTACCCTGCAATCGGAGGCCTTAAGGAAATAAAAACCTATCATAAGAAAAAGTAAAGCAAAAAATTAAATGAATTTCTTGTCCTTCTCCTAGTAACTTAATGAAAAATAGCATACCAGTTCAATTATATAGACCACACGTAACCGACCCACTCCAATCCTCAACCAGTTCGCTTGAGCCACTACGCGAACTGAAGAATTAGAAATTAAACCAATAAACGAAACCACCCAATGAACCAAATGATAAGCTCACCGGCGTAGGCGGAATCGACTAAATTGATGAGGCTGGAGCGGAGGCTTGAACTGGACGAAGCAATAGAACCAAATAGAAGAGAGAAGAGGGAGGAGCAAATCAGAAGCTGAGAGAAGAGAATTGAGGAAAGACACGAAAGGGTCGGTTGATTTTTCCTCTAGGGTTTGTGAAAGGTAAGAGTCTTGTGTCTCCTTCTTCTTCCTTCCTCCGATACCCACCATATAACCGTAAATCCGCGTTCAAGTTCCATCATTGATGGCCTCTTTATTGTTTCAATTTATTGTGCGAAACGGTCATGGAAAGCAAACGAAGGAAGGAGGTCAAAGGACGGTGAGTTGAGAATTCAGGCAAAGGGATTTCTGAAAGGGAAGAGATGCACGCTGCCACGTAGGCGCCAACATGGACCAGGTGTGAGTAAGTGGGTGAGTCCCACGTTGCCACGTAGGCGCCATGCTGGATGATTCTTTCCTATTATAGTCTTGGAGATTTAGTGGGTATCGCCTCGTTTGTCACCTCCACCCTGTGGTCTCCGGTACATATGCAGATGTCCAGACCTGCTATGGCCCACGTGTAGATGATCATACCTACACGTGAGGGGGAGGTTGAAAAAAAATCTCAGTCTTCGGCAACAACATCATAGTGGTGAAGCAACAACATGAAGAAATTTGAAATTTATTCTTCGTCCACGTGCAAGACTCGTTATCCGATTTGCACGTGAGGGGGAGTGTTAGAGTTTAGTTTATTTCCAGTTTAAGTATTTCCTATATTATTTAGTATTAGTATTTCCTATTTCGCATAGAGTTAATCCCTATATAAAGGGATGCTCTCATTATATTGAATCATCAAGAATATCAACTATAATCAATAATATTTTCAGAATTTTTACAATGTAAACCTTATATTTGTTTCTTATTTTATATCCTCCTTGATGATTTTGAGTTTTATTTATTTTTATTTGAAATCAATTAATGACTGCAGGTACAGAGCGGCGGGCATTAGGTTGGACTCTGGTGACCTAGCATACTTGTCTTGTGAATCCCGAGCCTTCTTTCGTGCAATAGAGAAGGAATTTGGAGTGTCTGGTTTTGGGAAGATGGTCATTACCGCCAGTAATGACCTCAATGAGGAAACTCTAGATGCTTTGAACAAACAGGTGATTGCCTGAAGGTGCTCTGTATTTTACAGGACTTGTTTGGGTTATATTGTTTATTTGGATTTTTGCTACTTTCAAAACAGGGTCATGAAGTGGATGCATTTGGAATCGGAACCAATCTGGTTACGTGCTATGCTCAAGCTGCATTAGGTTGTGTTTTCAAGCTTGTTGAGATTCATGGTCAACCTCGCATCAAACTTTCTCAAGACGTATCGAAGGTTTGGCCTGACAATAAATTATAGGGATAATACCATTTCCTAACTATGACCTTACCTCATTTACATGTCCTACTAAGCTCGACCTTTCGTTGCAGGTCCTGACGTCCACTTTTAATTTTTTTTTTACAGAAAATGACAATTACGCGTCCTAACTATGTCGACTTTTCAGATTTTGTCATTTTCTGTAAATTTTTGAAAAATTGATGGCAGGACATGCAACGAACAGTCGAGTGTAGTTAGGACGTAAAAAGACGACCTATGCTAGTTAGGAACTGGTGTTATCTTTAAATTATAGGTTTTGCTCACTCACTGTATCTAACATTTTTGTATGTTCCTCCTTTTCTTGGTTAGGTCTCTATTCCTTGTAAAAAGCGATGTTACAGATTGTATGGAAAAGAAGGATATCCCCTGGTGGATATAATGACTGGGGGAAATGAACCACCTCCAAAGGTATGCTGCCAACTTACACTAACTGAGCAAGTTAGATGAGACTTTAAAGTCAGAACCTGAATTACTTCAGCTCATACTTTTTTTTTTCTTTAGGGTGTGGAAGCAGAGAATATAATGTAGATTTGTTCTAAAGTAGCAGAATGGCCAGTAATGTAGATTGGATAGCTCAACCAGTTTCTAACAGAAGAAAAAAACCATGATTTTTTTATGAATTGTGCCATGGACTTGAATTGGTTGCACATTGACCAACCCTATATCACCTCACCTCTAATTTGCAGGTGGGGGAACGACATCTGTGTCGTCACCCTTTCAATGAATCAAAAAGAGCCTATGTGGTGCCACAGCAGGTTGAGGAGCTTCTCAAGTGTTACTGGCCTGGACTCTCAGGTTAGAGAGCTTCTAAATTTAATGTGTTGTGAACCTAGATTGTTTATAAGAGAAAAATGGGTTATCTTTTTTTGTCGAGGGTGAATTTCTAGTAATAATTAGTTAGTTGGTGACAGGCTTAGATATATCTTTGGATTCTAAACAAGTTATAATTAAAATTTTATTTTCTTCTGAAGATAAAGCAAGAGAAAATTTACCTGCTCTCAAGGATATCAGGGAGCGTTGTATAAAACAACTCGAAGTAATGCGGCCTGATCACATGAGGAAACTGAACCCAACACCGTACAAGGTAATGTAGATGCATAGCTCAAACTAAACCACAAATTAAATTCCAGCTATCAAACTACATGTGGTTTAATTAATGGTAACCAAGCAGGTGAGTGTGAGTGCAAAGTTGTACGACTTCATTCACTTCTTATGGCTGAACGAGGCCCCCGTTGGGGAATTGCAGTAAGATGACTTCATTCATTACCATCTGGCTGGGGAGTTTTGCTATGAATCTGTACAAAATTGGAACCAGGGCCGGTAATAAAGTTGTATCTTCGTCTGTCAGATGGTGAAGTGAAGACATCCAGTTACATTACTATGCACTTGAAGAGCAATGATTTGTTTTTTCACTAGCCAATAAGTTTATCTTCAAATTCTCAGTTATGTTTCATATACATTCTTTTACTACATACATGTATGTTATTTTTCGCACTGTAATGTGATTTATATGCCCAGTCTTGTGGCTTGTAAGACCCCTTCAAAGGGGCGAAGTTTTTGCTGTTCGCTAAGAACTTACAGATTACCAATAACATCGTTTGAAAGGATAAAAACTGGACCTTGAATTGATAATTGATTCTACTCAACAAATTCTTCCGGAGTTCCTCATGGCAATACTCAATACCAAAATACGAGACAAACTCTGATGAAAGTCTACTTATGGCTAGTACAACGGAGAAGAAATGGTGTGAACACAACCCCGACAACGGTCTTCTTTTTTTCTCAAAACGATGCCACAACTTAAAATGGGGAAATCTGTTACTTAAAAAAAAATATTACACCCTCTAGTGTGTTTGCTCTGCCTTCTCTCTAAAGAAGGAAACCTAGTTTTACTGTTTCAGGGCTACCGGCGACGTGCTGAGCCTTCGGGCCAGTCAGTCGCTGGTGGCTCTCAGTCCCTTCTTCTTTTTTCTCCGCTTTCCCCTCCTCTCCCTGTTTCGGCTTCGTCCTCCTTTTCTTCTTCCTCCCGTTGTTCTTCGGTTTTACCTCCAGATCTACTTCCCCTTCTGAGTTTGACCGGCGACCTTGTTTCGACGACCACCGCTCCTTTCTCCGACCGTCCATTCCTTCGTCTCCGATGTACTGGTCCGGATCTGTAGTGGGAATTGCTTCTCGTCCTTCGTGGTCGCAGATCAAGGCAGTTTGTGAGGGTTTTGTTGTTTCGATTGAGTGGCTGAGCTCGGGTTTGGGTGGATCGACTGGTTCTCACCTTTCTGTTCAACGGTGTGTCGGCGTCTCGTAGTTGAACTGTTGTGGGACTCGCTTCTCGGTTTTGGTTCCGAAGATCGTGAGTTTGGATCGAGATTTGACTTCACCGGAAGACGTTTGGTTCCCGGTCTGTTTTCTTGACTTGGTTCTCTTCTTCAGGCTTTGCTGGTTACATTCAGGGTTGTGGCTCAAGCTGCACTTTTCTCCTGGTTCTCGGATTCACCACATCCGAGCTTCATTTTTGAGGGGTTTTAGCCATGATTTGGCTTTGTTGGAGTTTGATGTTGCCTTGGGCTGAAGCTTCTGTTCGGTGTCCAACAAGCCTGTGAGGAGGTCACTGGGTTGCGTTCGGTGGGTCGATGTTCTGCTTTACCTTCGGTTCTTTGGTTGTTCCAGGGGTGCTGTTTTGCTTCTGGTGGGCCTACTCGAGGGGAGTGTCGGCAGATCACTTGCTGGAACCGGGACCCTTTACAGGTCTCGTTTGGTAGCTTCCTTCCCTCACTCATTGCACTTTACCTTTCTCATTTGCACTTTTGTGGTTCATTGCTCAATTTTAAGGATTAGTACTTTTCGGCATCACTGCTCCCCTTTCAATCGTTGTTTGGGGACTCGGCGGTCATTGATGTTGGCCACCATCGAGTTTTAAGTGGTCATGTGACCCTTAAGTGAAGTCGAGACTTGCTTTTTTCCTTTGATTTTGAGTTGTGGCGACTTATCTCTGTTGTTTGCGGTGTTGACCGCCAGCGTGTCGGTTTTCTACTACTTTTCGAGTAGGGGATCCGATGAGATTTGGTGGTTACCGCTTCTGTGTATTTGTGGGTATTCGATTGAGGGTTGGTTACTGCATCGTTGTTTGGTACTGTCGACTGGTGGTTGTTGTGTTTCTTGTTAACTACTAGGATTTATTCCTTTTGTTGTTTGTGGTTTGTTTTCTCCGCCCTTGGTTGGGTTGGCTGTTTTAGTTGCTTCATGGTTGTATTTAGGTACTAAGACCTATCTAGTTAGATTCTCTGTTTTTCGGTTAAGGTTTGTTGTATCACCTCTTGTTGGGTGTGTTGGTTTGTTGGCTGCTACCATGGTTTTAGTTCTTGTTGTGCTGATTATTAGGTTTATCTGGGTTCTAAGACCTGTAATTGTTGTATTTTACCCAATGTTTGGGTACTGTTTCTGGTTTGAGCTGTCTACATGGTAGGCTCTTGGTTGTAATATCTTTGAGGGTTCGCCCTTCACCTTGTTTTCTCTTTGAAAACTTGGTTTTTATAAAAAAAAAACTTAAAATGAGGAAAACTCTAAACTAACCCTTCCCTCCAACGACTATTCTTCCTTTCAAGTAACTCCATCTTTAGCTTCTTATTTTTTGATCTATGATGGTTTTATTGATGCCTTGAGTTATAGGAAAAACACAAAGAAGTAGGCGATCTACCCAAAATGAGGATCAACCGGAAATACCAAAAATGTTAAAAACTATAAACTTGACCTTTATACACTATGTCAAGAAAAACAAAAACACTTAAACATCAGTATAATGAAATGAACTCAGGAACAAGTGCTTGGTGTTGATTGCCGCTCCAAGAAAGATATACCCTCTTTCAAAGGATTGGAGGCACATAAAACTGCGAAGGATTGATGCTGGAGGCTGAGAGAGCTCTTTGCCTCCGATTCCATTACATTATTGAATACCGCTCCATTCCGTTTGATCTAAAGTTGTCATAAACTCATATATCTCACCTTTACCTAACACTTTCACCAACGACGAAAGAACAATCCCGTCCAAATATACAATTGTTGGCGTGTCTAGAGCTACTATCGAGAATCACCACCAATTATTAACCATGCTCCAGAAATTAAAGGCAAAAGGACAATGCAGGAAGATGTGGTTAGATTCTTCACAGACCCTCTTACAAAATGAACATAACATATTCGCTATCAGGTATGACATCCTCGATTCTCAAAGAAAACCTTAGATGGGGCAGCCTAGTGAATCAAGAGCCAACCAAATAAATCAACTTAGGTGCAATATGTTTGACCCAGAGAATGAAGCCCACAGTTGCGGGGTTTCAAGTTCTAGGGTGAACAAATTATAAACCATGGTGAATCAATATGCTTTTGTCCAAATAATATGATCATATACTGATGGCCGAACCTATGCTCTACTGAGAAGCTCCAAAATTGAAAAGCTTGCATGTCTTTGAAAACAAAATCATATCCCCTGAAACCAATAGACCAAGTGTCCTCGTTCCATACCTTGATAATTCTCTTTTCTTTTGTAGAAGTGAAAGAGTAGAGACGAGGAAACCTGAAACGAAGGGTTGTATCACCCAACCACACATCTTCTCAAAAAACGAATCCTCCTTCCATTTCCTACCCGCCAATGTAAATTATGGCCTTCAAAGAGAAAGAAAGGTAGGATATTTAGCAAGATCCATAATCTGTTTGAAGATAGTTGTTGACCGGGGCCTATCAATTGAGAGGAGATTCCAATCTCTTACATCCAACCCATATTTTTCACAAAGAACACGTTTCTAAAGAGAATCTTCTTCAACCACAAACCTCCAAAACCATTTGGCTAGAATACTAGCATTCACTTGTTCCAAACGTCGGATTCCCGAACCGCCAACTTTTTTAGGCCTGCAAACTTTTGAATATTCAACCTTACTCAAAGACCTATGAGTCATACTTCCTCCCCCTCAAGTATTTTAATCACACGCTTAGGTTCTTTAAATAGCGTTAGATAAAAAAATAGGCAGAGAAGACAAAGTGGACTTTACCAAAACCAATCGGGCTGTAAAATTTAATATTTTTGCCTTCTTCTACTTCTAACATTACTTATAAAAGGATTGGCTTCCCTTCTATTCATATACCTACCCCTACATTCTAGCCCCCGCTAACTTTGTCATCAACCGAGTATTTTTCTTTGTCATCTAGATACTGAGTTTGAAAATTCGTCGAGATAACTTAGTCATATGAATAGTTTATTGGATGAGAGAAGCCTCAGCAATAAAGATGGAATTTATAGGGCCTAGTTGAAAGTAGACCTAATTAGAAAGAACAAGCTCTTGGCGAGCATTTGGTGCCACAAAGCCCGTGCAATTTGGCTCAAAAACGGTGACTCATGCTTGCGTTTTAATCACCGTCTCGCCAACCTAAAATCCTTGCATAACATGATTGATCAGCCGGAGATGAAGGAATGGTGGATGACCCATATAAGGTTAAGGATGTGGTGCAAAACATTTCTCTAATAGATTCTCAAGTCCAGCCGGGAAACGATCGGTTTACCCCCATTGTTGTTCAAAAGCCTTTGTTTGGTACAAGGGGATGAGTTGGAATTGGAGTTCACCTCCGAGGAGATACACCATGCTGTTTTTTTTTATTGTGGGGGTGATAAGGCCTTAGGACCCGACGGGTTCACAATGAGCTTTTTCAAACGACGTTGGGACTTTTGGGACCAGAAGTAGTAATTTTTCTAATAAAGTTTCAGAGTTTCGTTCGCATAGGGAAAAGGCTAAATCCTTCATAGCTTTAATATCAAAGGTATAGATCTTGGGGTAGATGAATGAGTTCATACCCATTAGCCTGATTACAACTCCATAGGATCTCGTGGCCAAAGTCTTAACTAATACACTTAAAAAGGCGATCTTGGATATTATCAGTGAGAGTCATAGTGGGTTTCTGACCGGGCGACTATTTGTAGCAGGGTTCTTATTTCTTCAGAGGTGGTTCAAACGGTCAAGAGGTCAAACCAGGAGGCTATCTTACTAAAAATTGACCTTGCATGAAAAAGTTTTGTGGGTATGTGGACGAGGTGATGTAGGCAATGAGCTTTGGGAGGACTTGGAGAGATTGGATGAGGGGTTTCTTCCAGGCTTTTAGATTAGTACTTATAAAAATGGTTCCCCAAGCGAAGAGTTCACTAAGGGTGTCCTCTCTCTCCCTTTATATTTTTAATGGAGACGGACGCTTCACATCAAGGGTTGGAAGAAGGGTTGTTGGCTAGTGACTTTGGTGGCATTGTAGTGGGAAATTCTGGACCGAATATTTCACACTTACAACTCGCCGATGATAGGTTATTATTTGTGAAATGTGGGATAGAAAATATTTGCAAGATAAAGAACATCGTCTCGCATTTCAATTCACTTTCGGCCTTGAGGTGAATTTTCACAAGTCGGTGGCTATTATTCTCAATGTTCGGTCTCTAACTCCGATTATGATGAAGTTGGCTCTTGGGAGTGAGGTGGGTTTGTTGCCTTTAAATATCTTGGTTTCAAATTAGGGGCGAATTGACGGTTAGCCTTTTGGGATCCATTGATTGATAAGTTCAAGGAACCTCTTAATATGTGGCAGTTCAAGTACCAAAGCTTAGCAGAGAGGGTGGTTTTGATGATATCCACCCAACCGGCCTTACCTTTTTTTAGATGTCCTTATTTCATGCCCATAAGAAAGATGATTTGGATTCTGGAGGTGTGGAAAAGGAAGTTTCTTTGGTAGAACTATAAGCGGGATCTTTTAAGGTTAAGTGAAATAATGTGTGTAGGCCCACGAAGTAACAAGGGTTGTGCTCATTGTGGGACTGAACCCAACATCTTACGGAACGACCTAACAAAATCCATGCACCACCTGTGTCCGCGTTCCCCTGGAGGTCACCCCTTTCTTTCAAGTAGGTTCGCGACATGTCAAGCCCTAGTAAGGATCTTCGCTTTGGTTCGAATTAAACAACATGCTCCACCGCTTATGCGGACCCTTGTCAATACCTTTAGAGGTCTAGAGATCTGAAGGTTGGAGAAGGTCAACAAGAGTTTCCTGGCCAATAGGTGGAAAATACACCTGTACTGTGTAAAAAACACTTGTATTGTGAAAGAAAAACACCCACAGTTTGGATTGTAACATAAACCCGAATTGTAATTACATACATCATGTTACATTATAGGTATATCTAACATTTCAAAACTTATAAATATAAATAAATTTCTAATCTCGAGAACATGTTTTTTTTTATCAGCAAAACAAATGTAATTTATAACCTCTTTTGAGGTAAAAGAGGAGACGATCCAAGTACAAATCATCCGAGGGTGTTTAAACCATAACACTAACTGAGCAAGATCTAATTTCTCAGCATAAGCATCATACTAAGACATAAACTAGAAATAAAAGACTTTAACTTCAGCAAACTAGTGGAGAATGTCCTCCAAAATGTATCAGCAGCATCAGGAGATAATTGGATCACCCATATTGTTGTGATCTAAGGACTGATGCTTCAGCAAAGAAGGGGAGGGTCACCAATATGAGACAGCAGCATGAGGTACTGAATCACAGATGCAGTGTACCAAAATGCCTTCTGAGAAAATCAGAGTTGAATACCTTCCAAGGGATTGAGCTTAACTTGAAAAAACTCAACCCTTAATTAACCATTTCTGCCATCCGAGTATGCAGATTGCTTCCAAAATGAACCAAAATTCTGCCATCCAATTATACAGAATGCATCCACTTTGAGCCAATTTTGTAACCCGAACAAATCTGCCATCCTAGTGTGCAGATTGCAACCAATATGAGCTTTCCTTAACAAATGCACCTTCCTTCATGATCTCAAGAGTAGCCATCCTTCATGACCATCTACCTTCTATATATGAGATCCATCCTGAAAACAAAGTCTCTTCTTCCTTCCTTGTGTGCAGATTGCACTTCAATCTGCCTAGGAAGAATTGTGATTTATGAGCTCCAAAATAAGAGCCTCTTCTGAAAAAACCCTGTAAAAACAGAGACAGCAAGAACAACACCAAGCCACTCACCTAAAACCACAATTACCCACCCTCAGCAAGCAACAACCAAAAGAGAAAAAGAGCCCACACACAAGAAAAAGAAAGAGAGAGCTGACAAGAGAGGAACCTTACCAAACTCACCACAGTACCCATTCCACCCCCAAACCCTTCCCAAACCCCAAACCCAAAGAGGAGCAACTAAGGTAAGAACCAACGCAGTAGCCAACAGAAACAAAACAGAACCAAGGAGACCTTTTTAGACCACCAAATTCCTCCCTTGACAACAGACCTTTGGAGATGAAACCCAGGTGTTATAAGAGAAGAAATAGTCTTCCTTCTTGAACTTTGCCCATTCCCAACTATAAGACATGTGTTGAATTTTCTGAAAGATATCTTCTGAGGTGGGAAATTGATTCTCAAATATTGCTTGGTTTCTTGCTAACCAAATTTGTCAACATGCTATCTGCATGATATTTCCCCAGGGCCTTTTATAAGTATATGAGATTAGAGTTAACCAGGAAGATAAGACTTGTTGTAAAGTTTCTGGAACCACCCAAGAAAGCTTCCACCAATTAAAAATAAGACTCCACACTTGCCAAGCTCTGTGGAAATGAAGCAAGGTATGAGCAACATCCTCTAGATCATAATTGCAAATAGGCCATAATATACCCTGCAAAGATAATTAGAGGCCTCTTGACTCTAGAAAACATCTTGTTGGAATGGCTGCAAGGTATGCTAGCCAACAGAAAGCTGTGATCTTTGAAGGAATTCCTGGTGTCCGAAGAGTTTTTGTCCAAGGAGCCATTATGGAAGGGGCTGAAGATGGGTTATCCAAGGGGAAGTATAGTTTTTTCACTGTAAACCCTTTTGGATCACCAATCCAAACCAAGAGGTCTGCATCCAATGTTAAGGAAATACCAGAAAGAATTTGTTGCAATAAGCTCCAATCTGATTCCGCCCTTCCTCTAGGTACCCTAGTAAAGTTGACTTCCCAATCTTCTTGAATATAAGCTTTTGAGACCAAAAGTTTTTTGTTCTGAGCTAAAGCAAACAACCTTGGAAAGGTATATTTGAGAGGAGTGTCTCCCCACCAAATGTCAAACCAGAAAAGTACTCTAGACCCATTTCCAATCTTCCAGGAGAGTCCTTTTATGCCAAAGAGGTCTTGAAAGGCAGGATCATTGTTTATAGCTAGAATTTGGCTCATAAAAGATGATTTACCAATTTCAGTAAAAGTGGATAAATCCCATTCTGAGGTAGACCAGCCATATTTGCTGCAAATGATTCTTTTCCAAAGTGAATTATTATCCAAGGCAAACCTCCTCCACCATTTAGCTAACAAAGCTAAGTTCATTTGTGCCAATTTCTTAATTCCTAGCCCCCCTTCATTTTTTAGTCTGCAAACTTTATCCCAACCTACTTTGCTGAAATACCTAGCTGAAGAATTGCCATGCCACAAGAATCTTTTCTAGCCAGGACTCCATTTCTTTGATCACTCCTTTTGGAGCTTTGATGATTGAGAAATAATAGAGAGGTAGAGCACTTAAGGTTGAGCTGATCAGTGTGATTCTTCCTCCCAAAGAGAATAATTTAGCCTCCCATAAGCCTAAAGCTGATTTGAATTTTTGAATAATTGAGGCCCAAGTTTTGATTCTTTTTGCTCCCAATGGGAAGCCAAGATAGGTAATTGGAAGCTTCCCTCTATTACACTCCAAAGTGCCCAAAAGTGTTTGTTCTTCTTCCTCCTCTAGATTGAAAAATATGACCTCAGATTTATCATAGTTTACTTTTAACCCTGAAGCTAGTTTGAACATGGTCAGAGCAAACTTGAGGCACAAGGCACCAACATCAGTGGCTTGAATGAAGAAAATACTATCATCAGCAAATTGGAGATGGGAAATCAAGGGACCTGTTTGGTTAAATTGAATTCCATTAAAGAGTCCTTGAGCTAATCCTGCCTTCATAATTTGATTTAAGCCTTCAGCAGCTATAGCAAAGAGCAAAGGAGATAAGGCACACCCTTGTCTGAGCCCTCTAGACAACTGAAAATCTCGACTTGGGGACCCATTTATGAGTACTGAAACATGTGCTCTTAGTCAAGATAAAATCCATAATTTCCAAACTTCACCAAACCCCATTTTGGTCAGTGTTTTCAGGAGGTAAGCCCAACTGACTCTATCAAAGGCTTTCTCAAAATCAGCTTTAAATAGTATGGCTTTCTGTTTAGAGGTTTTGATATAGTCAACCACCTCAGCAGCAATAAGAATCCCATCAATGATTTGTCTATCCTGAATGAAACCAGATTGTTCTTCACCAACAATGTATCTGATAACCTGTTTCAGCCTTGTTGAAAGAAGCTTTGATAGTATCTTATAAGCACCCCCCATGAGACTTATAGGCCTAAAATCATCAAAGTTCAAGGGGGCATTGTTTTTGGGAATTAAGGCCAGGAATGAGGAATTGATACCTTTTCCCAATTGACCTGTGTGATAGAAGCAATGTAAGAATTTCATAAGATCTTCCTTGATAATTTTCCAGCATACTTGAAAGAACTTAAGAGTATAACCATCAGGACCTGGGGCTTTCTCTGGACTACAAGCCATAAGAGCTTGGAGGGTTTCATCTTCAGTAAAAGGCCTTTCCCACCAATTTGCTTGATCTGGGGTGAAAGAGGCAAAAGGGAGATCTTCAAGTGTGATATGTGAGAGGGAGTCTTGTGTGAATGTAGCTTGGAAATGCTCAGCTGCAGCTGTTTTAATTTCAGCAGGATTGGTTGATAGTTGTTCCTTGAACCAAATCTGATTGATCTTTTTAGAGGCTCCTTTAAAATTTGCCACTCTATGGTAATACTTTGAACACTTGTCACCATATGCCCGCCACTTTTTTCTTTCCTTCTGACACCATAATTTGGCTAAGAGTTTGAGTTTCTGAATTAGAGAGGCTTTTAACTCCCCTCTATTGGAGCATTCTGAAGGAGTAAGTACTCTTAGTTCCACAATTATGTCTAAATTGTCTATAGCTTGAGTGAGGAGGGCTACTTGATTTTCCAGCTGACCAAAGACTTGAGCATTCCAAAGCTTTAAAACAGCTTTAAGTAATTTAAGTTTCATCCAGAAAACATAGTAAGGCTGGCCAGAGATCTGATAAGAGGACCAGAATTTGTGTCCTCTGTCCAAACATTTAGAAATTCAAAAGCTCTTGGCCCCCAATCCAGCACATCATCATTTAGCAATATTGGTCTGTGGTCTGAAATTGATCTAGGAAGACAAGACTGACTTAAGCTTGAGTATTTTGCTAGAAACTCTTGTGAGATGAGGAACATGTCTATTCTTGAGGCTCTTGACTGAGGTCCAAACCAAGTATATTTTCCTCCTTTCAGTAGAAGATCAATAAGGCCTGCATTTTGTATGAAATCTTGAAATGAAGTCATCTCAGACCCTCCTGATATTTGAGATGATCTCTCCTGCACTGAGATGACCATATTAAAATCTCCTCCTAATAATAGCAATGTTCCAGAGGAGAGGGAGCTTATCTTTTCCTCTAAGCTTAACCACAAATTTCTTCTACCAGCTGCAACAGAAGGAGCATAGATATTTATTATACATCAAGGAGTCTGGCAACTTTGTAATTTCCCAAACCAGAGAAGAGCTCCCTCCAACTCTTGAGAATGAGAATAAGCAAAATCACTAGTTTTCCAGATTGAAATTATACCACCTGAAGTATCCACAACATCCATATGACAAGAGTCCCACCCCCACTGAAGACCACATGTTCTGAGAAAATTGGAGGGAAAGAGATCCAACTTTGATTCTTGTAGTAAGATAAAGTTATGAGCTTGCTTGTGTATCAAGGCACTGAAGCTTCTCCTCTTCTGCTTAGAGGATATTCCTCTCACATTCAATGAGAGGAATTTTATGACTGATTATAGAGAGTGAGGAATGATGGATCCCTTATCCACAAGAGAATTGGGATCATTATTTTTACTCAAGGCCTCAAGATCTTTTTCTGAGTCTTCATCCAAGTGCATTGAGTGGTCATTAAAATCTTGTAGATCAGTGATCTGGTTTAGAATGACTTGGTCAGCAACTGAAGCCTTCAACCCAAAGGCTTTACCAAAGCCCCAAGCTTTTTTTTTTGCTATAGAGTCTTCCTCCAAAAAAGACCTCTTCTTCAAAACTTCTGAGGGAGTAAGAGCAGCTTTGTCTAAATCAAGAGGGATGGGCTTTGATCTGGTACTGTAGCTGTGTGAAGTATTGCTTCTAACAGATTTCTTCTTTTTCTTTGAGAAGCTCCCTAGATGTGTATGAGATGAATTTTTCAAACAAGGAAATCTGCCACTTCATCAACTTGTTTTTGCTCCATCTTTAAAGAACAGTTTTCAGAGAGAGGGTTTCCACTGTTTAAAATTTCCAGCCCCACCAAATCAATTGAATGTGATAGTAAGAGACAAATATCCTTTGAAATGTCAAAGGGAAGTATTGGCAAGAGAGGGTTTAGACATAGTTCTTTTTGAGCCTCTCCCCTCATTAATGATTCAACTACTTCTGTACTTGAGCTGATTATAATAGTATTAGATTCAAAGGTGGGGTCTTGGATAATAACAATTTCCTCTGGGTTTGGAGGCAAGGGAGAGAGACTCATCTGCAGAGTTGCATTTGGAAGGCCAATGAGGTGACTAGATGCAGCCAAAGGTGAAGCACTGAGAGGACTTGTATGCTGACTCCTTGTAACATCAGAAAGGCCATCTGGGAGTGGAACTAGTACTGTACCAATTTGAGGTTGATGATCCCAGCAAGTACCCAGTAGCTTGTCCTTGAAAGATGGAGATGGAGCTACAATTTGAATATGAGTATGATCCTCAAGTGATCCTAAGAGACATAGTCAAAAGTGTCCTTGACTATGGCATTTTCCAGAGTTGGAGGAGGGGACTGCTTGTCTTCTTATATATAATTAGAAAAGGAAACCAGAGGATTTGGAGGAATTAATGCTGTCTGAGGATTTGCTGTCTGAGGATTTGGCATTTCTTCCAAACCATTCCTGTCAGCAGTCAAGACATTCTCCAAGAGACTTTCAGTAGCCATAACTTCTGAACCAGTGATTCCAATATCAGAGGACAATAAAACAGCTGAATTAGTATCAGAGTAAAGGGAGTTGTTAAAGTCAGAAGCAGGATTATCTGAGTATACATTCCAAGTTGGGATATCACCTTCCTCCACAGAGCTAACCAGAACTTTAAAGGCATTATTCCCTAGCCAAAATTTACTTTCTTCTGATATCTTTCTGAAAATGTGAGTATGAAGTAGCACATAGGCTTTCTGAATAGAAAAACCAGCCTTTGACTGAGGATGAGTGTACACTAAAGATCCATAATCAGATGTGGCTACTTGGAAGGTTTCCTCACACCAACCATTGTAAGGAATTCCTTGGATGGATATCCAAGTAAAGTGGTCTCCCTTGCTGCATAAGTGGTCAAATTGAGGAATAAAGGTTAGCCAAGTCTTTAACCACCTCCCTTCCTTTTGCAGTAATTGCTCATGATATAATTCATCCTCACAAAACACCAACACAGCTCTAAGACCCAAATCCACCAGTTGGACTTGTCACGCCCCAAATTCAGTAGAACTGAACCCGGAACGCGAACGTTTAAGACAATAAAACATTTTCAAACCTTTTAAATAAATCACTTTAAAACCACCATTTAGTTAATCAAAAATAATAATTTACAACCCAAAAGTACGTCCCAACAAGCGGACAAAATACAAGGCGTACGTCGCTAGACTCAAAAGGAAACCTGGACTCCCGCTCCTAGCTCTTCAAGCTTCGAGAGCTCACCTAGTCCGTCCCGCGACCAGTACCTGTAGGAAAAGCAGCTAGGGGTGAGCGTTTGCTCACCACCACGGATAACAGACTGACTACGGCATACTAGCAGACAATGCCGGTAACACCGACAACGAACTCAACACCGGGGATTACTATCCCCCAACTCAAGTAACCCGATTGACCCGCAACTGTTACTTTCCCCAACCAACTCAACACTCGGAACGTATTGTAGAACCGACACAACGATTATGACTTCCTCCAAAGACACGAAAGATAACCACGCAACGCCTAAGATCACAAAGGATCGCACACCAAACAAGATCGCAAAGGATCGCACTCTAGCTGCTCAGTAACCCCCTGTCCTTTTCCCAACACGATGGTTGGATCAGGCGGCCGACCTATCGCACTTTTCCCAACACGACGGTTGGATCAGGCTGTCAACCTGTCGCACTTTTCCCGACACCCAATCGGATCAGGCTGTCGACCTGTCGCACTTTTCCCAACACGGCGGTTGGATCAGGCGGTCGACCTGTCGCACTTTTCCCGACACAAAGTCGGATCAGGCTGTCGACCTGTCACTCACCAACCCCAGGTAACCACAATCACAATCACAAGCAAAGTGTTAGTCTTAGTGCCCGTAGTTCAATCCTAAATGTCCAAATGTATATATCATCGTTAGCAATAAAATTAAAGCGGCTTTATATTACTTATGTGTTGGAGTAATATATCGATGTGTGCTCTGATCTATGCCCACCATGCGAATAGAACCATAGATCGAGATAGATCACACTCGATGGGTCCCTAGTCAACAAAGCTTCACTAGAAGCGACTAGTATGAAAGATGGCTCTTTATGGCTTACGTTCTGTTAGTCATTGGAATGGGATTTCGGAGTCTGATCATAGATATCATGTGGGACATGATATTGGACGACCCGCCCTGAATATGTGCCATAGATTAAGTCATGAACATATTCAGTGTCGTAGCTTGTCATGTATCCTTAGACCAAGGAGTCTTTGTGATCGCTATGTAGTCAACAACTGAGTTTGACCTGAGCCTAACGTTGTCCGTAACAGGGCTTCCATAACGGCCAGGATTGGCTTGGGGACGGGCTACATGAGTGACACGAAAGACGGCTAAGGGATTTATCCCTCATACTAAGGTATGGGAAAGATATCGGTTCTCGGCCACTTGATCGAGAGTGACTGGAAGAATAGCATGGCCATGCACATGATACTGGGTATCATATCTTCAGTCATCTCACATATCAAGGAACGGTGATTGAGAATAATAAGGATGACGGCTCTATGCCTTATCTCAATCAGGATATCGGAGATAAAAGGATAATGACAGGGACGACGGAAAGGTTAGAATCGACAGGGTCGATTCGTTATGTAGTGTCAGGCAATACTAAAGTCTCGTTAGTTGCCACTTAAATAGGATCAAGTAAAATGGGATTTTACGTTGATCTATTGACATGCATAAACCTAAGGGTCACACCGGAGGATGAAACTCATTGACACATTTATGGAGAATGGCCAAAAGGGAGTTGTCTCGGGACATGACCAAAACTGGGTTTTGGGTCATGTGCCCGTAAGTGAATAGGACTTTACGGATCGAGACAAGGCTTGGAGTCTTGGGATTGATCGCGTCGGATAATGTTGGACATTTCCGGTATGGAAGGCATGGAGGCGATGAGCGAATCACGGGACCTCGTTGGAAATGGCCACGGGCCATGTTCCAAGAAGCCCATGAAAGGCCCATGCAACCAAGGCCCATGGAACTAATTAATCAAGTCTTGATTAATTAGTACTAAGTAAGCAAGACAAGGATTAAGGTGTTGGTGATTCACCACCTAACCCAATCTTGTCTTGCCATACTTTGTCCTATTTACACCTTACTTGTCACCATGCTTGTCCCATGCCTTTAGTTGGACAAGTATGGGTTTTGTTATGTTTAAGTCATCTTTTTTCAACATAACAAACACTAGACAAGAATAGGAAACACATTTTCTCTCCCTCTTCCATGGCCATTTCGGGTTTGGCTAGTTTCCACCTCCATGTTTGTGTTCTTGAGTCCTCAAAGAGAAGAACTACGTGGCTTTGATTCCCAAGTGGATACGTAGGCGTCTTGGAGACTCAAGCCAATCATTCGTTAACCGGTGTTCTTGTTTTGGTAAGAACTAGTGCTGAATTTTTCTCTTGTTAATCCATTCTTTGTTAGTTGTTTCATGGTTTTAATTGTCTCTTGGTTTTCATTGATTTTCCGCTGCGAGTTGGTTCATCTCCAACCCTACCTCGAGACCCAACAGTGGTATCAGAGCCGTGCTACCTTCGGGATTCACAAGACGGTGTTCATAGTTTCGGTTTTGCTTGAAAGTTTCGTTTTTGGCATGTTGTTTTGCTAAATTGTTTGATAACATGTTTTAAATTCTTGTTTATGGATTTAATGCATGTAAAATGAATTTTTGAAAATTATTTCAAATCTGGAAATTTTGAAAAAAGTTTGATTTTTCGGGTCTCGGGAGCGGGACTCTCGGGGAGCCGAAACCGAGACCGAACGGGGCTCCGTTGGACGGAGCTAGGCCAAGCATGACCATTGGATGGTTGATATGCTAAGGCTAAACCGTTTTGTTAGTTATGACGAGTTTGGAACCGTCATGACGAACTCGAAGATCAAATGTTCAAAAGTTTCATTTTTGAACGGTTTCGATAAACCGAGCATCAAAAAATTTCGAAACTTGGCTATTAATTAAAACCGGAAAATCACATGATGTTTGATAACATGCTTGTTTGATAACACGATGTGTGATGTGATGTTGGCATGGTGTACATAATAGCCCCGAGCTCAATTTAATTATTTATCGCTTTTCACGGCCTGCGAGCCGTTAGAGTTAACGTGTAATTATTCTTTCAAGGTGTGGTCGTCGAACCACTTGTTTGTAATATTTATTTATTCCCGACCTGCGAGTCGTGTATTAAATTGTAATATTTTACTCAAGATGAAGAAAGGGCGAAAAGGTCATTTGGTGGCTTTTCGGGTGTTGGCATCGGCTTGGAGTCGGTGGAGCTCAAGAAGCTAGTGGGAGTTAGTTTAGGGGGCTATTATGTGCATATTTATCGCTTTATGCTTGGTTTAGTTTATGCATGATTAATTCTGTGTTTTAGAATTGCATGCTTAACTTTATTTACCGAGCATATCACCTCACATGCAAAGATAAAATTGGAATTTTAATCCTTGTGTGTGAGCCCTTAGAATCGTCATTACATTGGATGTAGTTGACGGGTTCGAAGGAAGAATTACATTGGAGGTAATTTGAGGCATCATTGCATTTGGAATGTAGTTGATGTGCTCATCGCATCTAGGATGTGTCAAAGTTTTAAACACAACCGGACAAGTAAAAACGGGTCATGTCCGATACCTCCCAATTATCAACACCTTACTACCTCCCCGTCCTATGGGTGTCGTGCGCATTAGCGGAGCATCCATGGGAAAGCGGGGTAGTAGGTTTGGACGACATATGTGGGTGTCGTGCGCATTAGCGGAGCACCTACATAGTGACGGGCCATAGTTGAAAATTGGTGGACCCGACTACGATTCTCAGCCTGAGGTTGAGCTAGGGTAACAGATAGGGTAAGCCGTGTACATAAGTGCATACCCTAGCCAAGAGTCACATTGGATGTGATTGGATGGAGTCCTACCTACATAGCTCGATTAAGTGGTGAGCATTAGTTCAGCTTAATCGAGTGAATCAAGGATCTTGGTTTCAGATTCTAAAGGTTTAGAATTGATTGTTGGTGTTTAAGCTTGATCTTCATAAAATTTATTCAGTTTACTGATTGAATTTTATCTGTTGTAGATCAAATGGCAAATTCAGCGAACATTAATAGTTTGTCATTAAAAACCATTCTTGACAGGGTCAAGCTAAATGGGACAAACTATTTGGACTGGTACAGAATTTTGAGGATAGTCCTCAAGTCTGAACGCAAAGAATATGTCCTTGACAAGGCTGTCTCTAAGACCATATCAGAGTTACATGAAGTGTCATCAGCTGCTGAGAAGAATATCTCAGGGATCTGGGATCCAAGGATATTCTGATGGTCAACAAGGGAATTGGAAGTGGCAAGGGCTGGGCCCATGCGCACTTGGCAGGAAAGATGAGACACTTGAGAATGTCTGCTTCTACTGCCAACAGCCTGGTCATTGGAACCGGGATTACAGGAAGTTCACGGCTGATCTGAAGAAGGGCAGTGGGACTGCGCCTTCATCAAATAGCCTGGATGATCTGAAGAAGGGCAGTAGGACTGCGCCTTCATCAGGAAACCTGGATGATCTAAGGAAGGGCGGTGGGACCGTGCCTTCATTCGGTATTAACTCTATAGAGCTACATCTCTCTACTTCCAAAGATTCATGGGTATTAGATACCATGACTGAATCTCACACATGCACTAATATATGGTGGCTGAAAGTAGGAGAGATTTGGAAAGCACGAAATGGACCTCAGAGTTGTGGCAACTGCTGTAGGATCCATGAGTCTTGCTTTGCCAAGAGGCCTTGTCTTAGTATTGTATAATGTATATTGCATACCTACTCTTAGTAGGAATATTATATCTGTATCCGTGTTTGACAAGGAAGGATATAATGTTAATATTGGAAATGGAGTTTTCAATGTTCTATGCAATGATATGTTTTATACCAGTACTGACATGGTTGGAGGATTGTACATATTAGATATGGGTAACAATGCCTCAAGTTCTATATATTCCGTTAATACCAAGAGGTCTAAATCCAACGATTTAAACCTAACTCTGTTATGGTACTGTCATTTGGGTCGCATAAACAAGAAGCGCCTATCAGCACTTCAGAAGTGCGGGCTTTCAGGTTCATTCGAATTCCATTCGATCGATAGGTGCAAGGTTTGTTTGATGGGCAAAATGACTAAAGTGCCCTTTATCGATCGCGATGAAAGGGCGGGTGAATTATTGGGGCTGATACACTCGAATGTGTGTAGACCAATAAGTTCACTTGCCAGGAGGGGTTTTAGCTACTTTATCACATTTACTGATGATTACAGTAAATATGGTTATGTCTATTCGGTGAGACATAAGTCTGAAGCTTTTGATAAATTCAAAGAGTTTAAGACTATAGTAGAAAACCAGCTCGACAAAGGTATTAAGGCACTTCGATTGGATCGAGGTGGAAAATACTTGACCACAGAGTTATTAGATCATCTAAAAGAGAATGGGATCCTTTTGAAATGGACTCCTCCTAGGTCACTGTAGTTGAAAGGTGTAGCCAAACGGAGAAATCGGACATTGTTAGACAATGGTCTGTTCCATGATTAGTTGGACTGATCTCCCAATCTCTTTTAGGGGTTTTGCTCTAGAGACGACCGCATTCATAGTGAATCGGGCTTCGACGAATGGTGTGGAATGGACACCATTTTAAAAATGGTACGGGATGATGCCCGCTTTGTCCTTCCTAAAGATTTGTGGTTGCGAGGCTTATGTGAAACATTTGGTTTCGACTAAGCTCGAACCAAGATCTGAGATATGCACCTTCGTGTGGTATCCCAAAGCAACAAGGGGATACTATTTCTACAATCCCAGTGAGAACATGGTGTTCGTCGCTTGGGGTGGGGTCTTTATGGAAAAGAAGTTTTGTTTCCAAAGACGTCATTGGGAGGACTGTGCATCTCGAAGAAATTCAGGATGGTACAGATCTGTCTAAACCAATTGGCAACCCAGTAGAAAGGAGCCAGAGATTGTCGTAGAGTAAGAACCAATTCCTGTTACAATTCCGGAAGGTCCAAGGCGATTTGAAAGGATCAATCTTCCACCTCCAAGATATGGTATCCGGAGGTGACTATGAAGTCATGGTGGATCACGATGATCCAGCCACCTTTCAGGAAGTCGTGGATGGGCCCAACTCCGAGTTATGGCTGGGAGCCATGAGGGAGGAAATGCAATCCATGTCGGACAACCGAGTCTGGGAACCGGTTGATCCCATCAATGGTGTGAGGACCATAGGATGCAAATGGATCTTCAAGGTGAAGTTTGACATGGACGGCAACCCTCTGACCTACAAAGCTCAACTGGTGGCGAAAGGTTATAGGCAGATCCAATGGATTGACTATGAGGAAACCTTCTCCTTAGTGGCTATGGTCAAAATCGATCCAAATTCTTCTTGACATAACTGCGTATCATAATTACGAGATATGGCAAGTGGATGTCAAAACCGCTTTCCTAAATGGAAATTTGACTGAGTACGTTTGTATGTCTCGGCCCAAAGGTTTTGACGATCCGAAGAATAAAGGAAAGATTTATAAGTTGTTGAAATCCATTTATGGATTGAAACGAACTTCTCGGAGTTGGATCCTTCGTTTTGATGAAGCTGTAATTGGATTTGGCTTAATCAAGAACGAGGATGAATCTTGCGTTTATAAGAAGGCTAGTGGGAGCAATATTACCTTTCTGGTTCTCATTGAAAACGACATCCCAACCTTGCACGAGACTAAAGCTTGGTTGAGGAAGTGTTCTTCAATAAAGGACTTAGGCGATGCTTCTCATATCTTAAGGATTAAGATATGTAGAGATCGCACCAAGAGGGTCTTGGATTTAAGTCAGGGAACCTATGTGAACAAGGCATTGAGTAGGTTCTTAATGCTCGATTCAAAGAAAGGACTCTTACCCACTAGTCATGGCATTCATCTCAGCAAGACTCAGTGTCCTAAGACACCTGATGAGCTGAAAAGGATGATGAGAATCCTATGCGCCTGGGGGCAGGATCGATCATATATGCCAT
Organism: Erodium maritimum; assembly: GCA_963921825.1. Taxonomy (NCBI): domain Eukaryota; kingdom Viridiplantae; phylum Streptophyta; class Magnoliopsida; order Geraniales; family Geraniaceae; genus Erodium; species Erodium maritimum. Next base: position 25,983,699 of record OY997592.1, read on the forward strand.
GACATGTATGAGACCAGACGTCTCGTAAGCCTTATGTTGTACCAGTAGACATCATTCTAACCCGGGGGAAAGATGATGCTGAACTAGTCGTCGAAGGATGAGTAGACGCTAGTTTTCCAAGACAAATCCAGATGACTTTAGAAGTCAATCAGGATATGTGTTTACGCTGAATGGCAGAGCTTTAGCTGGGAAAGCGTAAAGCAAGATACCATTGCCGAATCTACGACAGAGGCCAAGTACATGGATGCTGCAGAGGCAGCTAAGGAGGCTATGTGGATTTGGAAATTCATGGCAGGGCTGGGTGTAATTAAAAACCCATCCAGTCCGGTGAATCCATTTTGCGACAACACAAGGGCCATTGCGCAAGCTAAAAGCCTAGATCGCATAACAAATCCAAACATGTACTGCGGCGTATCCACCTCATCAGATAAATACTGAACTGAGGTGAAGTGAAGATAACCGATATTGCAACAGATGATAACATAGCCAACTCATTGACTAAGGCAGTGTCACTGCCTGAACATGTTAGACATGTAAAGTCGATGGGGACATATAGGAGTTTAGATTGGAACTAGGGCAAGTGGGAGATTGTTAGTCTTAGTGCCCGTAGTTCAATCCTAAATGTCCAAATGTATATATCATCGTTAGCAATAAAATTAAAGCGGCTTTATATTACTTATGTGTTGGAGTAATATATCGATGTGTGCTCTGATCTATGCCCACCATGCGAATAGAACCATAGATCGAGATAGATCACACTCGATGGGTCCCTAGTCAACAAAGCTTCACTAGAAGCGACTAGTATGAAAGATGGCTCTTTATGGCTTACGTTCTGTTAGTCATTGGAATGGGATTTCGGAGTCTGATCATAGATATCATGTGGGACATGATATTGGACGACCCGCCCTGAATATGTGCCATAGATTAAGTCATGAACATATTCAGTGTCGTAGCTTGTCATGTATCCTTAGACCAAGGAGTCTTTGTGATCGCTATGTAGTCAACAACTGAGTTTGACCTGAGCCTAACGTTGTCCGTAACAGGGCTTCCATAACGGCCAGGATTGGCTTGGGGACGGGCTACATGAGTGACACGAAAGACGGCTAAGGGATTTATCCCTCATACTAAGGTATGGGAAAGATATCGGTTCTCGGCCACTTGATCGAGAGTGACTGGAAGAATAGCATGGCCATGCACATGATACTGGGTATCATATCTTCAGTCATCTCACATATCAAGGAACGGTGATTGAGAATAATAAGGATGACGGCTCTATGCCTTATCTCAATCAGGATATCGGAGATAAAAGGATAATGACAGGGACGACGGAAAGGTTAGAATCGACAGGGTCGATTCGTTATGTAGTGTCAGGCAATACTAAAGTCTCGTTAGTTGCCACTTAAATAGGATCAAGTAAAATGGGATTTTACGTTGATCTATTGACATGCATAAACCTAAGGGTCACACCGGAGGATGAAACTCATTGACACATTTATGGAGAATGGCCAAAAGGGAGTTGTCTCGGGACATGACCAAAACTGGGTTTTGGGTCATGTGCCCGTAAGTGAATAGGACTTTACGGATCGAGACAAGGCTTGGAGTCTTGGGATTGATCGCGTCGGATAATGTTGGACATTTCCGGTATGGAAGGCATGGAGGCGATGAGCGAATCACGGGACCTCGTTGGAAATGGCCACGGGCCATGTTCCAAGAAGCCCATGAAAGGCCCATGCAACCAAGGCCCATGGAACTAATTAATCAAGTCTTGATTAATTAGTACTAAGTAAGCAAGACAAGGATTAAGGTGTTGGTGATTCACCACCTAACCCAATCTTGTCTTGCCATACTTTGTCCTATTTACACCTTACTTGTCACCATGCTTGTCCCATGCCTTTAGTTGGACAAGTATGGGTTTTGTTATGTTTAAGTCATCTTTTTTCAACATAACAAACACTAGACAAGAATAGGAAACACATTTTCTCTCCCTCTTCCATGGCCATTTCGGGTTTGGCTAGTTTCCACCTCCATGTTTGTGTTCTTGAGTCCTCAAAGAGAAGAACTACGTGGCTTTGATTCCCAAGTGGATACGTAGGCGTCTTGGAGACTCAAGCCAATCATTCGTTAACCGGTGTTCTTGTTTTGGTAAGAACTAGTGCTGAATTTTTCTCTTGTTAATCCATTCTTTGTTAGTTGTTTCATGGTTTTAATTGTCTCTTGGTTTTCATTGATTTTCCGCTGCGAGTTGGTTCATCTCCAACCCTACCTCGAGACCCAACACAAAGTTCAACAACAGCAACAACACCGGTTTAACAATCCACATGCACTCATGGCCACCCAAGACACCAACAGTAAAACACGGGTTCAACAACCCCACGGGCACTCATGGCCACCCAAGACACACCAACAGTAAAACACGGGCTCAACAACCCCACGGGCACTCATGGCCACCCAAGACACACCAACAGTAAAGACACGGGCTCAACAACCCCACAGGCACTCATGGCCACCCAAGACACACCAATAGTAAAGACACGGGTTTAACATCCCCACGGGTACTCATGGCCACCCAAGACACAAACTAAACAATCAACCTCCGGGCATAAACAAATGCCTCCAGTAATTCTAATATCGAAAAGTTCACTGCTCCTACGACACTACTAAGTGTCACATGTATTTCTATTGTTCGATACGTTCCCGTATCATACGACACCACCCGGTGTCGCCTGCCTTTCTATTGTTCGATAAATTTACTTAACCCACGACACCCAAGTGTCACATGCATTTCTACTGTTAACTTTCCCTATTTAAGGCCGAGATCCGGCTACTTTTCCCTACCTCATAACGCTTTCCCAAAAGTCCACGCCCAAGCTCCGGCATGCTCGAGATCACTCGCCTCGCTTTCCCTTTCCGCGGTCCTCGGCACGATGTAACAAGATCACAATTAAAGCACTTTTTAAGTTTGCAGACAAAGCTGAATTTTAATGAATTTGACGCCCAAACTCAACCCCGACAATGTCGATCACTCCCAAACTTCCCAATTTCTCGACATTGTCAATAATGGGCTCGGAAAAGCCCGATTCGCCCGACATGGCGAATCTGCCCGGGTTTTGAAAACGCCCTTCCGGGACTCCGAAAATTCCCGTTTTCGTTTCTACTATCTTAGAATAATTCAAGGTTTCCAATGCAATTGACGAAATCAATTCCCCACTTCCGAGCAATTTAATTTGCGTTTAAAGTTTCTAAACCCGTCATTTCCAACTTTTACAATTTAATTCCAAAATTCGTTCCGGGTGTGGATTAACGACTTGGGGATCGTCCTAAACCACCCGAACATGAAAACCCGAGGCCCGGGCAAGTGGGCCCCACACGGCCACAACGAAAAATGTTCCTTTTCGCCCCAAAACGTTCCTAACGAACCCCAATCCTTAACCCAACCTTAATCAACCCATTTAAACTCAAACCCTAAAATTCAAACGTACCAAAACGAAAATCAATTAGGTTCTCACCGTAGGGAATGATGACTGGAGCTCGATTCTTCAACCGTTGAGACGATCCGCCGGTTGGATCGTCGGGAAATCACCAAAACATCACACTTTCTCTTCTCTTTTACCCTTTTCTCCTTCTCCTTCCTCTCTCTACTTTCTCTCTCCTATTCTTCTCTTTTTTTGAATATGGCCGAGACATCTCATCTCATCCTTTTGTTTTGTTTCAAAATTTCACAACTTTTCCATATTTACAAAACTACCATCACCTTTCCATCTCTTTAGTTTTGTTCAAAAAACCTAACATCACCACTTGTTTCACAACTTTTCCATATTTACAAAACTACCATCACCTTTCCATCTCTTTAGTTTTGTTCAAAAAACCTAACATCACCACTTGTGTGACAAGTGGCAAGTGGGTCCCAACCTTTAAACAAATATGTTGGTAGATATTTTCTGTCAGATTTGTGAAATTCGGCCGTCTCGGGCCCCGAACGGACACTTTTTCCAAGAAATTACGAAACTTCACGGACTACAAGGAAACAGCTCAACTAAGACCGCTGTGACGACGGCTAAGCTTTTTGGATCCAAAACGGACCTCGAACGGACCAAAACGTCGCTTAGTTGACTTTTCCAACAAAAAGTCAACCTTCCCCAATTTGGTCAGAAAGTTGCCCTGAGTCCCCCGGAACTCACTTTGGTCGATATCGGGGTCAACTTAAGTCCGGTATGACCCTTGAGGTCAAATTTAGGTTCATTTAAGTGTCTTGTCCAAAAATTTAAATTTTCCTGTTTTTCGCCGATTTGACTGGCGTTGACTGGGAGCGGTTCGTACAATCTACCCCCCTTAAGGGAATTTCGTCCCCGAAATTTAAAACAACACACTTCAGGAGTCGAACATATCGGGGTACTTCGCGCGAACCTCGTCCTCGCGCTCCCGAGTCGACTCCGCCTCGTGGTGCCGCGCTGCACCTATTCTAAGCGGATAACCTTTCCGCGCAGGACCTGATCTCGTGGATCCATTTCCCAAACCGGTTTCTTCTTATACGAGACATCACCCGTTACCTCGACCTATGCCCACTCAATGACGTGTGAGGGGTCCGCATATACTTCCGCAACTGGGAAACGTGGATATTCCCAAGCTACGGTGGCAGTGCAAGTCGGTATGCAACTGCTCCCACTCTACTCAAGACTTCGAAAGGCCCGATCCACCGCGGGGATAACCTGCCTCCGCCGCGATTAAAACGCACCAGTCCACCTTTCGGACTCACCTTCAGGGATACATGGTCACCGACTGCTGACTCGAGAGGTCGGCGCTGTCTGTCAGCATAGCTCCTGCTGACTCTGCGCGGTCTTCAACCACTCACGCTTCGGCACGACCGACTCACCTGTCTCTCGGTCCAGTTCTAGACCCAGTGAACCCTCATTCCTCACTTCCGCCCCGCACACGGGCGACCGACACGGCCTACCATACAACGCTCCGAACGGTGCCATCATGATACTGGCCTGAAAGCTGTTGTTGTAGGTGAACTCGGCTAATCGCTCACGAAATCCATCGTGACGTGCCCCCATTTCCACTATACAACCGGCAGTGGCTACAATAACCCAGCGGGACACTGGTGTTCGGCTCTCACCTGCTGAAAAGTGAGGCACCGCGATACCAACTCTACAACCGCTCTCTGCATCCCGCTCCACTAGATATGTCGCCTGATGTCGCGCTCCTCTTAGTGCTACCCACGTGCACTGTCAGACGCGAATAGTGCGACTCTCGCAGCTCGTTGCCTACACCGTTACTCGGTACGAACAAATCTACGTGATACCGTAACTCCCAATTAGCACGACGACCCCAGCCCTCGACGTCAACACCGCCGGCAACTCTCTCCCGGATATCTGTCGTCTCGACATCCACCGACTGTGCCTCTATCCCCCGGCCAAGCCGGGTGGGCTGAGCCACCAAGAAGCACATGACCACGCCGCCAGCAACCTCTTCTAGCTCCAACCTGAGCGTGCCCAGCTCTCCCATCATGTCCCACTCCCGGACTGAGATGCTAGCAGGACACGACATCGGGTTCCTACTCAGGGCATCGACAATCACATTCGCTTTACCCGGATGGTAGAGTAGCTCAAAGTCGTACTCCTCAAGTAGTTCCATCCATCGCCGCTGGCGCATATTCAGGTCTCGTTGGGAAAAGATGTACTTAAAGCTCTTACGGTCCGAGAACACCTGAAATCGCTCGCCAGACAGATAATACCTCCAGCCTTTCAGCGCGAACACTACTGCTGCTAATTTCAAGTCATGGGTAGGATAGTTGCGCTCGTGTGTCTTCAACTTCCTTGAGCCACAAGCAACGACTCTACCCAACCACGTCAGCACTTTTTAAGTTTGCAGACAAAGCTGAATTTTAATGAATTTGACGCCCAAACTAAACCCCGACAATATCGATCACTCCCAAACTTCCCAATTTCTCGACATTGTCAATAATGGGCTCGGAAAAGCCCGATTCACCCGACATGGCGAATCTGCACGGGTTTTGAAAACGCCCTTCCGGGGCTCCGAAAATTCCCGTTTTTGTTTCTACTATCTTAGAATAATTCAAGGTTTCCAATGCAATCGACGAAATCAATTTCCCACTTCCGAGCAATTTAATTTGCGTTTAAAGTTTCTAAACCCGTCATTTCCAACTTTTACAATTTAATTCCAAAATTCGTTCCGGGTGTGGATTAACGACTTGGGGATCGTCCTAAACCACCCGAACATGAAAACCCGAGGCCCGGGCAAGTGGGCCCCACATGGCCACAACGAAAAATGTTCCTTTTCGCCCCAAAACGTTTCTAGCGAACCCCAATCCTTAACCCAACCTTAATCAACCCATTTAAACTCAAACCCTAAAATTCAAACGTACAAAAACGAAAATCAATTAGGTTCTCACCGTAGGGAATGATGACGGGAGCTCGATTCTTCAACCGTTGAGACGATCCGCCGGTTGGATCGTCGGGAAATCACCAAAACGTCACACTTTCTCTTCTCTTTTTCCCTTTTCTCCTTCATCTCTCTACTTCCTCTCTCCAATTCTTCTCTTTTTTTGAATATGGCCGAGACATCTCATCTCATCCTTTTGTTTTGTTTCAAAATTTCACACCTTTTCCATAGTTACAAAACTACCAAAAACCTAACACCACCACTTGTGTGACAAGTGGCAAGTGGGTCTCAACCTTTAAAAAAACATCTTGATAGATATTTTCTGTCGGATTCGCGAAATTCGGCCGTCTCGGGCCCCGAACGGACACTTTTTCCAAGAAATTACGACACTTCACGGGCTACAAGGAAACAGCTCAACTAAGACCGCTGTGACGACGGCTAAGCTTTTTGGATCCAAAATGGACCTCAAACGGACCAAAACGTCGCTCGGTTGACTTTTCGGCAAAACGTCAACCTTTCCCAATTTGGTCAGAAAGTTGCCCTGAGTCCCCCGGAACTGACTTTGGTCGATATCGGGGTCAACTTAAGTCCGGTATGACCCTCGGGGTCAAATTTAGGTTCATTTTAAGTGTCTTGTCAAAAAATTTAAATTTTCCGGTTTTTCGCCGATTTGACTGGCGTTGACCGGGAGCGGTTCTTACAGGACTTCAAAGATATCCTTTCGTTTGATCTCAGACATAATTTCTTCCACAGATAGGGAGGAAGTAATAACAGCTAGATGTGCCCTTTTCAAGATCCTCCACCTTACAGTAACAATTGAGCCTCTTGTTAGTCTAAGTGCCCGTAGTTCAATCCCAAATGTCCAAATATATATATCATCGTTAGCATTAAAATTAAAGCGGCTTTATATTACTTATGTGTTGGAGTAATATATCGATGTGTGCTCTGATCTATGCCCACCATGCGAATAGAACCATAGATCGAGATAGATCACACTCGATGGGTCCCTAGTCAACAAAGCTTTACTAGACGCGACTAGTATGAAAGATGGCTCTTTATGACTTACGTTATGTTAGTCATTGGAATGAGATTCCGGAGTCTGATCATAGATATCATGTGGGACATGATATTGGACGACCCGACATGAATATGTGCCATAGATCAAGTCATGAACATATTCATTGTCGTAGCTTGTCATGTATCCTTAGACCAAAGAGTCTTTGTGATCGCTATGTAGTCAACAACTGAGTTTGACCTGAGCCTAACGTTGTCCGTAACAAGGCTTCCATAACGGCCAAGATTGGCTTGGGGACGGGCTACATGAGTGACACGAAAGACGGCTAAGGGATTTATCCCTCATACTGAGGTATGGGAAAGATATCGGTTCTCGGACGCTTGATCGAGAGTGACTGAAAGAATAGCATGGCCATGCACATGATACTGGGTATCATATCTTCAGTCATCTCACATATCAAGGAACAGTGATTGAGAATAATAAGGATGACGGCTCTATGCCTTATCTCAATCAGGATATCGGAGATAAAAGGATAATGACAGGGACGACGGAAAGGTTAGAATCGACAGGGTCGATTCGTTATGCAGTGTCAGGCAATACTAAAGTCTCGTTAGTTGCCACTTAAATAGGATCAAGTAAAATGGGATTTTACGTTGATCTATTGACATGCATAAACCTAAGGGTCACACCGGAGGATGAAACTCATTGACACATTTATGGGGAATGGCCAAAAGGGAGTTGTCTCGGGACATGACCAAAACTGGGTTTTGGGTCATGTGCCCGTAAGTGAATAGGACTTTACGGATCGAGACAAGGCTTGGAGTCTTGGGATTGACCGCGTCGGATAATGTTGGACATTTCCGGTATGGAAGGCTTGGAGGCGATGAGCGAATCACGGGACCTCGTTGGAAATGGCCACGGGCCATGTTCCAAGAGGCCCATGAAAGGACCATGCAACCAAGGCCCATGGAACTAATTAATCAAGTCTTGATTAATTAGTACTAAGTAAGCAAGACAAGGATTAAGGTGTTGGTGATTCACCACCTAACCCAATCTTGTCTTGCCATACTTTGTCCTATTTACACCTTACTTGTCAACATGCTTGTCCCATGCCTTTAGTTGGACAAGTATGGCTTCTTTTATGTTTAAGTAATCTTTTTTCAACATAACAAACACAAGACAAGAATAGGAAACACAACTTCTCTCTCCCTTCCCTTACAATTTCGGATTTGGCAAGCTCCCACCTCCATTTTTGTGTTCTTGAGTCCTCAAAGAGAAGAACTACGTGGCTTTGATTCCCATGTGGATACGTAGGCGTCTTGGAGACTCAAGCCAATCATTCGTTACCCGATGTTCTTATTTTGGTAAGAACTAGTGCTGATTTTTTCTCTTGTAAATCCATTCTTTGTTAGATGTTTCATGGTTTTAATCGTCTTTTGGTTTTCATTGATTTTCCGCTGCGAGTTGGTTCATCTCCAACCCTACCTCGAGATCCAACAGTGGTATCAGAGCCGTGCTACCTTCGGGATTCACAAGACGGTGTTCAAAGTTTCGGTTTTGCTTGAAAGTTTCGTTTTTGGCATGTTGTTTTGCTAAATTGTTTGATAACATGTTTTAAATTCTTGTTTATGGATTTAATGCATGTAAAATGAATTTTTGAAAATTATTTCAAATTTGGAAATTTTGAACTTTTTTTGATTTTTCGGGTCTTGGGAGCGGGACTCTCGGGGAGCCGAAACCGGGACCGAAAGGGGCTCCGTTGGACGGAGCTAGGCCAAGCATGACCATTGGATGGTGTATATTTCAAGGCTAAACCATTTTGTTAGTTATGACGAGTTTGTAACCGTCATGACGAACTCGAAGATCAAATGTTCAAAAGTTTCACTTTTGAACGGTTTCGATAAACCGAGCATCAAAATTTTTCGAAACTTGGCTATTAAATAAAACTGGAAAATCACATGATGTTTGATAACATGATTGTTTGATAACACGATGTGTGATGTGATGTTGGCATGGTGTACAGAATAGCCCCGAGCTCGATTTAATTATTTATCGCTTTTCACGGCCTGCGAGCCGTTAGAGTTAGCGTGTAATTATTCTTTCAAGGTGTGGTCGTCGAACCACTTGTTTGTAATATTCATTTATTCCCAACCTGCGAGTCGTGTATTAAATTGTAATTTTTTACTCAAGACGAAGAAACGGCGAAAAGGTCATTTGGTGGCTTTTCAGGTGTTGGCATCGGCTTGGAGTCGGTGGAGCTCAAGAAGCTAGTGGAAGTTAGTTTAGGGGGCTATTATGTGCACATTTATCGCTTTACGCTTGGTTTAGTTTATGCATGACTAATTCTATGTGTTTTAGAATTGCATGCTTAACTTTATATACCGAGCATATCACCTCACATGCAAAGATAAAATTGGATTTTTAATCCTTGTGTGTGAGCCCTTAGAATCGTCATTACATTGGATGTAGTTGATGGGTTCGAAGGAAGAGTTACATTGGATGTAATTTGAGGCATTATTGCACTTGGAATGTAGTTGATGTGCTCATCACATCTAGGATGTGTCAAAGTTTTAAACACAACCGGACAAGTAAAAACAGGTCATGTCCGATACCTCCCAATTATCAACACCTTACTACCTCCCCGTCCCATGGGTGTCGTGCGCATTAGCGGAGCATCAATGGGAAAGCGGGGTAGTAGGTTTGGACGACATATGTGGGTGTCGTGCGCATTAGCGGAGCACCTACATAGTGACGGACCATAGTTGAAAATTGGTGGACCGGACTACGATTCTCAGCCTGAGGTTGAACTAATTAATCAAGTCTTGATTAATTAGTACTAAGTAAGCAAGACAAGGATTAAGGTGTTGGTGATTCACCACCTTACCCAATTTTGTCTTGCCATACTTTGTCCTATTTACACCTTACTTGTCACCATGCTTGTCCCATGCCTTTAGTTGGACAAGTATGTCTTTTGTTATGTTTAAGTCATCTTTTTTCAACATAACAAACACAAGACACGAATAGGAAACACAACTTCTCTCCCCCTTCCCTTACAATTTCGGGTTTGGCAAGCTCCCACCTCTATTTTTGTGTTCTTGAGTCCTCAAAGAGAAGAACTACGTGGCTTTGATTCCCATGTGGATACGTAGGCGTCTTGGAGACTCAAGCCAATCATTCGTTACCCGGTGTTCTTATTTTGGTAAGAAATAGTGCTGAATTTTTCTCTTGTAAATCCATTCTTTGTTAGTTGTTTCATGCTTTTAATCGTCTCTTGATTTTCATTGATTTTCCGCTGCGAGTTGGTTCATCTCCAACCCTACCTCGAGACCCAACACCTTTATGGCTGAAGTCTTCATAGGATAAGGGTCTGAAGCTATCATGATCATTATACAGCTTTGGAGAGTGATGAGCCTTCTTGTCTTTGGATCTATCCCAAGCTTTGGCCATGTAGAGTTTTGAGTTGGAGACCATAAAACCATTAAACTTTAGTATTGCTTCTTCCAAAGCTTGAGGGTTGTTGAAATAGATGAAGCCATACGAGCATCCTCTTTTGTTTCTAGTAGTTGCTTTCAGAGCTTTACAATAACCATGTATAGAGCTGAATAAATTTGTGAGCCAATCTAAGTCAACATGAGGAGGAAAGTTGCAAACATATGCATTGAAATACTTCATTCCTGAGCCTGCAAAGACATAAGAACCTTCTCCTTGAACAATCTTTCTCTTCTTCATAGTCTTGTTAGGTTGGAATTGCTCAAAACCTAGTGGGGGATATCCCATTGTGGATGAGTCTTGTGTCCCTTGCTTGGATTGAACATTATCTTCCATAATGTGCCTAGGTAATACGTTTGAGGTAGTAGCAGAGTTTCTTGTCCAAAGGACAGCCTTGTCTCTCTTACCAAAGTTTCCTAAAGAGTGTCTTCCTGGTTTCAAAGCATAAGTTGGAGTAGAATCTGGGCCAGAGGAGACTGGATTGAAGTATTTATCGTAAAACTGTTTTTTCCCATCCAGAAGTTTTGTGTGCCCTCCCTTGGAGTATTCCTGGGTCTTATCTGAAGATTCAGACTCAGCTTCATACCTCATGTTCTTCTTCTTCTTGATAAGCTTGGTCTGAGGCACTGAAAGTTTCTTCAGATGTGCGTGAGAGTTGACTCTGAGATGTCTCTGATCTGAATCAACAATAAGCCGCTGTGATCCAGCTTGTTCACCACTTAGCTCTTCTACTGTAAGCCCCATCACTCAGCAAGAAAATGGTAGTACTTAAAAAGGCAAAGTAGAGAGAAAAGAGCTTCTGATCAAGCCATTTGAGCAGATACTCCTAGCAAGAAAAACAGAGAGGGAGGGAGTGAGACTGAAGATGGAGAAGGCGGTGGTTCGGAGGCCAACAAGGGAGCCTCCATGAACACTACACCGCCGCCGCCGCCGAGGCCTATTCACCAGAAAGAAGTAAAGAAAGAAGCAAGGAGGAAAATGAAAAACAGATGATCTTGATGTTCTTGGGATGTTCTTCAGAAATCTTCAAAGATAGTGTAGCAATCTAGAGAGAAATTGCAACTGATTCTTTGGTAAAATGTAATCTCGAGAACATGTTCCAATTCTTTTGTGGTAACGTCGTACGACAACATTCTATTACACGCTTTCACCCATCTACACATCCTAGCTAAATGTTTTTTTGCAAGACGAGGTTATGCAACGACAATGAGTGATTCCAATATCTTCATACACATACGAGAATTTTCATGTACACAACGTAAATAATTTCAAATAAACATAACGGCAATTTTCTTACCGTAACAAGCAAAAACCCAGAATAGTCATTGAGCTCTCTTTCTTTCCATTAGCACGTTCATCTCCTTTATCTACCAACCCTTTTTATTTACATAATTCAACATATACTTGAAGAAGTGACTACCTCAAGGGAATTTCTTGAGCAACTCCATGTCATGCACCAATGTCAAATCTCTTTTTACCGATTTTGTACTTGGTTATGTCTAAGGGGTTCAAGACTCCTGTGAGGAGCATAAGTAATTCACCTTGATGATATCCATGTTAAGACCATTCTCTTAAGGATGGCCCTCCCTTAATTCCTCACCAGCTAACTGCTCTTTAGGATGTTCCTCTTTTACTTCCTCATCAACAATCTGCTTTAATTTCAGTTTCAAATTATCCACACTAGCCGGTTCTTGATTGGGGAAGTCGATGTTCAAGAGTACACTAGACTCGATTTTTTTTTCAAGAGCTCTTTGGGGGATATCGTCCACAATTCAACCATGTTATAAGGGCATACTGTTAGTCTTAGTGCCCATAGTTCAATCCTAAACATCCAAATGTATATATCATCGTCGACAATAAAAGTAATGCGGCTTAATATTACTCATGTGTCGGAGTAATATATCAAAGTGTGTTCTAATTTATGTCCACCATGCAAAGTAAAACATAGATCAAGAGAAATTACACTTGATGGGTCCTTAGTCAAGAAAAGCTTCACTAAAAATAACTAGTATGAAAGATGGCTCTTTATGGCTCACTATCTATTAGTCATTGGAATGAGATTCCGGAGTCTGATCATAGATATCATGCGGGACATTATATTGGACGACCCGACATGAATATGTGTCATAGAGAAAGTCATGAACATATTCAATGTCGTACCTTGTCATGTATCCTTAGACCAATGAGTCTTTGCGATTTCTATGCAGTAAACAACTGAGTTTGACCTGAGCCCAACGTTGCATGTGACATGGTTTCCATAACGTACATAATTGGATTGGGGATGGAGTGCATGAGTGACACGAAAGACGTGTAAGGGATTTATCTCTCATACTACGGTGTAGGAAAGATATCGGTTCTCTGCTGCTTGATCGAGAGTGACAGAAAAAATAGCATGACCATGCACATGATACTGGGTATCAAAGACTCAGTCATCTCACATATCAAGGAACAATTATTGAGAATAATAAGGATGATGACTCTATGCCTTATCTCAATTAGGATATCTAGAGATAAAAGGAAAGTGACGTAGACAACATAAAGTTTAGAATCGAAAAGGATCCATTCGATATGCAATGTCAGGCAATACTAAAGTCTTGTTAGTATACACTTATCTAGGATCAAGTAAAATAGGATTTTACATTGATCTACAGACATGCATAGACCTAAGGGTCATACCGAAGAATGAAACTCATAAACACATTGATGAAGAAATAACCAAGCAGGAAGTTGACACTGGACATGACCAAAACTAGTTTTGGGTCATAAGTCGTAAGTAAATAGGACTTTATGGATCGAGACAAGACTTGGAGTCTTGGGAACGATCTCGTTGGATAATGTTGGACATATCCAAGAGGGAGGGCATGGGAGGCGATGAGCGCGCCATGGGACCTCGTCGGGAATGGCCACGGTCCATCGCCCGCGAGGACCATGGGCGGCCCATGCCACCAAAGGCCAATGGAACCAACTAGTTCAGTCTTAACTAAATGGTTCTAACTAGCTAGTTAGATTAGGTAGTTGGTGATTCAAGCCACCAACTCACTATCAACTTCTAACTACTTTGCACCATCCTTGTCCTATATACTAATATATTATTATGTTAATCGGATTACATGATATAAGTCATCCTTATTAAACATAAGAGACATAACACACAAAAAAGGAAGAACAACTTCTCCCTCCTTCCTCTAGAGTTTCGGCCAAGCCCTCTCATTTCCTCCATTTTTGTGTTATTGAGTCCTCTAAGCTTAAAACTACGCGGGTTTGATTCTTAGGAAGATATGTAGGCGTATCAGTCCTTACCTAGTGTTCTTGATTTAGTAAGAAGTGGTGATTTTGATTTTGTTTGTGAATCTAATTATGTAGTTCTTTATGTATGGTCTCGAGTTATTTGTTTCCGCTAGATTATATGTTCATACTCTCCATCGAGACCCAACACATACTCCTATAAAGATAATCTCACTAGTCTTCCGTGGACAACGAACCATCTCTTGCATGTTTTCTGGATATCGGATTCTCTAAGAAGATTCACCCACATCACTTTAATGAGTTGTTAAGATGTATGTCCAACAAGGAACCAAATTGAGTTGTTCTCAACGAGTTAAGGTGCCTATTGAATCCTTTCACCTATCCAATTCAATCTAGATGATCTTTACAATTTCCAATGTTAAATTTTTTTAGAGATCTTGGCTTCAAATTGTTTGTCTTAAAAGTCATTACTAGCTTCAACTAAGGAAGAACCTGGGGTTCAGTTAGATTTTGTTGGGTGGGTGCACTTGAGCTTGACTTTACTAACTGAAAGGAAGTTATTTTTTCAGCAAGTGGTGGTTCTTGTTATAGTGGTCCAAATGAATGTTGGGAAGGTCCATAACCCAAGTCCTTGGTTCGTGCTATTTTAATGAAGGATGATTACAATAGAGCAATTCTTCTCAAATTCCTTATGTTGGGAATAAAATCCTCATACTGACTAATTGATACGAATTAGGGGCATTGTAAAAACAAGTACTATAAATCCCCCTACTACCTTCTGACATCTCCAACAACTACATATAAACAATCATCAACTATGTACACAGAACTTCAACCGACAAACGTGTGTACAAAAAAAAGATGGAAAGAAGCGTATCAACGAGCCTAGGTCGTGCATAGCTCGAGATCGAGATGATGTCTTCGCATGGTTCTCAATGTCGACAATACTTGGGTTCTCGGGGAACTGATGTCGAATCTTGAAGATGGAATGGAATGGAGACGCTAAGAAGAGGGTTTGTGACCACAATACGAGGATTATGATTGAAGTTGAAGGATTTAATAAGGATAGAAACGTGTTGGATTTTCTTCGGTTGGAATAAAGGTATAATAATCATTTCATTGGTAAGTTTATGAAACGAAAAGAAAGTACAAGAGGTTTTTTTTGCAGTAAGGGTACCCTTTAGGTCATAGTCATAGTTTCGTACAACGTTCCCCATACGCCCACAGTTGGAGCAAAATCTTGGGAGCTTAGTGTAGGTGAGCTTGACCTTCACGAGATCCGAGAACTCCTTGAATCGTAGGACCAAACTCCGCTTGAGAGGGCGCTCCAGTAGGTGCTAATAACGCACCCTTATAGTACCGCCCCAACACATGCCCTAATTATTGTAGGGTACCACAACACAAGCCCCCAAGGCGTCCCCGATCGCTTCTCCGGTAGCTTTCATCCGGACCAACGGTGGCAGCCCCTGAGCGTGGACCCAAAGCTGCATCATATGCAACGATTGGAGCTCTCGGGCACACGGAGTCATATCACCAAGCAAAAGGGGTCTCCTATTAAAACACCAAGGTTCATTACCCCGAACCCATGAGCATGCCTCCGCCGACCGAAAGTAGTAGTCGAAGAGTCTCATCCCAAGATCATTGATGAAAAAGCCAACTGATGATTTCCCCCATGCGGTGATAATGATCCGAAGAAGGGTGTCCTTACAAGGAGTTTTAGCCGTCCACAACTTCCCCAACAGCCCGCACAACTCTTGGGCAATAATCGTGGAAGCATCCGGAGAGAACGGGACCACGATCTCGGCCTCATCCTCAATCTCAATGGAGCAGCTCGTCAACCCCTCTTGAAGCGCTTTCATGGAGGTCTGTAACTCCGGTAAGGCCATAGCAAGAGGCGATGAGGGCTCATCCAGCAAAAGAGCCACCCTCCGTCCACGACCCATGCCAGCCGGAGTAGTGAGAGGCAATGTATGGATCGAGATTCTATCCTGATTGGGAAGACAACGCCCCAACCCTAATGCCTCTACCGCCGTCCGTGGAAGATCATCCATTTGAGCCTTCCCCCGCGACTGGTCGGAGAGGGATCAACCTGAGGAATCTGAACGCAGGGAGGAGTTGACGAAGGGGTGCTGGGCTGTGGCGGCGTAGGAAGAGACACCATAGGGTTACTTGCGGCCGAAGTAACGACCTTAGGCTTCCCCGGAAGTCCTCGACGTGGCTTAGAAAAAGATGGTGGAACGGAGGTACCTATAGAGAAGGGTACTAACGCTGTAGATGGCGAGAGGGTCATGCCAACCATCGGAGATGGAGGAAGCGTTGCAAGCGACCCGACTAGGGCTTACTTTGGCTTTTTCCTACGCTGTGGATCTAAGGCCAGAAATCCCCCATCAGACCGCATGGTCAGCGAGGGAGTGGATTGCACCAGGGGAGACATGACGGGGTCGACAGGGACTGCAACAACTATGACGTGTCGGCGACAGGAGTAGAGGATGGGAGCACCATGGTCGTAGAGAAAGGGCGGCTAGGCTAGGGTTTAGCTTTCGATTAGATAGAAAGATTGTTGCTTCATCTTTTTTTTTGAGTTTTTGATATAATTAATACCCTTTATGTATTAGTAACAGAGCAATGACATGCCTTATAAATTGGTCACAAATCATCAAAATAGCGTAAGTTTGACCAAAATTTTGTTCGGTGCGTTATCAATACACAGAGTACTAAAGGTGGGATACCAATACATAAATGGTACTAAAGGTAATTAAATCTTTTATTTATAAAATCAACGAGGCAACATCTACTAATTTTACATCTCATGCGTCTATTTATCAACTAAAAGACTTACATTGTTTTTCATGGTTTTTGACGGTTTTCTCCTCTCTACAATTAACTATATAATTTACGGTTTACTATATCATCATTTTGATTTAAGATCAAAATAACCAATAATATATAAGTTTAATCACTAGCAAAAAACGTGGGGAATGTGTATGTCGGCTGACATATCAATTGAAACAGACTGTCTTGTAGGTTAATAATAAGGGTTATTTACTTTTAGTACCCCATATGTATTGGTAACACTCCTTTAGTACCCTGATGTATTGATAATGCTCTGGACAAAATTTTGGCCAAGTTTATGCCATTTTGATGATCTGTGACCAATTCATAAGGGTATTAAATGTTTTGTTATTAATACATCAGGGGTATTAAACGATCTGTGACCAAATCATAAAAGGGTACTAATGTGTGTTACTAAAACGTAAAGACTATTATTAATCGTTATAAAAGTTTGGAGTACTAAAGTTGTGTTATCAATTCAAAAAGTGTACAAAAGGTAATTAATCATAAGAATAATAATAATTGGGAAGTGTAATACGATAAGAATTTAAGGTAGAACACTGTTAAAGTTCAATGCAACCTAAAAGCTCGAACTGATGGGTGGAGACATTAGCATGTTTATCAAGTGTTCAATTTGTCCATACATTTTATATGTGAGACTTATACTTCAACACTCTCCCTCACGTGTAGGACTGGATATCTACATGTGGGCCATAGTAGGACTGAACATCTACATATAAATCGGAGACCACAAGATGGAGGTGACAAATGGCCCATGGGCCGAACCAGCTCTGATACCGTGTAAAAGTGAAAAATTGTTTCTCTACTTGATTGATTTTATTGATAAATGTGTCACCTATTTGTACAAGAGACATATGTTCAAAATAAGAAATACAAGATTTAGCTAATAATTACGATATCCACAACTAAGGAAACAAATCAATTAGGGATCTGAAATCTTGTGATTGATTGCACAAGATCACCGTCAATATGTAAAAGTGAGAAATTGTTTCTCTACTTGATTGATTTTATTGATCAATGTGTTACCTATTTATACAAGAGACATATGTTCAAAATAGGAAATACAAAATTTAGATAATAATTACGATATCCACAACTAAGGAAACAAATTAATTAGGGATATGAAATCTTGTGATTGATTGCACAAGATCACCGTCAATACTCCCCCTCAAGTTGGAGCATGGAGATTAGTAAGGCCCAACTTTCAAAGGAGCTCATGGAAGTGATCACATCCAAAACCTTTGGTGAATATATCTGCAAGCTGATGCCGGCAGGGAATGGGCTGAGGTCGGAGTACCCCAGCCTAGAGTTGTTGGTGAACAAAGTGGCAGTCGATTTCTATGTGCTTCGTCCGTTCATGAAAAACTAGATTGGAAGCGATGTGTATGGCAGCGTGATTGTCGCAAAAGAGTGGAACTGTCGTACTCTGGGGGATTTGCAGATCGATAAGAAGTTGGCGGATCCAAACTATTTCTCGGCTAGCGGCTGCCATGGCTCTATATTCTGCCTCCGCTGATGAACAAGATACCACAATTTTTTTCTTAGAACGCCAAGCGACTAGAGACGACCCAAGAAACTTGATATAACCAGTGGTAGACTTTCGAGTGTCGGGGCATCCAGCCCAATCAACATCACAATATACCTTCAAGGTGAGTGGGTTATCGGTCGAGAAGAACAATCCTTGCCCTCTATTCTTGAGGTAACGAAGGACATGGAAGGCTGCATCTAGATGAGGTTGGCGAGGAGCGTGCATGAACTGACTCAAAATGTCTACTGCATAGCTGATATTTGGTCGAGTGATGGTCAGGTACAATAGTCGTCCTACCAGACGATGATACTGACCACTGTCCTCGCAAAGGGGGCCAACGTCTGCTGAGAGCCGGTGTTGTTGTGCGAGTGGAAAAGAAGCTGGCTTGCATCCAGTAAATCCACTATCAGTCAAAATGTCAAGAGTATACTTCCTTTGAGAGAGGACTATCCCTGAAGGAGAGCGTGCCACCTCGAGGCCAAGAAAATAATTCAAGGTTCCCAGATCCTTCATCTTGAACTGTTGGTCTAGGTGTTCCTTGAGTTGTTGAATGCGAAGGGCATCTGTTCCAGTGATGACCACATCATCCACATAAATGAGAACAACAACGAAAGAACCAGGAGCAACGAAGGTAAAAAGAGAGTGATCCGCAGCTGAAGGCTTGTAGCCAAGCAAAATGATAAACTCTGTAAACTTTTGATACCAATTGCGGGATGCCTACTTCAACCCATGAAGTGAGTTGAGTAAACGACATACTCTGTGCTCCCCCTGCCTTGAGAATCCCCGTGGAACCTTCATACAGACCTCCTCCTGTAGATCCCCATGGAGAAAGGCATTGTTGACATCGAGTTGATACAACGGCCAGTTACGAGTGGCTGCAATGACGAGAAGGCACCGAATAATAACCATTTTCACGACAGGGGAAAAAGTGTCAGTGTAGTCAACCCCTTCTACTTGTGTATATCCTTTTGCAACGAGGCGAGCATTGTAACGTTCAATGCTCCCATCTGGACGGTATTTCACCTTATATACCCATTTAGAATCAATGGCACGTTTATCGGGGGAAGCTCTGTTAGGGTCCAAGTATGATTTCCTTCGAGGGCCGCAATTTCTCATGTCATAGCATCTCGCCAATGCTCATGTTTAACCGCCTGTTGAAAAGTATGTGGCTCATCTACAGACGAGATGGCTGCTAGAAAGGCAGAGTGAGTGGGCGCCATTTTATCATAAGAAATATGACGAGAAAGACGATGTACCGTCGAGTAGGCCGAAGGTGCGGGTGGAGGCGGTGCGAAACCATGTTGTAAGATTGAAGGCGACAAGGTGTAGTTGTACCCATTTAAACGTGTGGAAGGCTTACGAGTACGTTCTGTGGGAATGGATGGTTCCTCCTCTTCTGTCTCACGAGGAACGTCTTCACTTGGTGACAAAGATGGTACATTGGACGTGGCATGAATATCAGGCCAAAAGGTAGTATCTTGTGATGGCAAGGGTGAATCCTCGGAAGTTGGGACTGTGTCCTATAATTGTCACCAAGGAAGATGTTTTCCCAGAACTGCACATCTCGGGATACAACAAGTGCAGGACTCTCAATGTCATAGTTACGGTATCCCTTTTGTCCCCTCAGATATCCTACGAATAAGTCGGGGCGCGATCTTGGGGCAAATTTGTCACGTGTTCGTTGGTGGAAGTAACAAAGACAACCAAAACTGCGAAAGTGATCATACCAAGGCTTCTTTCCATATAGCATCTCCAAGGGTGTTTTGTTTCCAATGACAGCAAGCGGCATCCTATTGATCAGGTAGGCTGCTGTAAGCAAACATTCCCCCCAAAAATGTTGTGGAAGTTTAGCTTGGAAGTGTAAGGCTCGAGCGACTTCTAGGATATGACGATGTTTCCTTTCTACAACTCCAATCAGTTGAGGTGTATCAACGCAACTGGTTTGGAATTCCATGCCGGTCTCATGGTAGTAGGCTACTAGTTCATGGTGCTGAAACTCCTTGCCTCTTTAATGTGAAGGCATTTGACTAGAATATCAAATTGACCTGCCACCCAATTGAAAAAGTGGAGAAGATGTGTTTTTACCTCTAATTTCTGTTTCATCAAAAACACCCAAGTAGCTCTGCTATAGTCGTCAACGATAGTTAAGAAATAATGTAAGGACCGCTCCGAGTCAACGCTGGTCAAACCGGCGGAAAAACGGGAAATAAGGACATCCACCTAAATAGACCTAAACTTGACCTCGAGAGTCTTATCGGACTTAAGTTGACCCCGATATCGACCAAAATGAGTTCCGGGTGACTCAGGGTAACTCTATGACCAATTCGGGACAAGTAGACTTCTCGCCGAAAGAGTCAACCGAACGAAGTTCAGCCCGTTCGAGGCCCGAACGGGACCCAAAAAGCTTAGCCGTCGTCGCAGCAGTCTTAGTTGGGTCATTTCCTTGTAAAACGCGAGATTTCGTAAAAATCTCGAAAAACGGACCGAACGGGACCCAATACGTTCGATTTTGGCAAATCTTACAAAAACAGTAATAATAATAATAACAATAATCACTACTGCAAATAAGTACTTGGGTGACGGATTGGATCCGTCACCTAAGAGGGCGTATCTGTCACCCAAGTTCTTAGGTGACGGATGCATCCGTCGGCCAAGTCTCGTCGGCCAAGTATTTGGCCGACGGATGCGTACATCCGTCGGTAGGGTAAAAACTTAGGTGACGTATCCAATCCGTCAGCCAAGGTTTTAACTTTAGCCACGTATCCAATCCGTCAACCAAGTGTATCCGTCACCCAAGTGCAATAATAGATTAATTAAAAAAATCTATCTAACCAGAACCGCCACGTCATCCGCCACATCATCCACCACGTCACTGCACGGCCCAACACGCGGGAGTCCAGACCCGCCCGACCTGCCAAGCGCGCGTCCGGACTCACCCGACCCTGTACGCCGCTCCGCCAGCCCGCGCGCACACCATGGTTCGAACCTCTGACCTCATGGTCATGAAGGCTGTGCCTTTTACCAACTCAGCTAGGGAGTTTTTGTGTTATGTGTATGTTTAAAATATATATATACACTTTTAAAGTTTTTTTTAAATTAAATATATTTATATAATTAAATTAAATAGCTTTTGTTATCAACGTACCTAGTACCTATTGTCAACTAATTATTTATAGCAAGTTAATTTTATCATGTGCGCTACATTGTTTATATTTATATAAGGATAAATTACAAATATCTACCCTTAACTTATCACGTTTATCTGATACCTATCCCTAACTTTTTTTAACTAATACCTACCCAGATGTTTAGTTATATGACAAATAGACCCTTTTTCTCTGTTAACTTTTTTCTAAAATGACGAAAACGCCCTTAGTGATTTTTTAAATATTTTTTTATAAATAAAACTGAAGTGATTTAGTAAGTAAATATATATATATATAACAAAAGTGATTTTTTAAATAATTTTTTAAAAACAATTATTGAAGTGTTCTTGATCGTTTTCTCGATTAGAAGTACAAAATATTGTTTTTTTGTGCGATCAAATACATTATATAACTTTTTTACAACAATATCAATCTAATGATTATAAACTTGTGAATTATGGACACCGGTCGCTCAATGTCGGGTTTCAATTTGATGCCCAAGTTCAAAGATAAAATTAAAATAGTGGAAATAATATATATATATATATATATATATTGAACGATGGATATATGCATCCGTCGATGAAAAAGCTGGCCGATGGATATATGCATCCGTCGGCCAGCAGAAGTTGACTTACATTGACCAAAACCCTAAAACCCGTTATTTTTCCCGACTATCGTAGTATTGATAATTGAACGATAAAACTACTTAGCATGCCTCATATACAACATAAGATCGTATAGTACTCATACATATCACATACAAAAAATGAACGAGACAAAGTCATACGTTATACTACCGTAAGGCTAAATATGTTCACGCACATAGTGGAATTGACGATTTCAATCAATACGTGTCGGTCTCTCGCATATTATATAATCAAGACCGCTCATCTCGTATGTACTATCCAAACTAGTATACGTATGTAAAAAAAAACTATCATCGAACGGTTAATTCATCATGAATATTGCGGTCAATTTTGTTGTTGTAAAATAGTCAACCTACTTGGGTGACGGATAGAGCATGCGTGGCTAAAGTTTTCTCACTTGGGTGACAGATAGAGCATGCGTGGCTAAAGTTTTCTCACTTGGGTGACGGATAGAGCATGCGTGGCTAAAGTTTTCTCACTTGGGTGACGGATCCAGCATGCGTGGCTAAAGGTTTCTCACTTGGCTGACGGATAGTAGTTACCTTATCCCACTTGGGTGACGGATCCAGCTATGCGTCGGCCAGATTTGTCACTTGGCTGACGGATACAGGATCCGTGACCTAAGTTGTTCCACTTGGCTGACGGATTGCTGTATCCGTGGCTAGAGTGCGAAAACTTAGGTGACGGATCCATTTTATCCGTCACCCAAGTGGATTTCTGCAGTAGTGAATAATAATAATAATAATGTCTACAAGATATTTTGGTGGATCGCTTGCCACTTGTCACCTTGTGGATGAGAAGGAGTGAGAAATGACCTCACCCCCGTTAACTTTACGGCTAAAAGACAAAAAAGGAAGGACATGTGGGTCTTTTGATTCAATTTTGGATCTACAAAGGGGAGAGAGAGAGGGGGTGGCCGGCCACATAGAAGAAAAGAGAGAGAGAAAACCAATGGAAGAGAGACAAGAAGAAGAAGAAGAAGAAGAAGAAGGGAGGCGATTTCCCGACGATCCAACCGAATGATCGTCTTGTTTTTTGCATATTCGTGATCCTCTCATCATTTCCTACGGTAGACATTCTTTCTTTTCTCCATTTGACAAGTTTGATTTCGTGAGTTTTTGGTAGAAATGGTTGAAATATTGGTGGATGAGAGTCTAGAGCTTGTTAGGAACTTTTTGGGAAAAAAGGAGATATTTTTCCGGCGACCGGAGGTCCGCCGGAGCTCCGGCTGGTCACCGGAGCTCCGGCCACCGAGTGGTGTGATCGGCTATGACCGGGGAGAGGGCCACAGAACCGTGACCGGCCACAACGGTGGCGGTCCGGTCCGGCTGCTGACGGCCCAAGTGTGGTCGTGGGGCCCACTTGGCCGGGGTTCAGGTTTGTCATGTTCGGGTGGTTTTGGGTAACCTCCGGATCGACAATTCACACCCGGATTGAATTATGAAAGTGGTTCGTGAAAATTCGGAAAATGTGGCTAGAAACTTAAATTGCGGAATTAGAACGCTCGGGCATCAGAAATTGATTCCGCCAATTGCGTTGGAACACGTGAATTTAATTAGGAATGATAGAAACGAAAATGGAAATTTTCGGAGCCCCGAGGGACGTTTTCCCGATCCCGGGCAGATTCACCAACCCGGGCGAAATGGGCCATTCCGGGCCCATTTTGACAATGTCGAGTAATTGGGATGTTTGGGAGTGATCGGTACTTGCCGGGGTTGCATGTAGGCGTTAGTTTCATAAAAATCGATGTTGGCTTGCGTAATTAAAAAGTGTGTTGTTTCGTCACTTTAGATTTTACCACCGATCACAGAAGAGGGGAGCTTTAGGCGGGTGCACTTCTGGAGCTACGTTTGGAGTGGATTGCGTTTGAGGTAGGGAAAAGTAGCAAATACTGGTATGATTTAGGAAAGTTACTAGTAAATGCATGTGGGCACCTAGTGGTGTCCGTAGGTTATGAATTCTCGATATAATATAGATTTGCATGTGAGTCCCTGGTTGGGCCCATAGGTTTGTGGACTTGCCGTGCTGTAGAATTGCATGTGGGTACTTGGTTGTACCCGTAGGTTTTGTGTGCTTTGTGATCGTCGTGACTTGTCTATTGACTCATGTTGTGTTTGTGTGATTGACCTGTTGCACGTTTGAAGTATTGAAACCGTGTTTGTAACGAATAAGTTGTGAATTGAATGATGCGTGCGACGTAATAGTTTCCGTGTGATATTTGGCTGTGATTGTGATTGTTCTTGTGATACCTGGATGAGCTGTGCCCGAGAGGTGTGTCGTACCTTCCGATGCGCGGCTGGTAAAGTGTGAGAGTTGTGTTTCCCGCGAGGTGTGTCGTACCTTCCGGCGCACGATCGATAAAGTGTGAGGCTTGAGATTCCGCGAAGAGGTGTTTTCCCCGCCTACCAACTAGCACTCGGGAAGTGTGCGCTTATTCCGCGAGGAGGTCAGCCGCTTGGCCCGACTGTGTGTCAGGGAAAGTGCGTGGGGCAGTGCCAGGCCCAACCGGATTGCTACCGGAAACTGAGCAGAAGGTGTGTTGATCCTTTGTGATCTTGGATGTTTGTGTGTGCTGATCAATGCAGTATTGTGTGTTTTCGCATTTGGTTGTTGTAGATATGATCGGTGTCATGTGACTTCCCGTGTGAAATGGAAAGTATAGGTATGGTTGTTGAGAATTTACCCTGTGACAGTTGGGTGTCAGGTGTGAGATATGCTTCCCCTATAATTGGACTTGTGTTGATATTTGTTTTACCTGTTTTAAACTGTTTGTTCATTGATGCTTTACTAGTATGCCTTGGTCAGACGGGTATTCGTGGCGGTGAGCGAAATGCTAATCCCCTTTACTATTTTTCCTACAGGTTGGTCGTGAGTTGGTTAGAAGGACATCTCGAAGCTAGGGAGCTCATAGCGAGAGTCCGGGTTTTAGGCAGTATTTAGAGATGTACTTCTTTTGCATCAAACTTATTTATTTTGGACTTGAGCGTAGAACTCATTTTATGTCAATTTCTGTAGTTAAAGAACATTTGTGATGATATTTTTGGTTTTAAAACTGTTTCCATTATAATTTTTCGGTTCACGTCGCGAGTCTAGTCAAAATCGGATTTGGGGCGTGACAAATAATGACACCCCGAGAGGGATGACGTATAGTATGAACCCCAAATATCACAATGAATTAACTGAAAGATGCGAGTGGTTTTATTTGTGTGAACTGGAAAAACCAATCGGGTCTGCTTAGCCCTACAACAAGCGTCACATATACCCGAATCATGTTTTGTAATAGATGGAGACAAATTTGAAATCAATGATAAACGAGAAGCCGACATGTGTCCGAAGCGCCGATGCCATAACTGAGAGGTATTGTTTCCATGGGTTAATAATGTCGTTCCTACCACCGTTAGTTCCCAATAGTAGAGGCCATTCCGCACTCTACCCGCTCCAATCAACCTCCTCGAGTGTAACTCTTGTATCACACAACAGTCCGGATAAAAAGTCAGCGCACAATTCAGGTCTTGAGTAATCTGACTGACATAGACTAAATTAAATTGGAAACGAGGTACTGCAAACACACGATCAAGTGTCAATAAAGAGTCAAGAACTACTCGTCCCATGGCATGAACGAGTGCATTCTCCCCATTCGGCATCATTACAGGCAAGAAATTTGTTTGATTCCAAATATTAGACAAAAATTTAGTATCACAAGCAATATGATTAGTAGCCCCCTAATTTATAACCCATGCAGAAGAACTGTTACCGGTATGTTGACCATTGGAAGAGCTACTCGCAAAAAAAATTGTTGGAATTGGGTTGGCCGAAAAAATCAGCCAAGTGGGACCTTTGGGCAGTTCTTAGTTGGCCCCAAAAGGAGCTCAGCAGGTCTCGCCCAGAAGCTGGTGTGTGGGTCTGTTGATCAGGCTTGGGCCTGTCCAGAATGGGCCCTCTAACTTGATTCTGTCAGCGGCCCAACAATGCAGCCCGTGTAGGGTTAGAGTGAATTGCGTCTTCAACCTGCGATAAACCAAACGCAGAAGCAGAGGCGAGGGCGTGGTGGCCGATGGAACACAAAGGTTGCTGGCCGTGAGCTTTATTGTCTTCGGTCCTTGCTCCGGTGCCACGGTGCTATCCCCAATTTGAGAGGTATCCCACAAGACGGTAACATTCATGGGAGGTATGGCCTGGCTTCCCACAATGCGAGCAGCGTTGGGTCCGTTTGTCAACGTCGGTTCGAGCTTCTCCGGTGGGTTTGTGAGCTCCAACCGTCGATTACACCTGTAAAGTGCAGCAGGCTTCAAGGTAGGTGCGCGAGCAGCGAAGGCGATCCGCTAAGATTCTTCTTGGGCTGCTACGGAGTATATTTTGTCGATTCTGGGAAGCGGATGGACACTAAGGATTTGCGAATGAACAGTTGTGTAATTGTCATCCAACCCCATCAAAAAATCGCATATCTGTTCTTCATCGCGCATGGCCTGAATACGTTTGTTGATACTGCAAGTACATCGTCCACAAGTGCATGCGGGAAGTGGATGGTGACCTTGTAACTCGTCCCATAGGCCTTTCAGTTTTCTGAAGAAAAATGATATGCATTGGTGACTCTGTTGCAGCAGTGCGATGGCACGAAGAAGAGTGTAAATGCGTGACGTTACATCTTGTGTGAAGCGTTGTTCGAAGTGTAGCCAGATCTGGTAAGCAGTGGTGGTATGAACGGCTCCAGATTGAAATTCCTTGCACATGGCATTGATCAACCATGATTTGACCAAGGCATTGTTTTGGCGCCATGGTTGTGTAAGAGTCCCGTCAATAGAACCTATTTTATTTTTGAATAGGAGTGCGTCGTAGACTTTGTGCCTCCATGTGTTGTAATTGTCACCCAAGTCACTTAGTGGTTGGGTGACGAAGACCATGCCGTGGTTATCTCCCGGACATAAATAGTACGACGAAGCGGGATCATTTGTAGACCGCACGGTGGACCCAGATGAGGCATTATCTTTGTTTTTGTCGCCCATGTCAGGGCTCTGATACCATGTTAAAGTTCAATCCAACCCAAAAGCTCGAACTGATGGGTAGAGACATTATCATGTTTATCAAGTATTCAATTTATCCATACATTTTCTATGTGGGACTTATACTTCAACAAACACGAAGGATGCATTTAGGTAATTTTTTGCATTATATATAAGATGATTCGGATAAGAAAACCAGTAATGTTGTAAATAGATAGTTCTGACTGTCGACTTCAATTCACTCTGCCCTCACTGCTCAGCACCACGTTTGCATGGTCAGACAAGCTAGGATGACAAAAGGGACCGATAAACGGATTTACTAGGCTGTCATAAATATAGAAACACCTTGTGCATCTAATGGGCAATCTTATTCAATGAATTGAATAGGTTAGGACAAAGGCTCAGTGATGCTAGAAATTAGCTACTAGCAGTGACTTCCATTATTATTTGCCATTCATTAGAGTGTGGCCACCATTACGCTCTCTTGTGCGTTATTGCGAGTTGCTTCTTTCATTTAATTCGGTGAGATGATGAGTAATTAGCTAGGTTTCATGTGTTGAGAAATGGGAAGAATTGATGATGGCATATGCATACCATTACTGGCAAATAAAGTTGGAAAACTAAATAACTACAAATTCACGCTAAGCTTCTTTGTTCGGTCGGGTAAGGCAAAACATCCAATAGAGATTCGATCTTTTTTTGTCAGTACTTTTTTTAATAACAAACTCGACTTTCTAAAGTAAAAGGAAGAGTTAAGGTGATCCGTACTAGACCACATCTATTATAACTTTGACAAAAAGTCCAACCAATCAAACAAGATGTTAGATGAGTTAGTATAAACACGAATAAAGAAATATAAGAAAGGAATTGATATGGAGAAAAGGTTTATCGAATTGAGTCGTAGGAAACTTGTATGAAATAGATAGTTTCGTCGACGCCCGCTAATCTTGTTTCCTTACGACGCTTTAGCGTCCCATATGACCAACGGTCTCCTAGGATATAACGACTAATCGTAGGTAAGCTCAAAGATCGGTTGATCGATCGTCAAAATAAGAGAGAAAAGTTGAGTAGTAAAATGTGTAATGTGATATGTTTACAAAGATACTAAGTTAAGGGTTTTATGGCAAAAAAAAATGGCAAAGTGGGAATACTATGGGGTGACAGTCCCTTGCTGTTATTGTTGGGTTATATGTCCTAGGACAAGCCACACCCTGTATTATGTTATTTGTAAGTTTTGGTAAACGTTTTATTATCGTTAAGTTGTAATGTTAATATAATTGTGAATGCACTACTTTCTACAAGGTATTGGGGAACACTTACAAATAAAGAAACTAGTCCATTCACTCGTCCCTACATTAAACCGATAGTTAGAGCTAGTGTGTCTTTTTACTTGAGGATCATGTTTTACCGATCATGGATATAGAGACATAAGTCAAAGTCACATATTCCAAAGAGTTTGGCATTGGGCGACACACCTTGAAAATACCTCATAGAACAAAGACATGAGTATCTTTCAACTACCAAAGTAATTCTTAATTCTACGTCCATGATATCACCATATGATCTACATGATGTTGTTTCATTCCTTGACATAATTAACTAAATGTTAGTCCTTAACAAATGACAATAAATGTTATGCTCATATATGGATACACAGATGTGAGACATATGAGTGATGATCATAGGGACTTGTCACTTGTATTCATACAAGTCAGGTGCATTAAAGGCCATTTTTTTTATAAGCTCAAAAATTTATTAGTAAGACTGATTCCAGAAAGAAATCAGAATGCCCCGCTTCTAGAAAAAAAGCAGGTGAGAACCAACGATTACAAAAGGGCTTCACTAACGGGAGCCAAAAGGCCAAGCCTTTTCTTAGAAACGAAAAAAAGAAAACAAGGAGCAAGAAACAAAATAGAGAAAACTCCGCCAATCCTCGCCTAACGACGAGTCGCTTCTTGGTAGCCAACTCACGAATTGTAGTCCATGCATCGGTACCATGAGACGGAGCTACGGCTTGAGTTTTTCCATTTCGGACTTGCTCAACCTGTTTCCCAATATCGACGGGACAGACGTACCTTTGCCGATCTGAGACCTTCGGTTTACACACCATGGTATAAATTTTCGTCAAGTGCTTAGGGGGACGGCTCACACGTTTTGAAAGTACGAGCGCATCTTTCCACGGAGATGCCACCTGCTCTGCAGATTGACCTGTTGACAGAATAACGGGTGTTTCAACAGCTTCAGTCAGCACACTAACTGATCTTGGACTGGACTGGTCTGCTTGAACGTGCCCAGGCTTGGGCCCACCCAACCCTATCTGTACAGGCCCACTCACCCCATCCGGTCCAATACCGTTATCTTCCTCCCCAAGCATAGCACGATTACTGGAATCGCACGAACGAGAGACAATCTTGTCCTGGGCTGGCGTGATACTAGAACCAAGCCCACCTATGTGAAGCCCATGATCGGCAGCGGCGTGCACAACTACCTCCGTCGCGTCCCCGGGATGGTCTGACGCCGCCCCTTCAGTCCCCTGCA
Organism: Erodium maritimum; assembly: GCA_963921825.1. Lineage (NCBI taxonomy): Eukaryota > Viridiplantae > Streptophyta > Magnoliopsida > Geraniales > Geraniaceae > Erodium > Erodium maritimum. The sequence goes on from OY997592.1 coordinate 26,013,566, forward strand.
ACAACACCGGCGAGCTCTCCACATCCGCCATATGTTGATCTTTCGAAGGAACAAAACCGGCCAACAAGTTACTCTATTTCTGGACATCCGAAACAGAGGTAACCATCCTTGCATTTGTTGATTGAAGCTCCAACCCTGACCGGCGACGCCACGCCATAGCAACAAATAAGACATAGCCATTAATTTTAAATCCGTTCATAACCTCGATCGCCTTAGCTGCTGCTTTTTGGAATCGAAACGAACAAAGCCAAAATAACGATGGCTTCGACTTGGTCGTGTGGAAACGCTTATGGACACAATCGTGCCAAATGGACTGAATACATTTCTAGTCCATTCTTCCGACGATCCGAGAGGTAAGCTATGCACGGAAATCTCATCCTCTTGTTCCACAAACCTGCCGTTCCTCGTTGCCCGAGGCCGGCGAACAACCTTTTCTGTTTGTGACTATTTCGTATATGAAACCGTTTGTGTGGCCGCACCAGCTCGAAGAACTAACGCTGACTCCGTCTTATCAGTACGCGCTTCAAGAACAGCAGACGCAAAGGGTGCAACGACCTAACCAACAACTGAGCGCCTTCGATTCTGTTTGGTACGACGAACAGGGGTAGAATCCGAGACAGGAACAATCGTCTCAACTTTCTTCTCCTTTGTCGGACCCTTACGGACCTTAACATGTCGCTTCTTTGGTGAATCACGAACACGATCCTTCAACGAACTCTCTGAGATGGTTAAAACATGGTTCATAGCCATCACAATTGACCCTAGAGTTATAGTCACCTCCACCAAAATTCCTTTGACAGACTTAGAACTCCGGCGTCGTGAAAGAGGCAAGAGAGACATTGGAATCAAAATTGTGAAACACAACCAATAATCAACAAATGTCCTCAACGGTTTTGAGACCTTTGGTTTGATTCCCAAAAAATCAGAAACCCACCTCCTCCTTGAGATCGGCGTTGCAGAGACTCTGCAAAATACTAAGAATTGAACTAGCACAGGATTCAATCCACAGAAGTTGGAAACAAATATCCCACACACCTCAACCCCGTCCCGAGAAGCCGGCCTGAGCTCGTCCACGGAATCGGACACCGGCGAAACCTGCAACTCAGACACCCAACGTCGCACCCCACCCGACCGGCGGCAAAACCCCACATAGCTTCTGTACCTGACGGCGAATCCCGGACACGGCTCCGCAGCAAGGAATCTGAGCGAGTTCCCACAACAGCAACGATCAGAGAGTCGATCGGAGACTACGGCTTCGCACCGAAAACACTTTATCCTTAGGCGCGGCACAACAACGGCGGCGCACGATTCGAGAGGAACCCTATCGCGCGCGTGAGGCACGTTCAACAGATTGGCGTGGATGGGATTTTTATCATGTACAAAGGCCATTATTGATGAGTGAGTAGGTAGATTGTAAAAGCCATGAACATGATTTTTCACCTACAATCCTCACTCAAAGTCAAGAGAACTTGTAAACTAAATTGAAAAGGATGACGATTCTATTCCTTTGTTTACTCATGACAATCAACAAACGTCAAGAGAATAAAAGTACTCATGGTAAAAGGATTTGACAAAGGATATAGTCATTAATTCTATGACTTGGGTGGTCTTGGGTCTTGCTAGAAGTTACCCATGACTTGTGGAGGAAATGATTATTCGTGTTCCACTGCCAACGTCATATGAATCCTAAAGTATCACACACAAATAGTGAGATCATAACGAAACGAACAAAATATATTTTCGATTGGTAAGAAATTATATTATGATATAATACATCCTTTTTATTTAATCCAATACTCATAAGACAAGAACGTTATTTTAATTTTATTATCATAGAGTATAGTAATTAAATAGAATAAATAAAGGGTCAAATATATAATTATAGGGCTAGGCTGAATACCCTATTGAGCTATAAGGGGTTCGGCCAACCCATTAACGATATATAATTGTGGTGTTTTTATTTATCAAATTGAATTAAAGGAAATCCTAAATATTCTAGAAGGTTTAAACTTAAAAGAGAATCTAGTTGGACTAGGTAAGAAAGAAACAAGACACCTCATTTTGATAGGTTTCCTAATTCTACTTGGATTGGTTTAAGGCAAATCAACTCTTATAAATATAACACTAGTGGGGCCCGAATTTTATAAGCTTGATAGCTGAAAAATTCGGCCACCTCATAAAGAGAATTTCTGAGTTTTGTTCAAGGTTTCAAGTACGCCGAGTTGTGGAACAATCTTTCTCGTGTGGATACCATTATGGGTGAACAATTGGGTGCCTAAGGATATTATTTCAAAGGTCCCCGTCTCGAACCAGTTGAACCAAAATAGCTTATATCGAGATAATTCTTATTTACATAATGCATAGATTATGAGTTGTATAATACATCTTGATCAAGGCTTTATAAGGACTAACCGACAAAAGTTAGGATTTTTTTTTGTTTTCCACCGTGTTAACTTAACACATAATCCTATAATTCTCAAGGATTCGTAGTCAATCAACCCTTAAAATACTCACTTGGTTGGTCTTTCACTAAAATTAGGTTTTAAAAACTTATTCTAGTATTTTGCTAAGAAAACAATTACATTTTTCAGATAATTTTTCCAACAACCGCCTAAAAATATGATGGATCTGGAGCAAAAACAAGCAACTGGTGACTTCTCAAAGTCGATACATGCATATAATAGGTTTGTGATACCCTTAAACCTTCCCTTGTGAAATTGTATTTACTTTGCTTACTTATTAGGAGACACGGTGTCCTTAAACTATTTAGGAGGCGCAGAGATAGATTTTCGGCCAACCCAATATATGTGTATTTTTTCTTTCCTTCTATTTTAATTAGAATAAGAAAATAATAAAGTCTAGTTCGACTAGAAAACAGAAACCCGAGTTGGACTAGGCAAAAAGGAAATAAGACTCCTTTAGGTTTCTCCTTTTTCAATATATCTTAAATCTAATGTATTTTGGTTTTGGGAAATCAAAAGCCTATAAATAAAGACCCTCTTGGCCGAAAACTATAAGCATCATCATAGTGATTTTCAGCCAACCATAGTGAGAAATAAGAGGAAAAGTTCAAAGGCTACTAACAAGCTTTTAGTTGTGGGAGCACTTGTTCATACTGTTAGAGGATGAACTACAAGAGGGTGTCTTGACAATTCTCTATCAAAATAAAGGTCCCAGAATCTCCATTGAAGCGTTGTAAGTCTCTCTACAATCCAGGTGATCCTATTACATACATGTTTTAGATTAGTATTCGAATGATGCATGAAACTAAGGAAATAGAATTATGAACAAAATGTTTGTTTTCCGCCTTATTTATAATATCACTTTATCTTCCAAAGATTCACGTTGTAGACATCCTGTCCCTATGTGTAGAGCGCCTTACAAACCTCAATGATTTTTGTAGGATCGATCGGGAGGAGGTAGCACCCCACACTTCCAGCATCAAGGCCCCATAACTAGGATCCTCCACCCACGCAGTTTCAAAGAAAAAAATGATGTGCTTGACTTTACTTTGTCTTATAGCGCGTGTTCAATAAGATAAGTAGGTGATCGAACGACATGTGTCCAACGGCGAGATACCTACGATGGTCGCGTGTCTTGAGGGATAAGTAGTTGTACTACAGTGGCTCATGTTCATCTTTTAGTATGACAGTTTGTCATCTTATTATCCCTCTGTTTGTAACTAGTATATTTTTGTAGCTAGAAACATTGTCTTTTTACTACACCCCTATTTGTAACTATTGTTGTTTCTGTAGCTAGAAACATTATTGTAACTTACCTTCTCTCTTTAATCTCTAAAGAGGCGTTTTAATATATTTGCTTTGTTAATAAAAGAAATAGTAATGGCGACACGACAATGCAATAGGATTATAATTCTCTCTAAAATTTCAATTTTTTTAGATATATCAAACCAAAAGACGTATAATAGCTTCCACTACACCTAAAGCTTGCATTAACGACCAAAAGATTAAGTCGTTGTTGTAACATTTTTTATCGCTGTTGAAACTTTTTTTTTGATAGGCGATGAATTTATTAATGTCAGGATTCTAAGGTAGAAACCTGAAAAAAGATACAACCCAAATTGGGGATCTAAGACCTTCAACAAAACATCAAATAGTCAGCAAAAGAAAACAAGAAAAGCAAGCCTGCTGACTTCAATTAAGCTCCAGAAATCTGATTCCTGCGCCTCCCTCTCCTAATGCAAGACCGAGGATGAGAACACCACAAATCAAATGAGCATTCAGGCTTTAACTCCCCTGCAAATTTAACAATGCTGAAACAATGCGGTTGCAGCTTCACAAAAACTTCAGATACCAGTTGAAAATAATTCCTGTAAATATCACTATTCCTCTGAAGCCAAAGGTGCCAACTGTTGGGTCTCGATGGAGGGTATGAACACATACTTGCAGCGGAAATAACTCGAGACCATGTCATAGAACACTACCAAATATTAGATACACAAGAGAATAAACAATATGGATGTTTCCTTACCAACTAGTTCAAGAAAAGGAAGAGAACACCAAAGAAACGATGATCGGCTTGAGTCTCCAAGACGCCTACGTATCCAATTGGAATCAAAGCCACGTAGTTCTTCTTTAGATGACTCAAGAACACAACAAGAGGGGGGAAAAGTGCCAAACTCGAAATTGTAGTGTGAGAGGGAGAGAAGTTGTGTTTCTATTCTTGTCTTGTGATTTGTTGTAGGAAAAAGATGACTTAAACCATCAACAACCATCAAGGACAAGTAAGGTGTGAAGCATGGTGTGAAGTAAGACAAGCATGGTGCTAAGTATGGCAAGACAAGATGGGTTAGGTGGTGAATCACCAACACCTTAATCCTTGTCTTGCTTACTTAGTACTAATTAATCAAGACTTGATTAATTAGTTCCATGGGCCTTGGTTGCATGGGCCTTTCATGGGCCTCTTGGAACATGGCCCATGGCCATTCCCAACGAGGTCCCGTGACGTGCTCATCGCCTCCAAGCCTTCCATACCGGAAATGTCCAACATTATCCAACGCGATCAATCCCAAGACTCCAAGCCTTGTCTTGATCCGTAATGTCCTATTCACTTACGGGCACATGACCCAAAACCCAGTTTTGGTCATGTCCCGAGACAACTCTCTTTTGGCCATTCTCCATAAATGTGTCAATGAGTTTCATCCTTCGGTGTGACCCTTAGGTCTATGCATGTCGATAGATCAACGTAAAATCCCATTTTACTTGATCCTATATAAGTGGCAACTAACGAGACTTTAGTATTGCCTGACACTACATAGCGAATCGAACCAATCGATTCTAACTTTTCCGTCGTCCCTGTCATTATCTTTTTATCTCCGATATCTTGATTGAGATAAGGCATAGAGCCGTCATCCTTATTATTCTCAATCACTGTTCCTTGATATGTGAGATGACTGAATATATGATACCTAGTATCATGTGCATGGCCATGCTATTCTTTCAGTCACTCTCGATCAAGCGGCCGAGAACCGATATCTTTCCCATACCTCAGTATGAGGGATAAATCCCTTAGCCGTCTTTCGTGTCACTCATGCAACCCGTCCCCAAGCCAATCCTGGCCGTTATGGAAGCCCTGTTACGGACAACGTTAGGCTCAGGTCAAACTTAGTTGTTGACTGCATAGTGATCATAAAGACTCCTTGGTCTAAGGATACATGACAAGCTACGACACTGAATATGTTAATGACTCAATCTATGGCACATATTCAGGGCGGGTCGTCCAATATCATGTCCCACATGATATCTATGATCAGACTCCGGAATCTCATTCCAATGACTAACAGAACATAAGCCATGAAGAGCCATCTTTCATACTAGTCGCTTCTAGTATTTAACAACGACAAACCATGCGCTACGGACTTTTCAGTCGCTGTTGAATATTCAACAACGACCAATCATTTCAGTCGAAGTTAAATATTTTTGGGCGTCTATGTAACCTAACAAATTTAATTTGTTTTTTTTGAAATCGTGCACCTAGTGCAATACATTCAAATTAATCTAGAAATCCATACAAAACAGTCTATTGATCAAAACAAAAATGAAAACACATTATAATTAAGTTGTTCAAAACCCAAGGTGATAAAAGTCGCATGAAACACAAAGTAGCAAGTTGAGGCATTTTTTACGGTGTCGAGTTGCTTTGCCAATTCCTCATTTCGCTTTCTAACCTCGGCCTTTTTCTTCTTCTCCCGGTCCTTTCCTCGTCTAGAGAATCGGACTTAGAATCAGTTGAATGAGAATGGGACTCTTGCCCAACCGCTGGTGGAGCAAGGTAGCACGAGTACCAGTGTAGAAGAACGAGCACGATAGCACGAGTACCAGTGAAGAAGAACGAGCACGGCCAGCAGAGGGCGAGGAAGAGTGGAGGAAGACGAGTTCGTAGAGAGAGAGAGGAGATGGGGCTGTTGTGAGTGACGAGAGACAGTGAAAAAGGCTGAAACCCTAATATCATTGTTCGGTTTCAACAACAAATAAATTTATATTTAGTTGTTGTTGAACATTCAGACATGCCAAACCTTTCTATTGGCCAGTCGTTGTTGAAAGTTTCAATAGCGACTCCATCAAATTTTAGTCGTTGTTAAAAAACTTCAACAGCCACCGAAACTGTTTTGGTGGTTGTTGAAAGTTTCAATAACAACTACATCAAATGTCGGTCGTTGTTGAAAGTTTCAGTAACGAACAAAACTGTTTTGGTCGCTGTTGATGTTTCAACAGCGACCAAACCAGTTTCGGTAGCTGTTGAAATTTTTAACAGCGACCAACGTTTTTAATTTATTCGTTGATGTGACATTTTGGTGTAGTGTTCCTACAATTGTAGCATAAAAAAATTCTCTGCAAAATGGCAGCTGGCCCTAGGCCCCTCTTCTCCTTTACGCTGATATGATCATCTACTTCTCCTCCTCCTCCTCCTCATCTCCTCCTCCACCCCTTGCTCTCTCCACCACTACGATGGAATGATAGTATTTGGAGATAATTGAAGTTCTATCGGGAACCTCTAGTCACCTCTTGTGCACGGGTGCCGTTTCTGCCTCCTACGTCGATCCCGTCGTTGTCTCTAACACAACTTCCCCAAAGCTGCCACTCCCTACGTCGTAATCTCCAATACCTCTTCTCTCAAAGTCGTCGCTCCGTACACCGCAACGTCGCCGCCTCCAACACCATCACCACCTCCTCTATCCCCTCTCGCGCCTTAGCTCTAGAGTCCATCTCAGAACGGGCGGGGGCAGAGATCACAGGCGATCTGCTACCCCACCACCACTTTTGGTTGCCTCACCGTGCCCCCACACCTCCTACCTCGCTCCACGGACCCCCGATTTCATCAGGGGGGCGAGAAAGGCTTCGATAATGAGATAGTCCTGATTTCGCACATTAGGGATCTCTACGCGTGTTTTCCTCGCCTCGCGAACCGAATCATGACGATTGGGAGCAATGGATGGCTTCGCAGGTGTGGCCGACGCTGGAAGGTGATGGTGTCTCCCCAGGTGCATCGACAATAGTAGGTGGAAAATCGACAGCGGTCCTGAGCTGTTGTGGACCACGAACATGAGCCCTTGTTGTCCCCAACAACCAGGCAAGGTCTCATATGCAGCCTCGCTAGGCCAAATTAATTGAAGGACGAGCAATGGGGTGTGTGTAAGGATGCATACCTCGCCTTGCCAAGGTCGGTGCAAATCCAACAACATGGTTTCCCCATTTCTTAATGTTTTCCTTAGATGTCCGGCATCCCGTCAAATGCTCTCGATCTCTTACCACGAGCATTCTCAGGTCGAAACAGAAAATGTCACGTCCCAAATCCGGTATAACCGAACCCGAGACGTGGACGGAATAACAAGACAAAGAAACTTAAAATAACTAAACAATTAAAACAACATTCAAAATCTACGATTCAAGTATTAAATAAAACTAATAAAAGTGTCCTGTGAGGTTTACACTCAAGTTCGAATAAAACAAATCTAGAACATGGTGTGTATGTCAGTAGACAACCCAGAACCCGGACTCTCGCTCCCCAGCTCTTCAAGCTTCGAGACATCCTCCTAATCAGACTCATGATCCATACCTGTAAGAAAAGCAGCAGGGGGTGAGCATTTCGCTCACCGCCATGGATACTCAACTGACCACGGCATACGAGTAAAAATACCAGGAGAACCAACATAAATTCAGGGAAAATGGTTATAGCTCACACATGACACCAAACCGCCGGAAGGCTAACTGTCAAACACACCAAACACCTCTACAATCTTTTCATGCAAGGAAAGCAAACAACGGAAATTACATCCCCAACAAATCAAGTTGAAACGCACACAACATCACGCAAATATCAACACACACACATCACAGTTTCCGGTAGCAAACCAGCTAGGCCTGGAGTCGCCCCGCAATACTTTTTCCGACCGTCAATCGGAAAGGCGAGCCGACCTCTTCGCGGAACAAATCGCAACACTTTACCGATTGCTAGTGGGAAGGTGGGCCCACCTCATAGCAGAACCACGACACCCTTCGTCGATGGCGAGTCGACAGGCGGGCCATACCTCAACCACCCATCACCACATAGATCACCAACACTCAAAAAATTATCACAACACACTATCAATTATCGCATTCAACATATCAAGGCTCTACCAACTATCAAGCCACACGAGTCATTCAATACACACGCATGTTCAACACTCCAAGCGCACCCTAGACAAACATACAAGCACAACAACGCTAATAGCTACAACACGACAATTGACGGAGTATACCCAACCTACGGGCACAACCAGGTACCCTCATGCATTTCTACAAACATGCCAAGTATAATAAACCTAAGGGCACAACCAGGTGCCCACATGAATTTTTACTAGTAACTTTCCTTAGTCAAACCGATATCCGGCTACTTTTCTCTACCTCGTGATGCCATCCAAAATCCAAACGTAAGCTCCGGAAGCGCACCCGCCTAAAGCTCCCCTCTTCTGCGATCGGTGGTAAAATCTAAAGTGACGAAACAACACACTTTTTAATACGCAAGACAACTTCTATTTTTATGAAATTAAATCCTAAATGCAACCCCGACAAGTACCGATCACTCCCAAACTTCCAAATTACTCGACATTGTCAAAATGGGCCCGGAACGGCCCATTTCGCCCGGCTTGGCGAATCTACTTGGGCGGGAAAACGTCCCTCGGGGCACCCCATTTTCGTTTCTATCATTCCTAATTAAATTCACGTGTTCCAACGCACTTGGCGGAATCAATTTCCGATGCCCGAGCGTTCTAATTCCGCAATTAAAGTTTCTAACCACAATTTCCAATTTTTCACGAATCACTTCCATGATTCGTTCCGGGTGTGAATTATCGACTCGGGGGTCACCCAAGACCACTCGAACACGACAAACCCGAACCCCGGCCAAGTGGGCCCCACGATCACACTTGGGTCGTGAGTGGCCGGATCGAACCGCCACCGTTGTGGCCGGTCACGGCTCCGAGGCCCTCCCTCCGACCATGGCCGGGCATGCCACACGGTGGACGGAGCTCCGGTGACCGGCCGGAGCTCCGGCGAACTTCCGGTCGCCGGAAAAATACTTCCTTTTTCCTCCAAAATGTTCCTAACAAGCTCTAGACTCTCATCCACCCATATTTCAACCATTTCTACCAAAACCCACGAAATCAAACTTATCAAATGGATAAAAGAAAGAGTGCCTACCGTAGCAAATGTTGAGAGGATCACGAATATGCAAAAATCAAGACGATCCTCCGGTTGGATCGTCGGGAAATCGCCTCTCTTCTTCTTTTTCTCTTCCCTTGGCTCTCTATCTCTCTCTCTTCTCTAGTGTGGCTGGCCACACATGTCTTATCCCTTTTGTAGATCCAAATTTGAATTAAAAGACCCACATGTCCTTCCTTTTTTTGTCTTTTAGCCTTTAAGTTAAGGGTGGTGAGGTCATTTCTCACTCCCTCTCACCTACAAGGTGACAAGTAGCAAGTGGTCCCAAGACCAACAAAATATCTTGTAGATATTATTATTTTTTGTAGATTTGGCAAAATCATACGTATTGGGCCCTGTTAGGTCCGTTTTTCGAGAGTCAACTTTTCCCGATTTGGTCACAAAGTTGCCCTAAGTCACCCATAACTCATTTTGGTCGATATCGGGGTCAACTTAGGTCCGATATGACTCTCAGTGTCAAGTTTAGGTGGATGTCCATATTTCCCGTTTTCCGCCGGTTTGACCGGCGTTGACCCGGAGCGGTCCTTATAGAAAATGATCATCGTCCACCACTACTGCACAACTCCCACTATTTGTCCTTGATATAGTTGGGTATTTCGTCACAAGGTAAGCATTCGATACCTACGAGATAGAATCAAGTCTCGTTATTTTTCTTTTCATTATTTTTATATTGTATAATGTTTGATTTCCATGATTAATAAAATTCCAATAGGTTAAATTAGAACTTCCTACGATTAAAATGACATATATTTGATGGTCTCTCCATCCTCTTGAATTTATGTAAAACACAGATAAATAAATAAATTATATAAAAATCCAACCAGTTGGAATTGCATATATATTTTTTTGTACCCAAATGTTTTGTTCACGAACGATTTGGTACCGTTATGAATTTTTATTCCAATTTGGTACCCAAATGTTTCGTCCACGAACGATTTGGTTTAATGGGGTTAAAAAACTAATAGACCAAAGTAAAAAGACCATTTTACCCTTTATCATTTTAGTTGACTTTTGACTTAAGTGTATAAAGACTATTTTACCCTTTTAATATATTTAATTTCATTAATATTTTAATAAATTATTAATTTCTTTATTAATTCTTATTTATTTTAATTTTTAAAATTTTAATAAATTTAATAATTTCACATATATATAATTATTTTTATATACCATTAATATTGTAATTAAGTATGAAAATAATAGTAATTAATTATTTAAAAATTCATTTATTTTATATAATTAATTATTTTTATTTTTATATTGGCTTAATTTATTACATTTTTAATTATATTTTATTCATTATTTTATATATATATATATATATATATATATTTCTTTAAATTTTTATTTCATAAATTGAAAAATTATGTTTATGTCTTTTGATTTTTTTAATTCTGAAAATACAAAACTCAGATCCACAATTTCATCTGAAAAAAGAACGAACGCCATTTGTTCATCTGTTCATCGTATTCAGACCACGATGAACATCATACCATCTTAGATGATTTTAGATGCAATCACAAATGGTTTCAGACTCTAAAACACAAGTTTCATGAATCAAACAAATCAAAAATCATAAACGAACATTAATCAAACGATTCAAATTTCAGGCCAAAAATCACAATTTTTAGATGCTCTTCATGTTCTTCATGAACTCAGATTTAACCACACATCTACCTTTGAACAAAAGTGGCACACATCGGCATAAATTCAACCACAACTCAAACAAATCGATTCATTTAGAAACAAACCGATTCAGATCTGATTCTTCACCTTCCTCTTTTATTGATTCACATCGACAAAATAAGATCTGAATTTTCACTTTCCGCTCGTCCAATTAAAATCGACAAAATCGTTTTGAGCAATTTCTAGTCCGATTCCTTTTTCCCCCTTCACACAGTTCGTCCCATCTTCTTCACTACTACTGCGTGCTTAATTTGAGAATCCATACTGCACACACACAAATTTATAAACAATGCAATAACCTTATACATACCAGATTCTCACCAGATACAACCAAATCTATGGCGAACAAGTTTGGCTGAAACTGAAGAAACTGATGTCGTATTCAATAAAAAAAAGGGAAAATTTCAATTTAATACCCTGGCAAACATTTATTTGCAATATAATACCCTAGCTTGTTTTTTTTGCAATTTAATACCCTAGAAAACATTTATTTTCACTTTCATACCCAACCGTTAACTTTTCATCTAAAATGGATGGAAAGTAGTCATGTGCTTTGCACATGACCTTGTTTTTTCAAAAAAATACCCAAAACACCCTTCAATCTTTGATTTTTTTAAATATATAAAAACCGATTTAAAAAAAATATTTTTTGAAATAAAATATAATTTTTTTGAAATATATCAAAATCTGTTTTTTTTAATATATAAAAAACTGATTTTATTTTTTTTAAAAAAATAATTCTGTTTTTTGAATTACATAAAAATATGATTTTTGAAATATATAAAAATATATTTTTTTAAAATATATAAAAAGTGATTTTTAAAATATATTTTTTTGAAATAAAATCTAATTTTTTAAAATATATAAAAATATGATTCTTATAATATAAAAAAAACTGATTTTAATTATTTTTTTGAAATAAATCTTCTTTTTTAATTATTTAAAAATATTATTATGAAATATATAAAAATTAATTTTTAAATATATAAAAACTGTTTTTTTATAAATATTTTTTTGAAATAAAAACTATTTTTAAAAACATATAAAAATCTTTTTTTAATATATAAAAAATGATTTTTTTAAATAGTTTTTTGAAATAAATCTGATTTTTATAATTATATAAAAATATGATTTTTGAAATATATAAAAACTGATTTTTTAAATATTTTTTTGAAATAAAAAATATTTTTAAAAACATATAAAAATCTTTTTTTAATTTATAAAAACTGATTTTTTTAATATGTTTTGAAATAAATCTGAGTTGTTTAATTATATAAAAATATGAATTTTGAAATATATGAAAACTGATTTTTTTAAATATTTTTTGAAATAAAATATAGTTTTTTGAAGTATATAAAAAAATCTGATTTTTTGTGGTAGGTTTTGAAAATATGATTGATCTCAAGGGGTATTTTGGACTTTTCATCCATTTTGGATGGAAAGTTAACGGTTGGGTATGAAAGTGAAAATAAATGTTTGTCAGGGTATTAAATTGCAAAAAAAATAAGCTAGGGTATTATATTGCAAATAAATGTTTGCCAGGGTATTAAATTGAAATTTTCCCTAAAAAAAATCATATATAACCACGCAAGAAACTGAAACAGAACCCAAGGAGTTTGAAAACGATGGTCAAGGAGGTGAAGTTGAAGATGAAGGGCGTGAAAATGACAAACAAGTTTGGCTGAAGTAGATGAATGAAATGTATATCAGTAGATGTGGAGGCGTAGATTAGGTTAGAGATAATGATTAGTTTAACTTAATACAATTATGTTAGATATTAGTATTTAAGTGTTAACTTAATTATTCCAAGCGCAGAGAGAAAACCTAATTCTCTCTACGCGCAGCCCCTCCCCCACATCCAGTGTAGCCATTGAAGCCCCTGCTCTCAAGCTCTCCACTACCTCCAGGTGAGGTTCCATTATACCCTACTTAGGGTTTTCGATTACCGCCGCCGTCACTCATGCCCGCCAGCCACGCCGCCGTCCTCCTCATCCTCACTATTTTCCCCACCGGTTCTCTACTGCTCAAGTCTGCTCCTCTTCTCGATTACGATCTGTCCTTCCTCCCCACCGCTCGCGATTCGATGCATCCTTCAATAACCACCGTGGACCTCCTACCGTCGTTCTCCGGGATACGGGCTCCATGCGCCGTCCTCCATCTGCAGCGGCCTCCCGCCCCAGGGCCACCTCTCGCCGGCATGGGTCCGCTCCCTCGATGGATCTGGGATCCGGGAGGAAGGACGGTAGGTCGGGGTCAGACTCCACGCCACCCGAAGTCGGAACCCTCGATCCCGAACAAACCATTGCGGATCGAATCGTTGCTCCCGTTTCCCGCATTCCTTCGACAGATCCAGGCGAATCAAGACGAAGAATTGACGATACCATATCGCTCCAATGGCACGGGGCCTAGAAGAACTGGCATCACAAATTTGGTAGTTTGTTCTTTCGATCGTGTGCTAGTTTTTTATCCTGTTTTAGGTCGAATAAATTGTTGGTTAGAGTTTCTGTTGCTTTTGTTGATTAGGACTTTTTATTTCAAGTCTCGCTGTTTTGAGACGTTGGTAAGGAGTTATCTTGAGTTTGTGCCCACGATTTCAAGTGGGCTATTATTATGGGTCCATGAGCGCCGGGCTTGCTACGGTCGGCCCGGACATACATCTGGAACCCGGGGCGGTCACGCCTCATTCTGTTTGATTACCTATTGGTATAAATGAAAGTCTTCGGTTACCCGTTTCAAAAAATAATTTTATAATTTTGTTTATATTTATTGTTAAGAAGGTAGAATGATAATTTCCTCTTTCATTTTCATAAGGTTGAATTGGATAAGGACAAAATCGTCATTTCATACTACAGTTGACTGCACATGGTGTCACATTACTGATTTGGGGGAATATTCCGTTAGTTTTCTAACGGAATATGCCAATTCCGTCCGTGGACAAATCAAAAGGACACCAAATTGATCATTTGAAACATAAGGGTACCAAATCGTTCAGTACCAAATCGTTCGTAGACGAAACATTTGGATACTTAAAAATATATAACCCAAAAAAATATTAATATGAAAATTGAATTCAGACCAATTTTTCATACAAATGAATATGATAATCGATAATAAGATTAAAGAGGTCTGCGCGTGCTTCCATTTAATATCTTCCAACGTAATTCTATGGTGAATTTATTGATGAATATTGCATGTTTTGCGGGGGATAGATAAGAAATAAGATAAGGTATGCAATTAAAATGGTTTGACGTGGCAGTGAAATTTCATTTTTGAAGCTTTCTCAATTGAGTTTCATTTTTTGACTTTTTATTTATAATACACTAGCTTACTTGATTAAGTTTTTGGATTAGGGAGGCAATGATTATTTTTTTCTGAGCGAAAGGTGCAGATATTTTATTGCAAATCAGAGGTAACGACACAATGGAATGCATCAGGTACTGGATCTGACCAAAGAAGAACATGCATAGAACGCGCCTCTCTAGCTGGCAAGTGAGAGGTTTTGTTCGCTGTTCTTTTAACAAATTGAAGGGTTGTCCCTTGTTGTTGAGAAAGAAGTTCCCGGATGTACCGGATAAATGTTCCAATGGGGGAGACTAGGGGATCACCATGCGGGATCATGTTGAGAAGAACCTGGGAGTCAGACCTGATCACAACGTTGGGCCAAGGAGCGATGAATTCTTCATTGCAGTCGCCATAGCACATGCTTCAACCATAAGAAGAGACCAAGTTCTCGACAGGAGTCCATTTGACGCTAAACGAACCGATCCAAGAGAACCCCTCGCGATCACGCCCAATGCAGATTGCTGAGTATCCTGAAATATAGCCATGTCCGCATTAATAGCAACGATACCGGAGGGCGGGCGGACCCATTTAGCCGGCCAATTCGTTGGGGTGCATCTCGGTTTTGGGGCTGCACCCTTAGCCTCCCTCCAGGCGGTCAGATGTGTTGCTGCAGCCGACATCACACGAAAGGCCGCTGTGGGCAACCCTCTCCATTTCAGCTCATTCTTGGCCTTCCAGATTTCGTATAAAATGGAGAGAATCTTCGCCGTTTTATCATGCGATCTCCCAGCCTCCACTCCAGCCCACCAATGCCCAAACGTCCCCCCTTGGCCCTGTGGGGCTTGGTTCCCTAGCTGATTTCAACACGTTTTCGCGAACCCGCACTTGAAGAACAAATGTTCCACTGTCTCCGGTGCTTGACCACAAATGTCACATATAGGAGAAATAGGGACGAATTTACGAATGAGGTTAGTAGCAACCTGAAGGGTGTTTGTGAGCCCCCACCATGATAATATCAAGACACATGGGGGTGCGGGAATAGACCACAACCCGGACCAGGTGACCGAAACCGCTTGCTATCTTGCCGCATGACGAGCATAACCCAAAATTGCGTATCCCGTCTTTGTGGTATAGTGACCCGTCTGATCCGCAGCCCAATACCAAGTGTCGCTCCACCGAAGGGTTGAGAGTTGGACCTAGAGGATCGCATCACGCTCTTCAGCCGAGAAGACCAATCCCATCTGGGGAGCATCCCAGCAAAGACTCCCTGTCACCATGAGCCCCAGAACCCGAGCAACCCTCAACACAGGGTTAGACGAAGTGATCTCCGGGGTAGGCCCTACCAGCCACGGCGTACCTAACACAAGGGTATCCCGACCATCCCCAATATATATACGAAGTCCACCCCGAAGCAACTCCTGAGCGGATAAGATACTCACCCATGTACCTGCCTCTAGAAAACTGACTTGTGGAAAGTATCAAGCTTTGAGGACCCGGGCCATCAGGGACCGGGGACGGTGGATCAAGCTCCAAGCCTGTTTCCTAAGGAGGGATTTATTAACATCACAGAGGTGACGAAATGCCCCCCCCCGGATTCTGTGTATGAGTTTAGTAGGAATAGTGAAAACCTACATGACATATACATGGATAGAGGTGAGAACAGACCGGATCATGACTTCCCGCCCTGCCGGGGATAACATCTTTCCATCCCATGATCTAATTCGCTGTATAATCTTATGTCCCAAATATTCCATGACCACATTCCTGTTTCTCCCGATCATGTTTGGCACCCCGAGATACATAAAAGCCTCTAAGGTCTCCCTTATTCCGAGAATCTGAGAACAAGTCTGTTTCATAGATAGAGTCGTATTTCTGCTAAACAAGACTGAACATTTCTCCAGATTCAGGACTTGACCCGAGAGACCACCAAACAGGCCCAGGATATCCTTTACCGTCTGAGCTTCCTCAGGAGTAGCACGACAGAAAATATAGCAATCGTCGGAAAATAACATGTGTGAGATATCCAGTGCCTCCCTTGCGACCTTAACACCCCCTGCCGACCCTCAAACTGAGCTTGACGCAGTACATAAGACAAGCCTTCATACAGAGAAGAAAGAGATAAGGGGATAGGGGATCCCACTGCCTCAATCCCCGTGACGGTGTGAGCCTCGGTGTTTCCCGTCCCCCCAGATGAAACAGTATAGTGGACAGATTTCATGCAACACGTTACCAGGTCGACCCAGTCCGCCGAGAATCCCAGATGAGCCATTATACGGAGGAGAAAATCCCACTCCACTCTATTATAGGCTTTACTCATGTCAAGTTTGAGTGCCATAAAACCGACCGGCCCCTGTCGCTTCTGGTGGAGAAAATGTATGACTTCAAAGGCTATCAGAATATTGTCATGGATACAGTGGCCGGGGATAAACTCCCCTTGCATGGCCGAGATAAACGTGTCCAGCAGGGGCCATAGTCGATTGGCTAATACCTTCGACAAGATCCAGAAGATAACATTACATAGAGAGATAAGACGTATGTCAGTTACCTTATCCGGGTCCGACTTCTTTGGAAAACAAAGATTGTGGTATCATTCAAAGTATGGTCAATGTGCGAGTCGTCAATACTTCTTTGATAAACCGCACCACCTCATCCGCCACGATCGGCCAGTAATGCTGATAAAATCGAGGGTTCAGACCATCAGGGCCAGGAGATTTATCCGGTCCCATTTGGAACATTGCCAACCGGACATCCGCCGCCTCACACGGGGACATCAAGGCCTGATTCTGGGTTTGGGTAATGCATGACGGCAGCTTGATGGAGAATCCTTGCAAATTGGGAAGAGACGAAGTAAAAAGAGTAGTAAAATACCCCACAATTAGCTGCCGCATACCTATATCCCAAGTAACCGACTCCTTGTTGTCATTCTTCAAGGATAAGATCGTATTAATCTTTCGTCGAAATGAACAAGCTGCCTGGAAAAACTTAGTGTTCCTATCCCCTTCAGATAACCAGTGTTGCTTCGCCCCCTGATGCTAGAACGCCTCCTATTCTCCCAATGCCCTTTCATATTGTATCTGATTCGCCTCCTGGCGATGTACTCCCGGTCTATCTGTTAGACCATTCAATTATGCTATTCTCCTCTGGCACTATTTGATGTGATTTATATTCTAACGAAAGTGATGCTGTCCCATTTATCCAAAGACTTACCCACTGCTTGGATCACATCGCAGATAGGCTTCCCCGGATTCTTATCCCAAGCCCCTTGAATCAGGTTACTATAGTCCGGATCATGAATCCACTGAGACTGGAAGTTGAATTTCCCGGGCCCACGACCGGGTACATTCGGGGCCAAGGAATACAAGACCGGCCAATGATCCGATGTAGTGACCCCCCTATTACAGAAATGCAGAACCTTTAGATTGGAAAACAGGGCATCTGAAACCAAGGCTCTATCCAGTCTGGATTGGATCCTCGCATAATGACGGCTGCCCCTAAACCAGGTGAACCGATGACCAGCCATCAGGACTTCCAAAAGTCGCATGTCACTCACCATTGAAAAAAAGTTATACATGAGACTCATTGGATACCCCCCTCCCCGAAGTTTCATCCGGATCCAGAGTCCCATTAAAGTCCCCAATCAGGATCCAATTGGGTCTTAATAGGGAATGAAGACTGTGAAACCCCACTTATTACTTAAGGGTAATATTTTGAAACATCGAACTTTGGGGTATGAAATTGCAATTGGGTCTTTTTGGAAAAGAAGAAAATCAAAAAAAAAAGAAAAGGAAAAAGGGGTTGAATTGGACTGAGTTGGGGGTTTGGGCCAGCTTGGGCCCAAACAGTGTTGCGCACGCTGGCCCACGAGCCAAGCCAGCCCAACCCAACACCAACCCTAAGCTCTTCCCCTTCTTCACACGTCTGGCACGCGATTTGAGGACAGAAACGAGCCGCGCCCCCTTGTTCCTCCTTCGATTCTCTCCCCCCTTCTCTTCTCGTCTCCCTCTCTCACTCGACTTCACCTCATCCGGGACCAAACCACAACCACGCCGGCGTTGTAGGGAGCCGGTTCAGATTCGTGGCACACTTCTATCGCCGACATCGCTCTTAATCCCGTCAAGATTTGGGGTGTCTGGCTCCGTTCGTTTTCTCCGGTGAGATCCACCCGACTCGCTTGAGAACGCCGCCTTCTGGTGCGAGCTTGAGGAGAACGAGACCGGCCGACTTCGCTTCGACCTGAGCTTCGCTCCCACGGCGGGTCGTCCGCTCTGCAACCTCACCGTCGAATCACTGAGATTCATCTCTGAACTCGGGTTCGATTCCGGTGGACGGGGCTTCGTCATTCTGAGCAGAAGCGAGCTGGAGCAAAGGTTGGAGAGACCTGGAGAAGCCGCCGTCGTGCATGTCGCCGGCGAACCACCTCGCTAACCGGAGACGAAGACCAGACCAGCGTCATCGCCGCCGTCGCGCTGCCAACAAACCCTAGCTCTTTTCAAGCTTAGGTTGGGCCAGCTTGCTGTTGGGCCTTGGCCAGACAGAACCAAGGCGAGACTTGGGCTCTAGTTGAACTTCGGGCCGGGCTGAGGCTCTGGCCAGATCAGGTCCGGGTCTGCGCCAGGTCTGGGTCGGGTCTAGGCTCGGATCCGGGTCAACCCGGTTAAAAAAAAGTATATTTTAAAATCAGACTTAGGATAATCAAGAGTCTAATGGAACTAGTTTACTTTACTGTTGATTAGTTGAATGTTTACTTGATTGGTTGAATGATTGTGTTGATATAATTGTTGATTGAACGGATGATCGAGTATGACTGGTTGTGCCAAGGGGTACAATCAGGTGATCGATGTACCGATGGTTCGTGACAGGTAAGTATGACGGTAAGGGTAATTGTGGGTATGAATCCCATGCGGTATGTATTGATGAACGTGTGTACTTCTAAGATTGAGGATTAAGTGAATGTCTCTGTGTGTTGTGGTGGAAGTGTGATTCGATAATTTTTTATTGATGGATAAGTTATAGTACATTTTCCTTATTCTTATTCTTGAATTGTTTGTTTGTTCGGTTGTTTGGTTCGGTACTACACCGGGGGGTAGGTGGGTGGGTAATCTGGTGCCGTTGTGGTGGTTGGAGTTGGACAGATACAGTGAGATATTAGTTGAGTATTGGAGCCTGAGGGCATTGGTTCTGGATATTACGAGAATTGATTATTGGTAGATCCTACGGGATATTTATTGATTATTGGCAGATCCTGCGGGGTATTGATTAATTATCGGCAAATCTTGCGGGATATTGAGTGGATTATTTCATGACAGATGGTTACTAAGGTTTCTTCCAAGGGCGTGCGTCCCAGTGGATCACTACCTTGGTTCCCTATGACATATGGTCCCTTGGAGGCATTTCCGAGAATCCCGACAATGAGCGTCCCTATGGGATGGTTTCCGGTGCCCCGAAGTATGTGCCTCATCTGGACCGAGGGAAAATCTGATATGATATGGATACTCTTGTAGATCGGTATATGGGAACCGAGGTGATCCCAGAATCTATCCATGGATCGGAGGCTTGAGAAAGCCAGTGGTTGGCGTGATATCAATTACTCCCATTGTAATCGTTTCGTTACGTTTTAGTGTTTTCATGGAATCTTTTACGTTACTGGTATCGTCGAAAAAGCGATACTATTTCATTTTACTGATTCTATAGTCTTTCATTGATTACTAGTGTTTTCTCGTTTCCAGTTGTGATGGTTTTCCATTTTATTATAATGTTCGCTATTGTTCTCGTTGCTTTTTATTTGTTTATTATAGTTTTTGGTCTATGATTTTTAAGCACTGTGTGACAACGAACTACTGTAGCTTTATTATTAAACTTGGAGGCTAAAGTTGTTTACGATTTTCCCTACTGAGCGTAAGCTCACCCCTATTTGTTTATTTGTCGTGTGTACATGTGTACTTGAGATCTGGGAAATTCGAGGCTCAAGAGCTTCCGGATGTTTTGAGGGTTGTATTAGAGGTGTATTGGTCTATATTGTTGAAATTTATTTACCTTATGTTACCTGTCAAGTTTTGACACCTTATTTGAATTTTGGATTGAATTATTGAGAAATTCTTTGGACTCGCTTTCAGTTTTAAAGGAATTTATTACAATTTTACTACTTTTATCTCGATTGTTTTCGGTCACGTCTCGAGTCCGGCCAAAACCAGATTTGGGGCGTGACAATTGGGTATCAGAGCCTGGTTTCATTTAAAACAGGTTAAACTTTGAACTTGTTTTCAAAACCTCGGACCAACGTCAATTAGGTGGGTAGAGTTAGGAGGTCTACGTCGTGTGCTCAGTGATGCAAGTGAAAATACTTGATGCGTAGAGTGGGAACGACACAAATCTTGACTGTCTCAATGGTTATTTAAATTTGAATCTCTTTATTATGATGGTTACATCGCTTGATTGGGATCCTTACCCTATTGACTGTAAGATACAGTGATCGGTGAAGCCAAATGGTTGAGATCGGTATTGGGTTAACGAGCGGTTATCGAGCCGTTGCAAATTGGTTGTTGAGTAAATCATTTGTTCAAAAAAGATTGTTAATTTGAGTTTTTGTGGTTTGGTGGCAATGGTGTGAGTTGTTAAGCTAAGAGTGTACTACGACGGTTGTGATTTTATGGGTGATTTTGTTGAGGTGTACCCACCTTCCGACTAGAAGTCGCTAAAGCGTGCAACGATTATGAGATTTTGGGGCACGAGAACCCCGTGGTATTTTGGAGCACGAGAACCTCGTGGTATTTTGGGGAGCACGAGAACTCCATACACTGAGAAGTAAGAGGAACATGAGAATTTCGGTTATTGATTGTGTTGTATACTTTGAAGAGTATGAGAACTCTGTGTATTGATTGTGTTGTGTACCTTGCGGAGCGTGAGACTCTAAGTATTGAATGCCTTGTGAAAATTGATTTGTAATTGTCGACTTGTTTAAGTGCCAACCGTTCTTTAAGAATTAAAGTTGAATTTGATAGTGAGTCGAAATCGATAGTGAGTTTGAATTTGACTTCGAGTTTGAAGCTAAGGCTTAACTTAAATTTGGAATTGAGTTTGAAATGGAAAGTAAGTCGAGACAGAGATTGAGGTTGAAATTAAGATCAAGTTTAGATCGGATGAACGAGCGATGCTCGGGTTGGTCATGACACATTGGTTAAATAATTGTTGAGGAATTTGCCGCTTAGGACGGCCGTTAATGGTTAAGTAAAACCTGAAGGGTTAAATTGACTGGGTAATAATGAGTTATTTGCTAAGACCCGCATGGGTTATTTAGGGTGTTCAAGATGTTGTGTGCTTGAGATGTTTTATATGTACCGTATGGGTAGGACACTGTGTATAGGTTATTATAAAATGTCCCGTTTAAGCGGATGGTTAAAGGAAAATACAAACGGGTCATGCCGAATTTTCGGTAGAATCTGAAGTGTTTGCACTTTCACGGGTCGACTCAGGGGCGCCACTGCAGTCGAGCGAGATAGAGGGATGTCAAGTGGTTACAACGAGATTTGGGGACGCCTGAATCGGGTTGTAACAACGTGAGATCGACATGAAGGTTATAAAAGAAAAGTAAGGGTTTGAGATTATGGGAAAGAGTTGAGGACTTAAATCGTGAGATTTATCGGGTTACGATTATAAACCCTAGTGTTGGGAAGTTACACAAATCGAGGGATATGCTTGTTGCTTTGCGAATTGTGTGAATTGATTGAGATTGTTCCTCCTATGGGAGTTGATTGATTTGATTGAACACCGTTGATTTCTGTTGTGAGACGCACTAAGTTGCGGCCTTTTCTGCCTTTATATAAAGGATTATATATGTATCTACTGAGCCAAGTGCGGTTGTTCTTTTATGATCTTGGTGGGACGCGCGTGAACGTCCGTGTGTTTTGATCGAACCAGTTGTACTAAACGAGACTTCGTACTAGCGATCCAAGTGGGATCCCTTTAAGACGCATGAGAACGTCCCTTTATGTTGAATCGAACCACTTGAGTTAATTTGAGTTATGAGTACTTATGTTTTAAATGCAACGAGTACACGAGATGTCCCGTGTTTACAGTCCAAGAGGGACCAGGAGTCGCCCCGCTGTGGGGCAGAGCCAGACACCAGCCGTTAGTCTGGCAGGGATAGCGAGCGCTAGGGTGCGGCTTCCACAGGGCACCAGAGTTTTGAGGTAGACCGGTAGGGTAACCATCAAATGTTCCTCCAGTCGCAGAGTCGACTCAGGCGACCCCTATGGATGAGGTGGTTCGCGCAGCACCAGCAGCGCTTAACGCTCAGCAGGAGACTACAGTACCGGCACCAGAGTCTGTGCCTACGGCCGACGCCGTCACTATCGAGAAGCCAGGCCAGGTGCATAGCAACACGACCAGGCTCTCAGAAATTTTCGTAGTCTGAGTACGCCAATCAATCCAGGGGGTTCAGACCCCGAGGCAGCTGTAGTATGGTTGGAGCTGATTACCCGCAACTTTGTTACTTCGAGAGTATTCGGTTGGTCATCTGAGAATGTTTTCACGACCGTTCAGCTTGAGAAAGAAGCATGCTACTGGTAGCAGTTGTGCAGATTGGGGTTGGAGGTGACCTTTAGCTGTTCAATAAATTGTTCATGGGACAATATCTTTCCCTCGATCCGTTCGAGAGGACCAACACCAACGGTTGTTTGATATGCAACAGAGAGGGATGACCGTCCCTAAGTATGAGGCGAGGTTCACGTTCCTGTACCGCTTCGCGCCGAGAGGGTGAAAACCGAGGAGAGCCGCCAAGGGCGTTTGAGAGAGGACTCACCCCGTCTGTCGCGGATCAAGTTGTTACCTTCAGAATGAAGATTTTCTGTACTAGTGGATCAGGCGCTAGCGGTTGAGAAGCATCTTCAGGAGACCGCCAGAGTGCGGAAGAACAGGACGAGGCCGAGTGGCTTCTTAAGGCCGTCAAGGAGTCGCAATATTAAGAGGCAGAGGACCTCATGATTGTTTCAACCGTGGAACCAGTCCGGTGGGACACGACGGGTTGGGGCAGCAGCGTCGGTTGGATCTGCCCCGGTGGCACAGTTTTGTCATTCGTGTAGACAGTTGGGACATCTAGGCCGGGACTGACCATGGAACATTGAATCCACAAACCATCCTGCAGGTCGGCCTACGAGAGCCGATAAGAGGACATACTATTACAGCAGCAAATTCCTTTCACCACCGAGAGGAGAACTTCTGATTCAGCAGGGCCGAGCATACGCGATTGCCGGGCCCCGAGCTGAGGGACTTGTTACTGATCTTGAGATCGCTTAGAGTACCTGTTTACGAATTACATTTTGGATTTCTTGGTCGCGGACACTTAAGTTTTACACTTGGTTGTGTCGTTTCGTGATTACTTTATGTAGGATCGAGTTTCAAACTGGTAAGCCCACCCGTATCATAAACACACCGACCAGAGGTGTGATAGTACCAACGAACGCCAACGTGGGTTTGAAAGAGGAGCAACAGACCTAGTAGTACGGGGAGTTCTTTTCCTTCCTCGATAGTGAGGACCGAGTTTTAAGAACCGGTGGGTGAAACAGCAGGCGTTCATCGAATGTCATCAACAGTGAATGCTGAGCAGTGAAAGGCTGCAGCCTTGACCAGTAAACGGTCTGACCGGTTGCTGGAGATGACCGAGCAACGATGAGATCAGAGTAGCGAGCGGAAGCGTGGTGGGCCCATAACCCACATGAGTAGTAATCTCCATCTTCCTCTACCTCCGCTAGAAGGTTTAGGTCACAAGATTCGGACCTTCAAGGCGTTTTTGTTTCAAAATACCGTTTAACGAGCGAAAAGTTGCAGCAGTGGGTGCCGTACTTAAGAGATTGGATTAGAATGTGCTCCATACGTTCGTCCTGAAGGGACTAAACGGTTTGTCGCCAGTTCACGCGGAACAGGCGAATAACATCAAGAGTTGTTTAGACGACTTGCCCAGCGGAGAAGGATACGGAAAACGAGAACCAGGTACCAAGGTGTACCTTGACCAGCAAGAGAAGAACGAACGCCAAACGTCCCGCGAGGACTAAGCATAACCATAGGGTTATGCCTTAGAAGTGAGAGCACCTCAAGTTGAAATCCGGCAACGGATAGTCGAGGGCGACTACCACAAGCTTCTAGGCCAGTAACAAGATGGCACCAAACGAAGCGTTGTGTGGTAGGTCGGACTTTTATGCCATGCATGGACACAGAGAGAGTTAAGGATTAATCGTTGTTGGTTTTGGGTTGTTCAAGGAACAATGGAAGGAACCGCGCCAGTTTCTGAACGGTTCGAATTATCGAGATCACAGTGCATGATGTTTACTCCTTATGGGATGACCTGGGTGGACTTGACTATAAGTTGTTTTGATCGACAGCTCGTGAACGAGTGTCAGCGGTATAAGGATTACCACCGATCGGGATAAACTTTATCGATGAATCTTGGATTGTGGTTCACCGTCGAGTGTGATTATTGTACGTTTATTTTGGTGTCTTGAAGTACACCTACTTTCGGCTAGAGTACCAATACAAGGTTCCACCGTTCTTGTTGTTGTGCGTCGTTCGTCCGACAAGAGGTTGGTAGAGTTAGTGGTTGTGCGGAACCGTGCACCGGGTTTGAGAACCATAGTCTCGCAGATGCAGTGATTTATACGAAACGACTTGTAAGATGGTTTTGTCAGAAGTGTGAACTGGTATCGACGGTAAGAGAATTATAGAAAGTTGGTTAACTTTCGTGATCGACCGTAGTTGAGAATGGTTATTTTCTCCTTATTTTAGGATCGCGATACTTGTTGAGTGGTTGAATCTTTATCAGGTTGAGAATCTTGAACGGTTTTACCAGGTGTAACCTGTCATTAGATTTGGGCAAGTATGCCGCACTTCGGATAACGTGAGCTTCTAATGGTAATACGTTTTGAGGCGTGCCGACTTCCGACTAGAGGTCGGTACATTGTATCGTTCACGTGTTTGATGTACGCCTACCTTTCCACGAGATGTTATGAAACGAACGAGTGTTCCAGATCCTTCGGTGTTAGTGAGGTCTTTTGTTTGTGGCTGACCTTGACTTGTTAGTATTTGAGTTCTGTTGGGATTAATCCCGTGGCAATCACTAAGGAGAAATTGTTTGAGTTACGTTTTGTGTGGTTTCGACTTGGTTTGACTGTAAGGGATTCCAGCAGGATACCTTTGGCGACGGAATTTCCGGTGTGGGGTATCGAGATCCTCACCTTAGTTCTCTAAAGTGTTTAGATGTTTCTCGATTTGTGTTGTTACTCAACATTCTTGAGTTGGTGAAACGTGACGCGTGTTTTCTTGAAGTTGGGTGAGACGGTTTTGTACCGCCAAGTATGGCGTTTGAGAAAATAGCGTGATCTAGTGAAGCACGATTAAGTGAATGTTGTGTAAATTCGGAAACGGTTAAAGACCGTGCGGAGAAGACGAAAGATTTACGCAGTTAGAAGGCGCAGACCTCTGAAGGTTATAGTCGGTAAACGCGTATTACTGAAAGTGATCCTAAGAAGGACTTTTAGCGGTACGACCGCGTCGGAGGCAAGTTGGCCCCGCAGCTTATCGAACTTTTTGAGATCTTCAGGCAGGGCTAGAGCCGTTTCCTAGCAGCTTCCTCGTATTCCCAAACTGCGGGAGTACACCGCGGATCCCTCGCTTATGAGTTTTGAGCGGACGTTCCCTGAGGAAGGAACAAGAGGAGCGCGTTCACTCTAAATTTCGAGGACGAAATTCTTTTAAGCGGGGTAGACTGTGAAACCCCACTTATTACTTAAGGGTAATATTTTGAAACATCGAACTTTGGGGTATGAAATTGCAATTGGGTCTTTTTGGAAAAGAAGAAAATCAAAAAAAAAAGAAAAGGAAAAAGGGGTTGAATTGGACTGAGTTGGGGGTTTGGGCCAGCTTGGGCCCAAACAGTGTTGCGCACGCTGGCCCACGAGCCAAGCCAGCCCAACCCAACACCAACCCTAAGCTCTCCCCCTTCTTCACGCGTCTGGCACGCGATTCGAGGACAGAAACGAGCCGCGCCCCCTGTTCCTCCTTCGATTCTCTCTCCCCCTTCTCTTCTCGTCTCCCTTTCTCACTCGACTTCACCTCATCCGGGACCAAACCACAACCACGCCGGCGTCGTAGGGAGCCGGTTCAGATCCGTGGCACACTCCATCGCCGGCATCACTCTTAATCCCGTCAAGATTTGGGGTGTCTGGCTCCGTTCGTTTTCTCCGGTGAGATCCACTCGACTCGCTTGAGAACGCCGCCTTTTGGTGCGAGCTTGAGGAGAACGAGACCGGCCGACTTCGCTTCCACCTGAGCTTCGCTCCCACGGCGGGTCGTCCCCTCTACAACCTCACCGTCGAATCACTAAGATTCATCTCTGAACTCGGGTTCGATTCCGGTGGACGGGGCTTCGTCATTCTGAGCAGAAGCGAGCTGGAGCAAAGGTTGGAGAGACCTGGAGAAGCCGCCGTCGTGCAGGTCGCCGGCGAACCACCTCGCTGACCGGAGACGAAGAACAGCTCAGCACCACCGCCGCTGTCGCGACGCCAGCAAACTCTAGCTCTTTTCAAGCTTAGGTTGGGCCAGGTTGCTGTTGGGCCTTGGACAGACAGAACTAAGGCGGGCCTTGGGCCCTAGTTCAACTTCGGGCCGGGCTGAGGCTCTGGCCAAATCAGGTCCAGGTCTGGGCCAGGTCTGGGTCGGGTCTGGGCTCGGATCCGGGTCAACCCGGTTCAAAAAAAAAAGTACATTTTAAAATCAGACTTAATTATTTGATGTAATTAATTCAAGGTGAGAAATTAAAAGACAATTTTGGTTAAATCAGTGGACTTTGGACAATTACTGGTTTTGATTCAGACGCTTTATTTGTCAAACCTAGACGGGACTTCGCCCGAGATCCAGGGCTTGGACCCGAGCTAGAAGAACGAAGACCACTCCGGGACCCGTGTGAAGAACGAAGGAAAGGCCACTCGAGCTTTTCATCAGAGTATTATTAGAGGAAGACCGCAAGGTAGGGAAAGTCCTAACTACTCGAGTAATTTCGATTATTGTATGCGTATTAGGTTAATAAAATCGGAAAGGTCCTAGAATGGCATATAGGATGCGAATAACTAGAATAATTGTCTTTCAATTACTAATAACCGGAAGTGTCTAGAATGCATGCTTAGGATGAAGATGACTAGTGTAACTCGCTTTCAATACTTGGGAATTGATTTACTGGTAGAGAGGCTGTGAAGAGCTCTCGGATTAGTTGTGTGCTAGGTTCACATGCTTGGTTGATAGATATTAGGATAATCAAGAGTCTAATGGAACTAGTTTACTTTACTGTTGATTAGTTGAATGTTTACTTGATTGGTTGAATGATTGTGTTGATATAATTGTTGATTGAACGGATGATCGAGTATGACTGGTTGTGCCAAGGGGTACAATCAGGTGATCGATGTACCGATGGTTCGTGACAGGTAAGTATGACGGTAAGGGTAATTGTGGGTATGAATACCGTGCGGTATGTATTGATGAACGTGTGTACTTCTAAGATTGAGGATTAAGTGAATGTCTTTGTGTGTTGTGGTGGAAGTGTGATTCGATAATTGTTGAGTGATGGATAAGTTATAGTACATTTTCCTTATTCTTATTCTTGAATTGTTTGTTTGTTCGGTTGTTTAGTTCGGTACTACACCGGGGGGGGGGGGGGGTAATCCGGTGCCGTTGTGGTGGTTGGAGTTGGACAGATACAGTGAGATATTGGTTGAGTATTGGAGCCTGAGGGCATTGGTTACTGGATATTACGAGAATTGATTATTGGAAAATCCTGCGGGATATTTATTAATTATTGGCAGATCCTGCGGGATATTTATTGATTATTGGCAGATCCTGCGGGATATTGATTAATTATCGGCAAATCCTGCGGGATATTGAGTGGATTATTCATGAGAGATGGTTACTGAGGTTTCACCCAAGGGCGTGCGTCCCAGTGGAGCACTACCTTGGTTCCCTATGACATATGGTCCCTTAGAGGCATTTCCGAGAATCCCAACGATGAGCGTCCCTATGGGATGGTTTTTTTCGGTGCCCCGAAGTATGTGCCTGCTCTGGACCGAGGGAAAATATGATATGATATGGATACTCTGGTAGATCGGTATATGGGAACCGAGGTGATCCCAGAATCTATCCATGGATCGGAGGCTTGAGAAAGCAAGTGGTTGGCGTGATATCAATTACTCCCATTTTAATCGTTACGTTACGTTTTAGTGTTTCATGGAATCTTTTAAGCTACTGGTATCGTCGAAAAAGCGATACTATTTCATTTTAGTGATTATATAGTCTTTCATTGATTACTAGTGTTTTCTCGTTTCCAGTTGTGATGGTTTTCCATTTTATTATAATGTTCTCTATTTGTTCGCTGAGATGTTATCGTTATGCGCTATTGTTCTCGTTGCTTTTTACTTGTTTATTATAGTTTTTGGTCTAAGAGTTTGAAGCATTTTGTGACAACAAACTAAAGTAGCTTTATTATTAAACGTGGAGGCTAAAGTTGTTTACGATTTTCCCTACTGAGTGTAAGCTCACCCCTATTTGTTTATTTGTCGTGTGTACAGGTGTACTTGAGATCTGGGAAATTCGAGGCTCGGGAGCTTCCAGATGTTTTGAGGGTTGTATTAGAGGTGTATTGGTCCATATTGTTGAACTTTATTTACCTTATGTTACCTGTCAAGTTTTGACACCTTATTTGAATTTTGGATTGAATTATTGAGAAATTCTTTGGACTCGCTTTCAGTTTTAAAGGAATTTATTACAGTTCTACTACTTTTATCTCGATTGTTTTCGGTCACGCCTCGAGTCCGGCCAAAATCGGATTTGGGGCGTGACAAAGACAGCATATCAAGTCCCAAGTAATGTGCCGTCGGTCCCTACGCGGTTCCCCGTAAACTCCTGTGAGTCAAATGTCTTCATATCCGGGAGCCAAAAGATCCACATCAATGTACCGGGATGAGGACGACCGGAGGTCTACAGTGACGCCAGAGACCCAAAACAAGGCCATGCCCCTTTGACTCGGCGTGTCCCGAGTTCCTCGAACATAAGGAACACAGAGATAGTCCTGGAATCCCAGGGAACGGGATAGAATAACGCAGCCTTTGGTATCTAATAGGGATTCAAACAGGAAGAGTAGGTGAGGACGGTGGTCACATAGAAGGTGTCTGAGCTGCTGCTTATGGATGACAGTCCCCATTCCCCGATAGTTCCATGCTAGGGTCCTAAGGTCCTGTTTGACTTGTGGAGACGAGGGCCTTGGGCCCGGGTCCCAATTCCTTTGTCTGGATGGAAGACCCGACGATAGAGGCGCCGACGGTGACAACAAAGGAGATGGAGCCGATTGGTCCACCAATGCACCTTGCGAGGCTATCTCGTCCAGGCCCCCACTCAGTCTTGGGGACTGGGAGAAGTATCAGGCGACAACGAATCCAGCAAAGGTCTCAGGCAAGGCCTCTCAATAGCAGATCACGAGGATGAAGAATCAGAGATGAGCAGCGAATCCGGAGATAACGGCGGCGGGGATATCATACCAGGGCTGCCCGAGGCCGAACTACGCAAGGTAGAACACATCCTATATCGATGACGACGGTCAGAGGCAAAGCGTGCCTAGGATGAGATCTCATCCACACCAGGGAGAGAGATAAGTGGTGACGATAGGGAAGGAGACTCCCGACCCGGGGACGGCGAAAAAGGTCCGAAACTATGCCGGGAGGGAGGGGACGACTCATGGCAGCGACGTGACATCGAAACCCTAGCTTTATTTTTGGAACAAGATCAAGTTTTGATTGAGTATGGCAATGATTATATTTTGTGAGCGCAAACATAGATTTATAAAACTTTTTTTCATCTGTGAAATTTTATAAAGCTCGTTATTACTCAAGACAGGTCAAGGAAGAGACCTGTTAATCAATACGCTAGATATATATAATAGAGGAAAAATCAAATAGAAACCACTCCTTAACGTAAAAACCGTGTGAACCAATCCAAGCCATTGATTTTAAGAATGAATGGATGAGATGCAATTGATTTGTTGACTTGTTGACCGCAAAAAAACAACATTTTTTAGTGAGGGGTAAGGGCTTTTTAGTAAAACCATCATATTAATTTTTTTTTTACCAATTCACTAATTTAATTTTTCCCGCTTCATTTTAACTCCGATTGGCTTCAAACTTGCTCCATTAGTTTTGTTTTTTAAAGGGCTTTCTATCAAGATCAGTCATGAATATATTCTGAAGCATGAAAAAAAATTATTTCGGGGCTGATTTTTAAAAAAAATTTAATTCTGGGTAATTTTTATCAACACTATACACTGGGTTCACACAGTTTTTAGGGTAAGGAGGGTTTCTATTAGATTTCTCCTCACAATTGAACTGAATCCGACTCTATTCTTTTGCCAAAACCTAATCAAAGAACAATACAAAACAGACTGAGAAAACAAAAAAGCAATAAATTTAATAAACCCCTTATCCGATCCATAGCAAACCAACCAGATAAACTGCTCTACCCCACAACGACGACCCACCTATGTAAAGCCTCACCCGACACACAATACCCTTCTTCTCCAACCGAGCCTCCACACGCCAAAGAATAATCCTCCAACCTTCCAAAACCACCCAGAACAAAAGAGATTTACACCTATCTCGCTCCATACGAGGAGACAAAATCCTCCTCCTCCAAGACGATAAGATTGTCCTCACTACTCTATGGGTTGAGTTTAGCGTCCAATGTGGATGCTCTTGCAATTCTGTCCCACCTAACTTCGTACGAAACCCAACAATACTACAATGCGGCCATGCCTCTATTGTCGCCTTCTTATTCAAGTTTGTATGTTTCTACGCTGGACCATAACTCATAAAGTAAAAGCAAGGGATAACAAAACTAAAAGCAGAGATGAAAGGTGAGACATAATTCCGAACAAACTTGATACATTAACATTGTAATGAAAATGTCTGGCTATTTTTACATCCCAACCAAGATTTCATTTCCCTAAAATGAAAGAGGTAAGAGAGGTGAGAGTGGAAGGTGAGGTGTCTCCGACCACCACTATTGTTGGTGACACATTAGTCACTCTCACCTACAGTACGATTCTGATCGAAGGTAGACACGTTTGTTTTCCGTGTAACAGTGATTTGGCTAAGGATGATGTTTGGTTGAGGGATTACTATGCTTGTGCTGGGGAGGCTGTTAGAGCAAATGATGTTTTCGTAGACCAAATACAAAGGGAAAGTTTTTTTTTAATCTTTGTTTACACCATTTCTAAGGTTGAATCTGATCTAATTATAGAGAGGTGTCATGTTTCAATTGCAAAAGGATATCGGTTGCTTGTTGCTCACGATGTGAAGGATTCAATTAGCTCCCGTCCTAGTGCTAATAATCGTCCGCTACTCACCGATAATGTTACTGCTTAAACCCGAGCAACCATTGTTGGGAAGGAGTTGGATGAAAACAAGTTGATGGTAGAGAACGGTATCCTGGGTGTGGCTTAGAATGAATGTTCAGTTCGGGACATATAGGAAGAAATAGGACGGGAAGGTGTTTGTGATGTAGAAATCTGGGGGTTCAAGAATAGAGTTTTTCTAATCTCTTGTCCCGACCATGATTATACATCTTCTTTTAGAAACAGTGGAGTTGATTGGTTGAGGAACTGGTTCAATATTGTTGATTCCTCAACACATTTGTTGCTGAAGTTGGGTTGAGGTGTTAGGCTTACCTTTTCACGGTTGGTCGATAGAAAATCTCAATTTGGCAGCAGGCTCTATCTGTGTGGTGGTGAGCATTGTAGACACTGCAGATTACGAGGATTCACTCAAAAGGTCTTTTGTTTTGATCCATAGTCCTCAGGTTATGCAAACATTTTCAGAGGTATCTTTAGTTTTAGGAATGGATGTGTATCCTATTGTGTTGAAGCATGTTGTTTTGTTTGTGGTGCCCTTTCGATTTGTTTCTACCAGTAGTTTCTTTGAGTTAGTTTCAGGTTCTTCAACTCATGTTTGCTTTTTTGAGAACGTTGCATTCTGCTAGGACGTCGTTGGTTCGGAAAAAACTGAAGGCAACACGCCTTTATTTACTCCGAGCATAGTCCATTCTGGTAGTATTGGGCTTGAAATAACCCATTTCTCTCGTTTGTTTGGGGATAGTGAGCTTATTTTCCATAGAGAAAAGGACTCTACGCAATCCAACGAGTTGCGCATTGCGATTGACAATTGTTCTGTCGATGTGTCTGGTTCATAAAAATAAGGAGATGACTAGGGTGTGCATAAGGTTTCGTTGTTAGCTAGCTCTCATTGCTTTCTTGCTGTTTCGCACGAGCTGGGGTGTGCTACTAAAGTCGGATCGAATAAAGCAACAAATGGAGTAGTTGTGCACTGTGCTGAAGCTATAGTTTCAGGGGATGTTGATCAAGATTTTATTACCCAAAAAAGAAGAGAGGTCGTGGAACAAAGAAAACTAATCCCAAGGTGGTGGATTCTCCAACGGTTTATTATCAAATCAGAGATAAAACTCGGTGAGATGAAAATGATGGTAGTTCGGGCAATTTCGTTGTCGAAATTACAAAGAAATTGAAGGGAAACTCGGGCAATTGGTCGTATCGTAAGAAGTTTAGGAAGAAAGCTCTTGATATTAGGCCTTTCGTACTTGAACAATTCAACAAATTGGATATCGAGGTTCCGCAACGGTTAATGTCACTGAAGAAGAGGTTGATTAAGAACCAAACTCAGGTAATATTTTAATTCCGATTTTGGTCTCTGATTCTTAATTTGGTATTGAGGTGCATCACGTGGAACGTGAGGGTTAAGCATTCCGATGTTGAGCGGAGATGCATTAAGAAGGTGGTGATTTTGTGCGGTGTTGTTTGTTTTGGTTGCAAGGATTTCAGTTAAGTGTTAGTGGTTCTGTCTTGTTACGGAGTTGGTAGTTTTGGTGTCGACTGGAGTTGTGTTTGGGTGCCAGATAATGACATGGCCGGAGGAGTTTTATTAGATTGAAATTTTTGGTCTTTTGTTAAGACGATTGTTGTTTCTGAAATTAGTGTGTTTTGTTGGAGTAGAATTAGAATTGGTTATCATTTTCCGGTCAGCTTTGTTATTAGGTCCAAAGTCTCTCGTCTTGATAGATTTTTGGTTTCTAGAGAATGTTGGTGGGGTCCTCTATGGTGGAAAGGTTTGGGAATGGGCGTTTGGTGGTCTGCTTGGGTGCGTGTTGGGTATATGTTTTTGTGGCTTAATGGTTGGTGCAGATTATAACATCTTTTAATTAGTTGTTGGAGTCGGTGGATAGTGTGGTATCTAATTTTAAACACCATATTGTTGGTGTTTGCTGGAATTCTGGGTCCTTGCGTCATGGTGTTTCTCTTGAGGATTGGTTGCAGGATCCAGGTTGGTGTGTTGGTGTCGAGCCAGAGAAGAGCTAGTAGTGGGGGAGCTTGCGGATTTGGAGTTCTTTGGTGTTTCTGTTTTGTTTTTTTACTGGTGTTCTTTCTTTCAGTTTCTGTCTTGTTTTATGTTAATAGTGATGTTTGGGGTGTGGTGTGTGGGGTGGTAGTAAGAGTTGTTTTTGGGAGTGTGCTTTGTTTGTTCTTCGGGAATAATTTTGGTCTAAAGAAAGGGTCTTCACCTTGAGGATCGCTTTCTTACTTCTTTCTACTGTCTTGTAGAACATATGCTTAATAATAATTTGCTTATAAAAAAATGAAAATTTTCGTTTAATGTAGGTGATTTCTTAAGGGGTGGATCACTAATCCTACGACGACTCGTTATTTTCACAATTTGAAATATTCTGGCCTCGACTCGGATGAAATTGTTTTGCTTACCAAACACGTTTGTCCCTCGGTGGAAACCCTTAAAAGAGGTGAGGATGATGCCAGGCATCCAAGAAGGTCCTTGAAAAAAAGGAGGAAACTCGGGATCAAGTTCTTTCAGATCTCATTAGGATGGGATGTGTCTTCTCAACAACGTCATGCTCTTCCTTATGGTATTCATTGGAAAAGGTGAGGATGCGTAGCAGACCTCACCTAGTTTTTTTGGTCAACAAGAGCTCCTATTCCTGATCCATTACAATAGAAAGTCGTCGTCGATCTTTCACCCGCTAATGTCGATAGTCTAGAGGTGACACCACATGCTTCCAACGTCGTACACACCTTCAAAACCAATTATTGATCTCAATCTCCATGAGCCAGATCAGGGAAAGGGACTAAAAGGATCTAGTACATGGATTCATAGTGGTCGGATCCCTATCTTTTCGTCGGAGTCATTCCCGTCTTTCCAATGAAATTGGTGGTCCGTAGGTCGAGGGAGAAGGTGCAGGACTATGGTAAAGTTATCGCGTAATTAAGGGGTTCCGGAGATTGATCGCTGGAAGAGATGAAAGCAAAGATTATCGAAATAGATAGACGAAATAGGACCGAGAAAGAAAATCACAAAGGACATCAAGAAGCCATAAGGCCGATTGAGAGAAATGTGATTCTCATGTTCCAAATTGCAATTAGGTCAGATAAACTTGGGACAATGATTATAATTCAACACAAGCAATGATAAAGCAAAATATATTGATAAAAAAAGACCGGAATACAAGTTCTAATAACATATATAACTAAGCCTTATCTTCAAGTCCTGATGGAATTTATAGGATAGTGCTACATGTTGCACTAAAGCTTATTCATTGAGGGGAGATCCTTTCGCGAATGGTTGGAGGCAGGATGAGAGTTTTGTTCAGAAGAGGAGGTAGCGTTAGTCGGGGTAGTATGTTGGGAGCTCTGGAAAGCTAGGAATGGTAGGCTTTGGAAAGGGAGGGCGAGCCCGAGCGAGGCTATTTTTCATGCAGCCATTGCGCACTGTAAGGGTTGGAAGGAAGCCCAGGTTAGAGGTATAGGCCCCGGTCCGGTGATCCCGAGTGACACTAGAAGATGGAGGAGGCCGGTGGATGGTAGGTTAAAAATTAATGCTGGTGGTGTTGTTGTCCAGGGGTTTGGGGGAGTTGGGGGGCTGATTTGCCGTGACTCTCAGGGTCAGGTTCGGGGGATTCGATGTATTGTCCTTCAGGCTTATCGTGCCCCGGAGCTAATTGAGGCCTTATGTGTGAAGGAAGCGCTGAAATGGATTCTAGAGATGGGGTGGACACAGGTGGATGTGGAGACATATTTCTTGGGAGTGGCTTTGGCCATCTATGTAATAACCGCCCCCGGTCGATCCTGGTCGAACCGGTGAATTTTGGCTAAAGTTGACTTTTTGCCGGAAAAGTCAACCGATGACTCCGGGAGTCATTCGGGACCTTTCCGGAACCCAAAAAGCTTAGCCGTCGTTACGGTTAGCTTAGTTGGGCCGTTTCCTTTCAAATGACTTATTTTACGAAAAAGTTAATTTCGGTTCAACGAAGTCAAATTCGAAACTTTATCGAATTTAATTTAAGTGTGCTGGAATTTATTAAGGGTAAAGGTGGACCCCACATGAACGCTTGTTAGTCTTAGTGCACGTAGTTCAATCCTAAATGTCCAAATGTATATATCATCGTTAGCAATTAAATTAAAGCGGCTTTATATTACTTATGTGTTGGAGTAATATATCGATGTGTGCTCTGATCTATGCCAACCATGCGAATAGAACTATAGATCGAGATAGATCACACTCGGTGGGTCCATAGTCAACAAAGCTTCACTAGAAGAGACTAGTATGAAAGATAGCTCTTTATGGCTTACGTTCTCTTAGTCATTGGAATGAGATTCCTGAGTCTGCTCATAGATATCATGTGGGACATGATGTTGGACGACCTGCCCTGAATATGTGCCATAGATTAAGTCATGAACATATTCAGTGTCGTAGCTTGTCATGTATCCTTAGACCAATGAGTCTTTGTGATCGCTATGTAGTCAACATGTCACGCCCCAAATCCGGTTCTTGCCCGGACTCGAGGCATGACTAGGATAAAACGATTAAAAAGGCAATAACTCAACAGTAACTTCCTGAAAATCTCCAATATAAAACTCAAATCCACATAACTCAATTTAAAACATAAATAACCCTCCAGGGGTGTAATAATAATAATAATCCTCCAACAAGGTTTGTTCAAAACTGAAATGAAATGAAAACGAAGTCTCTACAGGACACCCACACCAAGAAGCTCCCGAGCCTCTACTCCTCAAACAAGCCTGTAATCACAACATTAAACTCATAGGGGTGAGCTTGCGCTCAGTAGGGAAAATACATAACATGGTGGACTTAAACTCAATAATTTCATCAGCAAAGTCAACAAGATAAATCTTAACAATCACAGACAATAGGTAAACCGATCAATGCCGTGGCACATGAAGTCACCACCCTCCGATCCACATATGATGTGTCCTCTCGGATTTTCCCTCTAATCCAGAGGAGACGCATATCATTGAGGCTACCGGAAACACCCTTCAAGGCACATATCGTCGGGATTCTCAGAAACGTCTCCAAAGGATTTTAGGTCCTCGGGAACCAAGGTATTACTCCCATAGGAAGCATACACTTGGGCAATTCAATAATAGTCAAATAATAATTGAGCACCCACTCAAACCGAAACCCGAAGCAATCCATTCCCAACAAAC
The DNA here is from genome assembly GCA_963921825.1 of Erodium maritimum. NCBI lineage: Eukaryota > Viridiplantae > Streptophyta > Magnoliopsida > Geraniales > Geraniaceae > Erodium > Erodium maritimum. The sequence continues at coordinate 26,050,859 of OY997592.1, forward strand.
ACCAATTCACTATCACACATAGCTCACGCATCACCGTTTCACCACAATACACAGCACACGAATAACACAATCACAACTTACCGTTCACTTACCAGTTCCGACCCACCGGGGCATCGATCACCTGATTGCACCGCTCGGTACAACTAGTCATACTCGATGCTCCAAACAACCATTTAAGGAAAACAAGCAATCATTCAAATACAACCAACAGTAAAATACGAGTTCAATCAACCAAACATGAAAACCTTCATACGAGCATTCAAATATGCAATTCAACTAGTTCCATTAGACTCTTTAGCCTATCCACTAAGCAACCAAACAACCAAGCATGTGATCCTAACATGCAACTAATCCGAGGGCTTTGCCAAGACCGCTCTACCAGTAAAACAATTCTCAAGTATTGAAAGCGAGTTACACTAGTGATTGGCATCCTAATCATTCACCACTAGACACTTCCGGTTATTAGTAAATTGAAGGACCATTATTCTAGTTATTCGCATCATATAGGCATTTCTAGGACCTTTCCGTTTTTATTAGCCTAACATGCATACTAAGCATTTAAACGAGAAGTTAAGACTTTCCCTACCTCAAGGTCTTCCTCTCAACACTCTAACGGTAAGCCCGGTGGTCACCACTCCGTTCTTCACATGGGTTCCGGCGTGATCTTTGTGTTAGTCTTAGTGCCCGTAGTTCAATCCTAAATGTCCAAATGTATATATCATCGTTAGCAATAAAATTAAAGCGGCTTTATATTACTTATGTGTTGGAGTAATATATCGATGTGTGCTCTGATCTATGCCCACCATGCGAATAGAACCATAGATCGAGATAGATCACACTCGATGGGTCCCTAGTCAACAAAGCTTCACTAGAAGCGACTAGTATGAAAGATGGCTCTTTATGGCTTACGTTCTGTTAGTCATTGGAATGGGATTCCGGAGTCTGATCATAGATATCATGTGGGACATGATATTGGACGACCCACCCTGAATATGTGCCATAGATTAAGTCATGAACATATTCAGTGTTGTAGCTTGTCATGTATCCTTAGACCAAGGAGTCTTTGTGATCGCTATGTAGTCAACAACTGAGTTTGACCTGAGCCTAACGTTGTCCGTAACAGGGCTTCCATAATGGCCAGGATTGGCTTGGGGACGGGCTACATGAGTGACACGAAAGACGGCTAAGGGATTTATCCCTCATACTAAGGTATGGGAAAGATATCGGTTCTCGGCCACTTGATCGAGAGTGACTGGAAGAATAGCATGGCCATGCACATGATACTGGGTATCATATCTTCAGTCATCTCACATATCAAGGAACGGTGATTGAGAATAATAAGGATGACGGCTCTATGCCTTATCTCAATCAGGATATCGGAGATAAAAGGATAATGACAGGGACGACGGAAAGGTTAGAATCGACAGGGTCGATTCGTTATGTAGTGTCAGGCAATACTAAAGTCTCGTTAGTTGCCACTTAAATAGGATCAAGTAAAATGAGATTTTACGTTGATCTATTGACATGCATAAACCTAAGGGTCACACCGGAGGATGAAACTCATTGACACATTTATGGAGAATGGCCAAAAGGGAGTTGTCTCGGGACATGACCAAAACTGGGTTTTGGGTCATGTGCCCGTAAGTGAATAGGACTTTACGGATCGAGACAAGGCTTGGAGTCTTGGGATTGATCGCGTCGGATAATGTTGGACATTTCCGGTATGGAAGGCATGGAGGCGATGAGCGAATCACGGGACCTCGTTGGAAATGGTCACGGGCCATGTTCCAAGAGGCCCATGAAAGGCCCATGCAACCAAGGCCCATGGAACTAATTAATCAAGTCTTGATTAATTAGTACTAAGTAAGCAAGACAAGGATTAAGGTGTTGGTGATTCACCACCTAACCCAATCTTGTCTTGCCATACTTTGTCCTATTTACACCTTACTTGACACCATACTTGTCCCATGCCTTTAGTTGGACAAGTATGGGTTTTGTTATGTTTAAGTCATCTTTTTTCAACATAACAAACACTAGACAAGAATAGGAAACACATTTTCTCTCCCTCTTCCATGGCCATTTCGGGTTTGGCTAGTTTCCACCTCCATGTTTGTGTTCTTGAGTCCTCAAAGAGAAGAACTACGTGGCTTTGATTCCCAAGTGGATACGTAGGCGTCTTGGAGACTCAAGCCAATCATTCGTTAACCGGTGTTCTTGTTTTGGTAAGAACTAGTGCTGAATTTTTCTCTTGTTAATCCATTCTTTGTTAGTTGTTTCATGGTTTTAATTGTCTCTTGGTTTTCATTGATTTTCCGCTGCGAGTTGGTTCATCTCCAACCCTACCTTGAGACCCAACAGTGGTATCAGAGCCGTGCTACCTTCGGGATTCACAAGACGGTGTTCATAGTTTCGGTTTTGCTTGAAAGTTTCGTTTTTGGCATGTTGTTTTGCTAAATTGTTTGATAACATGTTTTAAATTCTTGTTTATGGATTTAATGCATGTAAAATGAATTTTTGAAAATTATTTCAAATCTGGAAATTTTGAAAAAAATTTGATTTTTCGGGTCTCGGGAGCGGGACTCTCGGGGAGCCGAAACCGGGACCGAACGGGGCTCCGTTGGACGGAGCTAGGCCAAGCATGACCATTGGATGGTTGATATGCCAAGGCTAAACCGTTTTGTTAGTTATGACGAGTTTGGAACCGTCATGATGAACTCGAAGATCAAATGTTCAAAAGTTTCATTTTTGAACGGTTTCGATAAACCGAGCATCAAAAAATTTCGAAACTTGGCTATTAATTAAAACCGGAAAATCACATGATGTTTGATAACATGCTTGTTTGATAACACGATGTGTGATGTGATGTTGGCATGGTGTACATAATAGCCCCGAGCTCGATTTAATTATTTATCGCTTTTCACGGCCTGCGAGCCGTTAGTGTTAGCGTGTAATTATTCTTTCAAGGTGTGGTCGTCGAACCACTTGTTTGTAATATTTATTTATTCCCGACCTGCGAGTCGTGTATTAAATTGTATTTTTTTACTCAAGATGAAGAAAGGGCGAAAAGGTCATTTGGTGGCTTTTCGGGTGTTGGCATCGGCTTGGAGTCGGTGGAGCTCAAGAAGCTAGTGGGAGTTAGTTTAGGGGGCTATTATGTGCACATTTATCGCTTTATGCTTGGTTTAGTTTATGCATGATTAATTCTGTGTTTTAGAATTGCATGCTTAACTTTATTTACCGAGCATATCACCTCACATGCAAAGATAAAATTGGAATTTTAATCCTTGTGTGTGAGCCCTTAGAATCGTCATTACATTGGATGTAGTTGACGGGTTCGAAGGAAGAATTACATTGGAGGTAATTTGAGGCATCATTGCATTTGGAATGTAGTTGATGTGCTCATCGCATCTAGGATGTGTCAAAGTTTTAAACACAACCGGACAAGTAAAAACGGGTCATGTCCGATACCTCCCAATTATCAACACCTTACTACCTCCCCGTCCTATGGGTGTCGTGCGCATTAGCGGAGCATCCATGGGAAAGCGGGGTAGTAGGTTTGGACGACATATGTGGGTGTCGTGCGCATTAGCGGAGCACCTACATAGTGACGGGCCATAGTTGAAAATTGGTGGACCCGACTACGATTCTCAGCCTGAGGTTGAGCTAGGGTAACAGATAGGGTAAGCCGTGTACATAAGTGCATACCCTAGCCAAGAGTCACATTGGATGTGATTGGATGGAGTCCTACCTACATAGCTCGATTAAGTGGTGAGCATTAGTTCAGCTTAATCGAGTGAATCAAGGATCTTGGTTTCAGATTCTAAAGGTTTAGAATTGATTGTTGGTGTTTAAGCTTGATCTTCATAAAATTTATTCAGTTTACTGATTGAATTTTATCTGTTGTAGATCAAATGGCAAATTCAGCGAACATTAATAGTTTGTCATTAAAAACCATTCTTGACAGGGTCAAGCTAAATGGGACAAACTATTTGGACTGGTACAGAATTTTGAGGATAGTCCTCAAGTCTGAACGCAAAGAATATGTCCTTGACAAGGCTGTCTCTAAGACCATATCAGAGTTACATGAAGTGTCATTAACTGCTGAGAAGAATATCTCAGGGATCTGGGATCCAAGGATATTCTGATGGTCAACAAGGGAATTGGAAGTGGCAAGGGCTGGGCCCATGCACACTTGGCAGGAAAGATGAGACACCTGAGAATGTCTGCTTCTACTGCCAACAGCCTGATCATTGGAACCGGGATTACAGGAAGTTCACGGCTGATCTGAAGAAGGGCAGTGGGACTGCGCCTTCATCAAATAGCCTGGATGATCTGAAGAAGGGCAGTAGGACTGCGCCTTCATCAGGAAACCTGGATGATCTAAGGAAGGGCGGTGGGATCGTGCCTTCATTCGGTATTAACTCTATAGAGCTACATCTCTCTACTTCCAAAGATTCATGGGTATTAGATACCATGACTGAATCTCACACATGCACTAATATATGGTGGCTGAAAGTAGGAGAGATTTGGAAAGCACGAAATGGACCTCAGAGTTGTGGCAACTGCTGTAGGATCCATGAGTCTTGCTTTGCCAAGAGGTCTTGTCTTAGTATTGTATAATGTATATTGCATACCTACTTTTAGTAGGAATATTATATCTGTATCCGTGTTTGACAAGGAAGGATATAATGTTAATATTGGAAATGGAGTTTTCAATGTTCTATGCAATGATATGTTTTATACCAGTACTGACATGGTTGGAGGATTGTACATATTAGATATGGGTAACAATGCCTCAAGTTCTATATATTCCGTTAATACCAAGAGGTCTAAATCCAACAATTTAAACCTAACTCTGTTATGGTACTGTCATTTGGGTCGCATAAACAAGAAGCGCCTATCAGCACTTCAGAAGTGCGGGCTTTCAGGTTCATTCGAATTCCATTCGATCGATAGGTGCAAGGTTTGTTTGATGGGCAAAATGACTAAAGTGCCCTTTATCGATCGCGATGAAAGGGCGGGTGAATTATTGGGGCTGATACACTCGAATGTGTGTAGACCAATAAGTTCACTTGCCAGGAGGGGTTTTAGCTACTTTATCACATTTACTGATGATTACAGTAAATATGGTTATGTCTATTCGGTGAGACATAAGTCTGAAGCTTTTGATAAATTCAAAGAGTTTAAGACTATAGTAGAAAACCAGCTCGACAAAGGTATTAAGGCACTTCGATTGGATCGAGGTGGAAAATACTTGACCACAGAGTTATTAGATCATCTAAAAGAGAATGGGATCCTTTTGGAATGGACTCCTCCTAGGTCACTGTAGTTGAAAGGTGTAGCCAAACGGAGAAATCGGACATTGTTAGACAATGGTCTGTTCCATGATTAGTTGGACTGATCTCCCAATCTCTTTTAGGGGTTTTGCTCTAGAGACGACCGCATTCATAGTGAATCGGGCTTCGACGAATGGTGTGGAAGGGACACCATTTTAAAAATGGTACGGGATGATGCCCGCTTTGTCCTTCCTAAAGATTTGTGGTTGCGAGGCTTATGTGAAACATTTGGTTTCGACTAAGCTCGAACCAAGATCTGAGATATGCACCTTCGTGTGGTATCCCAAAGCAACAAGGGGATACTATTTCTACAATCCCAGTGAGAACATGGTGTTCGTCGCTTGGGGTGGGGTCTTTATGGAAAAAAAAGTTTTGTTTCCAAAGACGTCATTGGGAGGACTGTGCATCTCGAAGAAATTCAGGATGGTACAGATCTGTCTAAACCAATTAGCAACCCTGTAGAAAGGAGCCAGAGATTGTCGTAGAGTAAGAACCAATTCCTGTTACAATTCCGGAAGGTCCAAGGCGATTTGAAAGGATCAATCTTCCACCTCCAAGATATGGTATCCGGAGGTGACAATGAAGTCATGGTGGATCACGATGATCCAGCCACCTTTCAGGAAGTCGTGGATGGGCCCAACTCCGAGTTATGGCTGGGAGCCATGAGGGAGGAAATGCAATCCATGTCGGACAACCGAGTCTGGGAACCGGTTGATCCCATCAATGGTGTGAGGACCATAGGATGCAAATGGATCTTCAAGGTGAAGATGGACATGGACGGCAACCCTTTGACCTACAAAGCTCAACTGGTGGCGAAAGGTTATAGGCAGATCCAATGGATTGACTATGAGGAAACCTTCTCCTTAGTGGCTATGGTCAAAATCAATCCAAATTCTTCTTGACATAACTGCGTATCATAATTACGAGATATGGCAAGTGGATGTCAAAACCGCTTTCCTAAATGGAAATTTGACTGAGTACGTTTGTATGTCTCGGCCCAAAGGTTTTGACGATCCGAAGAATAAAGGAAAGATTTATAAGTTGTTGAAATCCATTTATGGATTGAAACGAACTTCTCGGAGTTGGATCCTTCGTTTTGATGAAGCTGTAATTGGATTTGGCTTAATCAAGAACGAGGATGAATCTTGCGTTTATAAGAAGGCTAGTGGGAGCAATATTACCTTTCTGGTTCTCATTGAAAACGACATCCCAACCTTGCACGAGACTAAAGCTTGGTTGAGGAAGTGTTTTTCAATAAAGGACTTAGGCGATGCTTCTCATATCTTAAGGATTAAGATATGTAGAGATCGCACCAAGAGGGTCTTGGATTTAAGTCAGGGAACCTATGTGAACAAGGCATTGAGTAGGTTCTTAATGCTCGATTCAAAGAAAGGACTCTTACCCACTAGTCATGGCATTCATCTCACCAAGACTCAGTGTCCTAAGACACCTGATGAGCTGAAAAGGATGATGAGAATCCTATGCGCCTGGGGGCAGGATCGATCATATATGCCATGACATGTATGAGACCAGACGTCTCGTAAGCCTTATGTTGTACCAGTAGACATCATTCTAACCCGGGGGAAAGATGATGTTGAACTAGTCGTCGAAGGATGAGTAGACGCTAGTTTTCCAAGACAAATCCAGATGACTTTAGAAGTCAATCAGGATATGTGTTTACGCTGAATGGTAGAGCTTTAGCTGGGAAAGCGTAAAGCAAGATACCATTGCCGAATCTACGACAGAGGCCAAGTACATGGATGCTGCAGAGGCAGCTAAGGAGGCTATGTGGATTTGGAAATTCATGGCAGGACTGGGTGTAATTAAAAACCCATCCAGTCCGGTGAATCCATTCTGCGACAACACAAGGGCCATTGCGCAAGCTAAAAGCCTAGATCGCATAACAAATCCAAACATGTACTGCGGCGTATCCACCTCATCAGATAAATACTGAACTGAGGTGAAGTGAAGATAACCGATATTGCAACAGATGATAACATAGCCAACCCTTTGACTAAGGCAGTGTCACTGCCTGAACATGTTAGACATGTAAAGTCGATGGGGACATATTGGAGTTTAGATTGGAACTAGGGCAAGTGGGAGATTGTTAGTCTTAGTGCCCGTAGTTCAATCCTAAATGTCCAAATGTATATATCATCGTTAGCAATAAAATTAAAGCGGCTTTATATTACTTATGTGTTGGAGTAATATATCGATGTGTGCTCTGATCTATGCCCACCATGCGAATAGAACCATAGATCGAGATAGATCACACTCGATGGGTCCCTAGTCAACAAAGCTTCACTAGAAGCGACTAGTATGAAAGATGGCTCTTTATGGCTTACGTTCTGTTAGTCATTGGAATGGGATTCCGGAGTCTGATCATAGATATCATGTGGGACATGATATTGGACGACCCACCCTGAATATGTGCCATAGATTAAGTCATGAACATATTCAGTGTTGTAGCTTGTCATGTATCCTTAGACCAAGGAGTCTTTGTGATCGCTATGTAGTCAACAACTGAGTTTGACCTGAGCCTAACGTTGTCCGTAACAGGGCTTCCATAATGGCCAGGATTGGCTTGGGGACGGGCTACATGAGTGACACGAAAGACGGCTAAGGGATTTATCCCTCATACTAAGGTATGGGAAAGATATCGGTTCTCGGCCACTTGATCGAGAGTGACTGGAAGAATAGCATGGCCATGCACATGATACTGGGTATCATATCTTCAGTCATCTCACATATCAAGGAACGGTGATTGAGAATAATAAGGATGACGGCTCTATGCCTTATCTCAATCAGGATATCGGAGATAAAAGGATAATGACAGGGACGACGGAAAGGTTAGAATCGACAGGGTCGATTCGTTATGTAGTGTCAGGCAATACTAAAGTCTCGTTAGTTGCCACTTAAATAGGATCAAGTAAAATGAGATTTTACGTTGATCTATTGACATGCATAAACCTAAGGGTCACACCGGAGGATGAAACTCATTGACACATTTATGGAGAATGGCCAAAAGGGAGTTGTCTCGGGACATGACCAAAACTGGGTTTTGGGTCATGTGCCCGTAAGTGAATAGGACTTTACGGATCGAGACAAGGCTTGGAGTCTTGGGATTGATCGCGTCGGATAATGTTGGACATTTCCGGTATGGAAGGCATGGAGGCGATGAGCGAATCACGGGACCTCGTTGGAAATGGTCACGGGCCATGTTCCAAGAGGCCCATGAAAGGCCCATGCAACCAAGGCCCATGGAACTAATTAATCAAGTCTTGATTAATTAGTACTAAGTAAGCAAGACAAGGATTAAGGTGTTGGTGATTCACCACCTAACCCAATCTTGTCTTGCCATACTTTGTCCTATTTACACCTTACTTGACACCATACTTGTCCCATGCCTTTAGTTGGACAAGTATGGGTTTTGTTATGTTTAAGTCATCTTTTTTCAACATAACAAACACTAGACAAGAATAGGAAACACATTTTCTCTCCCTCTTCCATGGCCATTTCGGGTTTGGCTAGTTTCCACCTCCATGTTTGTGTTCTTGAGTCCTCAAAGAGAAGAACTACGTGGCTTTGATTCCCAAGTGGATACGTAGGCGTCTTGGAGACTCAAGCCAATCATTCGTTAACCGGTGTTCTTGTTTTGGTAAGAACTAGTGCTGAATTTTTCTCTTGTTAATCCATTCTTTGTTAGTTGTTTCATGGTTTTAATTGTCTCTTGGTTTTCATTGATTTTCCGCTGCGAGTTGGTTCATCTCCAACCCTACCTTGAGACCCAACACTTTGCTCCTCTAACTTGCGTCCACGTTCTTCCTTCTTTCCTAGCTTGGTCCCACGGTCTTGGACCACAAAAGACCACAAATTAGTTCCTCCAACGAAGTGCTCTTCTCCCCACAATATCCAACAATACTCAGAAATGGACCAAAGGTTTGAAGAGGTGATGTGGGAATCAAATTGAGCTAAAAGGAAGGGTTTTGGGCTCTGGGGGTCTGATACGGAATGTGACCCATTCAATGCCACTCAGAGGGCCGGAATGTGGCACGTTCTGTGCCACTCGGAGGGCCGGAATGTGGCACGTTCCGTGCCACTCAGAGGGCCGGAATGTGACCCGTTCTGTTCCACTCAGAGGGCCGGAATGTGGCACGTTCTGTTCCACTCAGAGGGCCGGAATGTGACACTCTCCATACCACGTTCCGTATCAAACCTGACCAGTTTCTTCCCCTTTCTTCCCCAACTCGAGTTTCACGAACATCACCATAAAACCCCCATTTCAAAGTCCTCTCAACTCCAATATGTTCATCCTAATTTACCCAACATCAACACCCTCAATGGGGTCATCAAAACTTCAACCAAAATACAATCCAAACATCCTACTTCACTACTTCTCCAAGCAACACCCACAAAGCAAGTTCTTCAACTTTTAAGCCAAAACCCACAAAACCCATAGATTGGAAGTGGATGAAATGGAGGGTTAAGAGTATCCTTACCTCTAGGGAGATGAGATGAAGAAGATGAAATGAAAATGGAGCCAAAAGGACCAAGAACAAGCTCCAAAATCCAAGCTTTCTTCTCTATCTTCTTCCTCAAGAAATGAGCTCTCCTCCTCCTCTCTCCTAGTCAATTTCGGCTGCACCAACAAGGAATGAGCTGAATTGTTGCTCCCTTTCCTTTAAATGACCTAAAATGTCAATTTACTCAAAAGCCCTTAAGGTCTTATCCCTTTAAAGGTAAGTTAGGAGGGTATGAGGGTCATTTGAAGTCCCATTTTCATCCTCCAAGCCAAGCATGACAAGTGTCATGTGTGGTCACTCCCACTCAATTAATTTCCAGCTTTCCAAGATTTTATCGGAAGACAACCGATATAAAGCCCAAGTTTGACCGACGGTTGACTTTAACAATATTACAGTCAAACTGAAGGAAACGGCCCAACTAAGCTAACCGTGAAGTTGGATAAGCTTTTTGGGCCCCGGAAAGGTCCCGAGTGACTTCCCGAGTCATCGGTTGACTTTTCCAGCCGAAAGTCAAACTAAGTGAGGATTCACCGGTTCTACCGGGATCGACCGGGGGCGGGTCTTACAATCTACCCCCCTTAAAAGAATTTCTTCCTCGAAATTAAAAACAAGTAACTCAGTGGTCGAACAGGTGGGGATACTTCACGCAGATCTCATCCCTGCACTCCCAAGTGGACCCTGCTCCTCGGTGTCTCCACGGTACTAAAACCAACGGAATCGTCTTGTTCCGCAGGACCTTCTCCTTTGTACCCAAGATCTTGACTGGCTGCTCCTCATATGTGACATCATCCGCTACCTCGATGTCTGACCACTTAATAATGTGGGAAGAATCTGTCGTGCACTTCCGCAATTGGGACATGTGGAAAACGTTATGCACGTTCCCGATCTGCGGTGGCAACGCTAATCGATAAGCTACGGCTCCAATCCGATCCAAGATCGCAAATGTTCGATAAACTGCGGGGCCAACTTGCCTCCGTCGTTGTCGATCCGCTAAGGCCCCTCTTAGGCTCACTCTCAGAGATATCTGATCCCGCGATGAAACTCAGTAGGCCCGCGCCTTTCGTCTGTGTAACTCTTCTGTGGGCTCTACTCGGTCTTTAACCGTTTTCCGCATTTACTCGACCTTTACCAACTCGTGCTTCACTAGTTCATGCTAGTTACTCAAAAAGCCATACTTGGAGGTGATCAACAGCCTTTCTCCACAGTTCGCAGTTTTGACAAGCAACCATAACTCAAGAACCACTGAGGTACCCAACACGTCAAAGAACACTCAAATCGTTAAGGAATACCGGAGGACGGTATAAAACATCCTATACCGGAATCCTACCTCGATATAGACGTCGTACTGAAAAACTCTATAACGGTCTGGATACTCTATATCGGAATCTCCCGTCGGTTATCGTGTCGAAACACCTCGCAATGCGAACTGAAGTAGGAACTTACACGTAGACATAACCACTCAGTTTCCTTCTTAGTAACTTTTACAGGGACAACTTACCCAGAAATCCAATATTCGTCATGCTAAGACCAACCACAAACGATTACCCGATCAAGTAAAACGTAACAACCACTACCTCAAGACAAAGGATCTCATGATCATTGCACGGTCCGGAACAACCATCCGATTTACCACATCCGATGGACCAATAACGCGCAACTCAAAGGGTAAATCGTACCCACCTCCGATACTGAGGAATGCCAGAAACGATCTTGGCAACCTCTAACAGACTCCAATTTTAGTGTAGACGGCGGACCGTCATCAATAACTTCGATGTAGATACCTTTTATCGTGATCCTCAACTGTACCGGTATCACATCGGATAGAACGACTTCGGTTCTGACATGCCATACCGGGATCTTCCTTCGGTATGGTTGTCTTATCGGAAAACTTCGAAAATCGGACAAGGACGGAGCCATCCGAAGGTGTGACTCCTCAATTTCTCTTTAGTAACCGTCTCCCGAATAGTTCACACTAGAACTCCAAACAGGTCTTGTCACGACCTAACACACTCAAGACGAGCAAGCAACACACAAACGTGATCATCCAAACAAAGGTCCTCATAACCACTGCGGGGTTTGGAACAATCGCTCGTTTCATCACATCTCATGAAAAAGGTAGGTATACCTCCGCCAAGCAACGGGTATCGCGTACCGTCATATAGTCGAAGAGCGGCATGCCTCAAACATAACTTACTCAACACCTCCCGTCATGCTAAGTCTGGCATACGGTTGCGTCACACAACTAACCCCCACGAAACTCGTAACCACACTCCTCAACTCAGGATCCCACCACACTCACAAAGCATGGTCGAACGAACCCACACCAACTGCAACCACATCAATTAACAGGTCATCACACACCCAGGGTAAACGATAAAGCACAAACGTGCCTCGCACACAGCCAACATCATGCACATCTATCACAACGGTTAAACCTGAACACGGTCCTCAACCTGGTACGGGTCAGTTACACATCATGTACCACAAACACAACTCGCGGTAAGCCAACCACATCTCACTGTGATCAATCGAAAAGGTTATCCAACTCGCGATATTTCTCTTGACATCAAACTAGTTCTCAACATCTGATCAACCACTTCACAAGTCATCTCACCTGAATCATCATAACACGAGACAATGGTTCTCAAAACCGGTGCATGGTTCAGTACCACCATGAACTCTACCAACATTTAATTGGACGAACGACGTACAACAACACGGACCAATAGAACCCCTCACTGGCACTTGGTCAAAAGTAGGAGTCCTTCAAGACACCAAAATTAAACGCACGAAATTACACTCGACTGCGAACCACGATCCAAGATCGATTGCCCAAGTTCATCCCAACCGACGGTATTCCTTATACCGTTGACACCCGCTCACGAGTTACCAATCAAAACAACTTACAATCAAGTCCACCCAAGTCGCCCTTTAAGGAGTAATCAACCCGTACTGAGATCTCAATAAATTGAACGGTTCAGAAACCCGTGCGGTTCCTTTATTAGCTTCTTGACAGAATAAAACCAACAACAGTTAGCTCTTAACCTTTACTATGCCCACGCATCGCACAAAAATCTGACCTACCATACAATTCCTCGCTTGGTGCCATCATGTTACTGGCCTGAAAGTATGTGGTAGTCGCCCTCAACTATCAGTAGCTGGTATTTCAACGTGAGGTGTTCTCGCTTCTAGGACGTAACCCCATGGTTAAGCTTAGTCCTTCTGGGGATAACGTAAGAAACACACCTTCATTTAGTTCCTCACGTACGGCACACACTCGTGCAACCTTCTCTTGCTAACAAGGATGTGAAACAACATCGTCTCGACGGTTCGAATCTTATAACTTAAATCTTGTAGCGGGGTTAGAAGAACTGGAGATTGCAACTACTGTGGGTATGGGTCCACCACGCTTCCGCTGCGCTACTCTGATCTTATCGTTGCTCGGTCATCTCCGGTGACCGGTTGGACCATTTACTGGTCAAGGCTGCGGCCTTTCACTGCTCGGCATTCGTCGCTGATGGCGCTCGATGAACGCTTGTTGTTTCAGGAATCGGTTCTTAAGATTCGATCCGCACTATCGGAGAAGAAAAGAACCTTAAATCTGACTAAGTTTGTTACTCCACTTCCCAACTCCCACTGATGCTAGTCGGTACTACCATACCTCTAATCGATGTGGTTAAAGTACCGGTAGGCTTAACAATGTTAAACTCGCTCGATCAATACGTCACCACGAATCAATACACCAGTGTAAAGCTCAAGTGTCAGCTGACACGAAATCCAAAATGTAATTGGTAACAAGTACTCTACGCGATCACAAGATCGGTATCAAGTCCTCACTCGGCCCCGGTAATCATGTACGCTCGGCCCTACCGCATCGGAGGTCCTCCTCTCGATGGGATGAAAGAATTTACTACTATGGCAGCATGTTCTCTTGTCGGCTCTCATAGGTCGACCTGTGGAACGGTTCATAGATCCATCGCTCAACTGGCATTCTCGGCCTAGACGTTCCAACTGTTTGCGTAGGGGAAAACCATGCCACCGAGGCAGGTCCAACGGACGCTACTTCTCCAACCCATCGTGCCTCACTGGACTGGATCTGTGAATGGAAGGATCCTGAGGTCCCCTGCCTCCACGGATTGCGACTCTCTGACGGCTTCAAGAAGCCTCTCGGCCTCGGCCTGGTCTTCCGCGCCTCGGCGGTTTCCCAACATGTCTCTCTAACGCTAGTGTTTGCTCCACTAGTGTTGAAACGTCCGCGGTTCTGAAGCAATGACTCAATCTGTGCCAAGAGAACTAAGTCCATTCTCAAATGCCTACGACGGCTCTTCTCGTTCGGCACCATCCCGGGTGCGAAGCGATACGGGGACATGAACCTCGCCTAATACCCATAGACGGTCACCCCTTTCTATCGCAGATCAAAACTGCTGGCCTCGGTCATCTCGAATAGATCAAAGGAAACACTGTCCCAAGGACAGACTGTTGAACGGTTGGAAGTCATTTCCAGATCTGGTTTGCACACGTTGCTTCCAGTATCGTGCTTCTCCCTCGGCTGGGGGGGGGGGGGTCGTGGAAAATATTCTCCAACGAGTATTCGAATACTCTAAACGTATTAAGGTTGTGGGTAATCCACTCCAACCATAATACAACTGTCCCGGGGTCTGAATTCCCGGAATAAATTGGTGTACTCAACTTATGAAGACCCTTGAGAGTGCTTGGGCCGTGTAACTATCCATCTGGCCTGGCATCTCGGTAGTGACTGCGTCGGCAGTAGGCACAGACTCTTGTGCCGGTGTTGTACTCTCATGCTGAGCGCATCTAACACTGCGCGAACCACCTCATCAATCGGGCCGCTTGAGTCGGCTCTGCGACTGGGGGAACTCTAGGTGATGACCCTACCGGTCTATCCCCAAAACTCTGGTGCTCTGCGGAAGTAGCTCCCTGGGTGCTCACTGCCCCTGCCAGAACGATAGCTGGTATCTGGCTCTGCCCCACAACTTGATGGCTCTTGGTACTCTCTAGGATATAAACACGTGACATCTCGCCAGCTCACTACCTTTAGCAACTATAGGTTCAAATCTCGGTTTAACCTAATCGGTTCGATTCACCAAAACATGATGTTCTCGTGCGTCTCCACCGGATCCCACTTTGATCAAAAGTAAGTCGTAAAGTCATAAGTAACACTTATGTAGACAAGAGACCCGCACCTCGTGCATCTCGCACAGAAAATAAAGGTTCGATCAAGTACAAGGACGTTCACGCGCGTCTCACAAGTCACCCAAGTTTACAGCTCTTAAGCTTAGTAGATATATATACTCATATATAATAGCACACAAGTTCGCATCTCTATGTGTTTCACAACAACAACCAGCGATTTAGGCAATCAACCACCAACTCCCACAGGAGGGTTCCAACTCAAGCACACCACACAAAGCACAAATCAACAGGTATACCCCTTGCTCGGGTATCCTTTCGCAAAGAGGGGTTTAGCACTTAACACAATTCAATTCAATAATCACCCTTAACCTTTCCTTCCCTTCCATAGATTCCCACTTCTTAACTTCTACCCAAACATTTTCCATATCGATCTCATGTTTGTCCTAAAGATTTCATTTAGGACAAACATTAAGGTAACTCATGACTCATGTCGTTCCAACTCTCCGCGTCAATGTTTCCAAATCGCGTCACTGAGTATCACGACCCAGACTCCCTAACTCTACCCACCTAATTGACTTCGGTCCGAGATTTGAAAACAAGTTCACTAAGACACGTGTTTCAAATGAAACCAGGCTCTGATACCAAATTGTCACGCCCTCAACTCCGGTTCTTGCCCGGACTCGAGGCATGACTAGGATAAAACGATTAAAAAGGCAATAACTCAACAGTAACTTCCTGAAAATCTCCAATATAAAACTCAAATCCACATAACTCAATTTAAAACATAAATAACCCTCCAGGGGTGTAATAATAATAATCCTCCAACAAGGTTTGTTCAAAACTGAAATGAAATGAAAACGAAGTCTCTACAAGACACCCACACCAAGAAGCTCCCGAGCCTCTACTCCTCAAACAAGCCTGTAATCACAACATTAAACTCATAGGGTTGAGCTTGCGCTCAGTAGGGAAAATACATAACATGGTGGACTTAAACTCAATAATTTCATCCGCAAAGTCAACAAGATAAATCTTAACAATCACAGACAATAGGTAAACCGATCAATGCCGTGGCACATGAATTCACTACCCTCCGATCCACATATAATGCGTCCTCTCGGATTTTCCCTCTAATCCAGAGGAGACGCATATCATGGAAGCTACCGGAAACACCCTTCAGGGCACATATCGTCGGGATTTTCATAAAAGTCTATAAAAGATTTTAGGTCCTCGGGAACCAAGGTATTACTCTCATAGGAAGCATACACTTGGGCAATTCAATAATAGTCAAATAATAATTGAGCACTCACTCAAACCGAAACCCGAAGCAATCCATTCCCAACAAACACCAATTCACTATCACACATAGCTCACGCATCACCGTTTCACCACAATACACAACACACGAATAACACAATCACAACTTACCGTTCACTTACCAGTTCCGACCCACCGGGGCATCGATCACCTGATTGCACCGCTCGGTACAACCAGTCATACTCGATGCTCCAAACAACAATTTAAGGAAAACAAGCAATCATTCAAATACAACCAACAGTCAAATACGAGTTCAATCAACCAAACATGAAAACCTTCATACGAGCATTCAAATATGCAATTCAACTAGTTCCATTAGACTCTTTAGCCTATCCACTAAGCAACCAAACAACCAAGCATGTGATCCTAACATGCAACTAATCCGAGGGCTTTGCCAAGGCCGCTCTACCAGTAAAACAATTCCCAAGTATTGAACCACGTTCTTCCTTCTTTCCTAGCTTGGTCCCACGGTCTTGGACCACAAAAGACCACAAATTAGTTCCTCCAACGAAGTGCTCTTCTCCCCACAATATCCAACAATACTCAGAAATGGACCAAAGGTTTGAAGAGGTGATGTGGGAATCAAATTGAGCTAAAAGGAAGGGTTTTGGGCTCTGATACGGAATGTGACCCATTCCATTCCACTCAGAGGGCCGGAATGTGGCACGTTCCGTGCCACTCGGAGGGCCGGAATGTGGCACGTTCCGTGCCACTCAGAGGGCCGGAATGTGGCACGTTCCGTTCCACTGAGAGGGCCGGAATGTGACACTCTCCATACCACGTTCCGTATCAAACCTGACCAGTTTCTTCCCCTTTCTTCTCCATACCACCATAAAAACCCTATTTCTAAGTCCTCTCAACTCCAATATGTTCATCCAAAGTTACCCAACATCAACACCCTCAATGGGTTCATCAAAACTTCAACCAAAATACAATCCAAACATCCTACTTCACTACTTCTCCAAGCAACACCCACAAAGCAAGTTCTTCAACTTTTAAGCCAAAACCCACAAAACCCATAGATTGGAAGTGGATGAAATGGAGGGTTAAGAGTATCCTTACCTCTAGGGAGATGAGATGAAGAAGATGAAGTGAAAATGGAGCCAAAAGGACCAAGAACAAGCTCCAAAATCCAAGCTTTCTTCTCTATCTTCTTCCTCAAGAAATGAGCTCTCCTCCTCCTCTCTCCTAGTCAATTTCGGCTGCACCAACAAGGAATGAGCTGAATTGTTGCTCCCTTTCCTTTAAATGACCTAAAATGTCAATTTACTCAAAAGCCCTTAAGGTCTTATCCCTTTAAAGGTAAGTTAGGAGGGTATGAGGGTCATTTGAAGTCCCATTTTCATCCTCCAAGCCAAGCATGACAAGTGTCATGTGTGGTCACTCCCACTCAATTAATTTCCAGCTTTCCAAGATTTTATCGGAAGACAACCGATATAAAGCCCAAGTTTGACCGACGGTTGACTTTAACAATATTACAGTCAAACTGAAGGAAACGGCCCAACTAAGCTAACCGTGAAGTTGGCTAAGATTTTTGGGCCTCAGAAAGGTCCCGAGTGACTTCCCGAGTCATCGGTTGACTTTTCCGGCCGAAAGTCAAACTGAGTGAGGATTCAGCGGTTCTACCGGGATCGACCGGGGGCGGGTCTTACACAACAACTGAGTTTGACCTGAGTCTAACGTTGTCCGTAACAGGGC
Source organism: Erodium maritimum (assembly GCA_963921825.1). Classification (NCBI taxonomy): domain Eukaryota; kingdom Viridiplantae; phylum Streptophyta; class Magnoliopsida; order Geraniales; family Geraniaceae; genus Erodium; species Erodium maritimum. The sequence goes on from OY997592.1 coordinate 26,068,884, forward strand.
TTCCATAACGGCCAGGATTGGCTTGGGGGCGGGCTACATGAGTGACACGAAAGGCGGCTAATGGATTTATCCCTCATACTGAGGTATGAGAAAGATATCGGTTCTCGGCCGCTTGATCGAGAGTGACTTAAATAATAGCATGGACATGCACATGATACTGGGTATCATATGTTCAGTCATCTCACATATCAAGGAACAGTGATTGAGAATAATAAGGATGACGGCTCTATCCCTTATCTCAATCAGGATATCAGAGATAAAAGGATAATGACAGGGACGACGGAAAGGTTAGAATCGACAGGGTCAATTCGTTATGCAGTGTCAGGCAATACTAAAGTCTCGTTAGTTGCCACTTAAATAAGATAAAGTAAAATGGGATTTTACGTTGATCTATTGACATGCATAAACCTAAGGGTCACACCGGAGGGTGAAACTCATTGACACATTTATGGAGAATGGCCAAAAGGGAGTTGTCTCGGGACATGACCAAAACTGGGTTTTGGGTCATGTGCTCGTAAGTGAATAGGACTTTACGGATCAAGACAATGCTTGGAGTCTTGGGATTGATCGCGTCGGATAATGTTGGACATTTTCGGTATGGAAGGCTTGGAGGTGATATGCGAATCACGGGACCTCGTTGGAAATGGCCACGGGCCATGTTTCAAGAGGCCCATGAAAGGCCCATGCAACAAAGACCCATAGAACTAATTAATCAAGTCTTGATTAATTAGTACTAAGTAAGGAAGACAAGGATTAAGGTGTTGGTGATTCACCACCTAACCCAATCTTGTCTACCCATACTTTGTCCTATTTACACCTTACTTGACACCATACTTGTCCCATGCTTTTAGTTGGACAAGTATGGGTTTTGTTATGTTTAAGTCATCTTTTTTAAACATAACAAACACAAGACAAGAATAGGAAACACAACTTCTCTCCCCCTTCCCTTGCAATTTCGGGTTTGGCAAGCTCCCACCTCCATTTTTGTGTTCTTGAGTCCTCAAAGAGAAGAACTACGTGGCTTTGATTCCCATGTGGATACGTAGGCGTCTTGGAGACTCAAGCCAATCATTCGTTACCCGGTGTTCTTGTTTTGCTGCAAGTTGGTTCATCTCCAACCCTACCTCGAGACCCAACAGTGGTATCAGAGCCGTGCTACCTTCGGGATTTACAAGACGGTGTTCAAAGTTTAGGTTTTGCTTGAAAGTTTCGTTTTTGGCATGTTGTTTTGCTAAATTGTTTGATAACATGTTTTAAATTCTTGTTTATGGATTTAATGCATGGAAAACGAGTTTTTGAAAATTATTTCAAATCTGAAAATTTTGAAAAAAATTTGATTTTTCGGGTCTTAGGAGCGGGACTCTCCGGGAGCCGAAACCAGGACCGAACGGGGCTCCGTTGGACGGAGCTAGGCCAAGCATGACCATTGGATGGTTGATATTCCAAGGCTAAACCGTTTTCTTAATTATGACGAGTTTGGAACCGTCATGACGAACTCGAAGATCAAATGTTCAAAAGTTTTATTTTTGAACGGTTTCGATAAACCAAGAATCAAAAAATTTCGAAACTTGGCTATTAAATAAAACCGGAAAATCACATGATGTTTGATAACATGATTTTTTGATAACACGATGTGTGATGTGATGTTGGCATGGTGTACATAATAGCCCCGAGCTCGTTTTAATTATTTATCGCTTTTCACGGCCTGCGAGCCGTTAGAGTTAACGTGTAATAATTCTTTCAAGGTGTGGTCATCGAACCACTTGCTTGTAATATTTATTTATTCCCGACCTGCGAGTCGTGTATTAAATTGTAATATTTTACTCAAGACGAAGAAAGGGCGAAAAGGTCATTTGGTGGCTTTTCGGGTGTTGGCATCGGCTTGGAGTCGTGGAGCTCAAGAAGCTAGTGGGAGTTAGTTTAGGGGGCTATTATGTGCACATTTATCGCTTTATGCTTGGTTTAGTTTATGCATGACTAATTCTATGTGTTTAAGAATTGCATACTTAACTTTATTTACCGAGCATATCACCTCACATGCAAAGATAAAATTGGAATTTTAATCCTTGTGTGTGAGCCCTTAGAATCGTCATTACATTGGATGTAGTTGACGGGTTCGAAGGAAGAATTACATTAGATGTAATTTGAGGCATCATTGCATTTGGAATGTAGTTGATGTGCTCATCGCATCTACGATGTGTCAAAGTTTTAAACACAACCGGACAAGTAAAAACGGGTCATGTCCGATACCTCCCAATTATCAACACCTTACTACCTCCCCGTCCTATGGCTGTCGTGTGCATTAGCGGAGCATGCATGGGAAAGCGGGGTAGTAGGTTTGGACGACATATGTGGGTGTCGTGCGCATTAGCGGAGCACCTACATAGTGACGGGCCATAGTTGAAAATTGGTGGACCCGACTAGGATTCTCAACCTGAGGTTGAGCTAGGGTAACAGATAGGGTAAGTCGTGTACATAAGTACATACCCATGCCTTTTGTTGGACAAGTATGGATTTTGTTATGTTTAAGTTATCTTTTTTCAACATAACAAACACAAGACAAGAATAGGAAACACAACTTCTCTCCCCCTTCCCTTGCAATTTCGGGTTTGGCAAGCTCCCACCTCCATTTTTGTGTTCTTGAGTCATCAAAGAGAAGAACTACGTGGCTTTGATTCCCATGTGGATACGTAGGCGTCTTGGAGACTTAAGCCAATCATTCGTTACCCGGTGTTCTTGTTTTGCTGCGAGTTGGTTCATCTCCAACCCTACCTCGAGACCCAACACCCATGTGAGCCAAAAAAGAAGGAATGGACCTCAGGGGAAATCTAGACCTTTTACTCTTAGGTTAACTGCTAAATTGGGACCTCTAAGGGGCACGGTCCGGGACTCAGACCGGCCCTCTGAGGGGCACGGTACGGGCCGGATGCCGGGCCTGTGGGCCGCCCTGAACGAGCCTTGTTCCGACCCAATTTACCCTATAGCCCATGTTTTAATTGTTATGGGTAATCCAGGTGTTTTCTCCTTAAAACCGAACTTGAATGATGATTAATTCTAGTACTACTTTATGATCCTAGACGTTGTTCACGAGCACGGAGGAGGAGTCTACTAGGCGACTTGCGTTGGCTTGCGTTTGGATAGCGATTGAGGAAGGGAAGAGTAGTAAATACCGTTTTAATTAAGGAATGTCACTAGAATGCATGTAGGATCTGAATAACCGGAATAATTATAGACTCACATGTAGGATGTGAATAACTAGAGTAATCGCTTTAAATTATGGGAATTGTCGTGCTGTAGAATCAAATGTGGCCATGTCGTGCCTTAGGATTGTGTGCTGGTTGTGTCTTTTTGTAGTTAGTAGTCCTGTAATGTTGAGTAGTATGTTCCGTGTTTACTTTAACAATCATGTTATGCTATAAGAATGTGATGAATGTGGTGAATGTGATATGAATTGTTGTCTTGTGATATGATCGGGTGAATGATAGACCGATGTGGTGTGCTCGGTAAGTTATGTCGGAATGATAAGTTTGGTATGATATGTTTGGTATGGTATTGTGTGGTGTGATTTGTACCCCGTCCTACGGGAAGACATCTAGACCGATGGTCTATTTCGGTATGATGTATTGTTTGTTTCACCCCAATGTTGTGGGTCCGGGAAGACATCTAGACCGATGGTGTATTCCGGTATGATGTATTATCTGTTTCACCCCATGCTATGTGTCCGGGAAGACATCTAGACCGATTGTGTATTCCGGTATGATGTATTTGTTTCACCCCGATGTTGTGTGTCCGGGAAGACATCTACTCCGATGGTGTATTCTGGTATGATGTATTTGTTTCACCCCGATGCTGTGTGTCCGGGAAGACATCTAGACCGATAGCGTGTTCAGATATGATGTGTTGTTTCACCCCGATGTTGTGTGTCCGGGAAGATATCTAGACCGATGTCGTGTTTCGGTACGATATGTTGAGCCGTGCATGATGATCAGAGTATCATGGTATACTTATCCTATGTTGTATGATGTATGGTTTGGGTGGCGTTCGTAGTTGGTTTCGCAGTGGAATGTTCAAATGTTTGTATGTTTCTTTATCATGGTTCTAATGTCGTTAATGTTGCGTTCCTGTTGGTTTTTGTGTGTGTTTTCATTTACTAGTATGTTTTAGTTGATCGAGTAATTGTGGCGACGGAGCGGAAGTCCATCCCCTTTACTACTTTTTCCTACTGAGCGAAAGCTCATCCCCTTTATTTACTATTTTACAGGTTTCGATCGTGAGTTGGATTTCGAGCGTTTGACTCGTGGTATCGGAATTGTTGATTTGGAACTAAATTCGAAGTTTTATTTTGTTTAAATTTTTTTATTTATAATTTTTTTTATTTCACGTCTCGAGTTTGGTCAAAACCTGATTTTGGGCGTGACAATTTGGTATTAGAGCTCCGGTTTTTCAAAACATCATACCGTACGTCAATTAGGTGGGTAGAGTTAAGTCGTTAGGTTTTGGTGTTCGGCTACGCAAATCAGAAAAGTCATGCGCGTAGATCCGAGACGACGAGAATCTCGGTTAGTGAAGTGCGTTGTTTGTGTTTTGCCTTGTTCTGTGTTGGGTTGTGTGCCTTGGTTGAGATGTCATACTGATCGATTGAGATCGAGGTTGACTTAACGAGCGATGCTCGAGCTGCGATATACTTGCTTATCTTGGTTGATTGATCGTTTTAGTGGGTTTGCTACCTTATTCGGCCGTTGATCGATCGATTAAGTTTGAAGTGTTGACTTGTTCGGGTGGTACTCGTGTAATTACCGAGACCCGAGGTGTAAAGCTACGATGACTGCTGTGTGCTATGATTGTGTTGAATGCTTTATACAGGATGTGAGTTGAATGTCCTGCAAAAGCGGATGGTTAGTAGAATTTTCAAACGGTTCATGCCCAAATTTCTGCAAAACTGAAGTGTTTGTACCATCACGATTCGACTCAGGGGTGCCACTGCAGTCGAACATGACGAGGGGGTGTCAAGTGGTTACAACTTAATTCGGGGATGCCTGAACCGGGTTGTAACGACATGATATTGACATGAATGTTATGTTAGAAAGTGAAAGTGTTAATAAACTTGAAACTAAGTTGATGATTGTACTTGTGGAGTTAAGTTGACGTTGAGACTTCTATGGAATTGCTGTGACGTGAATTGTGGACTGTGTGACTTCTGTGTGGAAGTGTTGAACTGTGTGGTTGACTTTGTGGGACGCACAAGTGTGCGGGTTTCCCTGGTTGTGTGAAACTAGTGATGACTATGCTAAAAGTAGACTTGTTGTTGGTTCGATTATGACCGTTGTGAAACGTGTGTGAACGCTAGTGACTTAAGCGCGTCAATTTTTACGAAATTAAGAACTGAGCATGTGTGTTTATCCTCGCAACGGATATAGACGACATGAGGGCCGAGGGCAGCGAGTGCCCAGGGTGTTTCCACTGAGGAGCACATGAGAGATGATGCCAGACTATCAGGGCTTCCGCCGGTCGTAGAGCCGGCCCAGGCGACGACTCTGGAGGAGCTGGTTTGCACAGTCCAGAGTCTAACGGCGATCATCGCCCAGAGGGAGGCTGCAGCCCCGGCACCAGAGACTGTGCCTGCTGTCGCTGCAGCTGCTGCTATGAGGCCAAGTCAGGACGATAGTTACACAGCCCAGGAGCTGAGAGACTTTCTCAAGCTGGGTACACCTGTCTTTACCGGGGAGCCAGACCCCGAAGCAGCCGAGAGATGGCTGGAGCAGATTACCCGCAACTTGGATACGTCGGGGATCATAGATGGCCACATGAGGGTATCCTTTGCAACGTTCCAGCTGAAGGATGATGCATATTGACACTCCGAGATTTAACCCTCAGAATGGTACGGCAAGCGTACCGGTCGTCAAGTAGTATTCGGGGTTTAAGTCTGAGATATCGTACCCAAGGGAGCAATTAGACAAACACTTTAGTTAATTAATTCGATGGTCAAGCTATTCCTATAACGATGTTTGATTTTGGTTTGTAAAATGTAAATTCATGCAAGTACTGGGAATATATAAATGATCCGAAAACCGAGCACATATCACAGCGGGATTGTAAATCAGAGATAGAAAGCGATCTAGGACATTAACGAGATTCGAATGCGATGAACAACTTAACGAGATTCGGTATACATTTCCATCTACTACTATTCCAATGGCAACGGGAATTCTCTCAAATATAGTCCTAACCATCTCTCGATCGTATTAGGACCCTAACATACACAATCCACCTAATTATCTCTAATCTAGGTGTAGAGCGGTATATAGCATTAAATTCTATGAATTCCTCTAACTTTCGGGTTTTACTCCTATAGTCATTGCACTCGTGTCAGTCTAACCATATTCTGGCTTAGATTAAAACCCGAGTTGTCTAATTCCTAGTTCCTCTTCTTAACCTCATTTCTCAATTGTTGGCTAACAAGATTGAATCATACATGTACGTGATCAAGGCAATGTAGCATTACGAGCGAAATTGAAAAAACATCTTCCTAATACTAGTTTGACAAATATACAACCGAATACATTAACTCAATTAATCACATTCTTACCCTAGCCCTAGATCATGAGAGTTTAGTTCATGGAAAAGAGAGATAAACACAAGGCAAGGATTGAAACAATAACATTCATATTAATTGATGAAAGTAATACAAATATCAAGTAGCAATCCAAACTACACAAAACCTTTGATGTAATCCTCGTATCTCTCCTTTTGATCTTCTCCAAGTGCTCTCCAATGTGTTTTTCTTCTCCAAAAACGTGCGCCCCTTTGTAATTTCGTGATCCCCAATAATTCTGACCTAATTCCTATTTATACCCCCTCAAAACTAAGGTTAAAATAGGAAAATTACACTTAAAAACTGGCAGAATCGCGCCAGTGCACGTCGCACGCACGCCGTTCGCTGGGCGTGCACGATGCATGCTGGTCGCACGCCGTGCGTTGAGCCAAACGTCAATTTGCGATGCTCTCTGCCCAATCTGCACGCCGTGCACTCGGCATGCGTGGTGCATGTTGGGTGCATGTCGTGCGCCCAACGTGCGCCTCTGAAAGTCAGGTCCTTTTTGCTTCTTTTTGCTCCGTTTCCATCCCGAATTTCCCGATTCCTTTGGAGATCGATAGACTGCACAAAACAAGAGAAATATTCATCAAACAACACCATCCCGGGACTGAAAAGCTCAAGAATGTGGGATAAAAACATCTCAAATAGATGTATTTTACGTTCACATCACATACCATTGGTGGGAGCGCGATCAGCTCAGGGTTGGAGACGACTTCCAGTTGTTCGGAGAGCGGTTCCTAGAGCAGTATTTTCCAAGGTCGGCTAGAGATGATAGACACCAGCAGTTCTTGGAGCTGCGTCAGAGGGGGATGACGGTGTCAGAGTACGAGGCGAGGTTCACCTCACTGTCCCGCTTTGCATCGGAGATGGTGCCGCCTGCGGCACTCCGATGTAGACGGTTTGAGGGGGGACTCCTCCCGTCGATCATGGACCAAGTCACCGCCCTGAGGACTCAGGTGTACACTGAGCTAGTAGATCAGGCACTGGAAGTAGAACGACACTTCCGAGAGACCACCAGGGCCTGGGAGAGCAGGCCGAGACCGAGTCGCTTCCTGAGGCCGTCTGAGGGCCACGATCCGAGGAGGTAGAGGTCCTCAAGATCTTTTCGGCCACATACCCAGTATGCGGGATGCGACATGTAGGAGCAGTGGCATCCGTTGGACTTGCCCCGTCACAGCGGTTGTGCCCCCTGTGGAGACAGTTGGGCCACCTGGCCTGAGATTGTCCGAGGAGCGGTGGACCTGCAACTCGCCTAGCGGGTCGTCCGACGAGGTTCGAGGAGAGGCCGCGTGACGATGAGAGGACTTGCTACCAGTGCGGCCGACTATGACACATCTCTACTGTGTGTCCCGATCGGGTTGGAGGGACGTCAGCGCCGCGACCACAACATACGCAACCCACCCAGTCAGCTTCGTTCCGCCCGCGTCAGACTCAGGCGCCGAGAGTCCCACGGCAGGAAGCGAGCACGCCAGCGTCGAGACAGCATTAGAGAGCTCCACAACAGGTGGCCCTTCCACCACCCTCGAGAGGAGGACCTCAGGCACCGCAGGGCCGAGTGTATGCGGTTCCCGGTTCTCAAGCTGAGGGACATGATCCCGATCATGAGATTGCTCAGGGTACGTGCTTACCATTTAAATTTTGGGTGTCATTTTATTTGATACAGGAGTACCCCGCTCGTTTATTTCTTCGTGGTTGCTGAATATTGGGACGGAAATTAGAACCATCGAGCCCACCCTGTGCCTTGGCACGTCGTTTGGGGTGCTGTGGGGTCGACTAGTGTCAGTTGTGAGTGTGAAACTAGAGTAACAGACCGTCATTTTTAAATGACCTTTCCGTACTGGATTTTCTTTCTTCGAGCGTGATGAGAGAGTTATGAGAACCGAATTGTGAGGTATCAAGCATTCTTTGAGTATTATCAGCGACGAGTGCCCGAGCGGCGGAGGGCTGCAGCAGTACAAGTATGCAGTCAGACCGGTCAGGGGAGGTGGACAAGGGGCAATGAGATCAGAGTGGCGCAGCGGAAGCGTGGTCGACCCATAACCCGCAGGCGTCGCACTCTTCCGTTTTCTTCTACCCTTGCTGAGAAGTTAGGCCTAAAGGTAGAGCCTTTGAGGTGACCTTTGTGTCTTGACACCCCGGTTACGGGTGATGAGGTTTGACGAGTATGTGTCGTGCGTGTGAGATTAGAGTAGTTGATCGTCCTTTTCTAAGTGATCTTCTTGTGTGGAACATGACGGCTTTCGATATCCTCCTTGGGATGGAATGGCTCTCGAGACACGAGGCATCAATCGATTGTTACCGGCGACCGGTGGTAGTGCGATCGAGCAACACGACCGTCACATACGTACTGGGCAGTAGGAGTGGAGTTCTCCCGTCAGCGTTGTCCGTAGAGGAGGAGGTGGCGGTCGTGCCGAGCCGACAATTGCCACAAGTAGTGTGCGTTTTCCCTAAAGGTCTTTCCTGAGGAGTTGATCGGATTGCCGCCAGTTCGCGATGTCAAGTTCGGGATTGACCTGAGGCCAGGGACGACGCCGACATCCATGGCCCGTACAGATTCGCGCCAGCAGAGTTGACCGAACTGAAGCTTTAATTCTAAGAGCCCGAGAGAAGGGGTTATCTGTCCGAGCACATCACCGTGGAGAACGTAGCACTCTTCGTGAAGAAGAAGAGTGGAGCGCTGAAGAGGTGTATAGACCACCGGGAGCTGGACCGGGTCACAGTGAAGAACCGATACTCAATGCCGATACAATAGAGTTTTAGAAGAAAATTGTCAGTGGTGGCGACGCCGAAGGCCGTGAGCATGTAGCGGATCGAGGAGGGTCGTTCGTGCCACGTAGCCGTAGAGACGACATGTTGCGAGAGTCACATCATTCACGTCTTACGGTGCAGATGGGTAGCACTGAGAGGTACCGCGACATCTGGCGACATTCCCGGTGAAGCAGGATGCGGAGAGCGGGTGCAGAATTCGTATCGAGGCGTATCATTTGTCAACAAGTGAAGGACGAACGCCAGCGTTCCGTGGGGACGAGTACAACCACTACGGTTGCACAGTATAAGTGAGAGCACCTCACGATGGAGTCCGGAACAGTTAGCCGAGTGCAACTACCACAAAGCTTCCAGGCCAGTAACAAGATGGCATCGTACAAAGCATTGTATGGTAGGTCGGGTCAATTGCCCATGCGGGGCACATGTGAGGGTTAAGAGTTGACTCTTTTTGGTCCTAAGTTGTTCGAGAGACGATTGAGGGGTCGCGCGGATCGTGAGCGGTTAGGGACCGCGCAGAGTCGACGTGGAAGCGTGAGGATGAGGTGCGCGTGAAGTACCCAAAACCGTTCAATCCTTGAGAAAACGGTGAATGTAGTGTCTTCATTAACGTGGAGATATGGATGAAATGACTTATAAATTGGTTCGATTGGTGGTATGTGAGCAAGTGTTGCCGGTAAGTGTGATATCACTGGTTGGGTAACCTTTTAATGATCGATCGTGACTGTGTGTTACCTTTTGTTGAGTGTTGTCATGGTAATGTCTGACTTGTTGAGTGTTTCGAGGTGCGTTTGCCTTCCGACTAGGTGTCGGTAAAATGTGCTATTGTTCCTTGTCGAGGTGCGCCTGCCTTCCAGCTAGGTGTCGGTAAAATGTGTTGTTGCTCCAAACCGTGCAGTAAGTATGAGATCCAATGTCATGACGGATGCATTTATGTGTTACTTCCTTTTATTATTGTGTGTGGTTGGTCGTGACATAACCGTGTCTGAGTTCCAGTGTGAATTGTCCGAGTAATGGTTACTAAGTGGGTAATTGAGGAGAAGTGTCTGTGTGATGGTTCCAGATTAGGTTCGATTTGAGAAATGTTCCGGTATGATACCTATACGGACGGAGGATTCTGGTATAAGATATCTAGATCGATGTTGTGTGTGCCGATGCGATATCTATACCGACGGAGGATTCCGGTATAGAATATCTAGACCGATACTGTGTGTTCCAGTGTGCATTGGTAATAATATACTGGGTGTATTTACTCGGTGATTCTTTCAGATATGGTCTGAGTGGAAACATTGAGAAATTTTAAATTGTTGAGCAGTGCTGACTTCACACGCTAAGTGTGGCGTTTGGGTAAGTAGTGTGACCAAATGTGGTATGGTTAAGTGAGGTACGTTCGTTTTAAATTTCGGGGACGAAATTTCTTTAAGGGGGTAGATTGTAAGAACCGCCCCCAGTCGATCCCGGTCGAACCGGTGAATTTTGGCTAAAGTTGACTTTCCGTCGGAAAAGTCAATCGATGACTCCGAGAGTCATTCGAGACCTTTTCGGGACCCGAAAAGCTTAGCCGTCGTTACAGTTAGCTTAGTTGGGTCGTTTCCTTTCAAATGACTTATTTTACGAAAAAGTCAATTTCGGAACTTTATCGAATTTAATTTAAGTGTGCTGGAATTTATTAAGGGTAAAGGTGGACCCCACATGGACACTTGTCCATGGTGGCTTGGAGGGGAAGAAATGGGTCTAGAAAGACCCATTTGCCCGCATGTGAGCCAAAAGAGAAGGAATGGACCTAAGGGGCAATCTAGACCTTTTACTCTTAGGTTAAATGCTAAATTGGGAGCAACATTTCAGCCCATTTGTTGTCTTGGCCAAAATTCAAACAAGGGAGAGAGTGCTTGGGAGCTCCATTTCTTGAAGAAAGGAAGCTCTTTTGGGTGATTTTCAACACCAAACTTCTCCAAAACACCTTCATTCTCATCCCCTCTTCATTCATAAGGTAAGTAACCTCTAAAAACCTACTTTCAATTAAGTTTGGGGTTTTCGGTTTGATAGAAAAAGCATGAACTAGGTGGGTTTTGGTTTGGTTGTTTTTTAGATGGTTGTTTGGTGAAGAAAAGTGGAAGTTTAGATAGAAATCTTATGTGTTTTGTTTGTTTTGATGAAACCCCACTTGGGTATGGAAGTATGGAGGTTTTTGGGTCTGTTTTTGGAGATTGTTTGGGTTAACAATGGAGTTTTTGAGGTATAAATTCGTGGGGACGAAGTTGAGGGAAGAAGAAGAAGGGGGCTGCCCAGAACGGCAAGGAAAGGGCCTCAGACCGGCCCTCTGAGAGGCACGGTCTGGGCCGGATGCGGGGCATGTGGGCCGCCTTGAACGGGCCTTATTCAAGCCTAGTTTACCCTATAGCCCATGTTTTAATTGTTATGGGTAATTCAGGTGTTTTCTCCTTAAAACCGACCTTGAATGATGATTAATTCTAGTACTACTTTATGATCCTAGACGTTCTTCCCGAGCACGGAGGAGGAGTCAACTAGGCGACTTGCGTTGGCTTGCGTTTGGATAGCGAATGAGGTAGGGAAGATTAGTAAATACCGTTTTAATTAAGGAATGTCACTAGAATGCATGTCGGATTTGAATAACCGGAATAATTGTAGACTCACATGTAGGATGTGAATAACAAGAGTAACCTATACGAATGTGAATTGTCGTGCTGTAGAATCACATGTGTCCATGTCGTGCCTTAGGATTGTGTGCTGGTTGTGGCTGTTTGTAGTTAGTAGTCCTGTAATGTTGATGAGTAGTATGTTCCGTGTTTACTTTAAGAATCATGTTATGTTATAAGAATGTGATGAATGTGGTGAATGTGATATGAATTGTTGTCTTGTGATATGATCGGGTGAATGATAGACCGATGTGATGTGTTCGGTAAGTTATGTCGGAATGATATGTTCGGTATGGTATTGTGCGGTGTGATTTGTACCCCGTGCTACAGGAAGACATCTAGACCGATGGTGTATTCCGGTATGATGTATTGTTTGTTTCACCCCGATGTTGTGGGTCCGGGAAGACATCTAGACCGATAGTGTATTCCGATATGATGTATTGTCTGTTTCACCCCGATGCTATGTGTCCGGGAAGACATCTAGACCGATGGTGTATTCCGGTATTATGTATTTGTTTCACCCCGATGTTGTGTGTCCGGGAAGACATCTAGACCGATGGTGTATTCCGGTATGATGTATTTGTTTCACCCCATGCTATGTGTCCGGGAAGACATCTAGACCGATGGCGTGTTCCGGTATGATGTGTTGTTTCACCCCGATGTTGTGTGTCCGGGAAGATATCTAGACCGATGTCGTGTTCCGGTACAATATGTTGAGTCGTGCGTGATGATCGGAGTATCATGGTATACCTATCCTATGTTGTATAAGGTTTGGGTGGCGTTCGTAGTTGGTTTCGCAGTGGAATGTTCGATTGTTTGTATGTTTCTTTATCTTGGTTCTAATGTCGTTAATGTTGCGTTCCTGTTGGTTTTTGTGTGTGTTGTCGTTTACTAGTATGTTTAGTTGATCGAGTAATTGTGGCGACGGAGCGGAAGTCCATCCCCTTTATTACTTTTTCCTATTGAGCGAAAGCTCACCCCCTTTATTTACTGTTTTACAGGTTTCGATCATGAGTTGGTTTAGAGGACGTCTCGGAGCTCGAGAGCTCATCGAGAGTCTGGGGATTACTTGCTTAGTAGAGACGTACTTCCTCTTTTTGTACTAAACCTTGTTTTTTCTTTACGTTGAATTTCGAGCGTTTGACTCGTGGTATCGGAATTGTTGATTTGGAACTAAATTCGAAGCTTTATTTTGTTTAAAATTGTTTATTTATTATTGTTTTTAGTTCACGTCTCGAGTTTGGTCAATACCGGATTTGGGGCGTGACAATCTATAATCCTGATAGTCTACTCGTTCCACTTGGCGGAATTATTGAAGACTACAAAGATCTGAATAGACAGATACAGGGTGTTCGACTATCTCATACCCGTAGAGAAGCTAATAGAGTAGATCATGAGCTAGCTCGCAATAGTTATATTTGGATCTCAACTGTGTGGAATGTTGCTTGTTCGTCAGAACCCATTTTGGGTCTTCTGGCGGGTGATGTTGAATAATGAAATCCAATTTTTCGTCAAAAAAAGAAAGAAGTTAAAAAAAGCTTACTCATTGCGCTAAATCAAGTATTACAACTTAGTTCTTTTGAATCAAGATTGAAGTCATAACCGTAATGCTTCTTCGAATAAAGTGTAATCTATTTTCATCGAATAAAGTGTAATCTATTTTCTGGCGGGTGATGTTCATCAACACTGAAGTGAAATAGCTGATAAAAAAAACACTGAAGTGAAATGAAATACATGGACACATTTTGGCATTGCATTGCAATGAATGGAGAATTTAATATCAAGTACTTGATATCTTCAGTTTAGTGTATGGTAGTTGAGTTGTGTGCAAGAAAAGGCAGCTATCCTATTCATACATAAAGAAATGTGTGTTAGGCAGGGAGTGAAGTGATGTTAGAGTTACACGAGATGGTGAAAACTGAAAAGGGAGAAGAGGAAAAGTAGAGGGGTTCAAAATGGAAGAAGAGGGGAAAGAGAAAGACTAGTGGTAGTGGTTGTAGTTGTGGGTAAGCAAGCAGCAGCAGTACCATACCAACTAGCAGTAGCAGCTGTAATGCTCCTCGATCAGTGTGCCCCCTTTGCCCTGGCCCCACCTCTTCTTCTCGCCGGCCGGAATCTCTCCCTCCCGCCGGCGACTGACACATGGCATGTGCCTGTGGGCTCCATTCCCTCACTTGCCTTTAACAAAAAAAAAGTTCATTATCTCAGTTTATAATAATGTACATGGCTCGGTTCATGCACCTTTTATTTCTTCTTCTGTTGCATTAATGTCAGTAACCATTTAGTAAGTTAAGTATAAGATGACTTGACTTGTGTCTGAAAATAACTAGTTTTTGACTCGTTTAAGGTATATAAATACGTTGTTTAGGTGATAACGGAAAAATGAAATAATTGAGGGTTGGTGTGGAATATAAAGACATGTGGCTCTATATAAAGGAGAGGCTGCATGTGCAACTCATGAGATATGAGATAGATCATCAGCAGCTTCCATTGCTTTTTATCCTCAACTTTTGGGTCTCTCTCTCCTACAACAACAACCCTAACTCTCCCGTGAGTTTTCTGTCTCTTTCTCGGGAAAATCCATGGACATAGGATCAGACAGTGATCCACAGATGGAGATGCTGATGATGCAACTGGATCACCACAGCTCCAGCTTGGGCAACGTGAACCATGTCATGAGCCCAATGGAGCCCTTCTCTGCAGCACCGGCACTAATGTATAATAACCTAGGTTCGATGGAGCACGCGTCCATGGCGTCCATGAGGGAGATGATATTCCGGATCGCGGTGATGCAGCCGGTGCACATCGACCCGGAGTCCGTGAAGCCGCCGAAGCGCCGGAACGTGAGGATCTCCAAGGACCCGCAGAGCGTGGCGGCGAGGCACCGCCGGGAGAGGATCAGCGAGAAGATGAGGATCCTCCAGAGACTGGTCCCCGGCGGCACCAAGATGGACACCGCCTCCATGCTCGACGAGGCCATACACTACGTCAAGTTCTTGAAGAAACAGGTGGAGCAGCTCGGTCACAACACCGCCTTTCCGCCGGTGCCGGCCTCCGGTTTCTTCTCACACGCTCGCCGGTGCAATGCACCGGCAGGTGCTTAGCTCTAGACATATTTGTCAACATATCTGCTTACCTATTTAGTATCAAACTCTTCCTTAATTACTTGCACTTTTCAAGATTCAAGCTTTATTAGTAGTCAAAACAACCTAACGACTTAATTATCTCACTCTGTTTAACTTTCAAAAAATATAAACACCAAATGTTTCTATTTCTGTATGAAAGCATATGATTTAATAATTGAAACAAAAAACTTAGTAATGCATGTCTTCGTTACAATTTATCTCCTATGTTCCTTCTTATTATACAAATGTGAATGAAACAAAATGTGTGCATACACAAAACAAAATGAGTATTATGTAAGTTCTAAAAGTTGTTAAGCGTTAGTCGGACGGATATGATTTTTGGAGATCAATCGGGGCTAAACGGGGATTAACCAGAGATTAATCGGATTTGTAGTTTTCTATTTTTATTTTATTTTTAATAGATATATATTATCATGTATGGAAACAAAATATGAATTTTATTATATTTAAAATAGTAACAAATATTTAAAATACTTAAAAAATAACACCAAATAAATCAGAAACACAACCTCAAATATCACCAATACCAAACAACTCTATATACCCATCTAATTATTTTAATTCATATCGTATACTATACAAAATTGTTCTAAGCGCCTAAACGGATAGGCGGGTCGGCTACTCCTAGACGGGCGCCTAAACTGCGCCCAGTCGGGATTCTTAGAATTCTAGTTATTTACACTCACGATTTTAGCCTAAGCAGTTGGTTAAATTAATTTACAGTAACTTATGAGGTATATATTAACGATATGCAAACAAAAATGATTGTTTACTAGATTTAGTTCTCATCATTATAAAAATATACAATGTATTTTCTGGAAGTTATGACTGAGTGATGATGAAGAGCAGCAGAGAGAATTTATTCTCTGTAGAGACAAGGAAAAGAATGGCTTGCCTGCCTATATATGTATAGCTATGCTTAAAATTGCTTCACTCCAAGCATGCTATTGCTAGCTCAGTGCCTTGTCAATCTCTTTTCCCGTCCTTTACATGGAATGGAAGTTAAAAACTCTTTGGCTTTTGCTCCTTTCTTACTTTAGAACCTTATTAGAGCTCTGGTACAGTCCTTGTCCTCCTATGATGGTCTATTCGTATGGGATCGGTCAAGCGACCAACGACCACCGTTGTTTAACATTCACTATTACAGAAAAAGATTTGCTCGACACAAGTGTTTTCTATTGTTGGAGGAGTTTTAGCATCCATAGATATGGTTAGATAAAACGAACTTAGTTATAGCATACATATTATATAAGAAGGAGCCATGTAAGAATCTTTCGTTCATTTTTTTCATCGGCCTAAAACACAACCGACCGAAGTCTTTGTCCGTGAAGTTCCGTCGAACGAATCTCGTCCCCCACTTATTTGATCGACGCTCAAACACATCCGTAGGTGAGATTTCAACATCATCGATGAAATACATCTTTTGGAGAAGATCCTTCTTTACTAACGGGTACTAACCGTCGCTCTATTATGCCCTACAGCGACAAATGCTACCCATCTTTATGGTACACTATGCACCGGTGGATGCTATTTGTCGTTCTACTAGACTCATCTCCAACTGTTATTTAGTGAACACCACATAGGCAGATAGTATATGTCGCTTTAATATACTCTACACGACCACTACTATCCGTTGCTCTAGTCCAACCACTTCGACTGATGGATCTATGATAGACTCGTCGTCGTACAATTTACTCCACCAAAGTTTATTCTGCCGGCCAAGTTAAGTAACTGATTTAACCTAGTTGTCGCCTTCCTCGTTAACATATCCGCTCTCTAGACCCTTCGCCTCTCTCCCTCAAAAACCATGCTCCCTCGTTAACCTAGTCGCCGCCTTACTTCAGCACCGGTGATATCAGGCCCTCCGGCCTTGGTTCTTGCTGGTGGTGAACTTTTCCCCCTTCTCCTTCGTTCTCCTTTTCTCTTCTTCCCTTATTTTGGCCTCTTTCTCCCTTCCTCCTTCGCCCTCATCCTTGGCGTCCCGACTCTAAAATGGTCATGGGACACGTTTCCCCTCTTTCTCAGGTGGAGATCTTTGCATATCAGGCTCTTTGCGTCGTTGTGAGGGTTTTGTGGTGTACCTATCGTGATCGGCTTCCTTGATTTTCGGAGAAGCTCGCCTAATCCGACCGTAGAACGCGCTTCCTTGTCGTCTAAGAGGATCGTTGTGGTTTGGGTTTGCTCTTGTTGGGATGGAGGTCGACGGCTTGTGATTGACGACACTGCTTGTTGATCTGGCCATCCTAGGTTAGATCTTTGCATCCAACTCTTCTTCTACTTAAAGGTCCTCCCCACGCCATATGGTCTGGAGCTTCGCTTCCTGATTATGGACTTCTATAGTGGCTTCTCTCTCGGTATTGGTCGGAGCTGGTTCTGTTAAAGCTTGCTGAGGTTGGATGCGTTGGTGGGATTTCGACTATCAAGGCCAGAGATCAGGGGGCGGTACAGGATAACATATCAGAGAAGGGGAACACGTGGGAAGGGTGAAGTCGGCTGAGGGTATCATCTTAATCCCTTGGAGTATTTTGGATTAGTTACAATAATATTTGGATTAGTTACATTTTGTAATAGGATTTGGATAGACTTTGGGTAATACAATTACAGTAAGATTGGGGTTTTAGTTACCTCTATGGCTATATAAACCATACGAGAGGAATAAAATGGTATGCAAAATTATATTCACTATTACTATTAGTTTATTCAAGAGATCTCCGAGTTCTCTCTCACGAGTCCGAGTTTAGCTACCATTGGGAGAAAGAAGAATAAGGGTTCGCTCGCGCGAAACCTTGGGATCGACCTCAAGTCATATCAAGGTCTCATAACACGATCCATAAGTCGGAGTCCTAACATTTTGGTATCAGACCATCTGTTATGGAACCACAAATTACATTGGAGCAGAAGTTCGAGGCATTTATGGCCACCTAAAGGGCCGACCAGCAGCGCGCCGAGGCTGACCGCCAGCGGTCCGAGGAATAGATTCAGACACAACTGCAGGTTCTTGTACTGCAGCTCCGTGAGGGGTCCACACCGGCTCCGGCAATTCCACAGGAGGGGAGCTCGGCTCTGCACAATAGGTTGCTGGAGAGACACACGTCGCCAGCTCCAAACACCAGGCCGTGGGAGGGTGCAGGGTCTAGAGGGGACGGGGGAAACCTAGCCCCGCGCTTCGCCCGACTTGAATTCCCTCGTTTCGATGGGCGCTCTGATCCAACAATGTGGTTGAACCGTTGTGAAGCCTATTTCCTCCACCAACGTACATATGCGGAGGAGAAATTCCTACTGGCCTCATTTCACTTGGAAGATGATGCCCAACTTTGGTACATGAAGCTGTAGAAGGATTTCCCTAACCTTAATTGGCCAGCTTTTAAAATGTATTGCAATACACATTTTGGCTCGATTTTGGCAGGTAACAGGCTGGGTGAATTGGCGAAACTGAAGCAAGCCAGTTCGGTCGATGACTATGGAGCATGTTTTAAGCGATTGGATGCTCAAGTTCCGGAATTGAGGACAGACCAAGAAATCTCGTTGTTCCTAAGTAGGTTACGGGGATACTTTGGCCATTGATGTTGAAATTCAACAACCCCGCGACTGGACTACATCAATGGGTCTCGCTAGGCTATATGAGAAGAGGGCTCGGGAGGAATCCATGGGGCTGCGACGTCAGCCACCCTCGGGTCCTTCATCCCGCCCATTTGTCAAGCGAATTTGTAAGGAAGAGAAACGTGATCGCATTGCCAAGGGCCTTTTCTTTAACTGTGATGAGGCTTATAGTTTCGGCCACAAATGTAAGAAATTGTTTTTGTGGGAACTCATTGAAGAGGACGATGAGTTCCCCTAAGGGAAGAGGTCAACCCCTTGATTTCACTCCATGCCATGTCAGGGACGATGGCACCCCGCACAATGCGTGTGAACGGGTTCTTGGGAGGGAGCCCACTATTGTTCCTCATTGATTCAGTTCCACCCATAGCTTCGTAGATAAGGGCTTCGCTCGCAGGGCGGGCTCACAGGTTCGGCCAAGGGCAGGCTTACGGATCCTCGTGGCTAATGATGACAACATATCTAGCCTGGGAGTTTGTCACCTCACCCCAATTCAGGTTGGTTCAGATGTATTTAAGTTCGATTTGTTCGTCTTACTGTTATGTGGCTTCACTACAGTTCTGGGAGTGAATTGGCTCAACACATTGGGGGACATCCTATAGAACTTTGAGCATATGACTATGCGTTTTTCCCTCGCAAACCGATCAATCGTGTTGCGTGGCTTGCAACACAGGACACCACAAATTTCCATGGCGACATTGACGGGAGGCTTCACTTGTGTGCACCACTGCTCCTCACTACTGGCCGAGTTCCTGGAAGTCTTCGCTACACCCACCGGTCTTCCACCGACACGGGCAGCGGACCACCACATCCATTTACTACCTGGGACAGCATAGGTAGTGGTCCGACCGTATCGTTACCCGCATCGCCAGAAAGATGAAATCAAGAAGCAGTGTCAAGATATGCTTGCATAGGGAATCATTCGGCCAAGCCAGTCACCATTTTCCTCACTGGTATTGTTGGTTCCTAAGGCAGACAATACTTTGCGTATGTGTGTTGATTATCGGGCACTTAATGAGCATACGGTGAAAGACAAGTTTCCGATTCCGGTAATTGATGAGTTACTAGATGAACTGCACGGAGCACGGTTCTTCAACAAGTTAGACCTTCGTTCAGGGTATCACTAAGTTTGGATGCACCCTGCTGACATTCCCAAAACAGCTTTTCAAACTCACCATGGTCACTTTGAGTTTCTGGTCATGCCGTTCGGTCTCACCAATGCACTGTCTACCTTTCAGGCTTTGATGAATGACGTCTTCGCTCCATATTTAAGGCGTTTCGCCATGGTTTTTTTAATGACATTCTCATTTATAGTGCCTCATGGACCGGGCATCTCAACCATCTTAAGGTAATCTTGAACTTGCTCAAGTTAAATTCTCTTTTTCTAAAGCACAACAAGTGTTTGTTCGCTCAGGAACAGGTCTTTTACTTGGGGTTCATTATATCGGGGCAAGGAGTCCAAGCCAATCCTACTAAGATCTTAGCAATGATGGAGTGGCCTCAACCCACGACCCCACGGGCTCTACGTGGTTTCATGGGCTTGACAGGTTACTACCGCAAGTTCGTGCAGAGTTACAGGATTATGGCAGCCCCCTTGACAAGATTGTTTAAGAAGAACTCGTTCACATGGGATCAGGACGCCCAAGGCGCGTTTGAGGCATTGAAATCCGCTATGACGACAACGCCAGTCATGTCCTTTCCTAACTTTGATAAAGAGTTCACAGTGGACTGTGATGCGTGTGACTCTGGCATTGGTGCAGTTCTTCATCAATTTAACCAACCCATTGCTTTTTTTAGCAGACCCTTTGCAGCAAGATACTCCAAAATCGCGGCTTATGATAAAGAATTGATTGGGTTGGCCCAAGCCATACGCCACTAGCGCCCGTATCTATGGGGCCGAGAATTTCTGATTCCCACGGATCATTTCAGCTTGAAGTACTTAGTGGAGCAACGAGTTTCCACCTCTTCCCAGCAGCGTTGGTTGTCCAAACTAATAGGGTTTGATTTTCGTGTGGAATATCGAGCTGGTCGGGACAATTTTGTAGCTAACGCTTTGTCCAGGCGTGATGAGGATCTCAGCATCCTCTGTGCACTATCCTCCCCAACATTGCACTTGTGGGATGAGTTAGCAGCTGCAACCCGAGATTCCCCAACCCTTCGACAGCGCTACGAGGAGATACAGGCTGGGAAGCTCACGGCCCCGTGGGAATTCATGATGGGGTGATCCTCTTTAAAGATCAGGCGTGGTTACCTCCGGACTCACCTTTAATACACTTCATCCTCGCTGTTGTCAACGACGCTTGTCTTGAGGGTTATCAAAAGACTCTTCACCGAGTGGCTGCTAATTTTTATTGGAGGGGCATGAAGGTGGGCGTACAAGACTTCGTCCGTAGTTGTGATATCTGTCAAAGGAACAAGGCCGAAACACTGCGACCTGCGGGTCTACTCCAGCCTCTTCCGGTTCCTACCCAGGTTTGGGCCGACGTTAGAATTTATTTTATTGATGCCCTCCCGTGTTCGGGCGGCAAGACAGTTCTTTTTGTGGTTGGTTATATGTTATCTAAGTACGGTCACTTTATGGCGATGGCCTACCCGTATAGAGCATCTTCGGTAGCTCGGGTATTCTTTGACAATGTGGTGCGACTTCATGGCATCCCGAAAACCATTGTGAGCGACCGGGATAAGGCTTTCACCAGTGCATTTTAGCGGGAACTCTTTCACTTGAGCGGGGCATCTCTACACATGAGCTCAGCTTACCATCCCCAAAGTGACGGCCAGACTGAGGTCGTCAACCGCACCTTACAAATGTACTTACGTTGTTTTGTAGCAGAACATCCCAAGTAGTGGACGCGTTGGGTGGCTTGGGCGGAATATTGCTATAACACTAGCTTCCACACGACAATTCGTTCTACCCCCTTTGAAGTGGTGTATGGACGGAAACCCCCTCATTTGTTGAGTTGCACACCGGGCGCCGCTCGGGTGGATGCAGTGGACCGAGAGCTCACGGAGCGCGATGCAGCATTACAGGACCTCCGCTTTCAGCTATTGCGTGCCCACAAGCTATGAAAGCTCGCTATGATCAGGCACATCGGGAGGTTTCATTTGAGGTCGGAGATTTAGTGTTACTCAAGTTGCAGCCGTATCGTTAGAAGACAATGGCTCCTCGCAGCGGCCGGAAGCTTAGTCCGCGCTATTACGGACCATTCCCTGTGGCCAGCCGAATTGGAGAGGTGGCTTATAGGTTGATTTTAACGGACGAATCCCGCATTCACCCGATGTTCCATGTGTCTTGCTTGAAGAAATTTGTCGGAGCGGGGCATATAACCCCACAATTTCCACCACCGGCTTCGCTTGTTGCACCACCGGTGCCTGTGGAAATTTTGGACGTCCGCCCCAGAGAGGGTCTATCACGCCCCAAATTCAGTAAACCGAACTCAGGACGTGAACTTTTAAAACAATAAAACACTTTGAACCCTTTTTCATTAAAACACTTTAAAATCACCACTTGTTCAACAAAATAATATTTACAACTTAAAACACGTCCCAAAAAGTGGGCAAAAGTATGGTATCCGTCGCTAGACTCAAAATAAACCCAGAATCCCGCTCCCAGCTCTTCAAGCTTCGGAAGCTCACCTAGTCCAACCTGCGACCGGTACCTGTAGGAAAAGCAGCTAGGGGTGAGCGTTCGCTCACCACCACAGATAACAGACTGACTACGGCATAATTAGCAGACAATGCCGGTAACACGAACAACCAACTCAACACCGGGAACACCATCCCCAAACTCAAGTAACCCGACCGACACCCACACACTGATAATTTCCTCAGCCGACTCAACACTCGGACACGTAAGGTAGACCCGACACAATGATTGACGACCTCCTCCAAAGATACGACAGACCACCACGCAACACCCAAGATCACAAAGGATCGCACACCAACAAAGGATCGCACTCCTGTCAGCTGCTCAGTGCCGGTTGCTAACCGGCTGGGCTCGAGCTTGCCCCACGCACTTTGCCGATCCCTGTCAGGCTCCAGGTGGTCGACTTGTTGGCGATATATACAGCGTTGCTTTTCCGATAGCTAGTCGGAAGGGGAGCTGCCCTCTCATCGCCTAAAAACGCTCACAACCTCCCGAGACTCGAACTCGGTCAGGCTAGCCAAAGAACGCTCGCAACTTCCCGAGACTCGAACTCGGTCAGGCTAGCCAAAGAACGCTCCCAACTTCCCGAGACTCGAACTCGGTCAAGCCAGCCAAAGAACGCTCGCAACCTCCCGAGACTCGAACTCGGTCAGGCCAGAGAAAGAACGCTCGCAACCTACCGATCCCTGTCAGGTAAGCCAACCAAAGTCCACACCACTTCTCGACACACAATCGGGTCACTAACCTCGGGCAAGCACAATCACAATCACAAGCAAAGTTCAACAAGCAGCAACAACACAGGTTCAGCACTCCACAGGCACTCATGGCCACCCAAGACACCAACAGTAAAACACGGACTCAACAACCCCACGGGCACTCACGGCCTCCCAAGACACACCCACCATAACTCACGGGCTCAACAACCCCACGGGCACTCATGGCCACCCAAGACACACCAACAGTAACTCACGGGCTCAACAACCCCACGGGCACTCATGGCCACCAAAGACACACCAATAGTAACTCACGGGCTCAACAACCCCACAGGTACTCACGGCCTCCCAAGACACACCAACCATAACTCACGGGCTCAACAACCCCACGGGCACTCACGGCCTCCCAAGACACACCAACCATAACTCACGGGCTCAACAACCCCACGGGCACTCACGGCCTCCCAAGACACACCAACCATAACTCACGGGCTCAACAACCCCACGGGCACTCACGGCCTCCCAAGACACACCAACCATAACTCACGGGCTCAACAACCCCACGGGCACTCATGGCCACCCAAGATACATCGACAGTAACGACACGGGTTCAACAACCCCACGGGCACTCATGGCCTCCCAAGACACACCAACAATAAAGACACGGGTTCGACAACCCCACGGGCACTCATGGCCACCTAAGACACAACAGTAAAGTACGGGCTCTCATGGCCACCCAAGACACCAACAATAATACACGGGCTCTCATGCCCACCCAAGACATAAATTAAACAATCAACCTCCGGGCATGGTCATATGCCTCCAGTACTCCTAATACCGATAAGTTCACAATCAACCTCCGGGCATGGTCATATGCCTCCAGTAATTCCAATATCGCTAAGTTCTCTGCTCCTACGACACTACTAAGTGTCACATGCATTTCCAATATTCGCTACGTTCCCGTATCATGCCTTTCTAATATTCGATAACTCACTTAACCCACGACACCCCAGTGTCACATGCATTTCTACTGTTAACTTTCCCTAGTCAGGGCCGAGATCCGGCTACTTTTCCCTACCTCGTGCGTGTTCTCCAAAAGTGCCCAAATAAGCCCTGGCGTGATCTCCGTCACTCGCCTAGCTTTCCTTGGCCCCGGTCCGCAGCACGATCTAAAAGAACACAATTTTAAACGCTTTTAAGCTTGCAGGCATAATGCTGAATTTTAATAAACCTGACGCCCAAAAGTAACCCCGACAATGTCGATCACTCCCAAACTCCCCAATTACTCGACATTGTCGATATTGGACCCGAAAAGGCCCGATTCGCCCGACATGGCGAATCTGCCCGGGTTTTATAAATGCCCTTCCGGGGCTCCAAAAATTCCCGTTTTCGTTTCTACGGTCTTAGATTAATTTAAGGGTCCCAAGGCACTTGACGGAATCGAATTCCGACTTCCGAGTCAATTAATTAGCGTTTAAAGTTTCTAAACCCGATAAATGCAACTTTTGCAATTTAATTCCAAATTTCGATCCGGTTGTGGATTTATGATCCGCGGAACATTCTAAACCACCCGAACACAAAAACCCGATACCGGGCACGTGGGCACCACATGGCCACAATGGAAAAAAATTCCCTTTTCGCCCCAAAACGTTCCTAACGAACTCCAAACCTCAACCAATCATCTTTAAACCAAACTTAAACAAAACCCAACCATATTTGAATCGTTTAAACTCAAACCCTAAAATTCGAACTTTCCAAAACGAAAATCGGTTAGGTGCTCACCGTAGAGAATGACGGTGTGAACTCGATTCTTCTATCGTTGAGACGATCCACCGGTCGGATGATCGAGAAACGTCACAAATTCCCCAAGGCTCTTCTCTTTTCTCTCATTTTCTCCTAACTCATTTTCTCTCTCTAAAACCTACCATTTTCTTCTTCTTTTTTTGAAATGGACGTGTATCATCTTATTTCCCTTTTGTTTTATTAAAAAAACTAGCACTTTAAAAAGTAAAACTAACCATCAAAGTCTTGTCTTTTCTTGTCCCAAAACCTAACACCACCACTTGTTTGACAAGTGGCAAGGTGGGTCCCACACCTTTTTGGGAAAATATCCACTAGATATTTTCTAATCAGATTCGCAAAATTCGGACGTTTCGGGCCCCGAACGGGCACTTTTTCCAAGAAATTACGAAACTTGACGGGCTACAAGGAAACGGCTCAACTAAGACCGCTACGACGACGGCTAAGCTTTTTGGACCCAAAACGGTCCTCGAATGGACCAAAACGTCGCTCGGTTGACTTTTCCAGCGAAAAGTCAACATTTCCCAAATTGATCAGAAAGTTGCCCTGAGTCCCCCGGAACTAACTTTGGTCGATATCGAGGTCAACTTAAGTCCGGTATGACCCTCGTGGTCAAATTTAGGTTCAATCAAGTGTCTGCTGAATTTTTTAAAATTTTCCTGTTTTTCGCAGATTTGACTGGCGTTGACCGGGAGTGGTTATTACAGGGTCACACCGAGATTTTGCTGTATTGGGCGGGACGGTCTCCGGCAGAGGCTTCTTAGGAGCTGGCAGACAAGATTCAAACATATTACCCTTCATTCGCGCTTGAGGTTAAGCGTCGTGTGCATGGGGGGAGAGATGTTATGGACCAAGTGGGCCGATACAGGATAACATATCAGAGAAGGGGACACGTGGGAAGGGTGAAGTCGGCTGAGGGTATCGTCTTAATCCCTTGGAGTATTTTGGATTAGTTACAATAAGATTTGGATTAGTTACATTTTGTAATAAGATTTGGATAGACTTTGGGTAATACAATTATAGTAGGATTGAGGTTCTAATTACCTCTATGGCTATATAAACCATATGAGAGGAATAAAATGGCATGTAGAATTATATTCACTATTACTATTAGTTTATTCAAGAGATCTACGAGTTCTCTCCTACGAGCTCGAGTTTAGCTACCATTGGGAGAAAGAATAACAAGGGTTCGCTCGCACGAAACCTTGGGATCGATCTCAAGTCATATCAAGGTCCCATAACACGATCCATAAGTCGAGGTCCTAACAGTCTGCCCTTGGTTCTTTCCTTTCAATATTTGAAAGGAACACTTTTATTATATGCATTGCTGATAAAGAAAAAGTAACAGATTAAAAATAAACTATTTGCAAAACATGCACCCAAACGTACATTACCAACATTCAAACATATACAACATGTGATAGTAGTCTATAATTCATAGCGCAAGCATTCAAATTTCTAAGTCTTAAATTAAAAACAACCACTCAAAAAGTATAGAACATATCCAAAAGTATTAATCAAAACGTTCAAAATGCATATCATTTGGATCCTTAACTGCACATCCACAACTCCACGAATGCCCTTATCTTGTCTTCTTGCTCGACGGCTAACTAGGTGGATAACTAGCTAGCTAAGGCGGCTCTTTGCGTGGAGACTCAATCTTTTAAATCTTTACATATGTTTTCCTTCATCTATCTGTATTTGTCCTCATGATGGGTCTCCATCTGTGTTTGTTGGTCAACGAGATGAACTTTAAACTATTTTAGGTCCAGACACGAATTTACAAAATTATAGTTGGAGGATCCCCATTTCCTTTCCCTCGCCATTCAGAGATTCACCGTCTTCCTGACATCCAACTTCGTTCGTTCTTTTTAGGGACATGCCCATAGTCATATCGCTCCCAACTCGAGGTCGAAAGGTACTTTTTTAGTTACGGGTGCTAGATGAATCCTCACAATTCGAGGTCAACTGCGACAATTGAACTTGTACACCACTTTCGTCTGGCTTTTGTTTGAGATACGATGGTATTTTTTTAATGAATTGACCAAAAATGTTATTTCACATTCAAACAAAAAAGATACAAGACATATTAAAAACATATCATGCGTTCTTAACCGAGTTCTTGTACTTTTCTTTGTGGTACGTCTCAATGTGAGCGTAGGAGTGCGGAGCCAAGCTAGTTTTAGGTTTCTTCTCAAGATCGTGCGTCCAAGCGTTGAGTGACTTACTCCCAGACTGGTGAGTGAGCTTGTTACGTGCTTTATATTTATTTCCACTAATGAGTGCTCATTTATAAGTGTTAATGATGGCACTTTCCCATACTATTTCATCTGTTTTTGTTTTCATTTAACATAGATTATTCACTTTTTTTTTTCCTTTTTGTCCATCTCCTCGCTCTTTTTTGTTCCTCCATTATAGACCCCTTAAAGTAGGAGAAATGAACAAGGACCTTAAGAATTGGACCAAGTCAACTCCAAATAAAGTAATTAAAAGTCAACATGACATTAAAGCTCGACGTCGTTAAGCCCATGGAGGTTAGGACACATGGTGACATCCAGACAAGGAAGAAACTAGGGTTTTGTTGGGATTAGGGAGACATCTTCTACAATTCGTGGATGCCATACTTCACATCGTGAAGTCCACCGGCTTCTCTCCACGTCGTGGATTAATCCTTGATTACACCTCGTGGAGGCCACATATGTACACGATGTGAAGACACACCCTACATGTCGGGTAGGTTGATCAGTCGAAACCTATAGATTGAAGGCTTGAGCTCGAGTTTGAGAGAGCTTCCACATTTTGAGAGACCATTAGAGAGGTTTTCTACTGTAAGGTCGAGATGTGAGATCCTTGCATTAGAGAGAGTTTCTTCTAACCATTAGAGATCAATTGGAGTGGTATCAACCAAGAGAGGTCCAAGAAGAAGAGCCCAAAGAAGAAGTACATTTGTGCTTAAAGTATTCTCTAACTCTAAATTCCCATTCTTTCATGATCCTTGTTCCATGATTGGTTGTATTGAGACATTATTGATTCTTATATAGAACACTCATTTCTCATGGCATGTGATGTTTGGATAAATGGTGTGATGCTATTTGATCTAAGTTTCTTGTGTTTCCATGTGAACTTTGGTCGCCTAGATCAAATTTATAGTTTAGGTTAATATATTTTCCACGTGAAACTTAATATATAATTTATTTTAAATTTTAATTTTTTTATATTTATTTTTGAAAATTAAAATGAAATACAAAATTTGTAAATGAGATTTCAAATAATAGATATACATGTTTTTTTATAATTAAAATATGATTTTTTTTAAAACAAATATGTTTTTTCAAAATATTTTTTTTTAATTTATTGCTTTTGTAGTTTTAAAATTAGGGTAAACTACAAATGCATACCCTGAAGTTGTCACGTTTAACCGATGATTACCCTGAAGTTTAAAGTTAACTGATGCATACCCTGAAGTTACGAGTTGTAACTCAAAACCCCTCCGTCAGCTAAAATGACGAAAATACCCTCAACTGCACTTCAATAATTATGTTAAAAACATTATTTAAAAATTAATTTTGTTATATATACATATTTACTTATTAAATGACTTCATTTTTATTTAAAAAATCACTTCATTTATATTGTAAAAAAATTATTTAAAAAAATCACTAAGGGTATTTTCGTCATTTTAGCTGCCATAAGGGGTTTGAGTTACAACTCGTAACTTAAGGGTATGCATTAGTTAACTTTAAAATTCAGGGTAATCATCGGTTAAACATGCTAACTTCAGGGTATGCATTTGTAGTTTACCCCTAAAATTATTTTAAATTTTTTATATGTCAAGAATAAGTTTATCAAATAAATTTGATTATTTATTTTCATATGTACAATGAAAATTTGAAAATATGGTTTTAATTGAGATGACATTCTCGTTATTTTAGTAAAAAAAAGTTAAAAAATTTGTAATAAATTTCTTATAGTGTTAAGCAATGGAAAATTTTATGTAGTGATTTGCAACATTATATTTTGTGTAGTCATCCGTAAAACATGTATACTTTTATGTGACTTTCATAACTATCCCTTAATTATTATTTTTTGCAAATGCTAGGAAGTTATCGATATTGCAAAGGAATCTCAGGTGAATATCTAGTAGAGAGTAAATCGTTGGACAACCTCACCGAGGAGATAAAGGATAAAGACACAACCAACTAGACTCTATGCTTGACAGTTGCGCCTATAGTGTACCTACATATCGATAAGAATGACCACAATATGACTGCTCTATATGTTTTTCACCTTCTACATTTATTTTATTGGATTTTGATGATTGACTTTTTTTGTTTAAATCTCCTCGTTTATCAGGTC
Source organism: Erodium maritimum (assembly GCA_963921825.1). Taxonomy (NCBI): domain Eukaryota; kingdom Viridiplantae; phylum Streptophyta; class Magnoliopsida; order Geraniales; family Geraniaceae; genus Erodium; species Erodium maritimum. The sequence continues at coordinate 26,098,154 of OY997592.1, forward strand.
TTAATTCAAGGTGCAACCACCGAGGTGCTGGATGTCGTACTAGAGACTAAGAGTTGGAAGGTTGAGTGGCCTTATCCCCGATTATAGTGCTTGACATGGTATACAAATTGATGCAATGTTAGCTAAATTATGAGGTCGTAATGGAAGCGTACAACGGGAGTTAAAACAAAGAGTTGGAAGGTTTTGTGACCTCATCCTCCCAATGTCCAAGGAATTAGAGGCGAGTACCTTGAGCGCTGCTTCAATGGAATCCTCTAGGTGGTTGGAAGACCTGAATGGTGATTTAAAGAACAAGAGGGATAGAAAACCAAGATGCAGCTCGTACAAGGTCAACCGAGGACCAACTCACAAACTAACGAATGTTATGGAGTTGATTGAGCGTGAGCATGCGAGGGAGCGCAAAGGTTTTTCCAGCGGTTAGGGTTTTGAAATTGTTATATTTTATCGTCGAAGATGATGCTGTTGCGGCCCAAGAAGTAGCTGAAGCCCAAAAACAGTCTAGCCTAAGCCCAATTACTGATTAGGCCCGGTCGGAGGTCCAGTAGACTCTGTTGGGACAATCTTTGGGATCCGAAATTGAAGCCCAGCAGGAGGCCCTTGGGTAAAAATTTGGTTCTCTTCCTTCGGGGTCAGGTTCGGGTACTGAAACTCGGATTTCGAATGATGAGGTAGCGATCTGTGCTATGACTGAGGATCAACAGATTAGTCTGTGGAAGAAGGTTCTCCTTAAACCTCCAATGTCAATCACTACGATTCAAAGCAACATTACAGCTCAACCAAAAAAGCATGGTCGTCCTAAGAAGAGCCAGTCAAAGGTGAGTGTTCCTCCAAAAGTTTTTTTTATCAGACAAGAGCTAAGACTTCTGCTGATAAAGGAGGCAACTTTATTGTTGATGTTGCTAAGAAGGATAGCTCGGGTGATTGGAGTTTTAGCAAGAAAATTGGTAAAAAGGTTTTAGCCCTTGGTTCTTTGTTACTCGAACAATCTTTAGACGTGCATAGTCTTGAGTAGAATGTCGAGGATAGCTAGGACGAGGTCTTTCCTAAATCGTCTATAGGAAAATATACAATTCCTATTATGGTATCTAACCGGTGTCTGTGCTTGAACTCGGGTAGGACGCAAGCAAGGAGGGCTTTTTGTTTTTGTCTTGCTTGGATTTTTGCTATCTGTTTTGCTCTTGTAGCTGTATTGGTCTGAGAAAAATGTCCTTTTTTGAGGATCTTTTTCTTGCTTTGTTCTACTTTCCTGTAGAACACTAGCTTAATAAAATCTTTAGCCTATCAAAAAAAATTGTTATATTTTATTATCAGCAAGTAAAACTAGTATTATTCCAATCTTTAGAGTACAAAGAGACGAATAAGAACCTGATAATTCAGCACTCTCTCATACTACAACCAGACATCAAATAAGCTAAGACTTTGAAGTATAAAATTAACAAAACGATGTTGCAACATATTTCAAAAATGTAACACTACAACATCAACAAAGCACAACCAATCTAGGAAAGGCCAATTCCAGAACAAGAAAAAAGCCATCCCCTAACAGTAGACAAAGAACTAGTAAAGCAAAAAATACCTCAACCTAACCGAGAATAACCAAAACCAGTAGTTCAACTCAAAACCCTTAACATCCAGTCAATTCTTTTCCTCTTAAGTCTAGAGCACAACCAAGGAGTCTACATCCAATACAGAAAGGAGAAAAGTTTGAACTTCTCAAACAAAACCCATTCATGATTAAACGAGGGACTCTGAATTTTAGCCACAATAGACACTGAAGCTTCTAACTCACTGTTGAACATCATTGTTCTTCTTGCTAACCAAATGTACCACATAGAGAAGGCTAGGATTAAGAACCATTGTTTTCCTTCCTCGTAAGATTGAGGCTGACCTAAAATAGTACCAGATGGAGAATTGAATGTAGGAGTGTCCTAGCAACATTCCACCATTATAGAACTAGAGACCAAGCCTGCTAGGCTCTATGACAAACGAGAATGACATGGTTAGCATTTTCTAGATATGCAACACAAAATGGAAAAGGGATAAATATAGTTCCTAGCTATGTGCTTTAACTCAATTTCACGTCCTAACCGTGCTTCACTTTCCGTTTCAATTCCTAACCGTGATTTTTCAAAAGTTTGTAGATATTAGCATAAAGATGAGAATTAAATCATTCCCTAGCCCTCACATTTATCTCATTTGCACGTCTTAACTATGGTTGACCTTTATTATTTTCATAAACTATAAAAAACTTATGCATTTTCAAGTGCATTTTAGAGGTTGTGGTACACAAACAAACGTATCTGTTAAGTCTGACGAATTTTGTCACATGTACGTTAGGATCTACATATTTTTGAAAAGTCACAGTTAGAAATTGAAACGAAAGGTAAAACAAGTTTATTAATGAAATTAAGATAAAGTACATGACTTGGAACTATACTTATCAAAATAGACAAATGATTTGATCCAAAGAGAAGCCAATCCCTCTTGATTTTTAAAAACACTTGGAAGGTAAACCATCCAAACAAGCCAACCAAAGGAAAACAAATATTTTTGGAGGAGTATCTAGAGACCAAAGAAGTTTTGCCCATACTTACTTAGCTCTTCCTTGTGACTAAAGCTACAACTTTTTTGAATACATTCTTTTGGATAATATTAATTATGTGTGATGTTTTATACTTTGGATAATTTGATATGTTTGAAAATATAATTACACAATTTATATATTAAGATTGACAGGATTGTGAACTTTCTATACAAGGTTTGTACGTCGTCGATGAACTGCATTTTACTGCATCATAGATGTTTATAGAGATAAGAAAATCAACAATCCTCAGACGCCTCAAACCCTTATGGTGTATATTGTAATTTTAAAAATGATTGAAGGATATTTCAATAAAACATTTTAGATGTTATGAACATAAATCTTTAGGTCTCCTCGTCGGTCCTAAATAACAAGTAGTAACTAGCATCTGCTTGACCTTCCTTTCCAACTATGTTGCTATCCTCGGACTTTCGTTCATCAAACAAAAGATTAAATTTATAACCTGTATAAAATTCTTGTTTTCACAAAAAATAAATAATATATTTGATTTTTGTGTGATATTTGGTTTTGTAATTAGAGAAATATGGGACAAAGGAATAGAGCGTGCGGGAAAGAGACAGAGAAGGTAGGTTGGCTCCCCGGGCAGGGACGACTGAAATGAGGGTTCATGTCTCACCAACACCTACCCTTCTCAACAATCATAACTTTAATAAACTAAATAATATTCAATTATGAGACATGTACATACATGTACATGGAAGCAAATCTATAGACCCATGTGAGACATGTCACTGAGGTCCCAACATACCCACAACACCAAAGTTTCTGATTAGCTCCTTATTATATAAATAAAGGAAATGTCGAAAGAAAGCTACTTTAATCTCTAATGAATGAATTGTTTTGAGGACATCGCCTCTCTCTCATATATCACCTTGTCAAATATCCAATCTTCTCTGACACATTTCACATTCTATTTCTATCTTTTCCCATCATTTCATCCACCTCTTTGCTTTCATCTTTTCGTAAACATTGTCACTTCATAGATCTCCATCTTTTTATCTTTTTATTTGTACACTCATTATCATCAATAGGATTATCTCTTGATGGCAAAAAAGTATTTAGTGATAAGGTTTGATTTGTTTATTGTATAGTTTATTTGTTTTTTTGATCTTCCACCATGTTTTGTCATAATCATTTGATATCAGCTAAGGGTAATCCGTTAAAGTGCAATATGGAACAATAATTTATTATATGTTAAAATAATATGTTTATTTTTATTCTTTATATATTTCATCAAGTGTTATGTTCAAATCAACAGCATAAAAATATATATAATTTATAAATAGTTTTTAATTAATGAAAACAACGGTCAAAGCAGTTGGACGAGGAGGTGGATTTGTGAGTCTCGAATTAAGATTTCGAATTCTACAAGGGTGCGGGACGTCTCCTGCTCATTGATGGGTTGTGTGTTGTGCCGAGATTAGGTTGGTGTTAAGGCAAAAGGTTTCGGTAGTAAAGGAGGGTGTTAACAATGTGAGTGCGGTCGAAGCTGTTTAGGTTCTCAATCTCGGAGTTGGTTGGGTTTTGATTGGTTGTTGTCAAAGTCCCTTTATTTTTGGTCCGTTGTTTTGGAGTATGGTTGTTTAGTTTGGATGGTGTTGTTGTTTTGTACAAGTACGTTGTGTTAGTTTCCAAATCGCATTTTTTGCTGATTATTCTTTCTTTAGCAGGGAACATCTACAAAACATCGTCGATTAAAAAAAGATATATGTGAAACAATTTTAAATTTGAAAAACAAAACAAATCAGCCTTTTAATTGACCGTTTAAATTAAACTTGTTCCCATAACCTTATGTTTCTTAATTAGTGGAAAAAGTAACGAAATGTGGCAACAAAATGAGCAAGATGTATGGAGAAGCTGCAGCAGTTGACGATGCCCATACATGGAGGCGTGTATAAATTAATGCATGTATATAGAAACGTATGGGCTGGCCTGAATACAAGTTACCAAATCAATTTACAAACTGAATAATGAAGTAAGAAAGACAATAAATTGGTTGGATGGATCAGATTTTGGCAGGCACATACCAACTTTAAGAGGGTGCAATGCATTATGTATCATGCAGCACATATCCTTCCTATATTATATCCAAGATTCTTATAATTACTTGATGGTGGTGTTGGTGCGTCCCTTGCGCAAGGTGAAATGTACTTAAATGCTACTACTCCAACACGTACTCAAACCTCAACCTTGTTCATTTCTCCCTTTAATTTCGCAAGGTCGGTCACTCACACACCGACAACAGGTCAACACCCATCTATTTATCAATATTGCTGCACTTGTTTCTCTCAGTGCTTGCTCGTGCATCCACTAGAAAACAATAAATAATAAACAAGCTCGAACAAAGAATAATGGCATGTCCCTTTTCATCAAATATATTATATCTGAATATAAAATCGCTTATTTTGTAGATACAAGAAGACTAATTTAGCATCAAAGATGATTACCCTTTCATGTATACATATTGCTTGACGATTTATATTTTCAACTCTTGAGATCATAATGGAGATGAAGAATAGTTCCACATAGTTAGGAGAGAAAAAAGAAACTAGAAAAAAAAATATTAGGTTAGGTTACTTACTTCTCGTAATCCTAATTTCTCCTTTATATTTTATAATAAGATTGGACCAACATCTACTTGGGCTTGATATTTTATTGGGCCTAGGTCATAAACAAACCAATCTTCCTCTTTTTTGTTAAGGGGGAGGTATTCATTAATCTAAGTAATAATTACAATACTTATCATCTAGAGTGGACCCGAAATATACCAGGGATAAAACGAGTCCCATCTTAAAAAAATAAGCAGGTACTCGGCTGTCATGGTTAGAAAAAATGAGTACTCTACAGGATAGAGTAGAAACATCCAAACACGAGATATTCGAGCGATAAAACGAATCCTAGAAACTAGATTCCGTTTTCGGAGGTTACCTTGGGCCGTAGTAGTAGACAGGAAGGATCCCTGTCTAACCCAATCCCCTTGGTAGGAGCCCAAGGGGTCTTGAGAGGCCAAAAGTGTCGGCCTCCCAAGAATCCAGAGGCATATCATAAATCCCGACGAGGCTGTTTACCAGCCTTCGTCGAGTTTTTGAGGGTAAGGTCATACGATGTTGCCTGCTCATTCTGATCTATGTCCATAATCGTGAAAGCCCTCTTCCTTGAGGTAGCTGCAATCTCCAAGTTTTTGGACCCCTTCTCTCTGGCCAACGTCTTGATGTTCTTGGTTTTCCTTGGTACTCTCTTAGCTTGCTGTTTTCTCTGATGTTCCGTGTGAGTCTGATATCGGGGAGGGGGGGGGGGGGGGGGGGGGGGATAGAGGTCTTCTCCTACTCGGACACAGGTAAGATCTCATGATGGATACTCTGTTTAGCAAGTTGAGGTCTGGCTACCTCTTCCCGGTCGTGACTCTCTGTCCCTAGATACGGTGTTCTACCCCCTCCTTCTGCTTCCTATCCGCTCAATCCTTAGTCGGCATAAGTGCCTCCTGGTTAGGTAGAGTTGGGAACTTAATGGGATACGGGGATAGGGAATGTACTACCGATCCCTTCCCGAGTCTGTAATTCTTCAACGTTACCTTAGAAGTGGGGATCTCAAAGATTTGATCTTTACGCAGAATTGGGAAGTCAACCACAAAACTGTGATGGCTCCTACTAATTGTGATCGGTACATCATGCATAGTCGTTGGCTGGGTTGTTGCTGTTCCTGTGCACCTGTTACATTAACCGGGTAATTAGTGTTAGAGAAAAGAGGTTTTTCCCCGGTCGGAGGTGGCACCGTAAGGGTAGGGGTAGGCATAACATTCCAATCTGAGTGAAAGAAGGCTTCCGCATGGACTGGTGGAGGAGCTCGGAGCGAATCCGTGTAACTGTGTGCAAATCTGTCCACCCCCGGGAGGGTAGCAGTACAATGTTTAATTGCATGGTCAATAGGGCCGCACCGGTAACAAAATTATGTTAGCTTCTCATACTCTAGTATGACTTTGAGCGGCTTGACACCCGCATCCACCTGCAGCATAAGATGGCGACAGAGTGGTCTTGTAGCGTCCAGCTTCACCCTAAACCTTTTCTAGTGACCTTCGTCCCTTCACCCTCAAACGAAGCTCGTGTCTGAAACACCTTGCTCAAACCGTCCAAAATAAGGGTTATAAGGGTTTGGGATGACCGGTCAAAGTGCCCTCTCATGAGGACATGCCTGCCATTAATTTTTTTTTTATATCTACTCACTTGCACCGTACACGTAATTTGACCAATGTTCTCTGTGTTTTTTGACAGAAAATTATGGTTTTTTATAATAAGTTTCCCGGACCATGTATAATGGTCGATAAGAAAGTCAATAGTTATAACATGTGCTACGAAGTCAAATAATAGTCATTTCTTGAAGTTTCCCCAATTTCTTATGATCGTCATTCATATACCTCACATGCGCGTATCCATATTTGGGCATACTTTGTATTGCCATTTTTTCAAGACTAGCGTTGAGTTATGTCAAGACATGAATCAACATCATGTAGATTGTATGGTGATGTCATAGTTATAGAACTAAGGTCTACTTTGCTAGTTGAGAACTACTCATGTCTGTATATGGAGTATTCTCAAGGTGGGTCATCCAGTGTCAAATTCTTTGACATTTGTGACGTTGGCTCATATCTTTATATGTATGATTAGTAAAACATGATCCTCTAATCAACGATCACATTAGCTCTGACCATCGGATCAGGCTAGAGACGGGTGAATAAACTCACTCTTTTATCTATAAGCGGTCTACTATCGGGGAAATATTCCCTAATACCTTATACGAAGTAGTTTATTCACAGTTTTCATTAACACTACAACTTAATGATAATAAAATATTTGCCAGCTTATTTATTAATCACAAAGACGTTCTAATATGTCCATGTGGATGGTAAGAGTTCTACTATTTATTATGTTTTACGATTAATACTCATTGTCTTAAGTGGCCCTCATTCTTAGGTTGTGGGACACCTAAGTTCAAGTTCAGATCACTGTCCTATGTGCTTACTCTATATATCTCTACATATCCTTCCCAAAAATTTCTCGAATGGGATGAAACGTCTTAATACGTGCTTGGACCTTCTCATGAGCCCTCGGCTCCTTAGCTTGAGTTATTGCTCCCTTTTTATCCCATAACAACTTCACTGAATCCGAAATGTTGGGCACGAGGCCCAATTCGAAGATAAAGATCGTTGTCCAAACTGGTTCACTAGTTGTATCTCATGCAACTACGTACCGAGTTTATGTTGTAGATTTTAACAATGATGTCTCTATTTTCTTATTGAGCCTATTGCACCATTTTAGTCAAACAAAGTACTCAATCAAGAGTTGATTCAATAATCGTCTAGTCGATTTAGAAGTGTGTAACTTTTTACAACCATTTAATCTTCTCGACTTTCCAATAGAAAAACCATCTTTAGTTGTTTCACCAATTAAGGAAGTTTACTTATAGTGTGTCGACTTTCCTTATGGTCTGATTCGTATCTAATCGTGGCACTCTAGGCATACGACCTATCAGGTTGAGTATCTAACATCGTATGTATGATTGAGCCAATGACTGACGCATTTCTCAATCATATTCGTATGGTGTTACTGAGACAAATGTGTTGGGTCTCGAGGTAGGGTTGGAGATGAACCAATTCGCAGCGGAAAATCATTGAAAACCAAGAGACGATTAAAACCATGAAACAACTAACAAAGAATGGATTCACAAGAGAAAAATTCAGCACTAGTTCTTACCAAAACAAGAACACCGGGTAACGAATGATTGGCTTGAGTCTCCAAGACGCCTACGTATCCACATGGGAATCAAAGCCACATAGTTCTTCTCTTTGAGGACTCAAGAACACAAAAATGGAGGTGGAAACTAGCCAAACCCGAAATGGTAGGAGGAGGGAGAGAAAAAAGTTGATTCCCATTTGTGTCTTGTGTTTGTTATGTTGAAAAAAGATGACTTAAACATAACAAACCCCATACTTGTCCAACTAAAGGCATGTGACAAGCATGGTGACAAGTAAGGTGTAAATAAGACAAAGTATGGCAAGACCAGATTGGGTTAGGTGGTGAATCACCAACACCTTAATCCTTGTCTTGCTTACTTAGTACTAATTAATCAAGACTTGATTAATTAATTCCATGGGCCTTGGTTGCATGGGCCTTTCATGGGCCTCTTGGAACATGGCCCGTGGCCATTTCCAACGAGGTCCTGTAGTTCGCTCATCGCCTCCAAGCCTTCCATACCGGAAATGTCCAACATTATCTGACGCGATCAATCCCAAGACTCCAAGCCTTGTCTCGATCCGTAAAGTCCTATTCACTTACGGGCACATGACCCAAAACCCATTTTTGGTCATGTCTCGAGACAACTCCCTTTTGGCCATTCTCCATAAATGTGCCAATGAGTTTCATCCTCTGGTATGACCCTTAGGTTTATGCATGTCAATAGATCAACGTAAAATCCTATTTTACTTGATCCTATTTAAGTGGAAACTAACGAGACTTTAGTATTGCCTAACACTACATAACGAATTGACCTTGTCGATTCTAACCTTTCCGTCGTCCTTGTCATTATCCTTTTATCTCCGATATCCTGATTGAGATAAGGCATAGAGCCGTCATCTTTATTATTCTCAATCACTGTTCCTTGATATGTGAGATGACTGAATATATGATACTCAGTATCATGTGCATGGCCATGATATTCGTTCAGTCACTCTCGATGAAGCGGACGAGAACCGATATCTTTCTCATACCTTAGTATGAGGGATAAATCCCTTAGCCGTCTTTCGTGTCACTCATGTAGCCCGTCCCGAAGCCAATCCTGGCCGTTATGGAAGCCCTGTTACGGACAACGTTAGGCTCAGGTCAAACTTAGTTGTTGACTACATAGTGATCACAAAGACTCCTTGGTATAAGGATACATGACAATCTACGACAATGAATATGTTCATGACTTGATCTATGGTACATATTCATGTCGGGTCGTCCAATATCATGTCCCACATGATATCTATGATCAGACTCCGGAATCCCATTCCAATGACTAACAGAACGTAAGTCATAAAGAGTCATCTTTCATACTAGTCGCTTCTAGTGAAGCTTTGTTGACTAGGGACCCATCGAGTGTGATCTATATCGATCTATGGTTCTATTCGCATGGTGGGCATAGATCAGAGCACGCATCGATATATTACTCCAACACATAAGTAATATAAAGCCGCTTTAATTTTATTGCTAACGATGATATATACATTTGGACATTTAGGATTGAACTACGGGCACTAAGACTAACAAAATCTACAACCTACATTATCGGCAACTCTACTTTAGAGTCTCACATACTTAACCTGGTCCATATCTTATCAATACAACTCCTCTCACTTGTGGCTACATCATTTTTGGTCTATTCATATATTGATCTATCTAAATAGACCTTTTTTATAGGCTAAAGATTTTATTAAGCTAGCGTTCTACAGGAGAGTAGAACAAAGAAAGAAAATGATCCTCAAAAAAAGACCTTTTCCTCGGACCATTACAGCTACAAGAGCAAAACAGATAACAAAAAGAACCCAAGCAAAACAAAAACAAAAAGACGCTCAAATCGCCCTCCTTGTCTGTGTCCTACCTGATTTCAAGCACATAAACCGATTAGATACAGTAATAGGAATTATAGCTTTTCCTATAGACGATTCAGGGAAGACCTCGTCCTAGCTATCCTCGACATTTTCCTCAAGACTCTGCACATCTAAAGATTTTTCGTGTAACAAAGAACCAAGGGCAAAAACCTTTTTACCAATTTTCTTGCTAAAACTCCAATCACGCGAGCTATCCTTCTTAGCAACATCAACAACAAATTGTCCTCCTTTATCAACAGAAGGTTTAGCTCTTGTCTGGTAAAAAACTGTTGGAGGAACACTCACCTTTGATTGGCTCTTCCTAGGGAGGCCACGCTTTTTTGGTTGAGCTGAAATATTTCTTTGAATCGTAGTGATTGGCATTGGAGGTTTAAGGAGAACCTCCTTCCATGGACTAATCTGTTGGTCCTCAATCGTAACGTAGACTGTTACTTCGTCATTTGAAAATTGAGAATCAACACCCAAGCCCGACCCAGAAGGAAAAAGGCCATGTTTTTTCCTAAAGGCCTCCTGCTGGGCTTCTAGTTCAGATCCAGATTGGTGCTGGACCTCCAGACAGGCCTCAACAGGAATTGGGCTTAAGCCAAAATGCTTTTGGGCTTCAGTGTCTTCTTGGGCTGCAGAGTCAGCTACTTCAACACCCAAAACGACACGATTTGCTGCATTGAAGTGGTCTTCCTCCACACGCCGCGCAGAATTAGTAGCGATCTCGATCTTGTTATTTAGGGAATCACAACCAATCTACTCTGAATCAAGATCTAACCTGAACTGGCAATCCCGCGAAATGATAGGTGATTTGGAAAAATCCCCATGCCCTGTTCCACGGGAACACAATCCTGCTGAAGATATCACCGAAGTCAACGCCGGATCGTCCCTGATTTTTGCAAAAGACGTTCCTTCTATATCAACTCGCTCCTTTCCTAGCTTCGTACGATCATGCACCTGGAACTTGGACGATAATGAGCCAAAGCCAAAAACAGAGTATGTTCGTTTACCGTTTACTGTGTATCCATTAAAAGTCTCCACTGCCATGTAAGCTGATTCTGGAGACAAAAACGATACAAAACCAAACACCTTTCTCCCCTGTTTAGTCGCCTCAATACAGAGCAGCCTACGATCTCGCCAAAAGCTCCAAAAGTGTGACGTACCCTGTGCAACGTACCCAGTCCTCCGAAGTCTCATAAGGCAGATTGTGTATGTAAACATCATCTGGAATAACCTTGCATCCCTTAGGAGTCACCGAGGTTGGAAAGGCCGGCTTCTTCCTCTTCGATAAGTTGTACGGTCGGTCTTCTCAATGCAAGCCTTGTTGCAATGCGGACGGCTTTGACCAGAATTGATCTTAAGCCCAAGACCATCCTGAGAAGCCGAGTTCACCCCCTTCACATCCCCATCGCCTGATTTCGATTTGGGTATGTGGATCCTCGGTTCCTTGACACCGTCCTTGGAACAAACCTGAACATCAGAGACAACACGGAGATATTCACCGTACAGTGAAACCAACGAAGAGCAGAAGGATTGAAAAGAATGCCGTCGACCTTCCTTCTCCAAATGCAGCGGCTTGTGACGACAATGTGTGTTCAACAGAGCAGAAGCCATCTCGTTATCATAATCTAAATAGACCTTAATGCTTATTCATAAGCGATAATGCCAAGTCTTTATTGTGAAATATTTTTCCAATATTGTTTCAAAAATTGAAGTTGGGCTCATTATATTCCAATATAGAGATATGTCTCTTTTTGGGTTTTATACCCTAAGACAAGCCACGCCCTACACTATGTCATTTCAGTTAATAATAGTTGGCAAAACTTTTATTCTCATTAAGTTGTAATGATGTGAAACATTGAATGAAATACTTCTTATATGGTATTAGGACGTAATTCCCCTAACAGTAGAACTCTTATAAACAAAGGAGTGAATCCATTTACACTTCCCTAGACTAAATCGATAGTTAGAACTAGCGTATCTTTGACGAGAGGATCATGTTGTACTAATCATGCATATAGAGATGTGAGTCAAATTCATAGATACCAAAGTGTTTGACAATCACTACTACTGAAAGGGTCTTGACAGTCGCATCAGATCCCTAGGGTATATCAACATATCTGTCGGCAAGGCTCTTCGTCAACGGATGCATCTGTCGACCAGGTCTCATCAATGTACTATTTAGAAGACAAACACTTGTATCCGTCTGTGAGGTAGATATCCTCAACCAAGGATGGTATCCGTAGATAGGGTTTACAACCATGCCTATGGATACCATCCGTAGGTCAAGTTTTCCAGTTTTCAGACGGATTATATCCGTAGGTGATGTTTTTTTTCTTTTCCTATGGATACTGTAGCCACGGATAGCATCTGTAGGTTAGGTTTGTGACTTTACCTACGGATACCTTTGCCACGGATGTTATCTGTAGCTAGGCTTTTGACTTTTACTACGGATACCTTGGCCACGGATGGTATCTGTGACTAAGGTGTGACACTTTACCTACAGATGGTATCCTTCGGTAAAGTATAAAACCTTTTCCATGGATTTCTTCCGTAACTTAGGTTCGTGTCTTTACCTACGGGTATCATCCGTAGGTGAATTTTTAAACTTCACCTACGATTACTATTCTTTGTATCTGTCGGCCAAAAATATAACCAGATTAAAAAAAACATTTCAAATATGCTGCACCCAATCGTGCATATACTCTGAACTAGGTCTGGTACATGGGCAAACCTGTATAATGTATTCTAAATGCTGGATCCATAAAATAATAGTGTTCCAACATACAACGTTCAAAGTCAGAGGCAAAGTTGTTTACACAAACATATTTAAAAGTTTTAAATAATAAATAAAGTTTGGGGGAAAATGTTACCACTAGGGGTTTGTAGATGGTGGTGCTGAAGAGAGTGGGTCAGAAGTTGGTTGAACTGCAGAGAGTGGGGCTGATGACGGTGCTGAACACAGGGTCGTTGTGGAAGGGATGACAGCTTGCTGGGATGTAACCATTACCATCATTTGCTGAAGCTTAGCATCCAGATCCTTGCGCTGCTCTTCCATCAGTTTGCGCTACTCGGCAATCATTGCTTGGCGCTGCTCCTCCAAACGTTGCGCGAACGCGACCTCTTGCTAAACAATGTGAGTCCTCAACTCTTCTATCTCCTCAGAGGAGCTTGTAGACCTCGCACTGGAGCATTGACCATCGTGCTTATCCCTTACAGTTGGGATGATCACCGAATGACCGAAACCGGGTTGGAATCTACCCTTCTGAGGCTTCTTGACGATTTGATGCATGATGGGTACCTCTTCCTCCACAGTTAACGGTGCGAGGACAGTAGGGGATGATTCCTCGCACTCGGTCATCTGTGACTCGTACAACTTCTCACGGGCCGCTTCCACAATGAATTTGGCTTCTTCCTAATGAAAAATAAAACAGGAAGTTTGCATGAGACTCAACGAAAATTCAGTATAGTAAAGTATAAGTGTATTCACAAAACTATAAATGCTTAAGTGTATTCAGAAAACTAAGGAAAGAAATTTACCACACGTTTTTTGTTGTGCTCGTTCTTGTCATTTTCCTTCGTGTAAGTCTCTATGTATGCGTCACAACTTGGAAGCAGGGATTTTCGCGCAAGCCAAAGTTTGGCCCGTTTCTTGAATGCCATACTACCACCGTGGTGAGCGTGGACGTTCTTTTTCCGATTTGCAGACACACACTCGCTCAATAACTGCAATTATTTGATAAATGTTATTTACCATAACGAACATGTTAAAAACCCAAACATAAAACTGAAAATTAAGAAACAAAACTATGATAATTATGCTTTACAATCAAATTTGTTACCTTGAATTTGTCAGATACAAAGTGTTTGAGTAGCTACTCGTACCGTTCTGGACGTTCTTGAAACTCGAGCGGCGTGGGAAGTTCTTCACACGGGTGTTTCTTCTGCCATTTGAGGACCCACCTGTGTATGTCATACTTCCACTCCCTAAAACGGCCTCTGGCCGTTGACATGATGAGCTGCATCAGCTCCTCATGGTGATCCCTAGAAGTGAACTCAAACATACACTGCATAAAGACAACCAATTAGATATAAACTACGAAACCTAAATAAAAATCATAATGAGAAGAAAAATGTAATAATATACTTACGGTTAACTGGTGAAACAGAAACTCCTGATCATCTTCAGGAAAACTGTCAAAATTAGGGTTGTCCATTGGCATGTAAGTACGAATGGTGGCACCAATGACCCGCACGACATCCCCCGGTCAAGGGTGCCAGTTACTTCCTTCCTGTTATGGCCCAATTTGAATTTCCCGCCATCAGCCATCCCCTTAAGGCGACGTTGGAGGTTTTTGTTCGTAACCATTCCTCTTTTCCCCATCTTTTCCTTCTTTTGAGTATGCAACTCCTCTCCCTCCAACATTTCAAGCACATCATCATCGTCAACTACTTCTGGAGGACACCAGATGCTCGGTGCAGGCAGATGGTTGTTTGTTGTGAAGATTGCATCATCCACATTACTCGTAGGGGTCCGACAGTCTCTTATTCGCCGATTGGGAGGTGCGCTAGCAGTAGATTGTGAAGATGTGATGGTATTGCCTCCCGAATCTGTTTGCTGTTGAGGGGTATGAGGGTTGAACAGGAAATGGAGTCGGGAGGAGAACCGGGTGCTATTTTTCCTTCCCATCCTGCAAACTCACATAACATATAAAGGTGGCATAAATAAGCAACAATTTATAGGTATATCAGTTAGAGAAACATTGTATCTAAAATGATTATCTAAGAAACATTGTATCTAAAATCATTATCTAAGCAACATTGTATCTATAATCATTATCTAAGAAACCTTGAAGTTCTAATGGAAAATCAATAGCCCCATTCTGGTTCAATTACTCCCTAATATGCTCAAATTTGATAGAAAATGGAATGTAAAGAACACCAAAACACACAAAAAAATGGGCAGAAAAGTGAAATCGTCAATATCATTTCCAATATATCAGTGAAGAAGAAAAATAAAATAGAAACACCAGATAAATACGGGACAGAAGTATGATTTCTAAGACAAATAATATAGAAAGTAAATGCTAATCACACACATATATATAACTGTTATGGTCAAAAAAAGTAACTATTATATATAGCTGAGGTGAAATCAGCTACAAACCACTCTTAACCTAAAAACTAGAGAACCAATCCTAGCCACACACACTTAAGATCCAACATTCACCATGATGAAACATCATCACCCCAATTTCACCCAAATTCATGTCACTTTCATCCTTTCTCACAAAAGCAAGGGCATAATGGTAAAAGCATGGTGCCATGTAGACAAGTGTCCATGAGATACAATTGAGTTGTTGACTTGTAAAAAACAACACTTTTTAGTAAGTGCCAAGGGCTTTTTAGTAAAACTATCATATTACTTTTTTTTTACCAATTCACTAATTTAATATTTCCCGATTCGTTTGAACTCCGATTAGCTTCAAACTTGCGCCAATATTTTTATTTTTTCAAGGGCTTTAAATCAAGATCAATCATGAATATATTTTGAAGCACGAAAATAAAAAGGTATATCGAGGTGATAAAAATAATGTGGAGTGTTGATAAATCTTCACTAATAAATGTTTTATAACGGAGGTATTAAACTAGTGCTAAATGTTGATAAAAACATGTACTGAGGTGATAAAATCATGTTCAATTTTGATAATAAGTGTGATAAAATAGAGTTTAGCGTTGATAAAAAAACATGTGATGAGGTGATAAAAACATATGTAATTTAATGGTAAACATAGTGTTTAGTGTTGATAAAATTACTGTTCATAAAAACGCGTGATGAGGTGATAAAAATCGTGTTCGGTTTTGGAATATAAGGTGATAAAACTAGTGTCCAGTGTTGATAAAACCAATGTAAAGTGTTGATAAAAATTACCCGGATATAATTTTTTTTTAAATCAGCCCCGAAATAATTCTTTTTTTCGTGCTTCAAAAAAAACATGTGATGGGGGTGATAAAACACACGTAATTTAATGATAAAGCTAGTGTTCATAAAAAGCACGTGATGATGTGATAAAATCATGATCAGTTTTGGAAATGAGATGATAAACCCAATGCAAAGTGTCACGCCCCAATTTCAGCGAACCGAACTCGGGACGCGAACTTTTAAAAACATGAACACTTGAAACCTGTTTTCAATAAAAGCTTTGACATTTCCATTTACTTCTCAAAATAATAGTATTTACAATACAAAAACGTCCCAACAAGTGGACAAGGTACAACATCCGTCACTAGACTCAACAAAAGTAAAGACCAGACTCCGCTCCAAGCTCCATGAACTTCAAGAGCTAACCTAGTCCGTCCGGTGATCAGTACCTGTAGGAAAAGCAGCTAGGGGTGAGCGTTCGCTCACCTCCACGGATAACAGACTGACTATGGCATAATTAGCAGAAAAAGCCAGTAACACTAAAACCAAACCCGACGCCGGGACTACAGTCCCCAACTCAAGTACTCAACTGACCCACAACCCGTCACCTTCCTCAACAGACTCGACACTCGATAAAAACAGTGTAGACCCGACACAACTATCGACGACCTCCTCAAGGACTCGAACGAAACGACACAACACCAAACAAGATCACAAAGGATCGCACACCAGCTGCTCAGTAACCAATCTCAATCAGGTCAGGGTTCGACCTACCGCAATTCCTCGACACGAAGTCGGATCAGGCTGTCGACCTTTCAAACTCGCAATTCCTCGACACTAAGTCGGATCAGGCTGTCGACCTTTAAAACTCGCAATTCATCGACACTAAGTCGGATCAGGCTGTCGACCTTTAGAACTCGCAATTCATCGACACTAAGTCGGATCAGGCTTTCGACCTTTAAAACTCGCAATTCATCGACACTAAGTCGGATCAGGCTGTCGACCTTTAGAACTCGCAATTCATCGACACTAAGTCGGATCAGGCTGTCGACCTTTAGAACTCACCACCCCAGGTAACCACAATCACAATCACAGGAAAGTTCAATCACACAGGCACTCAAGGCCACTCAAGACACCTCAACAGTCAAGACTCGGGTTCAACAACCCCACGGGCACTCGCTGCCACTCAAGACACCAAATTAAATACACGGCTCTCATGGCCACCCCGACTCAACAATTAAATACGGGCTCTCAAGGCCACCCAAACTCAACAATTAAATACGGGCTCTCAAGGCCACCCAAACTCAACAATTAAATAAAACGCACGACAACCTCCGGCATACTCGATGCCTCCAACGGTCCTAAAATCACTAGTTTCACAAACAACCTCCGGGCATGGTCATATGCCTCCAGTAATTCAATTATCGCTAAGTTCTCTGTTCCTACGACACTACTAAGTGTCACATGCTTTTCTCTTGAACGCTACAATCCCGTATCATGCTTTTCTAATAATTAAATAAATCTGCTCAACCCACGACACCCCGGTGTCACATGCAATTCTACTATTAACTTTCCCTAATCAGGGCCGAGATCCGGCTACTTTTCCCTACCTCGTATACAATCCCAAAAGCGCTCCAACAACACCCGAAGCACACTCAGTCACTCGCCGAGCTTCCCCTTGCCTCGGTCCGTAGCACGATCTAAAAGAACACAAATTTAAAGTACTTTTAAACTAGTACGAATAAACCAAAAATTTACATACTTAACGCCCAAACGTAACCCCGACAATGTCGGTCACTCCCAAACTTCCCAATTATTCGATATTGCCGAAAAAGGACCCGTAAGGGCCAGATTCGCCCGACATGGCGAATCTGCCCGGTTTTGGTTAATTGCCTTCCGGGGCTCCAAAAGCCCCCATTTTCGTTTCTACGGTCTTAGAATATTTCAAGGAACCCAACGCACTTGACGGAATTTAATTCCGACTTCTAAGTCAATTAATTAACGTTTAAAGTTTCCCAAAACCCGTTAATTACAACTTCTCCAAATTAATTCCAAATTTCGATTCGATTAGGAATAAGTGGTCCGGGGGACGTTTTAAACCACCCGAACATTAAAACCCGAGCAACCGAGCACGTGGGCCCCACCCAAGAGGCTTGGCCGAGACCCTAGGGTTTGAGGGAGGGGCTCGGCCACCAAGTGGTGGCTGCTGCCACCTCCGGCCAGCCACCACATGGCCGGCCGGCCACCACCCACGGTGGCCGGAGCTCCTCCCGAGCCTCCGGTCACCGGAAAACGTGAAATTAAACCCCCAAACACCTCTAAAACGTCTCCAACACCTCCCCACACTCTACACAACCCTAAGCCTTAGTTTATAACCAAACCCTAGCTCTTGAAAATAATCAAAACGAGAATCGGTTCGGGTATTACCGTAGAGGAGAACGAGGGGAACGGGATTGCTCTTCGCTTTGACTCGATCCAAGGGCTCGATCACAAACCCTAGCTCAACCTCCCTTCTTCTCTCTTCTTCTCCTTCTCCTTCTCTCTCTAAAACCTCTCTTCTAATTTCTAATTTAATTAAACTAACAACAAAACTAATTTTCCTCCTTTAAAACCTCATACTCGGCCAACTATTCCCATCCACCCATTTTCCCTCCAAAAATTACACCACCATATAATTGACAAGTGTCAAGGTGGGTCCCTCACCTTTTGGAAAATATCTACTTGATATTTTCCAATCAGATTCGCGAAAAACAGACGTTTCGGGCCCCGAACAGGCACTTTTCCCAAGAAATTTTTAAACTGGACGGGCTTCAAGGAAACGGCCCAACTAAGACCGCTACGACGACGGCTAAGCTTTTCGAGTCCCAAACGGTCCTCGAATGGACCAAAACGTCGCTCGGGTGACTTTTCCAGCGAAGAATCAATCTTTCCCAAATTGACCAGAAAGTTGCCCTGAGTCCCCCGTAACTCATTTTAGTCGATAACGGGGTCAACTTAAGTCCGGCATGACCCTCGGGGTCAATTTAAGTTAAGTTAAGTGTCTGTCTTAAAAAATTTAAATTTTCCTGTTTTTCGCAGGTTTGACTGACGTTAACCAGAAGTGGTTATTACAGTCTACCCCCCTTAAAGGAATTTCGTCCGCGAAATTTAAAACAGACGTACCTCGGGAGTCGAACAGGCCGGGATACTTCGCGCGAACCTCGTCCTCGCGTTCCCACGTCGACTCAGCTCCGTGATGCTTCCACTGCACTCGGACCAAGCGGATAATCTTGCCTCCCCGCAGAATCTACTACCGTGTGTCCATGATCCGAACCGGCTGCTCCTCATAGGAGACATCATCAGCCACCTCGATATCAGTCCACTCGATGACGTGGGAGGGGTCTGCGTTGTACTGCCGCAACTGGGATACGTGGAAGACGTTATGTACTCTCCCAAGCTGCGGTGGCAACGCCAGACGATAAGCCACGACTCCCACTCTGTCTAAGATCTGGAACGGGCCTATGTACCTCGGAGCCAACTTTCCCCCGCTGCGCCTGAACCGCACCAGCCCCTTCCTCGGGCTCACCTTCAGGAACACGTGATCCCCGACTGCAAACTCAAGAGGTCGACGTCGCCTGTCTGCATAACTCTTCTGCCGGCTCTGCGCGGTCCTCAACCGATCGCGGATCAATGCGACCTTCTCCGTCGTCTCTCTGACAAGATCTGGCCCCAGCAGACTCTTGTCCCCCACCTCTGCCCAGCATACTGGTGATCGACACGGCCTACCATACAACGCTTCGAACGGTGCCATCCCGATACTGGCCTGGAAGCTGTTGTTGTAGGCGAACTCGGCCAATGGCAAGTGGGTCTCCCAAGATCCCCTGAAATCCAGCACACATGCTCGCAGCATGTCCTCCAAGATCTGAATGGTACGCTCAGACTGACCGTCTGTCTGAGGATGATGTGCTGTGCTGAGTAGGACCTATGTCCCCAGTGCCTTCTGCAGACTCGGCCAGAACCTGGACGTGAAACGGGGATCCCTGTCAGACACTATCGACACCGGGACCCCGTGGAGGCGCACTATCTCCTGGATATACAGACTGCTCAACTTGTCGACCGGGTCTGTCATCCTCATAGCCAGAAAATGGGCCGACTTGGTCAGCCGGTCAACCACCACCCACACGGCGTCGTTTCCCCTTGGTGATCTCGGAAGTCCACACACGAAGTCCATCGTAATGTGTTCCCATTTCCACTGAGCAATCGGTAGTGGCTGTAACAATCCCGCGGGACGCTGATGCTCTGCCTTCACCTGCTGACAGACAAGGCATCTCGACACAAACTCTGCGACTGCTCTCCTCATGCCGCGCCACCAGTAGTGCCGTCTGAGGTCATGGTACATCTTGGTGCCCCCCGGATGCACTGTGAGGCGCGAATGGTGTGCCTCTCGTAACACGGCGTCTCTACAGTTAACCGGCACGAACAGTCCCCCGCGGTACCGTAGTCCCCAATCAGTACTGTCCTTCCAGCCCACCACCTCGTCACCCCTGACGACTCTCTCGCGGATCTCTGATGCTTCGACGTCCCCCATCTGCGCCTCCAACACTTGGGCAAGCAGTGAGGGCTGAGCCACTAGTGAGCACATGGCAACACTGCCAGTAACCTCCTCTAGCTCAAGCCCGAATGCGCTCAGCTCCCCCATCATGCCCCACTCTCGGACAGATATGCTGGCGAGGCTCGGGGCCGACTTCCTACTCAAGGCGTCGGCGACAACGTTCGCCTTGCCTGGGTGGTAGTGTAGCTCGAAGTCGTACTCCTCGAGTAGTTCCATCCACCGTCGCTGACGCATGTTCAGGTCTCGCTGGGAAAATATGTACTTGAGGCTCTTGTGATCCGAGAACACCTGAAACCCCTCGCCGTACAGATAATATCGCCAGCTCTTTAGCGCAAACACGACTGCTGCTAGCTCCAAGTCGTGGGTAGGATAGTTGCGCTCGTGTATCTTCAACTGCCTGGAGCCATAGGCCACAACTCTGCCCGACTGCATCAGCACGCAACCCAATCCCTCTCCGGACGCATCATAGTAAACATCATAGCCAATCCCTCGCTCGGGCACCACTAACACTGGAGCTGTAGTCAGTCGAGTCTTCAATTCCGCGAACACACGCTCACAGTCATCTGTCCACACGAACCCAACACCCTTGCGCATCAACAGAGTCATCGGTGCGGCTAGTCGTGCAAAATCCTGGACAAATCGCCTATAATAGCCTGCCAATCCCAGAAAGCTGCGGATCTCGAAAACACGCGTGGGCCGTGCCCATTTCGAGACCGCGTCGATCTTCGACGGATCGACCAGGATACCGTCATGGGATACGATGTGGCCAAGGAACCTCACCTCAGAGAGCTAGAACTCGCACTTCTCCCGGTTGGCATATAGCTGATGCTTGCGCAGTAGTGTCAGAACAGCCCTCAGATGTGCCGTATGCGCCGCCTCGTTCTGCGAATATATCAGAATGTCGTCCATGAACACCACCACAAATTGATCTAGGTACGGCCGGAAGATGCTGTTCATCAGGTCCATGAATGCTGCAGGCGCGTTCGTCAGTCCGAATGGCATCACCAGGAACTCGTAATGCCCATAGCGTGTCCGGAATGCAGTCTTTGCGACGTCCCCCTCACGGACTCGCAACTGATAATAACCGGATCGCAAATCGATCTTCGAGAAGTGAGTCGCCCCTCTCAACTGGTCGAATAAGTCATCGATCCTCGGCATCGGGTACCGGTTCTTCACCGTAACCCGGTTCAGCTTCCGGTAATCTATACACATCCGCAGCTCTCCACTCTTCTTCTTCACGAAGAGTGCTGGTGCTTCCCACGGTGATGCACTCGGACGGATAAACCCCTTCTGCTGAAGCTCCTCCAGCTGACGCTTCAGCTCAGTCAATTCTGCCGGCGCAAACCGATAAGGCGCCATCGATATCGCCGCCGTTCCCGACACTAGGTCAATCCCAAACTCCACCTCACGAATCGGTGGCAGCCCGCTCAACTCCTCAGGAAAGACCTCGGGGAACTCGCATACCACTCTCGGTAACTCTCGGCTCTGCACAGCCGGTACTTCCTCCTCTGCGGACAACGCCGACAGGAGGACCCCACTCTTACTCCCCAGCACACACGTCACCTTCGTGCCACCCACTGTCACTGTCACTCGTCGTCTGTAGCAATCGATGTTGGCTCGGTACCTCGACAGCCAATCCATACCCAAGATCACATCAAAGGTAGTCATCCCCAACACGAGAAGATCACCAGGGCAAGGACAGTCTGCGACTCTAATCTCGCAGGCACGACATACTCTAGTCAACGATGCACCACCCCCAACTGGGGTGTCTAGGCATAGGGGTGGACTCAACGGCTCTAAGCTCAACCCCAACCTCTCAGCACAACCCGACAAAATAAAAGAGTGCGATGCCCCGGTATCAAACAAGAATAAAGCCCATAGATGATACAATAAACACGTACCCTGGATGGTCTCCCGGTACGTGCTAGGCCCTGGGGCTCTGGAGTCGGTGACTGCATATACTCTCCCCTGCGAGGCCTGCTGCCTCTGACTCGGCGCACCGGCCGTTGAATACCCGTGACTCAGCTGCTGTCTCGGAATCGGTGCGCTCGCAGACGGCCGTGATGATCTCGGCTGCTGACCCTGTCGAGGGCGACCTCTGGGCGACTGTACTGTCCGCGACTGCTGCCGTCGCTGCACTGATGTCTCCCCCAACTGCTTTCGGCACCATGCCATAGTGTGACCGGCCCGGCCGCATCGGTAACAGCTGAACTCGTCAGCCCTCGACCCCGAGCCCTGGCCTGTCCGGCTAGTAGCTGGTACTGCCGCGGTTCCTCCCCTCGTCGGACAGTCTCGCTGTAAGTGGTCTGGCTGCCCGCAGTGATAGCATGACGGCCTCCTCTCTGAGGCGACTGGCCCCACTGATGCCACTGACCCCTGCTGTCTCGATCCACTCTGATGAGGCGGTGGTCGGAAGGATCCCGCGGTCCTCTGCCTCCGCGAGTCTCGTGAGTCTGACGGCCCTGCCCAACTGATCGGCCGAGGTCGGACCTCACGGCTCCTGACTGCATCCCTGGCGCCCTGCTCTACTGTAGCTGCGGTGTCCACGAGGTCGGTATACTTCCGTATCCTCAAGGCGAGAACCTGGTTCCGGATGCCCAGCCTCAGTCCGTCCTGGAACCGCAGGCAACGGTTCGTCTCGCTTGTCACCATCTCAGGCGCGAATCTGGCCAAGGCTGTGAACCTGGCCTCGTACTCCCCTACCGTCATCCCCCCTTGCTCCAGGTCTAAGAACTGCCGATGTCGCTCCAGCCGAGCCGACTCGGGGAAGTACTGTGCCATGAATACCTCCTGGAATACGCTGTAGTCGTATCCGACCGTGTCCTTCACCCGCCCCCACCAGTGGTAGGCGCTCTCTCTCAACTGATGGGCCGCGAAGGACGCTCTCCGACGGCCATCCTCGACACCCGATGTGTCCAAGTCTCGTGTGACCTGCTCTATCCATCGCTCAGCCAGGTCGGGATTCGGCTCCCCGACAAAAACAGGTATCCCGAGCTTCAGGAAATCTAGTAGCGCTCGGGAGGTAAGATCCTCTGTCTGAGCGGCCCTCACCGGGACTGCGGCTGCCTCTGGTGCTGGCGAAGCCGACTCTCGGCTGGCGATGATCGCCACTAAACTCTGAACGGTCCTGGTAAGCTCATCCAGGGCAGTCATCACTGGAGGGTCCGCGACTGGCAGAACACTGGGGGTGCCTGCAGACGGCCCCGCATCACTCCTCCTGTCTTCTCCGACAGGAGTACCCTGTGCCTCCGCATAGTCGGCGGGCTCGACGGTCGGCACCCTCCCTGGTGCCCCTACTGACCGTCCCCGCCGGCCTCGCGTGGGTGCCTGGCCCCGTGTTCCTGATGGTCGTCCCCGCTTACCGCGAGCCATAAACAGTATCCTCTACACGGATACACGCAAACGTTCAGTTTGCGAACTTAAATAAAAACGACAGTACAAAAGCACTAACGTCCACCCGCTTAAGCTTACACTAACGTGCTTATCACTAAAGCGCTACACCGCTCAAGCTAAACGTACTTTATATACTAGCATTAGTAAACGAGACCGCACCGACGTGCACCAAACAAGCGGCGGCAAACCAACCCGCACAACACGACGACCCCCGTTCACCGGGCCAATCAAAATCGAACCTTGCCCACCGGGCCAACCAAAATCAAACATACGCCCATAGGGCCAATCAAGTTCAAGACATGCCAACAGGGCCAACAATTTTAAAACCTTCACCCTTTCATTTTAAAACTTCGTTCCTTGACATCACGTAGTTACAACCCGGTTCAGGCGTCCCCGAACCACGTTGTACCGACTTGACATCAACACCGTCACGTTCGACTACAGGAGCGCTCCTGAGTCGACCCGCGACAGTTAAAAACAGTTCACGCAATCACACACAATCAGTATGCCAGCAAAAAAATACTGTAACATACGCACAACACAAACAAGACTCAGGACATGACGGGTCTACACTGACTCGACTCTCCCCCCCTAAGTGACGGACAGTCCGAGGTTTGAAACCTCGAGCTCTGATACCAAGCTGTCACGCCCCAATTTCAGCGAACCGAACTCGGGACGCGAACTTTTAAAAACATGAACACTTGAAACCTGTTTTCAATAAAAGCTTTGACATTTCCATTTACTTCTCAAAATAATAGTATTTACAATACAAAAACGTCCCAACAAGTGGACAAGGTACAACATCCGTCACTAGACTCAACAAAAGTAAAGACCAGACTCCGCTCCAAGCTCCATGAACTTCAAGAGCTAACCTAGTCCGTCCGGTGATCAGTACCTGTAGGAAAAGCAGCTAGGGGTGAGCGTTCGCTCACCTCCACGGATAACAGACTGACTATGGCATAATTAGCAGAAAAAGCCAGTAACACTAAAACCAAACCCGACGCCGGGACTACAGTCCCCAACTCAAGTACTCAACTGACCCACAACCCGTCACCTTCCTCAACAGACTCGACACTCGATAAAAACAGTGTAGACCCGACACAACTATAGAAGACCTCCTCAAGGACTCGAACGAAACGACACAACACCAAACAAGATCACAAAGGATCGCACACCAGCTGCTCAGTAACCAATCTCAATCAGGTCAGGGTTCGACCTATCGCAATTCCTCGACACGAAGTCGGATCAGGCTGTCGACCTTTCAAACTCGCAATTCCTCGACACTAAGTCGGATCAGGCTGTCGACCTTTAAAACTCGCAATTCATCGACACTAAGTCGGATCAGGCTGTCGACCTTTAGAACTCGCAATTCATCGACACTAAGTCGGATCAGGCTGTCGACCTTTAGAACTCGCAATTCATCGACACTAAGTCGGATCAGGCTGTCGACCTTTAAAACTCGCAATTCATCGACACTAAGTCGGATCAGGCTGTCGACCTTTAGAACTCGCAATTCATCGACACTAAGTCGGATCAGGCTGTCGACCTTTAGAACTCACCACCCCAGGTAACCACAATCACAATCACAGGAAAGTTCAATCACACAGGCACTCAAGGCCACTCAAGACACCTCAACAGTCAAGACTCGGGTTCAACAACCCCACGGGCACTCGCTGCCACTCAAGACACCAAATTAAATACACGGCTCTCATGGCCACCCCGACTCAACAATTAAATACGGGCTCTCAAGGCCACCCAAACTCAACAATTAAATACGGGCTCTCAAGGCCACCCAAACTCAACAATTAAATAAAACGCACGACAACCTCCGGCATACTCGATGCCTCCAACGGTCCTAAAATCACTAGTTTCACAAACAACCTCCGGGCATGGTCATATGCCTCCAGTAATTCAATTATCGCTAAGTTCTCTGTTCCTACGACACTACTAAGTGTCACATGCTTTTCACTTGAACGCTACAATCCCGTATCATGCTTTTCTAATAATTAAATAAATCTGCTCAACCCACGACACCCCGGTGTCACATGCAATTCTACTATTAACTTTCCCTAATCAGGGCCGAGATCCGGCTACTTTTCCCTACCTCGTATACAATCCCAAAAGCGCTCCAACAACACCCGAAGCACACTCAGTCACTCGCCGAGCTTCCCCTTGCCTCGGTCCGTAGCACGATCTAAAAGAACACAAATTTAAAGTACTTTTAAACTAGTACGAATAAACCAAAAATTTACATACTTAACGCCCAAACGTAACCCCGACAATGTCGGTCACTCCCAAACTTCCCAATTATTCGATATTGCCGAAAAAGGACCCGTAAGGGCCAGATTCGCCCGACATGGCGAATCTGCCCGGTTTTGGTTAATTGCCTTCCGGGGCTCCAAAAGCCCCCATTTTCGTTTCTACGGTCTTAGAATATTTCAAGGAACCCAACACACTTGACGGAATTTAATTCCGACTTCTAAGTCAATTAATTAACGTTTAAAGTTTCCCAAAACCCGTTAATTACAACTTCTCCAAATTAATTCCAAATTTCGATTCGATTAGGAATAAGTGGTCCGGGGGACGTTTTAAACCACCCGAACATTAAAACCCGAGCAACCGAGCACGTGGGCCCCACCCAAGAGGCTTGGCCGAGACCCTAGGGTTTGAGGGAGGGGCTCGGCCACCAAGTGGTGGCTGCTGCCACCTCCGGCCAGCCACCACATGGCCGGCCGGCCACCACCCACGGTGGCCGGAGCTCCTCCCGAGCCTCCGGTCACCGGAAAACGTGAAATTAAACCCCCAAACACCTCTAAAACGTCTCCAACACCTCCCCACACTCTACACAACCCTAAGCCTTAGTTTATAACCAAACCCTAGCTCTTGAAAATAATCAAAACGAGAATCGGTTCGGGTATTACCGTAGAGGAGAACGAGGGGAACGGGATTGCTCTTCGCTTTGACTCGATCCAAGGGCTCGATCACAAACCCTAGCTCAACCTCCCTTCTTCTCTCTTCTTCTCCTTCTCCTTCTCTCTCTAAAACCTCTCTTCTAATTTCTAATTTAATTAAACTAACAACAAAACTAATTTTCCTCCTTTAAAACCTCATACTCGGCCAACTATTCCCATCCACCCATTTTCCCTCCAAAAATTACACCACCATATAATTGACAAGTGTCAAGGTGGGTCCCTCACCTTTTGGAAAATATCTACTTGATATTTTCCAATCAGATTCGCGAAAAACAGACGTTTCGGGCCCCGAACGGGCACTTTTCCCAAGAAATTTTTAAACTGGACGGGCTTCAAGGAAACGGCCCAACTAAGACCGCTACGACGACGGCTAAGCTTTTCGAGTCCCAAACGGTCCTCGAATGGACCAAAACGTCGCTCGGGTGACTTTTCCAGCGAAGAATCAATCTTTCCCAAATTGACCAGAAAGTTGCCCTGAGTCCCCCGTAACTCATTTTAGTCGATAACGGGGTCAACTTAAGTCCGGCATGACCCTCGGGGTCAATTTAAGTTAAGTTAAGTGTCTGTCTTAAAAAATTTAAATTTTCCTGTTTTTCGCAGGTTTGACTGACGTTGACCAGAAGTGGTTATTACACAAAGTGTTGATAAAACCAGTGTAACAGTGTTGATAAAACCAGAGCAAAGTGTTGATAAAAATTACCCATGTATAACTTTTTTTTAAATTAGCCCCGAAATAATTTTTTTCGTGCTTGAAAATATATTCACGAGTGATCTTGATAGAAAGCCCTTGAAAAAAAAAATTAATGGCGCAAGTTTGAAGTCAATCGGAGTTCAAACGAAGTGGGAAAAATTAAATTAGTGAATT
Source organism: Erodium maritimum (assembly GCA_963921825.1). Lineage (NCBI taxonomy): Eukaryota > Viridiplantae > Streptophyta > Magnoliopsida > Geraniales > Geraniaceae > Erodium > Erodium maritimum. The sequence continues at coordinate 26,126,127 of OY997592.1, forward strand.
GTTAAAAAAAAGTAATATGATAGTTTTACTAAAAAGCTCTTGGCACTTACTAAAAAGTGCTGTTTTTTTACAGTCAACAACTCAATTGTATCTCATCCCTCCATTCTTAAAATAGATGACTTAGATTGGTTCTCTAGTTTTTAGGTTAAGACATGGTTTGTATTTGATTTCTCCTCATATATAACTTCTTCATTATTCTATTCCCTACACACTTAATGTTTTTATTATAATCCAAAAACAAATCAATCATAAATATACGATAAAGTGGGGTGGGGATGAGATTTCCAGACCACTCACAAACTGAACCTTAACGAGTTATTCTGATTAATTGGTAGGCAACTTTATATATTATGCAGTTGATAAACTCAAGTTGTACATTTCTTATTCTATCTAAAAGTTCTACACTATGTTGAACTAATACACCCAAAAGGAAAAGTGTTCCCTTGATTGATGAGGTTACCACAACCCAGCAGCCGCTCCAGATTGAAACACACGATCGTAGATGAAGGAGGAGCCATTGTAGGGCGTTCTTAAAAGCATCAGATATGATAAATAGGACACCCCTTTTAATGATACAAAACAACCAAGAGTAATGAGTAAAATCATTAAATAAAAGTAAAAAAAAAACTAGAAGCCGTGTATTGGAGCCGCACCCCAAATATCAGAATGTACAAATTGAAATGGTTTAGAACTCTTTGAATGGGAAACATTATAAAATGAGGACCTAAATAATTTACCTAGTTGACAAAATTAACTTGTTCTTTATGACCTAAATCCCTAAATCCATACAAACCCTAAATCCCTAAAAATGAAGAGAAAAGAACCTGAAAATGTAGCCTTAGAGCTTCGCCGATAGGGTGTGGAGGTCTGAGCTTGAACCCGAGCTCGAACGGGACAACGCATGGAATCGGCGATAAAATGGTCGGAGTCCGCGATGAGGGTGGTCGGAGTCGGAGATGGGGTCTGAGTTCGAGAGAGCGAGGTATGAGGGAGAAAAAGCTGGAGTTGGAGATGGGGTCGTCGATGAGGTCGTCGATGAGGTCGGCGATGACGTTGGAGTCGGAGATGGGGTGGGCGATGAGGTCGAAGTCAGAGATGAGGTCGGAGTCGGAGATGGGGTGGGTGATGAGGAAGAGAGAGAGATCGAATGAGTGAGGGAGAGAGAGAGATCGAGTGAGTGAGTGAGGGAGAGAGAGATCGAGTGAGGGAGGCGCAGAAATGAGAGGAAATTAGGGTTTAGGGGCATTATATAGTAACTGCTTGCCGACGGATACATATCCGTCTGTAAACCGTATTACATGACACGACGTCGTTTTTCCCACAACACTTAGCAAGAATTCGAGTCAGTTGTGTGGCTTACCGACGGATACATACATCCGTCTGTAGACACTTATTGACTGGTTTGACCAACTACCCGTCATCCTTCTCGGCCCTCCTTGTATTCGTAATGGAGCGTTACATTCACGGGTCATGTATGCCACATATATTTCGTAACGATAGGTAGTAATATGAAAATATCCTAGTTGGACTAAACACGTTCGTATTTCATAGTGCAGTATCTAAGCATTGAACATTGTAAAAGTGATCATTTCAATCAGTGCGTCCGTGTTTCGTAGTAATATTATGTAATCAACACCATTCATGTTGTACGTAATGTGATAAATATTATCCTTATGCCCAAAATCCTGTGATCGAACGGTTCAAACCTCCCGAACTTTGTTGTCAATAAGGTCGATGAAGTTTGGTCACACAACTTTACCTACGGATACATGAACCTTCAGCTACGGATGTATTATCCATAGTCTTCTATTATACATAGGAGTTCAACGGGTCAGTCCGTGGAAGAAGGCTCTACTCAAACCCTCTGACAAGGGATGTCACTCGAAGCTCCCTACTAGAGTTTCGAATCGTCATAGTCGACCTCCTAAATTCTTTGGGGATTATTACACCGTTAAAATCAAATCAACCCATTCCCGGAGTCGGCAGCGATTGGTTAATCCTGTGGACATTGGGAAGCAGGTGCAAGATGCTCGGTTAGCCTATGCAGCAAATGAAGCTGCCAAGATAGCTCATCACACTAAGGCTTTTGACGATCCGACCTTGACTTCGGAAGGAGAATAGTGGGTTACTAATGGGTGATTTTTTGTTTCCCTTTCGGTTTTGTTTCAGGAATTGTTCCCGCAGCTCCTTCTGAGAGCTCCTTTGTAATGGTTGTCTTTCGGGTTGATCCTCCTTGGATCTCACCTCTTTTCAAATAAAAAATTTCGCGCTTATCCAAAAAATCCAGTCTTGGTTTAACACTATGCCTACGGAAACAATATATCCGTAGGTAAAGAATTTAATAAATATCAAATTGAAACATATGATATCAATAATTAAATTATTCATCATAAATATGTTTTTGATATTCTAAAACAATTATTGAACTACTTAATTTTCCAATAACATGTTTTTTTAGTTATTTATCGAATATTTTGTAATCAAAACAAGGGAATTGCTCTCTGTTCTTGGGGGGTTATATCCGTCGGGAAGGTGGTAATCCTTACTGACGGATGGTCTTATCCGTCGGGTAAATGGACAGATATTTTTTCCCCTTCTTGTTGTTTAATCTTTCAGAAACCACTTGCAGCACCTAAATCTGTGGTACACAATTAACAGTGTGACAAAAAACTGTAGTCATAGTAGATTGTTGTACAGTAACGATGATAAGTTGTTCAGGTACAGATTTAATCTGAGTCGTTCCTCTCGTCATTTTTGTATCTATGACCATCACAGTCAACTTCAGTATCTTCGTCGACGTCGTCGTTATCCGCAACATCTTCAACCCCTTGCAGTTCCCCAACAGAAGGAGGGATTTCATTTAGTTCGGCTACAAATTAGGAAGTTGTAGGCTGGATCTCTTGGTAAGGGGTGTCTACTTCATACGAAATTGCGGTCACACCCTTTTCGGAGATGAATAACCCTCTATGTGCGACATTGTTCACGATCTTATACCCTCCACCTTTTTTCGGGTCATCGACGTAGAATATCTATTACATGCACAAACAAAGAATATTAATTATAAGTCAAGTTCGAAAGTCGACATACCAACAAATATAAAAATGCGAATTAGAGCTTTCTTTTTTGGCCATGGTTGCGAGGTAGAAAGCATGTAATAACCACTCCCGGTCAACGCTAGTCAAACCTGCGAAAAACAGGAAAATTTAAATTTTTTTAAGGCAGACACTTAAGTGAACCCAAATATGACCCTAAGGGTCATACAGGACATAAGTTGACCCCGATATCAACCCAAGTGAGTTCCGGGGGACTCAGGGCAACTTTCTGATCGATTTGGGAAATGTTGACTTTTCGCAGGAAAAGTCAACCGAGCGACGTTTTGGTCCATTCGAGGACCATTTTGGACCCAAAAGGCTTAGTCGTCATCGCAGTGGTCTTAGTTGAGCAGTTTCCTTGTAGCCCGTCAAGTTTCGTAATTTCTTGGAAAAAGTGCCCGTTCGGGGCCCGAAACGTCCGATTATTGCGAATCTGATTGAAAAATATCTAGTAGATATTTTCCTAAAAGGTGTGGGACCCACCTTGCCACTTGTCAAACAAGTGGTGGTGTTAGGTTTTGGGGGGGAAATGAAAGAGGAGAGATAAGGGGGGTCGGCCACATCTAGCAAAAAAGGGGGAAAATAGAAAAAAGAGAGATAGTTTTAGAGAGAGAAGGAGAAGAGAGAAAAGGGAGAAAAGAGAGAGAAGCTAGGGTTTGGACTACTATTCACGAGCTTCCCACCCTTGGATCGTCTCAACGTTAAGGGAGTCGAACTCACACCGTCCTCCTCTATGGTAATCACCAAACCGATCTTCGTTTTGTCAAATTCTAAAATTAGGTTTTGGTTTAAAACTATTAGTTTAGGGTTGTATTGAGGTTGGGGAAGTGTTGGAGACGTTTTGGAGACGTTTGGAGGTGAAGGAGCACGTTTTCCGGTGACTGGGAGCTCGGGGGGAGCTCCGGCCACCAAAGGGGGGTGGTTGGCCGGAGCTAAGGCCGGCCACGGCCAAGGTTGGACGGGTGGGGCCCACGTGCTCGGATTTTAGGGTTTCGTGTTCGGGTGGTTTAGAACGTTCCCCGAGTCTTTAATCTACAACCGGATCGAAATTTGGAATTAAATTGTGAAAGTTGTAATTGACGGGTTTAGAAACTTTAAACATTAATTAGATGACTCGGAATTCGGAATTCGATTCCTTTGAGTGCCTAGGAACCTTTGAATTATTCTAAGACCGTAGGAACGAAAAAGGAAATTTTCGGAGCCCCGGAAGGGCGTTTCCAAAACTCAGGCAGATTCGCCACGTCGGGCGAATCAGGACTTTCCGGGTCCAATATCGACAATGTCGATTAATTGGGGAGTTTTGGAGTGATCGACATTGTCGGGTTTACTTTTGGGCGTCAGGGTTATTAAAATTCAGCATTATGCCTGCAAGCTTAAAAGCGTTTTAAAATTGTGTTCTTTTAGATCGTGCTGCAGACCGAGTGAAGGGAAAGCTAGGCGAGTGACTGAGATCACGCCGGAGCTTGTTGGTTGGCTTTTGGACGACACGTGCGAGGTATGGAAAAGTAGCCGGATCTCGGCCCTGACTAGGGAAAGTTAACAGTAGAATTGCATGTGACACTTGGGTGTCGTGGGTTAAGTAGGTTATCGAAGTTTAGAAATGTATGTGACACTTGGGGTGTCGTGGGTTAAGTAGTTTATCGAAGTTTGGAAATGCATGTGACACTTAGTAGTGTCGTAGGAGCAGAGAACTTAACGAAGTTAGGATTATTGGAGGCATATGACCATGCCCGGAGGTTGAGTGTGAACTTATCAATATTAGAAGTACTGGAGGCATATGACCATGCGCGGAGGTTGATTGTGAAACTTGTTGATATTAGAACTGTTGGAGGCATTGGTTATGCCCGGAGGTTGATTGTGTAGTTGTGTCTTGGGTGGCCATGAGAGCCCGTATTACTGTTGTGTCTTGGGTGGCCATGAGAGCCCGTATTACTGTTGTGTCTTGGGTGGCCATGAGATTCGTATTACTGTTGTGTCTTGGGTGGCCATGAGAGCCCGTATTACTGTTGTGTCGTGGGTGGCCATGAGAGCTCGTGTTACTGTTGTGTCTTGGGTGGCCATGAGAGCCCGTGTTACTGTTGTGTCGGGGGTGGCCATAAGGGCCCGTGTTACTGTTGTGTCTTGGGTGGCCATGAGATCCCGTGTTACTGTTGTGTCTTGGGTGGCCATGAGAGCCCGTATTACTGTTGGTGTCTTGGGTGGCCATGAGTGCCCGTGGGGTTGTTGAACCCGTGTCTTTACTGTTGGTGTGTCTTGGGAGGTCGTGAGTGCCTGTGGGGTTGTTGAGCCCGTGAGTTACTGTTGGTGGTTTTGAGTGTCCGTGAGTGCCCGTGGGGTTGTTGAGCCCGTGAGTTATTGTTGGTGATTTTGAGAGGTCGTGAGTGCCCGTGGGGTTGTTGAGCCTGTGAGTTACTGTTGGTGGTTTTGAGAGGCCGTGAGTGCTCGTGGGGTTGTTGAGCCCGTGAGTTACTGTTGGTGTATCTTGGGAGGCCGTGAGTGCCTGTGGGGTTGTTGAGTCTGTGTTTTACGGTTGGTGTCTTGGGTGGCCATGAGTGCCTGTGGAGTGCTGAATGTGTGTTGTTGTTGTTTGTTGAACTTTGTTTGTGATTGTGATTGTGGTTACCTGAGGTTGGGGGCCCGCTTCATGAAACGGGGGTCCTCGAGCACACGCGTCTGCATGTTCAGACGGGGTAGGGGGCCCGCCCATCAGTAAAGGGGTCCTGGTCGCGCGTGTGTGGTTTGGGGTTGTGAGTGTGACAGGTCGACAACCTGATCCGAATTTGTGTCGAGGAAAATGCAACAGGTCGACCGCCTGGCCTGACTGGGATCGGTAAAGGGCGTGAGGGAGGTTACTAAGCAGCTGGTATGCGATCCTTTGTGATCTTGTTTGGTGTGCGATCCTTTGTGATCTTGGGTGTTGCGTGGTGGTCTTTTGAGTCCTTGGAAGAGGTCGTGATCGTGGTGTTGGGTCTACATTACGTGTTCGAGTGTTGAGTCTGTTGAGGAAAGTAACGGGTTGTGTGTCAGTTGAGTACTTGAGTTTGGGGATTGTATTTCCGGTGTTGGGTTTGGTTTTGGTGTTACCGGCATTGTCTGCTAAGTATGCCGTAGTCAGTCTGTTATCCGTGGTGGTGAGCGAACGCTCACCCCTAGCTGCTTTCCTACAGGTACTGATCACAGGACAGACTAGGTGAGCTCTCGAAGCTTGAGGAGCTAGGAGCGGAGTCCGGGTTTTATCTTTTGAGTCTAGTGACGGATACCTTGTATTTTGTCCACTTTTTGGGACGTACTTTGTTAAGTTGTAAATGATTATTTTGTTTAACTAAATGGTAATTTCAAAGTGTTTATTCAAAACAGGTTTCAAATGTTTTATGGTTTTAAATGTTCGCGTCCCGAGTTCGGTTTACTGAAATTGGGGTGTGACAAAGCATCATCCTTATAAGCATTTGTGTTGGTATTTATCAATATAAAACCATTATCTACTGTCACGGTATTCAAATCATACCATTGGCATTCGAACAAAACTACCGACATCCTTACCGTGTAGATAAGCTCGACTACGTATAACAACACACCGTAATACACAACATCGCCCTCTGCTTCGAGCATCACTTCACAATTCTGTAAGGTTCTTCCCTTATCTCGTTCTTCGGATAGGAATTTCACACTGTATCCATGACATTGTGCATAAAAATTGACTTTCTGCACATAACGACTCAAAGCCTTCGCCGCCGCATATTGTTGATCTTGGTCGGAACAAGGATCCATCTGATAATTAAAAGAAATAGTAATTAATAGAAACGCATGTGCAAGAAAATGGTTCAACCTAAATACACCATTTAGTAGATATGTACTTACAGTTTCCTTGAACATTCTGCAGAATGTATCAATTCGATGATGTAAATTGGTTGATTGAGGGTCTTCACTTTCATAATCCGCTAGAATTTTGTCATCGTGGTGCGGAAATCGTCACAATTCTGCATCACTGTCCAATGAGCTTTTCCCCGTTGTTAATGTTGGCTCCCACACCTGAAACGATGGGATTACATGTTTGGATACAATTGAAAGACCCCATCTATCTGGCTTTTCGGGTTCGATGGTTCATTTATCGAGGTATAAATTGATGAAGGTTGCACATTGGTGATTAATGTATGATTCTGCGATGCAACCCTCTGGAAAACGGTGGTTGCGCACCCATTTTTTGTAATACCCCAACTCACGTTCCATAGAGAACATCCAAGTATAGTGGACTTGACCGGTTTGTAGAATTTGAGATGGAAGGTGTTTACATAAATGTCCCATGATAGTTTGGAACGGTGGAGGAAATATCATCTCCAACTTATTGAGAATCAAGTAAATATCTTCTTACATATGTTTCAGTTTCTTTTTTGAAATCTCCCTTGCACAGATAGATTGAAAGAAATTTGCCAGCTCACAGATAACGGTCGCCACGTGAGGTGCCACATAAGGGCGTATAACGATAGGAAGTATACGTTGGAGCAACACATGATTGTCATAAGTTTTTAAGTCGGAAAACTTCTTATCCTTCAAGCTGATTTTGTTTTTCAAGCATCCTGCATAACCTGACGGATACTGTATATTCGCAACCTTTTCAAGCACTTCCCCACACTTCTCAGGCTTGATCGTGTAGTTGGCATAAGGTAAACAAGTCATCCTACCTCTTGTTTGGGGCCATAGATCATTGTGCACACCCATATCCTTCCACATTTGTCTGGCTTTCAAATCATCCTTCGTTTTTCCGGGTAAGTTGAACAGGGTTCCAACAAGATTGTTGCAAACATTTTTCTCAATATGCATCACGTCTAATGCGTGCCTTGTCCTCAAAGATGTCCAATATGGGAGTTCCCAGAATATCGACTCATGTGTCCAACACAACCTATCTTGGCCGCCCTTGTTCTTCTTTACAAACTTTGGATGTAATGACATTATGGGAAACTGAATGCCCGATATTTCTTCATATATTTCATAGTCATTCTTTTGGAGATGGGATTTCCTTTTCTCTTGTTTCCCGTCGATTTTTATTTTTATTTTTACGAAGGGCGTGATTAGATGGCAAGTCCTTCCTTGCTCCAACGTAGTATGTCCTGTTGCGACTGTGACGCAAATCAAGGTCATCCAAGCAAATTGGACATGCTTTGTACCCCTTTGTCTGTATGCCTCCCAACATTCCTAATTTTGAATTATGTTATATTTAAGTTTGATTTCTATGACACTTTAATTAATAGCTCATGCTAAAACATTTTATGAATGCTAATAAAAGTATGCTAATTATGTTATGAGTGGTCGGGGTTGATTTAAATTTGTTTATGGTATATTCGTTTTAATATAACTAAGGTTTGCTTTCGTTTAATCAATGGATGACAGAAGTAGCGTCGAGGAGAAAATAGTCTTAGATGACGAATATGATGGACCACAACATGTGGAGATTGATTTGCATGTTGAGATGATGCGATTATTTAACAACATTCCAAGAGAGGCTTTTCCACGCACGAGAGCGGTCGCAGCAGCTCGGATGAGGTTAAGGGGCCTCATTAACCGAGAGGCAGAAAGGTTTGTTGTTGAAAGAGTTGCTGCAAGAGCTAGGCTTGCTGAAAGAGCTAGGCGTGTTCATGAAAGCCTTGTTGCTTCCTCGGAGTCTCGTACATCTTATGGAGCCACCTCCATGTGCGGCTTGAAGCATGACGCAAGGGTGTACGAGTTGTGGCTGAAAGACAACGCGGAGCGCGAGTTCGAAGACTAGATGCCCTAGCTAGAACATTATTGTATTAGTGTGTAATGGATGTGTTAAGGATAACTTTTGTTTGAATATCACTTTCTATGACTGTGTTTTAATGTTTTAACGAATGTTTTACTCTTTGTTCGCTTTATTAATTAAGTGTTAGTTTTTATGAATATTACTTCCGTATGCTTTGACTTAAATATTTGGGATTGGTTATAATTGTAATTTGTTCTTTGATTCAGGATGGAACCAAACTTTCATCATCGGCACTACAATGTTTGCATTACTTGATTGGTATCCTCTCCCTAATGATCGGTGAGGCCGGATGGTTGAGATCGGAATTGGATTGACGGTCAATGACCGCCCGCTATGCATACATGATAGTGTTAGCCAACAGTTAGTGGTGTTTGCCCTTTGGCGTATTACTTCGAAAAAATTTCAAGTTGTGGTTGGGTCCGGTGCAAGTGTTGAATTGTGATTGAATGTTGAGCTGAAGCATAAGTACTCCATGTATACCTTTATTAAGTGTTTGGGTGGGGCACGAGCACCCTATATCCCGTTGTATGAGAACTATGAGTGGGTCGTCGAACCCGTGTCTTTGCCTTTGGTTGAGTGGCCATGAGAGCCGTGTGGTTGTTTGTGTCTGAGTGGCCATGAGAGCCGTGTGGTTGTTTGTGTTTGGGTGGCCATGAGAGCCTGTGTGCTAAGGGTGGTATCTTTGGCTGGCCTCGGGGAGGTTGCGAGCATTCTTTGGCTGGCCTCGGGGAGGTTGCGAGCATTCTGTGGCTGGCTTACGAGTTGATGACTCAGTAAGTTGCGAGCGTGGTTGACTGTTGATTTTGGGACACGAGTATCCCCTATGCCTGATGAGGTGGCGAATTTGGGACACGAGAATCCCGTAGGCCCGTGTGTGGCGAGTTTGGGGCACGAGTACCCCGTAGAGATTGGGAGCACGAGAACTCCGTTTATTGATTGTGTTGTGTACCTTAGGAGCATGAGAACTCCGTTATTCTGACTGTGTGTGAGGTCTTAAAAGAGCATGAGGACTCTGTGGATTTGTACCTTGTATTTTTGTTTTGGTGGTTGTCCCGCTTAAGCGGAGGGTTGAGGGAAATACGAAATTTCAGTAGAACTAAAATGTTTACACCATCACGGGTTGACTCAGGGGCGCCACTGTAGTCAAGCGTGATGTTCGATGTCAAGTTGTTACAATGAGGTTTGGGGACGCCTGAATCAGATTGTAACCACATGAGATCAACATGAAAAGGTTTGAGTAAAAGTTAAGAAATGGGAATTCATGGAAGGGAAGAAAAGGTTAAGGGTGACTTTGGAATTGAACTGTGTTAGGTACTAAACCCCTCTTTGTGAAAGGATACCCGAGCAAGGGGTATGCCTGTTGTGTTGTGCTGCTTGTGTGATGTGCTTGAGAATGAATCCTCCTGTAGGAGTGGATTTCTTTGATTGATTGAATCCTCCTTTGGGAGTGGATTTCTTTGATTGATTGAATCCTCCTGTGGGAGTGGATTTCTTTGTGTGATTTAACCCTCCTGTGGGACTTGGTGTTGATTGCTAAATCGCTGGTTGTTGCTGTGTGACGCATGGAGATGCGAACTTGGGTGCTATATTATATGAGTATATATATACCTACTAGTGTGAGGGGCAAATATGTGGGTGACTTGTGTAGGCGCGTGTGTGTGTGGTCTTGTGACGTGTGAGAACCGCGGTTGAACTAAGTACTGAACATGTGCGTTATCTGTGCAGGAGGATAGGCGACATGGCTCGTATGTATGTTTATAGAGGTACCCGGAGCCGCCCAGTTGGGGGTCCGAGTCAGGCACCTGCCACTGAGCAGGAGGGGACAGCTGATTCCCAGGATGCTGCTTCCACAGGGCATCAGCGTTTTGAGGGCGGACCAGCAGGGTCGCCACCCAGGACATCTCCAGTCGCAGAGCCGACTCAGGCGGCCCCTCTCGAGGAGGTGGTTCGCGCTGTGCTAGCAGCCCTGAGTGGTCAGCAGAGGACTACCGCACCGGCACCAGCGCCCGTGCCTGTTGTTTCAGTAGATTTTGGAGAGAGGCCGGGACAGTTGGATATTCTCACGGCCCAGTCGCTCCGAGAGTTTCGCAGACTTGGTACGCCGACCTACTCTGGGGGAGCTGACCCCGAGGCGGCTTCTGGTTGGTTGGAGCGGGTTACCCGCAACCTCGATACGTATGGGTATCGGAGGGGCGTCTGAGGGTTTCGTTCGCCACTTTTCAGCTTGAGGGAGAGGCCTACTACTGGTGGCAGACAGTGCAGGAGAGGGTTGGCAGTGATTTTGAGTTGTTCAGCAGGCTGTTCTTGGAGCAGTACTTCCCTCGCTCCATTCGGGATGATCGGCGCCAGTAGTTTTTGGATTTGCGTCAGAGGGGTTTGAGTGTTTCTGAGTATGAAGTGAGGTTCACCTCTTTGGCCCGCTTCGCGCCGGAGTTGGTACGGACTGCGGAGGACCGTTGCAGGAGGTTTGAGAACGGGCTCATCCCGTCGATAACCGACAGGGTTATCGCGTTCAGGACCACAGATTACTCCACACTCTTGGATCAGGCTTTGGCTATGGAGAGACATTTCAGAGATACTACCAGGGTGCGAGAGATCAGGCCTAGGCCGAGTGGCTTTTTGCAGCCGTCTGACCATCGAGACCGCCGCAGGCAGAGAGTTGCAGGACACTTTCAGCCTCAGTTTCAGCAGGGTGGCATGCGCCGAGCAGGGGCCGTTGCGTCAGTTGCACCCGCCCAGGTGGCACAGCTGTGTCCTCAGTGTGGACAGCAGGGTCACCTGGCACGAGACTTCCCGAGGGGCAATGGACCTGTAGAGCGTCATGATGGTCGTCCCCAGGGGACCGGAGTTAGAAAGCCTAGTGCGCAGAGGGGGTGTTTTCACTGTGGCAGCGCCGACCACTTCATGCGTGCGTGTCCTGAGGCAGCACAGCTGAGAGGATGCTTCATGTGTGGTCGACCTGATCATTTCATCCGGGCGTGCCCTGAGATAGCTGGCAGAGCGCTTGCACCGAGGCCCCAGCAGACTCAGACTCGCCCTGTGCCCCCTGTCAGACCACGTCACGCACCACAGCAGAGAGCTCCGCGTCCAGCGGCGGGAGCAGCAGGTCAGAGGCACCAGCCGAGAGCTGAGCAGCGAGTGGCCCTTCCCTCACCACCTAGAGGAGGACCGCCGGCACGACAGGGCCGAGGATTTGCAGTTACTGATTCCAGGATTGAGAGGCCGTACGCCGGCCATGAGGCCACCCAGGGTACGTGTTTACTTTATAATGCGTGGACTTCATTTTTTGTTTGATACGGGAGCTTCCCATTCGTTCATTTCTTCGTCTATTGCTTCTTCTTTGGGTTTGCGGGTTGAGACTTTGAGTCAGCCCCTTTGTTTGGAGACCCCGGCTACGGGTGTAGTGGTGTTGAGCACCGTTTGCAGAGACTGTGCGATTAGGGTGGTAGATTGCCCATTTCTGGGGGACTTACTCGTTCTTGACATGAACGCCTTTGACGTGATTCTGGGTATGGACTGGCTCACGAGGTACCGAGCGACGATCGACTGCTACCGGCGTTAGGTGACCGTGAGGTCAGGTGATAGAGTGATCACGTGTGTTTTGGGTAGCAGGAGCGGAGTGCTCTTATCCGCTTTGACTACGGAGTCTGAGGCAGAGATCGTGTGGGGTAGCAGTGAGCTACCGAGGGCAGTACGAGAGTTCCCGGAGGTCTTTCCGGAGGAACTATCAGGCTTGCCACCAGCGCGAGAGGTGGAGTTCAGGATCGATCTGATTCCGGGTACGGCGCCGATCTCGATGACGCTGTATCGGTTCGCGCCAGCCGAGTTGGTCGAACTTAAGAGACAACTTGAGGAACTACAGCAGAAGGGATTCATCCGCCCGAGCGTATCTCCGTGGGGAGCGCCCGCCCTCTTCGTAAAGAAGAAGGGTGGAGCCTTGAGGATGTGTATAGATTACAGAAAGCTAAACCGGGTGACAGTGAAGAACAGCTACCCGATGCCGAGGATTGATGATCTATTCGACCAGCTGAGGGGAGCAAAGTACTTCTCAAAGATCGATCTTCGATCTGGGTACTACCAGCTGAGAGTCTGAGATGAGGACGTAGAGAAGACAGCGTTCCGGACTCGTTATGGACATTTCGATTTTTTGGTGATGCCGTTCGGTTTGACGAACGCGCCGGCCGCCTTTATGGACTTGATGAATGGCATCTTCAGGCCCTATCTAGACCAGTTCGTGGTAGTCTTCGTCGATGACATCTTGATCTACTCGCCCAGCGAGGAGGCGCACGCGGAGCACCTACGGACCGTTTTGACACTCTTACGCACTCACCAGTTGTACGGCAATCTGGAGAAGTGCGAATTTTGGCTCTCTGAGGTGAAGTTCCTCGGTCACGTGGTATCTCAGGAGGGCATCTTGGTCGACCCAGCCAAAGTTGAGGTAGTGTCGAAGTGGGCAAGACCCAGCAGTGTTTTTGAGATTCGGAGTTTCCTCGGGTTGGCGGGCTATTACCGGCGTTTCGTTCAGGATTTCTCTCGCCTTGCAGCACCTATGACAGTTTTAACCCGCAAAGGAGCGGAGTACATTTGGACGGATGAGTGTGAGCGTTCTTTTTGCAAGCTAAAGGCTCGGTTGACTACCGCCCCGGTGTTGATCGTTCCAGACCGGGGAGTGGGCTATGACGTGTATTGTGACGCTTCAGGCGAAGGGCTAGGTTGTGTTCTGATGCAGGGAGGGAAGGTGGTTGCTTACGGCTCGAGGAAGCTGAAGGTGCATGAGCGTAACTACCCCACCCATGATCTCGAGCTAGCAGCAGTAGTATTTGCGATGAAGAGCTGGAGACATTACCTGTATGGTGAGCAGTTCAGGGTGTTTTCAGACCACAAGAGCCTCAAGTATATCTTCTCGCAGCGTGATCTGAACATGCGCCAAATGCGGTGGATGGAGCTACTTGAAAAGTATGACTTCGAGTTACTTTATCATCCGGGCAAGGCAAACGTGGTTGCCGATGCTTTGAGCAGGAAGTCGAGTCACTGCGTTGCCAGTATGGCAGTCCGAGAGTGGGACATGTTGGAGCAGTTAAGCTTATTCAGACTAGATTTGGAGGAGGTCACAGAGAGTATGGCCTTGTGTGCCTTAGTAGCTCAACCCACACTATTTGCTCGAGTGTTAGAGGCACAGACTGAGGATGCTGAGACGACAGGGATTCGGCAGAAGTTGATAGATGGAGTCGAGCTCGAGGGTTGGGAGATAGGCACCGATCAAGGTATCCGCTTTAGAGGACGACTGTTTGTACCCAGTGAGTGCAGAGACACTGTGTTGCGTGAGTGCCACCACTCCCGTCTAGTTGTGCACCCCGGTGGCAACAAGATGTATAGAGACATGCGGCGACAATTTTGGTGGAGTGGGATGCGTGGGGCAGTGGCAGATTTCGTTTCTAGATGCCTTACCTGCCAACAGGTAAAGGCCGAGCACATACGTCCCGCAGGCTTGTTACAGCCTTTACCGATCGCTGAGTGGAAATGGGAGCACGTGACTATGGATTTTGTGTGTGGGTTGCCCAGATCGTCGAAGGGGCATGACGCTGTTTGGGTAGTGGTTGATCGACTGACCAAGTCGGCCCACTTTCTGGGTATGAGGATGACTGATTCTGTGGACATGTTGGCTCGCTTGTATGTCAGAGAGATTATTTGTTTACACGGTGTACCTGTATCAGTAGTATCGGATAGAGACCCCCGTTTCACATCCAGATTCTGGAAGAGTCTACAGAAGGCCTTGGGCACTGAGGTACTGTTGAGTACAACTTACCATCCCGAGACAGATGGACAGTCAGAGCGCACCATTCAGATTTTAGAAGACATGCTCCGAGCGTGTGTGCTTGACTTTCAGGGGTCATGGGAGGATCATTTGCCGTCGGCAGAGTTTGCCTACAATAACAGTTACCAGTCTAGTATCGGTATGGCGCCATTTGAGGCCTTGTATGGCAGACCTTGCAGATCGCCGGTGTGTTGGGCTGAGGTTGGAGACCGGAGCCTACTTGGACCAGACATGATCAGAGAGACGACCGAGAAGGTCACTTTGATTCGAGAGCGGCTAAAGACCGCACAGAGTCGGCAGAAGAGCTACGCAGACAGGCGTCGTAGACCACTTGAGTTCATGGTCGGGGAACACGTGTTTCTGAGAGTGAGCCCGAAGAGGGGTCTTGTGCGGTTTAACCGCAGCGGGGGCAAGCTGGCACCGCGTTACATCGGACCATTTGATGTGTTTGAGAAGATCGGAGCCGTAGCCTATCGGTTGGCCTTGCCACCGCAGCTTGGGAACGTGCATAACGTTTTCCAAGTGTCCCAACTGCGGAAGTACATAGCAGACCCTTCGCACATCATTGAGTGGTCTGACATCGAGATATCAGATGATGTCACCTTTGAGGAGCAGCCCGTTGAGATTTTGGGTACGAAGGAGAAGATCCTGCGGAACAAGACGATTCCGTTGGTGCTAGTACAGTGGGGACATCAGGGAGCAGGATCCACTTGGGAGCGCGAGGATGAGATCCGCGTGAAGTATCCCCACCTGTTCGACTTTGAGGTACCTTGCTTTTAATTTCGGGGACGAAATGTCCTTAAGGGGGGTAGATTGTAAGACCCGCTTCCGGTCGAACCGGTGACTCCGGAAGTCACTCGGGACTTTTCTGGAAACCAAACGAAGTAGCCACTATCACGGTTGGCTTCAGGGGAGAAAACCCTTTCGTTTGAGTATAATATTGGATAAAGTCAATTTTGGTCAAAACGAGACTTTATATCGACTAAAGCTCCAATTTTAAAAGTGATGGAATTTATATTGGAAATTTAAATGACCTAGGTGGACACATGTCCCTTTGTGGTTGAAGGAGAGAAAAAGGATAGTCATTGTCCCTTTTACCCTCCCAAAAGCTTCTACATGGGTTTCTAGCCCAAGGGCTTTTGGTCTTTTCCTACATCTAGGTATTATATTGGATTGGAGAAGCAAAATCTTTCCTATTTTCATTGTTGTAGCCGAAAATTGGAGAGGAAGAAAGGGAGAAGAGCTCCCATGGAAGCTTGAAGGAGAATCAAAGAAGAAGGAGCCTTTTGGAGTCATCCTCTAGCCTTCCACCCTCAAAAACACTAGCATCCTCTTCATCTTCACATTCTAGAGGTAATGGAACTCTCTACTCATCTTTTCTCTTCATCTATTTCCTTGGGTTTTGGGTGAAAAATGGTTAGATGATGTTGGGTTGAGTAGAAATGATGGGAGATGGTGTTGATGAAGGTTGATGAAGAGCTTGGTGAAGTTTTTGTGGAGAAATCAATGGTGGTTGGGGATTTTGAAGTGAGTTTGATTTGATGAATCATTGGAAAACTTGTTTGTGTATTGATTTCCTACCATGGGTAGAGGAGTATTGATGGATTTGGACTGTTTTGGGGGTTGGATTGGGGAAATTTCTGGGTTTGAAGGTGGATTTTCGGGGTTTTGGAGCTGGAGGTTGAAGAAGGGTGAATCTGTCCTGGTGCGTCACGGATCCGTGACGGATCCCGTGACGGGTGACGTCACGGCTCCGTGAGGGAGACCATGACGGCATTCGTCACGGCTCCGTGACGGTGACCGTGAGGGTTGTCATCACGGATTCGTGACCAGGTCCGTGACCCACCAGAGTGAGGGTTTCTTGGGGGTTTTTCGAAGTGTTTACACCTTGGTTTTGAGCTGAACTTTGGAAGGTTTTTGGGGGTCTTTCTTGCTGGTTAAGTGGAGCCTAATTAATGTTTCTTTTTGTCCAAGACCTTGAGGATCGAGCTAGAGGAGCAAGGATCACACCGAGGCCCGAGGGAAGAGCGAGGTGGTGATCACCGGACGTCACCAAAGCGTTGAAGAGGAGGACCTTGAGGTAGGGAAAGCCTTAACCTCTCATTTATGATGCCTAGTATGCATGCTAAGTTAATAAAATTGGAAAAGGTCCTAGACATGCATATAGGATGCGAATAACTAGCTTAATCGTCTTTCAATTGCTACTAACCGGAGAGTCTAGTGGTGACCGATTAGGATGCCAATCACTAGTGTAATTCGCTTTCAATACTTGGGATATGATTGTCTGGTAGAGGAGCCTTGGCAAAGCCCTCGGATTAGTTGCGTGATAGGATCACATGCTTGGTTGTTGATTGCTTCGTGGATAGGCTAAAGAGTCTAATGAAACTAGCTAAATTGCATGCTTGAATGCTACTTTGAAGGCTTTATGTTTTAGTTGATCATACTCGTACTTGCTCGGTGATTGTATTCGATTGATTACTTGATTTACTTGATTGGTTGTTGGAGGTATCGAGTATGACTGGTTGTACCGAGCGGTGCAATTAGGTGATCGATGCTCCGGTGGTTCGAAACTGGTAAGTGAACGGTAAGTTGGGATTGTGTGTTTGGTGTGCTATGGTTGCGTGTTTCATGTACTATGTGTTGTGGTGAATTGGTGATGGTTGAGCCGTGTGTGGATTTGGATTGGTAATGGTTGAGCCGTGTGTGGACTTGGATTGGTGGTTGTTGAGCTTGTATTACTTCATACTTATGTTGAGTGTGTTATTCAATTATTAATTGTCTATCATTAAATTGCCCACGTGTGCGCTGCCTATGGGAGTATGGCCCTGGGTTCCCGATGATCTAAAATCCCTTGGAGACGTTTCTGAGACTTCCGACGATATGTGCCCTGAAGGGTGTTTCCGATAGTCTCAATGATATGCGTCTCCTCTGGATTGGAGGGAAAATCCGAGAGGACACGTAAGACGTGGATCGGAGGGTGGTGACCTCATGTACCACGGCATTGTTTGGTTTATCTATTGTCTCCAATTGTTAAGAACTTCTTGTTAACTTTATTAATGAATTTATTTGTGATGTTATGGACTACCTTGTGGAATGTTCTGTGAATTGTAGATCTTGTGGGCATTACCGTTGATTCTTTGGAGTTTAAGGTTCACTATGTTATGTGTTTTCCCTACTGAGCGTGAGCTCACCCCTATGTTTCACTGTTGTGTCTACAGGCTTGATTGAGGAGTAGAAGCTTGGGCGCTTCTCGGCGAGGTACTTGTTAGAGGCTTCAGACTTTACTTTTTATGTTTTGAACCAAACTGTGGAGATTATTATTATTACACCCCTTGAGGGTTATTTCATGTTTGAACTACGTTTTGTTGGATTCAAGTTATAGTATTGGAGTTTTATGGATTTTGATTTAATTGGTTATCTCCTTTACTCTTATTTTACTAGTCATGCCTCGAGTCCGGGCAAGAACCGGATTTGGGGCGTGACAACGATGTAGCTGGCCCAGCGTGGCTGCAACAGTATGACCGACTAGTGAAGGAAGGACATCAACGCTTCGACTATATTCGGCGCCTGATGCGTGAGAAAGGTGATGACCTTCCTCCACCCCCTGATGGTATAGGCCCGCTGCAGAGGCCTCCGTTGTTGGACGAGGTTCTAGAGAATGACCTTGAAGCTATAGAGGAGCCTGTGTGGTTTAGACGTTTTATTGAATGGATGAAAGATTAGAATGTAATGCAAGAGTGTGTTATCAGAAATATACTTGATTCGTAACTCTATTATGCGTTTATGTATTTTTTTTGTAGAAGTTTTCGGATGATTAATAGTTTGTTAAAACAATGTACTTTTTCAAAACACATTATCTATGAACCGTTGTTGTGCTTATATACCGATTGTATCATACAGGTTCATGTATTATGTCGATATGTTCATCGGGATGACTATAAATGATTTCGTAAATAGTTTGTACACTGGCTCACTTTACCAACGGATACTAGTCACTTGACTGACAGATAAACCATCCATGGGTAAGGTTTTTCACTTGGCTGACGGATGATACATACGTGGCTAAGGTTTTATGATTTTGCTGAAGGATCAGACATCTGTGGCTAAGGTTTTCAAACTTGACTGTCGGATGAGGCATCTGTGGCTAAGGTTTTCTCACTTGGCTGACGGATACGGGCGACCTTTTCCACGGATATTTTATCCGTCAGCCAGGTGAGAAAACCTTAGCCACGGATGTCCATATCCGTGGCTAAGGTTCCAAAACTTTAGTGACATATCATTTTTATCCGTGTGCCAAGTAGTTTTCTACAGTAGTGAATGGACGACCCACCTTGAGAATACTCCATAGAACACAAACATGAGTATATCTCAACTGCCTGAATGGTCCTTAGTCTTACGACCATGACATCACCATGTGATCTACATTTTTTTTGACCAGAAAATGTATTATTGAAGGTCCAATTCTTTGAAATAAAGAAAAGGCCAAGAGTTAGAACAACTCTAAAAGAACCCAAACACATCCAAACCAAAACCCATTACAACTTTGCTTGATAAGCAAGAAACCCTTAACTTCAAGTTCAAAAACCCCAAGTCCAATGACTTGCCCTTCAAGTAACCTAAAACCCAATATAACATCACAGTCATCTACCATTCAACCTCAGAATCATTCCAAAAAAATCAACCCCAAACCTTTGTATTAAAGGCCCCCTACTACAAATTCAGCTTCAAATGCTCTCCCCACAGAACCTTAATCTCACCAACCAGATCTGTCTCCAACCTCTAAAAGTCCTTCTGCATCTAAGATCCTAACTTCATTAGCCAAAGGAAATAACTTGTAACACCAGCACTTATGTGCCACAGCCAAACGCAAACCTCCAGTGAAAGATGCAGGCCTTTCTACAGCAGATGAGTTAAGATCTGCAAAATATAAAAAAACCAGGAAGTGATCCCCACCAAGGTAAGAGTAATCAAACAAAAGTAAACCAGCTCTCAAACACCAAAACCTAAAGTATCATATCCACACACAGAGAAAACCAGTTAGAGGTAAGAAGAGAAATGAAACCCGCACACACCACATCAGTATGCTCCCAAAACCAAACAAATCCTACCTCACCTCTGGCTCACCTCTAAACCCCCAAAAACCAACCTAAACCCCAGGACAAAAACCGTAGCAGCACCAGCTCCAAAACACCACACCAAAAGAATCAGAGACAGTAAGGCCAATAGTTACAACCGCAAGTTACTGGAACTAACTTCTTTCTCAGACACAACTTAGGATCACTGGTCCAAGCTGCAAAGGAGAAGGACCTGTGAGTGTTAAATAAGGACATGATGTGGATTCATGTTTTGACATAACTAAACATTGTTCTGACCATATAGTTATAACAATTATGCTCAGATATAGATACACACATGTGAGACATATGAGTGATGATCATAGGGACTTGTCACTTGTATTTATACAAGTCTGATGCCATTAAAAAAGCCATTCTTGATGAGTAGGAGGTTTGTAATAAAATCACTGTCATGCATGTAATTTTTCACATACATTCCTCAATCACGATCAAAAGATCTTGAAATATTGAATTGGAAAGGATTAATGTTATATTCCTTTGTTCAGTCATGACGAAATATTAGTTATTAGTTATATATGACTTGGGTGATCATGGGCCTTGCTAGGAGCTGCATGTAACTGGTGGATGAAACGTATTGTTTCATTTCACTGTCAATTTCATATGAATCCTAAAGGGTCACACAAAGAGAAAATACTGTAACAAAATGAACGAAATGGGTTTGATTAAATAAAATGGTCTATGCAATTATTTTTTATAAGATGTAACACTTTTATGTAAATCAAATACTCACGAGGATATAGTAATCATATACTTTTATTATAATGTATAGTAATTAAATAAAAAAACTAGAAGGTCAATTATATAGATATAAAAGGGTTTTGCTGAACACTCCTATACCCCATAATGGAATTCGGTCAACCCATATATATTTGATATATTTTCAACACTTGTTTATTTCACAAGATAAAAGGAGAAACGCTAAATTCTAGAAATTCTAGAATAAGGAAAACTAGTTGGAGTAGGTCAAGGTTTCCAAATCCTATTTGGCTTGAACTTAAAGTAAGACCAACACCTATAAATAAGAAGGTAGGGTTGGACGAAAATAATAAGCTTTATAGATGAAATTTCCGGTCACCATATAAAGTGATATTGTGAGCTTTACGTTCAAGGAGTTCTAACACGTTTAGTTGTGGTTCTAGCTTTCTCGTGGTGGATACCGATAGTGGGCGAACACTTGAGTGCCTACGACTACATTCAAAGGTCCTCGTCTTGAAAAAATTGACTCCGAAGTAACATATTTGAGGAAATTCGCGTTACATATTGCATAGATTAAGAATTATATGATACATGTAGCTAGGCTAAAACAAGAATTATACAAACAAAATTTTGAGAAGTTTTTATTTTTTGCCGTATTAACATAACACATCTCATAATCCAACGGTGGCATCAGAGCTTTCATGTATTATTGATTTTCTATCTTGAATTTCAAGATAATAGTTTTTAGTTGAATATAAGAAACACAAAACCGATTTTTTTATTTCTACCCTACAAGTCGAAATCCTCATTGTGGGGTCAGAGTTTTTTTTGAAATTTTTTATAAAATTTTTTAATGAGTAATATATACTCCTAGTTTCCTATAGAATCAAAAAAAGTTTTAATTTTGGATGTCTGAAGTCGAAGTTTTGAATAAAAAAAATAAACTAGTTGTAGTACTTTGATCGTCTTTGAACTATATCTAAAGACTTTTGTAAAATAATAAAATATCTATTTTTTTTTATCAGCAAAGCATTATATAAATCTCCTTCTTTTCAAAGGTTAAAAAGAAAGGACAAATATCTCTAGCTACAGAGATAGAACAAGAAACTAGAACCAAAAACCCTTAGGTGTACAAAAGAAAAGAGTAACTAAATGAAACTAGTCAAAAAAGCTCCCATATTAACAAATAGAGCCTTTTGACGTCTGAACTGCACGATTGCTCCAAGAACTCAAAAGAAACCGGTTATGAACTGCCTGAAGAAGTATAATTGAAGCCTTAAATCACTCTGTGAACTGAGGGATATCGATGCCTTAAGGCCCAAGCAACCACTGAGAGGGTGTTGTGGACTGAAGATCGTTGCCTTGGGACACAAGTAAAATCTCACAAGGTTTGGATTGAATGCAATTCAACAAGATAGCATACTGATGCAACCAACCAAAAATGAGGAAGATGGAGAAGTTCTTTGAGAAGTCCTAAGATCTGCAGACCAAACAGCACTGTAAGAGTAACTTGAGAGACTGGAGTTAAACTGCAGAAGGATGGGAGTCCTTTACCAAGCAAGAGAGTAGACTCCAAGAACCTGCAAAACCAGAACAAAGGAAGCTACCCACTCTCACCAGAAGAGTCACACCTATCCACTACCACACTCAAGAAGGAAAGAAACAGAACAATACCCATCTCACAGATAACAACAAGCTCACAACACTCCACTCCACCTAAACCAACCCCAAACCCCACCCAGGACCCCAACCCCAAGAAAAACAAAAAAGGAGCCAACACACCCACTGTCAATGATTTGCTTTGAGACTGAGACAATGAAGAGGATTTTTAACCCAATCTTCAAAGGAGAAATGATAAGAAGAGGAGAAAGATGACCATTCCCAAGAGTAGCTAGTATTCTGCAGCTTGAGAAAGATTGTGCCAGAATTGAAGGCCACATTGTTGAAAGAGGTATCATTTCTAGCAAGCCAGATCAACCAGCAAGCTTGCTTCAAGATATTCCCCCAAACTCTTCTGAAGGGGCTTTTGAATAAATAAAACCAACTGCAGAATAGATCTTTTAAGGTGCCAGGTAATGCCCAAAATAGTCCCCACCAAGAGAAAATGAAACCCCAAACTTTCCAAGACAGTCTGCAATGTAAAATTATGTGTGCAACATGTTCATAATCCCAGTGACAAGAAGGGCGTATGATTTCATCAAATGTAAAAGCAAGGCCCCTACTTTCAAGGAAGCATTTTGAGGGAATTGCGTCTAAACAAGCTAACCAACAAAAGGCAATGATTTTGGGAGCCAAGCCTGGTGTCCAGAGATGTTTTGTCCATTCAGGAGATGCTAAACCTTGAGGAGATAATAAGGAGTACATTCTCTTAATTGTAAATCCCTTTTCATCATACAGCCAGGCCAACTGATCATCTTCTTCTAATGGTGTGACCCCAGAAATAATGGAGCAAATCAGTCCCCATTCTTCCTCTTCCCAGCCTCTAGGAGATCTACTCAAATTCAAGTCACATTCACCATCAGACCATAAATCTTCAATACAGGCAGCTTTAGAGTTTGATAATAAGTAGATTCTTGGAAATAAATCCTTGAAGATGATTTCTCCCCACCATAGGTCTGTCCAGAAATGTATCTTGTTGCCCTTCCCTAGACTCCAAAGACAGGCTTTGGATCCAAAAATATCTAAGAACCTTTGATCTCTAGCAAGAGATAAGACCTGATTGAAGAAGCTTGAGGAGCCAACCTCAGAGACATTTGTGAGATCCCAATCCTTTATGTTCCAACCATATTTGGAACAAATGACTTGTTTCCACAAGGCCTTATCTTCAAGAGCAAACCTCCACCACCATTTTGCAAGTAGAGCAACATTCATATCAGCCAATCTTTTGATTCCCAGCCCACTTTCCTTCCTTGATTTGCAAACCTTGAACCAATTGACTTTACAGAATACCCTTGATTTAGAGGAACCATGCCACAGAAATCTTCTCTGCCAACTTTCAAAAGATTTTATAACTGCTTTTGGGGCTTTTAGAACTGAGAAAAAATATAGAGGCAAAGCACTCAAAGTAGTTTTGATGAGAATGATTCTTCCTCCAAAAGAAAGGAGCTTTGCCTGCCATAAACCAAGTGATTTTTTGAACTTTTCTATGACTGGTTGCCAAGTACTTATCTTTCTGGATTGGCCCCTAAAGAGAAACCCAAATAGGGTAGAGGAAGGGAGTCAGTAGAACAACCTAACAACTCAGCAAAGTCAGTAGTTTCTGCTTCAGATAGATTGAAAGGGATCATGATAGACTTGTCAAAGTTAACATTCAAACCAGTGATTATATATAACATTGCCAAAGCTGATTTGAGATTATCTACACCTTGGATGGATGCCTTGATGAAGAATAGAGTATCATCAGCATATTGGAGGTGAGATATAATATGTGCTGATATACCTACTTGAATACCATCAAAGAGATTGCCAATAATGCATGCCTTCATAATTTGATTTAAAGCTTCTGCCACTATCACAAAAATTAAATGGGATATTGCACAACCTTGTCTCAAACCTCTTTCCATTTGGAAATCATAGCTTGGGGACCCATTGATTAAGACAGAAACTGAGGCTCTAAGACAGGAAGAGATCCACATTCTCCAGAGATGACCAAAGCCCATTTTGGCCAAAACTTCCATTATAAATAACCAACTAACTCTATCAAATGCCTTTTCAAAATCAGCCTTGAACAATAGAGACTTGTCTTTTGATTTTTGGAGAACATCCATCACTTCAGAAGCAACTAAGATCCCATCCAAAACCTGCCTCCCCAAAATAAAACCAGTTTGCTCATAGCCAACCAAACTTCCTACAACCACTTTTAATCTTGTAGCCAATAATTTTGACAGGATCTTGTAAGGTCCCCCCATTAAACTAATGGGCCTGTAATCATCAAAAGACAAAGGAGCCTCACACTTGGGGATAAGAGTTAAGAAGGATGAGTTGAGACCCTT
The DNA here is from genome assembly GCA_963921825.1 of Erodium maritimum. Taxonomy (NCBI): domain Eukaryota; kingdom Viridiplantae; phylum Streptophyta; class Magnoliopsida; order Geraniales; family Geraniaceae; genus Erodium; species Erodium maritimum. The sequence goes on from OY997592.1 coordinate 26,150,633, forward strand.
CCCAATGTGAGCTGAGTAATGAAAATAAGAAACGAATTTACAAAGGTCTCCTTTTAATCTTGGCTAACAGACTTGGAAAAATCTCAAAGTGTAACCATCAGGACCTGTTGCCTTATCTCCAGCACAAGCCATTAAGGCTTTAAGAATTTCTTCTTCCAAAAAAGGCCTTTCAAGCCATTGAGCTTCTTCAAAGCTTAAGCTGTTGAAATTCAACCTATCTATTCCCATTGTTGATGGAAGAGATCCTTGGAACCTGTGGCTAAAATGAGCAGCAGCAGCATTTTTGATTTGAGCAGGTTCAGACAATAAATTGTCCTGGAACCAAATCTTAGTAAATTTCTTCTAAACACCTTTAAAATTTGCTAGTATGTGATAATACTTAGAACCTCTGTCCCCTTCATTCATCCATTTCCTTCTAGCCTTTTGACTCCAGAGCTTTGAGAGTAATTTTGTCTTGGTGATCAACTCAGCTTTAAAAGCCCCCCTTTGAGAGCACTCTTGAGGATATAGATCTCTGGTTTCTGATAAGGAATCAAGCTTGTCAATGCTACATCTTAGAATGGATATAGAAGTCTGCAAGTGGCCAAAGACTTCAATATTCCAGGTTCTGAGATCTTCTTTTACTAATCTAAGATTCTGCCAAAGGAAAAAAAGTAGGAAGGCCTGTCACAATGTAAGAGTTCCAAAAGCCTTCTACTGCACCTAAGAACCTTTGATCATCTATCCAGACATTGAGGAATTTAAAGGGTCTTGGCCCCCAATCTATAACAGGATAAGATAGCACAAGGGCTCTATGATCTGAGATGCATCTTTGAAGATAGGATTGAGTTAAGTTTGGAAAGCATGCTAGGAGGTCTGTGGAGATAAGAAACCTATCCAGCCTAGAGGCCTTAGAACCATGCCCAAACCATGTGAATTTACCACCAGATAGAGGAAGATCAATTAAACTTGCTTCCTGGATGAACTTGATAAAGGATGATCTCCCAGCCTCAATAGATCTCTGATTATTTCTTTCTAGAGTTGAGATAGTAGCATTAAAATCACCCCCCCCCAAACAATACCAAAGTCTGATCATCCAGACTTGCCAATTCAGAAGATAAATTCCTCCACAAAACCCTTCTTTCAGGAGCTGTGCTAGGGGCATAGATATTTATAAGACACACTTTTCTATTGATTGAAGAGATCAAGCCATACCAGATGAAAGCACCATCTACAGGTTTTGAACTTTGATAAGTGAATTCAGCAGACTTCCAACAAGTTATAGTGCCACCTGCACTTCCTATGGCAGGAACAAATTTCAACTCCCAGCCCCAATTCATACCACAGCTTCTTAGAAAGGAAAAAGGAATTTTGTCAAGCTTTGATTCTTGAATAAACACCAGCTGAGGTGATTGCTTGCGGATCACGTCAGACAAGGTACTCATCTTTTGAGAGGATGAGAGTCCTCTCAAATTCCAGGAGAGGACTTTCATAGATCCCATCAGTTAAGAGGAGGGAAGGTAATTAAATTACCAACTTGAAGCTCATCTTCCTCTAGATCAAGAAACTCATCCCCACTATCATCCTCCAGATTTACTCTTCTATTGGCTTCCTCCTCAAGAGAACTGAGATGATGTAAACTTATGTTGTCACTGCATTTTGGCTCCAACCCTAGGGGTGAGCGTTCGCTCACCACCACGGATGACAGACTGCCTACGGCATACTTAGCAGACAATGCCGGTAACACCAACAACAACCGAACACCGGGGACTACTATCCCCAGACTTGAGTAACCCGACTGACACACAAACCGTTACTTTCCTCAACCGACTCAACACTCGAACTCGTAATGTAGACCCGACAAAACGATTGACGACCTCCTCCAAAGACACGACAGATAACCACGCAACAACCAAGATCACTAAGGATCGCACACCAAACAAGATCACAAAGGATCGCACTCCAGCTGCTCAGTAACCCCCTCATGCCCTTTACCGATCCCTGTCAGGCCAGGCGGTCGACCTGTCGCGCAACTTCTCCCGATCTCTATCGGGAGGCTAGCCCACAACCTCGCCACTTCCCTCAATCTCTGTCGGGAGGCTAGCCACACCCGCGCACCTTCTCCCAATCTTTGTCGGGAGGCTAGCCCACAACCTCGCCACTTCTCCCGATCTCTGTCGGGAGGCTAGCCACACCCACGCAACGTCCCCGACACAAAGTCGGGTCACCAACCTTAGGTAACCACAATCACAATCACAAGCAAAAATCAACAAACATCAACAATACCGGTTTAACACTTCACAGGCTCTCATGGCCACCCAAGACACACCCACAGTAACTCACGAACTCAACAGCCCCATGGGCACTCATGGCCACCCAAGACACACCGACAATAATTCGCGGGCTCAACAACCCCACAAGCACTCACGGCCTCCCAAGACACACCGACAATAACTCACGGGCTCGACAACCCCACGGGTACTCACGGCCTCCAAAGACACACCAACAGTAACTCACGGGCTCAACAACCCCACGGACACTCATGGCCACCCAAGACACCAACAGTAAAACACGGGCTCTCATGGCCACCCAAGACACCAACAGTAAAACACGGGCTCTCCTGGCCACCCAAGACACAACAGTAAAGCACGGGCTCTCATGGCCACCCAAAAAAACCAACAGTGAAACACGGGCTCTCATGGCCACCCAAGACACAAACAGTAAAGTACGGGCTCTCATGGCCACCCAAGACACAACTACACAAATAAACCTCCGGGCATAACCAATGCCTCCAGCAATTCAAATATCGAAAGTTCACTACTCCTACGAAACTACTAAGTGTCACATACATTTCTATTGTTCGATACGTTCTCGTATCATACGACACCACCCGGTGTCACCTGCCTTTCTAATATTCGAATAAACCTACTTAACCCATGACACCCAAGTGTCACATGCATTTCTACTGTTAACTTTCCCTAGTCAGGGCCGAGATCCGGCTACTTTTCCCTACCTCGTATGCTTTCTCCAAAAGCGGACTAACAAGCTCCGGCGTGATCTCGATCCTTCGCCTAGCTTTCCCTTTCCTCTGTCTGCGGCACGATCTAATAAGAACACAATTTAAATACTTTTAAGTTCGCTGACATAAACTGGAATTTAATAAACTTGACTCCCAAAAGTAACCCCGATAATGTCGATCACTCCCAAACTTCCCAATTACTCGACATTGTCGATAATGGACTTGGAAAATCCCGATTTGCCCGACATGGCGAATCTGACTGGGTTTTGAAAACGCCCTTCTGGGGCTCCGAAAATTCCCGTTTTCGTTTCTACGGTCTTAGAATAATTCAAGGGCTCCTATGCACTCGACGGAATCCAATTCCGACTTCCGAGTAATTTAAATAGCGTTTCAAGTTTCTAAAACCCGTCAATTACAACTATTACAATTTAATTCCAAATTTCGATCCGGGTGTAGATTAATGACTCGGAGAACGTCCTAAACCACCCGAACACGAAACCCGAGCACCCGAGCACGTGGGCCCCACCCGTGCAACCTTGGCCGTGGGTGGCTAGGGCCACTTTGGGGCGGCCCACCATGGTGGTGGCCGGTCCTAGCTCCGGCCAGCCACTCCATGGCCCGCCAACCACCATCCACGGTGGCCGGAGCTCCCCCCGAGCCTCCAGTCACCGGAAAACGTCATCTCTTCGCTCCAAAACACCTTCAACACACCCCACACCTCAACTCATCCCTATTCAACCCATTTCAATCCAAACCCTAACTTTTAATCTTAACCAAACGAGAATCGGTTAGGTGCTCACCGTAGAGAACGTCGATTTGAGCTCGATTCTTCTATCTTTGAGACGATCCAACGGTTTGAGGATCAGGAATAGTGACAAAACCCCAACACCCCCTTCTCTTTTCTCTCTTCTTCTCCTTCTCCTTCTCTCTCTAACACTTTGCATCCTCCCCCCCCTTTTTTACATATGGCCGAACCTCCCCCCCCCCCCCCCACATGTAGTCTTCTTGTTTTACCCCATAAACCTAACACCACCATATTGGTGACATGTGGCAAGTGGGTCCCCCACCTTTTTGGAAAATATCTCTTAGATATTTTCCAATCAGATTCGTAAAATTCGCACGTTTCGGGCCCCGATCGAGCACTTTTTCCAAGAAATTACGAAACTTCACGGGCTACAAGGAAACGACTCAACTAAGACCGCTACGAAGACGGCTAAGCTTTTTGGATCCAAAACGGTCCTCGAATGGACCAAAACGTCGCTCGGTTGACTTTTCCAGCGAAAAGTCAACATTTCCCAATTTGGTCAGAAATTGAGTACCCCGGAACTCACTTTGGTCGTTATCGGGGTCAACTTAAGTCCGGTATGACCCTCGGGGTCAAACTTAGGTTCAGTTAAGTGTATGTCTTAAAATTTTTAAATTTTCTGGTTTTTCGCAGATTTGACTGGCGTTGACCGGGAGTGGTTCTTACAATCTACCCCCCTTAAAAGAATTTCGCCCACGAAATTTAAATAGACGTACCTTAGGAAACGAACAGATCGGGGTACTTCGCGCGAATCTCGTCCTCGCGCTCCCAAGTCGACTCAGCCTCATGGTGCCGCCACTGCACCCATTCTAAGCGGCTAACCTTTCCGCGCAGGACCTGCTCCCATGGATCCATTTCCCAAACCAGTTTCTCCTTGTACGAGACATCACCCGTTACCTCGACATCTGCCCACTCAATGACGTGCGAGGGGTCCGCATATACTTCCGCACTGGGAAAACGTGGATATTCCCAAGATGCGGTGGCAGTGCAAGTCGGTATGCAACTGCTCCCATTTTACTCAGGACCTCGAATGGCCCGATACACCGCAGGGCTAACCTTCCTTCGCCGCGGTTGAAACGCACCAGTCCACCTCTCGGACTCGCCTCCAGGGATACATGGTCACCGACTGCAGACTCGAGAGGTCGGCGCCGTCTGTCAGCATAGCTATTGCCGACTCTGCGCGGTCTTCAACCGCTCACGCTTCGGCATGACCGATTCAGCTGTCTCTCGGTCCAGTTCTAGACCCAGTAAACCCTTATTCCTCACTTCTGCCCAGCACACGGGAGATCGACACGGCCTACCATACAATGCTTCGAACGGTGCCATCATGAAACTGGCCTGAAAGCTATTGTTGTAGGCGAACTCGGCTAACCGCTCACGAAATACATCGTGACGTGCCCCCATTTCCACTGTGCAACCCGCAGTGGTTGCAATAATCTAGCGGGACGCTGTTGTCGGCTCTCACCTGCCGACGAGTGAGGCACCGCGATACTAACTCCGCGACCGCTCTCCGCATCCCGCTCCACTAGATAAGTCATCTGATGTCGCGCTCCTCTTAGTGCTACCCACGTGCACTGTCAGACGCGAATAGTGCGACTCTCGCAGCTCGTCGCCTCCACCGTTACTCGGTACGAAAAAACCTCTAAGATACCGTAACTCCCAATTAGCACGACGATCCCAGCCCTCGGCGTCAACCCCGCCGGCAACTCTCTCCAGGATCTCTGTCGTCTCGACATCTACTGACTGTGCCTCTATCCCCCGGCCAAGCCGGGGTGGGCTGAGCCATCAAGAAGCACATGGCCATGCCGCCGGTAACCTCTTCTAGTTCCAACCCGAATGTGCCCAGCTCACACATCACGTCACACTCCCGGACTAAGATGCTAGCAGGACACGACATCGGCTTCCTACTCAGGGCGTCGGCAACCACGTTCGCCTTACCCGGATGGTATTGTAGCTCAAAGTCGTACTCCTCAAGTAGTTCCATCCATCGCCGCTGGCGCATGTTCAGGTCTCGTTGGGAAAAGATGCACTTAAGGCTTTTAGGATCCGAGAACACCTAAAATCGCTCGCCATACAAATAATACCTCCCGCCTTTCAGCGCGAACACTACTGCTGCTAATTCCGGGTCATGGGTAGGATAGTTGCGCTCGTGCGTCTTCAACTGCCTGGAGCCATAAGCCACAACTCTACCCAACTGTATCAGTACATAGCCCAGTCCTTCCCCGGACGCGTCACCATAGACCTCATACCCGATCTCATGCTCTGGCACTATCAACACTGGAGTGGTAGTCATACGAATCTTCAGTTCCGTGAACGCACGTTCACAATCCTCTGTCCACACAAACCCGACTCCCTTGCGCGTCAAAAGAGTCATAGGCGCGGCTAGTCACGCAAAGTCCTGAACAAACCGCCGATTAATATCCTGCCAGCCCCAAGAAGTTGCGGATCTCGAAGACGCTCGTGGGCCGTGCCCACCTCAAAACCGCGTAGATCTTCGCCGGATCGACCAATATACCGTCATGGGACACAACGTGACCGAGGAATCTTACCTCAGCGAGCCAAAACTCGCACTTCTCCAGGTTGGCGTATAATTGATGTGTGTGCAACAGGGTCAGAACACCCCTCAGATGTTCCTCATGCGCCGCCTCGTCCTGCGAGAAGATCAAGATATCGTCCACCAACACCACCACCAATTGATCTAAGAACGGCCGGAATGTAATGTTCATCAGATCCATGAACGTTGCATGTGCGTTCGTCAGTCCAAAGGCATCACCAAGAATTTGTAATGCCCATAGCGTGTCCGGAATGCAGTCTTTGCAACGTCCCCCTCTCGGACTCGCAACGGGCAATATCTGGATCGCAGATCGATCTTCGAGAAGCATGTCAACCCTCTCAACTGGTCGAACAAGTCGTCAATCCTCGGCATTGGGTATCGGTTCTTCACCGTAACCCGGTCCAGCTTCCGGTAGTCGATACACATCCGAAGCTCTCCACTCTTCTTCTTCACGAAGAGTGCTGGCGCTCCCCATGGCGATGTGCTCGGCCGGATAAAACCCTTCTCCCGAAGTTCCTCGAGCTGACGCTTCTGCTCGGTCAACTCGGCTGCCGCGAACCTATAAGGCGCCATCGATATCGATGTCGTGCCGGGCACCAGGTCAATCCCGAACTCCACCTCACGAACTGGTGGAAACCCGCTCAACTCCTCAGGGAAGACCTCGGGGAACTCGCACGCCACTCGCGGTAACTCTCGGCTCTGCACGACCGATACTTCCTTTACTGCGGACAAGCCGACAGGAGAACTCCGCTCCTACTGCCCAGAATACACGAACCTTTCGTGTTTCCTGTTGACACCGTCACTCGTCGCCAGTAACAGTCGATATTGGCTCGGCACTTCACCGGCCAATCCTTTCTCAGGATCACGTCAAAGGCTGTCATTTCGTAAGTATCCTTCCCACGGACACACGCACAAGTTCAGTCGCTTCCGAACCTCATGGAACCTCGCGGTCTCTCTAAGACCTCGCTCCTCTACTGTCGTCATGCCTACCAACTCCGAACATACCCGAATCCTCGGGGTGATGACTCGATCCAGCGCCTGGGCTCTTGAGCCCTCTCTCGAACCTCCCGTATCGGTTCGCTTCTCTAACTCTGCAGGCACTGCAGACCCTAGTCAACACCACATCCCCCCCCAACCGGCGTATCCAGACGCAGGGGTGGACTCAACGGCTCTAAACTCAGCCTCAACATCTCAGCACTACTCGACGAAGCAAACGAGTGTGACACCCCGGTATCCAATAAAACTGACGCCCAAATCAGAAACCGAACGACCACTCCATTATTCACTCTGGTAAGGTCTAGTGCAACCCCCACACAGTCCTCTATGCATTCACTTATAACTTTCCGCAACCAAACCAGTGTTCGCTACTCGTCCCCTGATGCTCACCTCCAAGGACACCCGTTCGATTATGACATACTAGTAAAGCACCAACGACTTACCAATCTAGCCAGGGAAAACCACTACCTCAAAACAGGATACCAAAATGTCACACTGCTCAAGCCATTAATACCTCAGATACGTTCACACCTAAGGGAAACCTCGAAACAGGGATTATGTTCTCAATTCAGCAATTCACTATTGCTCACAACCTCAATACCCCAATTACCCAATCACGTAGGGAAACCTCAAACGGGGATCACATACTCAACTAAGTAAACATTATTGCTCGCAATATCAATACCCCAATTACCCGACCACATAAGTGAAACCTCAAAACCGGGATCACGTTCTCAACTAAGCAAACACTATTGCTCACAGCCTCGATACCCTAGTTACTCGATCATGTAGGGAACCTCAAATAACCCACTCACGTGAAGGAAACCTCAAACCACCCGTTCACGCGAGGGAAACCTCAAATAAACCGCACAAACGTGCACCAAGTCACGCACAACAACCCTAACCACACAACAAACCATTTTTTTTTAAGCGGTTGACTGAACCAGTCCGGCAAGTGGGGCGGACCAAGTAGCCTTCCGGGCCGATGAGTGGCCCGGACCGTGCGGCCATTCGGGCTGGCAAGCCACCCAGACCGTGCTGCCATCCGGGCCGGCAAGCCACCCGGACCGTACTGCCATCCGGGCTGGCAAGCCACCCGGACCATTTCACCTTCCGTGCCAAAACAGTGGCCCCGACCACGTCTCCTACAGGGCCGGTCCATGGCCCGCCCCATAGCAGTGACGATTTCGCACTCATCACACCCGCCACGTCTACCCTAGGGCACTCGTATCCTACCCTGCTCATAGCGACCCGCAAATTAGTGCGTCACAGACATTCGACCACCAATCTAACGACACACGTACAACAACTCCAAGACCAAACACAAGTCACCCCAACCTCAATCATAAGCCGACAAGGCCAACCAAATCAAAAACAAGCCCATCGGGCCAACAAAGTCGAATCACGCCCACAGGGCCAACCCAAGTCAAAACACGCCCCCAGGGCCAACCACTTACACACACGCCCACAGGGCCAACCACTTACACGCACGCCCACAGGGCCAACCAACTTACCCACACGCCCACAGGGCCAACCAACTTTAAAACACGCCCACCGGGCCAACAAATTTTAAAACTTTCTCCTTTTCATTATAAAACCTCATATTTGACATATTACAACCCGATTCAGGCATCCCCGAACTACATTGTACCCATTTGATGTCAACACCGTCACATTCGACTGCAGGAGCGCTCCTGAGTCGAGTCGCAACAGTTTAAAAACGTTCACGCAACAACAAACAATCAGTATGCCAGCAATAAAATACTGCACATACACACAATCACAAACAGGACTCAAAACACTACAGGTCTACACACGGGTTCCGACTTGCGTACCCAACGCACGACGAGACTTTACTGACTTGACTCTCCCCACCTAATCGACGTACAGTCCGAGGTGTGAAACCTCGAGCTCTGATACCAAGCTGTCACGCCCCAAATTCAGCAAAACCGAACCCGGAACGCGAACGTTTAATTTAATAAAACCTTTTGCATAAATCGCTTTTAAAACCATCAATTTGTTTAACAAAATAATAATTTACAACTCAAAGTACGTCCCAACAAGCGGAAAAAATACAAGGTATACGTCGCTAGACTCGAAAGTAAACCCGGACTCCCGCTCCTAGCTCCTCAAGCTTCGGAAGCCCACCTAGTCCATCCCGCGACCAGTACCTGTAGGAAAAGCAGCTAGGGGTGAGCGTTCCCTCACCACCACGGATGACAAACTGACTACGACATACTTAGCAGACAATGCCGGTAACACCAACAACAACCGAACACCGGGGACTACTATCCCCAGACTCGAGTAACCCGACTAACACACAAACCGTTACTTTCCTCAACCGACTCAACACTCGGACTCGTAATGTAGACCCGACACAACGATTGACGACCTCCTCCAAAGACACGACAGATAACCACGCAACAACCAAGATCACTAAGGATCGCACACCAAACAAGATCATAAAGGATCGCACTCCAACTGCTCAGTAACCCCCTCACACCCTTTACCGATCCCTGTCAGGCCAGGCGGTCGACCTGTCGCGCAACTTCTCCCGATCTCTGTCGGGAGGCTAGCCCACAACCTCGCCACTTCCCCCGATCTCTGTCGGGAGGCTAGCCACTCCCGCGCACCTTCTCCTGATCTCTGTCGGGAGGCTAGCCCACAACCTCGCCACTTCCCCCGATCTCTGTCGGGAGGCTAGCCACACCCGCGCACCTTCTCCGACACAAAGTCGGGTCACCAACCTCAGGTAACCACAATCACAATCACAAGCAAAGTTCAACAAACAGCAACAATACCGGTTTAACACTTCACAGGCTCTCATGGCCACCCAAGACACACCCACAGTAACTCACGGACTCAACAGCCCCACGGGCACTCATGGCCACCATAGACATACCGACAATAACTCACGGGCTCAACAACCCCATGGGCACTCACGGCCTCCCAAGACACACCGACAATAACTCACGGGCTCGACAACCCCACGGGCACTCACGGCCTACCAAGACACACCAACAGTAACTCAAGGGCTCAACAACCCCACGGGCACTCATGGCCACCCAAGACACCAACAGTAAAACACGGGCTCTCCTGGCCACCCAAGACACAACAGTAAAGCACTGGCTCTCATGGCCACCCAAGACACCAACAGTAAAACACGGGCTCTCATGGCCACCCAAGACACAAACAATAAAGTACGGGCTCTCATGGCCACCCAAGACCCAACTACACAAATCAACCTCTGGGCATAACCAATGCCTCCATCAGTTCTAATATCCAAAGTTCACTGCTCCTACGACACTACTAAGTGTCACATGCATTTCTATTGTTCGATACGTTCCCGTATCATACGACATCACTCGGTGTCGCCTGCCTTTCTAATATTCGAATAAACCTACTTAACCCACAACACCCAAGTGTCACATGCGCATTTCTACTGTTAACTTTCCCTAGTCAGGGCCGAGATCCGGCTACTTTTCCCTACCTCGTATGCTTTCTCCAAAAGCGCACTAACTGTTGGGTCTCGAGGTAAGGTTGGAGATGAACCAACTCGCAGCGGAAAATCAATGAAAACCAAGAGACGATTAAAACCATGAAACAACTAACAAAGAATGGATTCACAAGAGAAAATTTCAGCACTAGTTCTTACCAAAACAAGAACACCGGGTAACGAATGATTGGCTTGAGTCTCCAAGACGCCTACGTATCCACATGGGAATCAAAGCCACGTAGTTCTTCTCTTTGAGGACTCAAGAACACAAAAATGGAGGAGGAAACTAGCCAAACCCGAAATGGCCATGGAAGAGGGAGAGAAAATGTGTTTCCTATTCTTGTCTAGTGTTTGTTATGTTTAAAAAAGATGACTTCAACATAACAAAACCCATACTTGTCCAACTAAAGGCATGGGACAAGTATGGTGTCAAGTAAGGTGTAAATAGGACAAAGTATGGCAAGACAAGATTGGGTTAGGTGGTGAATCACCAACACCTTAATCCTTGTCTTGCTTGCTTAGTACTAATTAATCAAGACTTGATTAATTAGTTCCATGGGCCTTGGTTGCATGGGCCTTTCATGGGCCTCTTGGAACATGGCCCGTGGCCATTTCCAACGAGGTCCCGTGATTCGCTCATCGCCTCCAAGCCTTCCTTACCGGAAATGTCCAACATTATCCGACGCGATCAATCCCAAGACTCCAAGCCTTGTCTCGATCCGTAAAGTCCTATTCACTTACGGGCACATGACCCAAAACCCAGTTTTGGTCATGTCCCGAGACAACTCCCTTTTGGCCATTCTCCATAAATGTGTCAATGAGTTTCATCCTCCGGTGTGACCCTTAGGTTTATGCATGTCAATAGATCAACGTAAAATCCCATTTTACTTGATCCTATTTAAGTGGCAACTAACGAGACTTTAGTATTGCCTGACACTACATAACGAATCGACCCTGTCAATTCTAACCTTTCCGTCGTCCCTGTCATTATCCTTTTATCTCCGATATCCTGATTGAGATAAGGCATAGAGCCGTCATCCTTATTATTCTCAATCACCGTTCCTTGATATGTGAGATGACTGAAGATATGATACCCAGTATCATGTGCATGGCCATGCTATTCTTCCAGTCACTCTCGATCAAGAGGCCGAGAACCGATATCTTTCCCATACCTTAGTATGAGGGATAAATCCCTTAGCCGTCTTTCGTGTCACTCATGTAGCCCGTCCCCAAGCCAATCCTGGCCGTTATGGAAGCCCTGTTACGGACAACGTTAGGCTCAGGTCAAACTCAGTTGTTCACTACATAGCGATCACAAAGACTCCTTGGTCTAAGGATACATGACAAGCTACAACACTGAATATGTTCATGACTTAATCTATGGCACATATTCAGGGCGGGTCGTCCAATATCATGTCCCACATGATATCTATGATCAGACTCCGGAATCCCATTCCAATGACTAACAGAACGTAAGCCATAAAGAGCCATCTTTCATACTAGTCGCTTCTAGTGAAGCTTTGTTGACTAGGGACCCATCGAGTGTGATCTATCTCGATCTATGGTTCTATTCGCATGGTGGGCATAGATCAGAGCACACATCGATATATTACTCCAACACATAAGTAATATAAAGCCGCTTTAATTTTATTGCTAACGATGATATATACATTTGGACATTTAGGATTGAACTACGGGCACTAAGACTAACAATCTCCCACTTGCCCTAGTTCCAATCTAAACTCCAATATGTCCCCATCGACTTTACATGTCTAACATGTTCAGGCAGTGACACTGCCTTAGTCAAAGGGTTGGCTATGTTATCATCTGTTGCAATATCGGTTATCTTCACTTCACCTTAGTTCAGTATTTATCTGATGAGGTGGATACGCCGCAGTACATGTTTGGATTTGTTATACGATCTAGGCTTTTAGCTTGCGCAATGGCCCTTGTGTTGTCGCAAGATGGATTCACCGGGCTGGATGGGTTTTTAATTACACCCAGCCCTGCCATGAATTTCCAAATCCACATAGCCTCCTTAGCTGCCTCTACAGCATCCATGTACTTGGCCTCTGTCGTAGATTCGGCAATGGTATCTTGCTATACGCTTTCCCAGCTAAAGCTCTGCCATTCAGCGTAAACACATATCCTGATTGACTTCTAAAGTCATCTGGATTTGTCTTGGAAAACTAGCGTCTACTCATCCTTCGACGACTAGTTCAGCATCATCTTTCCCCCGGGTTAGAATGATGTCTACTGGTACAACATAAGGCTTACGAGACGTCTAGTCTCATACATGTCATGGCATATATGATCGATCCTGCCCCCAGGCGCATAGGATTCTCATCATCCTTTTCAGCTCATCAGGTGTCTTAGGACACTGAGTCTTGCTGAGATGAATGCCATGACTAGTGGGTAAGAGTCCTTTCTTTGAATCGAGCATTAAGAACCTACTCAATGCCTTGTTCACATAGGTTCCCTGACTTAAATCCAAGACCCTCTTGGTGCGATCTCTACATATCTTAATCCTTAAGATATGAGAAGCATCGCCTAAGTCCTTTATTGAAAAACACTTCCTCAACCAAGCTTTAGTCTCGTGCAAGGTTGGGATGTCGTTTTCAATGAGAACCAGAAAGGTAATATTGCTCCCACTAGCCTTCTTATAAACGCAAGATTCATCCTCGTTCTTGATTAAGCCAAATCCAATTACAGCTTCATCAAAACGAAGGATCCAACTCCGAGAAGTTCGTTTCAATCCATAAATGGATTTCAACAACTTATAAATCTTTCCTTTATTCTTCGGATCGTCAAAACCTTTGGGCCGAGACATACAAACGTACTCAGTCAAATTTCCATTTAGGAAAGCGGTTTTGACATCCACTTGTCATATCTCGTAATTATGATACGCAGTTATGTCAAGAAGAATTTGGATCGATTTTGACCATAGCCACTAAGGAGAAGGTTTCCTCATAGTCAATCCATTGGATCTGCCTATAACATTTCGCCACAGTTGAGCTTTGTAGGTCAGAGGGTTGCCGTCCATGTCCATCTTCACCTTGAAGATCCATTTGCATCCTATGGTCCTCACACCATTGATAGGATCAACCGGTTCCCAGACTCGGTTGTCTGACATGGATTGCATTTCCTCCCTCATGGCTCCCAGCCATAACTCGGAGTTGGGCCCATCCACGACTTCCTGAAAGGTGGCTGGATCATCGTGATCCACCATGACTTCATTGTCACCTCCGGATACCATATCTTGGAGGTGGAAGATTGATCCTTTCAAATCGCCTTGGACCTTCCGGAATTGTAACAGGAATTGGTTCTTACTCTACGACAATCTCTGGCTCCTTTCTACTGGGTTGCCAATTGGTTTAGACAGATCTGTACCATCCTGAATTTCTTCGAGATGCACAGTCCTCCCAATGACGTCTTTGGAAACAAAACTTCTTTTCCATAAAGACCCCACCCCAAGCGACGAACACCATGTTCTCACTGGGATTGTAGAAATAGTATCCCCTTGTTGCTTTGGGATACCACACGAAGGTGCATATCTCAGATCTTGGTTCGAGCTTAGTCGAAACCAAATGTTTCACATAAGCCTCGCAACCACAAATCTTTAGGAAGGACAAAGCGGGCATCATCCCGTACCATTTTTAAAATGGTGTCCCTTCCACACCATTCGTCGAAGCCCGATTCACTATGAATGCGGTCGTCTCTAGAGCAAAACCCCTAAAAGAGATTGGGAGATCATTCCAACTAATCATGGAACAGACCATTGTCTAACAATGTCCGATTTCTCCGTTTGGCTACACCTTTCAACTACAGTGTCCCAGGAGGAGTCCATTCCAAAAGGATCCCATTTTCTTTTAGATGATCTAATAACTCTGTGGTCAAGTATTTTCCACCTCGATCCAATCGAAGTGCCTTAATACCTTTGTCGAGCTGGTTTTCTACTATAGTCTTAAACTCTTTGAATTTATCAAAAGCTTCAGACTTATGTCTAACCGAATAGACATAACCATATTTACTGTAATCATCAGTAAATGTGATAAAGTAGCTAAAACCCCTCCTGGCAAGTGAACTTATTGGTCTACACACATTCGAGTGTATCAGCCCCAATAATTCACCCGCCCTTTCATCGCCATCGATAAAGGGCACTTTAGTCATTTTGCCCATCAAACAAACCTTACACCTATCGATCGAATGGAATTCGAATGAACCTGAAAGCCCGCACTTCTGAAGTGCTGATAGGCGCTTCTTGTTTATGCGACCCAAATGACAGTACCATAACAGAGTTAGGTTTAAATCGTTGGATTTAGACCTCTTGGTATTAACGGAATATATAGAACTTGAGGCATTGTTACCCATATCTAATATGTACAATCCTCCAACCATGTCAGTACTGGTATAAAACATATCATTGCATAGAACATTGAAAACTCCATTTCCAATATTAACATTATATCCTTCCTTGTCAAACACGGATACAGATATAATATTCCTACTAAAAGTAGGTATGCAATATACATTATACAATACTAAGACAAGGCCTCTTGGCAAAGCAAGACTCATGGATCCTACAGCAGTTGCCACAACTCTGAGGTCCATTTCGTGCTTTCCAAATCTCTCCTACTTTCAGCCACCATATATTAGTGCATGTGTGAGATTCAGTCATGGTATCTAATACCCATGAATCTTTGGAAGTAGAGAGATGTAGCTCTATAGAGTTAATACCGAATGAAGGCACGATCCCACCGCCCTTCCTTAGATCATCCAGGTTTCCTGATGAAGGCGCAGTCCCACTGCCCTTCTTCAGATCATCCAGGCTATTTGATGAAGGCGCAGTCCCACTGCCCTTCTTCAGATCAGCCGTGAACTTCCTGTAATCCCGGTTCCAATGACCAGGCTGTTGGCAGTAGAAGCAGACATTCTCAAGTGTCTCATCTTTCCTGCCAAGTGCGCATGGGCCCAGCCCTTGCCACTTCCAATTCCCTTGTTGACCATCAGAATATCCTTGGATCCCAGATCCCTGAGATATTCTTCTCAGCAGTTAATGACACTTCATGTAACTCTGATATGGTCTTAGAGAAAGCCTTGTCAAGGACATATTCTTTGCGTTCAGACTTGAGGACTATCCTCAAAATTCTGTACCAGTCCAAATAGTTTGTCCCATTTAGCTTGACCCTGTCAAGAATGGTTTTTAATGACAAACTATTAATGTTCGCTGAACTTGCCATTTGATCTACAACAGATAAAATTCAATCAGTAAACTGAATAAATTTTATGAAGATCAAGCTTAAACACCAACAATCGATTCTAAACCTTTAGAATCTGAAACCAAGATCCTTGATTCACTCGATTAAGCTGAACTAATGCTCACCACTTAATCGAGCTATGTAGGTAGGACTCCATCCAATCACATCCAATGTGACTCTTGGCTAGGGTATGTACTTATGTACACGACTTACCCTATCTGTTACCCTAGCTCAACCTCAGGCCGAGAATCGTAGTCGGGTCCACCAATTTTCAACTATGGCTCGTCACTATGTAGGTGCTCCGCTAATGCGCACGACACCCACATATGTCGTCCAAACCTACTACCCCGCTTCCCCATGGATGCTCCGCTAATGCGCACGACAATCATAGGACGGGGAGGTAGTAAGGTGTTGATGATTGGGAGGTATCGGACATGACCCGCTTTTACTTGTCTAGTTGTGTTCAAAACTTTGGCACATCCTAGATGCGATGAGCACATCAACTACATTCCAAATGCAATGATGCCTCAAATTACATCCAATGTAATTCTTCCTTTGAACCCTTCAACTACATCCAATGCAATGACGGTTCTAAGGGTTCACACACAAGGATTAAAATTCCAATTTTATCTTTGCATGTGAGGTGATATGCTCGGTAAATAAAGTTAAGCATGCAATTCTAAAACACATAGAATTAATCATGCATAAACTAAACCAAGCATAAAGCGATAAATGTGCACATAATAGCCCCCTAAACTAACTCCCACTAGCTTCTTGAGCTCCACCGACTCCAAGCCGATGCCAACACCCGAAAAGCCACCAAATGACCTTTTCGCCCTTTCTTCGTCTTGAGTAAAATATTACAATTTAATACACGACTCGCAGGTCGGGAATAAATAAATATTACAAACAAGTGGTTCGACGACCACACCTTGAAAGAATAATTACACGTTAACTCTAACGGCTCGCAGGCCGTGAAAAGCGATAAATAATTAAATTGAGCTCGGGGCTATTATGTACACCATGCCAACATCACATCACACATCGTGTTATCAAACAAGAATGTTATCAAACATCATGTGATTTTCCGGTTTTAATTAATAGCCAAGTTTCGAAATTTTTTGATGCTCGGTTTATCGAAACCGTTCAAAAATGAAACTTTTGAACATTTGATCTTCGAGTTCATCATGACGGTTCCAAACTCGTCATAACTAACAAAACGGTTTAGCCTTGGCATATCAACCATCCAATGGTCATGCTTGGCCTAGCTCCGTCCAACGGAGCCCCGTTCGGTCCCGGTTTCGGCTCCCCGAGAGTCCCGCTCCCGAGACCCAAAAATCAATTTTTTTTTTCAAAATTTCCAGATTTGAAATAATTTTCAAAAATTCATTTTACATGTATTAAATCCATAAACAATAATTTAAAACATGTTATCAAACAATTTAGCAAAACAACATGCCAAAAACGAAACTTTCAAGCAAAACCGAAACTTTGAACACCGTCTTGTGAATCCCGAAGGTAGCACGGCTCTGATACCACTGTTGGGTCTCGAGGTAAGGTTGGAGATGAACCAACTCGCAGCGGAAAATCAATGAAAACCAAGAGACGATTAAAACCATGAAACAACTAACAAAGAATGGATTCACAAGAGAAAATTTCAGCACTAGTTCTTACCAAAACAAGAACACCGGGTAACGAATGATTGGCTTGAGTCTCCAAGACGCCTACGTATCCACATGGGAATCAAAGCCACGTAGTTCTTCTCTTTGAGGACTCAAGAACACAAAAATGGAGGAGGAAACTAGCCAAACCCGAAATGGCCATGGAAGAGGGAGAGAAAATGTGTTTCCTATTCTTGTCTAGTGTTTGTTATGTTTAAAAAAGATGACTTCAACATAACAAAACCCATACTTGTCCAACTAAAGGCATGGGACAAGTATGGTGTCAAGTAAGGTGTAAATAGGACAAAGTATGGCAAGACAAGATTGGGTTAGGTGGTGAATCACCAACACCTTAATCCTTGTCTTGCTTGCTTAGTACTAATTAATCAAGACTT
Source organism: Erodium maritimum (assembly GCA_963921825.1). Lineage (NCBI taxonomy): Eukaryota > Viridiplantae > Streptophyta > Magnoliopsida > Geraniales > Geraniaceae > Erodium > Erodium maritimum. The sequence goes on from OY997592.1 coordinate 26,168,796, forward strand.
GATTAATTAGTTCCATGGGCCTTGGTTGCATGGGCCTTTCATGGGCCTCTTGGAACATGGCCCGTGGCCATTTCCAACGAGGTCCCGTGATTCGCTCATCGCCTCCAAGCCTTCCTTACCGGAAATGTCCAACATTATCCGACGCGATCAATCCCAAGACTCCAAGCCTTGTCTCGATCCGTAAAGTCCTATTCACTTACGGGCACATGACCCAAAACCCAGTTTTGGTCATGTCCCGAGACAACTCCCTTTTGGCCATTCTCCATAAATGTGTCAATGAGTTTCATCCTCCGGTGTGACCCTTAGGTTTATGCATGTCAATAGATCAACGTAAAATCCCATTTTACTTGATCCTATTTAAGTGGCAACTAACGAGACTTTAGTATTGCCTGACACTACATAACGAATCGACCCTGTCAATTCTAACCTTTCCGTCGTCCCTGTCATTATCCTTTTATCTCCGATATCCTGATTGAGATAAGGCATAGAGCCGTCATCCTTATTATTCTCAATCACCGTTCCTTGATATGTGAGATGACTGAAGATATGATACCCAGTATCATGTGCATGGCCATGCTATTCTTCCAGTCACTCTCGATCAAGAGGCCGAGAACCGATATCTTTCCCATACCTTAGTATGAGGGATAAATCCCTTAGCCGTCTTTCGTGTCACTCATGTAGCCCGTCCCCAAGCCAATCCTGGCCGTTATGGAAGCCCTGTTACGGACAACGTTAGGCTCAGGTCAAACTCAGTTGTTCACTACATAGCGATCACAAAGACTCCTTGGTCTAAGGATACATGACAAGCTACAACACTGAATATGTTCATGACTTAATCTATGGCACATATTCAGGGCGGGTCGTCCAATATCATGTCCCACATGATATCTATGATCAGACTCCGGAATCCCATTCCAATGACTAACAGAACGTAAGCCATAAAGAGCCATCTTTCATACTAGTCGCTTCTAGTGAAGCTTTGTTGACTAGGGACCCATCGAGTGTGATCTATCTCGATCTATGGTTCTATTCGCATGGCGAACCAAGATCAGAGCACACATCGATATATTACTCCAACACATAAGTAATATAAAGCCGCTTTAATTTTATTGCTAACGATGATATATACATTTGGACATTTAGGATTGAACTACGGGCACTAAGACTAACACTAACAAGCTCCGGCGTGATCTCGATCACTCGCCCATCTTTCCTTTTCCTCTGTCTGCGGCACGATCTAATAAGAACACAATTTAAATACTTTTAAGTTCGCAGACATAAACTGGAATTTAATAAACTTGACGCCTAAAAGTAACCCCGACAATGTCGATCACTCCCAAACTTCCCAATTACTCGACATTGTCGATAATGGACTCGGAAAAGCCCTATTTGCCCGACATGGCAAATCTGCCCGGGTTTTGAAAACGCCCTTCCGAGGCTCCGAAAATTCCCGTTTTCGTTTCTACGGTCTTAGAATAATTCAAGGGTTCATATGCACTCGACGGAATCCAATTCCGACTTCCGAGTAATTTAAATAGCGTTTCAAGTTTCTAAAACCCGTCAATTACAACTTTTACAATTTAATTCCAAATTGCGATCCGAATGTAGATTAATGACTCGGAGAACGTCCTAAACCATCCGAACACGAAACCCGAGCACCCAAGCACGTGGGCCCCACCCGGCCAACCTTGGCCGTGGGTGGCTAGGGCCACTTTGGGGCGGCCCACCATGGTGGTGGCCGGTCCTAGCTCCGGCCAGCCACTCCATGGCCCGCCAGCCACCATCCACGGTGGCCGGAGCTCCCCCCCGAGCCTCCGGTCACCGGAAAACGTCATCTCTTCGCTCCAAAACACCTCCAACACACCCCACACCTCAACTCATCCATATTCAACCCATTTCAATCCAAACCCTAACTTTTAATCTTAACCAAACGAGAATCGGTTAGGTGCTCACCGTAGAGAACGTCGATGTGAGCTCGATTCTTCTATCTTTGAGACGATCCAACGGTTTGATGATCGGGAATAGTGACAAAACCCCAACACCCCCTTCTCTTTTCTCTCTTCTTCTACTTCTCCTTCTCTCTCTAACACTTTGCATTTTTTCCCCTTTTTTACATATGGCCGACCACCCCCCCCCCCTCACATGTAGTCTTCTTGTTTTACCCCATAAACCTAACACCACCACATTGGTGACATGTGGCAAGTGGGTCCCACACCTTTTTGGATAATATCTCCTAGATATTTTCCAATCAGATTCGCGAAATCCGGACGTTTCGGGCCCCAAACAGGCACTTTTTCCAAGAAATTACAAAACTTCGCGGGCTACAAGGAAACGGCTCAACGAATACCGCTACGACGACGGCTAAGCTTTTTGGATCCAAACCGGTCCTCGAATGGACCAAAACGTCGCTCGGTTGACTTTTCCAGCGAAAAGTCAACATTTCCCAAATTGGTCAGAAAGTTGCCCTGAGTCCCCCGGAACTCACTTTGGTCGTTATCGGGGTAAAATTAAGTCCGGTATGACCCTCGGGGTCAAACTTAGGTTCAATTAAGTGTTTGTCTTAACAATTTTAAATTTTCCTGTTTTTCGCAGATTTGACTGGCGTTGACCGGGAGTGGTTCTTACATTCTTTGCATCTTTGAAGTGTTTTGAAGTTGTGGCAATTTTTGGACTATCCTTTACTCTTGATCTTGTTTCATAAACATGAGTTGGGACAGGTTTGGACTTCTTCTTCTTTTTCAAACTGATACTAGAGGACAAGGACAGATTTGTGGTTCCCAATCCCATATCATTTACTGTTTGTAGGACTTGATTGTGCAAGGCTGGACTTAACCCATATGGTGATTGGACTGAGGGATCAATTTGAATTAAACCACTTTCTAAACCTTCCAACCCCTGAGAATGTGGTATGAGAAGACTTTGAGATTTGGTAAGGATAGGGGCATTTAATGCTGTAGTAGGTTCCAATGAGTCTAACCCTCTAATTTTAGACAATGAGCCAACTTGGGGGCATGTTAGCAATAAATGGAGCGGGGCCAAGACTGTCCCTTCACCAGCTAAAGGTAACTGAACTAGAGAGTGTGAGGAGTGAGAGATAACTACCTCAGATTGTAGGTTGTTGGTCATTAAGTCCAAGGGACAAAGATGAGGAGACAAACATTCTCTAGTTAATTCAACTACCTTAGTCAGCGTACCTACAGTATTTTCCACCAAAGTCTCCTCAATAGAAGGAACTTGTGTCAGGCCTGGCAGATCTTCAGCATCATAAGTGTCTAATACGATTTTCCCACCAAAACTTTGATCTGAGATAGGTAGAGTCTGAACGGGTATTGTAGGATCTGATGAAGTTTCCATGGGAGAAGCTGTGCACTCAGGATTGGGGCTGAGGATGGTATTATGCAGAGGTAGAGGAGATTGAGTTGTTGGAGACTGAGAATCTGAGAAATTTTCAGATATAATTGGAGGGGATAGAGAAGGATCTGACTCAGAAGGAAGCTCTGCCTCTTCACTAGAAGTGGAACAAGAATAGAAAGCCTCTCCAAGAATATGAGGAACTTCTGAGACAGAAAGAGAAGAGATCCAAACTCTTCATAACTGATTCCCTAGCAATATTAGCACTTCCTTGTCAATTTTCCTCAGGCTGTGAGAGTGCATTAGAACATAAGCTGTATCTACCAATACTCCAGCCTTGGATTGAGGATGAATGTGAATTAAGGAACCAAATTGTTTGATGCAAGCTTCAAAAGTCTCCTCACACCAACCTTTGAAAGGAACTCCTTTGATGAAAACCCAAATAAAATGGCCACCTTTGTCAGTCAGCTCAAAACTATCAGAAATGAAAGTGAGCCAGTTGTAGAGCCAACTTCCTTCTTCTTTTTTGAATTCTCTGTCATAAAGTTCATCTGGACAACCAACCATAACCACTTTGTTGCCAAGTGATTTAACTTGAACTTCTAAGACCCCTTGTAGAGCCAAATCCCTCATAATAGATGCAGCAGTATGGGAACTGTGGGTTAGAGCAAGATGGCATTTTTGTGAAAAAACCAGTTGATTGGAGACTATAGAGCCTCTAGCAATGGGAGCATAATCTTCAGAATGCTCAACCAAAGAAGGATGGGGAGGAGATCCTTTCCTAATTTGCTCAGGGTTTCTCGGCCAGGGTTTGGTGACAAAGAGTTTATGTCCCTCAATAATGGCTCCATTAAAGGAATGTATTGCCTGGAGAAGATTTTCTGCTCGAAGGAAGTAACAAAACCCAAAGAACCTACCATTTGCATTCGGCTTAGGCGCTACAGTTGTTTTGGAAATTCCATTGATGGAAGAGAAGGTATTTCTTAGCCATTCCTCAGTGGCAAAATTGGGTAGTTTATGCACAAAGGCTGCAAACAAATGGCTTTCTATGGATTCTTTCTTTCTAGTAGGATATGAGATCTGGTTAGACTGAGCAACAACCCCAAAACCCAACCTTTTCAAAACCTGCTCTTTCCTTTGAAAGTCATGACTGGACCTGTTTCTTTTGAGTTTAGTAGTGGTTGGAGTTGAATCTGACCTAGAGGGAATAGGCTGTAAGTTCTTATCATAAAACATCTTTTGACCATGAATGAGCTTGGTACGACTTCTTGGAGAGTATTCTTGTGTGTGATCCGAGGAGGCTTGCGATCTATGTCTTCTTCCTTTCCTTTTGAGCACTTTCTTTAAAGGACGTTCGAAGCTAGGCGGAGGACCAATGGTGGAGGAAGAAGCAGCCTTGTGGGACAGAAGTGGACCTGAACAAATTGTACCAACTGACTGTGAATCAAGCCTGAAAGACGGTGGTCCGGTGATCTGAGAAGTCACCATGAACATTACACCTCGATCAAGGCTTAAGATTCAATAGAAAACTCTTCGTAATACTCCATAAATCTTCAAGACCTAGGACTGATGAGCTTCAGAACTTGCTCTGTTCTTCAGTTTGAACAGTGACTTTGAAGACTATTGTAGCATTCTAGAGAGCATTATTCTTTAAAATTATTAATGGGAGATGTTTTGTTTCCCTGTCATATAAAATATCTATTTTAAATGATCTTATATGTTGATATCATGATCTTGAGGTGTCAATTATTTTGTTTGGTTTTAAGAAAAAAGTTATGGTTTTTACTAACTACGACCAACGAAGTAAGTTACCCGGAATATTTAAAATTCATAGAGAAAGGTTGAGATTTTGTAAAATTCTAATTCCTTGGAATCTGCATTGTTTTGATTTATAATGATTTTTAAAATTTTAAAATCATAATTTACCGACTTGTTAAATAAAGTGAATTTTCGAAATTCATATAAGATTATGCACTTGTTGAAATTTCTCATTTTTTCCAGTACATTTTATTTTTATTTGTAATGATTTTAGAATTTATAAAACTAGATTTTTCGAAAGCGGATAAGGGTGAAAACCTCAATTTTGCTCTTAAAAGTAAGTGTTAGCTGAATTTTGGAAATACATATAAATTGTTGTGTATTTCGAAATTTCCTCACCTTTTGGAATCTGAATAATTATTATTTATAGTTATTTTAAAAATTATAAAATTAAAATTTTCAAATTAGGTTCTAATTTTTCATAAAGCACTTGTTTTGACTTTACCGAAAAATTTGAATGTGTTTTTGTTAAATAAGGTGAGTGGCCGTGAATTGTTTGGAACATTCATACATGACCATTAGATTAACATATATGTTTGACTTTAAAAAATCAATAGGAACGAAATAAATATCTCAAATTGATACAAAGTTACATTTTTGTATTATTATTTGAAATGTGTAACATAACCTTAGTATGATCAATATTAAGTGAAAAACGTTCTGCATATCTCTGTAACAGAGGTGATCCCTATCTAGGGTTTGCGTCGTCGACCACTCCCCGCGCCGCCGCCAGCCACGCTTGGGCCGCCCACGTCTAGCGTTCCACCATCGTCGACCAACACCCTCTCTCTCCATCCCCAGCGATGCATCACCCGCATCCGTCCTTTCAACAGGTTCCGCCGCCACACCACCGCCACGGCGAGGAGTCTCCTCTCCACCGGGGATTGGTACCGTGCCCGCCGCCGCTTCCTCACCAGGGCACGCCCCCGTATCCGGTCTCGTCCTTCTGGCCTCCGGGCATGCACCACCGAAAGGAAGGCTGGTCCATGCATGGGTGGGGGCACAGGCCCCCTGGACCAGTCGGTAAATAGGCACCGCACCACCGGGCAGAGGTGGGTTATCATGAAGGGTTCCGCTACTCGGGTGAGGAACGAGATCGTGAAGAGACCAATCGGAGAGCGTACGGGCCTTGGGAGATACCGTCCTACCTGCATGTGCGCCCTCCACGAGATCCGAGCATGGTGGCGCCGCCACTGATCCATCCAAACCGGCTGATGGCGTCATATCGAAGGCACATAAACCCTAGTTGGTCTGCCAAACCTAAGGGTCGAGTCGGGCCACATCGAGCTTCGAGGCTGGTAAGGCCGTCACCCAGGCAGTTCACCCCGAAGCCTCAGCCAGCTAGGCCGACGACGGTGATCGTCCCGAGGGAGGACTCTCCTGCACCACTGTCTCCTGCTCGACCTAGGCCCCCGGTGGACCGATACACTAAAGGAGAGATGTCGCTGGTCCGTCGAGGAATACTGTGCTACACTCCGGGCATTGGCCCCCGTCCTTGAAAGACAAAGAAGAGGAAGGAGACAGAAGAGCCTGCGGGGTTATCCGGAAAGCCTCAGGGACAGGATGAGATTACGGGTGGTGGTAGCCCCTCGAGGGACTAATGAACCCACAAAGCGGGGGTAGGGAGGCCTGCTTAGGGACTATACCTACAGACCCAAGACAACTACAGCCGGGAGGTCTCGGGGAATCCGCACTGAAGGCTAAGTTACTTTTCAATTTTCCTGTTTTAGGTCGAATAAAGATTTGGTTAGATAGGACTAGGCTTTGGGATGTGTATTTTTTTGAAACGGTGGATCAAGAATTCCTTGTGTTCGGATCTGCGAGGCAAAGCAGGCTACCTTTATGGATCCATGAGCGCCTAAGAATCTGGAATCCTGGACTTTATGTCCTATCCTATAAGATTAATTTGTTACAGTTAATATATAATATCTAGTTTCCGTTTCAAAAAAAAGTACGACCAATATTCCAAAAAAAATCCCCACCACTCATTATAAAATGAGTCAACAAATCAATTAGATTTCATCATTCCATTCATAAGCTGGATGGTTATACAAGTTTCTTACCATTTTAAGATAACATGTGATTTTTACTAATAAAATCTTAATTTGTTTTCCTAAACAACTAAGAAGATAAAAATGGCCAATAATCTTAACGTTAAGATCATTTTCAGCCATTTTCCTTTCATTCTAGTGCGAAAAGAAAGTTTTTAACAAGCACCACATAAACATGAGCGTATGTCTTAAGATTTTTTTTTTTTTTTCATTTGTCGGAGGATTGGGTGGGACGCCATGGAAATGCCACATGGCCTGAGAATCTCCATCATCGCTGAGCACCACAATTCTCGCTTCAATCTCTTGTACCCCACCCACCACTTCCTCTGTGTACACAAGCTTTTGATCTTTCTCCCTCTCTCGCCCCACCACCATAGAACCATTTTTCTTCACCTCCGCTGGTGAGCAATGGTCTCACCTTCAGTCAACCTCTCCTGCACCGTCTTCTCCAAGGCCCTAATCCCGATTCCCGTCTCCAAGGACTTCCCAGCTGAGTTCTCGCTCGGCAACCACCGTGGATGTCAGCTCAAGAGGTTGACCCGGGCGGTGGCGACGGAGGCGCCGGTGGTTCAAGGCGATGGGAAGCGGTCACCGGAGAAGAAGCTCCGGATACTTGTTGCTGGGGGCGGGATCGGCGGGCTGGTGTTTGCATTGGCAGCGAAGAACAAAGGATTTGATGTGAAGGTGTTCGAGAGGGATTTGAGTGCTGTGAGGGGGGAGGGCCAATACAGAGGTCCAATTCAAATACAGAGTAATGCTTTGGCTGCTCTAGAAGCCATAGATGAGAAGGTTGCCGATGAGGTTATGAGAGTTGGGTGCGTCACCGGTGACAGGATCAACGGCCTGGTTGATGGGATTTCAGGTTCTTGGTGAGTGAGTTCCTTGGGATTTTGAACTACACTTCATTTGTTTCATTTATGGTAAATATATTTGCATTTAGCTATTGAAGTTTGCTGCTGGCTATGTGGTTCTAGTTGAAAGTTTTGAGTAGCTATGTCAGTCAACAACCATTATCAATGTTAGGTATTAGAGCATCCACAATGGTATACTATGACTAGTAGTAAGGAGCCATTGTTTTGCACTTGAAATTAAATTGTTTGCATTTTTTAAGATTCGTTGCAGCCACTTGTCGGCGTACGACCCCTACCACGGCTGGTCGTGGCAGCGAGCCGTGGCAGGGCCTGCAACGGCACGCCTGCAACGACGCTGCCACGACCATTGCAGCTGCCCTTAAGGAGTATTGCATAGGCCAACTTTTGACTTTTATATAGTCTATGATCCTATATTATTTTATTCTATTGGTCTCCTTGCATTTGATGCAGTCTGTGCTTATAAGGCAATGAAAGTTTGGGATTGTCATATCTGATATTTCTGGGTGGAATTAAGGTTTTACAAGACATTGTGTCAAACGTTTTTTTTTTGGTTGACATTTCTTAGTAGGTTTGTAGCCAAGGTGTATCTGAAATAAATAAATTATCAAAACTTGGCTGGGCTGGATAAATATATATTTAAAATGTGACTAAAAATGTGAAGTAAATTAGGGAGGGTTGGCGGCAAATGATAATTTCTTTAGCTAACCTCAATGTTATTCAGGAAATTACCTGTCGTGGGTGGTGGTGGCCATTGACAATTTTTTTACATATATTAAATTTTTCTAAAGGTACGGAAAATTTGTTCAAGAATATATTGATACTTCAAAGTCTAAAACTTTTCCTGGGAGATTTGGTTTTGTAAGTATTGAACCAAAACATGACATGTGGTTTGTTATTAGGTATGTCAAGTTTGATACATTCACTCCAGCAGCAGAACGGGGACTTCCAGTCACACGAGTTATTAGTCGAATGACTCTGCAGCAAATTTTAGCTCGTTCTGTTGGGGAAGATGTCATAATGAATGAAAGTAACGTTGTTAATTTTGAAGATGATGGAACAAAGGTAACATAGTTGTACTTATAATTGGTTGAACATTGAGTTGATAGCTTGTTATTGAGAACAGGGGAATACAATGTTGTCACTTTCTATTTTGAATATGCACTTGATAGCACGTTTCTTGGCTATATCATTGATGTGGGAATGTTACTCTCTTGGTACTGTTGCATTGCACAAGCTTAGGTTACTGTGATGTTGGAGAATGGACAGCGTTATGAAGGCGACCTTCTGATTGGAGCTGATGGAATATGGTCAAAGGTACGATTATCTAGCAAATTCTATTCTGAATTACTTTACCTTCTGAGTCTCAGATAAGCCGTGCATTGGACATAGGTGAGGAAGAACTTATTTGGGTTAGATGAAGCCACGTACTCCGGCTATACTTGTTATACTGGCATTGCTGATTATGTGCCTGCTGATATTGAAACTGTTGGGTATCGGGTATTTTTGGGACACAAACAGTACTTTGTTTCTTCAGATGTGGGTGGAGGGAAGATGCAGTGGTATGGGTTTTACAACGAACCAGCTGGTGGGGTTGATAGTCCTAAGGGTAAGTGTGAACCAGTTCCAGGTTCCTAGACACATTAGGACCTTGCTCTTTTAGAAAGTATCTTCCAAAAGGTGTACCATAGTTGAGAAATATTGTGAACAGGAATTTGATGGTTATAATAGCAGTGCTGTTTTCGCTCTTGATGACAACAAAAAAAGGAGTGACTAACATTCTCTTTTGCTGGCAGGTAAAAAGGAAAGGTTGCTTAAAATATTTGGAGATTGGTGTGATAATGTGACGGACTTGCTACATGCCACCGATGAAGAAGCCATTCTTCGACGAGACATTTATGATCGAAGACCCATTTTTACATGGGGAAAGGGCCGGGTAACCTTACTCGGAGATTCTGTTCATGCTATGCAGCCAAATTTGGGCCAAGGGGGATGTATGGCTATTGAGGTAACTTGCTTTTTCTGGCTTAGATACGGTTAAATTATGTATTACTGTGCCATTATTGAGATCTTCCCTGCTTCTTTTGTATGTTTCTTTGGGCCATATCATGTATTATGCATCCTTTTTATAAATTTTTCTAAATGTTTTTCATGATTTTCTTTCGTCATTATTCTATTGTGTACTATAGAAGTATAGTTGGAATATATTTTACTTTATATATATTAGTCACAATAATGATGGCCTATATGATAAAAGGTTGTATGTTATGGGCCTTACGGACTGTAAAGGAATGAGATAAGCAAGCACACCACAAGGGTGTGGCCGGCTAGGGTTGGGGCTGAATATTAGTTTATTTCCTTTTTATTAATGTCTTTGAGTTCAAGTAATATTAGGAATAAGTAAGTTAGATAATTACCAATTACGACTGTATTAGGGTTTTGGTTTTAGGTAATCTCCTTGGCTATATATACCAAGAGAGGTGAATGAATAAAATAGACTAAGAATAATAAGAATATTTTGGTCTCTCCGAAGGTCTTTGAGTTCCCTTTATAATGAGCTCATAACCGGGTTCCATGACGCGAATCTAGGACCATAACATATTGGTATCAGAGCCAAGCGTTATGGAGCCAAAATCTATGGAGCCACCGAAGTCATTTGAGCAAATGCTCGATGAATTTTTGGCAGCATATGCTGCTGATCGGCTCACTGAATATTTGGCAGCACATGTTGTTGGTCGGGCCAAGAGGGAGGCACAATTCCAGGCTCAAATCAAAGAACCGGCTGCCCGGATAGATTCCCTGGGCGGTAAGCCTGCCGGCACACCTCCGACACCCTGTCAGGAGGACAGTTCTGCAGGTGAGTTGGCTGTCCAGATTGATTCCATGTTTGGCACTGTGCCGACGGATAATAAAGAGGAGGATTCCACGGACAGCGGACAGCAGCGGGAGAAAACCATCCCGGCAACGTCCGTCGTGGGGTTGGGCGACAAAGGGGGGAGTCAAGCACCTCGGTTCGCTCATCTCGATTTTTCGAAGTCCGATGGACGCTCAGCACCAGCAGCTTGGCTGAACCGTTGTGAGGGATATTCCCTCCCCAACGAACAAGTGCAGAGGAGACGGTTTTGTTGGCCACGTTTCACCTGGGGGACGAGGAAGGAGCTACCCGCAAACCACTGAGGACATGGATCCCTCTTAGGCACTTGAGGGCAAGCGTCGTGTGCATGGGGGGAATGATGTTATGGGCCATAGCAGACCGGTACAAGGTGGGATAAAGCCCACCATAGCTGTTGCGCAGCTGCTGCCAAATACTTATAGTCGGCTGGGGTTTTGGCCTTTGGTTAATTAGTAGTTTATTTCCTTTTTTAATAACTGTCTTTTAATTAATGAGTTGTATTAGGTTTTGGTAATTAGAATTATAGTAGGACTTGATGAACAAGCAATCTCCTTGACTATATATACCAAGAGAGGTGAATGAATAAAATAGACTAAGAATAATAAGAATATTTTGGTCTCTCCGAAGGTCTTTGAGTTCCCTTTATAACAAGCTCATAACCGGGTTCCATGACGCGAATCCAGACCATAACACTGTAGTACATAAAATCTGCTCAGTGGCTAGAAGATATCACGTGTAGAGGGAATCAAAGATGGGTTGGTGAAGGGATGTATAGACAAAAAACTGAGGGATATGAGTTTGACGCATTTATTATCTTCATTGTTACAGGATAGTTATCAACTTGCAATGGAGCTTGACAAAGCTTTGAATCAAAGCATTAAGTCGGGAACCCCTGTTGATGTTGTTTCTTCTCTAAAGAGGTAGCGTATTTCTTGCTGACTACAGTACATGTGTCGGTGCATTGACACCACAATCCATTTCATAATGACATACACTCAGGTAACATAGATAAGTATTTGAAGACTGACTCAACTAAAAGTTCAAGCTGATAGTTGAAGGCCCAATTATAGTTATATTTTAACACACACCCTCACAGACATGCCCATTTACGGGTTTGATTGAATGTGAATTATTTAGAAGAGAAGAAGAGCCCATTGAGAAGAGAGATGAGGGTTAGCCCATTAGGGGCAATAGAGAGAAATATCATTTGTTTAGATAGTGGGGTTTGAACCCCTGTCTGTGAGCAAGCTAGCTCTGATACCATATTAGAAGACCAACTCAACTAAAAGCTGAAGCTGATAGTCGAAAGCCAATCATAGTTATACTCTAACAATAAGGAACTGTTAGGAGCACCTCAAGTAAGTGTGTGTGTCTAGAGCTTTGGAAACATGTATCATCTTGAAAGCAAAGATTCATGACTTGTGGTTGGGGAAGATGATGTAAGTCAAGTATTCAATTAGGGGGTTCTGACAATAAGTATGTAGCATGATGCATCTGTTGAATATAGCAAGAACTTCAGTTAATCATGTTTGTGGATATTTGTGCTAATTTTTACAATTGGCTCAGCTATGAGAGAGCTAGAAGGATACGGGTTGCCGTTATTCATGGAATGGCAAGATTTGCTGCAATTATGGCTTCAACTTACAAGGCATACTTGGGAGTTGGACTAGGCCCGTTATCGGTTAGTTGCAGAAAATGAATAAACTATAACAAATTTGTCATTATGATGGAAATACTGAAATGGAGTTATTCTGGCCTGCAGTTTTTAACCAAATATCGGATTCCACATCCGGGAAGAGTTGGGGGAAGAATATTTATGCAACCAGTGATGCCTTTGATGTTAAGTTGGGTATTAGGTGGCAACAGGTCGGTCTGCTCTACCCAACTCCTTATTCCTCTTTCTAGTGTTTTCTTCTATGCTTTCCTTGGGGGAAAACTATGTGAATTTTGTTGATATCCTGTATTGCACAATTCATTGTTGAAGCTATTTTTCTTCGTACTAAAAATCTCATTCAGCTTTCAATATGGGTCAGACTTGGAAGTTTGTTTGACGTGATAAAGTGCCGTGTCATTCCACCGCCAAGCTTGTTGCTACTCTGCATTTTTGTCATGACTGTATATGTTCCATTTATAAATGGACCCCATATTGTATAAAGTGCCAAGAGTTTAGTTTCAAATAAGAATTAAACAAAGGAAATGCCTTCTTAGATGATATGAACGTAGACAAACTTATACAAACTAAAAGAGAAGGTTAATTTTATCTTGTAGCTCAAAGCTAGAAGGGCGGGCAGCATCTTGCAGACTCTCTGATAAGGTAATTATTTCTGAACAGCCGAAAGGGATTTTCTGTGAAATCAGATACAATTTTCAGTATTTCATTTTCATATCAGACATACTATAGCTCATGTGTCAATTTGGCTGAATGTAATATACTCAGGCAAATGACCGACTGCGTCAATGGTTTGAAGATGATGATGAACTAGAGAGAGCTATTAATGGAGAGTATGTGTGATAAACCTGATATTTGGGAATGGATTTCCTTTCAATATTAATTATTTGGTATATGATTATCCATCCTCATTATCTTGTAGGTGGTTTCTCTTTCCGTTTGGAAGTGAGGGTGGTGCTTCAGAACCTATTTGTTTGAGTAGGGATGAAAATAAACCATGCATAATTGGGTATGTCTTTGTTGCTTCAGAATGTGCTGTCTATACCCTATACCCTTCTTATTCTTTCTGGAGAGATGATAAAGGAATGTTGATTGTAATGAATTGAAAGAGAATGCATTTTGCAAATTATCCCTGCCCTCTTATATACAAATGTGTTTTGTGTTGCAGGAGAGAATCGCATGAGGATTTCTTGGGGATGTCGATCTCAATTCCTTTACCTGAGGTTATAATTTGATCCGCCCTTGTGCTTGTCTTTCTTGTTTTATTGGTTGCAAATGAAACTGCATGCTAATTATATTGTCTCAGATTTCTAAGGAACATGCCCGAATCAGCTTCAAGAATGGTGCCTTTTTCCTTACTGACTTACGAAGTGAAAATGGGACCTGGATCACAGAGTAAGTAAAAGGCAGTGAAGTTTAGTGGATTTTTATTTGATAGAGTTCTAATACTATACTTTCTGCAGTATCGAAGGGAGGCGATACCGGTTACCTCCAAACTTCCCTGCTCGATTCCATCCATCAGATGTCATTGAGTTCGGTTCTGACAAGGTCTCGCACAGAGATCCTTCATTTGTGACATGATTATATTAATTGATAAAGTCATGAAATATAGAAATCCTAGTAACATAAAAATGTTAACAAGACACTTTGGCACGTACCAATATTTCAATTTCTTATGTTAGTTTGGAATTGTGCAGGCAACATTTCGGGTGAAGGTACTGAGGTCTCCTGCAAAGAAGGCTGAGGGTCAAGTTCTGCAGGGGGCGTGAAGGTTGGGAGGATAAGTTTTGGGTTAGATAGGAATGTACAGTACAGCATTGATTTTGATTGTGATTTAGAGCAGCCTAGCATTAAGAATTGTGAAAAATGATTCTACTCAAGTAGAACATTATATTACAGGACAAGAATCATATGTTGGGGATTTCTAGTTTCAACTTTGTTGAATTTGATATACCTGTTCATTTTTAGCTAAGTCTCCTTCCACTTTGCTTCTTTCTTCTGTCGTGGTATTGATTTTGTCTTCCTTATTTGATGAGTTAGTCTACACAGGTGCAGTCTTGAGCTCTTTTATCTTATGGGGTCAGAAATAGATTTTGCGCCTGGATTTTCAAAAAGGTAATCTGAGATTTGAGTAATAATAAAGATTGTTCTCCACTTGAAAACCAGGAATTAATAGAGTTACATTGATGGTATTCTCACGATCTCGATTTTATAGACGATACCATAATTTTAATATGATAGGTGACGTCTAATGAATACAATGGGTGAAAGCGAACACGAACACGGGCCAGTTCCAATAGGTGGAAGCACATTACAAGGTAAAAGAAGGAAAAATGTGGTCTGAGAAGGAAACAACCAGATAAGTAGGAATGTTCTGGATCAAGGAACTCTTAATGGAGATGGGGCTTTTTTTCCAGAGCACGGCGAATCAAGGTGCTACTTACTTGATAGGCCAAGTTCGTAAGGGTCGTCTTACTAAACCTTCTTCGTGCGATCCTACAATTGTGTACACTTTCAGACCGATAACTCGGTCTTTGATCCGTGAATGTGCTGTTAATGCCGTGCTGCCGGGTTCGTCGTGGAAACAGGTTGCACTCAAGGCTCAGAATGCAATATCGGATGTCAAGGAGAAAGCCTTTGACGATTCAATTTTGACCTCGGAAGGTGAAGAATTGATCGAGGATGATCATTTTTTTAATCAGCAAAAAGAACAAGTTTTATTCAAACCCAAGCAATTACAAACCGAAGTGAATTACAAGGGGATGTAGAGAGAGAAACGAAAAAGAAAATTACAAGTTAAACAGCTGTAATTAAGAGATAAGACAAAGAGAAAGATAAAAGTGTTGGGAACCCAAACGGCATGGGAAACCCAAACAACTTCAACCAAGGAATCACACGCGCACCCAGCTACACGTCACACCACCCTAAGCAGTCAACGATGCCGGAGCAAGAAAGCCATTCACCAAGAGAAGTTGAGGGTCGACAGATGAGACAACGACAAAGCCGAAGCGAGGAGGACCCCCAACAGCAACCAGCTAAGGTAAAGAAAGGCGGCGGCCGGACAAAGTCAGAGACAACGCCGAGGGGCAGCAAACGCCGTGGGCCATCAGATTCGCCCACACGAGCGGCGGAGCGAGCCGACAGCAACTGACCAGAAAAGGCGAGCAACCCAAAACCCACATCCAACCTAACACACACGAGGACGCAGCCACCAGAGAGTGGAACAAGTCCGGAGAAAAGGTGGTGGCTGGACTCGCTACAGTTCAAATTCGAGGGGGAAAAGGGTCGGACGAGGGCGAGAAGAAAAACGGTCGAGGACACCGCGACGAACGGCGGTAGGTGTGCGGGCCAACCAAGGAGAAGAACAGCGGACTAGTTCTGGCGGGCCAAGGAACGAAGATGACCGACAACAGAGGGAAGAAGAGCAAGTCGCAGGTGGAGGAACATATCTGAAAAGACCAACGAGGTCAGATCCGAGGAGGAGGGAGCTCTACCGCAACCAGGCAGCCAAGGAAGAGGATGTCGAAACGAGCGTCTCAGACCAAAAGGAGAGAGTAAGGGACGACGAGGAGCAGGGAAAATATGGCACGGAGAGGCAAAGAGGAAGAAGGAATCGAAGGCTCGAGGTAGAGGGAGGCTGCCACGAGAAGGGAAGGAGAAGGGGAGGGTCCAGCGACCTCCATGGAAGCCACCATGAAGGTCGCAGGCGGCGACTGAACAGTTCAGAGGGTCATGGGGCGAGGGGTTTTGCTAGAGAGCTTTTTGCACGTTAAGAATAAATATTCTTATGATCGAGGATGATGATTGATTCCTCGATTTTGATCGTTCCTTAGTTTGCTTTTTGGACTTGTTGTCCTCTGTTCCGAGACTATGCCTTTTAGCTCCTATGATTGGAGTTCCCTTATAAACATGTCCTAGTCCTTTGACACTTAGAACCTTTTTTCTCGAAAAGTTCGTCTAGTTTAAATAAAATGTCGAGCTTATAAAAAACGGTACTTATTTGCATAAAAATTGTAAGAGAGGTTTTGGGGATTACAAATGGAATGTGGCCAAGTTCCCCTAATTCGGTCGTGGTAAAGGCATAAGCCATATGAGAGGCACTCCTTTATGAGATGGAGAGACAATGGAGGAATAAAAGAGTCCGGAGCAATTGTCAAACGGTCATGAATTAAAATAGCCACCAACCAAGTGAATTAAATGGCGTCTTGGATCCCCTCGGATTAGGGTTTCTCGGTTTTCTCCATAGGATCGTTTCGTCCAACAGTAGTTTCTCGGAGGCATGGCATCATCGTCTAGGGTACCTCAGGCTCCGCCAGAGGTGGTTCCGTGCTGAGATTAGTAGTAATCTCCGGCAACAAGTCCAAGAGGAGATGTCTAAAGATAAGGTAAAGGCGGTGCTGGATGAGCCAATTCCCTCATGAGAGGAACGTCTGTTTGAGGTGGTTTCGATGGTGGAGGAGTTGAGATCGTTCATCGGAGAAGAGTTCACGACGTGAAAGAGGGAACGATTCAGAGGAGGCCGCAATTGACGTTATGTGGGCAGGAACTTCAACCGAGTAAGGTTTTTATTTTGAACCTTCCCGATTGAGTGGAATTAGTGGAGTGGGGGAAGGTTTTTAGGTCAGTGAGGGATTCGATGGATGTTTAATTGCCGAAATTTCCAAATAAAGCATGTCAGTTCTTTGGGCTTGTCACGTTCAAGAAAAAACACGAGGTTGGATGAGATGGTGAGATGGACCAATTGGACAAAGTGGGGAGATCAAGTACTAATGAGTGGGGATGACTATGTGTCAAATCTCTCTTTTAACGTGCATCAGGACACGATCATCAAGCAATATAGAGACAGTTAAGTACCGGTCGAACCCTTAGGAAGTAAAGGTATCACTAATATTTTACTAAGACTTAGGGACATGAGTTGTCACTTCCACATCCCCGAAAGGGAAAATAAAAGGTAAAAAAGTAAAAGAATTGCCTTTTAAGTCTAGAAGGCAAAGAAATTATGTACACACTACCACCTAAGACACATAACTATTGACTCACGCAAAGAGTCGGTCAGGGGTACAAGTAAACATGACTTCCAATTAATGCATGGTATGGTTAACGATGGTGAAATATAAAAATGTTTTCCTTATGTTTAGTGTTGATAAAAAAAACATGTGATGGGATGATAAAAACACATGTAGTTTAATGATAAACATAGTGTTTAGTGTTGATAAAACTAGTGCTTAGTGTTCATAAAAAAACATGTGATGATGTGATAAAAATCATGTTCGATCTTGGAAAATGAGGTGATAAAACTAGTGTTCA
This sequence comes from Erodium maritimum, assembly GCA_963921825.1. Classification (NCBI taxonomy): domain Eukaryota; kingdom Viridiplantae; phylum Streptophyta; class Magnoliopsida; order Geraniales; family Geraniaceae; genus Erodium; species Erodium maritimum. The sequence goes on from OY997592.1 coordinate 26,186,754, forward strand.
GTGTTGATAAACCCAGTGTATAGTGTTAATAAACCAAGTTTATAGTGTTGATAAACTCAGTGTATAGTGTTGATAAAAATTACCCAGAATTAACTTTTTTTTAAATCAGCCCCAAAATAAAAAAAAAATCGTGCTTCAAAATATATTCATGACTGATCTTGATAGAAAACCCTTGAAAAAACAAAAATAATGGCGCAAGTTTGAAGCCAATCGGAGTTCAAACGAAGCGGGAAAAATTAAATTAGTGAATTGATAAAAAAAAATATGATGGTTTTACTAAAAAGCCCTTACCACTTATGAAAAAGTGCTGTTTTTTTGCAGTTAACAAGTCAACAACTCAATTGCATCTCATGCATCCATTCTTAAAATGAATGACTTGGATTGGTTCACACGGTTTTTACGTTAAGGAGTGGTTTATATTTGATTTTTCCTCGCTCAGTTGAATTAAACTAAATTAATAGACTAAGGTTATATAATGGGTTTGACACCAGTGTAATATTCTCTTTATTATTTTTTTAACATATAGAGATTGTATTAATTAGAAAGAGACAATACAGAAGCAAGCATAACGTAAAAATTAAAGTAATGCCGAATATACTACGGGGAGACAGAAATCATGATATGTAGGTATCAGACGCTAACCCTATAGCCAGAGGCTCAACTAATCTTGGGACAATCTAGTGGATTATTGTTGTGAGTCGCAGTTTTGTAAGTGGCATGAGGTATGTAACATGTCTCGATCTGAAAGTCCTCAGGATATCTGATATGAAGCATTTAAAGGGATACCAGCCGTCTAGAGAAAACATCTGAAAATGGGGGAACCAGAATGTCGGATGTACATCGATCTCGATAGGGCAAGGTGTGCGTCCCCACACACACCTCGGGGTTGTCATAGTCCCGATCCAGTGGATGGGTTTGGTGTGGCGAGTTCGCATTGGGGGCCAACAAAGGCAGCTGTGGATTTCCCTGACTCCGAGCGGGGATGTTAGGGTCCTAATCTAGCGAATGGGACTAGATCGTCCTTGGGCGGAATCCCCGACTAATCAGGTGCGCCATAGTCATGGTGCTTGATCTAGGGTCGGGCCTCTGATGATCATGAAAGATCGACAGGCGACTAAGGAAACAGATATGCGACTGAGGCGTCGTAGGTGGGTGAGGATAGAGACTCTAATGGCGAGGGAGAAGGTAGCGGTGGCGGCTCTGATGGAAGAGGAGGATATGGCGATGGCAGCTTTAGTGGTAGAGGGTGGTAGAGGATGCGAGGACGATATTCACTCTGGTGACAAAGGAGGTTGTGGTGGCGATGTTGGAGGCAACAAGGACGGCGGCACTGATGGGTATTGAGGCGGTGGATCAGGAGTCGGAAGCCACAACACTAATGGTGGCATATATATTGACATGGGGGAAAGACGATTGCGTAGTGAGGGGCCACGGCTGACTGCGGAGAAAATCATGATCACTACTGCGATTGAACCTTAAAGGCCTAGGAACTACGGGGTAGATAACCGAAGGGATGGTGAAGGACGGGACGACAGTTTGGAGGACAGTGGCGCTAGGGGCAGCAACGGTGATGGAGACGAAGGAGGAGGCTGCGCAAGAGGCGGAGGCGGCTCAGGGAGCGGAGGCGGCTCAGGGGGCGGAGGCGGCTCAGGGGGCGGAGGCGGAGATAGTGTAGGAGGCAAGGAGAGGCCGAGTTACCATTGGGTCTCTTGGGGCGTATAAACGCCATTGATGGTGTCGAGGGAAGGATTCGAGATCTGTATGTCGGCGATAGCACATGAATGAAGACCATGGTGTACGGAGGCATGGCGAAATCAGTTTGGGTGGAGTCAAAAGTTGTTGGTACTTCGATGCCGAAACAGACGGAAGTATTGTAGGCTTTACAAAAGTACGCAAAATCGGGGGTGGATGTGGTTGACGGCACAGCTGTACACAATCCATTGCTGAAAATGTGTAGCGGCGCAAAGCTGGAGAATGAAGACAGCCTTTTCGACTATAGTTTTAAACTTTTTGATTAATCCAAAGTTTTTTTATATCTTATTTAGTTATATAGTATATTTATATTATATTTTATAAGTATAATAGCTTCTACAAAAAAATTCTTATTTTGTTATATAATATAATTATATTATATAGGGGTTACTCCGTGTCCTAACGCCCAACTTTCAGAAATTATTAAATCCAAACCCTATACTATTGAAATTGCCATGTAGTAACGGTCAATTAACTGAAATTGCCAATTGTGTCTAATTTTAAACGGGCGTTAACTTGGCCTAGTGAAAAGTCGAGTTTACCCTCAAACATGTCCTTCCTTCGGACGTTAATTTTGCCTAACTTCATCTCTTCATCCCAGCTCTTCGAACTTCATCTCTTTGTGTCCGAGTTTCGAATTTCATCTCTTCGTGACCTCAGCTCGTCCAAGCTCCATTATATAATGAGTCACGTGAGACGCACGTGATTCACTGTTCACAGAAACAATCAATTTAAACAGTGTTTTTTTTTTAATAATTCAGTTTTGAAATTCGTTACTATTTGACAATGTCAATAGTATAGGGTTTGGATTTGACAATTAAGTGTAGTAGGGAGTAGGACATGGAGTAACCTCTTTTTTTTTTAGAAGAACAGGTACAATTATTACTGGAAAAAGAAATAGGGTGATGAGCACATAACTGTACTCATCGTACAAGATAGAATCCAACTAAAGAACATAAAGCAAGAACAGAAATCTAAAAGTTGCTCGATGCATAGGGGCGGTTGAAGGGGATATCTGCGATAGCATCCAGGGATACCATGGATACCAATACAACATACTTCTACCAAATGGCATTGGGCGAGCAAGACGAGTAAAAGGTGAATACTGGTGGACCGTCATCTCCCCCGGTGAGTCAGCCTGCGTCGTCCTCCCTTGACTGATAATTTTAGGGCTCCTGAACGCGGGATTGTTGACACCAGACTAGTAGGGAAGACAGATGTCGACTGTCGATGGTACCCTCGCTATCTATCCGCCAGGAAGGGGTCACAGTCGACCACCCCCTTCCTGGGACTCCTCGGACTCATTCCTGGAGGCGGGGGTGCTTGCGCCCCCCCCCCCCCCCCCCGCCGCTCCTACATATGAGCCTCCATCTAATGCCGTTGAGCCCTCCGATTCCTCCAGCTCCTCCTCTCTGCCTTGCCTCTTCTTCTCGGACAGAGACGGCCTCGCTTCCTTTGCCAACCACTCAGAGGGGATGTCCTCAGTTCCCACCGGGCCCTTGATTTCCACGTCGATGTACCTCTCACCACTCGGGTATGGCGTGACTGACACCTCCGCCGTCCACAAGAGGATCAGTCCCCCTTCTGCCCCACCGCCGGCACCCTACACCCACCCGGGAAACCCGTCTTCAGCTTCAAGGTATGCACTTCTCCTTTCCTAGCCAAAGTCTCACTAAAGAAAATGACATGTGGTTTCCGACGACGGATCACCCCTTTTAGGTATTCCACCGTCGCCAGCTTCCCCAAGCCCCTATAGTTCCATGACAGAAACTTCATGTCTCCAAAACTGCCCTACAAGATCCAAACAGAGCCGACCAGCACCACACTGTTCCAACCAAGATCTGACCATTCACCCAGCCACACCTCCACCTCCGGCAAACTGGTCAAAACTCCAACGGACCCCCGAAGCGGTCTCGTCGAGATTTATCGATCCCGACAACACGTCCCCAACTCACCTGGTCTCGGCCACCACAACACCCAGCCGAGCCCCAAATCTCCTCTCTAACACCCCTCCCTGAACCCTGTCTGTCGGTTCCGGGAACACCGCCAACCACACCGCCGGGAATCCGCCGGTCGTGGGGCAACAAAAGGACCACGTACCAACCGTGAATCTGGTTCGTCGAGACTAAAACCACACTAAAATCTACCAAACACAGAGTTAGGCTACCAGAACATACCTGCCCCCACCAACCGCAATCAAGGAACAGGTCCCCTCGCCGTCACGCGCCACTACCTCCGTCAGCCGCGAATCTCCACTGCTAGGGCCGGCAGAGAACCCTAATACTTTACTTGAGGTGAGTAACCTCTATTATATATATGTACCATAAATATATTTATTAATAGTTAAAAATAATTGGAAAAAAAATGGACTAATCCCCGGTTAATTCCCGCCGAACACATCCAATTCTCACCGCCCTTACGTTTTCTACCACTTTGATTACAACGTGGAATGGTAAGTAATCACTCCACTTTATGTCTCCTTTGAAGTAAAAAGGTTTATGTAAACTCTTCAGTAATTTTGGGTATGTGACAGGTGACAATGCATACTGTTTTTAAACAAAAAACCAACTTCAGTGAGCCTCCATAACTCATCCAAATCTTTTAAGTTTTGTTTTTGTTCTTTCGTATAGCAAATGTCGTTTCTGTATTTAGTAGCCCGTGAGAAAAATAACATAAGCTTAAAATGATTAGCTACAATTTCTCCTTTTTTGCCGTAATGCCGATAAAAGTGGATAGGACTTGAGATAAGTATGACAGGTCTCCGGAAAACCATTTCCTTTGAAATATTTCCCCATTTTTAAACAAGTGGTGATTTTACCAATCAAACTCTCCAGTAAACAAATCACACCTCTTATGCACAGGGGCTAAACTCTAATTTGGAAATAGCTATGCTGCCCAAAACTTGTACGGCTTGATCTGATCTATTATTGACTTATAAGCCTTACTAATTAAACAAAACCAGATCACCTTAGAGCAAACTAAAAAGTTAAATTGTATCAAGGCTCAAAAACTTTAGCCACCGATTGCAGTACCACAAACAAATGGACAAGCAGGGGAACTTGACACATAAAATGCCGTCAGCTGACATATTAAAAGAACAAACTCCATTAATACATATATAGGATGACCTGAATCTTATTCCCGCTTCAGTTCTCAATATCTTGATCTACTCCTTACCCTGAGATGCCAATCCTCAGAATTAGTAAGCAACTCTACATATCATATCACAAGCCAAATGGAAGGTGGAAGCAGCATACTCACCTCGGTGAACGGGAATCAGAGCGGGATCTGGATCTGGAGCGTGAACGAGAGTGGTGTCTTCGAGAAGAGCTTTTAACAGGACTTCTGCTATGCCGATGTCTTCTACCGTAAAACACACAAGAGTAAATGTAGATTCCAAGATGGAAGCTATGCATGAGCTAATAGAAGGAATTCTAGAGAGCTAGAGCAAAGCCATCACATCACACCTTCCCTTATCAGGCATAGTACAATAAGGGAAAATTATGTTTCACTAACCTGTACTTTGAACTATTAACAATTCAATACCTCGCACTTTAGATCATATCAATTCACCTCGATAAACTTCGTTTTTTTTTATTTATCCTGATTGAGGTTCAAAGGGAAATATGCCCCTCAAACATAAATTACAAAACTAATTATACAAAGAAAAATAAAAAAATAAAATATGAACACAATAGTCACAATTTTATATTTCTATTTTTCTTGAAATTTTCTTCTTTTTTAAGCTTTTTATTTTTTATATGGGGCATATTTGTCATTAAAGCTAAATTTATGGTAAACTGAAACAAAAACAAAGTTCATCGAAGTGAATTGATATGATTTAAAGTACATGATGGTGAATTGTTGATAGTCCAAAGTACAGGGTAGTGAAGTGCAATTTCCTTACGACAAAAAAAGCCTTGGATGTCCAAAATATACAAAATCGTTAAACCAAGGTCCTGACCAAAAATAAACCCCTTAGGAAACCAACGCATTGAATAAAGTCACCTCATATACAACTTCCTTCAGCCTGTAACATTGATGAACTCTATAAAACTTCCATTCAAACATACAAACAGATGTTCGGTGTGAGAATAACCTCCCTAGCCAAGCTGGGAGCCATGGATAGGGAAAGTCAAAATGCATAAAGCATGCAGGGATAAGAAATTGAATTTTAAACCACCGACCAAAACAATGATAAGTGGGTGTACATGGGCATCACAAGGATTAATGATGCATGGGGGGTAAAATATAAACCAGGAAAAACCCTAGTACCCAATAAATATTCAGAAGCGTAAGCAAATACTCCATGTGTACAAAGTCATGGAACACATAAGTCCATTCAAGCAGTGGCTCTTAGACACCCAATCAAGATGCATTTATCTAAAAATGAGCAAGGCAAATCATGTGACTCAGACTATAATCATGCTTCAGTATATGCACAGCTAAAGACACATAGTTTTAGCTTTTAAGCAATTAACAAATGCATCCCTCCAACAAGTCAAGTTAACCCAACTGCCAAATTTAAAACCAACCATAGTTAGCAGATGTTGCTATTTGTATGTACCATCCACAAACTACTAGCAACTACCTTGGAGGAGAATGACTACGGCTCCTGCTGCGGCTATGACGCCTATATCGACTTAATCGGCTTGTTTCTGCAAGCTTTTCCAATCTCTGACGCTCTTGTTCCCGTTTCTTGGATATTTCAGCAGCAGTATCTTTTTTAACTGCAGAAGCAAAAAGTTATACAGCAATGCAAAAGTGAACCAAAAAAAATATGAAACCCCTCTAATTCTAAGCTTCAAAAATATAAAACCAGTATAACTAATGTCGGGATACTGCCAAGATAACAGCATAATGCAGATGCTGCATTACATACTTTGTTTGTTTAACTGTCTGCTCATGATCCTCTTGAGTCGTTCTTGAGGAGTTTCCTTCTTTCCCCCCTGTTGTGGTCTCAAGGGTTCCCCTGAAGTAGCTGTTTTGGTTAACTTTGCTAAGCCTGAAGAACTGCTGCAAAATAGATATAGAAAAGATGCTTAGAAGAGAACAAGATACAAATTTGAATAAAGAGAATAAACAAAAGGTTGTCACCACCTCTGAATTAGTTATCATCAGATAAAGCAAACCCATAGCATGAAAACAAAGCAGTTCCAATCCAAAATTTATCAATATACCTAGCTGATGGTTTCAAGACTTTGGGGCTCTTTTCCTTGTCAAGGGATACACCAGAAGCAGGATCAACATGCAGTGCTTCAAGAATACAACCGGAGGATGGCCTGCAAGAAAACAAAAGCATTAAAAATAACCTTTTCGATAGTTCAGAACAGCGTAGTCCATCTTTTACATATATATTGAGCCCCTTTCAGGTAAAGCGAGCTTCAAAAAGGAAGCCTCCTTCCCTCTCCATCTTGCCAGTTACGCTGGTAACCCTATCACAGATATATGATCTAAACCACAAAAACATTCCTTAGGAAACAAAATGGGGTATTAGCTGCAGTAGAGTAAATACTGCCAAATCTATTTTTGCAAGAATTAAAGGTCGAGTGCTCCGACCGGCTCAGCACAACAGCCTGGGGTGGAGATGGTGGTGGAGAATATCCGCCAAGCTTTTGTCCCTTCCCTTCACTAGAGCCTCCAAATTCAGTAATATATTCTATTTTAGGAGTTCGTGATTTGCGTAGATGAACATCATCAGAATGTCCTCCGCGAGAATGACGCCTTGAATATGATGGGGAGTACGACCGTGACCGTGATCTGCAAATAGAGTAGAGCAAAAACACATAAACCAGACTTCATTGATGAAAAGAAATTTAAAGATGCAGCTATTTATGGAAAGAAGTATTAAATGCAGGGTTACCTTCTAGAACGAGGATATGCTTCATAAGTAGGACTTCGTCTAGGCTCCCTACAGATGCAAATCAGACATATCTTAACCACGAATATAGCAAACTCTCTCCTAACAGACATCAACAAGATCAACATAATGTTGCTAGAAAAATCAAGATACAGAAACTTCTAGTACCCTACCGGTAAGGATCATGATGAAAGACTTGGTTTCCAGTTACCCGTGCAGCTTCTCTATCTTTTTCCCTTCCCATCTGAGAAGCCTTCCTTCTTTCTTTGCGGCTCAGCTTCCTCTGGAAAAATTACAAGTTTGTGGTTAAAAGAATTTCTTCTAAATACCAACAAACCGCTCTACAGCAACTAGCAACCACTTACAATTGCAGGATCGCCTTTAATGACTTCCTTTTGCCTTTTTTCTTCCTCTTTGGCTTTCTTATCCATATAAACAAGCCAGCCGTACCTTTTCACTCCAAATTGTTTTGCTATTATATCCATTCCTTCATCATTACTATCATCACTGTTAAAATCGTCTTCATCGTCATCATCTTCTTCATCATCATCATCACCATCTGAAGAATTAGCCTCCTCTTTTCCAGCCCCTTCATAAGAAAATGCAACCTGAGAATATGAGCCTTTGCTTGCTGGAGGCTGAGATCTACTGCATAAACATCAAGAGAAAGAAAAACAAAGACTGAATTATATGTAATTGTTAGACAACAGAAAGTAATTCACAATGGCTAACATAACAAGAATAAGTAAAACAAAGAGCATATATATCATGTTATAGTAATATACATCTGGATCTCGTTACGACTAACTAGTATGATGACATCTTTTGAGTATAAATCGAAGTATCATTCTATTTTGGTAATGCAAAAGATGCATGAGGATCTATTCCTTGTAGTGTATACAGATTTTCATTATTTCTATTCCTAAAGGTTTGTTTGAAACAGTACCTAGTTCATCGAATTAGTGAGAGGATATACAGAAACAAGTCATGTGACAACAGAAAAGGAAATTGAGATACCTTTGGGATGAAAATGGGGCAGTAGCCTTTGCTTCCATCTCTTGATTTACATGTTGCAAACCTTCTTCATCAATAACTGCTAGCACATAAAGCATTGCTTGTAAAACTATCACAAATCATACCTTCACTTAAAACCTTTTTCTTCAATTGCAATGCAGTGTCATAAATGAGTCAATACAAAGGGTGGCCCAGCACATCAGAGTCCCCTTGTTGTGGGGTTGAAATAGGGTCATATATATATATATATATGCAGCCTTACCCCTATCTTTGAAAGGAGGTAATTTCCCTCACTCGAACCAGTGACATAGAGATCACAAGGCAGCAACCTTACTGGTGTGCCAAGGCTCTACCTCTAATATTGTAATGATAATAAAAAAGCATAATATCAAAAAAGCTCAAAAAGTTTTAACAGAAAAAAAATGAAGTACCGACATCCTCTACGTCGATGCTTAATTAAATCCCGATAACGCTCAAAATTAACAAACTCTTCTAACTCTTCCTCTTCTTCCGACTTTTCTTGGGCCCGGAAAAGTCTAGACCCAGGCTCTCTAATGAAATCAAGAAGTGCCCGTCCGTCAAATCTGATTTGATCATAATTTATGCTGTGAGTCTTAGTTGACCAATCAAATAAGTAAAATAGATAAATAAAATACAAAGAAATGGACACCTGTCTATCAATACATCTTCCTTCCCATTCCAAGGTATCCTGACACAGTAGACAAAATTAGCTCAAATTTAAATTTGTCAAAGTTATGAAACATTAATGTCACGGAAAATAGTGAAGAAACCCTTGGGACTAAATTGTATAAAAAGAAGAAGATGATAACTTTCTTTACTCTGCTGCATATCAAAAGCAAATAACCTCTAGCGTTATTTCAATATTATCCTTTGAACTACTGAACAATTCAAATTCAGATATAATGGGTCAAGGTAGACAAGCTATCAGACTGATCCCCTAAACGCCAGTTTGGTCAATATGAAAGATAATGGTTACCATTTGAATTCCACAGCGTCCATCATAGCCAATATGTTGCTGTATCATTTCTAGATCAAAAATCGATTGATTGCCTACAATATCTCATACAAATTCAACTAAACGTCTAAGAACTCAGCCAAATGGTAGGTGCCAATTGTGGTCTATTTGGAAACTAGAATTTCACTTGAAATGTAGGATTTGAGCCAAATCCAGCATTTAGATAACCATAGAATCAGTACTTCAGAACATGAGCAGAATAAGGTATTTCAAATGACCCTCATTTGAAATTCCATAGTTCCCATACATCAAATTTATATTTGAATTACAATATTTCACATCTTATAATTCAAGTGACGAATTTCAAAGCAAATCCAAGAACCCAAAAGCAACCTTGATATTGCTCATTTGACCCAAGTTCTATCATGATGACAAGAGTAAAAACAAGCCATGCAAATTGTGCTTTTCTATGTACGTGACGTTACAAAACGCGAACTTCAAATAACAGAAAACTTAAAAAATATCTTCCCTTGTAGCACCCTAATGAACAACAAAACAAGGTTCACAATTTCTTGGCAATAGGCTTAGGTTCATTCACATTGTGCAATCTACCAAATTCGTAAATCATTACACATTTATGTTAAAAATTTGATCACTGTACCTCCTACAACCTGAAATTATAATTGTAAGACACCACAGGTATAATTTGATGACGAAAATGATAACATATGATGAGCACGGTATGAGTGCAGAGGAAAACCATACAGGCCTTGCTGATCCTGAGTGGCTTGGTATAGCCCGTCATCGCGGTAGGTGCGGCAGCGAGATCCGATAAGCTGGATGGCTTGCTGGGGATCGCCTCGGCGCTTGGCTAAGAACACAGCGCGTCTCTGGGCCCTCTTGCGAGCCGCGTCCATCATGTCATGGACCTTCTTCTCCGACCTCCTCGCTTCGTGCCACATCCTATGCTCCTACCCGATTCCGATTCTCAGCGACCAAAGTTAATGAAACCCTAGACCGCGATTTCTACACAACTGTTGTGCGGAACACAAATGGGACGTTTTTAGAGCATGTACTTGTAGAAATAGTCACATATGGGGAATTACAATGTCCGAATCAGGGTGATTGGGATGAATTGTGATATGTGTTTTTAAATTAAACTATGAACGGTAGTGTAAGTATCTTGCATGAAAATAATATGATTTATAGGGATGATGGGTTTTTATTCGTTTTCTCGATTCGAAGGGTAAATTATTTTTTTTTCTAATCCAAGACTTTGAATAGATTATTTAGAACAATACGAATCAAAGAGCACGTACAACGGGACGAACCAAGACGTGAACTGCGACCGGTGACTCGCGATTTAACGGTTCATGGTCGCGGCTCGCGCGCTGTGGAGTGCGTTTTTTGCAGCCACGAACCGCTAAATTGCGGGTCGGGGTCGCGGTTCGATGGTTCGCGGGTCGCTGGTCGCGCACCAGCCAATGAGGTTGGGACATGTGGCCTTGCCGAGACAAAAAAAGTCCGACTGTTGGCACCGGTCGGTAACGGTAACATTTTTTATTTTATTTTATTAATTTAATCCGAATTTTTCTCCCTATAAATACCCTCAACTTCATTCTCAAACCACCAATCATTCTTTAACTTCTTTCAAATTTTTCTCCACTTTCACATTCCCCTTCTCAACTTTATCTCTCTCAAAATCCGATCGAAAGTGTCCGATGACGAAACTCAGCGTTCTTATTCACTAGATGACGAACAACTTAGGTCGGAAGATTTCCAATTCACCGTCGAGGACCTAGGCAACTTCTGGGACTTGTTGACGCAACCTAGTGAGAACTCCGCGAATCCCAGCGCTTTCACCCTGTGTATGCAACCTGGTTCCAACTCAGGTACTTTCAAACTCTCGACTTTTCTTTTTTTTTAAATTTATTTAAAGTAGCAATGATGTGAATATTGGAAAATGGAATTCAACGCAGGTCAATTCAACCCCTTTCCGCCTCAATTCAACCCTTTTCCAGGTCAAAGCTACCCCGTTCTAGGTCAAAACTACCATGTTCCACCTCAATTCAACCTCGTTCCAAGGCAATTCAACGTCGGTGCAGGGCAATTCAACCAGAGTACCAACTACTATGGGTACCCTGATTATCCACCATGGCAACAACACGTTGGCGGGAACATCGACACTCGTATGTCGTTGCAGTCATCCTCTGTCGGCCCTTCCCAACAACGACCAGCGAGGGTGACACAAACTAGGAGAAAATGGACAATTGAGGCTGAGAAGAACCTCATACAGGTCTGACTCTAGACATCAAAAGACCCAATTAAGGGCAACTCCTAACTAGGTACGACATTCTGGTATACAATTGCAAAGTGGTACAATGAGGTACCCGGTTTTCAAAAAGGAATGGAAAGAGCCTCCAAGAGCAAATGAGTGCCTTGACGGACATGGAACGAGCAAAGGCCGAACGTGAACGGGTAGCTTTAGAAACAGGTCGACTAAAGCTTGACAAGAGAGCACAACATATGGAGTTCTCCAAGAAATGGCAACAACTCTTCAACCAGACACAAATCAATGATGTCCTGATTGTGGGATCAAATGAAAGACCTTGAAGTTCAAATGGCCAAGCTTCAATAAGAATGATGTGTATGTTGGATTGTATGCTTCAACTTGTATTTTTTTAGGGGTTGTATTATTAAGGGGGTGAATAAAATTTGAAGTTCATTTTTATTAACTTGTGTTAATATTATTTATAATTTATTTATTTTATTATTATATAACATCGACTCACAATAAATTCAGCAGAATATCCAGTCAACATCCACTCACAACCCAAGCCCAACCCAAGCCCCTACTTGGTTCTCACCACTATGGAATCTAGTTAAATTCAAAGACTAATAACCACTATTTTGCACAGTCAGCATATGAGCCCCTAACTCATGCCCTTGTGTTGTACATGCCCTAATGACTATAAATTTATAAATTTTGGACACCGTTTGCATAAAATCGAATTTTTAAAGGCCATGTGGCGCGTTTTGGTTTGCTGGCCGCGAATCAGCGGACCACAATTGTGAGTCGCGACTCGCGTTTTAGTGAGTCGCGAGTCGTACACTTTTTGCTTCCACAACCATGCGACTCGTGACTCTAGGTCCACCGTGCTCTATTTTTTTTCCTGACGTGGACCATTCCTCTGAACCAAACCATACATTTTCACTTCATTTAGTAGACTTCGTACAAAACACAGTAAGTATTAGTTAGATGATGAAAGAATAATGGAAAGGCTCGGGTTAGGGGTTCGTACGCTGACTGTACAAAATAGTAAGTTTTAGCCCCTTAATTTAACTGTGTTTCATAATGGTGAGACCTAGGTAGGGCCCAGGTTAGGGCTCAGGTTCTGAGTGAATGTTGACTGGATGTTGAATTGATATTTTGCTGAATTTATTAAAAAAAATAGTAAAAAAGTTAATATTACATGAAATTGAAATAAATTTGACAAAATTAAGCAATAATAACACAAATTAAAATCAATTAAAACTTAAATTTTATTCATCCCCTAGTACACAAGTGTTATGGATGAAAAGATTTATCACTCGTCGACGGAATGGTAATGCACTCCAAATCGACCTCTTATGTGCTCAATAAGGTCATTTTGGAGATGTCGGTGGGTTAGATCATTTACGACGTTGATTCGAGCAGTCACGCGTTATTGGTAGGACAAAGGCATTCCTTGGTGTCAACGTTGAGGTGGTGTCCAATCTTGTATATCAGGGGTGGCTCGTAATACAAGTCGTCATCTCCTACTTTGTACTAGTCGCGTTCATCCTCTACAATCATGTTGTGTAGAACGATACAAGTGTGCATGATACCAACCAAAGTATACTTGCTCCAAACACGAGCGGGACCGGAAATGATGTGCCACCGTGCTTGGAGGACTCCAAAAGACCGTTTAATATCTTTCCGACAACCTTCATGAACTTTAGCAAACAACTTCTCTTTGTGTGTACTAGGATGGCGAATAGACTTCACGAACCGACTCTAATTACTTTACACCCTAAGGATTAACTCATAAAAAGGGCGCGACAAGCACACCGATCGTCAAGTAGTAATTCGGTTCAAGTCCAGGTATCGTACCAAATAGAGCAATAAAACAGTCACTCGATTTAAAATCCATTAGTTAATCTGTTTTTGAAAAGATTGGTTTTGGTTTTGAAAATTTAAATAACAGTTGTGAAATGTAAGTAAGATAAATTGAAATCAAGTACAAGGCAAAAATATCAGGTGTTGTGAAATTCAGAAGAAAAAGTGATTTAGGACTTTAACGGGGTTACAATATGACTAATAGTTCACATGCATTCGTATTTATATGTGAACACAAGATTGGTTTAAAGGAAACAGAAACTCTCTCAACTAGTCATAAACATCTCTCGATCAAATTATGACCCTATTATAATCTAACCGCCTAGTTATTTCTAATCTAGGTGCATAGAGAAATAAATCATTAAGATTTGTGATTTCCTCTAGCTTTCGAGGTTGTAATCCTATAGCTATTTCACTCGTGTTAACCTAACTTTATTAGAGACTATATTTAAACCCGAGTTGCATAATCCTTAGTTCTTTTAGCAATTCCCATCTCTCGATTGTTAAATGCTAAAACTTAAACATCTATCAAGTGATCAAGTTGACAAAGCATTAAGTATGAATCATGAAAGCAATAACCTAAACACAAATTGCACAGGGTAAATACGAAAGTTTTGAATTATTTCATCATATTGTCTCCCTTAGCCCTAGATCAATGAAAATTTAGCTCATGGAGATGAAGGAAGAACACAAATAAAAAGATGAACAAGAGGAAAACATATTTGAAAGGTAAAGTTGATACAAAATACCAATTCAATGATGGATACTCAATGGTTTTGCTTCAATCTTTGTTCATAAGCACTTGTCTCTCACCAAAACTCAATCCCTAACTTTCAATCTCTCTGAAATTATGCCCAATACAACTTCTTCTTTCTCCTTTAACTTGCCTTTCCCATATTTATAAGACTTTAGGACCTCTTTGCCTCCTTAAAATTGGAATTGGAATAAATAAATTTCCTGTTTTGCTCTTAAAATTTGAATATGGAACTTTAGCTTTGCGCAGCCCTGAGCGAGATATGGGGCAGGTTGGAATACGACCCGTTACGGATCCCTTCACGGGAGGCAAAACAGGCATGGACAAAGGTGACTCCTTGAGGAAAGTTGTAGATATCTTAATTCCCTTCGATTTGATATATTATATGAGCCAATTCAGAGTTTGTATAAGGGAGTTATGCTCTTCACAAGATCAATAAGCTTCTAAAACTCCTTAAACCTATTTTCCTCCATTTTAATCCTTTTTTCGATCAACGCACCTACAAACCACAATGAGAGAAAAGTGTACCAAATTATACAACCCTATGACTAAAAAACTCAAGAATGTGAGCTAAAAATATCCAAAACTGATGCATTTTATGTCCACATCAACACCCCACACTTAAACTTTTCTCGCCCCGAGAAAACTAAACTAAGCAAGCAATTTAAAGATATCAATCAGTTAAACCCCGAGGTTCATCTCGATAGGAGGATTCCGGACCTCCTATATTCAAAACAATAACAAGTGAAGATGCACGTGCAATGCATGAACCTAAATCTAATGCAATCCTAAGACACACTATATGATGCATGCAAAAAGACACAAAGGTAGGCGATGGTTAAGTCCTTGTGCATAGAGGATCAAAAGGATTTTCTTAGAGTTGACACATGTCAAAAACCTTTACACACATCAAAGAGCCATATATACCGATGAATACAATTAAGCATGAAACTACTCACATTAAAGAATGACTCTTTCCAGTTAAACTTGTATTTCCTCATTCACTATAATAATGTGTTTCCTCTTTTCCCTATACATAGAGTTTAAAGATTCATATGCTATCATGCTAGACTCATTTCCACTAATTGTAAGGAGTCATGGTCATTTAACAATAAGAAAGGTCTTTAATTAGGCTTGTAATGTAAGGCTAGGCAAAAGGTATGGAAGGAACATGAAAAGAAGCTCAAATAAATACCTTGTGACAAAAGTGCTTCAACTAACACCCACAAATGTATATCATTCATCCCAAACTCTCATTTGCGATCGACCAGCTTTTTGTATTATCTATCACTTTTTCTCCTTGTATTGAGTAACCAATAATAACACTAAAATCTAATATATATATATATATATATGGGAGCTTTCGGGTACAAACCCTATTTCAAGTCAGAACGTAGAACTAATCTGGACCATTGATTACCTAAATCGGATGGCCATCGAAATTCAAGGGGGTGGGGGGTTATTGATTACGAAATCAATTACAAGATATGCATTAATTAAAAAGATATGCATTAAATATGGGCCATTAATTATACGATCCAAGGGCCCAGATTGATAGTTCTACGTTCTGACGAAAGATAGAAGTTTGTACCTGATTGTAATCCTATATATATATATATATATATATATATATATATTCAAATATGCACAACCTTCTTTTTCAACCCATTCTATTTTCCTGCCTTACCCCTCATTTTTTTTCTTTTTCTTAGAGAGATAATTTTGTACTTTTCCCATTTTGTCGGGGTGAGACTAAAATTTAGAAATTCAATACAATCATATGTCATAATATACATATTTCATCATTCTGTTTCGTCCACTCAATATCCCATATAATAACCCCACTCAATGAAGCACCTAAGCCAAGAGATACATGTACAAATACAACGAGGATATATAACAGAAACGAAAGGCACATAGGATTGTAATGTTCGGGTTAGAAATGAAAGACTAAGGCTTAAATGGGGTAACTAAGAGATACAATCATGCAAAGGTAGGCAATTTTTAGCTCAAACGGTCCATAGATGGCCTAAAATCATTCCTGAATAACCATGTTTCTTATTGTTATTTCGCCTCGAATGGGTCATACATGTAGTTCTAGACTCAATTTACCATTCATAGAAATCCAAAGAATTTCAACACTAGTTCTAGCAAATACTCAAAACGCAAGTGGAAAAGTTATTCTTAATGCATGTGCTTTCACTACTCATTCGATTCATTCATGCCCATATACAACTTTTGATTTATGAAAAGAAATAAGCATATGTACAAATTCAAACATTGAAACCTTAAGATCATACACACTAGACTCAGCAAATCACCAAAAAATATCTTTTTCAAAGTTTACATGTTTTTTTCACAAAAAATTATAACATGAAATGATGCATGAGCACACAACTGCAAACATAAAATGTAAGACATACCCCACCCCACACTTAAAAATTAAGCACTTCCCCTAATGCGAATCTAGACACATATGCTCCTATCCACATAACTAACAACCCCACACTTATAATCAACAAATACACGATTCACGAAATTCTATATGCATATTCTATCAGAACGACAGTTCGGGTGCTCAACGCCCACCAGATAGCATAAAAGAAATACAATAGCAGTATACAATAAAAATAGGAAGGGAAGAGATACTTCCCCTTGAAGAACCGTCATGTGAATTATAGTGACTGTGGGAATCCTCGTGCATGGATGGATAAAAAGCTATTTCGCCTAAGTGAGTTCACAAGAACTCGACGACAACAAATACGACTATAATTTTCACGCTTCCATCCTGTATCACCAACTTTCACATATAGTTAAAAAATAAGAGCATGTCATAACATATACAAAACAAAGAAGGGTAGGGATATGGGGTTGCCTCCTAACAAGCGCCTTTGTTTAACGTCGTTAGCTCGACGGGTAGGAGGGTCAATCAGGAGGCTTCCCAAAAGCCTCATACTTCCATTGTGTCCTTCTCATTAAATGTAAGTGAAAATGTTGGAGAAGAAACACAATGTAGCACAAGATACTATTCCCCGAGTTTTGCAAAAGTTCCAAACTCAAGGCTAATCTCATCAAGCTCGCCATCAAAGAATAATTATGATTTGACGCGTCTTGGCACAACTTGATAGAGATATGAATCCCATGAAGCGGAAAATTCTCATGACAACAAGGGTCAAGACCATCTACCACAATAGAGTAACAGCTCACAAACGGGGAATGAGTACTAGCAAAAACATCACAAAAGTTATGCTTTATACAAAAACTCTATGCTCAACATTAAATTTAAAAATCAATGGGATGTGTTGAACATATATAGTTAATTTGCTAGAATCCAAAAATGAATCTCCCACACTAAAGGGAATTTCGACATCATGCTCGATGTCTACCAAAATAAAATCAATGGGAGATTCAAATACAACCTCTCTCTTGAGAGCATCTTCCATAGTACCCATTGGATATCTAATAGATTTGTCAGCCAACTCTATGGATACTATGGAAGGATTCGGCTCAATAAGAGTTTGTGAACTATTTTCTACAATTATACAATCATTATTTACATTAAAAGAATTCCATGCATCAGAATTACATGGAGATGACATAAATAATATACAAGAGGGATTAGAACTTGATACCTCACATTCCACAATTACCTCTAAACTCATGATTGAATCTGTAAGAACCGCTCCCGGTCAACGCCAGTCAAATCGGCGAAAAACAGGAAAACTTAAAAATTTTGGACAGACATTTAAATAAACCTAAATTTGACCCCGAGGGTCATACCGAACTCAAGTTGACCCCTATATTGACCAAGGTGAGTTCCGGGGGACTCAAGGCAACTTTCTGACCAATTTGGGAAATGTTGACTTTTCGTTGGAAAAGTCAACCGAGCGACGTTTTGGTCCGTTCGAGGCCCGTTTTGGATCCAAAAAGCTTAGCCGTCATCGCAGCGGTCTTAGTTGAGCCGTTTCCTTGTAGCCAGTGAAGTTTCGTAATTTCTTGGAAAAAGTGCCCGTTCGGGGCCCGAGACGGTCGAATTTCGCGAATCTGATTGGAAAAAATATCTAGAAGATATTCTCCAAAAGGCGTGGGACCCACTTGCCACATGTCAATTATGTGGTGGTGTTAGGTTTTTTGAACAAAACTAAAGTAAATAAGAGTTGATGTTAGTTTGGTAAATATGGAAAGATGGTGTATTTTTAAACAAAGAAAAGGGGATGGCAGAGTAAGTGTTCCGCAATTGTTCAAAAAATAGAAAAAAAAGAGAAGTTTAGAGAGAGAAAAGAAGAGAGAAGGAGGAGAGAAAAAGAGAAGGTGTGTTGGGGTTTTGCCACTATTCCCGACGATCAAACTGTTGGATCGTCTCAACGATCGAAGAATCGAGCTCCCGTCATCATTCCCTACGGTGAGCACCTATCCGATTTTCGTTTTGGTACGTTTGAATTTTAGGGTTTCAGTCTAAATGGTTTGATTAAGGTTGGGTTTTGTTTAAGATTGGTTTAAAGATGAATGGTTGAGGTTTGGGGTTCGTTAGGAACGTTTTGGGGCAAAAAGAAATTTCTCCATTATGGCCGTGTGGGGCCCACGTGCTCGGGTATCGGGTTTTCGTGTTCGGGTGGTTTAGGACGTTCCCCAAGTAATTAATCTACACCCGGATCGAAATTTGGAATTAAATTGTGAAAGTTGTAATTGACAGGTTTAGAAACTTGAAACGCTAATTAAATTACTCGGAAGTCGGAATTGGATTTCGTCGAGTGCATAGGAACCCTTGAATTATTCTAAGACCGTAGAAACGAAAACGGGAATTTTCGGAGCCCCGGAAGGACGTTTTCCAAACCCGGGCAGATTCGCCATGTCGGGCAAATCGGGCCTTTCCGGGTCCATTAGTGACAATGTCGAGTAATTGGAAAGTTTGGGAGTGATCGACATTTTCGGGGTTGCATTTGGGCGTTTAATTCTTTAAATTCGGGTTTCGCATGCTTACTTAAAAAGTGTGTTAATTGTAATGATTGTAGACCGTGTCGCCTACCGTGGAAATAGGAGGCTAAGCGGGAATTATGGAGCTTTGCCGGAGTAAGAGTATCGGGTTTGACACGCTTCAAGAGGTAGGGAAAAGTAGCCGGATCTCGGCCCTGACTAGGGAAAGTTAACAGTAGAAATGCATGTGACACTGGGGTGTCGTGGGTTAAGTAAGTTTATCGAATATTAGAAAGGCAGGCGACACCGGGTGGTGTCGTATGGTACGGGAACGTATCGAACAATAGAAATGCATGTGACACTTAGTAGTGTCGTAGGAGCAGTGAACTTTCGATATTAGATTTACTGGAGGCATTTGGTTATGCCCGGAGGTTGATTGTTTAATTTGTGTCTTGGGTGGCCATGAGAGCCCGTACTTTAATTTGTGTCTTGGGTGGCCATGAGAGCCCGGATTTTACTGTTGTGTCTTGGGTGGCCATGAGAGCCCGTATTTTACTGCTGTGTCTTGGGTGGCCATGAGAGCCCGTGTCTTTACTTTTGGTGTCTTGGGTGGCCATGAGTGCCCGTGGGGTTATTGAACCCGTGTTTTACTATTGGTGTTTTGGGTGGCCTTGAGTGCCCGTGGGGTTGTTGAACCCGTGTTTTACTGTTGGTGTCTTGGGTGGCCATGAGTGCCCGTGGGGTTGTTGAGCCCGTGTTTTACCGTTGGTGTTTTGGGTGGCCATGAGTGCCTGTGGGGTTGTTGAGCCCGTGTCTTTACTATTGGTGTGTCTTGGTGTCCATGAGTGCCTGTGGAGTTTTGGACCGGTGTTGTTGCTGTTTGTTGAACTTTGGTTGTGATTGTGATTGTGGTTACCTGAGGTTGGGGGCCCGCTTCATGAAACGGGGGTCCTGTGATCGCATGCTTCTGCATGTTCAGACGGGGTAGGGGGCCCGCCCGTGAGCAAAGGGGTCCTGGCCGCGCGTGCGTGGTTCGGGGTGACAGGTCGATAGCCTGACCCGACTTTGTGTCGGGAAAAGTACGACATGTCGACCGCTTGGCCTAACAGGGATCAGTAAAGGGCGTGAGGGGGTTACTGAGCAGCTGGAGTGCGATCCTGTGTGATCTTGTTTGGTGTGCGATCCTTTGTGATCTTGGGTGTTGCGTGGTTGTATTTTGTGTCTTTGGAGGAAGTCGTAAATCGTTGTGTCGGGTCTACATTATGGGTCCGAGTGTTGAGTCGGTTGAGGAAAGTAACTGTTTGTGTGTGTCAGTCGGGTTTTTGTTGGTGTTACCGGCATTGTCTGCTAAGTATGCCGTAGTCAGTCTGTTATCCGTGGTGGTGAGCGAATGCTCACCCCTAGCTGCTTTTCATACAGGTACTAGTCGCGGGACGGACTAGGTGAGCCTCCGAAGCTTGAAGAGCTAGGAGCGGGAGTCCGGGTTTACTTTTGAGTCTAGCGACGTATACCTTGTATTTTGTCCGCTTGTTGGGACGTACTTTTGAGTTGTAAATAATTATTTTGGTTAAGTAAATGGTGGTTTGAAAGTGTTTTGTTTAAAAGGTTTGAAAAGGTTTTATTGAATTAAACGTTTGCGTTCCGAGTTCGGTTTTACTGAAATTGGGGCGTGACAGAATCATGAGTTCCTTGCTCTACTGTGTCACATGAGTGCTCAGAATGATCATCCTCAACGTGAGTTGCTTGGTCGTTTAGGGCTCTCTTATTCATCACCTGTATAAGAAGATTCACTTGATCTTCAAGCTTTTGAAATCGTTTGTTCATGTTCCTCTCTCTTGCTTCATCCTTCTTACCCTTTTCCATCAATTTATTATGAGAGCAAGACACATTTCTTCAAGTGATGACTCCTCATCATAAGATAATTGTGGTTCAACTTGATAACCTAGATCAAAAGTGGAAGCGTCCTCCTAATATTGACAATAGGCATTTGAATTCACAAAATACTCACAATCGTAGTAAGCATGATCATTAGCTCCACACAAATCACAATACACATTATTATCATACCAATTCTCCATGAAACCAATGTTGCAATGAATTAACTAAAAATATATATAAAAAACAATGAAACAGTCTCAACACAAATTGAAAATGTAAGTGTTGCTTTAGTTGCTCCCCAACAACGGCGCCATTACTTGACACCCTAAGGATTAACTCATAAAAAAAGGGTGCGACAAGCGCACCGGTCATCAAGTAGTATTTTGGTTCATGTCCAATTATCGTACCCAAGGGAGCAATAAAACAGTCACTCGATTTAAAATCTGTTAGTTAATCTATTTCTGAAAACATTGGTTTAAGTTTTGAAAATTTAAATAACCGTTTTGAAAAGAAAGTAAAATAAATTGAAATCAAGTACGAGGCAAAAATATCAGGTGTTGTGAAATTCTGAAGAAAAAAGTGATCTAGAACTTTAACGGGGTTATAATATGACTAATAATTTGCAGGCATTCGTATTTACATGCGTAGACAAGGTTGGTTTAAAGGCAACGAAAACTCTCTCAACTAGTCCTAACATCTCTTGATCGAATTCGGACCATATTATAATCTAACTGCCTAGTTATTTTTAATCTAGGTGTAGAGAGACATAAAGCATTAAGATTCTTGAATTTCTCTAGCCTTCGAGGTTGTAATCCTATAACTATTGCACTCATGTTAACCTAACTTTATTTGAGACTAGATTTAAACCGGAGTTGCATAATCCTTAGTCCTTTTAGCGATTCCCACCTCTCGATTGCTGAATGCTAAAACTTAAACAACTATCAAGTGATCAAGTTGAATTATGTCATCATATTGTCTCCCTTATCCCTAGATCAACAAAAATTTAGCTCCTAGAGATGAAGGAAGAACACAAAAAAGAAGATGAACAAGAGAAAAGCATATTTGAAAGGTAAAGTTGATACAAAATACCAATTCAATGATGGATACTCAATGGTTTTGCTTCAATCCTTATTCCTATGCACTTCTCTCTCACCAAAACCTAATCCCTAACTCTCAATCTCTCTAAAATTATGCCCAATACAAGTTCTCCTTCCTCCTCTAACTTAGCTCTCCCCTATTTATAGGACTTTAGGACCTCTTTACATCCCTAAAATTGGAATTGGAATAGGTAAATTTCCTATTTTGCTCTTAAAATTTGAATCCAAAAAATTTGGCTTTGCGCGGCCCTGAGCGAGATATGGGGCGGGCTGGAATACGACCTGTTTTGCTGCCCTTGGCAGGCAACTTAACGAACTGTTTTGAAGCCCGCCACGGGCGACAAAACGGGCACGAACAGAGGTGACTCCGTGAAGAAAGTTGTAGATCTCTGAATTACCTTAGATTTGATATATTATATGAGCCAATTTGGAGTTTATATGAGAGAGTTATTCTCTTTGCAAGATCAGTCAGCTTTTAAAACTCCTTAAACCGATTTTCCCTCCATTTTAATACTTTTTTCGATTAAAGCACATACAAAACCCAATGAGAGACAAAGTACAAGTAACGAGAGAAAAGTGTACGAAATTATACAACCCTAGGACTAAAAAGATCAAGTATGTGGGCTAAAAACATCAAAAACGGATGCATTTTATGTCCACATCAATGGGTAAATGTCGTCAACCAAATAATAAGGTCGGTTGTACCGATGCTTGTTGATCTCGTACTCCACGGAAAACTGACAACCATTACAAGCGTCGTGGAATAAGTGGCTTGCCTTCAGGACGTTTATGTTGTTGTTCGAGCCAAACATCCCAAAAAAGCATGCCAAATCCACAAATCATGGGCTGTCATAGCTTCCAACATAACGGTTTGATCCTCGCGGTGATCTCCCCGACCATGAGCTCCTTGTAGTGCGGTTAGACAATCTTCCACTCCCAATGCATGTATTCGAGACTCCCAATCATGTCAGGGAACCCTCGGTTGTACCCCGATTCGAGTAATTGGGTCAAGTCCTCAAGTGTTGATTTACGCTCGTACTCATCCATGAACACCTCAATTACGGCCTTGTAAAACCGACGTACACACTTGAGTATGGTACTTACCCCAATTCGTAAGGATTCATCCAATGAATCGGTCGAGCATCCATACGCAAACATCCATATCGCGGCTGTGCATTTTTGGTGCGTTGATAAGCCCAAGCGTCCTATAGCATCCCGCTTCTGAACGAAGTAATCGTCATTCTCCGCTACCTTTTCCATCACCTGTTAAAAAGTGGTCGGTACATACGGAACTGACGCTTAAACATATCGGGCCCATATGTGTGGTGATCAACAAAATAATCTTGCATCAGTTGGTCGTGGGCTTCTAGGCGACCTCTATTAATCTCTCGTCGGGAAGGTTCGCCGTGTTCGACCCTTTCTCTCATACGATTGATCATTGGCATTGCTCTTTATCATTTTGTCAACACTTCACCGGAGTCGTTCTTCGACTGCCCGAATGTAGGCTTCCAACTCCTCTGTAGGTGGACACTCGTCATCGGACATTTTGTATCGGAATGTACGAGAGGAATATTAGATTTTCAGAGAGAAAGTTAAAGAGAAAAATGATGGTGTTATGGATGAATGAGAGGTGTGTATTTATAGATGGAATATGGGGTTATTTTTTGTTAAAATTTATTATTTTGTATTAAAAAAAGTCGTTATCGATCGTTGGCAAATACCAAATTTTTTTTACCCAGATTGGCCACGTGTCGTGGAGTGGTTGGCTGGCCCACGGCCCTGAACCGGCGACCAAGCGACCCGTGAAAGCGGGTCGCGGGCCGCGACTACAATTCGCTAATAGCGGGTCGAAGCCACAGAAAGCGCGCGTAACAGCGCGCGACCCGCAATTACGACCCGCTATTTAGCATATCACGAGTTATGGTTCGTGACTCAGGCCGGTTTGTTGCACAGGCTCTTAGACACTAATTAAAGACTAGTCGTAACTTTTTTTTGACCAAATAAAGGATTTTATTAGATGAAAAATTGGATTAAAAACGGAACAAACAAACAAAGAATTAAAATAAGATCGCAAACAGAAAGAGATGAAGGAAAATGGTAAGAATGGAGTCCTCACCCGAAGGTATCAGATGTTAACCCGATAACAATGTACCCGGCTATGTCAGGGAAAACGATTGGTGGATATGCTCCACAAATGTAACTAGTCGGTTGTAGCTCACAATACTCATTTCCTGACTTGACTTGAAAATGTGTGCCTCGAGAGGGAAGGCATACAGGGAGAACTCCACGGAATGAGGGAAACAGGGTATCAGTTGAGGGCTGACCATTACAAGGTGAGGTGTGTATCCCTATCCACACCCAATGCTCATCCATTGCCTCATTGGGCATGGAAAAGTTGCGTAGAAAGCCTCGCCTGATTTTCGTAACACTCAAGTGATCTCGTGCGTAGTCCCTAACAACTCGGTTGTTGGGTTCCCGTGAGGATTTCGAGGGTCAGAGCAATTACCAGTAGTACCGTTTCTTCAAGATCAGCATCACCTACAATTAACCCGTCCACACAGGGTTCCTAAACTTCACATACCAACACACCACCAATTTGAACAGCTTCATCATACATGTCACCTCGCGTTGTGATGTCACTCTTCATAGATTCTTGGCCAAGACCATCTCAGCTTTGGTTTTCCGGATCTTAATCGAAGTTGCGAGGTATGGGTTTGGCCGTGCCATGATCGGGTCGTCTCCATCTTCCATGTGAAAGTATTGGGGCATTGAACCCTTTAGGAAGTGTGGTAAGGAAGGGTTGGGACGTGATGTTGGTGACAGGGGATTGATGACGAGGGGGGTCATCGGGGAGCGGCCATCGACAATTAGTTGTATGGCAAACCTCAAAGCATGTCATACCAGTTATGCCAAGGCATGGAAGTTGTTGGTTTGGGTCGATTGATGTAGCATGAGGGTACAATTGGTCTTTTCTAGAGGGGTCCAACGAGAGACGGTGGTGGTGTGAACCAAAGGTTGGCGTGCGATAGAGGCAAGAGAAACGAATCTTGAGCTAGTGCACCTACATGTAGTCGGAGAGATTCATGGGGCCAGACTTTCTGACAGACGTGTGGTGCAAGAGCAGGGAAACGGTTTGGATGCGCCGGTGGGTGTAGCGCGGAGAAGATCGCCGGGGAGCGAGCCTCGATGATGGGTTTCTTGACGATTTACAAGTGTCGCCATATCCGGTTGTTCCAGGACATATAGGCTACTAGTACGTGGTGAAAGATGCAGTAGGGGAGAGGAAACAAGGGGTGGTGCCCGGAGATATCAACGACGACTATGGTTGCTTGAGGTAAGGGGCGGCGCGATGTCGAAAGAGAAAGAAGAAGCACTAGGGCAACCATTTTTTTTAAATCTTTTTTTGGATGTTAAGACCAGTCGTGACTTAATTGAAGATTAATGAGATTCATAATTTTAGTTTATTTATAGATATATTATTTATATGGATAATATCAACAAGTTACACTTAACTACATGCTGATTTCAAATAGTTGCGTTTAAGTTCCAAATAAAATCAAGTTTGTAAATGACATCTGATTCTAGTCCAAAAATGGTCATGTGTTATTTACATGACCTTTATTTTTTAAAATATACCAAAATTTCCTTTTAAATTTAAAATAAAAATAAAAACCAAAACCACAAATATCTTATCCACTTTCCTGTTTTCTCATCACTTTCTCACGCATAACACATCCACCTTCGCATCCAGAACATGGTGGTTAGTGCTGATAATGGAAAGAGGATTTGGAGACCCGCTTAGTGGTGGTGCTACTGATAATAACATTTTGGAGTTCAACAAAGACATTTTTGGTTGTAGGGAAGGTAAAACCAGAGGAGGAAGAATGACAAAACCCTTCGCCATCGAGTGTGACCGAAGGACTCGCCTTAACGAGAAGTTTTGTGCCCTGAGGAGCTTGGTCCCACACCCAAGAAAGGTAATTTCCCCAACTTCCTACCCGGCGTTCAACAATTATTCACTAATACTCACAGTTTTATTTAAATCGAAATTTCAGATTGATAGAGCATCGGTGGTGGGAAATGAAATTGAGTACATAAAGCACTTTCTAAGGACAGTGAATAAGCTGAAAATATTGGTGAATGAAAAGAGGTGTGGGAGAGAGATGATGAAGAAGCACATGATGGAAGAAGAAGATATAGGAGACGATAGGTAAGAGCATCCAGATCGTGCAACTCATGCCCCCGCACCTCGAACCGCGCGCGTGTGTTTCTTGGTTCACACCACGCACGATGTGGCGTGCATGGTTCGCAGACCACGTACCACTCTAGCGCAGTGCGGCTTGCGACGCACAAACGCGGTGCTTGGTGCGTGATTCGCGCGAGTCTCGCCAGGCCAATGACGTCCCTCCACATCTCCACGTGCCCAACTGCTTTTTTCTTTTTTAGTTAAATTTAATAGAAAAAAATAAAATAAAAATAAAAAATTTAAAGGAAAAAATAAATCAAAACAAAAGAACTTATAGAAAATTTATAAAAATGAATTTATGAAATGAACAAAAATTAAATTAAATAAAAATAAAAATAAGGGGTTACTCCATGTTCTAACACCCAACTTTTAGAAATTGTTAAATCCAAACCCTAAACTATTGAAATTGCCATGTAGTAACGGTCAATTAACTGAAATTGACAACTGTTTCTAATTTTAAACGTACGTTAACTTGGCCAATTGAAAAGTCGAGTTTACCCTCAAATATGTTCTTCCTTCGGACGTTAACTTGGCCTAACTTCATCTCTTTGTGACCTCATCTCTTCATCTCAGCACTTCGAACTTCATCTCTTTGTGTCCGAGATTCGAATTTCATCTCTTCGTGACCTCAGCTCGCCCAAGCTCCATTATAAAATGAGTCACGTGAGACGCACGTGATTCACTGTTCACGGAAACAGTCAATTTAAGCAGTACTTTTTGGTTTTTAATAATTCAGTTTTGAAATTCGTTACTATTTGACAATTTTCCAAAGCTTGAGTGCGGATTTGACAATTAAGTGTAGTAGGGGTTTAAGACATGGAGTAACCTCTAAAAATAGAAATAAAAATAAAATACAACCAAGCAAAACGATGCAAGAATCATGAAGAGATGGGAGAATAGAGTTTAAGAGTACTCTAGTTGTATGATCTGAATTCTCGTCACTCTTCTGCTCGGATTATCGTGTTGGTCGCTCTTGCTCCGAACGACCTCTAAATGTCGAACAACACTCTCTCCAAGATTAGGATGTCTCATCCCGAACTTGGATTAACACACCCAGAAAACCTCTCTAGTGGACCCAAGAATGTGTGAAAGCTTCAAAAATCCAGAGCTCAAGGTCTCTATTTATAGGCACAGATGACCCCCTACACGGTGTGCAGGTGATGCATTCACGCCGTGTAAAACATGAGAAACTATATGACGCAAGGGTGATAAGTACACGACATAAAGTTTTTCATGGCGTGGATGGAAAACATCATCACAATATGAAGGGAAAACGAATGGCTTCACAACGTGATGGTTAGGGTGCACAATGTGTAACCCTTATCCCTAGTGCATTCGTTGTCAAGATGCTGCCACACGTCCGCTCCTACATGGTGTGGAGGTTGATTTACTCCTACAACTGCTTTTTTCGATGTTAGTTTGGCTTGACTTCCAAAGGTCCTAGATCAGCTTCCCCCCGGTTCCTCGTCTACCTACAAATGAGGAATGCATAGAGCAAAAACACAAAAAAAAGAAAAAATAAAGACGTGTAATCTATACTGAAAGAGAAAGAAAATGATTTAAAATGTGGAAAAGTTCCATTAAATAACACATACATATGGGACCCCATCAGCAACTCTATGAATATTGGATGCTTAAAAACCTTTTTTCGTTACTGGGCAACTTATGTGAGCGGAAAGTGTAAATAAAAGCTAAACTAGGGTAGTGACAACTTTAGTGTAGAGTGGGATATCCACCACTCCCCGTGGGATCAACCGATGCTTATATTATAGAAACTATACTACTTGTTGAACAATTATTCTTGTGATTGAATATTATGTCAAGTGATACTCATGCAATATTAACTCACTAAGGGGACTTATATGCCCGTGACCATATTGGGACAAATCACCCACGAAGGAGTACTCAAGCGGAATACTCCGTCTCATCACACCTCAAGTGTGTATAAAATTAAGGGTTCGATTCTCCTACTGGTTTCTCAAACCCTTAACGACCGAACTCAACTAGATGGCGTCATTACGAGGGAATAACTTTCTGGTTATTTCCTAGTGACTAGTCATCTGCATATATTTAGTTGTAGAGAATGGGCCTCGATAACGACACTCAACAATTACCAACCTTGTTATGTTCATCTAGACTGTACAACCTCCCATTAACCCAGCTTTCGACATCCCCCTATGATATTTATATAGGTCTCTAAGAAATAAGTTTGTTGGATCCTCACCTGGTAGACGGCCATCATGTCGATATTTGGTGGAATCGATTCCATCTTAGGGTTATTGATTGGGGATGCGATGATGTTCACCACCCCTCGTCTGCACTGTATGGGCCGCACTCCCATTCTTAGAGATAACGCTGGACTCGTTGACCTACTGTGTTGGGAGTCGTTACTAAGATCACGAAATGACCTTACCGCTATGCCTTTTTAGCGTTATTGCATCTTTAGAAAACCTTGTGGCCCTTTGCCACAAAGTTGCATCGCACCAAAACCTACGATAGAGAAACTTACTTCCATGAGAAAGATGACAAGCCAGATGTTGTCGTCATTCTCGATGGTCTCATCCGCCCCCTCTACCGTGGTTGTCTACCCACGCAGTATCGTTAGAATCAAGACTAACCAATGACCAGATCTCTTTTCCACTACGGTTCCTTGTCTCGAGATGCTTACTTCGTCTAGTGTCAGCACTCCTTGTCTTGCCCTCCAAAAGAGTCGGATCTCTATCCCCCTGAGTTATGGCCTATGGCCACCCTTTTAGCGGATACGTTGTCGTCGAAGACCAGACCCACCATTCCTTCGTGATAACCCCGTATAGGTGTAACAAAACATTAGCCACCACTGTTTGGGAATAAAGTCCTGGCATAGCGCAACCCATACTAACTACGCAGAAAGATTTCATGCGTACAAGAAGAGAAGGAGCCATCACAAGATAAATCCCCGTGAAGGTTATTGGTCCAGATGTTGTTGTTGCTGACACCTTGAGAATTAAATCTCATAATGGCACGACAAGTGTACTGATCATCAAGTAGTATTCGGGGTTTAGTCCGAGTTATCGTACCCAAAAGAGCAATCAGACACACTTTAATTAATTAATTCGTTCGTCAAGCTATTCCTATACCGATGATTGGTTTTGCTTCAGAAATATTTAGGGAAAACTATGTTTCCTAACCTTTACAAACGTTTCATTATCAGATCCTAACCCAGGCCAACGTTTGGTCTCAATTCCTAACATAATAGGTTTGGAATTTCTCAGAAACTATAAAAAGCCGTCCAAACTCACGATTCCATCAACTCGTCGAGCATTGGGTTCGGTTGCTTGAGAACGAGGATAAGTTCAACGTCGAGGAAGGCACCATGGGTGATGTACGCCAACAACGACAACACTTGGATGAGTTGACGGAATCGTGAGTTTAGACGATTTTTTATAGTTTCTGAGAAATTCCAAACCTATTATGTTAGGAATTGAGACCAAACGTTGGCCTGGGTTAGGATCTGATAATGAAACGTTTGTAAAGGTTAGGAAACAAAGTTATCCCAAATATTTATTCAATGCAATTATGAAATAATATAAATGATCCAAGAATGCGAGAACACAATATCTAAATGAGATTTAAAGCGATCTAAGACATTGACGGGGTTCTAATATGATGAATAATTTATCGAGATTCGGTATACAATTGCAACTAGTACTATTTTAAAGACAACGAGAATTGTCTATCACAAGTTCTAACCATCTCTCAATCGTATTAGGACCCTATCGTACTCTGACCACCTAATTATCTCTAATCTAGGTGTAGAAAGGTACCAAGCATTAAGATTTACGAATTCCTCTAACTTTCGCGTGTATTCCTATAGTTATTGTACTCGTGTCAGTCTAACCACATTCTAGTCTAGATTGAAACCTGAGCTATCTAATTCCTCTTTCCTCATATTAACCTCATTTCTCAATTGTTGGTTGATAGAATTCCTACATCTGTCACGTGATCAAGGCAATAAAGCATTACACATGAAATTATATAAGTGATAGCATAAATACAAGTTTAACAAGAGTAAAACACGGTATTAGCAATTTAGTTAACAGTAAACGAACAGATCAATTAAATAACCAAAAAGCTCTCATCTTGCTACAGTGCTACAGTGTCAAGTTCTTCACCAATGAAGATCTTCATCGTCTTACATCCTCTCATCTTCATACTTCTGGTGTAGTATCCATGATGGTTCTCATATAGAACATCGGATCACTAGGGGTCTGGAGTTTGGTCGATCCTTCTTCTTCTACTCACAAATCAGCTACTTTTACTCTGTTTCCAGTTTCAATCTTGCTCTTCTTCTTCATCAGTGTAGTGTCCAAGGTGCTCCATCTTCTGATCATCGGACCACTGTTGAGTGGAAGAGACGGTCATCACTCAGTTTTTCCTCCTCCCGCTTTGCATTTGGCTACTTGGTGAGGATGAGTCTCACTCTGGAAGAACTCTCAGGTCAGGTCTTGGAAGGACTCCCACTGAAGGTTGGAACCAACTCAGCTCCAAATAAGCTTCTTCCTCAGAAGCTGGCTTCCTCCTCTTCGATCGGACCTCCTCCAGGTTTTGAAGATTTCAGAAAGCTTCCAACCACAAGAAGAGCTAGGAAACTATCTCATTCTCCTTCTTCCTTAGATAGAACTCAGGAGTACTCACCTGGGGGGCACAAGAAACTTCTTCATGGACAAAAACAATTATATGACAAGTTTTTCAACCTCTGCACTCTGATACAGACCACACTCCTTCATCTCCAAAAATTCCTAGTCATTCTACTAGGTCAAAGCTTAGAAACAAAGGCAAGCAGGTTCTCTTGAATAGAGGTTTGAGACAGGAAGCTTCAAACAAATACAAAGCTCATATTCTCGAGAAAAAGTTCCATTCAGCTTATGTAGTCAATCTTCCTCCCCAAGCCCCAGAATCTTGGCTGCACAAGATCTTTCACTCAGCAAAAGGGTATTGCAAATCCTTGGTGGTTCATAGACCAAATCGAATTGGAAACTGGTATGGTTTTGTCTACTTTGATGCTTACATTAATCTGCAGGATGCAATCCAAAACTACAATGGAGCCACATTTTGGAATTGTAAATTATATGTCACAAAAGCTTGGGTCAGACCGGCTTCAAAATTTTCACAACTCTCTCCAAAGATTAAGGAAGCCAATCATCTCAACACAACAACCTCTACTGATCATCTCCAACATCAGTTTCTGAAGCTTGACACAAGGAATACAAGGAATTATGAAGATTACTTACATCAGGGTTCAATTGTTGTGGCTCATGCTCAGATCCTACAACAATCTCATCTGGCAATTTCACACTTAAATCTAAGCCTAGAAGAAATTCAGAAAGAGATAGCCCTACAAGGGGTTTCGGAGATCCTCCTCAAATCCTTGGGAAACAAAGTAGTCCTAGTGCATTGCCCTGATAAAAACTTCCATAATGAATTACTCTCAGATGGATGTGCTTGGCTAAATGATTGGCTTACTTATCTCCCCTGCTCTGTGGATCTTTGTCTAAAAGGAGGTAGGTTTGTTTGGCTAGCTATCCAAGGTATACCCTATCATGGTTGGAGTGAAGAGACCTTCCAAGCTGCTATCATTGACTTTGGACAAATTCTATATACTCATCCTAAATCTAAATCTGCTACTGAAATTGACATAGCTTATGTCCTCATTCATACTTCAGTTTTATCTCCAGTAGCTGAAGAAGTTGAGATCACCTTGGGAAATTCAGATTTTAAACTTTGGGTTTCCTCATTACAAGCTGCTGCATTACCCTCTTTGCAATCTTCCTTTCTTGGCTCAGAATCTTCCTCTGGAACCTCCACCAGTTCCTCTTACCTGGATCCCCTTCAATCCCCTCCTGTGGGAACTGCTACACAAAATGATTGCATTAATGTCCTTGATTCTGTGGCACATTTATTACATCCTACTTCAGTTGATCAAGCTTCCCCTGTTCTGCATGTTTTTCCTGACAATCAAGTCCTAAATTCTCCCCAGGTTGATCTAATTGAGCCACCCTTGGTGATTGAATCAATAGTTATTGAAGATGGTCTTAAAACCTCTGTGCCAATGGTGTTTGATCAGTCTATTGATAGGAGATTTGAGGAGGCTAGTGATATTTTGGCTTCTCCCAATCATGAGGCTCAATGGTTGGTGGTCCACGACACACTTGACCCTCATTCTACAACTGTTATCTTATCTCCTTTAGAATTGGAAATACAAAATTCAAGACCCTCTTCAAGAAGGTTGCAATCAATTTCCACAGTTCCTGTTACAATTTTGAAGGGAAGTCTTGCCACTCCGAAATTTCAAACTTCTCAGACTTGTCAGACTTCCCAATTTTCTCCTTCTACTCAGTTGCAACTGGTCCCATTCAGTTCGGCTCAAATCTCATCTATTTTCCTTTCTTCAGACAAGGCTGTAACTCTCTTCTCAGGCTCTCCTGTCCCTTTGCAACCATTCTCTTCTACTTTAGGAAATATCAGTACAAGGTCTGAGCAGCATTTGATGAAGGGTTGGGTTCAAGAAGAACTTTCCTTGGAAAAGGAAGCTGCAAGAGTAGACACTCAAGGGCATGAGGCTGACTTCACCAGCCAATCAGGCTCAAGGGGACCATAAGGGCTAGAAAATTTGTTAAGTGGGCCAGAAGTTCAATCTGTTGATGACTCCTCCAACACTTTACAACCTATTTTCTTACAAGACCAAATCTCTGAAGTGGCTGATTGTCTTGGTTTAACTCCCAAAAAGGGTTTACAATCTGAGATTTACAAAGGCAACTACAAAAAAAAAAAAAAAGAGCAAACCAAAGCCTCCTCATTCCTACAGCACCAGATCAAGATTCAAAGATGAAAAGAAGGCTAATATGTCTATTTTAGTGAAAGAAAATTCTGAAGCAAAAAGAGCATGGAAATATGGTAAGGCTCTTGGATTAAAATCCAAAGTATCTGAAGAAGTCCTACTCTTTCATCTTAATAGCTTGGAGGATCAAATAGAAACTGGAAAAGAACAAGAAGGAGATCCTGACATTTTACTGGTTGACTCAGACAAGGATTCAGAAGCTGATATATTGGTCAGTAAGCACCTCACCAACATTCACTCTTTAGTCTGATAACAATGAAAGTACTCTCATGGAATGTGAGAGGGATATCCTCTACCCAAAAGAAGAGGAGCTTCAGAAACATGATCTCTAAACAAGGACCTGGTTTCATTATGATACAAGAAACTAAACTTGATCTTTTTCCTCCCAACTTTCTCAGAGAATGTGGTTTAACTTTAGGCTGGGATCTCTCTTTTATAAAGGCTTCAGGGCTCTCTGGTGGTATCCTTTCTATATGGAACACTAATCTCTTCTCAATAGAAGATACAAAAAAGATTAAGGGAGCAATTATCTGGATAGGCAAACTGGTTGCTTTAGATTGCTTGTGCTGTATTGTTAATGTTTATGCTCCCAATTCATCAGCTGCTAGAAAAGTGTTATGGGCAGAAATATGTCAAGAAACAGCTTGTCTTCAAGATGATTGGATCCTCATCATAGGAGGAGATTTTAATGCTGTGTTGAGTATTGAAGAAAGGGCTAGTCAGAGAAGTGGGGGGGGGGGGGGGGGGGTCAGATATGAGACACTTCCAAGCACTGATTTCTAATCTCTGTCTAATTGATTTGCCTCTACAAGGTGGGAAATTTACTTGGTTTGGCACTAATTCTCAGGCTTCCAAACTGGATAGATTTCTAATCTCCTCAAACTGTTTAGCAAAGTTCAGTTCTTTATCTCAAACTTGCCTTCCAAGGAACATATCAGATCATAGACCAATAGTATTGCAAGATATCTCAATTGATTGGGGCCCCAGGCCATTCAAATTCCTCAATACATGGACTGAAGATGCAAGATTTTTATCTGCTGTACAAACCTTCTGGGATTCTTATTTGGTGGAAGGTCTACCACATTTTGTTCTTTGGAAAAAATTCACTCTACTCAAAGCTGATCTCAAAAAATGGAATAAGGAGGTCTTTGGAATTCTAGAAACACAAATTGAGTCTATTACTAAGACTCTTGACACTCTTGACTCAGTGGCAGAAGTAAGAGCCCTATCAGATACAGAAAAAAGTGACAGAGGGTTTCTCAAAGCAATGCTGATACAAAAATTCAAATGGCAAGCTAAATTATGGAGTCAGAAGGCCAGATCCAAGTGGATTAATGAGGGAGACAAAGGTTCAAAATTATTCCACAGAATAGCAAACTATAATGGGGGAAAAGCCAGACTTACTCAAATTCTATATGAAAACTCAATTCTCTCTTTACCTGAGGAGATCAAAAAGGCAGCTGCTGATCATTCTAAGAGGAGATTCACAGCCTCTCCTGTACAAGACATAAGCCTAGATGAGCTTTCTTTCAATTCAATATCAGCAGACCAAGCTCAATGGCTAGAAAGGCCATTTTCTGAAGAGGAAATTTTACAAGCTATTATCTCTTGCAAGGGTGATAAGGCCCCAGGTCCAGATGGATTCACTCTCAAATTCTTTCATCTTTGTTGGCCAATCTTAAAAAAGGATCTGATCAGCTTCTTCCAGCATTTCTATCAAACTGATCAGTTAGGGAAAGGCATCAATTCTTCCTTTATTGCTTTGATCCCAAAAAATGCAGCTCATTTATCCTTTGATGACTTTAGACCAATAGGTCTCATGGGGGGTCCTTACAAGATACTGTCTAAGCTGTTGTCAACAAGATTAAAATCAGTGGTGAATTTTATAGTTGGAGAAGAGCAATCAGCTTTCATTTCTGGTAGGCAGATCACAGATGGGATAGTAGTGGCTTCTGAAGTGGTACATTATCCTAAGAAATCCTCTCTCAAAGCTTATATCTTCAAAGCTGACTTTGAAAAGGCTTTTGATAAGGTTAATTGGAGTTATGTTCTAGAAATTTTATCCAAAATGGGGTTTGGAATCAAAAGGAGGAATTGGATGTTATCTTGCTTTAAAGCACATGCCTCAGTCTTAATAAATGGCTCCCCATCACCAGATTTTAAACTAAGCAGAGGTCTGAGACAAGGATGTTCTCTCTCCCCTTTAATTTTTGTGTTGGTAGCAGAGAGCCTAAATCAAATTATGAGATCCTCAGTTCAGGCCAACTTCTTGAGAGGAATTCAAATGTCAGAACATGGTCCTGAGATTTCTCATCTGCAATTTGCAGATGACTCAATCTTCTTCTTACAAGCCAATGATGACAGCATCCCTTGTTTAAAATATGCTCTCCATATGTTCCAACTATCATCTGGTCTAGCTGTCAACTATTCTAAATCAGCCCTACTGCCCTTCAATCTCAATGAAGCTGAATCTGCTCAACTTTCTTCTCAATTGGGGTGCTCAGTATCAGGTCTACCTTTTACTTACTTGGGATTTCCTTTAGGTTCCAATCCTAAGAGGATCAAAACTTGGGAGCCAATAGTGAAAAAATTTAAAGCAAGCTTAGGCCTTTGGCAAGCCAAACTCCTCTCTTTTGGGGGAAGAATTACTTTGATTAAATCCACCCTTGGTGCTCTTCCATTATATTTCTTCTCTGTGTTAAAAGCTCCAAGAGGAGTCATCCAAGCCCTTGAGAGATGGCAAAAGAAATTTTTATGGCATGCTAAACCAGATTCAAAACCTTTTGGTAAACTCAATTGGAACACAGTCTGCAAAAGAAAAAAAGAGGGAGGGTTGGGAATCAAGAATCTTACTTATATGAACATCTCTTTGCTGGCTAAATGGTGGTGGAGGTTTTCCTTAGAAAGAGGCTCGCTATGGAAATTGGTTATATGTGGTAAATATGGTTGGAATAATGCAGAATGGGATCTGTCCAATTTTTCTGAGGTTGGCCAAGGCAGCTTCCTACAACAAATACTAGCCCTGCATCATGATTCCAACTTCTCTGATATGTTTGGGATCAAAGGTCTAGCTTGGACCTTGGGAAATGGTGAAAGAGTTTTGTTCTGGGAGGATATTTGGTGGGGAGAAACACCTTTCAAGCTACTTTTCCCAAGATTATTTATACTCTCTCAAGGGAAGAAATTATTAGTTTCAGAAGCCTGGTCCAACTCCTTCTGGGATTTAAAGTTCACAAGATGTCCAAGAGGTAGAGCTGAGCAAGATTGGATGACCTTCCAATTCATTCTGAATGGAATTCAATTACAAAACAAGCCTGATATTCTGCACTGGTCTGGTGATCCTAAAGGTTTCTCAGTTAGAAAGTTCTATTCCATTATGCAACAACAAGCAATGACCTCTTCTGCTGACTTCAATTGGTCTAAACACATATGGACTCCAGGCATCCCTCCTAAAGTCTCTGCTTTCTGTTGGCTAGCTTGTCATGAGGCAATTCCCTTCAAGTGTTTCCTGGACAAAAGGGGTATGAATTTGTCCTTTTAAGATCAACTTTGTAAATTCTGCAATTGGGAGTTTGAAGATGGACCTCATATCATTCTTTATTGCTCAAGATCCTGGCTGGTTTGGACCAAAATTATGCAGTGGTGGGGGTTAATATGGGTTTCTCCAGGATCATTAAAAAGACTCCTTTCCTCTTGGCCTTATCTTATCTCTATAAAGGACAAGTCCTCCTCTTGGCTTAAGATAGCTCACATCTGTTGCTGGCAAGTTTGGCTAGCTAGAAATAATCTTCTTTTCAATAATATTACTCTTTCTGAGTCAGAGATCTTTGACAAAATTCAACATCAAGCTTATTCTTGGCAAGTGGCAAAATTTCAGGAAAATGGAAAATATTTCTCTTATCTTCAATGGACAACCTCTCCTCTAACTTGTGTCTCCTTGATCTGTTAGGATTGGTTCATCTGGGATTGACTGTGTTGTTACAGTTGGCCTCTTACTTGTATTGCTTGCTTTGCAAGAAAGGGTTTGGCTTCCTTGTTTGGCAAGCAACAGTGGTCTTGGGCTCTTGGGGGCTTGGGGAAGGGTTTTGGGTGGGTTTTGGGGAGAGTTGTGAGCTTTGGTAAGGTAGTTAGGTGATCTGGGGGTCGGCTTCTTTAGAGTGGGGGCTTTTTCTCTCTTTTCCTCTCTGCTTTCCTCCCTTTTCTTGAGTGTCGGGTAGTTTTTTTCTTTGTTTGAGTGTTCTTTTCCTCCCTCCTTTCTGGCTTGTACTTTCAGTTTATTGGTCTTACTATGCTTGGTTTCTTTGCTCTTTTAACTGGTCTGGTTCTTTCTTGGACGGATTAGTTCCCCATTTACGGGCAACAGGAGCCACTTACTACATTGCCTTCAGAGTTCATCTTTTCTGGGCTTGAAGACCAGCACATCTACTGCCTCAGCATCTTCAATACCAGCTGTTTCTCTACAATTACATCATCATCTTGGGCAGCTCTGCTTCTACTGCCTCAGCATCTACAATTGCAGCTTCATTTTCTAGTTATCAGCATCTTAATAGAACCGACTGCTCTGAGTTCATCTTACTGCCTCAACATCTTCAATAACAGCTGTTTCTCTACAATTACATCATCATCTTGGGCAGCTCTGCTTCTACTGCCTCAGCATCTACAATTGCAGCTTCATTTTCTATTTATCAGCATCATAAAAGAACCGACTGCTCATCCTTTACTTTCTCAGCATCTTCAATTGCAGCCATCGGGTCTTCATCTTCTGACAACATTCTTTTGAGATTTTCACTGGGTTTAAGACTTTAAGAACTTCTTGTTCTTTCCTTTTGACAATTTAGTAGCTTGTTTTTTGGGTTTGTTCCCTTAAGGTTAACATATGATTAACTTGGGGTTCCATTGTATTTGGTACTCCTCTTTCTCTCGAAAGAGTTTAATACAAGTTCTTTGCTGATAAAAAAAAACAAGAGTAAAACCAAAACCCATTCATTTACGTCAACGTATCGTTCCCCCATGTCCTAGATAAAAAGGTATTTAGTTCATGACAGCGGAATAAGAACACAAAACGCAGTTGAATGCACTCATAAACATCATAACTAGCGAAAGCGATACAAATACCCGTTTATCAATCACCACGATGAAGTACTTCGATTACATGTCTTCAGCACTCCAAACCTTGAATCCTAGCTCTCAAACTTGTGTCTTTCTCTCTAAAACTCGTGATCCCCTCTCTAATGCCCTAAATTCCTATTTATACATCGATCAAAAATAAGGGAAAAAGAAGGAATCTGACTGAAAAATCACTATTCTACTCGTCGTACGATTTCTACTCTGGCCGTATCCCGTATGAAATGGAGTATGTTCCCTACTCCAACCATACGTTGTATGCACTAGAGTACGAGCCCTACTCCATCTGTACGCCATATGAAAGTTCGTATGCCGCAAATTAATTTTCCCCATTTCTCTTTGCCTCGTTTGCACACGCAATGCACGGCGTATGAGTCATACCCCATTCCATACGCCATATGGAAGGTGGTATGACATCTCGGCTTGGTAAATTTACGGTTTTCACTCTGTTTTTTGTCTCTTTTTCGCTCTGAGATCCTAATTCCAGTGGAAAGAGATCAACTGCACCAAAGTAGAGAAATAAACATCAAAATACATAATCTCGGGACTGAAAAACTCAAGAATATGGGATAAAAACATCTAGAATAGATGCATTTTACGTTCACATCAACACCCCACACTTAAGCTTTTTTCACCCAGAGAAAACCAAACTAAACAAAGCAGTAAGATATGTCCCGGTTGAACCCTAAGGTTCACCTCGATAGAAAGAGTCCGGGCTTCTTTTATTTAGACAATGAAAATAAAGATGCACGAGCAATGCATGATCCTATTACTAATACAACCTATGACTCAACTACATGATGTATGCAAAAGTTCACAAAAAGTTGGTTATTTACGAGCTTAAGCTCACATTGATCAAAAGGGCTTTCTCAGAGTTATCACATGCCAAAAGTTCTTACACGAAAGTGAAGCTATTTGCACTTAAGCCTACTCAATCTAGCTTATAAACCTTCTGTCAACTTTGATGGACGTTCCTCTTTTCCCTATACACGGTTCTTAGAGATTCATAAGCAAGCATTTTCAATCCCCCTCCACTATTTATAAGGAATTTAGGGGATCAAAAATCACATAGGGATTTAATTAGCTTATAATGATAGACTAAACATGGGGTATGGTAAGGTACATGAAAAGAAGCTCAATAAATACATATTGATAAACATGCTTCAACTCACATCACTGAAAGTGTATATCTTGACCCATAACCCCCATTTATGTACTAAATACCTTTTTCACTTCTCTACACCATTTTGTATCCTTGTACACATCAATAATCACTTTTTTATACTTTATATGCCTTTTCTTTGTACATGTGCTAATTTTCAGCCTTACCCTACACTTTTATCTGCACAGAAGAAAGATCTTACATTTTTTCCTCTTATATTTTGAGGGGAAAGCTGAGAGCAGAAATATTACAATATACCCGGCATATTAACAAAATTATTGTTTCTCCGGTCATTTAAAATCTCATTCCCAACCGCCAACCACAATAATCACACTCAAGAAGCACTTAAGGCAAGAAGTATGTGTTCAAATAAAACAGAGGGTATTTAAATGAAATGAAGGGCACATAGGGTTGTAATATTCAGGTCAAAAACGA
Source organism: Erodium maritimum (assembly GCA_963921825.1). Lineage (NCBI taxonomy): Eukaryota > Viridiplantae > Streptophyta > Magnoliopsida > Geraniales > Geraniaceae > Erodium > Erodium maritimum. Next base: position 26,226,981 of record OY997592.1, read on the forward strand.
AAGGCCAAAACTCAATAAGGGTGACTAATGGATGACAATATATGCATAGATAGGAAATTTAGCATAAATGGTCTAACAATGGCCTGTGATCATTTTCCTAATCACTTTATTCCTTATTTTTTTTTATTTTGCTTCAAGGGGATATCTGTGAAGTTCTATACTCAGGTTCCCATGCATATGAATTGGAGGACTCAAGTACACATCAAAGTAACTACCCATAATGCAAACAAATGAGCATGCCTCACTACATGTGCTTGTACAAGTCAATTCGTTCATACTAAATCGATGCAGTCCTTTGAACTATGCAAGAAAAGGAGAATTATTCAACATTCCAATCATCGAATCCTTGAAATCATGTGCACTAAGCTCAGTTTAACACTAGAAAATATATATTTTTATTTTTTTAACACACAATAATGCATGAAACCCTAATGAAGATAAAGCGCAAAGCACAATGCAAAACATCCCACCCCACGTTTTAAACCTAAACATTGTCCTTAGTGCGACTCAAAAACATATGAACACATGCACCCCCACAACGATATATACAATAACATCACCCCACACTTGTCAAACATAATAAATATCAGCCACCATACAGTCCTATATGCTTATACTATCAGCACGGAAAATCGGGTGCTCAGCACCCACCACATAGCAAATAGGAGTAAAACAACAAAAATATCAATATGGAATATGAAGGCAAGAAATACTGCCTCTCGAAGAATTGATGTGTGGCATGCATATGACTTGGGGATCCTATGGTGCATGGAAGAATGGAGAGCTCCTCGCCTGATCGACCTCGTGTAAGCTGGATGCCTCGCATATGATCAATGCACATCCGATCTCCAATCCATTGTTGGGGTGCCTCCCAACCAACACATTTTTTAACGTTGTTAGCTCCTTGTCATGCCCTCCAAAAGAGCCGAATCTCTACCCCCCCGAGTTATGGCCTGTGGCCACCCTTTTAGCGGATACGTTGTCGCTGAAGACCAGAACCACTGTCCCTACGTGATAACCCTGGGTAGGTGTACCGAAACATTAGCTGCCACTGTTAGGGCATAAAGTCCTGGCATAACGCCACCCATACTAACTACATAGAAAGACTCAGTGCGTACAAGAAGAGAAGGAGCCATCACAAGATAAATCCTCGTGAAGGTTATTGGTGCAGATGTTTTCGTTGCTGACACCTTGAGAATTAATTCTCAGAATGGCACGACAAGTGTACCGGTCGTCAAGTAGTATTCGTGGTTTAGTCCGAGTTATCGTACCTAAAGCAGCAATCAGACAAACACTTTAATTAATTAATTCGTTCGTCAAGATATTCATATATCAATGGTTGGTTTTGTTTCAGAAATACTGATTCAATGCAATTATGAAATAATGTAAATGATCCGAGTATGCGAGAACGCAATATCTAAAGCAGATTTAAAATCAGAGATTTAAAGCGATCTAGGACATTGAAGGGGTTCTAATGTGATGAATAATTGATCGAGATTCGCTATACACTTGCAACTAGTAATATTCTAAAGGCAACGAGAATTCTCTATCACTAATCCTAACCATCTCTCGATCGTATTAGGACCCTATCATAATCTAACCACCTAATTATCTCTAATCTAGGTGTAGAAAGGTACCAAGCATTAATATTTAAGAATTCTTCTAACTTTCGGGTTTTACTCCTATAGTTATTACTCCTCATTTCTCAATTGTTGGTTAATAGAATTCCTACTTCCATCATGTGATCAAGGCGATAAAGCATTACACACGAAATTATATAAACAATAGCATACATACAAGTTTAATAAGTGTAAAACCAAAACCCATTCATTTACATCAACATATCATTTGGTTAATAGAATTACTACATTTATGACGTGATCAAGGCGATAAAGCATTACGCACGAAATTATATAAACGATAGCATAAATACAAGTTTAACAAGTGTAAAACAAAAACCCATTCATTTACGTAACGTTCCCCCATATCCTAGATCAAAAGGTATTTATTTCATGACAGCAGATTAAGAACACAAAACGCAGTTGAATGCAATCATAAATATCATAACTAGGGAAAGCCATACAAATACCCGTTTATCAATAACAACGATGAAGTACTTCAATTACACGACTCTAACACTCCAAACCTTGAATCCTAGCTCTCAAACTTGTGTTTTTTCTCTGAAACTCGTGATCCAATCTCTAATGCCCTAATTTCCTATTTATACATCGATCAAAACTAAGGGAAAAAGAGGGAATCTAACTAATAAAATCATTGTTTTGCGCGTCGTACGACCTTCTGTATGCCATATGAAGAGAGTACGATTCCTACTCCATGTTGGATCTCGATGGAGGGTATGGACATATACTTGCAGCGGAAATAACTCGAGACCATGCCATAGAACACTACCAAATATTAGATACACAAGAGAATAAACAATATGGATGTCCCCTTACCAATTAGTTTAAGAACACCAAAGAAATGATGATCGGCTTGAATCTCCAAGATGCCTATGTATTCAATTGGAATCAAAGCCACATAGTTCTTCTTTACATGACTCAAGAACACAACAAGATGGAGAAAACAAGCCAAACTCGAAATTATAGGGAGAGAGGAAGAGAAGATGTGTTCCTATTCTTGTCTTGTGTTTTGTTATATGAAAAAGATGATTTAAACCATCAATATAATCAACAACTACCAAGGACAAGTAAAGTGTGAAGCATGGTATGAACTATAACAAGTATGGTGCTAAGTAAGGCTAGACAAGATGGGGTTAGGTGGTGAATCACCAACACCTTAATCCTTGTCTTGATTACTTAGTACTAATTAATCAAGATTTGATTAATTAGTTCCATGGGCCTTGCTTGCATGAGCCTCTCATAAGCCTCTTGGAACATGGCCCGTGGCCGTTCCCAATGCGGTCCCGTGACACACTCATCGCCTCCAAACCTTCCATACCGGAAATGTCCAACATTATACGACGTGATAAATCCCAATAATCCAAGCCTTGTCTCTATCCGTAATGTCCTATTCACTTACGGACACATGACCCAAAACCCAGTTTTGGTCATGTCCCGAGACAACTCCCTTTTGGCCATTCTCCATAATGAGTTTCATCCTTTGGTGTGACCCTTAGGTTTATGCATGTCAATAGATCAATGTAAAATCCCATTTTACTTGATCCTATATAGTGGCAACTAATGAGACTTTAGTATTGCATGACACTGCATAATGAATCGACCCTATCGATTCTAACCTTTCCGTCGTCCCTGTCATTATCCTTTTATCACCGATATCCTGATTGAGATAAGGCATATAGCCGTCATCCTTATTATTCTCAATCACTGTTCCTTGATATGTGAGATGACTGGATATATGATACCTAGTATCATGTGCATGGCCATGCTGTTCTTTCAGTCACTCTCGATCAAGCGGCCGAGAACCGATATCTTTCTCATACCGTAGTATGAGGGATAAATCCCTTAACCATTTTTCGCGTCACTCATGCAGTCTGTCCCCAAGCCAATCTTGGCCGTTATGGAAGCCCTGTTACGGACAACGTTAGGCTCAGGTCAAACTCAATTGTTGACTGCATAGCGATCACAAAGACTCCTTTGTCTAAGGATACATGACAAGCTATGACACTGAATATGTTCATGACTCAATCTATGGAACATATTTAGGGCGGTTCGTCCAATATCATGTCCCACATGATATCTATGATCAGACTCCGGAATCCCATTCCAATGACTAACATAACGTAAGCCATGAAGAGTCGTCTTTCATACTAGTCGCTTCTAGCGAAGCTTTGTTGACTAGGGACCCATCGAGTGTGATCTATCTCGATCTATGGTTCTATTCGCATTATGGGCATAGATCAGAACACATCGATATATTACTCCAACACATAAGTAATATAAAACAGCTTTAAATTTTATTGCTAATGATGATACATACATTTGGACATTTATGATTGAACTACGGGCACTAACACTAACAATTTTCAACTTGACCTAGTTCCACTCCAAACTCCAATCTATTCCCATTGACCTTACATGCCTCTCATGTTTAGGCAACGATAATGCCTTAGTTAATGGATCAACTATGTTATCATGAGTTGCAATATAGGAGATCTTCACAACCCCTCAGTTAAGTATTTCTCTGATGAGGTGGTATCTTCGCAGTACATGTTTGAATCTGTTATGCGATCTAGGCTCTTTAGCTTGCGCAATGGCCCTTTTGTTGTCGCAAAATAGGTTCACCGGGCTGGATGGGTTTTTAAATATACTTAACCCTGCCGTGAACTTATTGATCCACACAGCCTCATTGGCTGCCTCTGCAGCTGCTATATACTCGACCTCTATCGTGGAATCAGCGACGGTGTCTTGCTTCACGCTCTTCTAGCTGAAAGCTATGTTATTCAGCATAAACACATATCCTAACTGACTTCTAAAGTCATCTGTATCTGTTTTGAAACTAGAGTACATATCCATTAACGACTAGTTCAGAATCATCTTTCCCCCCGTACACCAGAACGCGTCCTTGGTTCTTCTCAAATATTTAAGAATCGCCTTGACCGCTATCCAATGTTCCTCACCAGGGTTAGACTAATGTCTGCTGGTACAACTCAAGGCATATGAGACATCCGGTCTCGTGCATAATCATGGCATACATGATCGATCCTAACGCTGAAACGTATGGGATTCGCATCATCCTTTTTATCTCATCATGTGTCTTAGGACATTGAGTCTTACTGAGATGAACACCATGACGTGCGGGTAATAATCATTTCTTAGAATCAAGCATTGAGAACCTACTCAATACCTTGTTCACATAGGTGCTTTGACTTAAACCCAAGACCCTCTTGGTGTGATCTCTATATATCTTAATCCCTAAGATATGAACAACATCACCTAAGTCCTTCATTTAGAAACATTTCCCTATCTATGATTAGACTCCAGAATCCCATTCCAATGACTAACAGAACGTAAGGCATGAAGAGCCATCTGTCATACTAGTCGCTTCTAGCGAAACTTTGTTCACTAGGGACCCATCGAGTGTGATCTATCTCGATCTATGGTTCTATTCGCATTATGGACATAGATCAGAACACATCGATATATTATTTCAACACATAAGTAATATAAAGCCGCTTTAAATTTTATTGGTAATGATGATACATACATTTGGACATTTATGATTGAACTATGGGCACTAACACTAACACTCCGGCCATATCCCGTATGAATGGGAGTACATTACCTACTCCAGCCATACACTGTATAAACTAGAGTACGGGCCCTACTCCATCTGTACGCCATATGAAAGTATGTATGGCCGGAGATCGATTTTCCCCATTGCTCTCTTCCTCGTTTGCACGCCCAATGCACGTCCAATGCACGACGTATGAGTCATACCCTTGCCCGTACGCCCTAGGGAAGGTGGTATGATATCTCAACTTGGCAAATTTGCGGTTTTCGCTCTGTTTTTGGTTCCTTTTCGCTCCGAGATCTTAGTTCCAGTGAAGAGAGATCAACAGCGCCAAAGTAGAAAAATACACGTCAAAATATATAATCCCGGGACTGAAAAACTTAAGAATGTGGACTAAAAACATATATAATAGATACATTTTACATTCATATTAGTTGTCGTCACTGTCACCATGTTTTTCAAAACCTTAGCCTTCCTGTTTTACGAGAAAAGCGAAAGCGGAGCCGATTCCTATGGCGATAATAACAATTACTATCCTCTGTCTTCCATAAATTGGCGAGATTAGTTATCCGGAAACATTAGGCTTATGGACTTATCCGTTCATTTTGAACTATTGATATTTTTGTTTAGGAGAAAACTAAAACAAGACTGGATGTGGGTTTGGTCCCGGGACTTGAAGTCTCTAGGATGAAGCCATTTTGACTCGATCAAAAAGGAAATTTAGGAGTTAATTAAAGCACATGATTGAAACCTAATAGATGACTTGACATATATAAACAAACAAAAAAACAATGTCCATGTCTTCCTCCTGATGTTATTATATTCATTTACGTAGATCACGACGCGGCTTAGCTCCTCTCCTCCTATCTAATTTAATCATCAACTGTTCTACAGTTTCAATGAAGCTAATGTTTGACAGTTGAAGAAATATATCCGATTAATCAACTCTCCAAAACAAGTTGTAATTTCTTGATGGTACAAACGTTTTCTACACGCTCGTTGACTTTTCATTGATGCATTTGGTTGATTTAGTTCATACTCGCCTACCTACAAAATATTCCCAACACCTTTTTATTATTTATATTTACTACGTATCTTCCACGGAAAATTAAGGCCTATTTATCTTTTTAAAAGCAGCTATTCGACGCCGAAACGCTTTGCAGAATCAAAGCCTGAGCGCGTGAGGTCCTCCGACCTCCGCAGCAGGGGCTGTGCACCACCATGTCTGACTCTGACGCGCCGCTATCCCTCACCTTCCCACCACTCCCGACCCTCTTCAAGCACCGCTCCTGGTCGCCGGATATGTCCCGCGAAGAGGTCTGGCTCCGCCGGAAATCGGCCAGCAAGACCCGCCGACGCCGCACGAGGAGGGTCACCGACGAGGACCTCGACGAGCTCAAGGCCTGCATCGAATTGGGATTCGGGTTCGACTCTCCCGATGCGGTGGATAAGCGCCTGAGCGACACCCTGTCGGCTCTCCAGCTCTTCTACGCGGTCAACAGTCATTACCCCAAGTCAACGGCTTCCGATTCCGACACGCCTCTGGGCAGCATCTTCGTCCCTGGTAAAATAAAAACATCAAAGATTCTGTTATAAAACGATAGGCAATAAAACGAAATAGAGATCAAAACCAAAAACGGAGAACACAACGATATAACGTGGAAAACCCCTCCAAACAACGGAGAGGAAAAAACCACGGGCGCCAACCAGCAAAACTTCACTATTGGGAGAATGTTTACACAACGCCGGGGATTTACACTGATTCAACTTATCCATCATGGCAGCTTACAGGTGGTATTTATAGGAGTGGTGTAGAGATAGTTCATACAAAATAGGGAAATAAAAATCTCTACACAATTAAGACCCAGTTTGGGAAACAGGGCATAAATTCCCTAAATTGATTACTTGCTAATCAAGCCAAGACAATTCCCTAAATTTGGTTGCTTGGTAACCAAGCCACAAACTAGCTTGAATTTGGATCAACTTTCAACAAACTCCACCTTGAGACAAATTCCTCCTTGTAGTATGAAACGGTAGACATCTCCCTGAACGAACAAAGAAAAAATACTTTCGGCGCCAAACAGCCACTAGGGCTAAACAATTATACCAACTAAGCTTGAGCAAAGCTCAAACTTAGCAACAAGAACTGGCTTTGTCATCATATCAGCAGGATTATCATGAGTACTTATCTTGCAGATCTTTAGTTTACCTTGAGCAACAATATCTCGAACAAAATGGTACCTGACATCAATGTGCTTTGTTCTCTCATGAAACATCTGATCCTTAGTAAGGTAGATCGCACTTTGACTGTCACAAAACAGATTGATGCAAGAATTATCTCCACAAAGCTCAGCATACAAACCTTTCAACCAAACTGATTCTTTACAAGCTTCAGCAATAGCCATGTATTCAGCCTCAGTAGTAGATTGAGCAACAACTGGTTGTAGTGTTGCCCTCCAACTTACAGCACATCCACCAACATTAAAAACATAACCTGTGAGGGACCGCCTCTTATCCAAATCAGCAGCATAGTCTGAATCCACGTAGCCGGCGAGTCCCTCGTCCATATTGCCAAATTTAAGACAAGCATTGGATGTTCCACGTAAGTACCTGAAAATCCACTGAACAGCTTTCCAATGTTCTTTACCAGGATTAGCCATATATCGACTAACCAAACTCATAGCATATGATAAATCAGGTCGAGAACAAACCATGGCATACATCAAAGAACCAACAACACTAGAATATGGAACCTTTGACATGTACTCAAAATCCTCATCAGAACTAGGACATTGCAGTGCTGACAATTTAAAGTGAGGAGCAATAGGAGTATTAACAGGCTTTGCATCATGCATATTAAAACGATGAAGAACTTTCTTAATGTAACTCTGCTGACTAAGGAATAAGACTTTAGAATTTCTGTCCCTTGTAATTTCCATACCTAGTATTTTCTTAGCAGCTCCAAGATCCTTCATCTCAAACTCACTACTTAGTTGTGCCTTCAAAGTAGTGATCTCTTTCTTGCTCTTAGCAGCAATCAACATATCATCAACATATAACAACAGGTATATCGGTGATCCATTAACAAATTTAATATAAACGCAGCTATCATACTGAGATCTCTTAAAACCATGTGCAAGCATAAATGAATCAAACCTCTTATACCACTGCCTTGGGGACTGTTTAAGACCATAAAGTGACCTCTTTAACTTGCAAACGAGGTCCTCCTTACCAGGCACAAGGAAACCTTCAGGTTGGTCCATGTATATCTCCTCCTCTAATTCTCCATGCAGAAAAGCAGTCTTCACATCTAACTGCTCAAGTTCAATATCATGCATAGCCACAATACCAAAGAGTGCACGAATAGAACTATGCTTCACAACCGGAGAGAATACATCATTATAATCAATACCTGGAATCTGGCTGAAACCTTTTGCTACTAACCTTGCCTTAAAACTTGGAGGCTCATTAGGAGACAAACCTTCCTTTCTTTTGAATATCCACTTGCAGCGAACGACCTTCTTTTGCTTTGGCAAGCGCACAACATCCCAAGTGCCATTTTTGTCAAGCGATTTCATCTCCTCGTGCATGGCAGAAATCCACTTCTCACGGTCAACGGATGCAATCGCTTCAGCATATGTAGCAGGTTCACGATCATGCTCCACCTGTTCAGCACAACTCAAAGCATAATGAACAACGTTACATTGTTCAATTAAACGAGGGCGAGGACCTTTGTTTCTCCTCGGTCTATCAGCAGCAATAGAGTTATTTCTTTGCTGCAAAACATGTGGTGTAAGCTGAACGTCAACGTCATCATTTTCATTATTTTCATCAACCTCATTTACTTTGTCGTCCAGGTGCTCCACCTGCACGCTTATCCTCTGTTGCTCATCATCAGAAAATTTAGTAACATCAAGAACATCAGAGGCATCCACAGAGGAACTATCATTGAACATGACAGCCTCATTAAAAACAACATTTCTGCTCAGCAAAATTCTTTTAGTTTCAGGATTCCATAACTTATATGTCTTTACTCCTGAACCATAACCAAGAAACACACACTTGAAAGCTCTAGGCTCTAGCTTTCCATTATCAACATGTGCATAAGCAGTGCAACCAAAAACTCTCAATAATGAATAATCAGCAGGTGAACCAGACCATACCTCAATAGGAGTTTTCTTATCAAGTGGAATGCTTGGAGACCTGTTTATTAAGTAGCAGGCGGTGGAGGCTGCTTCAGCCCAAAAACGTCTGCTTATACGAGCATTAGAAAGCATGCACCGAGCCTTAGAGATGATGGTTCGGTTCATGCGCTCAGCCACACCATTCTGTTGAGGCGTGGACGGGATGGTGTGGTGCCTTACAATGCCTTCGTTGCTACAATAGTTGTCAAAATCATTTAAACAAAACTCCATGCCATTGTCAGTACGAAGCACTTTTACCTTCTTCTCGGTTTGCTTCTCCACCATAACTCTCCACTTCTTAAAAGCATCAAACACATCAGATTTATGTTTTAGAAAATAAGGCCACACTTTTCTAGAGTAATCATCAATAATAGTAAGCATGTAATTTGCACCACCAAGAGAAGTTTTTCGGGAAGGACCCCACACATCAGCATGCACATAATCTAATATCCCTTTAGTGGTATGAACGGAAGCATTGAATTTAACTCTCTTGTGCTTACCAAAAATGCAGTGCTCACAAAACTCCAACTTACTCATATTGCAGCCATCAAGTAAATCTCTCTTGATCAACTCTGCCATGCCTTGTTCACTCATATGTCCAAGGCGTTTGTGCCACAAATTAGTTTTACTAGGTTCGTCAGAAATAACAGCAGCAGTAGCAGAACCATTTAAAGTGCTACCTCTAAGAACATATAATCTTGCAGAATTCATATCACCTATCATGTGAACGAGAGAGCCTTTTGATACCTTTAGAATTTTCTGTGAGCCGGAGTACTTGTACCCTTCATCGTCAAGAGTGCTGAGAGAGATGAGGTTTCTCGCCATGGTTGGTACGTGTCTCACATCTGTCAATGTGCGTATCATGCCGTCATGCATCTTGAACTTAACGGAGCCTGTGTTCCTCACATACCCGGGTTCAAACCCCACTCTGTACAAAAAACACTAATTTCTTCTCAATTTCTTAAATATGCCCAAAATGGGCCAGCCCTTATATCTCTTCTCAATGGGCTTATCCTCTCTTCTAAATAATTCACTTCCAAACCCGTAAAACGGGCTTGTCTGTGAGGGCGCGTGTTAGAATATAAATATAATTGGGCCTTCAACTATCAGCTTAAGCTTTTAGTTGAGTTGGTCCTCTAACATGGTATCAGAGCTGGTTCGGCCTAAGGCCTGTTTGTCACCTCCACCCTGTGGTCTCCGGCCCATATGCAGATGTCCAGTCCTGTTATGGCCCACGTGTAGATGTCCAGTCCTACACGTGAGGGGGAGTGTTGAAGTATAAGTCCCACATAGAAAGTGTATGGACAAATTGAACACTTGATAAGCATATTAGTACCTCCACCCATCAGTTCGAACTTTTGGGTTGGATAGGGCTTTAACAAGTGGTATCAGAGCCAGGTTACTCAATCTAGGTTTTTTTTCCTGACGATATGGCATCATTGAAATTCTATCTACCGTTGTTGGACTACACCACACGATTTTCTCTGTGGCAAGTAAAGATGCGGGCCGTTCTAGCTCATCCTGACCTTGATGACGCGCTAGATGGATTCAACAAGAAGGATCCGAAGACGTGGACCGATGAGGAGAAGCGTAAGGATCGTAAAGCTCTATCTCTGATTCATCTTCATCTATCAAATAATATTTTGCAGGAAGTACTGCTGGAGAAAACTGCAGTAGCGCTTTGGCTCAAATTGGAATCGATCTGCATGTCCAAGGATCTGACCAGTAAGTTGCACGTGAAGATGAAGTTGTTCACGCACAAGCTGCAAGATGGTGGTTCTCTACTCGATCACCTAGCGGTCTTTAAGGAGATCGTTTCTGATTTGCAGTCCATGGAGGTAAAGTATGATGATGAAGATCTAGGTCTAATACTCTTATGTTCATTGCCTAGTTCTTTTGCAAATTTCCGAGATACCATATTATTGAGCCGCGATGAACTAACTCTTGCGGAAGTATATGAGGCCCTTCAACAGAGGGAAAAGATGAAACTTATGGTACAAGGAGAAGGATCATCATCCTCCAAGGGAGAAGCTCTGCAGGTACGTGGGAGGGCCAAGCAGAGGAACAACAACTATAAGAGCAAGAACGGGAGAGGCCGTTCTAAGTCCAAACGAGGCGACAAGTTCTGCAAGTATTGTAAGAAAACAAATCACACCATTGAAGATTGTTATAAGCTTCAGAATAAGGAGAAAAGGAACGGTACATGCAAACCGAAAAACAATTCTGATGGTGATGGTAAGGCCTCCGTTGTTTCCAACGATAATTCTGATAGTGATTGCCTAGTTGTGTTTGCTGGTTGTGTTTCTGCTTATGATGAATGGATTCTTGATACTGCCTGTTCATTTCATATATGTTGTAACAAAGACTGGTTCAGTTCTTATAAGTCTTTGCAGAGTGGAGATGTGGTGCATATGAGAGATGACAACCCACGTGAGATTGTGGGCATAGGCTCCGTTAAGTTCAAGATGCATGACGGCATGATACGCACATTGACAGATGTGAGACACGTACCAACCATGGCGAGAAACCTCATCTCTCTCAGCACTCTTGACGATGAAGGGTACAAGTACTCCGGCTCACAGAAAATTCTAAAGGTATCAAAAGGCTCTCTCTTTCAACAGATTCCAACTTTATGTTTATGGGTATGTGAAATACATACTGATTTTGTGTTGGTGTTTGGTTGGGTGGAAAATTTCAGGGGAAAATTCGGAGACGGTGAAGGGTCGGCTGAGACAGTGGGCACAGGTGGTGGGATGTTCGGTGAGGCAATCCTCCTTCCCGTGAGAGAACAGAACATCAAAATGGATTCCTCCACCCACCTGCTTACACAGTTTGGTAAATGAGAAACCCACTCAGATGAACTTGTATCAGTGTATTTCTTTTTTTTGTATTAATTTCTCCTACTGGTGTTTCTGTTGGTTTATGTTTGTGTAGTATAAAATGCTCAAACTGGGGGTTTTCTTCCCCAATTAGGGGATATCTGTTAATCTTTAATTATTTAGTATTTTGAAGTACCCATTTATTAGTTTATACTCTTACATTTAGTGTGCAAGTCTCATAAAATGATATAATCTTTTAATGTAATTGTTGCACACAAAATTTATAATGAATATTACACGTAATTCTATCTTACTATCTTTTTCGCACGGATCAAGAGTTCAACCATCAACCAAGTAATTAGAAGATTCGTAAAAAAACTAAACGCAATCACCATGCTCTTTGCTCCCGTAGCAATCATGGCGACTTTGATGGATGATCTCTACGGATGTGGTCGTACTTCGACATCCTTGGCTGTTTCCAAGTATGGTTACATGAAGGGGCAGCTAGGTGCTGCAATGGTTCACATACAGAGCACGACGATAACAACAAAGGTAGAGGGGTGCAGTTATGGTCGATGTCTCGGCAAGGTATAGAATGTGATGCCCAAACCGCTACATTGGCTAAGGTGTGGAGTAGCGGGGCGGCAGTTGCTGTTGTCAGGCCCGACTTGTCCATTTGGTGGATGAGGCCGTTGCCTAAGGCCACCATCTAATACAAGGCCTCAAATTTTAAAATGAAAATGAGCCTACTAGTTAAGCCCTTAAAAAAACCTGTCATGTAAAAGAATGAATCCTAATACTCTGAAGCACACGTATCATTGCTCAAATTGTCTTATCCTCTAAACGTTTGCTCTTCTAGAGTTATTATTTCTCCTTCCCACTCCCAATCAGATTTGTTCTTTCTAAGATAATCTTTTTTTTATTATTCTCAAGTAAATTCTTAATCATTTTTTTAAAAGAAAAAAATATTATTGCACACTCGACCTTTGGTTGCAAGAAGAAACCTAAGACTAGAGATCATTATACACCTCTTATCACAAAAAATAAGCACAAATGAAAAGAAGAAACAAGGGCGCCCATACTGAAGCCACTGTATTACAACAAAATTGCAGAAAAAAAGATCTACAAGTATCCTCTTTTGCTTGTCCAGGGATGCAAGTGAAGCTTGAACTTTTACAATGCTTGACCCTGGAAGGCTCGAACCCTTTGAGCTGCTTGAATCCTTGCTAGATGTCTTGACATCTTCAGTGACATTTGAGCCACCGAAGCAGTTCAAGCTGAAGGATAGTTGAGCAGGCTTCTTCTCTTTGATGTCAGAATCCCTCAAGATGTTGGGATGTTGGTGCAGGATCATACCAGTGACAAGAGAGGGAATCTAATGAACAACTTTGTCGCACAAGATCTTACATGAAGAGCAAAGTGTTGAATAACAATAGAGCCAAAACTAAGGTAAAAGATGTACCTATGGAATAAATGAGCTTGGCAAGCTCTGGAGTGATTCTCGAAGCATAGGAGGATGGAGCCCAATTGGCCAATCCAATCCTAAATAGAATGGAGTATAAGTGGTGAGCTCTGAAGATGCAATATTTCCTTTTGATGGCCATTCTTTTCAGAAGTCCAAGTAATCTCCTTAACTACCTCGTCAAGCACAAACATATTGACCCTTTGTATGGTTGCAGCCCTTCCCAGATAAGTGTTGATGACCTCTTCACTGACATCAATAACCTTTCATCTTACAACAACTTTCTGAAACTCTGGATCCTCTGGCTCATCAAAACCAGGGGTAAGGTTGACAACAAACTCTCTCATCAGGTGAGGGTAGAAAGGACCAATTTACTTGACAGTTTTCATCATCTTAGCATCTTTGAGTAAATTGAGGACTTGCTCCAAATCCTTGAAATCTTCAGATTCCTCTCTTTCTGAACTAATAGTTCTCTGATAGATGTATCTCCATTTATTGTTGGGTCTCGAGGTAGGGTTGGAGATGAACCAACTCGCAGCAGAAAATCAATGAAAACCAAGAGACGATTAAACCATGAAACAACTAACAAAGAATGGATTCACAAGAGAAAAATTCAGCACTATTTCTTACCAAAACAAGAACACCGGTTAACGAATGATTGGCTTGAGTCTCCAAGACGCCTACGTATCCACATGGGAATCAAAGCCACGTAGTTCTTCTCTTTGAGGACTCAAGAACACAAAAATGGAGGTAGAAACTAGCCAAACCCGAAATGGCCATGGAAGAGGGAGAGAAAATGTGTTTCCTATTCTTGTCTTGTCTTTGTTATGTTGAAAAAAGATGACTTAAACATAACAAAACCCATACTTGTCCAACTAAAGGCATGGGACAAGTATGGTGTCAAGTAAGGTGTAAATAGGACAAAGTATGGCAAGACAAGATTGGGTTAGGTGGTGAATCACCAACACCTTAATCCTTGTCTTGCTTACTTAGTACTAATTAATCAAGACTTGATTAATTAGTTCCATGGGCCTTGGTTGCATGGGCCTTTCATGGGCCTCTTGGAACATGGCCCGTGGCCATTTCCAACGAGGTCCCGTGATTCGCTCATCGCCTCCATGCCTTCCATACCGGAAATGTCCAACATTATCCGACGCGATCAATCCCAAGACTCCAAGCCTTGTCTCGATCCGTAAAGTCCTATTCACTTACGGGCACATGACCCAAAACCCAGTTTTGGTCATGTCCCGAGACAACTCCCTTTTGGCCATTCTCCATAAATGTGTCAATGAGTTTCATCCTCCGGTGTGACCCTTAGGTTTATGCATGTCAATAGATCAACGTAAAATCCCATTTTACTTGATCCTATTTAAGTGGCAACTAACGAGACTTTAGTATTGTCTGACACTACATAACGAATCGACCCTGTCGATTCTAACCTTTCTGTCATCCCTTTCATTATCCTTTTATCTCCGATATCCTGATTGAGATAAGGCATAGAGCCGTCATCCTTATTATTCTCAATCATCGTTCCTTGATATGTGAGATGACTGAAGATATGATACCCAGTATCATGTGCATGGCCATGCTATTCTTTCAGTCACTCTCGATCAAGCGGCCGAGAACCGATATCTTTCCCATACCTTAGTATGAGGGATAAATCCCTTAGCCGCCTTTCGTGTCACTCATGTAGCCCGTCCCCAAGCCAATCCTGGCCGTTATGGAAGCCCTGTTACGGACAACGTTAGGCTTAAGTCAAACTCAGTTGTTGACTACATAGCGATCACAAAGACTCCTTGGTCTAAGGATACATGACAAGCTACGACACTGAATATGTTCATGACTTAATCTATGGCACATATTCAGGGCGGGTCGTCCAATATCATGTCCCACGTGATATCTATGATCAGACTCCGGAATCCCATTCTAATGACTAACATAACGTAAGCCATAAAGAGCCATCTTTCATACTAGTCGCTTCTAGTGAAGCTTTGTTGACTAGGGACCCATCGAGTGTGATCTATCTCGATATATGGTTCTATTCGCATGGTGGGCATAGATCAGAGCACACATCGATATATTACTCCAACACATAAGTAATATAAAGCCGCTTTAATTTTATTGCTAACGATGATATATACATTTGGACATTTAGGATTGAACTACGGGCACTAAGACTAACATTTATGTGATGCTCCTTCATGATGGAAAGATACATTGTCCTTTGGTGCTTTAGGGACTCCTCCTGAAGTTCTCTTTGTAGCTACACTTTTCTTCCCTTTAGACAAGAGTGAAGGAACATCTTCTTCAGCAACTTCTTCTTCTATGGAGGGTTCATCTTTTGGTCTTACTGCCTGTAGTTCAATCATAAATGTCCAAATGCATATATCATCATTAACAATAAAATTAAAGTGGTTTTATATTACTTATGTGCTGGAGAAATATATCGATGTGCGTTCTGATCTATGCCCACAATGCGAATAGAACCATAGATCGATATAGATCACGCTCGATGGGTCAATATGGAACAAAGCTTCACTAGAAACGACTAGCATGAAGGATGACTCTTTATGGGTTACGCTCTGTTAGTCATTGGAATGGGATTCTGGAGTCTATCATAGATATCATGTGGGATATGATATTGGACGACACACCCTAAATCAACACCTACATAGTGACGGGCCATAGTTGAAAATTGGTGGACCCGACTACAATTCTCAACTAGGGTTGAGATAGGGTATCAGATAGGATAAGCCGTGTACATAAGTACATACCTTAGCCAAGAGTCATATTGGATGTGATTGGAGGGGTCCTACCTACATAGCTCGATTAAGTGGTGAGCTTTCGTTCAGCTTGATCGAGTGAATCAAGGATCTTGGTTTTAGATTCTAAAGGTTTAGAATCAATTGGTTGGTGTTTAAACTTGATCTATATAAAATTTATTCAGTATACTGATTTCATTTTGTTTATCGTGTAGATCAAATGGTAAGTACTTAAGTGAACAATACTAGTTTGTCGCTAAAAACCATTCTTCACATGGTCAAGCTAAATGGGAAAAACTACTTGGACTGGGACAGAAACTTTAGGATAGTCCTCAAATTTGAACGCAAAGAATATGTCCTAGACAAGGCTATCCATGAAGTGCCAGTTAATAATTCCATTGGGGCCGTTAAGGATGCATACCAAAAGCACCTTAGCGATTCTATATATGTGACATGTAGTATGTTGGGCTGCATGGAGTCTGACCTCCAAGAGCAGTTCATGGAGAACTTTGATGACCCTTATGCTAGGATGGGTGTCACGCCCCGAATTCAGTAGAACCGAACCCGGAACGCGAACGGTAAAACAATAAAACCATTTTCAAACCTTTTAAATAGATCACTTAAAATCACCATTTAGTTAATCAAAATAATAATTTACAACTCAAAAGCACGTCCAAACAAGCGGACAAAAGACATGGCGTACGTCGCTAAACTCAAAAGGAAACCCGGACTCCCGCTCTCAGCTCTTCAAGCTTCGAGAGCTCCCCTAGTCCGTCTCGCGACCAGTACCTGTAGGAAAAGCAGCTAGGGGTGAGCGTTCGCTCACCACCACGGATACCAGACTGACTACGGCATACTAGCAAACAATGCCGGAAACACCAACAACAAACCAAACACCGGGGACTACTATCCCCAACTCAAGTAACTCGACTGACACACGAACTGTTACTTTCCCCAACCAACTCAACGCTCGGACACGTAATGTAGACCCGACACAGCGGTTACGACCTCCACCAAAGACTCAAAAGATAACCACGCAACACCCAAGATCACAAAGGATCGCACTCCAAACAAGATCACAAAGGATCGCACTCCAGCTGCTCAGTGCCGGTTCCTAACCGGCTGGGCTTGAGCCTGCCCCACGCAACGTCCCCCGATCTCTGTCGGGCCAGGCGGTCGACCTGTTAGCGATATATACAACACTACTTTTCCGATAGCTAGTCGGAAGGGGAGCCGGCCTTCATCACCAAAGAATGCTCAACCTTATCGATCCCTGTCGGAAGGCCAGCCAAAGAATGCTCAACCTTACCGATCTCTATCAGAAGGCTAGGCAACCCCCACACAACTTCCCCTGATCTCTGTCGGGCCCCCAACCTCAGGCAACCACAATCACAACCAAAGTTCAACAAACAGTAACAACACAAGTTTAACACCCCACATGCACTCATGGCCACCCAAGACACCAACAGTAAAACACGGGTTCAACAACCCCACGGGCACTCATGACCACCCAAGACACCAACAATAAAATACGGGTTCAACACCCCACGGGCACTCATGGCCAACCACAAACAATACAATCAACCTCCGGGCATAACTAAATGCCTCCAGCATTTCTAATATCAATACGTTCACTACTCCTCCGACACTACTAAGTGTCACATGCATTTCTATTGTTCGATACGTTCCCGTATCATACGACACCACCCGGTGTCGCCTGCCTTTCTATTGTTCGATAAACTTACTTAACCCACGACACCCAAGTGTCACATGCATTTCTACCGTTAACTTTCCCTAGCCAGGGCCGAGATCCGGCTACTTTTCCCTACCTTGTACGCTTTCCCAAAAGCTCACAACCAAGCTCCGGCGTGCTCACGATCACTCGCCTAGCTTTCCCTTTCCTCTGTCGGTGGCACGATCTAATAAGAACACAATTTAAAACACCTTTTAAGTTCGCAGGCATAAACTGAATTTTAATACACTTGACGCCCAAATGTAACCCCGACAATGTCGATCACTCCCAAACTTCAAAATTACTCGACATTGTCGATAATGGACCGGAAGGGGCCGATTCGCCCGACCCGACGAATCTGCCCGAGATTGGAAAACGCCCTTCCGGGGCTCCGAAAATTCCCGTTTTCGTTTCTACGGTCTTAGGATAATTCAAGGGTTCCAACGCAATCGACGAAATCAATTTTCAACTTCCGAGAAATTTAATTCGCGTTTAAAGTTTCTAAACCCGTCATTTACAACTTTTACAATTTAAATCCAAAATTCGTTCTGAGGGTGGATTAACGACTTGGGGATCGTCCTAAACCACCCGAACACGAAAACCCGAGACCCGAGCATGTGGGCCCCACTCGGCCATCAAGGGTCATGGGTGGCTGGGCCAGTTTTGGGCCGGTTCACCACCATGGTGGCCGGTCCTAGCTCCGGCCAGCCACCCCCCAATTCCGGAAGCCACCATCCACGGTGGCCGGAGCTCCCCCGAGCCTCCGGTCACCGGAAAACGTTCATCTTTCGCTCCAAAACGCCTCCAACGAACCCCACACCTCAAATCCTCCATAGTCTACTCGTTTTAACCCAAACCCTAACTTTTAAACTTACTAAAACGAAAATCGAAAGGGTACTCACCGTAGGGAATAACGATGGGAACTCGATTCCTTGAACGTTGAGACGATCCACCGGTTGGATAGTCGGGAAATAGCAAATCCCTAACTCCCCCCCCTTTTCTTTTCTCTCCTTCTTCTCTCTTCTTTTCTCTCCAAAAACTCCATTTTTTCTATTATGGCCGAACCTCCCTCCTCCTCTCATCCTTGTCTTGTTTCAAAAATCACCTAACACCACCACATAACTGACATGTGGAAATGGGTCCTACCCCTTTTGGAAAATATCTTCTAGACATTTTTCAGTCAGATTCGTGAAATTCGGTCGTCTCGGGCCCCGAACGGGCCCATTTTCCAAGAAATTACGAAAATTCACGGGCTACAAGGAAACGGCTCAACTAAGACCGCTGTAACGACGGCTAAGCTTTTTGGATCCAAAACGAGCCTCGAACGGACCAAAACGTCGCTCGGTTGACTTTTCAAGTAAAAAGTCAACATTTCCCAAATTGGTCAAAAAGTTGCCCTGAGTCCCCTAGAACACACTTTGGTCGATATCGGGGTCAACTTAAGTCCGATATGACCCTCGGGGTCAAATTTAGGTTCATTTAGGTGTATGTCCAATTTTTTTAAATTTTCCTGTTTTTCGCCGATTTGACTGGCGTTGACCGGCAGTGGTTCTTACAATCTACCCCCCTTAAAGGAATTTCGTCCGCGAAATTTAGAACAGACGTACCTCAGGAGTCGAACAGCTCGGGGTACTTCGCGCGAACCTCGTCCTCGCGCTCCCAAGTCGACTCAGCCTCGTGGTGCCGCCACTGCACCTGTTCTAAGCGGATAAGCTTTCCGCGCCAGACCTGCTCCCGCGTATCCATTTCCCAAACCGGTTTCCCCTTATACGAGACATCACCCGTTACCTCGACATCTGCCCACTCAATGACGTGTGAGGGGTCCGCATATACTTCCGCAACTAGGAAACGTGAATATTCCCAAGCTGTGGTGGCAGTGCAAGTCGGTATGCAACTGCTCCCACTCTGATCAAGACCTCGAAAGGCCCGATACACCGCGGGGCTAACCTGCCTCCGCCGCAGTTGAAATGCACCAGTCCACCTTTCGGACTCATCTCCATGGATACATGGTCACCGACTGTTGACTCGAGAGGTCGTCGCCGTCTGTCAGCATAGCGCCTGCTGACTCTGTGCGG
Source organism: Erodium maritimum (assembly GCA_963921825.1). NCBI lineage: Eukaryota > Viridiplantae > Streptophyta > Magnoliopsida > Geraniales > Geraniaceae > Erodium > Erodium maritimum. The sequence continues at coordinate 26,247,226 of OY997592.1, forward strand.
TCCTCAACCGCTCACGCTTTTGCACGACCGACTCAGCTGTCTCTCGGACCAGTTCTAGACCCAGTAAACTCTTATTCCTCACTTCTGCCCAGCACACGAGCGATCGACACGACCTACTATACAACGCTTCGAACGGTGCCATCCTGATACTGGCCTGAAAGCTGCTGTTGTAGGCGAACTCGGTTAATCGCTCACGAAATCCATCGTGACGTGCCCCCATTTCCATTGTGCAACCCGCAGTGGTTGCAATAATCCAGCGGGACTCTGTTGTTCGGCTCTTACCTACCGACGAGTGAGGCACCGCGATACTAACTCCGCGACTCCTCTCCGCATCCCGCTCCACTAGATATGCCACCTGATGTCGCGCTCCTCTTAGTGCTACCCACGTGCACTGTCCGACGCGAATGCTGCGACTCTTGCAGCTCGTCGCCTCCATCGTTACGTGGTACGAACAAACCTCTGTGATACCGTAACTCCCAATTAGCACGACGATCCCAGCCCTCGGCGTCAACGCCGTCGACAACTCTCTCTCGGATCTCTGTCGTCTCGACATCCACTGACTGTGCCTCTATCCCCCGGCCAAGCGGGGTGGGCTGAGCCATCACGAAGCACATGGCCACCCTGCCGGTAACCTCTTCTAGCTCCAACCCGAACGTGCCCAGCTCTCCCATCATGTCCCACTCCTGGACTGAGATGTTAGTAGGACACGGCATCGGCTTCCTACTCAGGACGTCGGCAACCACGTTCGCCTTACCCGGATGGTAGTGTAGCTCAAAGTCGTACTCCTCATGTAGTTCCATCCCTCGCCGCTGGCGCATGTTCAGGTCTCGTTGGGACAAGATGTACTTAAGGCTCTTGTGATCCGAGAACACCTGAAATCTCTCGCCATACCGATAATACCGCCAGCCTTTCCGCGCGAACACTACTGCTGCTAATTCCAGGTCAGGAGTAGGATAGTTGCGCTCGTGCGTCTTCAACTGCCTGGAACCATAAGCAACAACTCTACCCAACTGCATTAGTACATAGCCCAGTCCTTCCCCAGACGCGTCACAATAGACCTCATACCCGACCCCGCGCTCTGGCACTATCAACATTAGAGCGGTAGTCAGACGAGCCTTCAGCTCCGTGAACGCACGTTCACAATCCTCTGTCCACACAAACCCGACTCCCTTGCGTGTCAAAAGAGTCATAGGAGCGGCTAGACGCGCAAAGTCCTGGACCAACCGTCGATAATATCCTGCCAGCCCCAAGAAGCTGCGGATCTCGAAGATGCTCGTGGGCCGCGCCCACTTCAAAACCGCGTCGATCTTCGCCGGATCGACCAATATATCGTCACGGGACACCATGTGACCGAGGAATCTCACCTCAGCGAGCCAAAACTCGCACGTGTCCGGGTTGGCGTATAGCTGACGTGTGCGCAACAGGGTAAGAACACCCCTCAGACGGTCCTCACGCGCCGCCTCGTTCTGCGAGTAGATCAAGATGTCGTCCACAAACACCACCACAAATTGATCTAAGAACGGTCGGAATATAGTGTTCATCAGATCCATGAACGCTGCAGGTGCGTTCGTCAGTCCAACTGGCATCACTAAGAACTCGTAATGCCCACACCGTGTCCGGAATGCAGTCTTTGCAATGTCCTCCTCCCGGACTCGCAACTGGTAATATCCGGATCGCAGATCAAACTTCGAGAAGCATGTGGAACCTCTCAATTGGTCGAACAAGTCGGCAATTCTCGGCATCGGGTATCGGTTCTTCACCGTAACCCGGTTCAGCTTCCGGTAGTCCACACACATCCGAAGCTCTCCACTCTTCTTCTTCACGAAGAGTGCTGGCGCTCCCCACGACGATGTGCTCGGACGGATAAACCCCTTCTCCCGAAGCTCCTCTAGCTGACGCTTCAGCTCGGTCAACTCTGCTGGCGTGAACCTATAAGGCGCCATCGATATCGCTGCCGTTCCCGGCACCAGGTCAATCCCGAACTCTACCTCACGAACTGGTGGAAACCCGCTCAACTCCTCAGGAGAGACCTCGGGGAAACTCGCACACCACTCGCGGTAACTCTCGGCTCTGCACGGCCGATACTTCCTCCACTACGGACAAAGTCGACAGGAGAACTCTGCTCTTACTGCCCAGAGCACACGAACCTTTCCTGTTGCCTGTTGACACCATCACTCGTCGCTAGTAACAGTCGATATTGGCTCGGCACTTCGCCGGCCAATCCATTCTCAAGATCACGTCAAAGGCTGTCATTTCGTAAGTATCCTTCCCACGGATACACGCACAAGCTCAGTCGCTGCTGAACCTCACGGAACCTCGCGGTCTCTCTAAGACCTCGCCCCTCTACCGTCGTCGTGCCTACCAACTCCGAACATACCCGAATCCTCGGGGCGAGGACTCGATCCAGCATCAGGGCTATTGAGCCCTCTCTCGAACCTCCTGTATCGGTTCGCTTCTCTAACTCCGCAGGCACGACAGACCCTAGTCAACACCACATCACCCCCCAACCGGCGTATCCAGACGCAGGGGTGAACTCAACGACTCTAAACTCAGCCCCAACATCTCAGCACCACTCGACGAAGCAAACGAGTGTGACACCCCGGTATCCAATAAAACTGACGCCCAAATCAGAGACCGAACAACCCCTCCATTAGTCACTCCGGTAAAGTCTAGCACAACCCTCCCACGGTTCTCTATGCATTTAGTTATAACGTTCCGCAACCCAACCAGTATTCGCTACTCGTCCCTAATCTAACCAGGGCAAACCACTACCTCAAAACCTGATACCAAAACGTCACACTGCTCAAGCCATTAATACCTCAAATACTCTCTCACGTAAGGGAAACCTCGAAACGGGGATTATGTTCTCAATTCAGCAAATCACTATTGCTCACAACCTCGATACCCTAGTTACTCGATCATGTAGGGAAACCTCAAACGGGGATCATGTTCTCAACTCAGCAAACCACTATTGCTCCCAACCTCGATACCCCAATTTCCCGATCACGTAGGAAAATTCAAATAACCCACACACGTGAAGGAAACCTCAAATCACCCGTTCACGCGAGGGAAACCTCGAATAACCCACTCACGTGAAGGAAACCTCGAACCACCTGTTCACGTAAGGGAAACCTCGAACACCCGTTCACATAGGGGAAACCTAGTTCGTATGGCGTCGCAGCGCACCAACCCTAACCCCTCTCCGTGGTGAGACTCTCACACCGAGGCGTTGTATCACTACCGTAGGTTATTGATGAGTCTCGAACCCAAGACCTCACCCTTTAACACCGAACTTACGACCTCTACAGCCAACACAACCGTGAACACAACCACGCAAAACCAACACTCAAACTGCACAATCAAGACGGTGGAACAAGACAGGAATCACGGACCCTAAAAATAGCCTTAAGCGACACACACTCTCGACCACCAATTTAACAAACACACGCACAACGACTCACAGAAAAATTCAAGTCACCCAACCTTAATCACAAGCCGACAAGGCTTACCAAAATCAAGACACGCCCACCGGGCCAACAAATTTCAAAACACGCCCACCGGGCCAACCAATTTAAACACACGCCCACCGGACCAACCAATTCAAACACACGCCCACAGGGCCAACCAATTTTAAAACTTTCTCCCTTTCACCATAAAATCTCATTTTGACATCAGATAGTTACAACCCGGTCCAGGCGTCCTCGAACTACAGTGTACCCACTTGATGTCAACACCGTCACGTTCGACTACAAGAGCGCTCCTGAGTCGAGTCGCGACAGCTTAAAAACGTTTCACGCATCAACACACAATCAGTAAGCCAGTAATAATAATATTGCGCATACACACAATCACAAACAGGACTCATGTCCCTACGGGTCTACACGGTTTCCGACTTGCGCAACCAACGCACGACGGGACTTTACTGACTCGACTCTCCCCACCTAATTGACGTACAGTTCGGGGTGTGAAACCTCGAGCTCTGATACCAAATTGTCACGCCCCGAATTCAGTAGAACCGAATGTTAGTCTTAGTGCCCGTAGTTCAATCCTAAATGTCCAAATGTATATATCATCGTTAGCAATAAAATTAAAGCGGCTTTATATTACTTATGTGTTGGAGTAATATATCGATGTGTGCTCTGATCTATGCCCACCATGCGAATAGAACCATAGATCGAGATAGATCACACTCGATGGGTCCCTAGTCAACAAAGCTTCACTAGAAGCGACTAGTATGAAAGATGGCTCTTTATGGCTTACGTTCTGTTAGTCATTGGAATGGGATTCCGGAGTCTGATCATAGATATCATGTGGGACATGATATTGGACGACCCGCCCTGAATATGTGCCATAGATTAAGTCATGAACATATTCAGTGTTGTAGCTTGTCATGTATCCTTAGACCAAGGAGTCTTTGTGATCGCTATGTAGTCAACAACTGAGTTTGACCTGAGCCTAACGTTGTCCGTAACAGGGCTTCCATAACGGCCAGGATTGGCTTGGGGATGGGCTACATGAGTGACACGAAAGACGGCTAAGGGATTTATCCCTCATACTGAGGTATGGGAAAGATATCGGTTCTCGGCCGCTTGATCGAGAGTGACTGAAAGAATAGCATGGCCATGCACATGATACTGGGTATCATATCTTCAGTCATCTCACATATCAAGGAACGGTGATTGAGAATAATAAGGATGACGGCTCTATGCCTTATCTCAATCAGGATATCGGAGATAAAAGGATAATGACAGGGACGACGGAAAGGTTAGAATCGACAGGGTCGATTCGCTATGCAGTGTCAGGCAATACTAAAGTCTCGTTAGTTGCCACTTAAATAGGATCAAGTAAAATGGGATTTTACGTTTATCTATTGACATGCATAAACCTAAGGGTCACACCGGAGGATGAAACTCATTGACACATATATGGAGAATGGCCAAAAGGGAGTTGTCTCGGGACATGACCAAAACTGGGTTTTGGGTCATGTGCCCGTAAGTGAATAGGACTTTACGGATCGAGACAAGGCTTGGAGTCTTGGGATTGATCGCGTCGGATAATGTTGGACATTTCCGGTATGGAAGGCTTGGAGGCGATGAGCGAATCACGGGACCTCGTTGGAAATGGCCACGGGCCATGTTCCAAGAGGCCCATGAAAGGCCCATGCAACCAAGGCCCATGGAACTAATTAATCAAGTCTTGATTAATTAGTACTAAGTAAGTAAGACAAGGATTAAGGTGTTGGTGATTCACCACCTAACCCAATCTTGTCTTGCCATACTTTGTCCTATTTACACCTTACTTGACACCATACTTGTCCCATGCCTTTAGTTGGACAAGTATGGGTTTTGTTATGTTTAAGTCATCTTTTTTCAACATAACAAACACAAGACAAGAATAGGAAACACATTTTCTCTCCCTCTTCCATGGCCATTTCGGGTTTGGCTAGTTTCCTCCTCCATTTTTGTGTTCTTGAGTCCTCAAAGAGAAGAACTACGTGGCTTTGATTCCCATGTGGATACGTAGGCGTCTTGGAGACTCAAGCCAATCATTCGTTAACCGGTGTTCTTGTTTTGGTAAGAACTAGTGCTGAATTTTTCTCTTGTTAATCCATTCTTTGTTAGTTGTTTCATGGTTCTAATGGTCTCTTGGTTTTCATTGATTTTCCGCTGCGAGTTGGTTCATCTCCAACCCTACCTCGAGACCCAACAGTGGTATCAGAGCCGTGCTACCTTCGGGATTCACAAGACGGTGTTCAAAGTTTCGGTTTTGCTTGAAAGTTTCGTTTTTGGCATGTTGTTTTGCTAAATTGTTTGATAACATGTTTTAAATTATTGTTTATGGATTTAATGCATGTAAAATGAATTTTTGAAAATTATTTCAAATCTGGAAATTTTGAAAAAAATTTGATTTTTCGGGTCTCGGGAGCGGGACTCTCGGGGAGCCGAAACCGGGACCGAACGGGGCTCCGTTGGACGGAGCTAGGCCAAGCATGACCATTGGATGGTTGATATGCCAAGGCTAAACCGTTTTGTTAGTTATGACGAGTTTGGAACCGTCATGACGAACTCGAAGATCAAATGTTCAAAAGTTTCATTTTTGAACGGTTTCGATAAACCGAGCATCAAAAATTTTCGAAACTTGGCTATTAATTAAAACCGGAAAATCACATGATGTTTGATAACATGCTTGTTTGATAACACGATGTGTGATGTGATGTTGGCATGGTGTACATAATAGCCCCGAGCTCAATTTAATTATTTATCGCTTTTCACGGCCTGCGAGCCGTTAGAGTTAGCGTGTAATTATTCTTTCAAGGTGTGGTCGTCGAACCACTTGTTTGTAATATTTATTTATTCCCGACCTGCGAGTCGTGTATTAAATTGTAATATTTTACTCAAGACGAAGAAAGGGCGAAAAGGTCATTTGGTGGCTTTTCGGGTGTTGGCATCGGCTTGGAGTCGGTGGAGCTCAAGAAGCTAGTGGGAGTTAGTTTAGGGGGCTATTATGTGCACATTTATCGCTTTATGCTTGGTTTAGTTTATGCATGATTAATTCTATGTGTTTTAGAATTGCATGCTTAACTTTATTTACCGAGCATATCACCTCACATGCAAAGATAAAATTGGAATTTTAATCCTTGTGTGTGAACCCTTAGAATCGTCATTACATTGGATGTAGTTGATGGGTTCGAAGGAAGAATTACATTGGATGTAATTTGAGGCATCATTGCATTTGGAATGTAGTTGATGTGCTCATCGCATCTAGGATGTGTCAAAGTTTTAAACACAACCGGACAAGTAAAAACGGGTCATGTCCGATACCTCCCAATTATCAACACCTTACTACCTCCCCGTCCTATGGGTGTCGTGCGCATTAGCGGAGCATCCATGGGAAAGCGGGGTAGTAGGTTTGGACGACATATGTGGGTGTCGTGCGCATTAGCGGAGCACCTACATAGTGACGAGCCATAGTTGAAAATTGGTGGACCCGACTACGATTCTCGGCCTGAGGTTGAGCTAGGGTAACAGATAGGGTAAGTCGTGTACATAAGTACATACCCTAGCCAAGAGTCACATTGGATGTGATTGGATGGAGTCCTACCTACATAGCTCGATTAAGTGGTGAGCATTAGTTCAGCTTAATCGAGTGAATCAAGGATCTTGGTTTCAGATTCTAAAGGTTTAGAATCGATTGTTGGTGTTTAAGCTTGATCTTCATAAAATTTATTCAGTTTACTGATTGAATTTTATCTGTTGTAGATCACATGGCAAATTCAGCGAACATTAATAGTTTGTCATTAAAAACCATTCTTGACAGGGTCAAGCTAAATGGGACAAACTATTTGGACTGGTACAGAATTTTGAGGATAGTCCTCAAGTCTGAACGCAAAGAATATGTCCTTGACAAGGCTGTCTCTAAGACCATATCAGAGTTACATGAAGTGTCATTAATTGCTGAGAAGAATATATCAGGGATCTGGGATCCAAGGATATTCTGATGGTCAACAAGGGAATTGGAAGTGGCAAGGGCGGGGCCCATGCGCACTTGGCAGGAAAGATGAGACACCTGAGAATGTCTGCTTCTACTGCCAACAGCCTGGTCATTGGAACCGGGATTACAGGAAGTTCACGGCTGATCTGAAGAAGGGCAGTGGGACTGCGCCTTCATCAAATAGCCTGGATGATCTGAAGAAGGGCAGTAGGACTGCGCCTTCATCAGGAAACCCGGATGATTTAAGGAAGGGCGGTGGGACCGTGCCTTCATCCGGTATTGACTCTATAGAGCTACATCTCTCTACTTCCAAAGATTCATGGGTATTAGATACCAGGACTGAATCTCACACATGCACTTATATATGGTGGTTGAAAGTAGGAGAGGTTTGGAAAGCACGAAGTGGACCTTAGAGTTGTGGCAACTGCTGTAGGATCCATGAGTCTTGCTTTGCCAAGAGGCCTTGTCTTAGTATTGTATACTGTATATTGCATACCTACTTTTAGTAGGAATATTATATCTGTATCCATGTTTGACAAGGAAGGATATAATGTTAATATTGGAAATGGAGTTTTCAATGTTCTATGCAATGATATGTTTTATACCAGTACTGACTTGGTTGGAGGATTGTACATATTAGATATGGGTAACAATGCCTCAAGTTCTATATATCCCGTTAATACCAAGAGGTCTAAATCCAACGATTTAAACCTAACTCTGTTATGGCACTGTCATTTGGGCCGCATAAACAAGAAGCATCTATCAGCACTTCACAAGTGCGGGCTTTCAGGTTCTTTCGAATTCCATTCGATCGATAGGTGCAAGGTTTGTTTGATGGGTAAAATGACTAAAGTTCCCTTTATCGATCGCGATGAAAGGGCGGGTGAATTATTGGGGCTGATACACTCGAATGTGTGTAGACCAATAACTTCACTTGTCAGGAGGGGTTTTAGCTACTTTATCACATTTACTTATGATTATAGTAAATATGGTTATGTCTATTCAATGAGACATAAGTCTGAAACTTTTGATAAATTCAAAGAGTTTAAGACTATAGTAGAAAACCAGCTCGACAAAGGTATTGAGGCACTTCGATTGGATCGAGGTGGAAAATACTTGACCATAGAGTTATTAGATCATCTAAAAGAGAATGGGATCCTTTAGGAATGGACTCCTCCTGGGACACTGTAGTTGAAACGTGTAGCCAAACAGAGAAATCGGACATTGTTAGACAATGGTCCGTTCCATGATTAGTTGGACTGATCTCCCAATCTCTTTCTGGGGTTATGCTCTAGAGACGACCGCATTCATAGTGAATCGGGCTTCGAGGAAGGGTGTGGAAGGGATACTATTTTAAAATGGTACGGGATGATGCCCGCTTTGTCCTTCCTAAAGATTTGTGGTTGCGAGGCTTATGTGAAACATTTGGTTTCGACTAAGCTCGAACCAAGATCTGAGATATGCACCTTCGTGTGGTATCCCAAAGCAACAAGGGGATACTATTTCTACAATCCCAGTGAGAACATGGTGTTCGTCGCTTGGGGTGGGGTCTTTATGGAAAAGAAGTTTTGTTTCCAAAGACGTCATTGGGAGGACTGTGCATCTCGAAGAAATTCAGGATGGTACAGATCTGTCTAAACCAATTGGCAACCCAGTAGAAAGGAGCCAGAGATTGTCGTAGAGTAAGAACCAATTCCTGTTACAATTCCGGAAGGTCCAAGGCGATTTGAAAGGATCAATCTTCCACCTCCAAGATATGGTATCCGGAGGTGACAATGAAGTCATGGTGGATCACGATGATCCAGCCACCTTTCAAGAAGTCGTGGATGGGCCCAACTCCGAGTTATGGCTGGGAGCCATGAGGGAGGAAATGCAATCCATGTCGGACAACCGAGTCTGAGAACCGGTTGATCCTATCAATGGTGTGAGGACCATAGGATGCAAATTGATCTTCAAGGTGAAGATGGACATGGACGGCAACCCTCTGACCTACAAAGCTCAACTAGTGGCGAAAGGTTATAGGCAGATCCAATGGATTGACTATGAGGAAACCTTCTCCTTAGTGGCTATGGTCAAAATCGATCCAAATTCTTCTTGACATAACTGCGTATCATAATTACGAGATATGGCAAGTGGATGTCAAAACCGCTTTCCTAAATGGAAATTTGACTGAGTACGTTTGTATGTCTCGGCCCAAAGGTTTTGACGATCCGAAGAATAAAGGAAAGATTTATAAGTTGTTGAAATCCATTTATGGATTGAAACGAACTTCTCGGAGTTGGATCCTTCGTTTTGATGAAGCTGTAATTGGATTTGGCTTAATCAAGAACGAGGATGAATCTTGCGTTTATAAGAAGGCTAGTGGGAGCAATATTACCTTTCTGGTTCTCATTGAAAACGACATCCCAACCTTGCACGAGACTAAAGCTTGGTTGAGGAAGTGTTTTTCAATAAAGGACTTAGGCGATGCTTCTCATATCTTAAGGATTAAGATATGTAGAGATCGCACCAAGAGGGTCTTGGATTTAAGTCAGGGAACCTATGTGAACAAGGCATTGAGTAGGTTCTTAATGCTCGATTCAAAGAAAGGACTCTTACCCACTAGTCATGGCATTCATCTCAGCAAGACTCAGTGTCCTAAGACACCTGATGAGCTGAAAAGGATGATGAGAATCCTATGCGCCTGGGGGCAGGATCGATCATATATGCCATGACATGTATGAGACCAGACGTCTCGTAAGCCTTATGTTGTACCAGTAGACATCATTCTAACCCGGGGGAAAGATGATGCTGAACTAGTCGTCGAAGGATGAGTAGACGCTAGTTTTCCAAGACAAATCCAGATGACTTTAGAAGTCAATCAGGATATGTGTTTACGCTGAATGGCAGAGCTTTAGCTGGGACAGCGTAAAGCAAGATATCATTGCCGAATCTACGACAGAGGCCAAGTACATGGATGCTGCAGAGGCAGCTAAGGAGGCTATGTGGATTTGGAAATTCATGGCAGGGCTGGGTGTAATTAAAAACCCATCCAGCCCGGTGAATCCATCTTGCGACAACACAAGGGCCATTGCGCAAGCTAAAAGCCTAGATCGTATAACAAATCCAAACATGTACTGCGGCGTATCCACCTCATCAGATAAATACTGAACTGAGGTGAAGTGAAGATAACCGATATTGCAACAGATGATAACATAGCCAACCCTTTGACTAAGGCAGTGTCACTGCCTGAACATGTTAGACATGTAAAGTCGATGGGGACATATTGGTGTTTAGATTGGAACTAGGGCAAGTGGGAGATTGTTAGTCTTAGTGCCCGTAGTTCAATCCTAAATGTCCAAATGTATATATCATCGTTAGCAATAAAATTAAAGCGGCTTTATATTACTTATGTGTTGGAGTAATATATCGATGTGTGCTCTGATCTATGCCCACCATGCGAATAGAACCATAGATCGAGATAGATCACACTCGATGGGTCCCTAGTCAACAAAGCTTCACTAGAAGCGACTAGTATGAAAGATGGCTCTTTATGGCTTACGTTCTGTTAGTCATTGGAATGGGATTCCGGAGTCTGATCATAGATATCATGTGGGACATGATATTGGACGACCCGCCCTGAATATGTGCCATAGATTAAGTCATGAACATATTCAGTGTTGTAGCTTGTCATGTATCCTTAGACCAAGGAGTCTTTGTGATCGCTATGTAGTCAACAACTGAGTTTGACCTGAGCCTAACGTTGTCCGTAACAGGGCTTCCATAACGGCCAGGATTGGCTTGGGGATGGGCTACATGAGTGACACGAAAGACGGCTAAGGGATTTATCCCTCATACTGAGGTATGGGAAAGATATCGGTTCTCGGCCGCTTGATCGAGAGTGACTGAAAGAATAGCATGGCCATGCACATGATACTGGGTATCATATCTTCAGTCATCTCACATATCAAGGAACGGTGATTGAGAATAATAAGGATGACGGCTCTATGCCTTATCTCAATCAGGATATCGGAGATAAAAGGATAATGACAGGGACGACGGAAAGGTTAGAATCGACAGGGTCGATTCGCTATGCAGTGTCAGGCAATACTAAAGTCTCGTTAGTTGCCACTTAAATAGGATCAAGTAAAATGGGATTTTACGTTTATCTATTGACATGCATAAACCTAAGGGTCACACCGGAGGATGAAACTCATTGACACATATATGGAGAATGGCCAAAAGGGAGTTGTCTCGGGACATGACCAAAACTGGGTTTTGGGTCATGTGCCCGTAAGTGAATAGGACTTTACGGATCGAGACAAGGCTTGGAGTCTTGGGATTGATCGCGTCGGATAATGTTGGACATTTCCGGTATGGAAGGCTTGGAGGCGATGAGCGAATCACGGGACCTCGTTGGAAATGGCCACGGGCCATGTTCCAAGAGGCCCATGAAAGGCCCATGCAACCAAGGCCCATGGAACTAATTAATCAAGTCTTGATTAATTAGTACTAAGTAAGTAAGACAAGGATTAAGGTGTTGGTGATTCACCACCTAACCCAATCTTGTCTTGCCATACTTTGTCCTATTTACACCTTACTTGACACCATACTTGTCCCATGCCTTTAGTTGGACAAGTATGGGTTTTGTTATGTTTAAGTCATCTTTTTTCAACATAACAAACACAAGACAAGAATAGGAAACACATTTTCTCTCCCTCTTCCATGGCCATTTCGGGTTTGGCTAGTTTCCTCCTCCATTTTTGTGTTCTTGAGTCCTCAAAGAGAAGAACTACGTGGCTTTGATTCCCATGTGGATACGTAGGCGTCTTGGAGACTCAAGCCAATCATTCGTTAACCGGTGTTCTTGTTTTGGTAAGAACTAGTGCTGAATTTTTCTCTTGTTAATCCATTCTTTGTTAGTTGTTTCATGGTTCTAATGGTCTCTTGGTTTTCATTGATTTTCCGCTGCGAGTTGGTTCATCTCCAACCCTACCTCGAGACCCAACACCGAACCCGGAACGCGAACGGTAAAACAATAAAACCATTTTCAAACCTTTTAAATAAATCACTTAAAATCACCTTTTAGTTAATCAAAATAATAATTTACAACTCAAAAGCATGTCCAAACAAGCGGACAAAAGACATGGCGTACGTCGCTAAACTCAAAAGGAAACCCGGACTCCCGCTCCCAGCTCTTCAAGCTTCGAGAGCTCCCCTAGTCCGTCTCACGACCAGTACCTCTAGGAAAAGAAGCTAGGGGTGAGCGTTCGCTCACCACCACGGATACCAGACTGACTACGGCATACTAGCAGACAATGCCGGAAACACCAACAACAAACCAAACACCGGGGACTACTATCCCCAACTCAAGTAACTCGACTGACACACGAACTGTTACTTTCCCCAACCAAATCAACGCTCGGACACGTAATGTAGACTCGACACAACGGTTACGACCTCCACCAAAGACTCAAAAGATAACAACGCAACACCCAAGATCACAAAGGATCGCACTCCAAACAAGATCACAAAGGATCGCACTCCAGCTGCTCAGTGTCGGTTGCTAACCGGCTGGGCTTGAGCCTGCCCCACGCAACTTCCCCCGATCTCTGTCGGCCCAGGCGGTCGACCTGTTAGCGATATATACAACACTACTTTTCCGATAGCTAGTCGGGAGGGGAGCCGCCCTTCATCGCCAAAGAATGCTCAACCTTACCGATCCCTGTCGGAAGGCCAACCAAAGAATGCTTAACCTTACCGATCTCTGTAGGAAGGCTAGCCAACCCCCACACAACTTCCCCCGATCTCTGTCGGGTCCCCAACCTCAGGCAACCACAATCACAACCAAAGTTCAATAAACAGTAACAACACAAGTTTAACACCCCACATGCACTCATGGCCAACCAAGACACCAATAGTAAAACACGGGTTAAACAACCCCACGGGCACTCATGGCCAACCAAGACATCAACAGTAACTCACGGGCTCAACAACAACCACGGGCACTCATGGCCACCAAAGACACACCAACAGTAAAATACAGGTTCAACAACCCCACGGGCACTCATGGCCACCCAAGACACCAACAATAAAATACACGTTCAACACCCCACGGGCACTCATGGCCACCTAATATACCAACAATAAAATACGGGTTCAACACCCCACGGACACTCATGGCCACCCACAAACAATACAATCAACCTCCGGGCATAACTAAATGCCTCCAGCATTTCTAATATCAATACGTTCACTGCTCCTACGACACTACTAAGTGTCACATGCATTTCTATTGTTCGATATGTTCCCGTATCATACGACACCACCCGGTGTCGCCTGCCTTTCTATTGTTCGATAAACTTACTTAACCCACGACACCCAAGTGTCACATGCATTTCTACCGTTAACTTTCCCTAGTCAGGGCCGAGATCCGGCTACTTTTCCCTACCTTGTACGCTTTCCCAAAAGCTCACAACCAATCTCCGGCGTCCTCATGATCACTCGCCTAGCTTTCCCTTCCCTCTGCCGGTGCCACGATCTAATAAGAACACAATTTAAAACACCTTTTAAGTTCGAAGGCATAAACTGAATTTTAATACACTTGACGCCCAAATGTAACCCCGACAATGTCGATCACTCCCAAACTTCCCAATTACTCGACATTGTCAATAATGGACCCGGAAGGGCCCGATTCGCCCGGCCCGGCGAATCTGCCCGGGATTTGAAAACGCCCTTCCGGGGCTCCGAAAATTCCCGTTTTCGTTTCTACGGTCTTAGAATAATTCAAGAGTTCCAACGCAATCGACGAAATCAATTTTCTACTTCCGAGCAATTTAATTCGCGTTTAAAGTTTCTAAACCCGTCATTTACAACTTTTACAATTTAATTCCAAAATTCGGTCCGTGGGTGGATTAACGACTTGGGGATCGTCCTAAACCACCCGAACACGAAAACCCGAGACCCGAGCTTGTGGGCCCCACTCGTCCATCAAGGGCCGTGGGTGGTTGGGCCGGTTTTGGGCCGGTTCACCACCATGGTGGCCGGTCCTAGCTCCGGCCAACCACCCCCAACTCCGGCATCCACCATCCACAGTGGCCGGATCTCCCCTGAGCCTCCGGTCACCAGAAAATGTTCATCTTTCGCTCCAAAACGCCTCCAACGAACTCCACACCTCAACTCCTCCATAATCTACTCGTTTTAACCCAAACCCTAACTTTTAAACGTACCAAAACGAAAATCGAAAGGGTACTCACCTTAGGGAATAACGATGGGAGCTCGATTCCTTGATCGTTGAGACGATCCACCGGTTGGATAGTCGGGTAATAGAAAAACCCTAACTCCCCCCTTCTCTTTTCTCTCCTTCTTCTCTCTTCTTTTCTCTCTCCAAAAACTCCCTTTTTTTCTACTATGGACGAACCTCCCTCCTCCTCTCATCCTTGTCTTGTTTCTAAAATCACCTAACACCACCACATAATTGACATGTGGAAAGTGGGTCCCACCCCTTTTGGAAAATATCTTCTAGATATTTTTCAGTCAGATTCGCGAAATTCGGCCGTCTCGGGCCCTGAATGGGTCCATTTTCCAAGAAATTACGAAACTTCACGGGCTACAAGGAAATGGCTCAACTAAGACCGCTGTAATGACGGCTAAGCTTTTTGGATCCAAAACGAGCCTCGAACGGACCAAAACATCGCTCGGTTGACTTTTCCAGCAAAAAGTCAACCTTTCCCAAATTGGTCAAAAAGTTGCCCTGAGTCCCCCAGAACACACTTTGGTCGATATCGGGGTCAACTTAAGTCCGATATGACCCTCGGGGTCAAATTTAGGTTCATTTAGGTGTATGTCCAATTTTTTTAAATTTTCCTGTTTTTCGCCGATTTGACTGGCGTTGACCGGGAGTGGTTCTTACAATGGGGGTCATAAAGGGTATGTTCAAGGAAAGGGAACGTATCGGGAGATACAATGTCCTTAATGAACTTCTCTCATGCAAAATGTCAGCAGGAGTCTCTGTGGGTACTCAGGCCCTAAAGATGAAGGGGCATCTCGAACATCTTCATTGACTGGGTCTTAAGATAAAAACGAGATGGCAGCGGACATGGTTATGCGTTCCCTACTTCGTTCATATGCTACGTTCGTCATGAACTATCATATGCACGATTTGGACAAGACCATTTCAGAGTTGCATGGAATGTTGGTAACTGATGAAAAGAACGTCAAGGATCAGGGATCCAAAGATGTTTTGATTGTCAGACAGGGAAACTGTTTCAAGAATGAGGGAACTGTTAGTGGTTAGGGCAAGACACCTATGCGCTTGGTAGGAAAGATAAGGCTTCTAAAGTGTCCTAACCCTCCTAGGACCGGAGAGTCCTCAAGGAAGGTGAAGGAGGTCGAGAATGTCTGCTTCTACTATCAATAGCCTGGTCATTGGAAAATAGATTGTCGGAAGTTTCTGGATGATCTGAAGAAGGGAGGTGGTATTGCGCCTTCAACAAGTATTTTCTTTATAGAGCTAAATCTCACTACTTCCAAAGATTCATGGGCATTGGATACCGGGGTTGAATTTCACATTTGTACTAATATGTAGTGGCTGGAAGGTAGGAGAAGCCTGAAGAAGGACGTGGTGGACCTCAGAGTGGGCAACAAGACTAGAGTTATGGCGACTGTTGTAGGATCCATTAGTACTCTTTTGCCAAGTTGCCACGCTCCAAATTCAGTAGAACCGAACTCGGGACGCGAACGTTTAAAACAATAAAACATTTTTAAACCTTTTAAATAATTCACTTTAAAACCACCATTTGTTCACCAAAATAATTATTTACAACTCAAAAGTTCGTCCCAACAAGTGGACAAAAACAACAAAGTGTACGTCGCTAGACTCAAAAGAAAACCCGGACTCCGCTCCTATCTCTTCAAGCTTCGATAGCTCACCTAGTCCATCCCGCGACCAGTACCTATAGGAAAAGAAGCTAGGGGTGAGCGTTCGCTCACCACCACGGATAACAGACTAACTACAGCATACTTAGCAGACAATACCGGTAACACCAACAACAAACCCACCACCGGGGACTACTATCCCCAAACTCAAGTAACCCGACTGACACACGACTACTACCTTCCTCAACCGACTCAACACTCGGACACGCAATGTAGACCCGACACAACGATTGACGACTTCCTCAAAAGACACGACAGATAACCACGCAACACCCAAGATCACTAAGGATCGCACACCAAACAAGATCACAAAGGATCGCACTCTAGCTGCTTAGTAACCCCCTCACGCACTTTGCCGATCCCTGTCAGGCCAGGCGGTCGACCTGTTGCACTTTTCCCGACACAAAGTCGGATCAGGCTGTCGACCTGTCACCACCCACGCACGCGCGGCCAGGACCCCTTTCCTCACAGGCGGGCCCCCTACCTCGTCTGAACATGCAGACGCGTGCGATCACAGGACCCCCGTTATTAAGAAGCGGGCCCCCAACCTCAGGTAACCACAATCACAATCACAAACAAAGTTCAACAAACAGCAACAACACTGGTCTAACACTTCACAGGCACTCACGGCCACCCAAGACACACCAACAGTAAAGACACGGGCTCAACAACCCCACGTGCACTCACGGCCACCCAAAACACCAACGGTAAAACACGGGCTCAACAACCCCACGGGCACTCACGGCCACCCAAAACACCAACGGTAAAACACCGGCTCAACAACCCCACGGGCACTCATGGGCACCCAAGACACCAACAATAAAAACACGGGCTCTTATGGCCACCCAAGACACAAACAGTAAAGTACGGGCTCTCATGGCCACCCAAGACACCAACAGTAAAGTACGGACTCTCATGGCCACCCAAGACACAATAGTAAAGTACGGGCTCTCATGGCCACCCAAGACACGAACTAAACAATCAACCTCCGAGCATAACCAAATGCCTCCAGTAATTCAAATATCAATAAGGTCACTGCTCCTACGACACTACTAAGTGTCACATGCGTTTCTATTGTTCGATATGTTCCTGTATCATACGACACCACCCGATGTCGCCTGCCTTTCTATTATTCGATAAACTTACTTAACCCACGACACCCAAGTGTCACATGCATTTCTACTGTTAACTTTCCCTAGTCAGGGATGAGATCCGGCTACTTTTCCCTACCTCGTATGCTTTATCCAAAAGCGCACAAACAAGCTCCGGCGTGATCCCGATCACTCGCCTAGCTTTCCCTTTCCTCTGTCTGCGGCACGATCTAATAAGAACACAATTTAAAACACCTTTTAAGCTTGCAGGCATAAACTGAATTTTAATAAACTTGACGCCCAAAAGTAACCCTGACAATGTCGATCACTCCCAAACTTCCCAATTACTCGACATTGTCGATAATGGACCCGGAAAATCCCGATTCGCCCGACATGGAGAATCTTCCCGGGTTTTGAAAACGCCCTTCCGGGGCTCCGAAAATTCACGTTTTCGTTTCTACGGTCTTAGAATAATTCAAGGGTTCCTAGGCACTCGACGGAATCAAATTCCGACTTCCGAGTAATTTAATTTGCGTTTAAAGTTTCTAAACCCGTCAATTACAACTTTCACAATTTAATTCCAAATTTCGATCCGGGTGTAGATTAATGACTCGGGGAACGTCCTAAACCACCCGAACACCCGAGCACGTGGGCCCCACCCGGCTAAACTTGACCGTGGGTGGCTAAGGCATTTTGGGGCCGGTCCACCATGGTGGTGGCCGGTCCTAGCACCGGCCAGCCACCCCATGGCCGGCCAGCCACCACCCACGGTGGCCGGAGCTCCCCCCGAGCCTCCGGTCACCGGAAAGCGCTCATCTCTTCGCTCCAAACACCTCCAACAAACCCCACACCTCAACTCATCCATATTCAACCCATTTCAAACCAAACCCTAACTTTTAAACTTAGCAAAACGAGAATCGGTTAGGTGCTCACCGTAGAGAATGTCGATGGGAGTTCGATTCCTTGATCGTTGAAACGATTCACCTATTTGATCGTCAAGAAAAGTCGAAACTCTAAAACTCTCTTCTCTTTTTCTCTCCTCCTTCTCTCTACTTTCTGTCTCCTTTCTCTCTCTTAAACTTTCCCTTTTTTTTCTAATTTTTGAACATATGGCCGAGTATCACCATTTGGCTCCCTTTTGTTTTGTTTTAAAACTAACACCAACTTCTCTTTATTTACAAAACTAACACTAATGTCTCTTCATTTGTTTGTCCAATAAACCTAACACCACCACATAGTTGACATGTGGCATGTGGGTCCCATACGTTTTTGGAAAATATTCTCTAGATATTTTCCAATCAGATTCGCAAAATTCGGACGTTTCGGGCCCCGAACGGGCACTTTTTCCAAGAAATTACGAAACTTCACGGGCTACAAGGAAACGGCTCAACTAAGACCGATGCGACGACGGCTAAGCTTTTTGGATCCAAAACGAGCCTCGAATGGACCAAAACGTCGCTCGGTTGACTTTTCCAGCGAAAAGTAAACATTTCTCATTTTGGTCAGAAAGTTGCCCTGAGTCCCCCGGAACTCACTTTGGTCGATATCGGTGTCAACTTAAGTCCGGTATGACCCTCGGGGTCAGATTTAGGTTCATTTAAGTCTCTGTCCAAAAATTTTAAATTTTCCTTTTTTTCGCAGATTTAACTAGCGTTGACCGGGAGTGGTTCTTACACAAGTGGGCTAGTTTTTGTTTTGAACAATGTATATTGCGTACCTACTTTCAGTAAGAATATTGTATCTATTTCTTTGTTGGACAAGAAGGATACAAGTTTGATGTTGGAAATGAGATTTTCAATATTTTATGCAACGATATATTTTATGCTAGCGCCAAAATGGTTGGAGGATTGTACATATTGGATATGGATAACAATGCCTCAATCTCTATATATAATGTAAATAACAAGAGGTCTAAGTCTGACGATTTAGACCAAACTCTGTTATGACAATGTCGTTTAGGCCACATAAACGAGAAACGCATATCAGCACTTCACAAGTGCGGACTTCTTTGTCCATTCGAATTTCATTCGATTGATAAATGTGAATCTTGTTTGATGGGCAACATGACTGAAGCGCCCTTCATCAGTCGCGGTGAGAGGGCGGGTGACTTTTTGGGGCTAATATACTCGGATGTGTGTGGACCAATGAATACACTTTCTAGGAGGGTTTTAGCTTCTGTATCACATATACTAACGACTTCAGTAGATATTGTTATGTCTATTTGATGAGACATAAGTCTGAAGCTTTTGATAAATTTAAAGAGTTTAAGACTGAAGTAGAAAACCACATCGAGAAAAGTATTAAAGCACTTCAATCGGATCGAGGTGGAGAATACTTGACCACAGAGTGTTTAGATCATCTAGTAGAGAGTGGGATCCTTTTGGAATAGACTCCTCCCAGGACACCACAGATGAACGGTGTGTCCGAACGGAGGAATCAGACTTTATTGGATATGGTCTGGTACATGGTCAATTGTACTAATCTCCCGATCTCTTTCTGGGGTTATGCTCTAGAGACGGCTGCATACATAGTGAATCGGACTCCGACGAAAGATATGAAGGGATACCAATTGAGAAATGGCACGGGAATAAGCCTATTTTGTCCTTCCTAAAGATTTTGCGAGGCTTATGTGAAACATTTAGTTCCGACTAAACTCAAACCTTGATCTGATAAATGCACATTCGTTGGGTATCCCAAAGAAACAAGGGGATACTACTTCTATAAACCCAGAGAGAACACGACGTTCGTCGCTCGAGATGCGGTCTTTATAGAAATGGAGTTTATTTCCAAAGACGTCAGTGGGAGGACTATACATCTAGAAGAAATTCAGCGTGGTACAAATCCAACTGGTCCACTAGATAACCCTGTAGAAGAGCTTGAGATGGTGGTAGAGCAAGGACTAGTTACTGTAACGATTCCAAAAGGTCCAAGGAGATCTAAAAGGGTTAGTCGTCCACCTCCGAGACATGGTTACTTTGTGTCTGAAGGTGACGGTGAGCTTGTGGTGGATCACGATGATCCAGCTACATTTCAAGAAGCTGTGGACGGACCCGACTCTGAGTTATCGTTGGGAGCCATGAGGGGGGAAATGCAATCCATGTCGGACAACCAAGTCTGGGAACTGGTTGATCCCATCGGTGGTGTAAGAACCATCTGATGCAAATGGATCTTCAAGGTGAAGATGTACATGGAAGGAAACCCTCAGACTTACAAAGCCGGACTGGTGGCGAAAGGTTATATGTAGATCCAAGGGATTGACTATGAGGAAACCTTCTCCCTAGTGGCTATGGTCAAAGTTGTACCACAAGAACCAAGGAGGTCTGATAGGACACGTCAAAACCCTATGAGATATGGTTTTCTCGTTCGGAGAATGATGACGTGATAGTTGTGGATCAAGTTGAACCCACATCCTATCAAGAGGCTATTAACACACTTGACTATGAGAAATGGCGTGAATTAATGAGTTATAAGACACAATCCATGCATAATAGTCAAGTTTGGAACTTGATCGAATCGACGGACAGTTTGAAAATCAATGGATACAAATGGGTATTCAAGAAGAAGACATGCATGTATGGTAATGTGCATACCTATAAAACTTGGCTGGTTACGAAAGGTTTCAAACAAACTCATGGTGTAGATTATGATGAAACTTTCTCACCAATAGTGATGATCAAATCAATTCGGATTCTCCTTGCCATAGCTGCATACTATCACTATGAGATATGGAAAATGGATGTCAAAACAGCGTTCCTTAATGGCAAGTTACTTGAGGAGGGTATATAACACAACCTGAAGGTTTTGTCGATCTTGAGAACCCTAGAAAGGTATGTAAGCTGCAAAGATCCATTTATGGATTGAAGTAGGCTTCTCAGAGTTGGATTCTTCGTTTTGATGAGTCATTCAAAGAGTTTGGGTTCATCAAGAACAAAGACGAGCGTTGTGTGTACAAGAAGGTTAGTGGGAGTGCGATCGTATTTTTAGTGTTGTATGTACATGACATACGGATCATTGGAAATGACATCCATATCTTGCAAGATGTTGAGGCATGGTTAGAGAAATGTTTTTCAATGAAGGAATTGAGTGAAGATGCCTATATATTAGGTATCAAAATCTGTAGAGATAGATCTAGAAATCTTTTGGGCTTGAGTCACAACACTTACATTGATAAGGTGTTATCAAGGTTTAGTATGCAAGATTCTAAAAGAGGATTTTTGCCAATGTCCCATAGCATCAGTCTCAGCAAGACTCAGTGTCCTATGACACAAGATGAGCGAGACCGCATTAGTAAGACCATATATTTATCTACTATTGGATTTATCATGTATGCGATGTTGTGTACTAGATCTAGTGTCTTGTATGCATTAAGTACAACGAACATATACCAGGAGAATAATGTCGAAGGTCACTGGACATCAGTTAAAACCATCCTTAAGTACTTAAGAATGACTAAGGATGTATTTTTACTGTATGGCGGTCAGGAAGGTGAACTAGCTGTAAATGGTTACACATGTACTAGCTTTTAAACCGACATAGATGATTTTAGATAATTGTCTGGTCATGTGTTTTGTTTGAATGGAGGTGCGTTCAGTTGGAGAAGCTCAAAGCAAGACACTATTGCTGATTCTACAATAGAAGCTGAGTACATAGCTACATCTGATCCAGCTAAAGAAGCTATTTGAATAAAGAAATTCATAGACGACTTATGAGTCGTTCCTAGTACATCAGATTCGGTGAACTTATTTCGTAATAACAATGAGGCGATAACACAGGTCAAGGAGCCAAGGTCGCAGTAGAAATCCAAACACATCCTAAAGCGTTACCATCTCATTCGAGAAATCGTTGAGAGAAGAGACGTAAATTACCCACGGGTGATAATATGGATGATCCTCTAACCAAAGCGCTTCCACAGCCCAAACATGAGGGTCATGTTAGATCTATGACCATTATTTGTAGGGAAAATTTTGAATCCTAACTGTCTCCAATAGGTTATTCGTAGGTCCTAACTAAGTTCCACCTTTTTGTCACAGATCCTAACAGAAAAGGTGTTCTTTTACAAAACTTGTAAAATAATTATAAAAATCTGGGTTAGGATCTGTGACAAAATACCACCTTTAGGTTAATTTTTGTAACAAAATACCACTTTTAGTTTAGGATCTGTAACAAAAGGTGGAGCGTTGTTGAGACCTGTGAATGACCTTTCTGAGACAGTTAGGATATAACGTTATCCCTTGTTTGTAAGGTAGATTCGACCTAGTGCAAGTGGGAGATTATTAATTTTGTGCCCTAGGGCAATCTTGATCTCGTATGCCATTATCATCTATTAATATATTAGCACTTCTATTACCATTTGTTAAATTTTAAAAGAGTGAATAATCGACTATTTCTAAGATCATCAAGTACGTGACTTTATAGTAAAACTCTTAAAAGAAAATAGTATTATTCTTGTTGCTACATTTGTATTGGCTACATTTAAGACAAGCCAAACCAAGATGTCAGCAGACATCAATGTGGAACCGGTGTAGAGCCAATCGAAGATCTCAACACAGAAGTCGTTGACATGACATTTGTTGACCGTACACGCACGCGAGAATATTTCAATATATCTGTTACGCTTCCGTCTTTATCTGGTGAATATATGATTCCTTTTCTTATAAATACACATTGATTAGAGTTCTACTTGTATTAGGAAACAAGATGATTTACCTTCCAAAATCAGTAAAGATATATGCAGATTCTTATGGATCGATTTAAGGAACTGTTGTTGAACAAGGAAACTTGTTGCTGATCAAGGAAAGTAGAGATTCAGCTAAATCGTGACTCTTAAATCACTAAACCCTATGAGGCACGGCGTTGTGAAGCAAACCAGTACTATATATACCAAGGATACCTCATAAGATTGGGTTGATCGCACCATTGATTATCTGATGATTATTTTGGTCACAAAGAAGACCTTGCGTGTGTAGTTTACTTTCTTTCAGGGGGGATCTCTGATTTAAATTTGTCTTTTGTAATAATATCATACGATGATCTGTAAACTTGTATGATGATTGATTACACTATAGTGAAAACCTTTCCACTAGCAAAGTGCCCCCAGATATATGTATGTTGTATCGAACTGAGTAACCAATCTTATGTCTCTTTGTGTGATTGTTTATGCTTACTATTTTCCATATCATTATACAAAAGTTAGATGTCAGTTTTTCATTTGTAAAATTCTGATTGACATCATATCTAAAAGTTGCACCTGGTCAGAATTTCATTTGGTATCAGAGCATGTCACTTAAATTCAAATAGATTGATCCTAAAGGGAAATAATTTTGTATGTGTACTATGGTAACTCAAGAGAAGGAGGATCAGTAAGTCGTCCCTCATTACGGGATGGAACAAATTACGGGTACTAGAAAGCCAGAATGAGCGTTTTTATAAAATATCTCGATAGAAAAACTTGGAAATCTGTTATCCATGGCTGGATACCACCACAAATAGCTGTAGTAGGAACAAGTATAGCTACACTCAAACTTGAGAAGGACTGGAGCATAGTTGAAGATGATGCACATTCGGTAATTCATGTGCTCTCAATGTAATTTTTAATGGTGTTGACCAAAATGTCTTCAAACTTATCTACACATGCACTATGGAAAAAGAAGGCTGGGAGATTCTAGCCACAGCCTATGAAGGGACTACCAAAGTGAGAGATCAAAGGCTACAGAACCTTACAACAAATTTTGAGGCTCTGTCTATGAAAGATGATGAGACAATCGCTCAGTTTCATGTACGTATCAGAGATATAGAAAATGAATCTTACTCACTTGGTAAACCTATGTCTAATGAAGATTTGGTTAGAAAAACTATGCGAGCGGTGAACTCAAGGTTCAAGATGAAAATTATTACAATTGAGGAAATACATGATCTGAGCACTCTGAGGTTTGATGAACTTGTGGATTCTCTCATGAAATTTGAACTATCTAATCAAGCACCTGAATCTCATAATAAGGGAGTAGCATTAAAGAGCTCTTCACAAAAACTCAACAATCAGACTCACTAAGACTCTAAAGAAGTGATGGAAAGAAAATGATGAAACACTTCAACCAAGTGCATGGAAGATATAGTTGTAGAGATGCTCATCGATATGTTACTGACATCTCATAATAGAAAGGGCAGAAATCTTGGAAAAAGTATGCAGATCAAGCTGGCAGAGAGAAGGAAGTCCAATGCTATGAATGTGAAGGCTATGGACACCTCAGACATGAATGTCCAAACTTGAAAAAGCAAAAGAAAGGTTTCAATGTATCCATGTCAAATGATGAAAACGAGACCAAATATAATGAGCATGTAAACAATTTTTTTAGCTTTTACTAGTAACACCATGAGTACGGACCCGTCAATAGGTGAAGATGAATTTGAGAGAGATACTCATGTGTCACGACTGGGCGAAGGAATTCAAGATGTAGACTAAAGAAAATGATAGATTTTTTGACAAAGTTGCATCTCTTAAAAGAGAAGTGAGCAGACTAAATATGGAAATTGGTAGAACTACAAAGAATATTAGGATTATGAACTCGAGCACTGTCATTCTAGATAATCTATTGATCATAAGGAAACCAGTCAAGGATATGAATGGATTTGGGAAATATGATGAAGTTTCAACTTTCAATATTATGGTTATTTCACGGAACAATGTCTCTAGAACTTCATGGGCTGATGAAATGGACACCAATCAGAATCAGTCTCTTTTCAAAGTGCAGGTAAAAAAAATGGCAACTAAACCATCCTCAGAATATCTTACAATTATTCATGCAATATTTCTGAGTAGAGGACAGTCTCAACGATATCCTAGCATCCAACCTGAAACAGTCCATACAAACAATTCCAGGAGAACTTAGTGGATATGTCATTACTGTGGAAAGAAAGGTCACATTAGACCACATTGATGTCTTCTCCAAGAAACAACTCAAGCTCGACAGAGGAGTCTAAGTCAGTTCCCATGGTTTATTATAAAAAAACGGAGAACCAGGAGCAACATCTACCGTGCCAACATTGCCTATACCACTCTATCAACATCAACCGATCTTGGTAGTGGTGCCTCTCGACACATGACCAGAAATCATGAATATTTAAAAAATGTTCGTCCATGCGTTGGTGAATATGTCATTTTTGGTGATGGGTTTAAAGCACATGTAATAGGGAAAGGCAAAATCAAGTTCTCTGGAATCAATTGTCTGAGTGAAGTCCTACTAGTTGATGGCCTCAATATAAATTTGTTCAGTATAAGTCAAATATGTGACTTATATTTCACAGTAGAGTTCAACAACCACAAATGTGTGATCAAAGACAAGATACAAACTACACTCATGACTAGAAACCGCTCAAAGGACAATTGTTATGTTTGGATTCAATATGAGGCATCCACCTGTACCTCCTTACCAATTTTAAAGGGTTATTTACGATTTGGTACCCAAATGTTTCGTCCACGAACGATATGGTACCCTTATGTGTTCAAATAACCAATTTGATACCCAAATGATTTGTCCACGAACGATTTGAGTTAATGGGGTTAAAAAACTAACAGAACAATGTGAAATGACCATTTTACCCTTATATTGATTTAGTTGACTTTTGACTTTAATGTAAAATGACCATTTTACCCTTATATTGACTTTTGACTTTATTTAATTTATTAGTTATTATTTATTTAATTTCTTAATTTTTTTTGTTTAATTTTTAATTTTTTTAATATTTTATTTTTAATATTAATATTTTATTTTGTTATTTTTTAATATTTTAATATTTAATTTTTAAAATATTTAATTTTTTCTATTTTTATTTTTTTAATATATATATATATATATATATATTTAACTTTTTCAAATTTTAAATTTTTTATTTTAATATTTTTTTAAATAATTTTAATATTTTTAATATTTTTTAATTTTATTATTTTTAAATATTTTAATATTTTTAGTTTTTAAGTTTTTGTAATATTTTTTATTTTTAATATTTATATTTTTAAAATATTTTTAAAAAAATATTTTTTATTTTTTATTATTTTTAAATTTATTTTTTAATTATTGTATTATAACTAAGGATATAATGGTAACTTTGTCTATCAAATTTATAAGCTTAAAATAAGAAAGGGTAAAATCGTCATTTCACACCCTACTTAACTACACATGTCTAATATAGAGGAATATTCCGTTAGTTTTCTAACGGAATATGCTACTTCCGTCCATGGACAAATCATTTGGGTACCAAATTGGTCATTGGAAACATAAGGGTACCATATCGTTCGTGGACGAAACATTTGGGTACCAAATCGTAAATAACACAATTTTAAAATATTTGCTAACCAAAGGTCATGAAGCTAAAATGTGGTTCCAAAGGTATGGAATCCTAAACCTAAAGGGCATTCAAAGGGTTGTTATTGAAAAGGTATTTATTGGAGTTTCAAAGTTCAAGAGCTTAAACAAGAAAAGTAGTAAAAACTATCAATCTGAGAAACAGTTGAAGATATCCCACAAGAAAATCCAACATCTCTCAACCTCTAAAGTAGTTGATCGGTTACATACTGATCCCATGGGATCATTCTTGTTATCAATCAAACAGATTCTATGGACAATGTGTATGGAAAATGTCAAACAATATGGTCTGACATGTTGTATGACACATATAAACTTCGGTAACTAGCATAGAGAATATGTCCAGTTGTGAAGACAAACCAATCAACTGGTTCAATACGAAGAATGACCATAATGCCTCATATACTACTGATACTGTTAGCATTTATGCCCGTAGCCCAATCGTAAATGTCCAAATGTAAATATCATCGTTGGCAATATAACAAAGCGGCTTTTGATATTACTTAAGTGTTGGAGTAATATGTCGTGTGTGTTTCCGATCTATGCCCACGATGCGAATAGAACCATAGATCAGGATGGATCACACTCGACGGGGTCCCTAGTCAATAGTCTTCGCTAGAAGCAACTAGTATGAAAGATGACTCTTGATGGCTTACGTTCTATTGGCCATAGGAAAGGTTTCCGGAGTCTGATCATAAACATCATGTGTGGGACATGATGTTGGACGACCCGACCTGAATATGTTCCATAGATTGAGTCATGAACATGTTCAAAGTCGTTGCTTGTCAGGTATCCTTAGACCGAGGAGTCTATATGATTGCTATCCAGTAAACAACCAAGTTTGACCTGAAAGCCCAACGTTGCATCGTGACTGGGCTTCCATAACGGCCAGGATTGGCTTGGGGAATGACTGCATGAGTGACATGATAGGCGGCTAAGGGATGTATCCATCATACTACGGTATGGGAAAGATATCTAGTTCACGGCTGCTTGATCGAGAGTGACTGACGGGAAAAGCATGGGCATGCGCATGATATGGGATATCATAAGGGTCAGTCATCTCACATATCAAGGAACAGTGATTGAGGATAAGAAGGATGACGACTCTATGCCTTATCTCAATCAGGATATCAGTGATAAGGGATAATGACAAGGACGGCTGAAAGGTCAGAATCGACATGGGGGCGATTCGTTATGCAGGGTCGGGCGATACTGAGTCTCGTCAGTCGCCACATTAGTAAGATCAAGTAAAATGGGATTTTACGTTGATCTTACCGACATGCATAGACCTAAGGGTCACACCATAAGTTTGTAACTCGATAAGAATGCAAGCGGATTGGCTTGGAGGGAGTTGTGTCGGAAATTGCCATAGTGGACGGGCTAGCATGGTGGGCTCGGTATGGGCTCTCTTGGAGAGGCCCATGACCGGCCACATGGGCTAGGCCCAACAAGAACCAAAGGTCAAATGTTGACTAAGTGGTCTTGTTAAACTAAGTGGGTTGGACCCACTTTCCACTAGTTAATAAACTAGCTTAGTTTATTAAGTCTACCATGCAAAGTAGCATGGACACTTGGCAACTTGATGTAGATTAAGTGAGGTGACCTCTTCCACTTAAGTCTACATGCAAGGGGTGTTGGCAAGACACAACATGCAAATAAGAGAAGAAAATTTCAGCACAACTTCTAGTTCTCTCTCATCTTTGCAAACTCCTCCAAGAAGCTCCAAGTTCCATTGTTGCATGTTCTTGAGTTCACAAACTCAAGAACTACGTTGGCTTTGATTCCATTAAGGATACGTAGGCGTCCAAGGGGCTCAAGCCATTCAAAGTTTGGTGTTATTGAACCAATTTCGGACAAGTAGAGGGTGCTGATTTTCAGCACAGTTTTGTCCGACCAGTCACTTTTAAGAGCACGATCAGAGGTTCATCCCAGGTCCGATGAAGCTGATTTTTGGAGTGAACGTTCTCCACATATGGGTCTTCAATGTGACCCAAGGGATTCGCGTTTCAACGGTTCATTTTGGAGATACACCAGCTGAAAGATGAGGCACTTGCAAAGGTGATGTACACAAACCTTGGCTGAATTTTCAGACTTGTTTTTCATATTTGGTAGATTCATCTCGATTGATTCGTGGTTAATCTTCCGCTGCATTTTGTGCTTAACATGTCCACGACATCGAGACCCAACAGTGGTATCAGAGCTTGGCTACCAACGGGAAAAACAAGAGCTGAAATTTTCAGTTTTGGTGCTGAAAATTTTGAGGTGGTTGCTGGTTTTTTATTTAAAGTGCCTAAAAATGCATGTTAGCTTCTTAATTTCATGTTTTTGCATATATGGGTGTATGCTTGATTGATAACACGATTTAATTTCTTGCATGTGGGTTTTATGCATGAAATTGGTGATTTCGAAATAAAATCAAATCTGATTTTTTCGGACAAAGTTTAATTTTCGGGGTCACGAGACCGGGACTCTCGGGGAGCCGATCCCGTGACCGGATGGGGCTCCGTTGGACGGAGCTAGGCCGAGTCGTGACTATTGGATAGTCATAACGCCGGGGCTAAACCATTTGGGGATTTGCGACGAGTTTGGAACCGTCATGATGAACCACAAAATTAAACGTTCGGAAAATTCATTTTTGAAACCGGTTTCGATAAACCGTGTAATAAATTTTCGAAACTTGGAAGCTAATTAAAATCAGTCATATCTCGTTGTTTGATAACACGATGTTTGATAACACGCTGTATGATGTGATGATTATGCATGGTGCACGTTATTAAGCCCCGGGTAGTTTTATCGCTTTTCTCGGACTGCGTGCCGATAGTGTTAGCGTGTAATTATTCTTTTAAAGGTGTGGTCGTCGTACCACTTGTTTGTAATAATTATTATTTCCCGACCTGCGAGTCGTGTATTTTATTATAACCGTTATCGCCGTCTTGGAGACGAAGAAGCTCAAGAGGCGAGTGGGAGACCGCAGGAAACGGCTTGGAGTGGATGGACGTCAAGAGGCGAGTGGGAGGCCCACGTCGTCGGCTTGAAGTCAAGATTGCTCAAGACCGGGTTGGGAATAGTTTAGGGGGCTTTGACGTGCACGTCTTTATGCTTGATGCTTGGTTTAAATTATGCATGATTGTATGGTTAGAATGCATGCTTAGATTTAAACTTTCAAGCAATTCACCTCACATGCAAAGATAAAATTGGTTTTAGATCGTTTGTTAGGAGCCCTTGAACCGTCTTTGCATTGGATGTAGTAGACGGGTTCGAAGGAAGAATTACATTGGATGTAATTGGAGAATTCATTACATTTGGAATGTAGTTGACGTTCTCATCGCATCGATGATGTGCCAAAAGTTCAAACACGACAAGACAAGTAAAAACGGGTCATGTCAGATACCTCCCAATTTATCGACAACTTCCTACTTCACCGACCTATGGGTGTCGTGCGCATTAGCGGAGCATCCATAGGAAGGCGTTCTAGAAAGTTTGGTCAGCATATGTGGGTGTCGTGCGCATTAGCGGAGCACCTACATAGTGACAGGCCATCGTTGAAAATTGGTGGACCCGACTACGATTCTCAGCCTGAGGTTGAGCTAGGGTATCAGATAGGGTAAGCCGTGTACTCAGGTACATACCCTAGCCAAGAGTCACATTGGATGTGATCGGAGGGAGTCCGGCCTACATACCTCGGTTGAGTGGCGAGCATTAGTTCAGCTCAATCGAGTGAATCAAGGTTCTTGGTTCAAGATTCTATAGGTTTAGAATCGGCTGTCGGTGTTTGAACTCGATCTTCATGATTTATTCAGTTTACTGATTAAA
The DNA here is from genome assembly GCA_963921825.1 of Erodium maritimum. NCBI lineage: Eukaryota > Viridiplantae > Streptophyta > Magnoliopsida > Geraniales > Geraniaceae > Erodium > Erodium maritimum. The sequence goes on from OY997592.1 coordinate 26,277,896, forward strand.
TTCACTTTTTCGTGTGGATCAAAATGGCTAACACATCAGCGCACAACGGTAGTTTTTCATTGAAAACCATACTTGACGGGGTCAAGCTCAATGGGACAAACTATCTGGACTGGTACAGAGTTTTGAGGATAGTCCTCAAATTCTAAACGCAAAGGACATATCCTTGATAAGGCTATCCCTTATGTCCAGAAAATGAAGGAGCATCTCGAACATCTTAATTAACTGGGTCTTAAGATAGTGTCGGAGATAGCAACAGACATGGGTCTGCGCTCGCTTCCTCGTGTATATGATGAGTTCATCGTGAATTATCATATGCACGATATGGACAAGACCAAGTCAGAGTTACATGGCACGTTTGTAACTGCTGAGAAGAATATCAGGGATCTAGGATCCAAGGATATTCTGATGGTCAGAAAGGGATCCAGTTTCGGGAGGGAAACTGGTAGTGGCAAGGGCAAGGCCCCTGCGCACTTGGAAAGAAAGATGAGACACACGATCGCTCCTAACCGTCCAAGGACCGGGGGTCCTCACAGGAGGTTGAGGAGGATGAGACTGTCTGCTTCTACTGCCAGAAGCCTGATCTTTGGATTCAGAATTGCGGGAAAACCCAGGATGATCTAAAGAAGGGCAGTGGGACTGCGCCATCTTTAGGTATTAACCTAATAGAGCAACATCTCGCTACTTCCAAAGATTCATGGGTATTGGATACCAAGGGTGAATCTCACATACGCACTAACGTGTAGTGGTTGGAAGGTAGGAGATGATTGGAGAAGAACAAATTGGACCTCAGAGTGGACAACAAGTAAGGGTTGTAGCGACTGCTGGAGGATCCATGGGTCTTCATCATCCAAATAGCCTTGTTGTGTTTTGAACAATATATTGCATACCTATTAGGATCATTATATCTCTATCCGTGTTAAACACCGAAGGATATAATATGGATATTGGAAATTGGATTTTCAATATTCTATGCAATGATATATTTAAACAAACATGGTTGGAGGATTGTACATAATGGATATGGTGACAATGCCTCGAGCTCTATTTATAAGGTTGATACCAAAAGGTCTAAATCCGATAATTTAGACCATACTCTGTTAAGGCACTGTCATTTAGGTCTCATAATCAAGAAACGCATATCAGCACTTCACAAGTGCGGACATTGAGGTCCATTCGAATTTCATTCGAATAATAAATGCAAGGCTTGTTTGTTGAAGCAAAATGACTAAAGCGCCATTCATCGATCGCGGTGAAAGGGCGGGTCAATTATTGGAATGATACACTCGGATGTGTAGACCAATAAGTTCGCTTGCCAGGAGGGGTTTTAGCTACTTTATCACATTTACTGATGGTTGCAGTAAATATGATTATGTCTATTCGACAAGACATAAGTCTAAAACTTTTGATAAATTCAAAGAGTTCAAGACTGAAGTAGAAAACCAGCTCGGGGAAAGTATTAAGGCTCTTCGATTGGATTGAGGAGGAGAATACTTAACTACAGAGTTTTAGATCATCTAAATGAGAATGGGATCCTTTGGAATGGACTCCTCCCGGGACACCGTGGTTGAGAGGTGTAGCCGAATGGAGAAATCAGACATTGTTGGACAATGGTCTGTTCCATGATCAATGAGATTGATCTTCCTATCTCTTTCTGGGGTTATGCTCTGGAGACGGCCGTATTCATTTTGAATCGGGCTCCTACGAAGGCTGTGGAAGGGACACCATTTGAGAAATGGCATGGGAGGAAACCCGTTTTGTCCTTCCTAAAGATTTGGGGTTGCGAGGCTTATGTGAAGCGGTTAGTTCACAGTAAGCTCGAACCAAGATTTGATAATGCACCTTCGTGGGGTATCTCAAGGAAACAAGGGGATACTACTTCTACATTCCCAGTGAGAACATGCTGTTCGTCACTCGGATGGGGTCTTTGTGCAAAAGGCATTTGTTTACAAAGACGTCAGTGGGAGGGTTGTACATCTAGAAGAAGTTCAAGATGGTACAAATGCCTATGAACCACATGATAACCCAGTAGAGGAGCCTGAAAGGGTCGTAGTGCAAGAACCAATTCCTGAAGGTCCAAGGCAATCTGGAAGGATTAGTCACCCACCTTTGAGTTATGATTGTTTTGTATCTGGAGGTGAAAGTGAGCTAATGGTGGATCATGAGGATCCAGCCACCTTTTCAGGAAGCCGTGGATGGGCCCGACTCCGAGTTATGGCTGGGAGCCATGAGGGAGGAAATGCAATCCATGTCGGATAACCAAGTCTGGGAACTGGTTGATCCCATCGATGGTGTGAGGACCATCGGATGCAAATGGATCTTCAAGGTGAAGTTGGACATGGATGGCAAGCCTCTAACCTACAAAGCCTGACTGGTTGCAAAAGGTTATAGACAAATCCAAGGGATTGACTATGAGGAAATCTTCTCACCAGTGGCTATGGTCAAATCTATCTCGATTCTTCTTGACATAGTCTCGTATCTTGATTACGAGATATGGCAAGTGGATGTCAAAACCGCTTTTAAACGGGGATTTGACTGAGGACGTTTTATGTCTCAGCCCGAAGGTTTTGACGATCCGAAGAATAAGGGATAGATTTATAAGTTGTTGAAATCCATTTATGGATTGAAACAAGCTTCTCGGAGTTGGAATCTTCGTTTTGATGAAACTGTAATTGGATTCGGTTTTGTGAAGAACGAAGATGAGCCTTGCGTTTATAAGAAGGCTAGTGGGAGTAAGATTGCCTTTCTGGTGTTGTATGTCGATGACGTACTATTTATCGGAATCGACGTCCCTATTTTAAACGAAACCAAAAGCTTGGAGGGGACGTGTTTCGCGATGGACTTAGGCGAGGCTGCTTATATCTTAAGGATTAAGATATATAGAGATCGCACCAAGAGGGTCTTGGGGTTAAGTCAGAGCACCTAAGTGAACAATGCATTGAGTAGGTTCTCAATGCTCGATTCAAAGAAAGGATTCTTATCCGCTTGTCATGGCATGAATTTCAGCAAGACTCAGTGTCCTAAAACACCTGATGAGCTGAAAAGGATGATGCGAATCTCATGCGCTTGGGAAGGGCAGGATCGATCATGTATGCATGACATATACGAGACTGGATGTCTTGTATGCCTTGTGTTGTACCAGCAGACATCAGTCTGACCCTTGGGGAAAGATGATTCTGAACTAGTCGTTAGAGGACGCTAGTTTCCAAACAGATTAAGATGACTTTAGAAGTCAGTTAGGACATCTGTTTACGCTGATTGACGGTGTTGTCAGCTGGTAGAGCGTGAAGCAAGATACCGTCGTTGACTCCACGACATAGGCCGAGTACATAGCGGCTGCAGGGGCAGCCAAGGAGGCTATATGGATTTGGAAATTCACGGCAGGGTTAGGCGTAATTAAAAACCCGCCTAAGCCCGGTGAACCGATTTTGCGACAACACTGGGGCCATTGCTCAAGCTAAAGAGCCCAGATCGCATAACAAATCCAAACATGTACTGCGGGGATATCACCTAATCAGAGAGATTCTGAACAGAGGTGATGTGAGGATCACGTATATTGCAACGGATGATATCATAGCCGACCCGTTGGCCAAAGCGCTCTCGTTACCCAAGCACGAGAGACATATAAGGCAATGAGATTATATTGGAATTTAGATTGGAGCTAGGGCAAGTGGGAGATTGTTAGCATTTATGCCCGTAGCCCAATCGTAAATGTTCAAATGTAAATATCATCGTTGGCAATATAACAAAGCGGGTTTTGATATTACTTAAGTGTTGGAGTAATATGGCGTGTGTGTTTCTGATCTATGCCCACGATGCGAATAGAACCATAGATCAGGATGGATCACACTCGACGGGGTCCCTAGTCAATAGTCTTCGCTAGAAGCGACTAGTATGAAAGATGACTCTTGATGGCTTACGTTCTATTGGCCATAGGAAAGGTTTCCGAAGTCTGATCATAAACATCATGTGTGGGACATGATGTTGGACGACCCGACCTGAATATGTTCCATAGATTGAGTCATGAACATGTTCAGAGTCGTTGCTTGTCAGGTATCCTTAGACCGAGGAGTCTATATGATTGCTATGCAGTAAACAACCAAGTTTGACCTGAAAGCCCAACGTTGCACCGTGACTGGGCTTCCATAATGGCCATGATTGGCTTGGGGAATGACTGCATGAGTGACATGAAGATGTCATTAAGATGTCATTGCCAATGCTAATGAAGATGTCAATACTCTGAAATCTGATCTTGGAAAAGGAAAAGAAAGAGAATTTTCCCTGACACCATAAGAAAGCCAAGAGGGTCTCATGTCCCATACATCTAACGATGAAGACAAGTTGAAACTGAAGAAGATCTCCCACTTCATATAACTAAAGGAAGAAGATAAGGAGTGTGCTCTGAACATCAGTTGAAGTTCCGGATACAGCTAGGAACAATATGCTATTCCGCCTTGATAAATCATAAACAACATGCACGATTGTGTCCCATAGAATCCTTCATTCAAGAGAATAAGCTGTCTGCAAAAGTCAAAGAGAATTTAGATTTCCATAAGGTCATTGTGTGAGAGACAGAGTCATTGATGTTAATGAATATGTCATCAATACTTATTTGGGAAGAACAACAACAGGCTATGATTATGTACATTTGTGCCTGATGAGGTAGCCAAGGAGATATTTGGAACATCTGAGAAGAAATGGCCAGTAAGGGGTAAGATATAATCCTGAAAGCTCACTCCCCTATACTTCGTTCTATTTAGGATTGGGCTGGCTAACTGGACACCTTCTTCTCATGCATCAAGTATCACTTTAAAACTCATCAGGCTCATTTACACTGTAGAAGCCTCTACCACCAGCCATAAATATGAAGCACCTTATAGGGTTAGATGTCAAGGCACCTAAGAAGTAGGCTAAGAATGCTAATAGCTCAAGAGGTTCAGCCTATTTAAGATCACTGATGAAGAAAGTTCAAGCTTCAATTTTGTTGTAGAAGACCGGAAGAAGATGGGAGGATGTTGAGTTAGAATCCCCCCTCAGAACCTGCTTATCTCTGAAGCTATGTGTTGTTCATTATTATAGTAGACATCACCACGAAGACTGGAAGGTGTCTACATTGTAAAGCTAAAGGCTCACACTGAGACAATGTACAATTGAGAAATAAGATATTTGAATCAATCAGGGAAGGAGTCCCTCAAAATGTTGTGTCAGTCCTAAAGATAGTTAGTCATCTCGCGATTTTCTTGTTACTTACTCAAGGACCTCCACGAGTCTGAATCTATCACGGACTGAGTAACAAAGTTGGTGAAGATGGTGTACCAATTTCTCCCTAGAAGTACATGGTATCCACTCTCTCTGTCCTGAGGCTTAAGAGTTGCTAAAAAATCTAAGAAGCGATGATTAGCAAATGAAGTTGGGATCATTGTATAATCCATCCTATTCAGGATCGATTTAGCTGAGTGGGACTCATACTCATCAAATTGTGAATTATTTAAGCTGAGGTATGTTATACTTCATGATCATGAGGGCATTTATTACTAATAATCTTCTCTCCTTGCAAGATAGTTTACCATAAAGTTGCTAGCCGTCTCTCTTTATGATTTGTGAAATGATTATGAGTTATCCACCTGACTTAAGAGTTATCATGAAGCTAAATAGGAGAAAACATGCTATGTTGGGCCTAACCAAGACTACGGGTTCGCATGTCAGAGAAAATGGCTTGTCATCAAACAGGAAGATTAAATTGAATTGCAGCTTGAAGTGCATAAATCTTCGGATCATTCTCCATACTGTCTCAAACTTCAAATGAAGCTACTCAAGGGAAGAGAAGAGTGCTCTAATTGTGATGACAACCATATCCTTCATCCTAGTTGATCTTTATCATGTTCACTACACTAAATGAAAACTTGTTCACTTTAATGCTTATTTGTCCTTTGGCAATTTGTGTGACAAGTAGGGGGAGAAATATATATGAAATTACTGTGATGTAACTATGGAAGTGTGCATGCCTGGCGGATCAAAGAACATCACGGTGAATGAGCATGAAAAAGAAGGCTAACATATCTCTGGTCCTGAATACGTATGTGCTATTTGGTGCTTGCCTCAAAAATAGCCAAAGGGTGAGATTGTTGCAACATTTGTATTGGCTACATTTGAGTGAAGCCAAAATATTATCCAGGATGTCAGCAGACATCAATGTGGAACCGGTGCAGAGCCAATCGAAGATGTCAACACATATGTCATTGACATGACATTCGTTGACTATACACACGCGCGAGAATATTTGAATATATCTATTACGCGTCCGTCTTTATACAGTGAAGATATGTTTCCTTTTCTTATAAATACTCATTGATTAGAGTTCTGTTTTTATTAGGAAACAAGATGATTTACCTTCTAAAATCGTTAGAGATATATGCAGATTCTTATGGATCGATCTAAGGAAGTGTTGTTGAACAATGAAACTAGTTGCTGATCAAGGAAACTAGAAATTTAGCTAAATCGTGACTCTAAAGTCACTAAACCCTAGGAGGCGCGGCGTTGTGAAGAAAAACAGTACTATATATATCGTGGAGACCTCACAAGCTTGGGTTGATCGCACCATTGATTATCTGGAGATCATTTGGGTCACAAGGAAGACCTTGTGTGCGTAGTTTACTTGCTTTCATAAATTCAATGGTCTCAAGCGTGTAAGAATAGCGTGTTGAGGAACATAATGAAGGAAAGAAAAGTAAAATGCCTAAGTGCTCATGCTACCTATCATAATTGATCAAGCATTGAAGCCATAGGCTTGGTGAACGAAGCAACACAACCAGTCAAGCAGTTCAAGAACTATCCGAGACTGAAGGAGGTCGAAGAGTGGGATTGAGATGGGATCTCAGGGTCAGGGGAATCTCTGATTTAGGGTTGTCTCTTGTAATAATAGCATAGGGTGATCTGGATGATCTGTAAACTTGTATGCTGATTGATTACACTATAATGAAATCCTTTCCACTAGCAAAGTTCCCCCAGATGTAGGTATGTTGTACCGAACTAGGTAACCAATCTTATGTCTTTGTGTGTGATTGTTTATGCTTACTGTTTTCCATATCATGATAAAAAAAAGGTAGATGCCAGTTCTTCATTCACATCATTACGATTGACATCATATCTAAAAGTTGCACCTGGTCAGAATTTCAATTCTAATGATCCCTAGTCTTACTGATATACTAAAACTAGTATGATGTTGACTAATGATCACGTTTTACTAATCATTCATATTGGATATGAGGTCAAATTATAAATGTCATTTGGTTAAATGACATTGGATGACCCACTATGAGAATACTATATAGGAATTGTCATGAGTATTTCTCAGTACCATAATATAGCTTAAGTCCCTTGATCTCATAGTCATCATAGAATTCTGCATAGGTGGTTGTGTGTCTTGAAACAATTCAACGTTGTCTTTAACCGGGTTACAATAAAGATTGTTGTCGAATACATAATTGTCTATGTGAGAGATATGGTTGGTTGATAAGGGATTTGTCACTCATGTAAATATTATAGATATAGTTTGGTCTCCTTGATAAGTGAGTCTGCAGAAATGCATGGCCATGCGAATTGATAATGAGTTATAACTTGCAGTTTACTTAAGATCAAGGAACAACGATCGAATAAAATAAAGATAATGATCTTATTCCTTATATTCGATTGAGATATTGATGACAAATGGGTTAAGATATTTACAGTAAAAGTTTAAGTTGTATTAACGATCATTATACACGATTGGGTAGTCATAATGCCTTGCTAAAGTCCAACTATGGCATGCGGACAAAATGGGGATGTCGGACCCACTACCAAACGTTGTATGAGCCTACATGGTCACACACAACAAGCCAAAATTGAATTGGACTTCGTGAAATTCTGGTTAGGTTTAATACTAAGATGTTATGACTTGTTAACTGACATCTTACTTTTCAACAAAAGGATGAACAATAATTGAATAAGCAAGCATACACAAAGTAACAAAAGATTGGTTACCCAGTTTGGTGTATCATCCCCTACGTGTGGGGGCACTCTGCTAGTGGAAAGATTTTCACTATAATGTAATAAATCAACATACAAGTTATCAGATCAACCTATGCTATTATTACAGAGCAACAAACCTAGAACCGAAACTCCCCCTGAACCTGAGATCCCATCTCAGCTCCATTCTACGAGCTCTTCGGTCTCGAATTGATCTTGTTCTTTAAATGTTGTTGTCACACTTCAATCGTCACCACATAGCTCTACTAATCGTTATGTTAAGATTCACAGTATGAGCTTACAACGTCCTCCTTAGTTTAGTTCATTTGGAATCCCTACACGCTAGTCCAACACGCTTAAGAATCCAAACTATTAAACCAAGAACAACGAACAACAGTCCTTTTGGACATAGACAAACAGACACTGCTCACAATAAATTCTCATATTGTAGCAACTGATCCGAGCCGAGCTTGAATAAATATGTTTGTATTTATAGCTCTGATTCCTTTGTATCGTGCCTCCTAGGGTTTCCAAACCTCTAAAGTCATGACCAGGGAAAATCTCTTAGTTTCCTTGTTTTAGAAATTTTCTAAAATAGAGAGGTTATCTATTTTAAAAAATAGGGTTAAATACATTATGGTACCCTTATGTTCGGTCCACGGATCTTTTGGTACCCTTATGTTTTTTTATTATACTTGGGTACTCTAATGTTCGGTCCACAGACCGTTTGAGCCATTGAGGGTTAAAAACTAACTGAGAAATGTTGAATGATTGTTTTACCCTTTATCAATTTAGTTGACTTTTGACTTTAGAGTAAAAAGTCCATTATACCCTCATGTGCGAGACACTGATGAGGCATGAGGCGAGGAAGAAGGGAGAGGGAGATGAGTCGTCGCCGTTCTCTGGCGAGGATCGAGCCTCCTCTACAATAGATCTGAACAAACAAGGAAGTCGTGAATTCGTCGCGAATTCGCCAGTTCTTCCTCGCCTACGCCGGACCGGACTTATTGCCGTGAAATTGCCGCGAAGTCATCATGTAGTGTCGTGAAGTCATCGGTAGTCAAAGGGTCAGCGCTTCTAGAAGCGCTGACGTGTCGGTTGTTAGAACCACTCGGGTTGTTACGAGTCGGTTACGCCACGTGGGCCGGGTTGTTACGCAAGGGCGCCACGTGGTAGGAGTATAAATAAGGTCATGTTGACCAAACTATTGATCTTCTTCATTTTGGATTGAATCTGTAATAGAGCTCGAAGCCATGGCGTATGAGAGAGAGCTTGGGTCGAGTCTGTAGAGCAACCTTCTTCAATAAAAACACCAGAAAGAGTTCCAATTCGTATTGTGTTAATAACAATTGGTATCAACGCCAACGATTCACGGCCAACGATGACCAGAGCTTCCGATAGAGCGGAGACGGCGAGACGGACCGAGGAGGCGGCGAGGCGCGCCATTGATGAGGGGATCCAGCAACTCCAAGCGCCGGTACAAGGTCTGACGGAGCAGGTGCAACAAATGGCGCCGCGGGTGGAGGCAATCATTGACGATCGCACAGAACGCACGGCGAGACAGTTCACGGAGATTCTGGCGCTTCTCCAACGACTGTCAGGGCGCGTAGAGCACCTGGAGAACAGAGCCGAGGCGCCGGAGCGACGAGCTCCGGGGAGAGGAGGAAGCTGTTAGTCTTAGTGCCCATAGTTCAATCCTAAATGTCCAAATGTATATATCATCGTTAGCAATAAAATTAAAGCGGCTTTATATTACTTATGTGTTGGAGTAATATATCGATGTGTGCTCTGATCTATGCCCACCATGCGAATAGAACCATAGATCGAGATAGATCACACTCGATGGGTCCCTAGTCAACAAAGCTTCACTAGAAGCGACTAGTATGAAAGATGGCTCTTTATGGCTTACGTTCTGTTAGTCATTAGAATGGGATTCCGGAGTCTGATCATAGATATCACGTGGGACATGATATTGGACGACCCGCCCTGAATATGTGCCATAGATTAAGTCATGAACATATTCAGTGTCGTAGCTTGTCATGTATCCTTAGACCAAGGAGTCTTTGTGATCGCTATGTAGTCAACAACTGAGTTTGACCTGAGCCTAACGTTGTCCGTAACAGAGCTTCCATAACGGCCAGGATTGGCTTGGGGACGGGCTACATGAGTGACACGAAAGGCGGCTAAGGGATTTATCCCTCATACTGAGGTATGGGAAAGATATCGGTTCTCGGCCGCTTGATCGAGAGTGACTGAAAGAATAGCATGGCCATGCACATGATACTGGGTATCATATCTTCAGTCATCTCACATATCAAGGAACGGTGATTGAGAATAATAAGGATGACGGCTCTATGCCTTATCTCAATCAGGATATCGGAGATAAAAGGATAATGACAGGGATGACGGAAAGGTTAGAATCGACAGGGTCGATTCGTTATGCAGTGTCAGGCAATACTAAAGTCTCGTTAGTTGCCACTTAAATACGATCAAGTAAAATGGGATTTTACGTTGATCTATTGACATGCATAAACCTAAGGGTCACACCGGAGGATGAAACTCATTGACACATTTATGGAGAATGGCCAAAAGGGAGTTGTCTCGGGACATGACCAAAACTGGGTTTTGGGTCATGTGCCCGTACGTGAATAGGACTTTACGGATCGAGACAAGGCTTGGAGTCTTGGGATTGATCGCGTCGGATAATATTGGACATTTCCGGTATGGAAGGCTTGGAGGCGATGAGCGAATCACGGGACCTCGTTAGAAATGGCCACGGGCCATGTTCCAAGAGGCCCATGAAAGGCCCATGCAACCAAGGCCCATGGAACTAATTAATCAAGTCTTGATTAATTAGTACTAAGTAAGCAAGACAAGGATTAAGGTGTTGGTGATTCACCACCTAACCCAATCTTGTCTTGCCATACTTTGTCCTATTTACACCTTACTTGACACCATACTTGTCTCATGCCTTTAGTTGGACAAGTATGTGTTTTGTTATGTTTAAGTCATCTTTTTTCAACATAACAAACACAAGACAAGAATAGGAAACACATTTTCTCTCCCTCTTCCATGGCCATTTCGGGTTTGGCTAGTTTCCACCTCCAATTTTGTGTTCTTGAGTCCTCAAAGAGAAGAACTACGTGGCTTTGATTCCCATGTCGATACGTAGGCGTCTTGGAGACTCAAGCCAATCATTCGTTAACCGGTGTTCTTGTTTTGGTAAGAGATAGTGCTGAATTTTTCTCTTGTGAATCCATTCTTTGTTAGTTGTTTCATGGTTTTAATCGTCTCTTGGTTTTTATTGATTTTCCGCTGCGAGTTGGTTCATCTCCAACCCTACCTCGAGACCCAACAGTGGTATCAGAGCCGTGCTACCTTCGGGATTCACAAGACGGTGTTCAAAGTTTCGGTTTTGCTTGAAAGTTTCGTTTTTGGCATGTTGTTTTGCTAAATTGATTGATAACATGTTTTAAATTATTGTTTATGGATTTAATGCATGTAAAATGAGTTTTTGAAAATTATTTCAAATCTGGAAATTTTGAAAAAAGTTTGATTTTTCGGGTCTCGGGAGCGGGACTCTCGGGGAGCCGAAACCGAGACCGAATGGGGCTCCGTTGGACGGAGCTAGGCCAAGCATGACCATTGGATGGTTGATATGCCAAGTCTAAACCGTTTTGTTAGTTATGACGAGTTTGGAACCGTCATGACGAACTCGAAGATCAAATGTTCAAAAGTTTCATTTTTGAACGGTTTCGATAAACCGAGCATCAAAAATTTTCGAAACTTGGCTATTAATTAAAACCAGAAAATCACATGATGTTTGATAACATGCTTGTTTGATAACACGATGTGTGATGTGATGTTGGCATGGTGTACATAATAGCCCCGAGCTCGATTTAATTATTTATCGCTTTTCACGGCCTGCGAGCCATTAGAGTTAACGTGTAATTATTCTTTCAAGGTGTGGTCGTCGAACCACTTGTTTGTAATATTTATTTATTCCCGACCTGTGAGTCGTGTATTTAATTGTAATTTTTTACTCAAGACGAAGAAAGGGCGAAAAGGTCATTTGGTGGCTTTTCGGGTGTTGGCATCGGCTTGGAGTCGGTGGAGCTCAAGAAGCTAGTGGGAGTTAGTTTAGGGGGCTATTATGTGCACATTTATCGCTTTATGCTTGGTTTAGTTTATGCATGACTAATTCTATGTGTTTTAGAATTGCATGCTTAACTTTATTTACCGAGCATATCACCTCACATGCAAAGATAAAATTGGAATTTTAATCCTTGTGTGTGAGCCCTTAGAATCGTCATTACATTGGATGTAGTTGACGGGTTCGAAGGAAGAATTACATTGGATGTAATTTGAGGCATCATTGCATTTCGAATGTAGTTGATGTGCTCATTACATCTAGGATGTGCCAAAGTTTTAAACACAACCGAACAAGTAAAAGCGGGTCATGTCCGATACCTCCCAATTATCAACACCTTACTACCTCCCCGTCCTATGGGTGTCGTGCGCATTAGCGGAGCATCCATGGGAAAGCGGGGTAGTAGGTTTGGACGACATATGTGGGTGTCGTGCGCATTAGCGGAGCACCTACATAGTGACGGGCCATAGTTGAAAATTGGTGGACCCGACTACGATTCTCAGCCTGAGTTTGAGCTAGGGTAACAGATAGGGTAAGTCGTGTACATAAGTACATACCCTAGCCAAGAGTCACATTGGATGTGATTGGATGGAGTCCTACCTACATAGCTCGATTAAGTGGTGAGCATTAGTTCAGCTTAATCGAGTGAATCAAGGATCTTGGTTTCAGATTCTAAAGGTTTAGAATCGATTGTTGGTGTTTAAGCTTGATCTTCATAAAATTTATTCAGTTTACTGATTGAATTTTATCTGTTGTAGATCAAATGGCAAATTCAGCGAACATTAATAGTTTGTCATTAAAAACCATTCTTGACAGGGTCAAGCTAAATGGGACAAACTATTTGGACTGGTACAGAATTTTGAGGATAGTCCTCAAGTCTGAACACAAAGAATATGTCCTTGACAAGGCTGTCTCTAAGACCATATCAGAGTTACATGAAGTGTCATTAATTGCTGAGAAGAATATATCAGGGATCTGGGATCCAAGGATATTCTGATGGTCAACAAGGGAATTGGAAGTGGCAAGGGCGGGGCCCATGCGCACTTGGCAGGAAAGATGAGACACCTGAGAATGTCTGCTTCTACTGCCAATAGCCCGGTCATGGGAACCGGGATTACAGGAAGTTCACGACTGATCTGAAGAAGGACAGTGGGACTGCGCCTTCATCAAATAGCGTGGATGATCTGAAAAAGGGCAGTAGGACTGCGCCTTCATCAGGAAACCTGGATGATCTAAGGAAGGGCGGTGGGACCGTGCCTTCATCCGGTATTAACTCTATAGAGCTACATCTCTCTACTTCCAAAGATTCATGGGTATTAGATACCAGGACTGAATCTCACACATGCACTTATATATGGTGGCTGAAAGTAGGAGAGGTTTTGAAAGCACGAAGTGGACCTCAGAGTTGTGGCAACTGCTGTAGGATCCATGAGTCTTGCTTTGCCAAGTGGCCTTTTCTTAGTATTGTATAATGTATATTGCATACCTACTTTTAGTAGGAATATTATATCTGTATCCGTGTTTGACAAGGAAGGATATAATGTTAATATTGGAAATGGAGTTTTCAGTGTTCTATGCAATGATATGTTTTATACAAGTACTGACTTGGTTGGAGGATTGTACATATTAGATATGGGTAACAATGCCTCAAGTTCTATATATTCCGTTAATACCAAGAGGTCTATATCCAACGATTTAAACCTAACTCTGTTAAGGCACTGTCATCTAGGTCGCATAAACAAGAAGCACCTATCAGCACTTCAAAAGTGCGGACTTTCAGGTTCATTCGAATTCCATTCGATCGATAGGTGCAAAGTTTGTTTGATGGGCAAAATGACTAAAGTGCCCTTTTATCGATCGTGATGAAAGGGCGGGTGAATTATTGGGGTTGATACACTCGAATGTGTGTAGACCAATAAGTTCACTTGCCAGGAGGGGTTTTAGCTACTTTATCACATTTACTGATGATTACAGTAAATATGGTTATGTCTATTCGCTGAGACATAAGTCTGAAGCTTTTGATAAATTCAAAGAGTTTAAGACTAAAGTAGAAAATCAGCTCGACAAAGGTATTAAGGCACTTCGATTGGATTGAGGTGGAAAATACTTGACCACAGAGTTATTAGATCATCTAAAAGAGAATGAGATCCTTTTGGAATGGACTCCTCCTGGGACACTGTAGATGAAAGGTGTAGCCAAACGGAGAAATCGGACATTGTTAGACAATGGTCCGTTCCATTATGAGTTGGACTGATCTCCTAATCTCTTTCTGGGATTATGCTCTAGAGACGACCGCATTCATAGTGAATCGGGCTTCGACGAAGGGTGTGGAAGGGACACCATTTTAAAATGATATGGGATGATGCCCGCTTTTTCCTTCCTAAAGATTTGTGGTTGCGAGGCTTATGTGAAACATTTGGTTTCGACTAAGCTCGAACCAAGATCTGAGATATGCACCTTCGTGTGGTGTCCAAAAGAAACAAGGGGATACTATTTCTGCAATCCCAGTGAGAACATGGTGTTCGTCGCTTGGGGTGGGGTCTTTATGGAAAAGAAGTTTTGTTTCCAAAGACGTCATTGGAAGGACTGTGCATCTCGAAGAAATTCAGGATGGTACAGATCTGTCTAAACCAATTGACAACCCAGTAGAAAGGAGCCAGAGATTGTCGTACAGGGAGAACCAATTCCTGTTACAATTCCGGAAGGTCCAAGGCGATTTGAAAGGGTCAATCTTCCACCTCCAAGATATGGTATCCGGAGGTGACAATGAAGTCATGGTGGATCACGATGATCCAGCCACCTTTCAAGAAGTCGTGGATGGGCCCGACTCCGAGTTATGGCTGGGAGCCATGAGGGAGGAAATGCAATCCATGTCGGACAACCGAGTCTGGGAACCGGTTGATCCCATCAATGGTTTGAGGACCATCGGATGCAAATGGATCTTCAAGGTGAAGATGGACGTGGATGACATCCCTCTGACCTACAAAGCTCAACTGGTGGCGAAAGGTTATAGGCAGATCCAATGGATTGACTATGAGGAAACCTTCTCCCTAGTGGCTATGGTCAAAATCGATCCAAATTCTTCTTGACATAACTGCGTATCATAATTATGAGATATGACAAGTGGATGTCAAAACCGCTTTCCTAAATGGAAATTTGACTGAATACGTTTGTATGTCTCGGCCCAAAGGTTTTGATGATCCGAAGAATAAGGGAAAGATTTATAAGTTGTTGAAATCCATTTATGGATTGAAACGAACTTCTCGGAATTGGATCCTTCGTTTTGATGAAGCTGTAATTGGATTTGGCTTAATCAAGAACGAGGATGAATCTTGCGTTTATAAGAAGGCTAGTGGGAGCAAGATTACCTTTCTGGTTCTCATTGAAAACGACATCCCAACCTTGCACGAGACTAAAGCTTGGTTGAGGAAGTGTTTTTCAACAAAGGACTTAGGCGATGCTTCTTATATCTTAAGGATTAAGATATGTAGAGATCGCACCAAGAGGGTCTTGGATTTAAGTTAGGGAACCTATGTGAACAAGGCATTGAGTAGGTTCTTAATGCTCGATTCAAAGAAAGGACTCTTACCCACTAGTCATGGCATTCATTTCAGCAAGACTCAATGTCCTAAGACACCTGATGAGCTAAAAAGGATGATAAGAATCCCATGCACCTAGGGGCAGGATCGATCATATATTCCATGACATGTATGAGACCGGACGTCTCGTAAGCCTTATGTTGTGCCAGTAGACATCATTCTAACCCGGGGGAAAGCTGATGCTGAACTAGTCGTCGAAGGATGAGTAGACGCTAGTTTTCCAAGACAAATCCAGATGACTTTAGAAGTCAGTCAGGATATGTGTTTACGCTGAATGGCAGAGCTTTAGCTGGGAGAGCGTAAAACAAATACCATTGCCGAATCTACGACAGAGGCCAAGTACATGGATGCTGCAGAGGCAGCTAAGGAGGCTATGTGGATTTGGAAATTCATGGCAGGGCTGGGTGTAATTAAAAACCCATCCAGCCCGGTGAATCCATTTTGTGACAACACAAGGGCCATTGCGCAAGCTAAAAGCCCAGATCGCATAACAAATCCAAACATGTACTACGATGTATCCACCTAATCAGAGAAATACTGAACTGAGGTGAAGTGAAGATAACCTATATTGCAACAGATGATAACATAGCCAACCCTCCTACGACTAAGGCAGTGTCGCTGCCTGAACATGTTAGACATGTAAAGTCGATGGGGACATATTGGAGTTTAGATTGGTACTAAGGCAAGTGGGAGATTGTTAGTCTTAGTGCCCATAGTTCAATCCTAAATGTCCAAATGTATATATCATCGTTAGCAATAAAATTAAAGCGGCTTTATATTACTTATGTGTTGGAGTAATATATCGATGTGTGCTCTGATCTATGCCCACCATGCGAATAGAACCATATATCGAGATAGATCACACTCGATGGGTCCCTAGTCAACAAAGCTTCACTAGAAGCGACTAGTATGAAAGATGGCTCTTTATGGCTTACGTTATGTTAGTCATTAGAATGGGATTCCGGAGTCTGATCATAGATATCACGTGGGACATGATATTGGACGACCCGCCCTGAATATGTGCCATAGATTAAGTCATGAACATATTCAGTGTCGTAGCTTGTCATGTATCCTTAGACCAAGGAGTCTTTGTGATCGCTATGTAGTCAACAACTGAGTTTGACTTAAGCCTAACGTTGTCCGTAACAGGGCTTCCATAACGGCCAGGATTGGCTTGGGGACGGGCTACATGAGTGACACGAAAGGCGGCTAAGGGATTTATCCCTCATACTAAGGTATGGGAAAGATATCGGTTCTCGGCCGCTTGATCGAGAGTGACTGAAAGAATAGCATGGCCATGCACATGATACTGGGTATCATATCTTCAGTCATCTCACATATCAAGGAACGGTGATTGAGAATAATAAGGATGACGGCTCTATGCCTTATCTCAATCAGGATATCGGAGATAAAAGGATAATGACAGGAATGACGGAAAGGTTAGAATCGACAGGGTCGATTCGTTATGCAGTGTCAGGCAATACTAAAGTCTCGTTAGTTGCCACTTAAATACGATCAAGTAAAATGAGATTTTACGTTGATCTATTGACATGCATAAACCTAAGGGTCACACCGGAGGATGAAACTCATTGACACATTTATGGAGAATGGCAAAAAGGGAGTTGTCTCGGGACATGATCAAAACTGGGTTTTGGGTCATGTGCCCGTACGTGAATAGGACTATACGGATCGAGACAAGGCTTGGAGTCTTGGGATTGATCGCGTCGGATAATGTTGGACATTTCCGGTATGGAAGGCTTGGAGGCGATGAGCGAATCACGGGACCTTCTTAGAAATGGCCACGGGCCATGTTCCAAGAGACCCATGAAAGGCCCATGCAACCAAGGCCCATGGAACTAATTAATCAAGTCTTGATTAATTAGTACTAAGTAAGCAAGACAAGGATTAAGGTGTTGGTGATTCACCACCTAACCCAATCTTGTCTTGCCATACTTTGTCCTATTTACACCTTACTTGACACCATACTTGTCCCATGCCTTTAGTTGGACAAGTGTGTGTTTTGTTATGTTTAAGTCATCTTTTTTCAACATAACAAACACAAGACAAGAATAGGAAACACATTTTCTCTCCCTCTTCCATGGCCATTTCGGGTTTGGCTAGTTTCCACCTCCATTTTTGTGTTCTTGAGTCCTCAAAGAGAAGAACTACGTGGCTTTGATTCCCATGTGGATACGTAGGCGTCTTGGAGACTCAAGCCAATCATTCATTAACCGGTGTTCTTGTTTTGGTAAGAGATAGTGCTGAATTTTTCTCTTGTGAGTCCATTCTTTGTTAGTTGTTTCATGGTTTTAATCGTCTCTTGGTTTTTATTGATTTTCCGCTGCGAGTTGGTTCATCTCCAACCCTACCTCGAGACCCAACAGAAGCGAGGAGCCAGGACGAGTTCCGACGCTGGAGCAGAGACCGGCGCACGAGCCAAGGCCAGAATCGCGAGGGGAGTCGAGGCTCGACGGCGGTCAGCGCAGATCAGAGCGGATCCATGCCTACGAGCCTGAGGAGGACGAGGAGCTCGAGGAGGAAGGACGAGTTCGGGACGCTGGGCCACGACGGCGGGAGTACCGCGCCCGCGACCGCAACGAGCGCCAACGAGCATCTCGTGACACAGAGATCGATGACCGTGGATGGGAGGGACGTAACAATCACCGGAGGTATGAGCGGCGGCTCACGGAGGAGGAGGACCGCACACATCAGAACCACCACGACTACAGAGGTCCGCGACGCAGAGAGACGGAGCCATGGGGGAATGAGCCAGAACACCGCCACGAGCCATGGCCGGACCCAAGGGAGCACGCCTATCACCACGAGGACAGACGAGCTCCCCCACGCCGTAAGGCGACTACTTGGCCTGAAAGGGAGACGGACCATGGGCAACCGTGGCCGGATCATCGACGGCGCCATGATACGGCACAGATAAGTTTCAAAATGCCACAGCTATAGTCTCCCTCATTTGATGGCTCGGGTTTGCAGGCTTGGCTTCGTAAATGCGAGCACTATTTTTTCTTGTGTGCAGTAGATGATCACATCAAGGTCCGATTGGCGGCGATGCATTTCACCGGCAAGGTTGAGGTCTGGTTCCAAGACCACCAACGCCGGCGCGGGGCGGTGCTGTGGGAACAATTGGTCAGAGACATGATTTTGAAGTTCGATGACGGCAAGAGGGAAGATGTGGTGGCACAGTTCAAACAGCTGAAGCAGGACACATCGGTGCAGGACTATGAGGACCGTTTCGAAGCCATGAGGGGCCAAATGCTGGCAAGAAACGAGACATTGGACGAGGAATTCTTCATCTCCAGCTTTATCAGTGGACTGAAGGACAACCTCAAGACGGGGGTGTACATGCTCGAACCTGAGACCCTGAATCGAGCAATGTTCTTGGCAAAGATGGAGGAACAACGCCTAGGAGAACAGAGGCCTCACGCTCGCTGGGGAATGTCAACGGCGAGGGCACCGGAGAGTCAGATGCAGACGATACGAACACGGTTAGGGCCAACCCAAGGGGCTCATGCCGTGATCCAGGAAGGAGTGGGTCAAGGGCCCAGGCCTCCAGAGAGGGCCCAAGTCAATGGGCCAAAAAACCTCAACAAACGGCCTCTGCCTGTGCGGACCATTGACTCGGCCTATTACGCGGATAGAAGGCGACAGGGCCTGTGCTACACCTGCCCAGCCCAATATTCCAGAGCCCATATCTGTCCAAACAAGAGACAGATGTTTATGCTCACACGCGGGCATGGAGAAGGAGATGAGGAGTCAGATGGAACGGAGGAGGAAGAATGGCTGGATTTGAGGAAGATAGAGGCGTCCGGCAGCGAGGCCATGGACTGGGCCAGCGGTGCGGTGAGAGAAGAATCGCTCAGATCTGCCAAGGCGGGGCACATGCCGACGTTGAGGGTGGACGCCATCGTGAAAGGGGCCCTGATTTCAGTTCTGATAGACACGGGGGCGACCGCGTGCTTTCTCGATGATAGGGTAGCACGGCGGTTGGGCGTAATTGTAGTTCTGGCACCGGTAGCCCACATCGAGCTTGGAGACGGTAACAAATTCGTGTGCACCAGCCAGAGTGTTCTTGAATGGACCTTCGAAGGTCAACGGTTCGCGTGGGAGGTCTTGGTGATGCCACTGGGGTAGTGCGCGTTGGTGTTGGGTACAGATTGGATGCGGACAGTGAACCCCATCACCTTCGATTTCATTCAGAGATCGATTACGGTGCGGGTCAATGGGCACGACCAGGTCCTGCGAGAGAGGGCACTCGAGTTAACGGTCAGATTGGTCGGAGAACGGGAAGTACGGAGAGAACTCAGAGATGGGGGCTCACTATTTCTGGCTCAATTTTGCGTCAAAAGGAGTGAGGCAGAGGAAGACTTAGGTAACTCGGCGGAGTTACAAGAGTGTTTAAATCAGTACGCCAAAATTTTCCAGGCACCGACGGGCCTTCCTCCCCGAAGAGAGCACGACCACAAGATTCCATTGCTTCCGGGTGCCAAGCCCCCTTCAGTTAGACCATATCGCTATAGCAGAGAGCAGAAGGACACCATTGAAGACATGGTAAGGGAGATGCTCAACGCAGGCATTATCCAAAACAGCTCCAGTCCTTTCTCCTTCCCCGTCCTCTTAGCCAAGAAGAAAGACGGCACCTGGAGGTTCTGCATTGACTACAGGGCCCTCAACGACATCACGGTCAAAGACAAGTTCCCGATTCCGACCGTGGAAGAGCTACTGGACGAGCTCGCCGACAGTCACGTCTTCTCCAAAATCGATCTACGGGCGGGCTACCATCAGATACGAATGGGCGCCGGCGAGGAACCCAAAACAGCATTTCGCACCCACGCCGGTAACTACGAATTTAAGGTAATGCCGTTTGGCTTAACTAATGCCCCGTCCTCCTTCCAGAGCCTCATGAACCATGTGTTCAAGGACTATTTGAGGAAGTTCATACTCGTCTTCTTCGACGACATCCTCGTGTATAGCAAGGACATGGCTTCCCACATTCATCATCTCCGGCTGGTCTTCGATAGGCTAAAGGAACAGTCCCTCTTCGCAAAACGATCCAAGTGTTTCTTCGGGGTCCAAACTGTGGAGTACCTGGGCCATTTGATATCCGGGGCTGGAGTCGCCACAGACCCCGATAAAATCCGAGCCATGGTGGAGTGGCCGGAGCCCAGATCGGTGCGGGACGTCAGGGGCTTTCTAGGGCTCACGGGGTACTACCGGCGTTTTGTGCAAGGCTATGGGCAGATTGCCAGACCTCTGACAGCGCTATTGAAGAAAACGAACGGGTTCCGTTGGGGGCGGGAGGAGAGACAGAGTTTCGAGCACCTCAAGCGAGCAATGAGTTTAGCGCCGGTGCTCGCGCTACCGCACTTTTCCAAGACGTTTGTTGTCGAGACGGACGCCTCAGATACAGGCATATGGGCGGTCGTCATGCAGGAGGGACGACCGTTGGCTTTCCTCAATAGTGTGCTGGGACCAAAGAACGTCGGACGATCAACGTACGAGAAAGAGCTGCTGGCGATGATCCTGGTCGTGCAACGGTGGAGGCAGTACCTTCAGCAGGGAGAATTTGTGATCAGGACGGACCAGCAGAGCTTGAAATTTCTGCTCGACCAGCGTTTAGGCACGACATTCCAACACCGGTGGCTGGCCAAAATGTTGGGCTTGTCGTATCGGATCGAATACAAGCCGGGCACGGCGAATCGTGCGGCGGATGCCCTTTCACGCCGGGGTCACACAGAGCTCCGAACAACCACTGTGATTGTGCCAGCCTGGATACAAGAGGTTCTGATGAGCTACAACGGCGACACAGAGGCCGAAGGTCTAATCCAACAGTTGGCAGTGACATCGACAGCGGCACTGGGAGTGGAACTTCGACAGGGGATGATAATGGTGCAAGGGCGCGTCTATATCGGCTCGGGCCAAAATGCACGGCAAAGGATCCTGAACGCGTTGCACGCGTCTGCTCTGGGCTGGCACTCTGGCGTTCAGGCCACACTGAAGAGGGTCCAGCAATATTTTTGGTGGCCACACATGCGCCGGGAAGTTAAGAGCCTTGTGGATGCCTGCGACACCTGCCAGAGATGCAAAGCGGAGACGGTGGCTTATCCAGGGCTTCTCCAACCGCTACCAGTGCCTACACGTCCGTGGCTCGACATATCCTTGGACTTCGTTGAGGGCTTGCCACGGTCGGAGGGAGTGGACACCATCCTGGTGGTCGTCGACAGATTCTCCAAGTACGCCCATTTTGTTCGCCTCCGTCACCCATTCACCGCCCTGACAGTAGCACAGGTATTCCTTGACTGCATTTACAAGTTACATGGGGCGCCGAGAACTATGGTGTCCGACCGCGACAGGGTCTTCATCAGCCAGTTCTGGCGTGAGTTCTTTCCTCTCCTAGGGTCGCAGCTACACATGTCGACGCCGTACCACCCGCAAACGGACGGCCAGACAGAACGGGTGAACCAGTGCCTCGAAGCCTTCCTTCGCCTGAACACACATCATCTGCCACGACACTGGGCACGTTGGCTCTCGCTCGCCGAATACTGGTACAACACGGCATATCACACGGCCATCCAGTCCACGCTGTTCGAAGTCGTGTACGGTCACCCAGCACCGTCACCAACCACATTGATCTTTACCACGGCAGTGGGAGCAGTTGAGACCTTCGCTCGTGACAGGGACGCAGTGTGGGCTCTGGTTCGGGATAACTTGGTACTGGCAAGGGACAGGGAAAAGATGCAGGCAGATAAAAACCGGACGGAGCGCGAGTTCGCCGTCGGGGACTGGGTTTTCTTGCGACTTCAGCCGTACCGACAGTCCACCATCGCTCTCCGGCGAAATCTCAAGCTGGCGGCACAGTACTTTGGCCCATTTCAGGTGTTGGCGCGCGTGGGCAAGGTAACATACACGCTCCAGTTGCAGGAGACGTCTCGGATCCATCCGACCTTCCACGTCACCTTGCTCAAGAAGCGAATCGGTGAAGGCAAAGTCGCGTCGCCGACGCTGCCGGAGACGACTGACGCCAGGCAACTCAAAGTCGAGCCGGTCAGAGTGCTGCAACAGAGGTCAGTGAAGCGGTACAACATTGCAGTGGTCCAGAAACTGATTCAGTGGTCAGACTCATCGTCGGAGGATGCTACGTGGGAGGACATCAGCACGCTCCGAGCTCGTTTCCCCGGCAGGAATTTCGATGTCACGGCTTGAGGACAAGCCGTTGGTAAGGGGAGGGTATTGTCGTGAATTCATCGGTAGTCAAAGGGTCAGCGCTTTTAGAAGCGCTGACGTGTCGGTTGTTAGAACCACTCGGGTTGTTACGAGTCGGTTACGCCATGTGGGCCGGGTTGTTACGCAAGGGCGCCACGTGGTAGGAGTATAAATAAGGTCATGTTGACCAAACTGTTGATCTTCTTCATTTTGGATTGAGTCTGTAACAGAGCTCGAAGCCATGGCCTCTGAGAGAGAGCTTGGGTCGAGTCTGTAGAGCAACCTTCTTCAATAAAAACACCAGAAAGAGTTCCAATTCGTATTGTGTTCATAACATGTAGTTGATTGAAGGATGAAGCCGAATGGTTTGTGTTAGAGGAAGAGAGGTTGGGGATTGAACGAGGAAGAGAGTGAGAGTCGTTTTTATGTTTTAAGTTTTAATAATTAGTTGTTAGAGATTAAGTTAATAGGTTAGATCAGGTTAATACATTAGATTAGATGTTAAACATGTTTAGGTGTAGATATTTTAAGTTTTTTTTCTTCAAATTAATTATATTTTGTTTGTTTATTAATATATAAATATTATATGAAGTTATAATTTTTTATAATTACTTTATTATTGTTAAAGGAGGGTGGAATGGTAATTTTAATGTTAAAACTTATAAGGTTGGAATTAATAAGGGCAAAATCGTCATTTAACACTCTATTTAACTGCACACGGTGGCACATGACTAACTTAGAGGAATATTCCGTTAGTTTTCTAACGGAATATTCCAATTCAATCTATGGACCGAACATTAGGGTACCCAAATGTAATAAAAAACATAAGGGCACCAAAAGGTTCGTGTACCGAACATAAGTGTACCATAATGTAACCCAAAAAGGATCTTTAAACTAGGAAGTAAATCTGCTAACCGGATAAGCATGGATGCGCACACGCTACACACCCGCTCCCTGTTGACATTTTGGCTAACATCCATTCTTACTTGATATCGGCTGCACAGAAGATGGTTGATGACATCCTCGTTAACATCTTGCTTCATACCAACATGGCCAATCCAGATGTAACATAACTTTGGAAGTCCATTAAGTGAATAAAATAATAATATATTTGATATAATATTTATTTATTAATTACTCATTTTCAATTGTTGATATAATGAGATTATATTATGCATTTTATATACAAAATGACTCTTGAATTTCCAAAATTCAAAGAGGTTATTTTGCATGTCCATTATTCCTTAAATGTCTACACTTGTCAAGTTTTGTATGCCATGTGCTTGGGCTATTCTAAATAAGAGAGTGTGGTCATGTTTTGGAAAAATAAGACGCATGAAAAACTAGAGAGAAGTAAGATTTGCTCTCAGGGTTGAGAAGAAGAAAACGAGAGAGAGAAAGAAGAAGAGTTCTTCCTTGTGCTAGCACACAACTGATTTTGGGAACGCTTGTTGATGTGGATACCAGTATAGGACGAATTCTTTTAATACGTCTCAACATAGTCAATCAGTAGAAACGTTATTGCTCCCTATCTCGAACCATGCTTAAAATCGAGAGGTAATTTCCTTGAACCTTCTGTTTGTTAGTTTACTCGGAATTTCCTTGAACCTTCTGTTTGTTAGTTTACTCGGAATTTCATGGATCCAGAGGCTTTTCTAGGGAATTTTTTAATTTCATATGCGTTTTTGCACCCTAGAATCCTACAAGAAAGCACTTCACTAAGGTTCACTATCTTAAATTCACCTAACTATTTCTTGTTAGTAATGATATCTTTCAAGAATTTAGCATAGACATGCATACCTTGAATAGCATAAAGAAAATGAATATTAATCTCTAACTTCCTACAGATGTTCAGAAACTTAGAGAATTGAGCATCAACTTTGCTTTTCTTGACAATAGAAGGGAATATAAGAGGTGGAGTCCTAGTTTCTGCTACAACTATGGACTCTCTTACCTTCTTGCCTTTGGAGAGCCTTTGTGCCTTTGTTTCTTCCAAACTTTCATCTTGTCCTTCTTGATTCCGGTTATCTGCTCCTTGAACCTTTTCAGCTACCTTTTCCTTGGCATTCACCGGCTCCTCTATCGACTTCCCATACCTCAAAGTGACTACATGAACATCTTCCTTAGGAATCCTCTATGTGTTGCCCAGGAGGCTTTCAGGAGCCCTCGAATTCAGAGCATTAGCCAATTGACCCATTTGGGTCTCCAAGCTCTAGAACCGTGAGTCATTTCACCTCTGGTTCTCATCATTACTCCAGGTCACTGCTTGTTTCTCCTTCACAAATGTCTTCCACCACTCCTCATCTTGCTTATTCTTCTCCCTCAACTATGTTATTATGGTCAACATCATTTGCTCTAGTTTGGAGGATAATCATGTGGAGGTGCATTCTGAGGCTGCAATTGACACTATTGATTCTAAAGCCTCTATTGATACTGTTGGTTTTGGCGCCTTTGCTGATCACCCTGTCCTTGAGGTATCTGTTGATACCCAGAAGGAGATTGACTCTGTCCTTGAGGTTTCCATGACATGCTTGGATAGTCTTTCCATCCCTCATTATAGGTAGAGGAAAATGGATCATAATTCGGCTTCCTTTGGTTACCCACAAAGTTTGCAGTTTTTCCATGAGTTTCTACAATACCTTCAATACAGTCAAGAGGATCAGGTGCCGAGGATGTCTGCGTTGCATCCAACCTCTTTGTCAAACTTTGGACCATTTTTTCCTCCACCTTGTCCATTGCATTAACTGTTCCTTAATTTTGGAGTAGCTCTGAGATGGTTTTCTCTGTTGGGTCTCGAGGTAGGGTTGGAGATGAACCAACTCGCAGCGGAAAATCAATGAAAACCAAGAGACGATTAAACCATGAAACAACTAACAAAGAATGGATTCACAAGAGAAAAATTCAGCACTATATCTTACCAAAACAAGAACACCGGGTAACGAATGATTGGCTTGAGTCTCCAAGACGCCTACGTATCCACATGGGAATCAAAGCCACGTAGTTCTTCTCTTTGAGGACTCAAGAACACAAAAATGGAGGTGGGAGCTTGCCAAACCCGAAATTGCAAGGGAAGGGGGAGAGAAGTTGTGTTTCCTATTCTTGTCTTGTATTTGTTATGTTGAAAAAAGATGACTTAAACATAACAAAACCCATACTTGTCCAACTAAAGGCATGGGACAAGCATGGTGACAAGTAAGGTGTAAGTAGGACAAAGTATGGCAAGACAAGATTGGGTTAGGTGGTGAATCACCAACACCTTAATCCTTGTCTTGCTTACTTAGTACTAATTAATCAAGACTTGATTAATTAGTTCCATGGGCCTTGGTTGCATGGGCCTTTCATGGGCCTCTTGGAACATGGCCTGTGGCCATTTCCAACGAGGTCCCGTGATTCGCTCATCGCCTCCAAGCCTTTCATACCGGAAATGTCCAACATTATCCAACGCGATCAATCCCAAGACTCCAAGCCTTGTCTCGATCCGTAAAGTCCTATTCACTTACAGGCACATGACCCAAAACCCAGTTTTGGTCATGTCCCGAGACAACTCCCTTTTGGCCATTCTCCATAAATGTGTCAATGAGCTTCATCCTCTGGTGTGACCCTTAGGTTTATGCATGTCAATAGATCAACGTAAAAATCTCATTTTACTTGATCCTATTTAAGTGGCAACTAACGAGACTTTAGTATTGTCTGGCACTGCATAACGAATCGACCCTGTCGATTCTAACCTTTCTGTCATCCCTGTCATTATCCTTTTATCTCCGATATCCTGATTGAGATAAGGCATAGAGCCGTCATCCTTATTATTCTCAATCAATGTTCCTTGATATGTGAGATGACTAAAGATATGATACCCAGTATCATGTGCATGGCCATGCTATTCTTTCAGTCACTCTCGATCAATCGGCCGAGAACCGATATCTTTCCCATACCTCAGTATGAGGGATAAATCCCTTAGCCGTCTTTCGTGTCACTCATGTAGCCCGTCCCCAAGCCAATCATGGCCGTTATGGAAGCCCTGTTACGGACAACGTTAGGCTTAAGTCAAACTCAGTTGTTGACTACATAACGATCACAAAGACTCCTTGGTCTAAGGATACATGACAAGCTACGACACTGAATATGTTCATGACTTAATCTATGGCACATATTCAGGGCGGGTCGTCCAATATCATGTCCCACATGATATCTATGATCAGACTCCGGAATCCCATTCCAATGACTAACAGAACGTAAGCCATAAAGAGCCATCTTTCATACTAGTCGCTTCTAATGAAGCTTTGTTGACTAGGGACCCATCGAGTGTGATATATCTAAATCTATGGTTCTATTCGCATGGTGGGCATAGATCAGAGCACACATCGATATATTACTCCAACACATAAGTAATATAAAGCCGCTTTGATTTTATTGCTAACGATGATATATACATTTGGACATTTAGGATCGAACTATGGGCCTTAAGACTAACATTCTCTTTCTCAGAATTTTGCTCAGTCTTGATCTCTCGGTACAGAGATTACGTTGCTGTTGAGTCTTCATTGCTGGCCAAGAGAAAGAAGAGCATCACTCATCCGGTCAAGAGGAGGGATGCAGCTCGACCTGTCAAAGGCAAAGTCGCTCCGGCCAAGACGAAGAAGGTTCGTGATGATGCCACCAGGACTCAGACGAGGGAAAAAAAAATCTTATTGTTGGAGATAACGTAGCGAAAGGAACTCAGTCGGAAAAAGGTACCCGGTTGCAGTCCCGGTTTGAGTCCCTTTTTCGGTCCCTGTTTTGAATACATCTTCCACAGATCGATTGGAGGCGATCAGTTCGGATCAGGTGAGTTCAAAGGATTTGTTCATTTGCAATTTACCCTATTATGCTAAGGAGGAGTGGATTCGAAATAGTCTTGGAGCGTTCGGGACAGTAACGGAGTGCTCTGTTCTGAAAAAACCAAACAAAACAGGAAAGTTTTTTGGCTTTGCTTCGTTCTCGACGGCTGAGGCTACCTCACAAGATGTGGAATCTCTTAACGGTTTCAAGGTTAATGGGCATGTGCTGTTCGTTGCTTTGAAACGTTTCAAGTTGTATCCGAAGGCGTCTAAGGCTAGAACAGAGCATGTCGACTTTGTTCTACCGGTGAACTTACCGGCCGCCGCAGCTTCACTCCGTTTGGTTTGTCAAGATTCACATATTTTCGATTTTCAAATCCCCCCAATTCCACAGGATATTCAGAGATCTGATGTTGCGCAGATGGGGGATGAAGTCGCTGGATCGGATTCGATTTTGCTTCCTAATATACGGGATTTCCAAATCACAGAAGATGTCGCGACTTCAGTTTTGGAAAGTGGCGTGATCCCTGGCTCATCGTGTCCTGTGATTCCTATTTCAGCGCATATCGTTCCTGGTACATCGCGTCTTGGAGACGAAGGAAAAAACGCGCGAAGCGTTGTCGTTGAAGAGAACAAGCCCATTCCTGAGGCCCAAGCTTCTGTACTGGATCAGGTCCAAAACTGTTTAACCATGGACCAGGCTTGTGCCCAACAGGGCTCGCAGACTGTGGTGGGCCCAGAACTGGTAGATGGATCTCGGGATGAGGTGAGCGATTCGATCCCGGATGTCGAGTTTCAAGGTAGCCCTTGGAAGGACGCTTTGATTTAACCCCTCAATTTCCGGAGATCGGAATATAGTAAACCATATTCCGGGAAGTACGTCTCCAAGTTTGGAAAGGGCTATTCAAGCTATCACACGAGATACGAGAATTAATCATCCTAAGAAGAAACGCGGTCGTCCAAAGAAGGGACAATCAAAGGGGATAGCTCCTCCAACTATTTTTTATCAGACAAGGGCTAAATCTACGGATATCTTGGGAAACTTCACTATTGATGTCGCTAAGAGGGATAGCTCAGGTAATTCGAGCTACTCCAAGAAAGAAGGGAAAAAGGTTGTTGATCTCTGCTCTCTAGCACTTCATCACTCTGACCCCCAGGTTGTGGAGGCCGTCGAGGGTTACGAGGACGAGGATTACCTTGACCTAGGTGCAGGAAAAGCCCTGATCCCCGTTCCGGTTGCTAATCGGTTCCTGTGTTTAAACCCGGATAGGTCGTAGTCAAGAGGGATGTAGTGTTTCCTCTTTTGTTTTGATTTCTGTTTTTGGTTCTTTTGTTTCTTGTTTGGCTTTTGTAAGCTGTTATGGTCTGAGAAAATGATTCTTCTTAGGATAGTTTTCTTGCAACGTTTTACTGTCTTGTAAAATGCTTGCTTAAATAAAAAACTTAGCCTATCAAAAAAAAATTAACTGTTCCTTGGGCTCCTGCTCCTCTTCTGTTGAAATGACAAACATTATTAGAGGCCATTAAATTCAAGAGGGCCACATTATTCTTTAAAGACATTGTCATAAAATATCCTCCAAACTTTGAATCTATTCGTCGTTGGCTGGCATCATTCAAACTATAATAGAAATTCTGCAAATAAATCCACAATGGTTGCCCATGATGCGGACACTATCTCAATAAATCAGAGAACCTATCCCATGCTTCTACCGATGTTTAATCACCTTTCTGGGCAAATGTATTGATGTCAACTCTCAGCTTTATCGTCTTCTTTGGTGGGAAGAAAAGATTCATGAATGCGTCCACCAACTGGTCCATGTTCTAATGCTCCCATTAGATAAATTACGCATCCACTTACTTGCTTTATCCTTCAATAAAAAAGGAAAAAGTCGAAGACGCACTACATCATTTGAAACTCCATTGCACCTGAATGTGTCACAAATCTCCAAGAATGTTGTCAAGTGCTCCAACGGATCTTCATGCGCATTCCCATAGAATGGGTCGCTCCTCACCATGTTGATCACATATATCTTGATCTCAAATTTTTGTGTTGTAACTGGTGGTGCAACAATGCTGGTTTCGAGGCCTCGGATCAGAGGAGTTCCATACTCCATCAATGCCCTTTTCCTTGGTGGTTCCTACGGAGCAAACAATGGATTAATTCTGGGAGGAGCCGGAGTTTTCTCCCAAGTTAGGTTCTCATTCCTTGGACGGATCGCGTCCCTCTAGTTATCATCCTAGTCATCCTCATTATCCGAGTGATGACTCTATCCGGAGTGATGACTCATAGCTTTCTTTCCTTGACGATTCACGATCCGAGCTTTCCTCTCGACCTCTTCAATATCTATAGTCAACAAACTCAGAGAGGGTGAGACCGCAACTGCATAAATAAATTAAATAAAATAAAAAAATTAATTAAATAGTCTTAACACGAATTATAAATATATCAGAGTTGCCTTAGTTTCTCCCTAGCAACAATGTCATTAACTTGAGACCCTGAGAATTAACTCTCAGAATGGCACGACAAGCGTATCGATCGTCAAGTACTAATCGGAGTTTAGTCTGAGTTATCGTACCTAAGGGAGAAATTAGACAAACACTTACATTAATTAATTCGTTTATCAAGATATTCCTATAACGATGATATGTGGGTGTCGTGCGCCTTAGCGGAGCACCTGCATAGTGACATGTCATAGTTTAAAATTGGTGGATCCGGCTATGATTCTCAGCCTAGGTTGAGCTAGGGTATCAGATAGGGTAAGTCATGTACATATGTACATACCCTAGCTAAGAGTCACATTGGATGTGATTGGATGGGGTCCTACCTACATAACTCGATTAATTGGTGAGCCTTCGTTCAGCTTGATCGAGTGAATCAAGGATCTTGGTTCTAGATTTTAAAGGTTTAGAATCAATTGGTTGCTGTTTAGACTTGATCTTCAGAAAATTTATTCAATTTACTGATTAAATTTTATCTGTCGTATAGATCAAATGGCAAAAGTAAACAGTAGTTTGTAATTAAAAGCCATTATTGACATGGTCAAGCTTAATATGACAAATTATATGTACTGGTATAGAAATTTGAGGATGGCCCTCAAATATAAACGCAAAGAAAATGACCTTGACAAGGCTATCCCTTTTGTCCAGAAAATGAAGGGGCATCTCGAACATCTTTATGGACTGGGTCTTAAGATAGAATCAGAGATGGCAACAGATAGGGTTTTGCGCTCCCTTCCTCGTGTATATGTTGAGTTCACCATGAACTATCACATGCACGATATGTACATGACCATATCAGAGTTACATGGCATGTTTGTAACTGCTGGGAAGAATATCAGGGATCTGGGATCCAAGGATATTTTGATGGCCAGAAAGGGATCAAGTTTCAATAAGTAAACTGGTAGTGGTAAGGGCAAGACCCCTACGCACTTGGCATGAAAGATGAGACACTTGATCGCTCTTAACCCTCCTAGGACCGGGGTCCTTAAGGAAGGATAAGGAGGATGAGACTATCTACTTCGACTACCAGAAGCCCGGTCAACGGAAAAGGGATTGCGAAAAAAAAAACAGGATGATCTGAAAAGGGCAGTGGGACTGCGCCTTCAGTATGTATTAACTTTATAAAGTTACATCTTACTACTTCCAAGATTCATGGTATTGGATACAACTGTTATAGGATCCATAAGTCTTTCTTTGCCAAGAAGTCTAGTTTTGTGCTACATAATTTGTCTTGCATACCTACTTTTAGTAGGAAAAATATATATGTGTCCGTGTTAGACAAGGAAGGATATAATTTTGAGTTTCAATATTCTATGCAATGATATGTTCTATGTTAGTGCTAACATGGTTGGAGGATTGTACATATTAGATATGAGTAACAATGCCTCAAGCTCTATTTATAACGTTAATACCAAGAGGTCTAAATCCGACGATTTAAACCGAAACTCTTATAAGGCACTATCGTTAGGTTCCCATAAACAAAAACGCATACCAATACTTCGGAGGTGAGGAATTTTAAGTCCATTCGAATTTCATTCGATTAATAGGTGTGAGGCTTGTTTGATGGCAAAATGACTAAAGTGCCCTTCATCGGTTGCGGTGAAAGGGCGGGTCAATTATTGGGGCTGATACACTCGGATGTGTGTAGAATAATAAGTTTGCTTTCCATGAGGGATTTTAGCTAATTTATCACATTTACTGATGATTACAGTAAATATGGTTATGTCTATTCGATGAGACATAAGTCTTAAACTTTTGATAAAATCAAAGAGTTTAAGACTGAAGTAGAAAACCAGATCGGGAAAGGTATTAAGGTACTTCGATTGGATCGAGGTGGAAAATACTTGATCATAGAGTTTTTTAGATAATCTAAAAGAGAATGGTATCCTTTTAGAATGGACTCCTCTCGGGACATTATAGTTGAAAGGTGTAGCCGAACGGAGAAATCAGAAATTGTTAGACAATGGTCCGTTCCTTGATCAGTTGGACTGATCTTCCGATCTCTTTTTAGGGTTATGCTCTGGAGACACCCGCGTTCATAGTGAATCAGGCTCTAACGAAGGTTGTGGAAGGGATACCATTTTAGAAATGGTACAGGAAAAAGCTCCTTTTGTTCTTCCTAAGGGTCTGGGGTTGTGAGGCTTATGTGAAACGTTTGGTTTCGACTAAGCTCGAACCAAGATCTGAGAAATGCACCTTCGTGGGGTATCCCAAAGGAACAAGGGGATACTACTTCTACAAACCCAGTGAGAACATGGTATTCGTCGCTAGGGGTGAGGTCCTTATGGAAATGAAATTAGTTTCCAAAGACGTCAGTGGTAGGGTTGTACATCTAGTAGAAGTTCAAGATGGTACAGATGTCTCTAAACCACTTGACAACCCAGTAGAGGAGCCTGAAGTGGTCGTAGAGCATGAACAAGTTCCTGTAGCAATTCTTGAAGGTCTAAGGCGATCTTGAAGGATCAGTCACTCACCTCATAGATATGGTTATTTTGTGTCCGGAGGGGACAGTGAGCTAATGGTGGATCATGAGCATCCATCCACCTTCAAGAAGTCGTGGATGGGCCCGAATCCGAGTTATGGGTGGGAGTCATGGGGGAGGAAATGCAGTCCATGTCGGACAACTAAGTCTGGGAACTGGTTAATCCCATCGATGGGGTGAGGACCATCGGATGCAAATGAATCTTCAAGGTGAAGATGGACCTGGATGGAAAACTTGACACCTACGAAACTTGACTGGTTGCGATAGGTTATAGGAAAATCCAAGGGACTGACTATGAGGAAACCTTCTCACTAGTGGCCATGGTCAAATCTATCCAGATTCTTCTTGACATAGTCTCGTATCTTGATTACGAGATATGGAAAGTGGATGTCAAAATCGGTTTTAAACGGGAATTTGACTAAGGACGTTTGTATGTCTCAGTCCGAAGGTTTTGACGATCCAATGAATAAACGGATAGGTTTATAAGTTGTTGAAATCCATTCGTGGATTAAAACAAGATTCTCGGAGTTGGAACCTTCATTTTGATGAAGCGATAATTAGATTTGGATTCATCAAGAATGAGGATGACCCTTGTGTTTATAAGAAGGCTACAAGGAGAAAGATTTCCTTTCTGGTGCTCATTTTAAACGACATCCCAACCTTGCACGAGACTAAAAGCTTGGTTGGGGAAGTGGTTCACAATATAGGACTTACACGATGCTCTTTATATCTTAGGGATTAAGATATATAGAGATCGCACCAAGAGGGTCTTGGGTTTAAGTCAGAGCACCTATGTGAACAAGGCATTGAGTGGGTTCTCAATGCTCTTTTCAAATAAAGAATTATTACCCGCTCGTTATAGCGTTATTCTCAACAAGACTCATTGTCCTAAAACACCTGATGAGCCGAAAAGGATGATGCGATTCTCATGCCCCTAGGGGGGTGCAGGATCAATCATATATGCCATGACATATACGAGACCGGACGTCTCGTATGCCTTGTTTTGTACTAGTAGACATCAGTCTAACCCTTAGAGAAAGATGATGTTGAACTAGTCGTCGAAGGATAAGTAGATGCTAGTTTTCCAGATGCATCCAGATGACTTTAGAAGAGCGTGGCTGTGCTCTCAGCTAGAAGAGCGTGAAACATGAAACCATCGTTGATTCTACGATAGATGTCGAGTACATGGGTACTGCAGAGGCAACTAAGGAGTATGTGTGGATTTGGAAATTCACGGCAGGGTTAGGCGTAATTAGAAACCCGCCTAAGCCCGGCGAATCTATTTTTCTACAACACAAGGGCCATTGCACAAGCTAAAATGCCAAATCGCATAACAAATCCAAACATGTACTACAACGTATCCACCTCATCAGAGAAATACTGAACCGAGGTGAAGTAAAGATCACCTATATTGTAACTGATGACAACATAGCCAATCCGTTGACTAAAGGCACTCTCGTTGCCAGATCATGTTAGACATGTAAAGTCAATGGGAATATATTGGAATTCATATTGGAACTAGGGCAAGTGGCATATTTTTAGTCTTAGTGCCCGTAGTTCAATCATAAATATCCAAATGTATATATCATCATTATCAATAAAATTAAAGCGGTTTTATTTTACTTATGTGTTGGAGTAATATATCGATGTGTGTTCTGATCTATGCCCACAATGCGAATGAAACCATAGATCGAGATAGATCACACTCGATGGGTCCCTAGTCAACAAAGCTTCACTAGAAGCGACTAGTATGAAAGATAGCTCTTTATGGCTTATGTTTTGTTAGTCATTGGAATGGGATTCCCGAGTCTGATCATAGATATCATATGGGACATGATATTGGACGAGTCGTCCTGAATATGTTCCATAGATTAAGTCATGAACATATTCAGTGTCGTAGCTTGTCATGTATCCTTAGACCAAGGAGTCTTTGTGATCGCTATGCAGTCAACAACTGAGTTTGACTTGAGCCTAATATTGTTCGTAACAAGGCTTCCATAATGGCCAGGATTGGCTCAGGGATGGGATGCATGAGTGACACGAAAGACGGCTAAGGGATTTATCCTTTATACTGAGGTGTGGGAAAGATATTGGTTCTCGACCGCTTGATTGAGAGTGACTGAAAGAATAGCATGGCCATGCACATGATACTGGCTATCATATATTCAAGCATCTCACATATCAAGGAACAATGATTGAGAATAATAAGGATGACGACTCTATGTGTAAGAACTACCCCCGGTCGATCCCGGTCGAACCGGAGGTTTTTGGCGAAAGTTGACTTTTTGTCGAAAAAGTCAATCGATGACTCCGGGAGTCATTCGGGACCTTTCCGGGGCCCAAAAATCTTAGTCGTCGTTACGGTTAGCTTAATTGGGCCGTTTCCTTTCAATTGACTGTATTGGTGAAAAAGTCAACCATCGGTCAATTTCGGGTCAAACTTCGCTTAATTAAGGACTAATTTAATTTAAACCTTTGTGCTGGATTTTCTAAGAGGAGAGGTGGTCCCCATTTGGACAAGTGTCCCTTTTGGCTTGGGTGAGAAGAAGGAGGGCATAATGACCATTTTACCCCTAAAAGATTGGGCATGGGAGACATGTGAGCATGGGGGTAGTTTGGGGTTTCTCCCTTTAGGGTATATGACCCAATTCGGGAGCATTTCAGCCCAAAGAGAGGTCTTGACCCATTTGTGACCCAACTCTCCCCATTTTACCTTGTTTCTTAATCAAATCTTCATCCTCAAGGTAAATCCATCTTCCTTTTGCGTTTTGGGTGATTTTGGATCATGGGTTTTGAAGAAAATGATGAACAAGGGTTGGTTTTTGAGTTTGGAGTATTGGATGATGATTTTTGGAGTGAAAACGAGATTGGATGATGAAATTAAATTGGTTTTGTGGAGTTTTGATGAACACCCATGATGGGTTTTGAAGTAGAGACGTTTAGGAACTGTTTTTGGAGCTTTGGAAGGTCATCAATGGAGGTTTTGGGAGTTAAATTCGTGAAAACCAGAAGCTCGAGGAAGAAGACGGTGAACAGTACCATACCGTCACGGACCCGTGACGAGAACCGTGACGGAACGCGTCACGGCTCCGCGAGGAGAACCGTGACGACGTCAGTCACGGCTCCGTAGGGAGAACCGTGATGGTTCAGCCCACGGATCCGTGACCCAAACCGTGGCAGACCTGTTTTTGTGCCTTTGGGCCCACTTTGTTGGATTTCGACTTTTAGGACGTTTATCTATAACCAAATCCTTTTAGGGTCATTCGGGGGTGTTATCCTCTCTAAACTTTTGTGGATTGGTCCTAATTCACGGTTTGTTTTGTGATCCAAGACCTTGGACCCGAGCATGACGGCGGAGGAGGCAATTGGACATCGAGAAGTGGAGGAGGAACCTAGCCAGGTTGTCAGTAGCTAGGAATTTAGAGTTGATTTGTTTTGAGGTAGGGAACGTAGCGAATACCGGTTCAATTACGGAAAGTTACTAGTATGCCTTTAAGATCATAATAATAACCGGAAAGGTCCTAGTTTGCATATAGAATGTGATTCACTAGAATAACCGCTTTCAATTACAATAATAATAACCTGAAGAGTCTTAGTGTGTATGTAGGATGTGATTCACTAGATTAACCGCTTTCAATTATTGGGAAATTTCCGTGATGGTAGATTGGCCATGTCAAGCCTTAGGATTACGTGTTGATTGTGATAACATGATCTTGATTGAGATGCATGATGTGTGACTTAGCCGTTGTTAGGTGGAGGGTCATAATATGGAATGATCGTTAGCATGTTGTTGCTATGTTTGGGCAAGTGTGTCGTGCGTGTTGTAATGTGACAAATGGTTGCGATATGGTCGGGTGAGTGATAGACCGACGTGATGTGTACTTGTGATAAGATTGTTGGGCTTGGTAAGCCGTGTTTGATTTATGGCATTACAATGCGTGATATTATCTTGATGTGTGTTCCAAGAGGAGTTGTATTCCGGTATGGTACCTACACCAAGGGGGTATGCCGGTGTAGGGTAGTACCTAGGCCGACGGTGTGGTCCCACGTATGCGCGGTCCCCCGGGGTGTGGTTCCGGTATGATGCCTACATCGAGGGGGTATGCCGGTATAGGACATCTTGGCCGACGGTTTGTGAATTGGGCCGACAGGTCGTGTTTGGCACTAGGTGTCGTGTTTATACCCCGACGGATTTCTGGGAAGCCATATAGGCCGATGATGTTCCGGTATGATGTGATGTGATTGTACCCCAACGGATTTTCGGGAAGATATATAGGCCGATGCTGTGTGTTCCGGTATGATATGATAGAGTCGGGTTGTGTACAGCCGGCGTAGTTCGAGGACTGCGGTACGAGACGTGTGCTTGTGTTATTGTATGTCGTATGCTTGGTGACTAGTTAATGGATTACCGTATGATAGTGGTCGTGTAGGCACGTTTGTGAGTGTGGTTATTGTCTTGTGACTGAGGATAGTGGTTATGAGATTTCGTTGATGCTTAGTTGTGTTGTGCTAGTATGCCCTAATTGGACGGTTACTCGTGGTGTGGACGGACGTTCATAACCTTAACTACTTTTTCTACTGAACGCAAGCTCACCCCTTTTACCTTGTTGTTTTACAGGTCTTGAGCGGGATTTGTACTAGCTGGATGCTCGATGCTTGGGAGCTAGCGAGGGTCCTAGGCTAGCTTGTCTAGAGACGTACATTTTAGCTTTTATCGAACTCTTTATTACTTGGTTTTATCGAGCTGTTGACTCGGGTGAATATTTGGAGATTTAAATTGTTATTTGAGACTTGTTTTGGTATTTAAATTGTTTTATTATTATTTCGCTTAGTTCACGTCTCGAGTCCGGTCAAAACAGGATTTGGGGCGTGACACTATGCCTTATCTCAATCAGGATATCGGAGATAAAAGGATAATGACATGGATGGCGGAAAGGTTAGAATCGACATGGTCGATTCGTTATGCAGTGTCAGGTAATATTAAAGTCTCGTTAGTTACCACTTATACAGGATCAAGTAAAATGGGATTTTATGTTGATCTATTGACATGCATAAACCTAAGTGTCACACCAGAGGATGAAACTCGTTAACATATTTATGGAGAATAGCCAAAAGGGAGTTGCCTCGGGACATGACCAAAACTGGGTTTTGGGTCATGTGCCCGTAAGTGAATAGGACTTTACAAATTGAGACAAGACTTGGAGTCTTGGGATTGATAACATCGGATAATGTTGGAAATTTCCGGTATGGAATACTTGGAGGCGATAGCGCGTCACGGGACCTTGTTGGGTATGGAAGGCTTGGTGGTGCGACAATGCTGGTTTTGAGGCCTCGGATCAGAGGAGTTCCATACTTCATCAATTCCCTTTGCCTCGGTGGTTCCTCCGGAGCAAACAATGGATTAAATCTAGTAGGAGCCGGAGTTTTCTCCCTAGTTGGGTTCTCATTCCTTGGACGGATCGCGTCCCTCTGGTTATCATCCTAGTCATCCCCATTATCCGAGTGATGACTCGATCCGGAGTGATGACTCATAGCTTTCTTTCCTTGACGATTCGTGATCCGAGCTTTCCTGTCAACCTCTTCAATAACTATAGTCAACAAACTCAGAGAGGGGTGAGACCGCAACTGCATAAATAAAAAAATAAATTAAATATTCTTAACACAAATTATAAATATATCAGAGTTGCCTTAGTTTCTCCCTAGCAACAGCGCCATTAACTTGAGACCCTGAGTATTAACTCTCAGAATGGCACGACAAGCGTACCGCTTGTCAAGTACTAATCGGGGTTTAGTCTGAGTTGTCGTACCCAAGGGAGAAATTAGACAAACACTTACATTAATTAATTCATTTCTCAAGATATTCATATAACAATGATTGGTTTGTTTTTGAAAAGTAATCAATTTCATGCAAGCAATAAGAATATAAAAATTATCCGAGAATAAAACACAATATCACACGTGGGTGGTAAAGCAAGGTTTTAAGGCGATCTAGAACGTTAGTAGTGTTTGAATGTGATGAACAACTTAACGGGATTCAGTATACATTTGCAACTAATACTATTCTAAGTGCAACGAGAATTCTCTCAATATAGTCTTAACCATCTCTCGATTGTATTAGGACCCTATTATACTCATTCCACCTAATTATCTCTAATCTATATGTAGAACAGTATAAACATTACAATTTATGAATTCCTTTAACTTTCGAGTTTTACTCTTATAGTTGTTGCACTCGTGTTAGTCTAAACATATTATAGTCTAGATTGAAACCAGAGGTACCTAATTCCAGTTTCCTAATATTAACCTCATTTCTTAGTTGTTGGTTAACATGATTGAATCAGTTATCACGTGATCAAGGCGACAAAGCATTTCGAACGGAACTAGATAAACAGTAAACTAGATACTAGTTTAACAATTGTATAACTGAAACACATTAAATCAGTTCATCACATCGCTCCCCTAGTCCTAGATCAATAGAGTTTTAGGTCATAGCGATGAAATACAAACACATGGAAATGATAAAAGCATTGATAATCATATTGACCGATAAAAGTAATACAAGTATTGAAGTATAATCAAAACTATGCAAAACCTTCGATAATGAGTTCGTGTCTCTTGTTTGATCTTCAATATCTCTCTCAAAATCTCCCAAAGCTCTCTTGAAAGTGTTATTCTCTGCTCAATTTCGTGATCCCCAATAATTTTGGCCTAATTCCTATTTATACGATCTTCAAATTGAGGGCAGAATAGGTAAATTACAAGAGAAAAACTGACATAATCGTGTATATGCACGTCGCATGCACCCCGTGTGGTGGACGTGCATCATGCACGCTGGCCACACGTCGTACGACGATCATGCGCTCAATTTCCAGTGCTCTATGTCCATTTTGCACACATCCTGCACGTCATGCGCTCGACATGCACCTCGCATGTTCACTGTACGCCATGCGCCCGACGTGCACTTTTGAAAATCGTGCATTTTGCCTTGTTTTGCTCTGTTTCCGTCCCGAATTTTCGATTCATCTGGAGATCTATCAACTGCACAAAAAAAAGATAAATACCCATCAAAATACATCATCCAGGGATTGAAAAGCTCAAGAATGTGGGCTAAAAACATCTCAACTAGATGTATTTTACATTCACATCAGGTAGTATACGCAACATTGGCACAATAATTTTCACCCTTAATTCTCCATTCTTGCTTCAGATTAACATGAAAGTGATGACCTTTCTCTTTTCATTCCTGCTTCACAGTGGTATGAGGGTGACCAAGATTCCGCTGTTGAACATGAGATGTTCCATAGACTTGGTAACATTGTGGTCTTATATGACCCTTCTTACCACAAAATGACATTCACATGGTGTTCTCTTGAGGTTGTCTGCATGCATTGATCATTCTTGAGTGATAAAATAGCATTGATGATGATGATCGAATGAATGTTGTGCATAATGTCGTACCAGATGTCGTATGGGATGTCGAGTATGATGTTGTTGAATTCTATGCATCTTGGGGGTTGAAGGAGTCTGATCAACTTTTTGTTTTCCAACTTTTTGTTGAATTGATTTGAGGAATTTATTTTGAGGAACAAAAATAATTTGAGAAGTTGAGGCTTCGTCAGTATAACCCAATCCATTCATATTCTTAACTGTGTTTCCAATAGACAGAATGTTATCCAGTGTGTTTGTGCTTGAATTCAACATCCTGACAGACTTGGTGATTCGACCAATTTTCCCATTGAGTCTATCAACTTCTTCTTTGAGAGAATCAACTACTTCAAGCAACCTGCCTTATCTTCAGTTAAAGTATGTATCTGCTTGCTCTATTCTTCCGGGACATTTGATTCTTCTACCCACTTGGTGAACATGTGATCATAAGCATTGTTCAGGGCATCATCCGAAAATACCTCTAGAGTGAGGCTTTCTTCAACCATCTCAGTTGTTCCAATAGGATCAACATGAGTAGTAAATGCAAGGTGGTTGCTTACTTGTTCATTATCACTCTGCTCATCATCTCCATCAGACATAGATGGCTAAAATCATTTCTTCTGTTTCTCCAGAAAGGTTGGGCATTCTCGTTGTAGTATGACCATACCCTTCACATTCATGGCATTGAACTCCCTTTCCTTTGCCAGCTTGATTAGCATTTCTTTCACTGAGTTTATGTCCCTTCTAATATGTGATGTTAGGGACATCTTGGCGAACATCTTGACGAACATATCGTCTTGGCATACGGTTGAAACGCTTCATCACTTTCTTCACTATCATAGCCATTGTTTTCTCCATCCCTTCTTCAGTATCCGAGTAAGTTTGATCATTGAGGTTTTGTGCAGTGCTTTTCAGGGCCACTCCTTTATGCTTCTTATCCGTGCCTTGAAGAGACAACTCAAATTCCATGAGTTATCCCATGAGTTCATCAAATCTGAGAGCGATCAAGTCATCCATTTCATCTATAGTTGTTATCTTCATTTTGAACCTCGAGTTCAAACTCGCAGTGTTTTCCTGACAAGTTTTTCATCTGACATAGATTTTCCTAAAGAGTGAGATTCATTTACAATGTCTATGAGGCGAACGTGGAATTGAATTATGGTCTCATCATCTCGCATGGTCAGGGTCTCAAAGTTTGTGGTTAAATATTGCAATCTTTGATCTTGAACTTTATTGGTCTCTTCATATGCAATTGCCAATATCTCCACATCTTCCTTAACACTTGTGCAGGTGTTGATTAGTTTCAAGATATTTTGATCGACATCATTAAAGATTGCATTAAGAGCACGAGAATAAACGAGGGCAAGTACGTTGTTAATGTATCTGGAAGAAGGAGGTTCTAACTTTAATCTGAATCAGCATGTGTATGACTATTCTCTTAAATTAAGTTGTTAAGAAACCCGGTGTTTCATTGTAGAACTAAACATACTAAAGTCAATTTTCACTTTTTACATGACTTTTGTTAAAGCCATGTCCAATCCAAAAGCTCGAACTGATGGGTGGAGGCACCACGATGTATATCAAGGGGTCAATTTATCCACATACTTTCGATGTGGGACTCACACTTCAACACCCCCCCTCTATACGTGGGTCATAGCAGGACTAGACATCTGCATATGGGCCAGAGACCACAGGGTGGAGGTGACAAACAGGCCTTAGACTGGACTAGCTCTGATACCATGTTAAAGCTCAATCCAACCCAAAAGGTCGAACTGATGGGTGGAGGCATAAATATGAGTATCAAGTGTTTAATTTGTCCATACACCTTTTATGTGGGACTTATACTTCAATACTTGGTGAAGGAATCAATGATCAATTCAGGTTTATGTAGTAGACATCATGACAAAACGTAACAAATTAAATACATAGATGAAGCTACTGAAAATATTGAAGGGTAAACTGTTGGGGAATGACTGGCAAGAATGTCTTTTCATTAGGAGCCAACAACAAATAATTAATAACCTTATGCAATGTTGTAAAAATCCCCGCCTAGACGCTGAAATGTGCTCTGCCGACCCGATTTATCCTCCTAGGGCGCTCCAGACCGTTTGGGCGGAATATGACCGATTAATCCCCGATTCGGCCGATTAATCACCGCCTAGCCGATTAATTGAGCGGGTCGGTCAGGCGTCGGATCGGATTTATAGTTAAAAAACAGTTTCTAACCTTCTACAAACCAAGTGAAACCATAAAATTATGCTGGTTGATAATCATACTTATTGATATTCTTTTAAGAATTGTATGATACTTTTAGTTTAATAGAGTATTTATGTTTTATTATATTTAATGTTCGATATTAATAATATTTTATATATAGTATAATATAAATTTGATAATATATAATAAAAAATAATAAAATAATAATCCGATTAATCTCCGCCTAGCGCCTAGGACTCCTTCCCGTCCGACTAGCGCCTAACGTTTTTTACAACCTTGACCTTATATATAGAACAGTGAGATGAAATTAACACTAAATTAAATATAAGTACATAATTGAATATTTTTTCGTTGTATTTTGGAAATAAGGATTTGTACCTAGAGTGGGATGGATGATATTACCCGTTGTCATCCTAGTAAGTGAATCCACGAGATCGGCAAGAAAGAAGTAAATATAAACAATCAAGTGTTTTAGTAATAAGAAGGGTGAGTAAATACGTAAGTGATCGAGGAGGAAAATTCCAACACAGAAACAGAGGGAAAGCGGTAGGTAAGAAGAGGAAAAAATTGCCAAACTCGAAACCCAACGTGTCCATTCAAAACCCTATGATCAATTCCTGTTTCTTAAACAAAATCCCATGTAATGTATAATCATCATTTTCTCCGAGAAAGAAAAAAAGGCCGTCCGGTTTGTCAATTTTCTCTCTCTCCTCTGAGACTTAGTGGGTGGGTGCGTTTCTTTTCTCCTTATATTAACATTTTCCCTTAGGCCTTGCACAAAATTTCCTTGTTTTATAACACCATTCAACCATCCCCTCTTTCATTGTTTTTGTTAACGAGTTATGATCCTATTCCGCTGCGGAAATCAAATATCAGTCTGTGATGGAAGCCTGTGACAATCCCGTTCACTCTCGATTCTTTCTCTCCGGTTTCTACTGCTGGGATTGGGAATTCTTGACCGCCCTCTTGCTCTTTAGTTGCTCTTCTTCCACCTGATCGATCGATCACTCTATTTCCATCTACAAATCTAGATTTTAGTCCATTCTTTGAGAGGGGTATATAGGTAATTTGGTGTGATGGCGCCGGCGCCGTTCCTGACGAAGACGTACCAGCTGGTGGAGGAGGACGGCACGGACGACGTCGTGTCGTGGAACGAAAGCGGGACGGCGTTCGTGGTGTGGAACACGGCTGATTTCGCGAGGGACTTGCTTCCCTCCTATTTCAAGCACAACAATTTCTCAAGCTTCGTCCGTCAGCTCAACACCTACGTAAGTTAAGTTTCTCCGTGTTAGGTTCGGTAGTTGGAAATGACAATACAGACAGCTAAGCTACTCTGGAACATATAAGTCTCTATCTCACCTACCTCATTATTTTACAGGGATTCCGGAAGGTTGTGCCGGACAAGTGGGAGTTCGCCAACGACTGCTTCCGGCGAGGACAGAGGGAGCTGCTCAGCCAAATCAGGCGGCGCAAAGCTACGAAAGCCAGGGGAGGCGGAGGAGCATCGCCGTCCAACTCCGACTCCCTGGGGTCCACATCGGCGGAATACGTGGGGGAGAATGAGAAGCTGAGAAAAGAGAACGAGTCGCTTCGGGGGGAGCTGGAGCGGAGCAAGAAGCGCTGCGAGGAGTTGGTCTCTTTCCTGACGGAGTACTTGAAGGTGGAGCCGGAGCAGATCAATCGCATCATGCAAAAACATCAAGGTGTCAAACTGTTTGGGGTTTGGGTCAAAGGGAAGGACAAAACGGCCTGCGCTGGGCCCCACCCCAAACAGATGAAGATGACCAACGTTGACTTTCAGGGGGCGATGAAGGTGTGCAATTGAATTTGAACAAACAAAGCTTA
Source organism: Erodium maritimum (assembly GCA_963921825.1). NCBI lineage: Eukaryota > Viridiplantae > Streptophyta > Magnoliopsida > Geraniales > Geraniaceae > Erodium > Erodium maritimum. The sequence goes on from OY997592.1 coordinate 26,322,146, forward strand.
CTCGTAAATTAATTAATGCCAGTGGGTTTGGGGGGAGATGGAGATCAAAAGTAAATGGGTCTCGAGCTCCTTCCTACTAAAGTTTACCAGTGTAATTATGATATTTCGGATTTGGATTTGCAGCTTGTTCATGCTAGTGTTAATAAGGAAGACATCATACTTTTTTTTTGATCGCGAGGTTTTATAAGCCATGAGTTCCAAAGACTGAAAATTGAGGATGTTATAGAGCAGCCCGAATCAGAGTTCCAAAATAGAACGATACAATGCAGAGTCATTGAAGACAGGGAGAAAATGAAAGGAGGATGAAAATGCTGAGAAAATACAAAACTAGAATCAAAATGCAACAACAGAAGGATTGAAGCGGATGAGAATCTTGACCGAGAGATAGCAAGAGTTGCTTTCTCCGAAACAATTAATTCATCAGGTACAGATGCACTGATTGCAGCGTTGGAGTCTATTGTAGGCTCCCCATCAATTAAGGCATTATTTGAAAAAACTGGTGCGTTTACTTCAACATTTAAGGCTAAATTTGAAATAACTGGCCGTTCGCTTCATCATTAAATGCAGCCGAAATTAATTTGGAAGTGTTCGAGGAAAGTGACTCATCGGAGACCACCCTCCCCGAGTTCTGGTCCTCCGATTGAGACTCCGACTGAGATTCCGATGAGGCCAAAGTTTTCATCACTGGGGGGACCAAATTTCCATCAATTTCGGTGACTGAGATCAAGAAGCGTTCATTCTCCAAAGCGAAAGAAATTTCTTCATTTATTCTCTTACTGGATGACGCATGGATGAGTACAAAAGCTTTTTGGAAAGCAAAATTGGTGAGAGAGACCTGGTGCACCATGAAAGTGGTCCCAAATCTGTCAGCAATGCCCTAGTCCAGCCTTGGATTGGCACGCCACGGATGCAGAGCCACCTGAAGAAGCTGCCTTTACTTAAGCAATCTTCATGCCCATGAATCATGATGATCCAGGAAGAAAGCCAGCCCTAGTCTTCCTCAATCATACTTCTTTCAAATTCGCGATCAGGGCAGTTGATTATCATTACTCTATTGCCGAGGTCTCTGACCTCAATGTCAAATACATTGTGAGATCCTAATTCATATTCAATAAATTCAGCGTTCCTCATATTGTTGCTGATACCCAACCAAGCTTTCTTCATTAAGGCATTTAGATCAGGATCAGTCTTACCAGATACTGAGACTTTGGCTGCGGCATCAAACCTTTTCTCCTTGAGAAAGGTTCGGAGATCTATTGGGAGAGCATCCACATTTTTAAAGGGAATGGATGAAGCCGATGGAGATCTCGTAAATCTCTCTTTTGCTTGCGCAACAAATAGCGTTATGCCCTTCAACTTGTTGCCTTTAAATTCTTCTATTGCTTTCTGCAGATCACTTCCTTTATGGAGTGTGACGAAAAAAAAGGCTTTCCCATCTTTGTTTGGTGACCGAGGGATGTGTAAGTCAGCAATTTCGCCAAACTGAGAGAAGAAATTGAGAAGCTCGTCCTTGGATGAATTCAGTGGCACATTCCTGATATAAATCTTCCTTGGATGCATGAAGCTTTTGCCAACAACATTGAATCTTCTTGTACAGGTTTGCTGTTTGGCTTCATAGCGAGATTCCGAGGAGGTCTCATGAGTGTTGACCCCAACATCGTCTTCCGCTCTGAACTCCCCCTCTTCCCTATCAAAAGGTTCCTTTAACTGAGATCTCTCAGTTGCAGATCGAACGCTCGGCACCGGTGAGGACCCCAAGAGTCTGGGTTCCTCATGAGTGTAATTCGCTCGGGAGAGCGTTTTGCGAGCCGTTATTATTTTTAGTGTCAGAATTTACTATGACATATAATTTATCATACTTGCTTTGGAATGCCACATATGAACGATATGCTATTTTTAATCGGTAGCGGAACGTTGACGGATAGGTACTAACATGAAAAGAAACATTGATAAAAAGAATCGAAACCTTGGTGGATAGCTGGCGAATAAGCGCTGGAGGATAACGTTAACAGTTACGTTACCGACGACTATATCAACCAACGTATGTGATTGTTGCCAGTCAGCGACTACCTCAAGAGCATCGCCGGCCATTACCAACCAATTTGGTTATGCCACGTGGATGCGTCGACAGTAGATTTTTTTCTATTTAAACAGCAAGCTTCTCTTTAAATTTCACATAGCTACACAAATTTTCTCATTCAACTACTCTCATCTTTTTTTAATAGAATATGTCCCAGAAACACAAGAGTACTTTCCCCGAAGCCAATATTATGTCCCGTCAACTCAAGAAATTCCGCTCGATGAAGACGGCGTGGAGGTGTAGTTAAGTCCCCACACTATCGAAGGTTCGCAGCCACCGACAAACCAATCGAGCCAGCTCACAACATAAAAGATAATTTCGCCACTGACTCCTCTCTTCCCAAATTCCTCCACCAATTTGTTATCAAAGCTTCGTTTAACCGAATCGTCAATAGATCGCGGGCGACAAAGTTATCCATGGTCCCCTGATGAAGAAATGGTGTTGTGTCTTGTGTGGCTTGATCATGCACGCCCAGAGCCAAACATCCGTTAGTGACCCGATGTTTACAACTACTACGTTGCCTCGACACTTGATGTCGCGCCACTACGAAACTCACCTGTCGCACGAAATTGAATTTCGGCTTAAATAGCCAACCACTGAACCTTCTTCTTCACGATTCCGCTGCACACCTCTGTTTCTCCATGCTTCTTCCTCATTTTATCGGCAAATCATCCACCCAGCAAACCTGAACCACCCATCTCTCCAACGAAATCTTCCGCTGGCGGCGTTTCTACGATCGTTCACGTCGGGCGCCGTTTCACCTTCCGTTTCAAGCTTCATCGACGATTCTACGAGTTATTGATGCGTCAATGCTTCCTCGTCTCCTTCGTACCAAGTGGGATAATGGACGGTGATGAGCGTAAATTTGTCCTATCTAATTTGGCTAGTTTTCCCTATATTTTTATCTTGTTTGTGCCTCGTTTGTATATTTTTAGCATATTTTAATAATTGTCTTAAAGCCCCTTAATCGTTGATATTTTTTGTTTCTTTATAATATATCCAAAATTGGTCTCATTTTGTAGGTCTCTGAAAAAGAAAAATATCGGCGAAAGAACGAGAGCATTCAGAGCTAAAACGGAGTAAATACGAGCAAAAGAAGATAAAATGGTTATAAAAATATAAGAGCCAACCCATGCGCGCCACGTGTCCTATTAGACTTGGTCAATGCTCCTGCTGCTCTCCTTCATCTGACTTGTGCGTGGTTTCGAAAATAATAAGAGGCATGACAGAAGCATTTTTTGGAGGAATTACAGAGAGAACAGCGAAGCGAGGAGCAGGTCTTCAACTCGCCGGATCTCCCACCTCCGGGGACCGTCCGACGATTTCCAGCTACCAAATCGAAGCCTGAACTCCCCTCTTCCCATTTATACCACTTTTTTCGATTTTTGGAGGCCTAAAAGTTCAGATTTAAAGCTTCAAAGTCAGCTCACTTCCAACTCAGATTTCAGCTTGTTTTTGGGGTTTTGGTTCGATTTTGAGCGGGTTTTTGACGATATAAGCTAGGAATCGACATTCCTAGCACGGTTTACACTTCTTATCATCATTTCTTAAGCTCAATGTCGATTTCAAACCTTGATTTTGTGAATTTTTGCCCCATGGTTTGGGAGTAGTCGCTTCGAGTCATGGATGTCGTTGTAAATATATATTAGTTTAATTAATGCATGAGATTATTCATTTGTGGTGTTAGATGATGATTTTTGCAAATTTGAACATACCTATTTGTAGGGCTGGGCAAAATACACAGGAATCACCGAAACCGGCTGGCACCGTCCGGAACCGTCACCGGAATAACCGAAACCGGCGGTTTCGGTGTCGGGGCCGGCCAGAAAACACCTGAACCGGCGACATTTCCGGTGGTTACCGGTTTTCTGCTTTAAAAACCGAAATTAAACCGGCCGGCCGGCCCTTTTTATTTAGCCCAATTTATTTTTTTCAACCCAGTCTATATTCATTTCCTGAGCCCAGTTGATCTCATTTTTGCCGAGCCCAGCCCATAGTTTAGCGTCCCAATACCCATCTCATCACCACACCTTTAAACCCTTACCTTTGTCTATAAATATCATACTTATCTCTTAATCTCCAACACTCAACTCACCACACAAAACACACCTATCATATACCCTAGCCGCCGCCTCTCTTCTCTGTAGCTTCTTCTTTTAGTTTCCTCTTCTATGAACTCTGTACTCTGTAGTGATATTCTTCTTTTCTCTCTTTTCCATCTTCTAATCTCGTTTTGATTTTACTGTTTTTGTGTTCTATGTATTCTTATTATGTAGATTCATGTAATTAGTTTTCTCTTTTTCATTTTTTTGTTCCTATTGCAAAGATTCAGCTTTATGTTTTCATTATTGTGTGAATCTGAACAATATGGATTAAAATTTCATTTTGGATCGGTGATGTGCTTAAATCTGAGATCCATGCATGGTTATATTGAGTTATTTTTTTGTTCTTCAAGTATTCAGATCTGGTTGGATAGGTGATGATACTCAACTAAACTGAGATCCATATCTCCTGTTTATATTTGAATCCTATTTTCATTTGTTATCAAATGAGTAGATCTAGCTAGTTTAAATTTTACTATTTGTTTTGCATTTAGTTTCGGTATGTCTATTGAATCTCTAGCTCAATTATTTTGTTCAGTTTCATTTTTTTTGTTTATATTCTCTATTGGTGATACATCCATACCAGTAATCGTCTGTAATATCTATTGTTTCTGTTTTGTTGACTATTACTGAAAATAAAATGTAATACAGTGCAGAAAAGTTGAAAGCAGATTAAACCATAAAATGTATTTAGTTAATAGCCTGTTGAAACGTACAAAAATAAGGGAAAATGGCTTGGTAACTACAAAAAAGTAGTTAAATAATTGGAGTTTCGAAAAGTGGATAAAATTTGGATATTTGAGAAGGCCAAATAGATGCCCAATGGGCTCGGTGTCACCGGTTAAAAACCGGCACCGACGGTTATAAAGACCGGCCGGCGATTAGTACTCCCGCCGGTAAGGGTCTCCGGTGCCGGTTGCCCGGCCGTGCCCACCCCTACCTATTTGTGTTCGTGTAATATTTGACTCAAAAATTAAATTTAAATTAATAATAATAATAAAATTTAAAAAAAGAAAAGAAAAGAAGAGGAGTCTAATATTTTAGCCCATGAGTTAAGCCCATTTAACCCAAACTTAAGCCCACCTCTCATTATCTTGTATTGATATATAGGAATAATAGGGTTTTGGTGGCATTGAGTCTTGTACAGAGTTGCGGCGGCATCCATTTGCAGAGAGAGATTGGAAATCAATCTTGGGTGGCTTTGTAAGGATCAAGAGGGAAGAAATTAGTCCAGATAGAACAAGACCATTAATGTAAATATTGAGTCCCAGTATGTTGTTCATACGGTAACACCTCTTATGGAGCAGTAAATACTTCATGTGTTCCATGGTTTAGAAGCAACAAGGAATCAATATTTGGTTGATGTGCTGTTCAAGAAATCAAGAGATCAAGAAAGCCTGGTCAGGTGAAGGAAGGTTTTTGGGTTATATCAAGTAAAAGGTTGGGTCTTTACAGATTCAAGGTTAGCCACGGTGAAAAGGGATTTACAAAGGTAGGTAATCTTTAATTCTTTCTTTCTCCTTTTGTTTCTCGTAGTATGTTGGCAAGACCAAAGAGTTATGGTTATTGATTTCTTAATCTTGGAGCTAAGAGTTGGTAACAAAAGATTGGATATTTTCTTTTGTGGATTACCAACTTGTTTTGAGAGGGAGGGGAAAAGAGGGTATTTTTCCGGCGATCGGAGGTTCCCCGGAGAGGGGATTGACCGACCATGGTCGGCCACACTTGGACCCGTGACCGGCCCGATCCGGTCCGGCCACCCACGGCCATGTGTGGCCGTGGGGCCCACATGGCCGGGATTTGGTTGTTTCGTGCTTGGAAGGTCTTGGGTGAACCCCGAGACGATACATTCACACTCGGAACGAATTATGGATGTGATTCATAAAACTTTGGGAAAAACGCTTAGAAACTTTAAATGAGATTTTAGAACGCTCGGAACTCAGAATTTAATTCCGTCAAATGCTTTGGAACAAGTAAATTAATTACGTTGGATAGACACGAATATGGAAACTTTCAGAGTCCCGAGGGACGTTTTCCCGATTCAGGACAAAATGGGCCTTCCGGGCCCATTTTGCCAAGTTGAGCAATTGGGATTAGTTTGGGTATTTACCTCTTTAATCCACATTTGAATTAGCATTAATTCTTGTATTGCTTGTAATCTTATACATTGGACCCGAGCTTGGTGGAGGAGGAGATTTTTGGACCCCGTGAAGTGACGAGGAGGAAGCTAGCCAGGTCGTCCGCTACTGGATTGGATTGCTTTTGAGATAGGGAAAGTAGCGAATACCAGTTTAATTGCGAAAAGTTACTAGTATGCATATAGGTTGTAATTACTTGATCTAATTGTTAGAATTGCATGATTAGGATGTGAGGAACAAGTGAAATGAGGGATAGCTTACGAGCCATGTCGAGTCGTAAGTTTGAGAATTGTCGTGCTGTAGAAATGCTTGCTGGCCATGTCGAGCCCTTAGGTTCGTGTGTTGATTGTAATGCCATGATCTATGATTGTGATGCTTGATGTGTGGTTTATCCGTTGTTAGGTTGAGAATCATGATAGGGTATACTCGGTGTAGTATGTTGCTATGTTTGGGCAAGTGTGTCATGCTTGATATGACGTGAACTATTGCTTGTGGTATGATCGGGTGATTGATAGACCGATATGATGTGTTTCGGTAAGATTGTATAGTAATGATATACCATGTGTTCCGATATGGTACCTATACCGACGGAGATTCCAGTATAGGATATTTAGACTGGTGATGTGTTAGCATGATAGATTGGCATGATATGTTAGTATGATATGTTGGTTGATATGTCTGACATGATACGTTGGTGTGACGTGTGCTCGATGAGCGGATTATGTGGTAAGGTGCGCCTGCCTTCCGACCGGGTGTCGGTAAAATGAGTTGTGATTTCGTGACGAGGTGCGCCTGCCTTCCGACAGGGTGTCGGTAAAACGAGATGTGGTTACGTGATAAGGTGCGCCTGCCTTCCGACTAGGTGTCGGTAAAATGTGCTATGGTTTCGTGTTAAGGTGCGCATGGCTTCCGACTATATGTCGGTAAAACGTGCTATGATTCCGTGATAAGGTGCGCCTGCCTTCCGACTAGGTGTCAGTGAAATGTGCTATATTGGTGTGATCCGGCGTAGTATGGGAGACTCAATGTGTGTATTGTTAATGACTTGTTGCGTGGTTGCTATTGCTTTACTTGTGTGTTTGTATTGGCTGAACGATGTGAGTTGTTCCATGTGTTGCGGGAAGATACCCAACCGTAGGAGGATTCCGGTCCAGTATGTCATGAGTTGTACCCCGATGGGAAGATGTTTAGGCCGATGTTAACTTCGGTACGGTGTGGTTGAGCCGGGCTATGAGAAGCCGACACATTGTTCTGGGATACCATAGATGGTAGTGATTGTTGATATTGCTATGTGTTTTGATTTGTGTTGACTGCTGTAACTGCTTATGCATGCTAGGTGATCTTCTTGATCTAAGATACAGTTTTACCTGAGTTTAGTGTATTGCCGTGCGGGTTCGCACGCATGGTCGGTTGTGTGATAACCGTGGTTGTTGTCTATTGAGACTTGAGTGAACGATAGTGGTCAAGGGCATAGATGAGAAAAATGGTTTTAAGTTCGGTTCAACGTCGAGGCTAATTTACGGGTTGTATCCGAGTGGGGACTAAGCGTTGTCTTGGATTTTCTGTTTAACTGTTCTTAGTTACTGTGCTTACTAGTATGCCCTAATTGGACGGTTACTCGTGATGGTGAGCGGATACTCATCACCTTAACTACTTTTCCTACTGAGCGAAAGCTCACCCCTTTACTTTGTTGTTCCACAGGTTTTGAGCAGGAGTTGGTCTAGCGGGATTCTCGGAGCCTAGGAGCTAGCGAGGGTCTTAGGCTAGTGTGGTCTAGAGACGTACATTCTATTTTTTTTGCACCAAACATTTTGGTTATTACTTGATTTTCGAGTTGTGGACTCGTATCGTCAGATTTGATACTTTAAAAATGTTATTGGAGATTTATTTCTTTTAAAGTTTCACTTGTATTTATTATTGTTTTAGTTCACGTCTCGAGTCCGGTCAAAACCGGATTTGGGGCGTGATAGTTCGTCACCCGATTTAATTGATTTTGGTCAATTTATGTACGTAGATCGTATCCTAGGTTAATTTAACCGGGGAAAATAATTTTTATATATTAATTGCATGTTAAATTAGAGATTTTGGGTACGAACTTGATTAGGAGAATTTTCGATCTCTTGAGCGAATATCAAGTGCTAAATTCATATTTTCGTAGCATTAGTTACTTAATATGTTTGATGCTTATTTTGGATGCTTGACATGATCGTTGTATTCTATATGAGATTGATTATTTTCCGATGATTGATATGTATGTCATGTGTGTTTAAAGTTAAATTGATGATTTCGGGTGTGTATTGCCCTTGAGTGATTTACTGCTTTGGGTGTAAATTGCCCCGTGAATTATTAGTTATAACTATCTAGGACCGGTGTATGATTTGTTTGTGCACTTTGAGACTATTGAGACATTAAACCGCATCATTTCTTTTCTAGAGAGGTTGTGTTGTACGCTTGAGTAATACTAGAACGAGGTTCTATTTAGTTCAACTCGCTTATTGGTACTCGCATATTCGAGAAGTGAACTATGAGTAGCTAGACACAATTCTTTATTTGTGCTTGTCTATTTTAGCCTTTGTGTGTTACTAGGGTAAGCACCGCTTATCCTATGTAAGTTGACTCGCTTTGATTACTTATCGATATGATATATTATCGAGTTGAGAAGCAACTTAAGAGAACGCAAAATAGATGTATGAAAGTTCGATGATTGGTTTTACTTAAACCATAGAAATTCATACTTGCATATTTACTCCGATGATTGGTTTTTGAGCCATGACGGGAGTACTCTTTTCACCATGGTTGTTTTCTCCTATACAAAGTTTCAAATTTTTTTCCAAATTTGTCTCTCTCTATTTCTCACAAACTGCTTATGAACATTTACTTTTCCGTTCTCACTACTTGAACCATTAGCTTACTTTTAGAAGAGTGTATTTAGTGACGTTTATACACTTTTTGCCATTATACCAATTTCCATAGATTTAGTCATCCTTGGCCCGATTGCTCCCTTGTGTTCGACCGGTTTCTTACCGTTATAAATATATTGCTTGAACGACCGTGTAAGGAAGAATGTTAAAGAGGGTATGCTAAAACCCCGTCTTCAGACGGCTCCAAGAACTTGAGATGCTGATGAGCGTAAATTTGTCCTATCTAATTAGACTATTTTTCCCTATATTTTTACCTTGTTTGTGTCTCGTTTTTTATATTTTTAGCTATATTTAATAATTGCGCAAAACCTCGTCCGGAGTAGATATTTTCTATTTGTTCAAAATATATTCATGATTGATCTTGTTTTGTAGGCCTCGAAAAATGGAATCTATTGACGCAAGAACGAAGTCAATCGGAGCAAAGACAGAGCGGCAATGATCGATAGTAATTTAAAGTTAATTTGGAAAAGCCTACAACAAAATAGGCCACGTGGGCCAATAACTGAGCGCCACGTGGCACTCTTTTCCTCACATTTGACAGCTTGCACTCCCTCCCTTGATCTCCTGTGCGCAGCGCGTGAATGGGAATATATTTATTTCTTTCTTTCTTTTTCTTGTATACACGTATGACATAGGAGATGAGAAATCTGGTGAGAACCATGTTTTAACGTAGGAACCGCGAGAACCAATCTAAGTCATCCATTTTAAGAATGGATGGATGGGATGCAATTGAGTAGTTGACTTGTTGACTGCAAAAAAACAACACTTTTTAGTAAGTGGTAAGGGGTTTTTGGTAAAACTATCATATTACTTTTTTTAACCAATTCACTAATTTAATTTTTCCCGCTTCGTTTGAACTCCAATTGGCTTCAAACTTGCGCCATTAGTTTTTTTTAAGGGCTTTCAATCAAGATCAGTCATGGATATATTTTGAAGCACGAAAAAAATATTATTTCGGGGTTGATTGTTTTTTTAAAAAAATCTGGGTAGTTTTTATCAACACTTTGCTCTGGATTTATCAACACTTTTACACTAGTTTTATCACCTCATTTTCCAAAACTGATCATGATTTTATCACCTCATACCGTGCTTTTTATGAACACTAGTTTTATTAGCACTAAACACAAGGTTTATCATTCAAATTACGTGTGTTTTATCACCCCCATCACATGTTTTTTTGAAGCACGATTTTTTTTTATTTCGGGACTGGTTTTTAAAGAAATTATATATGGGTAATTTTTATCAACACTTTGCTATGAGTTTATCAACACTTTACCCTGGTTTTATCAACACTTTACACTGGTTTTATTGCCCCATTCTCCAAAACTGATCATGATTTTTATCATCTCATCACGTGCTTTTTATGAACACCATTTTTATCAACACTAAACACTAGATTTATCATTGAATTACTTGTGTTTTATCACCCCATCACAAGTTTTTTTTTTCAACGTTAAACTCTAGTGTATCACACTTATTATCAAAATTGAACATGATTTTTATCACCTCATTATTTGTTTCTTATCACCTCATTACATGTTTTTTTTATCAACATTTAGCACTAGTTTGGTACTCTGATATAAAACATTTATTAGTGAAGATTTATCAACGCTCAACATTATTTTTATCACCTTGATATAAATTTTTATTTTCGTGCTTCAAAATATATTCATGACTGATCTTGATTTAAAGCCCTTGAAAAAAGGAAAATATTGGCGCCAGTTTTAAGTTAATCGGAGTTCAAACGAATCGGAAAATATTAAATTAGTGAATTGGTGAAGGAAAAAATGGACACTTGTCCACATGACACCATGCTATTACAATTATGTCATTGCTTGTGTGAGAATGGATGAAAGTGGCGTGAATTTGGGTAGAATTGGGATGATGAAGTGACATCATGGTGAATGTTAGATCTTAGGTGTGTGTGGCTAAGATTGATTCTCACGGTTCCTATGTTAAGAGTGGTTTTCAATAGATTATCCCTCTGGCATAGGATAAGAATGATTATTATTTTTATTTTTTCTTTTTCTTTTGGATCAGCCTATATATATGTGTAGGCGTGAGAAACATTACATATCAGATTTTTGCTACATTTTTGAATCAAAAAGTTTATTTTTTATTCTCTTTCTCTTGTTCTTCAAGTTCTTCAAGTGTTCTTGGTGTTCTTCATCATAAGAGCATTTTCTACCATTTAAGGCCATAACCAAGACGATCCAAGGAGCTCTCAAGCATCCATGAGCTTCCCACCATCTCCAACTTCTCCATTTTCATGAGTTGAAGCTTTGGAGAGTTAGAGATGGTGGGTTTGCAAGCTAGAGGAGATTTTCGATTGGGTTTCTCAACCCAATCCCGGTTCTTATTTCTACCCTTCTCTATTTTACTTTAAAACTCGGGTTTTTTGGTATGCTTGAGTAGGATTTGAGATCCATGACCTTGGGTTTCGATCTTTGGTCATGGGTATTGTGTAAGTGATGATTTCTGTTAAATTGATGCATGAGTTTGAGGTTAATTTGAGTTTGGTAGTGTTTATGACATGATTTGGGGGTTTTTTTTTTAGCTTAATAGCATCCACTTGCTTGTATGGGTATTTATCTATATTTTAGCTAATCGATGCTCAAGCATGATTTTCTTACTTTGTGTTCGAAACTTTCATGATTTTAAAACCCGTTTTCATGTGCTAGCTATTTCATCTCTCGGGTGTATATCAAGTTCTAGGTTAGAGTTGTGAAAAATGCAAACTTTATCCATTTAGTGAACTTATTTAGGATTTCCGACACTCACATGTCTTGATTTCCTATTGACGAGATAGAAATTTGCTAGGATGTGTTTTCTCGATTCTCTTGTGTGTTTCAAGCCGACCGAACAATTTGGGGATTTTCCCTAATTGTTGTGTGCGCTATGTAGATTGATATTTGGAGCGATCCATGATTCGATTTAGTGTGAGACGAGATTTCACTTTTATAGAATTTGCTTACGCTTGTGTATTACTAGAACGAGGTTCTATTTAGTTCAACTTGGTTACCGGTACCATCTTAATCTGTGGTGTTTGATATTCGAGAAGTGAACTAGGCGTAGCTAAGTAAATCCGTCCATGGTTTAGAGTTTACTCATGCTTGTCTATTACCAGAGCTTCGTGATTCGTTGCTCTATTTAGTTCTCCTTGATGATCGATTTATTTGGTCGTCAGGTCGATTGAACTAGGCGTAGCTGAGTAGATTCGACATTTATTTAGAGTCTTCTCATGTTTGTGTAGTACCAGAGTATCGCGATTCGATACTCTATTTAGTTCTACCTAATTTCCGGTTTTCATCGCTATTGATGATATTTGGGAATTAGGAAGTGAACTAGGCGTAGCTGAGTTGATTCGCCGAGTGGTGTAACTATCTCTACTTGTGGTAGTTGGTAGCGAGAGTGACATGCATTCGTTGTCGTTATCTCTCGTTCGAGGATTGATCGAGCTTCGCTCAAGATCATAGAAATACACCCTAATTTATTGCTTTCCGATGATTGGTGGTTCGCATATCGGTCCGGGCAATGGTCTTGTGCCTCTCCCCGTGACTAGTATGTAGTTGATATATTGATACCGCATACATAGGAACATAAGTGTTCTAAGATCATAAGGAAAGCATGATTTGATTTCACCCTCATTAACCAAACCATGCGTTAATTGGAATTCATATTTACTTGTACCCGTGACCGGCTCTTTGTGTGAATCGAAAGTTACGTGTCTTAGGTGGTAGCATGTATATAGATTTTATTTCTATCTAAACTTAAACAACTATTTTAATGTATGCCCTTTATTTTTCCTTTCGGGGATGTGGAAGTGACAGCCCATGTCCCCAGGGTTTAGCAAATACTAGTGATACCTCTACTCCCTATGGGATCGACCGGTACTTAATCGTCTCTATATTGCTTGATGACCGTGTCCTGATGCACGTTAAAAGAGGGATTTGATGTATAGTCATCCCCACTCATCAGATGCCCATCGAGATTCGGTGTGGCCCGCGATGCATAGCCACCCCGAAGTCGTGCCGAGGATGTCCATGACAACTACCGTCGTGGGGGAAGCTGGGAGTGAGACTACGTGCCCGATTCGCAGCATTACTTCGACGACAAAGAGGAGCGACATTGGGCCCAAGAGCCGGATGAGTACGTCCCTTCGCCGCCAGAGGAACAGACATTATCGTGCAACCCGACATTCAACCGGTACAACGACAACTTGGGTTTATCATCGTCGTTCCTAACTGGGATAACATACGATGTCCCAAATACTTAGGAAGCCTGAAAAGGCTCTGCTATACCGAGACGCGCTTGGGCTATTTCGGTATGGTAGTCCCCACGGTACAACGTCCAAGACCCAGATACCTTGTTCGTGTTCCAATACCTCCCCCATCACAGTTGGAGTCTGACCAACCTGCTCCTTCCCGTGTCTACCAAAAATAGACCTGGGAGGAGGATAGTGGATTGGTCTCTGCATGGTTGAACAACTCCGAGAACTCGGAGCGTGGGGCTGATCAGTAGGTGGTTACATTTTGAGCCGCCATCCACCGTGAGTTCGTCCAAGCGCGTTCCTAATAGAAACACAAGATCGGACGCCAAATAATGCAAGCAGTATTGAAACGTCACTAACCGAAAGGTCAAGATGTTCCAAGGTTGTTGGTCCAAATTCAAGAACATCTACTAATCAGGTAGATCCGATGAGAAGATCACGGAGGATGCGGAGAAGGACTACCTGGAGAGATACGACCACGTCTTCGTTTGGAAGCGTTGGTGGTAGCTCGTGCGAAACAAGTCATGTTGGGAACATCGGTTCGAGAACGAGTTCACGATGAAAACTAGTGATTTCATCGAGACTGAGGTTTGGCGCACACCTAGAACTCTCGGCCTGAGCACCCCAATGTCTCAGATGGACATGCTCGTTGTCGTTGTTGAAGATGTCTATCTTGCACGCCCAAGACTAGTCCGCAGCCGCCACCCTATGAGCGGGAATGCTGCGACGGCTAGAAAGGGGATGGATAAGGAGAGGGCTGCTAGTCCAGACCACGCCGCATTGGTCGAGGCTTTGAGGGCCATCGAGAAGGAGCGGTCAGCACAAGTACTGGCCCAAGAGTCCCTTATGCGGGAATTCCGGTTACTCTTGGAGAAGGATACCTCCGACATGGACACTAAGGATTTGACAACCCTTCAACTTTCCTCCAGGGCATGGCCAAGAAGATTTAGGTTGGTGTGATAGTCGGTTCAATGGCTTTTGGTAATACACAAAATGTTATCTTTGTACTCGGCCCTTTTAATATTAGCACGCGTTACTATTTATGTGTTCAGGAAGTTGGGGAGGTTTATCATTTTATCACACAACGCTAACAACATTCCACCTGAGAATTAAGGCAGCACATACGAAAATCCACCTGATTTGTACCAACAAATAACGACTATATTAGGGAAACGGAAGAGGAATTAACAGAGCTTTCTTAGTCGAAGAATTTTTTCCACTTGTAATTTCTATGCAAGTCAAACAATTTTATAGTCAGTAAACTTTTTACATTATCCTCACCAACATTTGAATAAAAACACGCAGCACTCTATAAGAATATATACGTGGTCTCATCAGGATCTAATTGCCAATGTGACAAAAAAAATCAGACAACATATCAGGGTTTAATTCCGACAATTTCACTCGGAATCGTTCAATTTAACTGAGATTAGACCGATTCGGTCTAATCTTACGGTAGGTGGTCTAAGAGCATCCACAACCATATAGGTAGTTGCTGGCGGGGAGGCGCTGGCTGGGAGGATTAAAAAATGTGTTTTTTCTTTCCCAGCCAGCTCACCGCCTGCGCAAACTGCAGTGTAGATTGTTGTGCCGGCTGGGAGCCGCCGGCGGTAAGAAAAAATAATAATATTTCAATATATTGTTTATATTCAAATCATCAAATTATATATTATATGTAAAGAAACAAGTACTTAAATAAACAAAAAACAAGTCCGTTAATTAAAAAAGATACCACCAAAATAAACATAAACATCTCAAATACGAATACCAGAAATGAGTTGAAGAAGAACTAGAACTGAAATTAAAACATAATGAACGATAATAGAAGCTAGGCGTCTCCAAATTTATTCCAAATGTGTTCGATGAGATCGTCCTTCAACCGGTAATGTATGCGTTCATTTTGCATTCTCGCAGTGTTTCCAAGTATGACACAGGTCGGGACAAAGCCTCCTCGTGCAATATGTGGTTCACTTGGCCCACCTTCATCTGTTTGTTCAAGGTAGTCGTCGTAGGTATGACGTTCAGCCTCAACTATCATATTGTGCAATATAATGCATGCATTCATTACGAAGCCGATGTACTGGGGTATCCACAAGCGGCTCGGTCGCTTGATAATGTGAAATCGAGTTTGGAGTACACCGAAAGCTCGTTCCACATCCTTCCTACACGCTACTTTGACTTCAACAAACTTCTTATGTTTCGGGAGTTGAGGTAATGGAATTGTTTTCACGAACACTGGCCACGAAGGGTATATGCCATCAGCAAGATAATACGGGAGTGTGTAATGGTTACCATTTATCGTATACTCAACCGGTGGTTGCCAACCGTTGATAACGTCCGCGAACAGTTTGGAATGGTTGAGCACTGTCAAATCGTTTTTCGATCCCGCCATGCCAAAGAACGAGTGCCAAATCCATAAGTCCCGAGTAGCAACCGCCTCGAGGACAACGGTTGGTCGATTACCGTGGTCCCTCCGGAAATGTGATCCTCGAAGTGCCATTGGGAAATTCTTCCACTCCCAGTACATGCAGTCAAGACTTCCAAGCATGCCCGGGAACCCTCGCGCTTCATGAACCGCCAAAATGTGGTCCATATCAGCCCGTGTAGGCTTACGCCGGTACGTAGGACCAAATACTTTATAGATTCCACTGCAAAATTTTCTCAAACATTCCAATGACGTTGTTTCCCCTATCTTCAAGTACTCGTCCAACCCATCAGCTGCAATTCCGTAACATAACTGCCTAATGGCCGCAGTACATTTCTGATAAGGAGAAAATGAAGGTTGAGCCAATGCATCTAACATTGACTTTAAGTAATCATCGTATTGCTCCAATGCATGTACGATACGGAGGAACACATCCTTTGGCATTCTGAACCGACGACGGAAATGCACCTCCGTGTACACAGGGTTCATGTTGAAGTAGTCCTTCATTAACCGTTCGTGTGCGGCTACCCGGTCACGTGCAATGTATGTTCGCTTACGTGGTGGAGAATCGACCAAAACTTCATCTAACAACCCTCCCTCGGTGGACAGGCAGTCTTCGAGTACCTCGTGCAAAATGGAATTCAAATCCACATCGTTGGGTAGGTTGGCCATGTCGATGGACGAACAAGAATGCGGGACGGGGCCACGCGCGACGTTTTTATTTCCTCGCTAGGGTTGTCGTGGCGCCGTCGTCGTCTGAGGCCAGGTGATCTCGCAGCCGTCATCGGAAACTCTGAACCCTCGTCGCTGTGGTGTGTCGCCGTCGTCGCCTGAGGTCAGATTCAAAACTCAATCGGCTTTGACAGTTGATATTGCAGCCGTCGTCGGTATCTGAACCTTCGTCGCTGTGGTGTGTCGCCGCCGTCGCCAGAGGTCAGAGCCCCTTCAATTCTCGGCTCGTTGGTTGTGGTTCGTCGACTTTACGAGTTCCGGTTCAAGCCCTGGTTTTGTCGCCGTCTGGAGTCAGTACGAGATCTCTCCCTTTCAATCGGTCTCGATCTTCGTTCTCGGCTCGTTGGCGGTGTTCGTCGACTTTACGAGTTCCTGTTCAAGCTTCGTCCCTGGTTTTTGTCGCCGTCTGGTAGCTACGTCCGACTTTGTGGCGTGTGATCAAGCGGTCGAACTCGGACTCGATTCAACGACTTCAGTTTGTGCTTTGTCACTTTGGGTACGTTTCTGCTGAGCCTGTTGTGCTGTGAGTCTGCAATGACAAAGTTGAGGAAGGGAATGGTGAAGCAAAGTATGGTTGGTGTGCTTCCGTTTTCCTCCTTCTGCTCCGTCTTAGTTTCTTTATACAGACAATATTGCAAAATTTATGCAACGTCTTCAGCCACAAAGGATGCTGCTCCGGTCAAAGCGAATAGGAAGGTCAGGGTTAAGTCGAAGAAGGTCTCGGCTAAATCAAAGAGAGCTTTGGATGTAGATTCTTCCTTGGCTGGTCTCGTTTCTCAAGCTACCGAGGGCGGTCCAAAAGTTGTTGTTCCGTCCAACTCGAAGACCAAGACAAAGGTCTCGGTTGCAGATGACACCAAGGACAATCCCAATGCTCCGACCAAAGAGACTCTCCTTCCGGTTGCTGATGATCCTGTTCATGGTCGACGAAGGAGGAGACGATCGTCTGGTAGGGGGTTTGCTCAGGTTGCTGCACCTGATCCTGATGCCAGTGCTTCTGATCAGGCCACAACATATGTTCCAGCACTTGTTTTTTCACGTTCGGATGAGACGGAGTCAGGAAGAACTCGTACAGAACACAGGCGGTCGCTGTCCCACAGGTTGTTCGCCGACCTCGGAGGAATGGTAAATTTGTAGAACAAAAGAATGAGGTTTTTGTTAACGGGTTACCTTTCGAAGCGTCGGAAGAATGGACTCGTAATATCTTCAGTCCATTTGGTACGATTGTGTTCGTTAAAGTTCCCAAACGTTCGAGTCGAAGTCATCGATACTTCGGCTTTATTCGCTTTGATTCAGGAGGTGCAGCGGCTAAGGCAATTGAGGTTTTGAACGGGTTTAAAGTTGACGGGTACGTGCTGTTTGTTGCCACGACTTGGCATCGCCGGACATCAGCAGCTCCGACGACGGAGTCAGCCGGAGACTCGCCGGAGAAGCTCGTTCACGGTGTGGATCGCCGGTCGGATTTGGTGATACTCCCAAACCCAAAACTTGTCTCTGTTTCTGGGTTTCAGAATCATAATGTCGAGCTCGGTTCAGAGGAGGAGAAAGTTGTTGAGGAGGACGAAGGGGTAGATCAGTATGGGGATTCGCCGGAGTTGGTTGCCGTTGTCGATGTTGAGATGGATGCGGTTGCTGATGTTGATGCAGAGACGAACTCAACCCCTTTGCTGCCGATGTTCAAGCGGATGCTGGGCTTGAACACTCATCTGGGCTAGCTTTAAAGTCCGGTGATTCTAGGCTTCCTCAAGTCCAACCTTTAGTCTCGGACCAGGTTGTTGGTGCGGATGGAGGCCAACCTACACATCAGGAACATTCCCCGTGGAAGGACGCTCTAGTCAAGAAGCGGGTGAGTCATCCCCCAAAGCATCTGACGAATGTTTACACTTTGACGTGTAAACCAATTGTACCTTTGGATCGGGAGAGATATGTTCGGCCCGTCGATATTGGGAAGCAGGTTGAGCAAATCGGCAAAGGAAAAACTCAAGTCACAGCTTCGTCTCATGGTACAGATGCATGAATTGCAATTCGTGAATTGGCTGCTTAGAAGAAGACTGTGACGACTCATCGTTGATGTAGGTTTTTTCTTTTTTCTTTTTGTTCCTTGTTTTCCTTTTTTAGAAAAGGGTTAGCCTTTGGCTCCCGTTGCTGGAGCCCCTTTGTTATCGTTGGTTGCTACCCTGTTTCTTCTTGATTCAAGGCTTTCTGATTCTTTCTGGAATCAAATTTAATAAATTTTTCGAGCTTATAAAAAAAAAGAATACGAGACGGGACGATGATTTGTGAGAAGGATGACTAGTGATAGTAGAAAGCTTGTGATTTTTTAGTTGAATTAGGGAAGGTTTTATAAGGTTTTAGAGATAAATTGTATTTATGTTTTGTGTAATTTAAAAAAAATTGTAGTAGGTCAAGATTATTTTATAGGGCATTTAGGTTTTTAGGATAAAACTAGTCGTTGGCGCCGGCGAGGAGTGCCAGCGATGAGCTCACAGCCAGCCATCCCCACCAACGCCCAACTACCTCCCAGACACTTCCTCGCTGGCGTTTTCTTCCCGTCAGCGCCGAAACGCCAACAACTGTGGATGCTCTAAGAGCATCCACAACCGTGGGATGCTAATCCCACGCCAGTCCAACGTCTGCGCTGCAAACCCCAATGCTTGGGTATCGGTGTGGGCCCGCTACCGCCATATGGGCCGGTAGCGCCAGATCTGATATTTACTTTCTTTCTTTTTTAAAATCTAAATATAATAATATATTTAATAACAAATACGATAATGCAGCAATGTCCTGGGCCCGCTGTTGCTATATGGGGCGATAGTATTGGTCAGTTATTTTTTATTTTATTTAATTTAATCAATTTAATTAGAGATGTAGCGGTTATATTTTCTATACTAATTTCTTTCTTTTTTTTCTTAATTCCGAAATTATTGTATCAAATTTATATTTAAGTATTAATTTTTTTCGTTTCAAAAAAAAGTATTAATTTCTTTCCTTTTTTTCTTAATTCCGAAATTATTGTATCAAATTTATATTTAAGTATTAATTTTTTTCGTTTCAAAAAAAGTATTAATTTCTTTCCTTTTTTTCTTAATTCCGAAATTATTGTATCAAATTTATATTTGAGTATTAATTTCTTTCGTTTAAAAAAAAGTATTAATTTCTTTCCTTTTTTAAATTCCGAAATTAATGTATTAGTTTTGTATTTGAGTATTAATTTCTTTCCTTTTTTGTAATAAGTGAGATTGTTTTTCTTAACAAAATTATATTTTTTTCCAAATAATTATTTTTCTTAATAAGTCCGATTTTTTGGCTGAATAATTATATTTTTATTTAAGAATAAAGTTGATGTTTTACCACATAAATGTGAATTATTTAAGAAAAGCCATCACATAAAAAAATAAAAAAATAAACTAATAATAAATTAAGAAATTTAGCATTAGTTTAGCAGTAGTGGGTTGTGGGTAAAAATTTAAGCATTACCTAAGCATCACTAAAAAAATGTATTCTCTTTCCTAAGTAATAATTATTTTTCTCCCTTTAATCATGAATTGGTGATCTTAGAGTAATGTCATGGTTGTGGATCCTCTAAGTAGACAGAAAGGTAGTTTAATTAGGAGAATTTGGGGGGCCAATAGCCCAACAACAGAGTGGAGACGAGTGTTGAGATGGAGTGTTTTGTACTTGAGTGGTTTATTTGTTTTTCTCCGCACGAGAAAGTTCTTAATATCAGTGATTTGATTTTGGAATTTGTATGGCCATGCTTTGTTCCGTAGCAAAAGTAAGCGCTTATCCGGCGAAAATATCAAGAGCAAGAAGTAGCAGAGTCAGGAAGTGGCGTTGCTCGTCGTCGATGGGGAAGGAGAAGCTGATGGAGTTCCCCCACCTGTGTGAACCTCACAGGGACGCCATGGTGAGGCTCATCGCCGCCTTGGAGAAACACCACGACGCTCATCTCCTTCCCTGCGCCGTCCCTCCCGACCTCCAGTTCTACCAAAACCACACCGCCTCAAACCAGGGCACTCTCCACATCAGATCCGGTCTCCCTTCCTCCCAGGCAATCATTACTCTTCAATTTTGTATACGCAGTAGATCAGATCTGGCCTTGTGGTTCGCTGAATTGATTGATTGTAAATCTCATATCTATATCAGATTGATTTCATATTGGCGAGTTGGCTGCACTTGAAGACACCCAATGGAGGAGCCTTGAACATAACCAATCTTCAAGGCTACCTCAAATCCTCCACAGACGCTCCCAACTTCCAATTCGAGCTCGTCGAGTGCTCGCCGGAGTTCTTCATCCTCTTCCTCGACATAATCCCCCGCAAGGACCTCGTCCTCCACCCGGACTACCTCAAAACCTTCTACGAGGACACCAATCTCGACCTCCTGCGCCGGAAACTCGACCAGCTCCCCGAAATCAGCCCTTACTTCTCCTCCTCCCTCTACTTCCGCAACGTGGTCTCTCCCACGGGGATCTTGGTCGGCATCAGAGGGCAGGGGCTGGAGGAGATTATAAGGGAACACGTCATCGGCGTCGCTGATGAGGTCATGCGGATTTGGTTGGAGAAATGCGTTGATGGGGAGAGGGAGGTGGCTGAGGAGGAGAGGCTTCTGTTGGAGAAGAGGGATGGTTTCATAAAGAGCAAGGCCGTCGAGATGGATCTCCGGGCCAGCATGCCTCAGCAGTTTGGTCAGGAACTTGCTGATAGAGTCTTGGGGGTTATTACAGGCGTTTTCAATTCTTCAAACACAACTGCATAAATGGATCGTTAACAGCCTCAGGATGAGTGTGGAACTTGAACAAGTAGAGATAATGTGTCTCTCTCCATTTGTTTAACTAGTAAGTTTTAATATCTCGCATTGGTACTGTTCTCGATCAGTATATATCATCGCGTTGCTTGTCATAGTGTACAGTGTGCAGTGTCTTAAACAGTAGGGGTGAATAAACATAATCAAAATATTGAAGCCAATTGTAACCGATGGACACCGAAGATTGGAATCGGGATCAACAATGCTATCTCCTGAAAAAAAATGGTGAACACTGGGTGGGAGACAGTTCTATCTCGTCGGAACCGTCTATTAATTAGTTAAAACCGGATGACAGACGGAGCTTTGAGTATAACAAACCTAGTTTCTTACACAGGTCCGTATTTATTTTGTCTCACATAAACTTGTTGTAGTCCACTTGTCTCTTTTTCCGCTCATTCAACAATCTTTCATTTCACAACCCTAACCACATCTTCCGTATAAATGAACACTACTAACTTACCTTTCATGACAATGGTAAACTGTGATCTATTTGTGTTTTACACGAACTATTGAAATCTGTTAAAATTAACAGATTTTTAACCATTTGGTCACATGTTTTGCACATGTCTTATTTTTTTATCCTATATACCAATTTTACCCTCTCAAACCCTAAATAACCAAGTCCAATTCTCTAAATCAGCGTGTCTTTCTCTCTAATCCACAACCTCCGCCATAAAAGCTTGATGCAAGAAGCCTTAAAGCCATGCTCAACGAAGGGTTGGTGGAGACACCCGTGGAGCTATAAAGTCGAAGTTGGGTGGCGATTTAACAACAAATGAGCTCGCGGGCTTTCGTTTCAGTAAATTTGAAATTTTGAGAATTGGGTTTTGTTTGTATCGTGATTTGTGAAGATGGGTGTTGTTTTGAACTATTTATCTTGGTGGATTTAGTTTTATGAATCCTAGAGAAACTATTGGGTTGTGTTCTTTTTATTATTGTGCAGAAGTGAGATTTGCTTAAAAGTAAAAAATTTGGTGATAGGTTTAGTTTATGAAGGTAAGCGAAATGGTTGAAGAAATTTAATTAAAGAAAGGACTCTCTTGTTGAAATGTTGATGAACTTGTTTTCAATTCAAATGCGGTGTTTGCTTACGAGAACTTGAGAGAAAGAGTGAATATGACATTCTTTTGAAAATTTGTGTTAGATAGGAGGTCATTTTCGATATTTCGCATAAGAAACTAACCATTCTGTAAATTTTAACAGATTTTGTTACTCCATGTAAAACACGAATAGTTCACAGTTTGGAATTATCACGAAAGGTAAGTTGTAGGTAGGAAAATGAAAACAAATCTCAACCAAAGTTGGGAAATGGTGTTACCCTTCTTTCTTCCCCTTTCATATCGTTAATACATGATAGCTGATTTTTTTATCCGAAAAAAATAAATTTATAAACAAAACAAACAATATAAAGTAGAGAAACCCGAAAGCTCAGAAATGAGCAGGGCCTAAAGTAAAAGCAACAAAATTTAGAGGATTACACTCATATGACCCTGATGGGGCTAGGAACCCTGTTACTATAGTGAGAGATCAGGACCGCTTCAATCTTTCTGAATCCCTCTTCGGCCGAACCATTGTAGCGGACTTCTGCAAGTCTCGTCAAAGAGTGGGTAATACTCTCCCATGTTTGGCCGTCATAAATGACGAGGAATACTTTGAATATGCATCTGGTTGAAAGGGGGATTACCTAAGTCTACCTGAAGCGGTGGAGGAGATCGATTTAAGACAGGGACGAGTGCTCCATCCAATCCTTCATGGAAATCCTTAGTAGAGGTTGTGTCTAAATCGTCGTCGTCAGAGGCTAAATCTACCCACCTGGTTGACTTAGTTCCCAAAAGATCTAAAGACCCAACATCAACAACAAATAGATATGTGAATGAGTAATCTGCTCGACCATAGAGAGGGCACTAGCACCTGTTAAGATAGGGAGTCAAAGAGTGTTAGGACTCTCTCTAGTAGTAGGAACCATAGGACTACTCCTCATAACAGTCCTGGTCCTCGCCTGTTAGTCTTAGTGCCCGTAGTTCAATCCTAAATGTCCAAATGTATATATCATCGTTAGCATTAAAATTAAAGCGGCTATATATTACTTATGTGTTGGAGTAATATATCGATGTGTGCTCTGATCTATGCCCACCATGCGAATAGAACCATAGATCGAGATAGATCACACTCGATGGGTCCCTAGTCAACAAAGCTTCACTAGAAGCGACTAGTATGAAAGATAGCTCTTTATGGCTTATGTTTTGTTAGTCATTGGAATGGGATTCCGGAGTCTGATCATAGATATCATGTGGGACATGATATTGGACGACCCGCCCTGAATATGTGCCATAGATTAAGTCATGAACATATTCAGTGTTGTAGCTTGTCATGTATCCTTAGACCAAGGAGTCTTTGTGATCGCTATGTAGTCAACAAATGAGTTTGATCTGAGCCTAACGTTGTCCGTAACAGGGCTTCCATAACGACCAGAATTGGCTTGGGGACGGGCTACATGAGTGACACGAAAGGCGGCTAAGGGATTTATCCCTCATACTGAGGTATGGGAAAGATATCGGTTCTCGGCCGCTTGATCGAGAGTGACTGAAAGAATAGCATGACCATGCACATGATACTGGGTATCATATCTTCAGTCATCTCACATATCAAGGAACGGTGATTGAGAATAATAAGGATGACGGCTCTATGCCTTATCTCAATCAGGATATCGGAGATAAAAGGATAATGACATGGACGACGGAAAGGTTAGAATCGACAGGGTCGATTCGCTATGTAGTGTCAGGCAATACTAAAGTCTCGTTAGTTGCCACTTAAATAGGATCAAGTAAAATGGGATTTTACGTTGATCTATTGACATGCATAAACCTAAGGGTCACACCGGAGGATGAAACTCATTGACACATTTATGGAGAATGACCAAAAGGGAGTTGTCTCGGGACATGACCAAAACTGGGTTTTGGGTCATGTGCCCGTAAGTGAATAGGACTTTACGGATCGAGACAAGGCTTGGAGTCTTGGGATTGATCGCGTCGGATAATGTTAGACATTTCCGGTATGGAAGGCTTGGAGGCGATGAGCGAATCACGGGACCTCGTTGGAAATGGCCACGGGCCATGTTCCAAGAGACCCATGAAAGGCCCATGCAACCAAGGCCCATGGAACTAATTAATCAAGTCTTGATTAATTAGTACTAAGTAAGCAAGACAAAGATTAAGGTGTTGGTGATTCACCACCTAACCCAATCTTGTCTTGCCATACTTTGTCCTATTTACACCTTACTTGACACCATACTTGTCCATGCCTTTAGTTGGACAAGTATGTGTTTTGTTATGTTTAAGTCATCTTTTTTCAACATAACAAAAACAAGACAAGAATAGAAAACACATTTTCTCTCCCTCTTCCATGGCCATTTCGGGTTTGGCTAGTTTCCACCTCCATTTTTGTGTTCTTGAGTCCTCAAAGAGAAGAACTACGTGGCTTTGATTCCCATGTGGATACGTAGGCGTCTTGGAGACTCAAGCCAATCATTCGTTAACCGGTGTTCTTGTTTTGGTAAGAACTAGTGCTGAATTTTTCTCTTGTGAATCCATTCTTTGTTAGTTGTTTCATGGTTTTAATCGTCTCTTGGTTTTCATTGATTTTCCGCTGCGAGTTGGTTCATCTCCAACCCTACCTCGAGATCCAACAGTGGTATCAGAGCCGTGCTACCTTTGGGATTCACAAGACGGTGTTCAAAGTTTCGGTTTTGCTTGAAAGTTTCGTTTTTGGCATGTTGTTTTGCTAAATTGTTTGATAACATGTTTTAAATTCTTGTTTATGGATTTAATGCATGTAAAATAAATTTTTGAAAATTATTTCAAATCTGGAAATTTTGAATTTTTTTTTGATTTTTCGGGTCTCGGGAGCGGGACTCTCGGGGAGCTGAAACCGGGACCGAACGGGGCTCCGTTGGACGGAGCTAGGCCAAGCATGACCATTGGATGGTTGATATGCCAAGGCTTAACCGTTTTGTTAGTTATGACGAGTTTGGAACCGTCATGACGAACTCGAAGATCAAATGTTCAAAAGTTTCATTTTTGAACGGTTTCGATAAACCGAGCATCAAAAATTTTCGAAACTTGGCTATTAAATAAAACCGGAAAATCACATGATGTTTGATAACACGATGTGTGATGTGATGTTGGCATGGTGTACATAATAGCCCCGAGCTCGAGTTAATTATTTATCGCTTTTCACGGCCTGCGAGCCGTTAGAGTTAGCGTGTAATTATTCTTTCAAGGTGTGGTCGTCGAACCACTTGTTTGTAATATTTATTTATTCCCGACCTGCGAGTCGTGTATTAAATTTTAATATTTTACTCAAGACGAAGAAAGGGCGAAAAGGTCATTTGGTGGCTTTTCGGGTGTTGGCATCGGCTTGGACTCGGTGGAGCTCAAGAAGCTAGTGCGAGTTAGTTTATGGGGCTATTATGTGCACATTTATCGCTTTATGCTTGATTTAGTTTATGCATGATTAATTCTATGTGTTTTAGAATTGCATGCTTAACTTTATTTACCGAGCATATCACCTCACATGCAAAGATAAAATTGGTTTTAATCCTTGTTTGTGAGCCCTTAGAACCGTCATTACATTAGATGTAGTTGACGGGTTCGAAGGAAGAATTACATTGGATGTAATTGGAGGCATCATTACATTTGGAATGTAGTTGATGTGCTCATCGCATCTAGGATGTGCAAAAGTTTTAAACACAACCGTACAAGTAAAAACGGGTCATGTCCGATACCTACCAATTCTCAACACCTTACTACCTCCCCGTCCTATGGGTGTCGTGCGCCTTAGCGGAGCATGCATGAGAAAGCGGGGTAGTAGGTTTGGACGACATATGTGGGTGTCGTGCGCCTTAGCGGAGCACCTACATAGTGGCGGGTCATAGTTGAAAATTGGTGGGCCCGACTACGATTCTCAGCTAGGGTTGAGCAAGGGTATCAGATAGGGTAAGCCGTGTACTTAAGTACATACCCTAGCCAAGAGTCACATTGGATGTGATTGGACGGGGTCCTACCTACATAGCTCGATTGAGTGGTGAGCCTTCGTTCAGCTTGATCGAGTGAATCAAGGATCTTGGTTTTAGATTCTAAAGGTATAGAATCGATTGTTGGTGTTTAAGCTTGATCTTCATGAAATTTATTCAGTTTACTGATTGAATTTTATCTGTTGTAGATCAAATGGCAAATTCAGCGAACATTAATAGTTTGTCATTAAAAACCATTCTTGACAGGGTCAAACTAAATGGGACAAACTATTTGGACTGGTACAGAATTTTGAGGATAGTCCTCAAGTCTGAACGCAAAGAATATGTCCTTGACAAGGCTGTCTCTAAGACCATATCAG
Organism: Erodium maritimum; assembly: GCA_963921825.1. NCBI lineage: Eukaryota > Viridiplantae > Streptophyta > Magnoliopsida > Geraniales > Geraniaceae > Erodium > Erodium maritimum. The sequence goes on from OY997592.1 coordinate 26,349,011, forward strand.
AGTTACATGAAGTGTCATTAATTGCTGAGAAGAATATATCAGGGATCTGAGATCCAAGGATATTCTGATGGTCAAAAAGGGAATTGGAAGTGGCAAGGGCGGGGCCCATGCGCACTTGGCAGGAAAGATGAGACACATGAGAATGTCTGCTTCTACTGCCAATAGCCTGGTCATTGGAACCGGGATTACAGGAAGTTCATGGCTGATCTGAAGAAGGGCAGTGAGACTGCGCCTTCATCAAATAGCGTGGATGATCTGAAGAAGGGCAGTAGGATTGCGCCTTCATCAGGAAACCTGGATGATCTAAGGAAGGGCGGTGGGACCGTGCCTTCCGGTATTAACTCTATAGAGCTACATCTCTCTACTTCCAAAGATTCATGGGTATTAGATACCAGGACTGAATCTCACACATGCACTTATATATGGTGGCTGAAAGTAGGAGAGGTTTGGAAAGCACGAAGTGGACCTCAGAGTTGTGGGAACTGCTGTAGGATCCATGAGTCTTGCTTTGCCAAGAGGCCTTGTCTTAGTATTGTATAATGTATATTGCATACCTACTTTTAGTAGGAATATTATATCTGTATCCGTGTTTGACAAGGAAGGATATAATGTTAATATTGGAAATGGAGTTTTCAATGTTTTATGCAATGATATGTTTTATACCAGTACTGACTTGGTTGGAGGATTGTACATATTAGATATGGGTAACAATGCCTCAAGTTCTATATATTCCATTAATACCAAGAGGTCTAAATCCAACGATTTAAACCTAACTCTATTAAGGCACTGTCATTTAGGTCGCATAAACAAGAAGCACCTATCAGCACTTCAGAAGTGCGGACTTTCAGGTTCATTCGAATTCCATTCGATCGATAGGTGCAAGGTTTGTTTGATGGAAAAAATGACTAAAGTGCCCTTTTATCGATCGCGATGAAAGGGCGGGTGAATTATTGGGGCTGATACACTCGAATGTGTGTAGACCAATAAGTTCACTTGCCAAGAGGGGTTTTAACTACTTTATCACATTTACTGATGATTACAGTAAATATGGTTATGTCTATTCGCTGAGACATAAGTCTGAAGCTTTTGATAAATTTAAAGAGTTTAAGACTAAAGTAGAAAACCAGCTCGACAAAGGTATTAAGGCACTTCGATTGGATCGAGGTGGAAAATACTTGACCACAAAGTTATTAGATCATCTAAAAGAGAATGAGATCCTTTTGGAATGGACTCCTCCTGGGACACTGTAGATGAAAGGTGTAGCCAAACGGAGAAATCGGACATTGTTAGACAATGGTCCGTTCCATGATTAGTTGGACTGATCTCCCAATCTCTTTCTGGGGTTATGCTCTAGAGACGACCGCATTCATAGTGAATCGGGCTTCGACGAAGGGTGTGGAAGGGACACCATTTAAAAATGGTACGGGATGATGCCCGCTTTGTCCTTCCTAAAGATTTGTGGTTGCGAGGCTTATGTGAAACATTTGGTTTCGACTAAGCTCGAACCAAGATCTGAGATATGAACCTTCGTGTGGTGTCCCAAAGCAACAAGGGGATACTATTTCTACAATCCCAGTGAGAACATGGCGTTCGTCGCATGGGGTGGGGTCTTTATGGAAAAGAAGTTTTGTTTCCAAAGACATCATTGGAAGGACTGTGCATCTCGAAGAAATTCAGGATGGTACAGATCTGTCTAAACCAATTGACAACCCAGTAGAAAGGAGCCAGAGATTGTCGTAGAGTGAGAACCAATTCCGGTTACAATTCCGGAAGGTCCAAGGCGATTTGAAAGGGTCAATCTTCCACCTCCAAGATATGGTATCCGGAGGTGACAATGAAGTCATGGTGGATCACGATGATCCAGCCACCTTTCAAGAAGTCGTGGATGGGCCCGACTCCGAGTTATGGCTGGGAGCCATGAGGGAGGAAATGCAATCCATGTCGGACAACTGAGTCTGGGAACCGGTTGATCCCATCAATGGTGTGAGGACCATCGGATGCAAATGGATCTTCAAGGTGAAGATGGACATGGACGGCAACCCTCTGACCTACAAAGCTCAACTGTTGGCGAAAGGTTATAGGCATGGATTGACTATGAGGAAACCTTCTCCTTAGTGGCTATGGTCAAAATCGATCCAAATTCTTCTTGACATAACTGCGTATCATAATTACGAGATATGGCAAGTGGATGTCAAAACCGCTTTCCTAAATGGAAATTTGACTGAGTACGTTTATATGTCTCAGCCCAAAGGTTTTCACGATCCGAAGAATAAAGGAAAGATTTATAAGTTGTTGAAATCCATTCATGGATTGAAACGGACTTCTCGGAGTTGGATCCTTCGTTTTGATGAAGCTGTAATTGGATTTGGCTTAATCAAGAACGAGGATGAATCTTGCGTTTATAAGAAGGCTAGTGGGAGCAAGATTACCTTTCTGGTTCTCATTAAAAACGACATCCCAACCTTACACGAGACTAAAGTTTGGTTGAGGAAGTGTTTTTCAATAAAGGACTTAGGCGATGCTTCTTATATCTTAAGGATTAAGATATGTAGAGATCGCACCAAGAGGGTCTTGGATTTAAGTTAGGGAACCTATGTGAACAAGGCATTGAGTAGGTTCTTAATGCTCGATTCAAAGAAAGGACTCTTACCCACTAGTCATGGCATTCATCTCAGCAAGACTCAGTGTTCTAAGACACCTGATGAGCTGAAAAGGATGATGAGAATCCTATGCGCCTGGGGGCAGGATCGATCATATATGCCATGACATGTATGAGACCAGACGTCTCGTAAGCCTTATGTTGTACCAGTAGACATCATTCTAACCCGGGGGAAAGATGATGCTGAACTAGTCGTCGAAGGATGAGTAGACGCTAGTTTTCCAAGACAAATCCAGATGACTTTAGAAGTCAATCAGGATATGTGTTTACGCTGAATGGCAGAGCTCTAGCTGGGAGAGCGTAAAGCAAGATATCATTGCCGAATCTACGACAGAGGCCAAGTACATGGATGCTGCAGAGGCAGCTAAGGAGGCAATGTGGATTTGGAAATTCATGGCAGGGCTGGGTGTAATTAAAAACCCATCCAGCCCGGTGAATCCATCTTGCGACAATACAAGGGCCATTGCGCAAGCTAAAAGCCTAGATCGTATAACAAATCCAAACATGTACTGCGGCGTATCCACCTCATCAAATAAATACTGAACTGAGGTGACGTGAAGATAACCTATATTGGAACAGATGATAACATAGCCAACCCTTTGACTAAGGCAGTGTCGCTGCCTGAACATGTTAGACATGTAAATTCGATGGGGACATATTGGATTTTAGATTGGAACTAGGGAAAGTGGGAGATTGTTAGTCTTAGTGCCCGTAGTTCAATCCTAAATGTCCAAATGTATATATCATCGTTAGCATTAAAATTAAAGCGGCTTTATATTACTTATGTGTTGGAGTAATATATCGATGTGTGCTCTGATCTATGCCCACCATGCGAATAGAACCATAGATCGAGATAGATCACACTCGATGGGTCCCTAGTCAACAAAGCTTCACTAGAAGCGACTAGTATGAAAGATGGCTCTTTATGGCTTACGTTCTGTTAGTCATTGGAATGGGATTCCGGAGTCTGATCATAGATATCATGTGGGACATGATATTGGACGACCCGCCCTGAATATGTGCCATAGATTAAGTCATGAACATATTCAGTGTTGTAGCTTATCATGTATCCTTAGACCAAGGATTCTTTGTGATCGCTATGTAGTCAACAACTGAGTTTGACCTGAGCCTAACGTTGTCCGTAACAGGGCTTCCATAATGGCCAAGATTGGCTTGGGGACGGGTTACATGAGTGACACGAAAGGCGGCTAAGGGATTTATCCCTCATACTGAGGTATGGGAAAGATATCGGTTCTCGGCCGCTTGATCGAGAGTGACTGAAAGAATAGCATTGCCATGCACCTGATACTGGGTATCATATCTTCAGTCATCTCACATATCAAGGAACGGTGATTGAGAATAATAAGGATGACGGCTCTATGCCTTATCTCAATCAGGATATCGGAGATAAAAGGTTAATGATAGGGACGACGGAAAGGTTAGAATCGACAGGGTCGATTCGCTATGCAGTGTCAGGCAATACTAAAGTCTCGTTAGTTGCCACTTAAATTGGATCAAGTAAAATGGGATTTTACGTTGATCTATTGACATGCATAAACCTAAGGGTCACACCGGAGGATGAAACTCATTGACACATTTATGGAGAATGGTCAAAAGGGAGTTGTCTCGGGACATGACCAAAACTGGGTTTTGGGTCATGTGCCTGTAAGTGAATAGGACTTTACGGATCGAGACAAGGCTTGGAGTCTTGGGATTGATCGCGTCGGATAATGTTGGACATTTCCGGTATGGAAGGCTTGGAGGCGATGAGCGAATCACGGGACCTCGTTGGAAATGGCCACGGGCCATGTTCCAAGACACCCATGAAAAGCCCATTCAACCAAGGCCCATGGAACTAATTAATCAAATCTTGATTAATTAGTACTAAGTAAGCAAGACAAAGATTAAGGTGTTGGTGATTCACCACCTAACCCAATCTTGTCTTGACATACTTTGTCCTATTTACACCTTACTTGACACCATACTTGTCCCATGCCTTTAGTTGGACAAGTATGGGTTTTGTTATGTTTAAGTCATCTTTTTTTCAACATAACAAACACAAGGCAAGAATAGGAAACACAACTTCTCTCCCCCTTCCCTTGCAATTTCGGGTTTGGCAAGTTCCCACCTCCATTTTTGTGTTCTTGAGTCCTCAAAGAGAAGAACTACGTGGCTTTGATTCCCATGTGGATACGTAGGCGTCTTGGAGACTCAAGCCAATCATTCGTTAACCGGTGTTCTTGTTTTGGTAAGAATTAGTGCTGAATTTTTCTCTTGTGAATCCATTCTTTGTTAGTTGTTTCATGGTTTTAATCGTCTCTTGGTTTTCATTTATTTTCCGCTGCGAGTTGGTTCATCTCCAACCATACCTCGAGATCCAACAGTGGTATCAGAGCCGTGCTACCTTTGGGATTCACAAGACGGTGTTCAAAAATTCGGTTTTGCTTGAAAGTTTCGTTTTTGGCATGTTGTTGTGCTAAATTGTTTGATAACATGTTTTAAATTATTGTTTATGGATTTAATGCATGTAAAATAAATTTTTGAAAATTATTTCAAATCTGGAAATTTTGAAAAAAGTTTGATTTTTTGGGTCTCGGGAGCGGGACTCTCTGGGAGCCGAAACCGGGACCGAACGGGGCTCCGTTGGACGGAGCTAGGCCAAGCATGACCATTGGATGGTTGATATGCCAAGGCTAAACTATTTTTTTAGTTATGACGAGTTTGGAACCGTCATGACGAACTCGAAGATCAAATGTTCAAAAGTTTCATTTTTGAACGGTTTCGATAAACCGAGCATCAAAAAATTTCGAAACTTGGCTATTAAATAAAACCGGAAAATCACATGATGTTTGATAACACGATGTGTGATGTGATGTTGGCATGGTGTACATAATAGCCCCGAGCTCGAGTTAATTATTTATCGCTTTTCACGGCCTGCGAGCCGTTAGAGTTAGCGTGTAATTATTCTTTCAAGGTGTGGTCGTCGAACCACTTGTTTGTAATATTTATTTATTCCCGACCTGCGAGTCGTGTATTTAATTGTAATTTTTTACTCAAGACGAAGAAAGGGCGAAAAGGTCATTTGGTGGCTTTTCGGGTGTTGGCATCGGCTTGGAGTCGTGGAGCTCAAGAAGCTAGTAGAAGTTAGTTAGGGGGCTATTATGTGCACATTTATCGCTTTATGCTTGGTTTAGTTTATGCATGATTAATTCTACGTGTTTCAGAATTGCATGCTTAACTTTATTTACCGAGCATATCACCTCACATGCAAAGATAAAATTGGAATTTTAATCCTTGTGTGTGAGCCCTTAGAATCGTCATTACATTCGATGTAGTTGACAGGTTCGAAGGAAGAATTACATTGGATGTAATTTGAGGCATCATTGCATTTGGAATGTAGTTGATGTGCTCATCGCATCTAGGATGTGTCAAAGTTTTATACACAACCGGAGAACTAAAAACGGGTCATGTCCGATACCTCCCTATTATCAACACCTTACTACCTCCCCGTCCTATGGCTCTCGTGCGCATTAGCGGAGCATCCATGGGAAAGCAGGGTAGTAGGTTTGGACGACATATGTGAGTGCCGTGCGCATTAGCGGAGCAACTACATAGTGACGAGCCATAGTTGAGAATTGGTGGACCCGACTATGATTCTCAGCCTGAGGTTGAGCTAGGGTAACTGATAGGGTAAGCCGTGTACATAAGTACATACCCTAGCCAAGAGTCACATTGGATGTGATTGGATGGAGTCCTACCTACATACCTCGATTAAGTGGTGAGCATTAGTTCAGCTTAATCGAGTGAATCAAGGATCTTGGTTTCAGATTCTAAAGGTTTAGAATCGATTGCTGGCGTTTAAGCTTGATCTTCATAAAATTTATTCAGTTTACTGATTGAATTTTATCTGTTGTAGATCAAATGGAAAATTCAGCGAACATTAATAGTTTGTCATTAAAAACCATTCTTGACAGGGTCAAGCTAAATGGGACAAACTATTTGGACTGGTACAGAATTTTGAGGATAGTCCTCAAGTCTGAACGCAAAGAATATGTCCTTGACAAGGCTGTCTCTAAGACCATATCAGAGTTACATGAAGTGTCAATAACTGCTGAGAAGATTATATCAGGGATCTGGGATCCAAGGATATTCTGATGGTAAACAAGGGAATTAGAAGTGGCAAGGGCGGGGTCCATGCGCACTTGGCAGGAAAGATAAGACACCTGAGAATGTCTGCTTCTACTACCAACAGCCTGGTCAGTGGAACTGGGATTACAGGAAGTTCACGGCTGATCTGAAGAAGGGCAGTGGGACTGCGCCTTCATCAAATAGCCTGGATGATCTGAAGAAAGGCAGTAGGACCGCGCCTTCATCAGGAAACCTGGATGATCTAAGGAAGGGCGGTGGGACCGTGCCTTCATCCGGTATTAACTCTATAGAGCTACATCTCTCTACTTCCAAAGATTCATGGGTATTAGATACCAGGACTGAATGTCACACATGCACTAATATATGGTGGGTGAAAGTAGGAGAGGTTTGGAAATCACGAAGTGGACCTCAGAGTTGTGGCAACTGCTGTAGGATCCATGAGTCTTGCTTTGCCAAGTGGCCTTGTCTTAGTGTTGTATAATGTATATTGCATACCTACTTTTAGTAGGAATATTATATCTGTATCCGTGTTTGACAAGGAAGGATATAATGTTAATATTGGAAATGGAGTTTTCAATGTTCTATGCAATGATATGTTTTTATACAAGTACTGACTTGGTTGAAGGATTGTACATATTAGATATGGGTAACAATGCCTCAAGTTCTATATATTACGTTAATACCAAGAGGTCTAAATCTAACGATTTAAACCTAACTCTGTTATGGCACTGTCATTTGGGTCGCATAAACAAGAAGCGCCTATCGGCACTTCAGAAGTGCGGACTTTCAAGTTCATTCGAATTCCATTTGATCGATAGGTGCAAGGTTTGTTTGATGGAAAAAATGACTAAAGTGCCCTTTATCGATTGCGATGAAAGGGCGGGTGAATTATTAGGGCTGATACACTCGAATGTGTGTAGACCAATAAGTTCACTTTCCAGGAGGGATTTTAGCTACTTTATCACATTTACTTATGATTACAGTAAATATGGTTATGTCTATTCGCTGAGACATAAGTCTGAAGCTTTTGATAAATTCAAAGAGTTTCAGACTAAAGTAGAAAACCGGCTCGACAAAGGTATTAAGGCACTTCGATTGGATCGAGGTGGAAAATACTTGAACACAAAGTTATTAGATCATCTAAAAGAGAATGAGATCCTTTTGGAATGGACTCCTCCTAGGACACTGTAGTTGAAAGGTGTAGCCAAACGGAGAAATCGGACATTGTTAGACAATGGTCCGTTCCATGATTAGTTGGACTGATCTCCCAATCTCTTTCTGGGGTTATGCTCTAGAGACGACCGCATTCATAGTGAATCGGGCTTCGACGAAGGGTGTGGAAGGGACACCATTTTAAAATGGTACGGGATGATGCCCGCTTTGTCCTTCCTAAAGATTTGTGGTTGCGAGGCTTATGTGAAACATTTGGTTTCGACTAAGCTCGAACCAAGATCTGAGATATGCACCTTCGTGTGGTGTCCCAAAGCAACAAGGGGATAATATTTCTACAATCCCAGTGAGAACATGGCGTTCGTCGCATGGGGTGGGGTCTTTATGGAAAAGAAGTTTTGTTTCCAAAGACGTCATTGGAAGGACTGTGCATCTCGAAGAAATTCAGGATGGTACAGATCTGTCTAAACCAATTGACAACCCAGTAGAAAGGAGCCAGAGATTGTCGTAGAGTGAGAACCAATTCCGGTTACAATTCCGGAAGGTCCAAGGCGATTTGAAAGGGTCAATCTTCCACCTCCAAGATATGGTATCCGGAGGTGACAATGAAGTCATGGTGGATCACGATGATCCAGCCACCTTTCAAGAAGTCGTGGATGGGCCCGACTCTGAGTTATGGCTGGGAGCCATGAGGGAGGAAATGCAATCCATGTCGGACAACTGAGTCTGGGAACCAGTTGATCCCATCAATGGTGTGAGGACCATCGGATGCAAATGGATCTTCAAGGTGAAGATGGACATGGATGACAACCCTCTGATCTACAAAGCTCAACTGGTGGCGAAAGGTTATAGGTAGATCCAATGGATTGACTATGAGGAAACCTTCTCCCTAGTGGCTATGGTCAAAATCGATCCAAATTCTTCTTGACATAACTGCGTATCATAATTACGAGATATGGCAAGTGGATGTCAAAACCGCTTTCCTAAATGGAAATTTGACTGAGTACGTTTGTATGTCTCGGCCCAAAGGTTTTGATGATCCGAAGAATAAGGGAAAGATTTATAAGTTGTTGAAATCCATTTATGGATTGAAACGAACTTCTCGGAATTGGATCCTTCGTTTTGATGAAGCTGTAATTGGATTTGGCTTAATCAAGAACGAGGATGAATCTTGCGTTTATAAGAAGGCTAGTGGGAGCAAGATTACCTTTCTGATTCTCATTGAAAATGACATCCCAACCTTGCACGAGACTTAAGCTTGGTTGAGGAAGTGATTTTCAATAAATGACTTAGGCGATGCTTCTTATATCTTAAGGATTAAGATATGTAGAGATTGCACCAAGAGGGTCTTGGATTTATGTCAGAGAACCTATGTGAACAAGGCATTGAGTAGGTTCTTAATGCTCGATTCAAAGAAAGTACTCTTACCCACTATTCATGGCATTTATCTCACCAAGACTCGGTGTCCTAAGACAGCTGATGAGCTGAAAATGGTGATGAGAATCCTATGCGCCTGGGGACATGATCGATCATATATGCCATGACATGTATGGGACCGGACGTCTCGTAAGCCTTATGTTGTACCAGTAGACATCATTCTAACTCGGGGGAAAGATGATGCTGAACTAGTCGTCGAAGGATGAGTAGACGCTAGTTTTCCAAGACAAATCCAGATGACTTTAGAAGTCAGTCAGGATATGTGTTTAGGCCGAATGACAGAGCTTTAGCTGGGAGAGCGTAAAGCAAGATACCATTGCCGAATCTACGATAGAGGCCAAGTACATGGATGCTGTAGAGGCAGCTAAGGAGGCTATGTGGATTTGGAAATTCATGGTAGGGCTGGGTGTAATTAAAAACCCATCCAGCCCGGTGAATCCTTTTGCGACAACACAAGGGCCATTGCGCAAGCTAAAAGCCCAGATCGCATAACAAATCCAAACATGTATAGCGGCGTATCCACCTCATCAGAGAAATACTGAACTGCGGTGAAGTGAAGATAACATATATTGCAACAGATGATAACATAGCCAACCCTTTGACTAAGGCAGTGTCACTGCATGAACATGTTAGACATGTAAAGTCGATGGGGATTGTTAGTCTTAGTGCCCGTAGTTCAATCCTAAATGTCCAAATGTATATATCATCGTTAGCAATGAAATTAAAGCGGCTTTATATTACTTATGTGTTGGAGTAATATATCGACGTGTGCTCTGATCTATGCCCACCATGCGAATAGAACCATAGATCGAGATAGATCACACTAGATGGGTCCCTAGTCAACAAAGGTTCACTAGAAGCGACTAGTATGAAAGATGGCTCTTTATGGCTTACGTTCTGTTAGTCATTGGAATGGGATTCCGGAGTCTGATCATAGATATCATGTGGGACATGATATTGGACGACCCGCCCTGAATATGTGCCATAGATTAAGTCATGAACATATTCAGTGTTGTAGCTTGTCATGTATCCTTAGACCAAGGAGTCTTTGTGATCGCTATGTAGTCAACAACTGAGTTTGACCTTAGCCTAACGTTGTCCGTAACAGGGCTTCCATAACGGCCAGGATTGGCTTGGGGACGGGCTACATGAGTGACACGAAAGGCGGCTAAGGGATTTATCCCTCATACTGAGGTATGGGAAAGATATCGGTTCTCGGCCGCTTGATTGAGAGTGACTGAAAGAATAGCATGGCCATGCACATGATACTGGGTATCATATCTTCAGTCATCTCACATATCAAGGAACGGTGATTGAGAATAATAAGGATGGCGGCTCTATGCCTTATCTCAATCAGGATATCGGAGATAAAAGGATAATGACAGGGATGACGGAAATGTTATAATCGACAGGGTCGATTCGTTATGCAGTGTCAGGCAATACTAAAGTCTCGTTAGTTGCCACTTAAATAGGATCAAGTAAAATGGGATTTTACGTTGATCTATTGACATGCATAAACCTAAGGGTCACACCGGAGGATGAAACTCATTGACACATTTATGGAGAATGACCAAAAGGGAGTTGTCTCGGTACATGATCAAAACTGGGTTTTGAGTCATGTGCCCGTAAGTGAATAGGACTTTACGGATCAAGACAAGGCTTGGAGTCTTGGGATTGATCGCGTCGGATAATGTTGGACATTTCCGGTATGGAAGGCTTGGAGGCGATGAGCGAATCACGAGACCTCGTTGGAAATGGCCACGTGCCATGTTCCAAGAGGCCCATGGAACTAATTAATCAAGTCTTGATTAATTAGTACTAAGTAAGGAAGACAAGTATGGGTTTTGTTATGTTTAAGTCATCTTTTTTCAACATAACAAACTCAAGACAAGAATAGGAAACACAACTTCTCTCCCCCTTCCCTTGCAATTTCAGGTTTGGCAAGTTCCCTCCTCCATTTTTGTGTTCTTGAGTCCTCAAAGAGAAGAACTACGTGGCTTTGATTCCCATGTGGATACGTAGGCGTCTTGGAGACTCAAGCCAATCATTCGTTAACCGGTGTTCTTGTTTTGGTAAGAATTAGTGCTGAATTTTTCTCTTGTGAATCCATTCTTTGTTAGTTGTTTCATGCTTTTAATCGTCTCTTGGTTTTCCTTGATTTTCCGCTGCGAGTTGGTTCATCTCCAACCATACCTCGAGACCCAACAGCCCGGACGTCAGCAGCGAGAAGTTTTATTAGAGGAAGACCATAAGGTAGGGAAAGTACTAACTCTTCGTGTACTTCAATATCTAGTATGCCTAGGTTAATAAAACCGGAAAGGTCCTATAATTGCATATAGGATGCGAATAACTAGAATAATTGTCTTTCGATTACTAATAGTCGGACGTGTCTAGTATGCATGCGTAGGATGTGAATAACTAGCTTAACTCGCTTTCAATACTTGGGAATTGCTTTACTGGTAGAAAGGCCGAGATGAGCCCTAGGATTGTTTGTGTTTGGCTCACTTGCTTTGATTGCCCAGTTTGGATAAGATAAGAGTCTAATACAACTAGATGTCTTGAATATTGAACTTTAATCCTTGAATGATTATTTGATCGAATGCTTGGATGAATGATTGTATGAACTTTGAGTGTAATTGATTGTGCTAAATGGTACATGGTCGGGTGAATGATAGACCGATGGAGTGCAATTGGTAAGTATATCGGTAAGTGTAAAGTTATATTGATTCTTGTGGTGTGCATCCATGGAATTGTGATTTGCTAAGCTATGATTGCTCCATGATTGTTTAGTATGTTATTCCCTTGTGAGTCTTTATGTTGGTTTTGTACCGGTATGGTACTCACGCTGCGGTGTGGGGTAGTGCCTGTAAGGACCCTGCGGGGCATTGATTATTGGACCCTGCGAGACATTGGTTATTGGACCCTGTTAGTCTTAGTGCCCGTAGTTCAATCATAAATGTCCAAATGTATATATCATCATTAGCAATAAGATTAAAGCGGCTTTCTATTACTTATGTGTTGGAGTAGTATATCGATGTGATTTCTGATCTATGCCCACCATGCGAATAGAACCATAGATCGAGATGGATCACACTCGATGGGTCCCTAGTCAATAAAGCTTCACTAGAAGCGACTAGTATGAAAGATGGCTCTTCATGGCTTACGTTCTGTTAGTCATTGGAATGGGATTCCGGAGTCTGATCATAGATATCATGTGGGACATGATATTGGACGACCCGCCCTGAATATGTGCCATAGATTGAGTCATTAACATATTCAGTGTCGTAGCTTGTCATGTATCCTTAGACCAAGGAGTCTTTGTGATCACTATGCAGTCAACAACTAAGTTTGACCTGAGCCTAACGTTGTCCGTAACAGGGCTTCCATAACGGCCAGGATTGGCTTGGGGACGGGTTGCATGAGTGACACGAAAGACGGCTAAGGGATTTATCCCTCATACTGAGGTATGGGAAAGATATCGGTTCTCGGCCGCTTGATCGAGAGTGACTGAAAGAATAGCATGGCCATGCACATGATACTAGGTATCATATATTCAGTCATCTCACATATCAAGGAACAGTGATTGAGAATAATAAGGATGACGGCTCTATGCCTTATCTCAATCAGGATATCGGAGATAAAAGGATAATGACAGGGACGACGGAAAGGTTAGAATCGATTGGTTCGATTCGCTATGTAGTGTCAGGCAATACTAAAGTCTCGTTAGTTGCCACTTATATAGGATCAAGTAAAATGGGATTTTACGTTGATCTATCGACATGCATAGACCTAAGGGTCACACCGAAGGATGAAACTCATTGACACATTTATGGAGAATGGCCAAAAGAGAGTTGTCTCGGGACATGACCAAAACTGGGTTTTGGGTCATGTGCCCGTAAGTGAATAGGACATTACGGATCAAGACAAGGCTTGGAGTCTTGGGATTGATCGCGTTGGATAATGTTGGACATTTCCGGTATGGAAGGCTTGGAGGCGATGAGCACGTCACGGGACCTCGTTGGGAATGGCCATGGGCCATGTTCCAAGAGGCCCATGAAAGGCCCATGCAACCAAGGCCCATGGAACTAATTAATCAAGTCTTGATTAATTAGTACTAAGTAAGCAAGACAAGGATTAAGGTGTTGGTGATTCACCACCTAACCCATCTTGTCTTGCCATACTTAGCACCATGCTTGTCTTACTTCACACCATGCTTCACACCTTACTTGTCCTTGATGGTTGTTGATGGTTTAAGTCATCTTTTTCCTACAACAAATCACAAGACAAGAATAGAAACATAACTTCTCTCCCTCTCACACTACAATTTCGAGTTTGGCACTTTTCCCCCCTCTTGTTGTGTTCTTGAGTCATCTAAAGAAGAACTACGTGGCTTTGATTCCAATTGGATACGTAGGCGTCTTGGAGACTCAAGCCGATCATCGTTTCTTTGGTGTTCTCTTCCTTTTCTTGAACTAGTTGGTAAGGAAACATCCATATTGTTTATTCTCTTGTGTATCTAATATTTGGTAGTGTTCTATGACATGGTCTCGAGTTATTTCCGCTGCAAATATGTGTTCATACCCTCCATCGAGACCCAACAGAACCTGCGGGGCATTGGTTATTGGACCCTGCGGGGCACTGGTTATTGGACCCTGCAGGGCAATTGGATGGTTTACCCTGCGGGGAATGGTTACTTGTTGATTCACCCAAGTATATGCGTCCTGCGGGAGCATTACCTTGGTTCTCGATGATCTATGGTCTTTTGGAGACGTTTCGGAGGGTTCCGACGAATGCGTCCTCATATGGATGTTTCCGGTATCCTCGACGTTATACGTCTTTGTGATGTCATGCGTCTCCTCTGAACCGAGGGAAAATCCGACATGACACAAAGAGTATTGTTGATCGGAGTGTGGTGACTTCATGTCCCACGGTGGCACCTAAATGCTCTCTCGCTCTCTCTCTCTCTCTCTCTCTCTCTCTCTCTCTCTCTCTCTCTCTCTCTCTCTCTCTCTCTCTCTCTCTTCTCTTGATTGTTAAGTAATGTGTTGGTTCCCTTACTTTCCATGATTATTGCTATCTTCTTAAAAGCGTTAAATACCCGTTTTATTCCCGTATTTCAACATCTTCTTAGTTCTTCGTGCTATTGAGACTCGAACGAAATTGTGAATTTTTATTTATTAAACTCAAAGGCATGCCCTGTTATTTATTTTCCCTACTGAGCGTAAGCTCACCCCTTTCTGTTTATTTACTGTTTTTACAGGCTTGCGTGATGAGTAGAGGACTCGAGACTCGGGAGCTTCTGTGGGTCCGAGTGCTTATTCTTTAGAGACGTTTATGGTCTTACTTTTGGTTATGAACCTTATGTGTAAAGGATTTATTATGAGTTTTTACTTGAGATATTTTTATTGAACTAAATTTGGAGAGTTATATTGGATTTGAAACACTTCTGTTTGTTATATTTTGTATTATCTTCAAGTCACGTCTCGAGTCCGGTCAATACCGGATTTGGGGCGTGACAATTTGGAATCAGAGCCTGGTTTCATTTTGAACTTGTTTGCAAAACCTCGGACCGCACGTCGATTAGGTGGGTAGAGTTAGGAAGTCTAAGTTTGGTACTCAGTGACGTAGTCGGAATTATTCGATACGTATAGTCGGAACGATAAAAGTCTTTATGATTTGAGCGCCTCTATTAAAGGTTGGAACTTTTTGATATAATGGGATTTACTTTACGTGTGTCGTATGGTCTAATTGCTATGCCTCAGTGATCTGGGATGTCGACGGTTGAGATCAAGGTTGGTCCAACGAGCGATGATCGAATCGTTGTAAATTGGTTGTTGAGTAAACCATTTGTTAACTGTGTTGCCACTGTGGTTGGCCGTTTCAAAATTCCTCAATTTGAAGTATTGGCTTTTTCAATTGTTGACTTGTTTAAGTGATGACCGTTATTTGAGAATTAAAGTTGAAAGTTGACCCGAAATGGGAGTTTAATTAAATAAAGGGTAGAACCCGAACGATACTGCGGTATCCTACAGTGATGTGAACTTTGTGATGATTGTATGCCTTGTTTGCTGGCTTTTACCTGACTTGGATTGTTAAGATGTCCCGCCTAAGCGGATGATTAGTGGAAAATACGAATAGGTCATGCCGAAATTTCTGTAGAACTGAAGTGTTTGTACTATCACGGGCTGACTCAGGGGCGCCACTGTAGTCGAGCGTGATAGGGGGATGTCAAGTGGTTACAACAAGATTCGGGGACGCCTGAATCGGGTTGTAACGACGTGAGATCGACATGAATGTAATGATAGAAGTTAAAGGAGTGAGAGCTTATGAAAATGAAATAAATGCTAAGATTTATGGAAGTGATCGTGTTACGATTCTAGACCCCACGTGCTGGGAAGATACCCGATCGAGGGGTATGCCTGTTGCCTTGTGATTTGTGTGAATTACTTGAAACTGTTCCTCCCGTGGGAGTTGATTGATTTGATTGAACCGCTGCATGCTGTTGTGAGACACACTAAGATGCGGCCTTGTATGACTATATATAAAGTATTATATATATCTACTGAGCCTAAGTGTTGTTGGTCATTATATGATCCTTGTGGGACGCGCGTGAACGTCCTAGTGTTTTGATCGAACCGTTTGTTCTAAACTGGAAAACTGAACATGTGCGTTATCCATGAAGCGGGTATACGACATGCCTCGTAGTTACGTTCCGAGGGGTACCAGGAGACGCCCAGCTGGGGGCCCGAGTCAGACACCTGTTTCTGAGCAGGCAGTGGCGGCTAGCGCCCAGGGTGCTGCTTTTACAGAGCACCAGAGTTTTGAGGGTGGACCGTCAGAGTAACCACCCAGGACTTCTCCAGACGCTGAGCCGACTCAGGAGGCCCCTCTAGAGGAGGTGGTTCGCCCAGTGCTGGCAGCGATGAGCGTGCGGCAAGGGACTGTAGCACTGGCACCAGAGCCCGTGCCTACTACCGCAACAGTCGCTAGTGAGAGGCCAGGCTAGCTTGACAGCTCCACGGCCCAGGCCCGCAGGGATTTTTGTAGACTCGGCACGCTGGTCTACTCCGGGGGAGCAGACCCTGAGGCAGCCGCAGGATGGTTGGAGTGGGTTACCCGCAACCTCGATACCTCTGGAGTATTGGAGGGACATCTGAGGGTATCGTTCGCTACCTTTCAGCTCGAGGGAGAGGCGTGCTTTTGGTGGCAGTCGGTGCAGACTAGTGTTGGGGATGACTATCAGTTATTCAGCAGGCTGTTCCTGGAGCAGTATTTTCCTCGATCCATTCGAGATGAAAGACGCCAGCAGTTCCTGGAACTGCGTCAAAGAGGACTGACCGTCTCTGAGTATGCAGTGAGATTTATATCCTTGGGCCGCTTTGCACCGGAGCTGGTGCAGACTGAGGACAGTCGCTGCAGACGATTCCAGAGCCGGCTCATCCCGTCGATTGCTGACAGGGTCACCGCTTTCAGGACAGAGGTGTACTCTACACTCGTGGATCAGGCTTTAGCCATAGAGATGCATTTCAGGGAGACCGCAAGAGCGCGGGAGATCAGGGCGAGGCCGAGTGGCTTTCTGCGATCGTCCGAGAGTCGCGACCAGCGCATGCAGAGAGTTTTTGGATCCTTTCAGCCTCAGTTTCAGTCTGGTGTCATGCGCCGGGCAGGGGCTGTAGCATCAGTTGGACCCGCCCCGGTGGCACAGTTATGTACCCTGTGGAGACAGTAGGGCCACATAGCCCGAGACTACCCGAGGGGCAGCGGACCTGCAGATCGACCATAGAGGGTTGGAGATAGACAACAGGTTGATGAGAGGGCATGCTACCAGTGTGGCCGACAGGGGCACCTTGCCTATGTTTGCCCCGATCGAGTGGGAGGAGCGCCCGCGCCGAGACCTCAGCAAGCTCAGGCTCGTCAGGCACCTCCTGGCAGACCACGACAGGCACAACTTCAGAGAGCTCCGCGTCAGGTGGCGGGAGCACCAGCCCAGAGACACCAGCCCAGACTTCAGCAGCAGGTGGCACTACCACCACCACCGAGAGGAGGACCACCGACACGGTAGAGCCGAGTTTATGCAGTCGCAAATACCAGAGCTGAGGGACTTGATACCGATCTTGAGATCGCTTAGAGTACTTGTTACTATTTATATGTTTGATTTGTGTTTGCTGACACTTGAGTTTTACGCTTGGTCGTATTGTTTTCGTGGTTAATTTATGTTGGAGCGAAATTAAAACGGTTGAGCCCCGTATCTTAACACGCCAATGAGAGGTGTGGTAGGTACGACTAGTGTCAGTTTGAGTTGGAAAGAGGAGTATTAGACCTAGTAGTACAGAAAGTTATGTCCTTCTTCGAGAGTACGGATCGAGTTTTAAGAACCGATTGGTGAAACAACAGGCGTTCATCGAATGCTATCGGCAACGAATGCCCGAGCAGTGAAAGGCTGCAGCCTAGACCAGTAAACGGTCCCACCGGTCACAGGAGATGACCGAGTGACGATAAGATCAAAGTAGCGCAGCAGAAGCGTTGTGGACTCATAACCCATAGGAGTCGTAATCTACAACTTCTTCTACCCCCACTAGAAGATCTAGGTCATAAGATTCGAGCCTTGAGATGATCCTTTTGTATTGACACTCTCCGATTAACAAGCGAAGAGTTGGACAAGTGTGTGCCGTACGTGTGAGATTAGATTGAAGTGTGTTCTTTAAGTTCTTTCCAGAGGAGCCGATTAGATCGCTACCAGTTCACGAAGTCGACATCATGGTTAACCTGAGACCAGAGAAGATGCCAACATCCTTAGACCAGGAAGACCCGCGCCAACGGAGTTGACCAACCCAAGACGTCAGCCGAAGAGCCAAGAAGACGGAGGACTTTTCCGAGCGCACCGCCGCGAAGATTGCAGCACGACTTCAAGAAGGAGCGGAACGGAGCGCTAAGGAAGCACGAAGACCACTGGAAGCTGGAAAGCATCAAGTTGAAGAATCGACACTCAGTACCGACGCGACAAGTTCCAGAAGAAGACAACTAACAACGACGACACCAAAGGTCGGAACATGTAGCGACATCAAACGACATGTCCAACAAAGCAGAATACGAAGAACGCCAACCGAGTACTAAGACGTATCTCGGACGACAAGGGAAGAACGAACGCCAACGCCCCACGAGGACTAGCGTAACCGCTAGCAGTAAGAGCACCTCACGTCGAGATCCGGAAATAGTTAGCGTAATACGACTACCGTGAGCTTCCAGGCCTATAACAGAGGGCACCGCACGAAGCATCGCATGGTAGGTCAGGTTTTGTGCCATGCAGAGCACAAAGAGAATTTCGAGTTGACCAGTGACTGGTCCTAAGTTGTTTGAAGGATGTTTGAAGATTTACGCGCAAGGTACCCCAAAGACCGTTCAAATTCTCAAGATTTCAATGCTTGTTGTGGACTTATTATGGTGATGACTCAGATGAAACAACTTATGAGTTGGTCGATTGATCGTATGTGAGCAAGTGTCAACGGTAAGAGTTTTTTAGCTGGTTTGATAACCGTCGTGATCGGTCGCAGTTGAGTCTTGATGGTTTTCCCTTGATCTAGGATTGTGTTAATTGATGAATGGTTGAGTCATTATCAGGTTGAGAACCTTGAAAGGATTTACCCGGTGCGACCTGCTGATATGATTGGACAAGTGTGCCATGCTCGGTATGACATGAGCCTTTAATTGTGGTATGTTTTGAGGTACGCCCACCTTTCCACTAGATGTGATGAACAAGTGGTTGTTCCACACCCTGTAGTGTTAGTGAGATATTTTTTTTTGATGAATGCTTTGTGTATTACTTCCTTGTAATTTGTTATGGTCGGTCTTGACTTGATAGCATTTGAGTTATGTTGGGATTAATCCCCGTAGCAATCACTAAGGAGGAAGTTGAAAAGTAATGTTGGTGTGTGGTTCCGACCTTGTTCGACTTGTAGAGGGTTCCGGCAGGATACATGTGCCGACGGAAATTCCGGTATGGGATATCTAGGCCATTACCTAAGTTTTCTTAAGTGTTTGGATGTTTTTCGGTTTGTGTTGTTACTCGGTATTTCTTGAGTTGGTGAGACGTTGCACGTGTTTTTGTAAATTTTTGGGTAAGACGGTATTGCACCGCTAAGTGTGACGTTTGAGTAACTAGCGTGATCTAGTGAAGCACGATTAAGTGAAGGTTGCGTTGATTCGGGAGCGATTAAAGGGTACACGAATTCGACGGAAGTTTTACATTGATATACGACATCGACCTGTTGATTTTTTTTCGGTTGGTGTTCACGTATCTCTGAGGGCGAGCCCAAAGAAGGGACTATTGCGGTTCAACCGCGGCGGAGGCAAGCTAGCCCCGCGTTTTATCGGACCTTTGAGAGTTTGGGCAAGTTGGAGCCGTTGCCTATAGCCTTGCATGACAACGACGGCCCGGTAACGTGCATAACGTCTTCCACGTAACCCAGCCACGGGAGTACACTACAGACCCTTCCCACGTTATCGACTGGACAGACATCGATTTAGCGGATGATGTCTCATATGATGAGAAACCAGTTAGAACTTAGGATACACGGAAGAAGTTCCTACAGGACTAGACTATCCCACTAGTATGAGTGCAAGGGAAGCACCAAAGAGCTTAATCGACTTGGGAACACAAGGATAAATTTCGCGCAAAGTATCCCCACATGTTCGACATTTGAGATACTTCAGTTTAAATTTCAAGGACGAAATTCTTTTAAGGGGGGTAGATTGTAAGAACCGCCCCCGGTCGATCCCGGTCGAACCGGTGGATTTCGACGAAGTTTGACTTTCGGCCGGAAAAGTCAACCGATGACTCAGGAAGTTATTCGGGATCTTTCCGGGGCCCAAAAAGTTTAGCCGTCATCACGGTTAGCTTAGTTGGGTCATTTCCTTCAGTTTGACTGTAATATTGTAACAATCAACTTTTGGTCAAACTCGGACTTTTTATCGACTTTTTCCGATTAAAATTGGACTGCTGGATTTTTGTTCAAAGGAAGTGACTCCTATAATGCCACATGGCATTAGAGACTTGGATGAGAAGAAAATGAGTTGAAATGACCTTTTAACCCTCCTTAAAGACTTTAAATGGATAGAACTTGGAAGGGGCTTTTGGTCATTTAGCATTTTAGGTCATTTAAGGCAATTGTTGGAGACAATTCAGCCATTTCCTCCTTGTTGCAGCCGAACACCACTAGAGGGATAGAGAGGAAGAGGCAACATTTCTTGAGGAGGAAGAAAGGAAGAGAAATGAGTCATCTTCTAGCTTCTCCTTCACCAAATCATCTCCAAACATCTTGGTTCTTCATCATCTCCCCATCCTAAAGGTATGGATGGTCTTAACTTCTCATTTCATCCATTTTCTAGTTTGGGTTTTTGTGGGTTTTGGCTTGAGAATGAAGAACTAGCTCTAATGGTTGTTGTTTGGGGAAGAATTAGTGAAGTTAGATTGTTTTGTTTATGTTGGTTGGAGTTTTGATGAGACCCATTGAGGGTGTTGAAGATTGGAGGTTGTTGATGGTTATTTTGGAGTTGTTTGGAGCTGGAAATGGAGTTTTTTTGGGGTGAATTTCGTGGAATCCGAGTTGGGGAAGAAAGGGGAAGGTTCGGGTCTGGTTCTGCACGGAATGGGACCCGGAACGGGCCTGGTACCGGCACGGCGTGTAGCACGGAACGGGTTGGGTACCGGCACGGTACGCGGCGAGGAACGGTCCAGACTCCGGCACGGGACCTCGCACGGTCCGTGTCTGATTCCGGGTCGGTGCGTCGCGCGGTCCGTGTCTGGTACCGGGCCGGCCTATGATGCGGTCCGTGTCAGGTTCCGGACCGGACCGTGATACGTTCCGTATCGTATTCCGGGCCGGACGGTGACACGGGACGGACCAGATTTCGGATCAGTTTTCCAGAACTGAAACCCTTCCTTTTGAGTCCAATTCGATTCCAAAATCAATCCTTGGGCTTTATTTCTGTTCTTAGAGGACTGTTCTGTATTTTAAGTTGGGGAACACTCCGTTGAGTTACAAATTTTGGTATTGTGTGGTCCAAGACCGTGAGACCGTGCTCGAAGGAAGACGAGGACTTGGACCCTTGAGAGGACGAAGAGCACACTAGCCCGGACGTCAGCAGCGAGAAGTTTTATTAGAGGAAGACCATAAGGTAGGGAAAGTACTAACTCTTCATGCACTTCAATATCTAGTATGCCTATTAGGTTAATAAAACCGGAAAGGTCCTATAATTGCATAGAGGATGCGAATAACTAGAATAATTGTCTTTCGATTACTAATAACCGGACGTGTCTAGTATGCATGCGTAGGATGTGAATAACTAGCTTAACTCGCTTTCAATACTTGGGAATTGCTTTACTGATAGAAAGGCCGAGATGAGCCCTAGGATTGTTTGTGTTTGCCTCACATGCTTTGGTTGCCCAGATTGGATAAGATAAGAGTCTAATACAACTAGATGTTTTGAATGTTGAACTTGAATCCTTGAATGATTATTTGATCGAATGCTTGGATGAATGATTGTATGAACTTTGAGTGTAATGGATTGTGCTAAATGGTACATGGTCGGGTGAATGATAGACCGATGGAGTGCAATTGGTAAGTATATCGGTAAGTGTAAAGTTATATTGATTCTTGTAGTGTACATCGATGGAATTGTGATTTGCTAAGCTATGGTTGCTCCATGATTATTTAATATGTTATTCCCTTGTGAGTCTTTATGTTGGTTTTGTACCGGTATGGCACCCACGCTGCGGTGTGGGGTAGTGCCTGTAAGGTACCAACACCAAGGGAAATGCTGGTGTTGGGTAGTACCTAAGCCGAGGACTTGTGATCTGGTATGGTACCTACACCGAAGGAAATGCCGGTGTGGGGTAGTATCATAGCCGGTGGATTGGACCCTGCGGGGCATTGATTATTGGACCTTGTGGGGCATTGGTTATTGGACCCTGCGGGGAATGGTTACTTGTTGATTCACCCAAGTATATGCGTCATGCGGGAGTATTACCTTGGTTCTCGATGATCTATGGTCTTTTGGAGATGTTTCCGAGGGTTCCGACGAATGCGTCCTCATATGGATGTTTCCGGTATCCTCGACGTTATACGTCTTTGTGATGTCATGCGTCTCCTCTGAACCGAGGGAAAATCCGACATGACACAAAGAGTATTGTGTATCGGAGTGTGGTGACTTCATGTCCCACGGTGGCACTTAAATGCTCTCTCTCTCTCTCTCTCTCTCTCTCTCTCTCTCTCTCTCTCTCTCTCTCTCTCTATTCTCTTGATTGTTAAGTAATGTGTTGGTTCCCTTACTTTCCATGATTATTGCTATCTTCTTAAAAGCGTTAAATACCCGTTTTATTCCCGTATTTCAACATCTTCTTAGTTCTTCGTGAAATTGAGACTAAAAACGAAATTGTGAATTTTTATTTATTAAACTCAAAGGCATGCCCTGTTATTTATTTTCCCTACTGAGCGTAAGTTCACCCCTTTCTGTTTATTTACTGTTTTTACAGGCTTGCGTGATGAGTAGAGGACTCGAGGCTCGGGAGCTTCTGTGGGTCCGGGTGCTTATTCTTTAGAGACGATTATGGTCTTACTTTTGGTTATGAACCTTATGTTTAAAGGATTTATTATGAGTTTTTACTTGAGATATTTTGATTGAACTAAACTTGGAGAGTTATTTTGGATTTGAAACACTTCTGTTTGTTATATTTTGTATTATCTTCAAGTCACGTCTCGAGTCCGGTCAATACAAGATTTGGGGCGTGACAATACCTAATACACAAAAGACAACATCTTCTCAAACCGAGGTGTAAATGACAAGGTGCACAAATCTGGGTGGTGTTTAGAGGGAGCGTAGTATACCAAAGGGGTATGGAGAGGAGAAGCCTTCTTAGTTCCCAAGGAAGGTACCCGAGCTATCTTCTCTGTGGTCGCTATACATATCCTCACACTCTTCTTGCCCAATTCCACCCTGAGATTTTGATCCCCAAACTAAGTGTTCTTAGAGCTACAACAACATAAATCAAGTCATGAGACCTCTTGAAGTACATAAAGGAATACCATTGGCATTTTAAAACAAGTTTGACCTGACATCAACAATTGTAATGGGTCCAAAAGGAGTACAAAAGGGCTCTGAGTTGTTCAAAAATTGTAGAGTTAGAAAAATTGGCCAAAAAAATTGGATAAATCATATTAGGTAGTTCAATAGTTTGAGCTTTAGGTCCTTTCTGAATCCGGTCGAAAACGATCCAACCTTCTCTTCATGTAGGCCCAATCCGTGAAAGAGATCAGACACCACAACAACAAAGGATTGCTTTGTATTAGAGAGAGTAGAAGGTTTGGAAGGATCTCCCCTGACTTCAATCTCGGGTTTGGTAGATGAGGCACTGTTGGGAACAACACTTCCTCTACCGTTGTGGTCAGATCCTTGTGAGGTTGAGCTGGAAATAGTCTGTCCTCAAGCGGACGATTGACCACGACAGAAGGCCCACGAGATTTCTTTTTCAAGCCACGTTTTCGCCTCTTGTAATGGCTCTTGTCGGAGTCGTAGCCTCCCAAATCCTGATGCCCGTGACAGTCACGAGTTAGATCAAGCCCACAAGAGATATGCGACCAAGAGGACGAGGCTCTGTTTCTCTCTGGTGAGCTGCACCAGAATCGTTTCTGGCGATGCATATTGTCAAGCTTCTCCGTGTGAACAACCATATTAGTTCTTCCTCCTCCCAAAGCTTGCTGGTCATTCTCTAGATCAGGATCGATCACTGCGATGCTCACACATGTCTTTCCCTCTTCGTCGAGTCTCCGGGCAGCGAACCCTCTACGCCTACCTCTAATGGCGACACGACATAACATACCTGAATTAAGGTTTTGTGCTTACGACACGTACCAAAGTCATGGTTGCACATACTTATCGACTGACCTTCTCTTTTTTGTATTTTTAATTTTCCTATTTTTTTTCTTTTTCATTATAGTTTGGTCCGACTTTGATATTTTCATTGTTTTTCATCTCTATTTTTATTTCTTTGGATCAGTCATGTAACTTAAAATAAAGATCCGAGCATACTTATTTTTATTTTTGTTTCAGTTTATTCTGATTTATATTTTATTTTTCATCCAATTGTTTAAAATGTTTTGGATCTGTCATATGTACCCGAAATCAGATAAGTCTTTTTTTATCAGCAAAACAAATTTAAATTAAGGGTAAACTAAAAATGCATACCCTGAAGTTGGCACGTTTAACCGATAATTACCCTGAAGTTTAAAGTTAACTGATGCATACCTTGAAGTTACAAGTCGTAACCAAAAGCACCTTCCGTCAGTTATTTCCGTCTAATTACTATTCATTTTTCAGGAAAAACCCAAAATGCCCTCTATAATTATAATTATCCCTAATAAAATAAAATAAAAATAAAAATATTAAAATAAATAATTAATTAATTATAAATATAAAAAAAACTAATGCTTCTAACCTAAATAACTACGCCGCCTCTCTCTACCTCTTATCATCTTCACATCGCACACCAAGTTCCTCTCTACACCTCCAGCCCTTCATCACCGCCTCCCATCGCCACCCTCCGCCTCACCGTCATCTACGACTCCATGATGGCCTCCGTCGTTCACTGGGCCACCGCCTACGCCTTTCACAACGCCTCTTTCTTCTTCTTTTTTTTCTTCTTCAAAGTTTGGTGGTTTGGGTTTTTGATTACCAGTAGATTTTTTTTTTGTTCGGGTTTAGGGCTTGGTTGTAGAAAATTTTGGGGTTTCAGGTGGGTTCCAGATCTAGAAACCCCCAACTCGCTGAGCCAACCGAAGCCTCGTCCTCTTCTCTCTGGGATTCTGATTGTGGCTGAGATTAATGGGTTTCGGAATCCATGGCTAAAAATAGAGTTGTTCTTCATTTTGGAATCTATGGTTATTTTGTTCTTCGACTGTATCTTCTTACTAGAGTTGTTATGACCAGATGCAAAACATAAACTGGGGAGATTTGGATTTCATGTTTTGGGTTCTTATGCAATTCCATCAAGAACAAAGAAAGGATGGGGATCTGTATCCTTTTCTGCAAATTAAAAAAAAATTATAATTGAATGTTTGAGGTCTTCATGATTTAGAAGTAAAGCGTTGGAATTGGGAAATATGTATCCTCTTGCGCAAATACAAAAAAAAATGATTTTTTGATTATATATAAATTATAAATTAAATAAAAAGATTTTTTGAATACTAATTAAAAACTGGTTTTACAAAAAAAATATTTTTAAATAAAAAATAAATTTTATAAAAATAAAAATAATTTATTAGGATTAAGACTCTAATTAAAAGAGGGTTACTAAAAAATAAGAAGAAAAAAAAATGAAAACTAAGTTTTTTGAATTAAATTTGAATTTATAAAAAAATGATAAATGTTTTTTTAAATAATAAAAAAATAATTAGTAAAAAAGTATGAAAAACAATTAGAAAATAAAGTACTGAAAATTTTAAAATAAGAGAAGGATTTAAAAAATATTTTTATATTAAAATTTGAAATTTAAAAAAATAGTCTACAATTTGTAAATAAAAATTTAGAATTAAAAATAGAAAATTGAAAAAAAATGTAAACAAAGGAAAAGGTTAGAGAAAGGAAAAAATAATAATAAAAAAGAATTAAAAACTGAATTATGATAGGTTATGTAATAAAGAAAGGTAGTTGAGGGTATTTTGGTCTTTTTACAGTCTAACTGACGGAAGGGGTTTTGTGTTATATTTCGAAACTTCAGGGTATGCATCAGTTAACTTTACACTTCAGGGTAATCATTGGTTAAACGTGCCAACTTTAGGGTATGCATTTGTAGTTTACCCTTAAAGTAAACCTCTTTTGAGGATAAAGAGGAGTTACATAAAGGGAAAAAGAACAACTAACAACGGAAAAACAAGAAACAATACAACCAAAGAAACCCAACCCAAAGAAGGTACTACCCCGTTTCACACAGGAAGCCAACAAACATAAGAATCCAGAAGATGAAACACAATCCGCTTCACGTAGGAAGCCAACAAAAAAAAAACGGGGTCAAATACCCAAATTTAACAAACATGAAGCACAAAGAAAGAAAAAAAGGATCTAAAAATCCAAATTTAACCATCTTGAAGCACAAAAAGCTAGGGCTTCCAACACTGAAGCAAATGAACCGATAAAAACTTAACCCTACCCTTGTCAGAGCTGAACAACTCCCTATTCCCTCCTCACTCAATCGATTGGCTTCGGGTAGGAAAAAAATAAACTCACATCGGAATAAATAATAAAAAGAGAAGAAGTGTGCTCAAAGTTTTCTTTTCTTTTTTCTATCTTATACATGTGATGAATGGCTAAGAGTCTTGCATGTAAAGATAGTAGATTTTTATTTAATTAGTTAATTATTTAGTTAGTCGAAATAAGGTCCCACCTAGTTAGTAACTAACTAAATTATGTAAATAAGTTCCTTTGGTGTTCAGGGCGTGAGAGGAGGTGTCTTTCCAAAGTTCTGTGGGAGGTGGTGTGCAGGCCCAAGGACTCAGGAGGACTAGGTGTTCGTTCTCTTTCGTAGGTAAACACCAGTCTTCTCCTGAAATGGTGGTGGCGTTTTGCTACAGAGGGGGCAGCCTTCTGGAGGCGTGTTATTTGTGCTTGTTTTGGGTGGAGAGAGACTGAGTGGGACTTGGGATCGCTTCCTGTTCCCCCAAGGTCGTCCTCTTTTTTTCATTTGACATGTAGTTCGTTTGGATCGGGACCCTGGGTTTGCGAGGGTGCTTGGTCCTGGTACTCTGAGCTGGGTGGTTGGTTCTGGCACCACGATTCGTTTTTGGGAGGACCCGTGGCTTTTTGATACAGCAATGGCGACTCGTTTTCCCCGGCTTTACCGGTTGGTAGCAGGCCATCATGGGTCAGTTGCAGAGTTTTATGTGGATGGGGACTGGGCTTTTCTGTTTGATAGGGATCTTCGGGTTCGCGATGCCGAGGAGTTAGAGGAGTTGAGGGTCCGTCCGGTTGGTGTTCGTTTAGTACGCGAACGTCCTGATACGCTGGTCTGGTCTTGGGACTCGAAAGGGTTTTCGTCAGCCAGAGCTTTTCAGGTGATTGCTGGTTGGGTGGATCTAGAGGTCACTTCCTGGGCTTCTGTGATCTGGTCATTCCCTGTTCCTCCCAAGATCCATTTATTTGCCTGGTTGTTTGCTCATGGTGGGGTTCCCACTATCTCCTTCTTGGTGGATATGGGTGTTCCGATACCGTTAGCTCGTTGGGGGTGCAGGTTGTGTGGTTCAGGTGGGGAGGACTCTAGTCACTTGTTTGTCACTTGCTCTTGGACTTGGAGGGTTTGGTCTCTGATTCTGGGTTGGTGGGGGAGTTGTGGGCGTGCTTCCGATGTCGCCGGTTCTGTTTCTTGAGTCCTGGACCTCTCTGTTGGGTTCGCGTAGGCTGAGGTCTGCGTGGAGTGGTATCGGTTTGTTGTGTCTTTGGCAGATTTGGTTGGAACGCAACCGTCGTGTCTTCTCAGGGTCTACTGCTATCGAACCAAGCATTCTGCTAGCTAGGGTTCAACATGGATCTTTTTCCAGTTTGGGAGCGGCAGGTCGTTCTTTCACCTTCCTCGAGTGGGTTGAGACGTCGGGTGCTCCGCTGACTAGGAGCGCCTAAGGATGGACTGTTGTTTGCTGTGTCATGTTTGAGGAACTCATCACCTTTTCCCCTGGTCCTCCTCGGTTTTCTCTTACCAGGTCTAGTGAGTGCTCGTTCAGGAGTCGTTTTGGGGTTGCTTTACCTTGGTAGGGTCCGGTGAGTACTTGTTCCGGAGTCGCGGTTTGGGGCCGATCTGCCCGGTTTCGGGTGGAGGGGCACGAATCACTTAGCCTTCTTGAGGCCAGAGGATTCACCCGTGCGGTCTCCTGTGGTACTGTTCACTAGTCCGACCTAGGTTGCCCGAGCGGTCTCCTGAGGTACTGTTCACTAGTCTGGTGTAGTTGTTGTGGTGGACCGGGGTGGCTTTTTTGTCTTGTTCGTTTGTTTCTTTTGTTACTTTCGGCCTTTAGGCCGTTTTGTTGGACTTTGGTTTGGTTGTTGTGGTTTTTAACCAGGACCCACACTTCCTTTTTAATGCACTTCTTTCTCTCTGATCAAAAAACTAACTAAATTAACTAATGAAGTTGGATTCATCTGGTCAATAATCAACTAGGTAATCAATTGGGCCTTTGGAGACTTGGTCCGCCCATGAGCCTTGTGTGTGGGGCCCACAGACCAAGCCCATCGAGGTCCCATGACACTCTCATTGTCTCCAATGCCTTCTACTTCAGATATGTCCAACATTATCCGACGAGATCGTTCCCAAGACTCCAAGCCGTGTTAACTTGCCGCTTGGCCCTTTCTCCATCAATGTGTTAATGAGTTTCATTCTTTTGTGCGACCTTAAGGTTTATGCATGTCTATGGATAAACATAAAATATCATTTTACTTAATCCTACAAGATTGGCAACTAATGAGACCTAGTATTCCTGCAATGCTTTCTCTCAGTGCTCTCCTCTACAATATCTCTTGTATGACCACTGAAGGTTCTCTGAACAAGGTAGAAGAGTTCAATGAAGGCTGGGAGGCTCAAAGTGTGTTGAGTGGTACACTTACCGGGGCTTCCTCCAGGGAAAAGTGTTTGGTCAGAGAAGCTTCGGAGAATCTGGTTGCCGATCCATTGGATAAAAGAGGACCACCCTCATCTTTGCGTGGGAAGGTGAAGCTTTCGTTGCTAGAGTCGAAAAGTGTGATAGAGAGGGTTGTGCGTTCTTCCTTGGCCGGGGGTGTAGGTGCCTCGACGAAGGGTTCGAATGGGACGAAGGGTGCCTCGACGAAGGGTCAGAGTTCGTCAACGATCGGCCCGACTTCATCCAAAGGTGTAAGGGTGGTTTCTAAAATTGAGATCTTTGTTTGGAATCTACCTTTCGATAGTTCAGAAGAGTGGGTTCGCAATTTTTTCAGCTCGTTTGGAAAAATCACGACCTGCTCTATGTTGCTCGTTTGAATAAGGTAGAGAAATTGTTTGATTTCATCACGTTTTCGTCAAAGCTATCAGCATCAGAAGCCATTGAAACATTCAACGGTTATCGTATTAATGGTTATGATCTGTTCGTGGCTCTAGCTTGGGCGAGATCGGACCGAGTTCGCAGTGATGCCATGAGGAACCAAAAACAGAGTATAACTCATGTAAGGGTGCCATACATGGTTCCATCTATTAAGAAGGTGGGTCGGAGGGTGAAGACTGGTAAAAAGGATTCATCGTGCGTTCTCAATGTGAAGCTCGTGTTAAGGGTTGAGAAGGATCGTATTTCGCTGCTCGAAAGTTCTTCCGTCTGTGTCATTTCTGGGAATTAAATTTTGGATTCTGTAGATCTGTTTGCGCCAAACTCGGTGACGATTACTGCGATAATGATCAAAGTCTCTCCTGTGGGCCAAAGTGTTGAAGCCCAGGTTGCAGTTTCGGTGTTGGGCCTTGAAGCGCAGGTTGCAGGGAAGAATAAATAGGTTGTGATGCTATTGTTCAAGACATAGCAGGGTTGGGTATCTTTGAAGCCCAGTCGGTTAAGAACCAGATCCACATTAATCCACCGAGTGTAGTTCTGTGTCCAAATAATTCTCCTAGTCAGCAGTAGCTAGTTGATGCAGCTTTGAAGATCACGGGCCTGGTTGTTGACATGATTCCTTGGAAGGGGTCTCTCCTTAAGCCTAGTAAGGGACGATCGACTAAGAAGGCATCGTGTAAGGATGGTACAATGGTTGTTTACACTTCTAGACCGGTAACACATTCGTCGAGCCGTGAGCGAGCTATTAAAGACGTACCTTCAAGTTCAAACATGTGGACTTGGGCTAAACTTAAGGCTCAACCTTTGAAGCCTAAGGATAAAGATTTTGATGACCCAACTCTAACCTCTGGAGGGGAAGAATGGGAAGAGGTCGTTTAAGGTTTCCTTTGTTTTTTTTTTGCACTTTGTCGTCCTCCACCTTCAAGGCTTAGCCTTTTAGCTCCCTTAGTTGGAGTTCCTTTGTAATCATGGCACTAGTCTTCAGACCTTTAGACCTTCATTTCTTAGGAATGTGTCTCTTTCTAATGAAAATCCGAGCTTATAAAAAAAACAAGACTTAGTATTGCATGACACTGCATAACGAATCGACCCTTTGTCGAGTCTAACATTTTCGTTGTCCCTGTCATTATCCTTTTATCTTTGATATCCTGATTGAGATAAGACATAGAGCCGCCATCCTTATTATTCTCAATCACTTCTCATTGATATGTGAGCTGACTGAATATATGATACAAAATATCATGTGCATGTCCATTCTATTCTTTCAATCACTCTCGATCAAGCGGCCGAGAATTGATATCTATCCTATACCGTAGTATGAGGGATAAATCCCTTAGTCATGTTTCTTGTCACTCATGCAGTCCTCCCCAAGCCAATCTTGGCCGTTATGGAAATCCTGTCATGGTTCAACGTAAGGCACAAGTCAAACTCAGTTGTTTACTGCATAGTGATCACAAAGGGTCCTTAGTCTACGACACTGAATATGTTCATGACTGGATCTATGGAACATATCCAGGCCGGGTCGTCCAATATCATGTCCCACCTGATATCTATGATCAGACTCTCCCATTCCAATGAAGCTTTGTTGACTAGGGTCCCCATCGAGTGTGATCCATCCCGATATATGATTCCATTTCTTTTGTGGACACAGATCAGAACACACATCTATATATTACTCCAACACATAATTAATATAAAGTTGCTTTAATTTTATTTCTAACGATGATATATATATATATATATATTTGGACATTTACGATTGAACACGGGCAGTACAACTAAAAATCTCACGCTTGCCCTAGTTCTAATCTAAACTCCAATCTATTCCCATTGACCTTACATGTTTCTCATGTTTAGGCAACGACACTGCCTTAGTCAAAGGGTCGACTATGTTATCATCTGTTGCAACATAGTATTTCTATGATGAGGTGATAACGCCGCAGTACGTGTTTGGATTTGTTATGCGATCTAGACTTTTTCGCTTATGCAATGGCCTTGTGTTGTCGCAAAATAGGTTCACCGGACTGGACGAGTTTTTAATTACTCCCAACCCCGCGGTGAACTTCCTAATCCATATAGCCTCCTTGGCTGCCTCTACAGCCTCTATATACTCGGCCTCTATCGTGGAAACAGCGATGGTGTCTTGCTTCACGCACTTCCAGCTGAAAGCTCCACCATTCAACATGAACATATATTCAGACTGAATTCTGAAATCATCTGGATATATCTGGAAACTAGCATGTACTTATCCATTCACGACTAGTTCAACATCACCCCCCCCTCGTACACTAGAAATGCGTCCTTAGTTCTTCTCAAATACTTGAGAATCGCTTTGACCCCTATCCAGTGTTCCTCACCGGGGTTAGACTGATGTCTATTGGAACAACACAAGGAATATGAGACATCTAGTCTCGTGCATATCATGGCATACATGATAGACCCTACCTCAGAAATGTATGAGATACACATCATCCTTTTTAGCTCATCAAGTGTGGGTAAGAGTCCATTCTTTAAATCGAGCATTGAGAACCTACTCAATACCTTGTTCACATAGGTACTTTGACTCAATCCCAAGACCATCTTGATGCGATGTTTATATATATTAATGTTGGGTCTCTTGGTAGTGTACGAGATGAACGAACTCACAACGGAAAAACAATTAGTACAAAGATACCATTAAAACCATGAAACAACTACCAAATATTAGAATCACAAGAAAATTCTAACCTTTCCGTCCTCTATGTCACTATACTTATTAGAATCCTATATAAGTGGCAACTAACGAGACTTTAGTATTGCCTGACACTAAATAACGAATCGACCTTGTCAATTCTAACATTTCCGTCCTCTATGTCACTATACTTTTATTTCCGATATCCTGATTGAGATAAGGCATAGAGTTGTCATCCTTATCATTTTCAATCATTGTTCCTTGATATGTGAGGTGACTGAATATATGATACCCAATATCATGTGCATGACCATGCTATTCTTTCATTCACTCTTGATCAAGCGGCCGAGAACTTATATCTTTACCATACCTCAGTATGAGGGATAAATCCTTTAGCCGTCTTTAGTGCCACTCATGCAGCCCATCCCCAAGCCAATCATGGCCGTTATGGAAGCCTTGTTACGCACCATGTTTGGCTCAGGTCAACTCAATTGCTGAATGCATAAAGATCACAAAAATTTCTTGGTCTAAGGATACATGACAAGCTATGACACATAATATGTTAATGACTCAATCTATGGCACATATTCAGGGCGGGTCGTCCAATATTATGTCTCACATGATATCTATGCTTAGACTCCGGAATCCCATTCCAATGACTAACAGAACGTAAGTCATAGAGAGTCATCTTTCATACTAGTCGATTCTAGTGAAGGTTTATTGACTAGGGACTCATCGAGTGTGATCTATCTTTATCTATGGTATTATTCGCATGGTACACATACATCATAACACACATCGATATATTACTCCAACACATAAGTAATATAAAGCCACTTTAATTTTATTGCTAACCATGATATTTACATTTGGAAATTTACGATTGGATTACGGGAACTAAGACTAAAAATTAATCCCTGAGATCTAAGCAGGATCGCCTAAGTCTTTCATTGAGAAACACTTACCTAACCAAGCTTTAGTCTCGTATAAGGTTGGGATTCCGTTTCCAATGAGCATTATGTCATCGACACACAACAATAGAAAGGTAATCTTACTCCCATTTGCCTTCTTATAAACGCAAGGTTCCAACTCCGAAAAGCTTGTTTCAATCCATAAATAGTTTTCAACAACTTACAAATCTTTCCCTTATTTTTCGCTGAGACATATAAACGTCTACAGTCAGATTACTGTTTAGGAAGGCGGTCTTGATATCCATTTTCCATATTTCATAATCATGATATGCATCTATGTCAAGATGAATCCGGTTCGATTTGAACATAGCCACTAGGGAGAAGGTTTCTTGATAGCCAATCCTTTGGATCTGCCTATAACCTTTCGCCACTAGTCGAGCTTTGTAGGTTTGAAGATTGTCGTCCATGTCCACTTTCACCTTGAAGATATATTTGCATCTGATAGTCCTCACACAATCGATGGGATCAACCAGTTCCCATACTTGGTTGTCCGACAAGGACTGTATTTCCTCCTTCATGGTTCCCAGCCATAACTCGTAGTTAGGTACATCCATGGCTTCCTAGAAGGTGGTTGGATCATTTTGATCCACCATAAGTTCATCGTCACCTCCAAACATAAAGAAACCATATCTCGGAGGTAGACGACTAACCCTTCTAGATCGCCTTGGTCCTTCCGGAATTATTGCAGGAACTGGTCCTTGCTCTACGGGCGTCTTTGGCTCCTCTACTGGGTTCTCTAGTGGTTCCTGAATAACATTAGGTGGACTTGTACCCTCCCGAATTCCTTCAAGATGTACAGTCCTCCCACTGACGTCTTTGGAAATGAACTCCATTTCCATAAAGACCCCACCCTAACGACAAATACCATGATCTCACTAGGTTTGTAGAAGTAATGCCCATTTGTTTCTTTGGGATAGCCCACGAAGGTGCATTTCTCAGATCTTAGTTCGAGCTTAATCAAATCTTTAGGAAGGACAAAACAGGTTTCTTCCTATATAATTTATCAAATGGTGTGCCTTCTACAACCTTCATCGGAGCCCGATTCAGTATGAATGCGGTCGTCTCCAGAGCATGACCCTGAAAGAGACTGGGAGATCAGTCCAACTGATCATGGACTAGACCATATCCAATAAAGTTCGATTCCTCCGTTTGGACAACCATTCAACTACGGTGTCCCGGGAGGTGTCCATTCTGAAAGGATCCCGCTCTCCACCAGATGATCTAAAAACTCTATGGTTAAGTATTTTCCACCTCTCACCGATCAAAGTGCCTTGATACTTTTCCCGAGTTACTTCGCTCTTAAACCATTTGAATTTATCAAAAGCTTCAGACTTATGTCTCATGAAATAGAAATAACCAAATCTACTGTAGTCTTCAGTAAATGTGATGAAGTAAAACCTCTCCTGGAAAGTGTACCCATTGGTCCACACACATATGAGTGTATTAGCCTTAACAAATCACCCACCCTTTCACCGCGACCGGTGAAGGGCACTTTAGAGTCATTTTTCTCATCAAACAAGATTCGCATCTATCAATCTAATGAAATTTGACTGGGTTAAAAGTCCGCACTTGCGAAGTGCTGATATGCGTTTCTCGTTTATGTGGCCTAAACGATAGTGACATAATAAATTTTGGTCTAAATCATCGGATTTAGACCTCTTGGCATTTACGTTATATATAGAGCTTGAGACATTGTTATCCATATCTAATATGTACAATCCTCCAAATATATCTTAGCACTATCATAAAATATATCATTGCACAAAATATTGAAAATCCCATTTCAAATATCGGACTTGTATCCTTCCTTGTCTAACACCTCTCGGTTTTGAGACTAGTTCAAGATAAGGACCAAGAACGTTTCTACTACTTGAAGATGTCGAGACGTGTTTAAAATGACCCGTCTTCTTCAGGTATCCACACCAACAAGTATTCCAAAAATCGCTTGTGTGCTAGCACAAAAGGAATAACTCTTCTTCTTTTCTCTCTCTCGTTTAATTCTTCTCTCTTTGAGAACAATTCTCTCCTTTTGCATGCTTACTCTTCCCAAACATGACCACACTATCTTATATTTTGAAAAGCCAACACATAGGCTTACAAACTTGACAAGTGGAGACATTTTAGGAGTAGTGAACATGCAAAAAAAACCTCTTTGAATTTTCGAAATCCAAGAGTCATTTTTGCATATAAATTTCCTAACATAATTTTATTCTATTAGAAATTGAAAACGAGTAATGAATAAATAAATTTTATATCAAATATAATATTGTTTAATTCAATTAATGGAATTCTAAAGTCCAATTGGGCTTGTTGTTGTGTGTGACCTTGTAGGCTCATACAACGTTTGGCAGTGGGCCCGAAATCCCCATTTCGTCCACATGTCATAGTTGGCCTCTAGCAAGACATTATGACTACCCAAACGTGTATGATGATCATCCATCTTATTTATTCTTTTACTACTAATATTTTAATCTCTTTGTCATCGATATCTCGATCGAATATAAGGCATAAGTCTGTCACCCTTATTTCATTCGAGTGTTGTTTCTTTATCTTAAGTAGACTACAATTGTAATAACTCGTTATCGATTCGCATGGCCATGCATTTTCATAGTCTCACTTATCAAGGGAAAAAATGATATCTGTCTCATATTTACATGAGGGACAAATCCCTTATCAGTCAACCACATCTCTCACATAGACAATTATGTATCCAACAATAATATTTATTGTTACCCGGTTCCGCGTCATGACGCACAATCATCTATGTAGAAACCCATGATGACTATAAGGTCAAAAGACTTAAGTCATATTACAGTACTAAGAAATATTCATGTCAGTTACTATGTAGTATTCTCACAGTGGGTCATCCGATACAATTTCACCAAATGACATCTATGACTTGACTTCATATCCAATCTGAATGATCAATCAAACGTGATCATCAGTCAATGTCATACTAGGCTTAGTATATCAATAAGACTCAGGATTATTAAAATACTACTCTTTTTCTTCTAAGAGTTTTACTATCAAGTCACGTACAATATGATCTTTAGAAAGAGTCGATTATTCACGCTATTAACATTTCACAAATGATAATAATTGTGCCAATGTATTAATAAATGATAATGTCATACAAGATCAATATTGGTCTAGTGCACAAAATTAACAATTCAATACCCGCCTGTCTACACCATTTCTCAATAAAAAAACTCATATGCCAAAACTCAAAAGCCTTAATCATTATCCGAGGGGATTTCTGAAGGGACATAAACAAGAGAGGTAGTATGAACAAGGTAGACTTGATTAGTACTACTCTACCTGCCAAGGAAAGATACTTAGCACGCAATAAAGATAAAAACATCCTTATACTTACTAATTACCATATCGTAGGTACCTAACCGTCTTGGAAAGGACCCCCAAAAAGAATCCCATATACGGGATAGGTAAAGTAGAAACCTCACAACCCGTAGCTCATGTAACATCAAACTTTCTAGAAGGGGAGATATTCAACAAAACAATAGTAGACTTTTGTAAATTAATCTTCAAACCCGACACTTCTTGAAAAGCCACTAACACTTCTTTCAAGTTGATCAACTTCTCGACATCTCTCCTAGAATAAAAAGTATAGTATCTTCAGCAAACTGTAAATGAGATATCGATATACTGGTGGAATCCAGCCTTATGCCTGCAAAATGCCCATCCCTCTCACTAACATCAACAAATCAGTGAAGATCCTCAACAACTATCAGAGTATAGGAAGGCGAAAGAGAACAACCCTGCCTTAGCCTATTCCTTAGAGGAAAGTCTCAACCTGGAACTCCATTCAATAAAACCGATAAATCCCATTCCCTAGAGGAAAGTCTCAAACTGGAACTCCATTCAATAAAACTGATAAATGAGACCCTGAAAACAACCCTTCACCTTTATCATCCACTAAGGCCCGAAATTCATATGCAAAATTGCTTCATCGATAAAGTCGACTTTCACGTGATAGTTTCGACTTTGGACCTCTTTACCAAATGGAGAATTTTCGAAGCTATCAATACACCTTCAATTAACTGCCTACTCACTGATCGAATCCGAAATAACTACTTTTAACCTTTAAGCCAAAACTTTCGCCATAATTTTATAAGAGCCGAACATCAAGCTAATGGGCCAAAATTCACTAGGAGTATCATCTTGGGAGTGCTTTCGAATCAATAATAGAAAAGTTGAATTTTGACCTTTCCACACTAAACTAGAAAGCGAAAACTCGTCAAAAAAACCTTTCAACATCATTCTGAATAATTTAACAAGAAACTTTATAAAACTTCAAAGTGAAACTATATGGTGGGATGATTTCTCTCCCCCGCACCTATCAATAGACAATTTAATATCATAAAAAGTATAGGGGGACTCAAGAGCATACCTTTGTTTAATCGACAGGGAACAAAACAGTAGTGGAGGTAACCTAATATCGGACAAATCAGGAGCCTAAAAACGAGCCGTAAAATGATATGCCATAAAAATTTATGTGTTGGGTCTTGAGGTAGGATAGGAGATGAACCAAATCGCAGTGGAATAACAAATAGTTATTGAGTTTCAGGACTGAAGACCACAACAAGATGGAGAGAACAAGCCAAAACCGAAATTTTGAGAAAAGATGACGTGTTGTTGTTTCTCCTTTTGTGTGTTGTGTCTCTTATGTTGAAAAGGATGACTCTTATGTCATTTAATCTCATCAACATAATAGAATAATAGTAAATATGAGAAAGAATGGTGTAGAGAAGAGAGAAGTTTGTGGTGAGTTGGTGGATTGAATCACCAACTACCCGATCTAACTAGTTTTGTTAGAACCATTTAGTTAAGACTTAACTAGTTGGTTCTATGGGCCTTTGGTGGCATGGGCCGCCCATGGGACTCAAGGGTGATGGCGTGTGGCCGTTCCCGACGAGGTCCCGTGACGAGCTCATCGTTTCTCCCCCTTCCATCCCGGACATGTCTAACATTATCCGACACAATCAATCCCAACACTCCAAGTCTTGTCTTGATCCGTAAAGTCCTTATTACTTAGGGGCACATGACCCAAAACCCATGTTTTTCCATGTCCATGTCAACTTCCCTCTAGGCTGTTCTCTATAAATGTGTAAATGAGTTTCATCCTCCAGTGTGACCCTTAGGTTTATGCATGTCGGTAGATCAACGTAAAATCAAATTTTACTTGATCCTACATAAGTTGAAACTAACGAGACTTTATTATTTTTTGACGTCTATGTCCCAATCCTTTTATCTCTTGATATTTTGATTGAGATAAGGCATAGAACCGTCATCCTTATTATTCTCAATCACTATTCCTTTATATGTGAGGTAACTGAATCTTTGATACCCAATATCATTTGCATGACCATGCTATTATTTCAATCACTCTCGATCAAGCGGCCGAGAACTGATATCTTTCCCATACCGTAATATGAGGGATAAATCCCTTAGTTGTCTTTTGTGTCACTCATGCAGTTCGTCCTCAAGCCAATCATGTCCGTTATGGAAACCCTGTCACAAGCAGCATTGAGCTCAGGTCAAACTCAGTTGTGTACTGCATAGTAATCACAAAGACTCTTTGGTCTAAGGATGCATGACAAGCTACGAAAATGAATATGTTCATGACTTGATCTATGGAACATATTCATGTCGAGTCATCTAATATCATGTTCCACATGATATCTATGATTAGACTCTGAATTCTCATTCCAATGATTAACAGAACGTAAGCCATAAAGAGCCATCTTTCATACTAGTCGCTTCTAGTGAAGCTTTGTCGACTAGGAACCCATCGAGTGTGATTTATCTCGATCTATGGTTCTATTCGCATGGTGGGCATAGATCAGAACAGATATTGATATATTACTCCAACACATAGGTAATATAAAGATGCTTTCATTTTATTGCTAACGATGATATGTACATTTGGGAAGTTTACGATTTAACTACGGGCACTAAGACTAAAGATCTCCCACTTGCCTTGGTTTCAATCTAAACTCCAATATATTCCCACTAACCTTACATGTCTTTCATCTTTAGGAAAAGACAATGTCTTAGTTAAAGGGTCGGCTATGTTATCATCCGTTGGAATATAGGTGATCTTCACTTCACATCTGTTCAGAATGTGTCTGGTGAGGTGGTAATGTTGCAGTACATATTTGGATTTT
Organism: Erodium maritimum; assembly: GCA_963921825.1. Lineage (NCBI taxonomy): Eukaryota > Viridiplantae > Streptophyta > Magnoliopsida > Geraniales > Geraniaceae > Erodium > Erodium maritimum. Next base: position 26,388,343 of record OY997592.1, read on the forward strand.
TTTATGCAATATGAGCTATTTAGCTTGTGCAATGGACCATTGTGTTGTCGCAAAATAAATTCACCAGGCTGGATGGGTTTTTAGTTACACCCAACCCTACCGTGAACATCCTAATCCGCATAGCCTTCTTAGCTGCCTCTGTAGCAACCATGTACATGGCCTTTGTCGTAGAATTGTCAACGATGTCTTTCTTTACGCTCTCCCAGCTAAAGCTCTATCATTCAGTATAAACACATGTCCTGACTGACTTCTAAAGTCATCTAGATCTGTTTGGAAACTAGCGTCTACATATCCATTGATGACTAGTTTAGCACCATCTTCTCCCAGGGTTAGATTGATGTCTGCTGGTACAACTTAAGGAATACCAGACGTCCGATCTTGTACATATCATGACATATATGATCAATCCTTCCCCCCAAGCGCATGGGATTCACATAATCCTTTTTAGCTCATTAGGTGTCTTAGGATACTGAATCTTGCTGAGATAAATGTCATGACAAGCGGGTAAGAATCCTTTCTTTGAATCGAGTATTGAGAACCTACTCAATGACTTGTTCACATAGATGCTTTGACTTAAACCCAAGACCCTCTTGGTGCGATTTATATATATATATATAAATTCCTAAGATATAAGTAGCATCGCTTAAATACTTTATTGAGAAACACTTCCTCCACCAAGCTTTTAGTCTCGTGTAAGGTTGGGATGTTGCTTCCAATGAGCACCTGAAAGGTAATCTTGCTCCCACTAGCCTTTTTATAAATGCAAGGTACATCCTCATTCTTGACAAAGCCAAATCCAATTACAACTTCATTGAAACGAAGATTCCAACTCAGAGAAGCTTGTTTCAATCCATAAATGGATTTCAAAAACTTACAAATCATTCCCTTATTCTTCGGATCGACAAAACCTTTGGACTGAGACATATAAATGTCCTTCGTTAAACTTTTATTTAAGAAAGTAGTTTTACATCCATTTTCCATATTTTGTAATCATGATCACAACTATGGAAAGAAGAACCTGGGTCGATTTTGACCATAGCCACTGGGGAGAAGGTTTCCTCATAGCCAATACCTTGAATCTGCCTATAACCTTTTTCCACCAGTCAATCTTTGTAGGTCTAAGGGTTTCTGTCCATGTCCATCTTCACATTGAAGATCCATTTGCATCTGATGGTCCTAACACCATCGATGAGATCAACTATTTCCCAGACTTGGTTGTCCGACATAGACTGCATTTCCTCCCTCATGGCTCCCAGCCATAATTCAGAGTCGGGTCCATCCACGACTTCCTTAAAGGTGGCTAGATCTTAATGATCCACCATAAGCCCATCGTCACCTCCAGACACAAAGTAACCATATCTCAGAGGTGGACGACTGACCCTTCTAGATCATCTTGGAACTTTCGAAATTACTACAAGAATTGGTTCCTACTCTTCGACCACTTTTGGCTCCTCCCTTTCTACTAGTTTATCAAGTGGTTCAGATTGATCCGTACCATCTTGAACTTCTAGATGAACAGTCCACCCACTAACATCTTTGGAAAAAAAATTATTTTCCATAAAGACCCAACTCCGAGTGACAAACACCATGTTCTTACTGAGTTTGTAATGTAGTATCCCCTTGTTTCTTTGGGATACCCTACGAAGGTGAATTTCTTAGATCTTGGTTCGAGCTTAGTCGAAACCAAACGTTTCACATAAGACTCGCAACCCCAAATCTTTAGGAAGGACAAAACTGGCTTCTTCCCGTACCATTTCTCAAATGGTGTCCCTTCTACAGCCCTCATCGGAGCCCGATTCACTATGAATGCGGTTTTCTCTAGAGCTTAACCCCAGAAAGAGATTAGGAGATCAGTCCAACTAATCATGGATCGGACCATATCTAACAATGTCCGATTTCTCCGTTCGGCTACACCGTTCAACTACGATGTCCTGAGAGGGTCTAGTCCGAAAGGATCCCATTCTCTACTAGATGATCTAAAACTCTATGGTCACGTATTCTTCAACTCAATCTAATCGAAATGCCTTAATACTTTTCCTGAGCTGATTTTGTACTTCAGTCTTAAACTTTTGATTTTATCAAAGGTTGTAGACTTATGTCTCATCGAATAGACATAACTATATTTATTGTAATCATTAGTAAATGTGATAAAGTATCTAAAACCCCTCTTAGAAAACAAACTTATTGGTCCACACACATCTGAATGTATCAACCCCAATAATTCGCCCGCTTTTTCACCGCGACCGATGAAGGGCGCTTTAGTCATTTTACCCATCATCAAGCCTCGTGTCTATCAATCAAATAAATTTCAAATGGACTTAGAAATTCGTACTTCTGAAGTGCTGATATGCGTTTCTTGTTTTTGTGGACTAAACGGCACCGTATAATTAGATTGGGTTTAAATAGTTGGATTTAGACCTCTTGGTATTAACATGATAAATCGAGCTTGAGGCATTTTTACCTATATCTAATATGTACAATCCTCCGACCATGTTTGTGTAAGCATAAAACATGTCATTTCATAGAATATTGGAAATCCCAATTCCAACATGGATACATATATAATGTTCCTAAAACTAGGTATGTAATATATATTATTTAGTACAAAACAAGGCCGCTTGGAAAATGAAGATTTATGGATCCTTCAACAGTCGCCACAACCATTATATTGTAACCCACTCCGAGGTCCACTTCGTTCTTCTCCAACATTCTCTTCCCTTCCATTTACAACACACTAGTGCATATGTGAGATTCAGCTCTGGTATCTAATACCCATGAATCTTTGGAAATAGAGAGATGTAGCTCTATAAAGTTAATACTTGATGAAGGCGCAGTCCTACTGCCCTTTATCAGGTCATCTAGGAATTTCCCATAATCACGTTTCCTACGACCAGGCTTCTGGAAATAGAAGCATACATTCTCATCCTTCTTATCCTTCCAGGATGGTTAATAATGATCAGGTGTCTCATCTTTCTCGCCAAGTGTGCAGGGGCCTTGCCCTTGCCACTACCAGTCTCCATCTTGAAACTGGATCCCTTTCGAACAATCAACGTATCCTTGGATTCCAAATCCCTAATATTCTTCTCAATAGTTACAAATACGCTATGTAACTGTGATATGGTATTGTCCATATCGTGCATGTGATAGTTCATGGTGAACTCAACATACGCCCGAGGAATGGAGCGTAGAACCCTATCTACTACCATCTCTGATTCTACCTTAAGACCTAGTTCATTAAGATGTTAGAGATACCCTTTCTTTTCACGACATGGTGGACAGCCTTATCAAGGAAATATTCTTTGTGTTTATATTTGAGGACTATCCTCAAATTTCTGTACCATTCCAGATAGTTTGTCTCATTAAGCATGACCCTGTCAAGCACGGTTTTTCTGACAAACTACTGCTTACTTTTGTCATTTGATCTACATGATAGACAAATTAATCAATAAACTGTATAAATTTTTTGAAGATCAAGTCTAAACACCAACCAATCATCTCTAAACTTTTAGAATCTAGAACCAAGATCCTTGATTCACTCGATCAAGATGAACAAAGGCTAACCACTTAATTGAGCTATGTAGGTAGGACTTCGTCCAATCATATCCAATGTGACTCTTGGCTAGGGTATGTACATATGTACACGGCTTACCATATATGATACCCTAGCTCAACCCTAGTTGAGAATTTTAGCCAAGACCACCAATTTTCAACTATGGCTCGTCACTATGTAGGCGCTCCACTAAGGCACACGCCACCCACATATGTCGTCCAAACCTACTACCCGCTTTTCCATGGATTATCTACTAAGTCGCACAACACCCATAGGATGGGGAGGTAGTAAGGTGTTAATAATTGCTATGAGCACATCAAATACATTGCAAATATAATGATGCCTCCAATTACATTCAATGTGATGACAGTTCTAAGGGCTCATATAACAAGGATCAAAATTCCAATTTATCTTTGCATGTGAGGTTATACGCTCGGTAAGTAAAGTTAAGCATGCAATTCTAATAAAAAATAACGTGATAAATGTACGCATAATATCCCCCTAAACTAACTCTCACTCGCTTTTTGAACTCCACCTACTCCAAGCTGATGCCAAGACCCGAAAAGCCTCCAGTTGATCTTTATCACCTTTTCTTCGTCTTCAACAAAATATTGCAATTGAATACAGGACTCGTAGGTCATAAATAATAAATATTACAAATTATTGGTACGACGACCACACCTTAAAAAAATAATTGCATGCTAACTCTAATGTATCACCTTTTATTGATACATTATTAAAACGAGGCGATATATAACTAAAACGATCTTGGGGGTATTACGTGCACCATGCCAACATCACATCACACATCATGTTATAAAAAATTGTGTGATTTTCCGGTTTTAAGTAATCGCCAAGTTTTGAAAAATTTTATTACTCCGTTTATCGAAACCAATCAAAATTGAAACTTTTAGACATTTGATTTTTGAGTTCGTGAAGACGGTTCCAAACTCGTCATGTCTAACTAAATGGTTTGGCCCCAACGTTCCGACCATCCAATGGTCAAGCTTGGCCTAGCTCCGTCCAACGGAGACCCGTTTGGTCACGGTTCGGCTCCCCGAGAGTCCCTATTTCGTGACCCGAAAAATCAAACCTTTTCCAAATATTTCAGATTTGATAAATATTTCAAAAAATACCATTTTTCATTCAATAAATGCTTAAGCAGTAAACTAAAACATTTTATAAACAATTTTCCAAAACAACACGCCAAAACCGTAACTACAAGCACAAAACAGAAGTTTTGTGAATCCCGAAAGTAGCACGTCTCTGATACCACTATTGGGTCTTGAGGTTCGGTAGGAGATGAACCAACGCGCAACGAATAACAAATAACACCAAGAGACCATGTAAGCCATGGAACAACTACCAAAGATTATAATCACAAGACAAAAATTAACATTTCTTACCAAATCAAGAACAGTGGGTAAGGAATTATTGGACTTGAGTCTCCAAGACACATACGTATCCTCCAAGGATTAAAAGCCATGTATTTCATGAGTTTGAGGACTCAAGAACACAACAATATGGAGAAAACAAGCCAAAACCGAAATTTAAAGAGAAGAGGAAGTTTTGGTGTTTTTCCTTTTGTGTGCTTTGTCTCTTATGTTGAAAATGATGACTCTTATGCCATTTAATCTCATTAACATAATAGAATAATAGTAATTAGGACAAAGGATAGTGTAAAGTAGATAGAAGTTGGTGGTGAGTTGGTGGATCGAATCATTAACTACCCAATCTAACTAGTTTAGTTAGACCCATTTAGTTAAGACTTAACTAGTTGGTTCCATGGGCCACCCACGGGCCTCGCGGGTGATGCCCCGTGGCCATTCCCGATGAGGTCCCGCAATGCGCTCATCGCCTTCACACCTTCCACCCAGATATGTCTAACATTATCTGACGCGGTCAATCTCAAGACTCCAAGTCTTATCTAGATCTTTAAAGTCTTAATTACTTAAGGGCACTTCCCTCTAGGCCATTCTCCATAAGTGTGCTAATGAGTTTCATCCTTCGGTGTCACCCTTAGGTTTATGCATGTCGGTAGAGCAACGTAAAATCCCATTTTACATGATCCCACATAAGTGTTAATTAACGAGACTTTAGTATTGCCTGACATTGCATAACGAATCCACCCTGTCGATTCTAACATTTCTGTCGTCTATGTCACTATCCTTTTATCTCTAGATATCCTGATTGAGATAAGGCATAGAACTGTCATCCTTATTATTCTCAATCATTGTTCCTTGATATGTGAGATGACTGAAGCTTTGACACCTAATATCATGTGCATGACCATGTTATTCTTTCAGTCACTCTCGATCAAGCAGCCGAGAACTGATATCTTTCCTATACCGTAGTATGAGGGATAAATCCCTTAGCCGTCTTTTGTGTCACGCATGCAGTCCGTTTCCAAGCCAATCATGGTTGTTATGGAAACCCTAGCATATGCAATGTTGGGCTCAGGTCAAACTCAGTTGTGTATTGCATAGTAATCATAAAGACTCTTTGGTCTAAGGATACGTGACAAGCTACAACAATGAATATGTTCATGACTTGATCTCTGGCACATACTCGTGTTGAGTCATCCAATATCATGTCCCACATGATAGCTATGATTCGACTCCAGAATCTCATTCTAATGACTACCAGAACGTAAGACATAAAGAGCCATCTTTCATACTAGTTGCTTCTAGTGAAGCTTTGTCGACTAAGGACCCATCGAGTGTGATCTATCTCGATCTATTGTTCTATTCGCATGGTGGGCATAAATCAAAACACACGTCGATATATCACTCCAACACATAGGTAATATAAAGACGCTTTAATTTTATTGCTAACAATGATATATACATTTGGATGTTTACAATTGAATTATTGGCACTAACACTAACATTAATTTTCTCTGGACCCCTTAAAATACAACGAGGAGTACACAACTACAAGACCCTATTACGTTGATCTCTAAAGTTGCCAAGCTGATGGAAGAATTTAGTACACTTTTCTCCTCCCTTAAAAAGAAACATGATTTTCTTGCCTCCAAATTCTGCTGGAAAGTTTTGGGTGGGTCAGGGTTGGGTTAGGGTGGTTTGCTGGTTTGGTTTTTGAGGGGTGAGCTGGTGAGGGTGTCTTCCTTGGTTTGGGGTTTTTTTTTCTTGTCTGGTGTGTGGGTTTCTCCTTTTTTTTCTCTTCTGCAGCTCCTTTTCTTGTGTGTGGGCATGTCCTTTAGGTGAGTGTTGTGTCTTGGCTGGTTTTCTTGGTTCCCTTAGTGTTTGAAGGCTTGGCTTCTCCTTTTGTGTTTGCTCCTGGTAGTGCTCCTTGTTCCTGCATCTTTTTCTTGATACTTCAGCATAGACTTGCTCCTTTGGCTGACTTAAAGATTGGATTCTGAAGTTGCTCTTTCTTCATTGCTTGGTGCTGAGTAACTTGAACCTGGACTGGTCTCTCTTTGGGAGTAGCGTGCGGTGCAAGAAATTCGGGAAGCCCGCCAGTTCAGCGTGGGCTACAAGTTACCTGAGTTGATCTGTTTGAATTATAGGCAATAACTTACCCTGTTGTTTCATTTTGCCTCTCTTCATTGATGGTCCTTTTGTCTGGATGGGTGTTACCCATGGTTTTGTTCTTCTGTTGATAGATTTGGAATTTTAGTGGCGGTTGCATTTCCCTTGTTTATCCGTCTTTGCTCTTATCAGATAGTTGCGTCTATCTTTGAGCTTTTGGGATTCTTAGAGTAATCCTTTGTAACTCTTCTCTTCACCTCAAGAGAGGTTTCATCTTCAATATATGTTTTGCCGATAAAAAAAAGATCTAGATAAGCCCTACACCAAGACCAGTCAGCCATCTCAGCGACTGTCAAATCTTTTATTTTCCTTCAAAATGTCCTAAGCCTATATTTTTTCTCAACAAATCAACTTCTACTTTAACATTACCAGCCACCTTCTCATTCCATTTTTACAAATCTATCTCAAAAGCATTAACTTACTCCTTAAATTAAAGCTAACAAATTGATAAACATGGTAATAATCCCACAACCTACGAATAGTAGGGATAAACAACGCATGTAAAGCCCAAGCATTCAGAAGTTTAATAGGTCTAAGATCCCAATTAACTTCATCCAAGGCCAACAAAATAGGACGACGATCAGAAATGTCTCTCAAAAGACTAGATTATTTAAGACGACTGAAACGCTAATAAAAAGTCGACAGATATAATGAAACGTTGAGCCTAGAAGGTTTTGACGAAGTGCCATACCACATAACGGGATATCACAAAAAACCCATACTAGAAATAAAAGTCTAAAAATATTTGATATCCGAAAAATTGAGGTGTTGTTCCATCTCTCTAAGGGATCAAGGAAAGCATTAACATTTCTTGTCGTCCATGGGTTTCCCACCTTCTGTTTTGAAAAAGACTCACGACGTGAACATAGAATCATTCTTCAAATAGACCTTTCCCGGAGTTGCTGGAGAGGAATAACAGTATGGTTGCTTATGTGGGATTCAAAGTCTTTATTCATAATCTCCCTCTTACTACCTCTATAATAGAGATTGAGGAGAAGTTCAAACCTTGTGGAGAAACATTGAGGGTTGAGTATCCCAATAGATCCAATCTTAATGGGAATTGGTTTCTTTTGTTCTATTTTGGTATTCTATGGGGATGAATTGGGATGTTCGGGAGAAGAATGGACACTTCATACAGGGATACTATTTTTTTTGTTGCTAAGGCTTGGAAGAAGACAATCTTACAGAAAAAGAAATTGAGGAGTTTTTGGAACGAACTCGATTGAAATGTTCCATTGTTTCAAATCACCTTGAACTCAATGATACTTCTCATGTTTTTGTATTTCATAAATACAACCTTGGATAATGTCTCTGTGATCCCCACAAGGAGTTTTGAGAAAGGACAGAGTTCTGGTGGACTAAATTTGACACAACTTAAATTTCCCCTCCACTCACCGTCTTTGCAAAGATGTAGTTGTAGGTATTGAATCATTTGGGCTTGAGCTTCATTCTTTGTTGTCTTGTGTAATGAAGCTTCAAATGGGAACAATGGCTAACGAAGTTAGTTGTATCGATGGGATGGTAGGACCTCAACCTGAGAATACTTTATAAGGCTTGGTACTTTCTTCTCCATTGGTAAATACAAATATTAATAAAGCTTCAGACACAACCCTTCCTGTCCAAATACCTGGCTCGGTACCAATTTTTACAACTAAAAGTTTGATTGTTTTGGAGGGAAAGTGTACTTTGGGCTTGGGTCCTTCTTAGAATTACTTCAAAAAACCAAAAATCTTCACCAAAAATCACAAAGGAAAGAGAGAGTCCAAAAAACATGTTACTACTTTCCTCTACGCCACAAGGTCAAAACTGGGAAGTTCAAAGCTATTAACCCTCCTTCTCCCTACCGATCTTCCTCTAAGCTCCCTTCTAAGGATGATTAGACTAAAATTTTTAAATCGGGAGGTCAAGGCACATGGGATTATTGTAAAGCAATTGGATTGAAGACTTTTGTGTTTGAGGCTAAAGTAGTGGAATAGTTTGAGAATCTTAATGTCGAGTTACAATAGTGAGTGAGCTTGGACTCGACGTCATGTTATGATTTTGAAGATCTGGAGGAAGAGGGAGATGCTGGCCTGAAAGCACTTGTCTCTAACTCCTCTTTGAAGAATCAGTAAGACTAGATAAGGATTATCTCTTGTAATCTGAGAGGAAGATTAGAAATGTGTTGGTCAAGCAATCTCCCAATTTCTTCTTGTTCCAAGAAACTAAGTTGCAATTATTATCGATTGATTTTCTTACCTCTTGCGGATTGAGTTCGTTACAGAAACTTTATTTTATACCTTCTTAAGGGGCTGCTGGTAGTATTATTTCTGTGTGGAAAGTGGATGTTGTTGCAGTGCTAGATATCAACAAACTTTAGGGTGCTATTTGTTGGCTAAGGGCCTACAAACCCTTGGATTTTAAATTGTTCATCATAAACGTTTACGCTCCCTGTAATATGAGGGAGAGGTTAGCTCTTTGGGTTGAATTGGTGGGACCCAAGTCCTGCTGATATGTGCTGGTGATTTTAATAAAATACTAGACATTGGTGAGCGTACTAAGAGTGTGTCTTCTTAGTCTGGTTTGATGGATTTTAACTAATTTGTTCTCATCATGGGTTTATTGGATCTCTCATTGATTGGTGGTTGCTTTACTTGGTTTGGCCCAAGCTCCAAGGCATTTAGGATTGATTGGTTCCTTGTTTCCTTAAAGACTGTTACACAATTTACAAATATCTCTCAGTTCTGCCTTCCTAGATGCTTGTCAGATCATAAAGCTCTCATACTTTCTTCTCTTCCGGTGAATTAGAGACCCCGATCGTTCAAATTTTACAATGAATGGATGGATCACAAACAATTCTGGTCTGATATAAGTAATTTTTAGAAGAAGACTCATGTGTCTAACGATCCCCAATTCCGATTTTGGTCTAAACTAAAGGCCTTCAAATACTTCCTAAAAATTTGATAGTTAGACATGTTTGGTTTCCTTCAGAAGGAGATTGATTTACTAATTAAAAACATCAACTCTCTAGATAGTTTGGTGGAGATTTGTTCACTTACACTGAAGAAACCTCTCTCGGAGGTCTTTTCTTTTGCATTACTAATTCAGAAATTCAAGATGCAAGTCATAGTGTATAGACATAAAACTAAGCTTTATTGGCTTTAGGAAGGAGACAAGTGCTCCAAATATGTTAATGTTATTTCCAATCTTAGGAAGGCGAGGACCAAGCTATCTATGGTTAAGGAGGGTGTTGAACTGTTTTACACTCCGGATGCTATTAAATCTTGTGTTGAAAAACATTTTGCCAAAATATTTGAGCAATGTACTAAACCAACTGTTGATCTTTCCTATTTACCTTTTAATACTCTCTCTCAAGCACGGTCTCTTTTTCTAGAGAAACTTTTCATTGAGGTAGAGATTTTTGAAGCCATTAAAAAGTGAAAGGGTTACAAGTCCCTTGGTCCTAATGGCTTCACTGTGAAGTTTTTTCAATTGGCTTGGTCATTTGTGAAAGTTGAAATTTTGAATTATGTGATTATTTCTACAAGTTCAAAGCTTTGGGCAAGGGTATCACTGATTCCCAAAGTCTCTCATGTATTAGAATTTGGGGACTTCAGACTTATAAGTCTTGTGGGTTCTCCTTATAAAATCATCTCTAAGGTGTTGGTCGCTAGGTGTTGGGTCTCGAGGTAGGGTAGGAGATGAACCAACTCGCACCGGAATAACAATTGGAACCAAGAGACCATGTAAGCCATGAAAGAACTACCAAAGATTAGAATCACAACACAAAAATTCAGCATAATTTTTACCAAAACAAGAACACCAGGTAAAGAATGATTTGGCTTGAGTCTCCAAGACGCCTACGTGACCTCCAAGGAATCAAAGCCACATAATTATAAGCTTAGAGCACTCAAGGACACAAAATGGAGGAGGGAAGCAATGTTGGCCGAAATTTGGGAGAGAAGAGGGAGAGTTTTGTTCTTCCCTTTTTGTGTTATGTCTCTTATGTTGAAAACGATGACTTATATCATGTAATCCAATCAACATAATAAACAAATGGAAGATAGGACAAGGATGGTGTAAAGTAGATAGAAGTTGGTGGATTGAACTACCTATTACCTAATGTAACTAGTTTAGTTAGAACCATTTAGTTAAGACTTAACTAGTTGGTTCCATAGATCTTTGGTGGCATGGGCCACTCATGGGCATCGTGGGTGATGGCCCCTGGCCATTCCCGACAAGGTCCCGTGACGCGCTCATCGCCTTCACGCCTTCCATCCTTGATATGTCCAACAATATCCGACGTGATCAATCCCAAGACTCCAAGTCTTGTCTCGATCCTTAAATTCCTAATTACCTTCGGGCACATGACCAAAAACCTAGTTTTGGTCATGTCCCGTGACAACTTCCCTCTTGGCCATTCTCCATAAGTGTGTTAATGAGTTTCATCCCCCGGTGTGACCCTTAGGTTTATGCATGTTGGTAGATCAACGTAAAATCCAATTTTACTTGATCCTACATAAGTGGAAACTAACGAGACTTTAGTATTTCCTAAGACTGCATAATGAATCGACCATATCTATTCTAACCTTTCTACAGTCTATGTCACTATCCTGTAATCTCTAGATATCCTCATTGAGATAAGGCATATAACTGTCATCCTTATTATTCTCAATCATTGTTCCTTGATATATAAGATGATCGAATCTTTGATACCTAGTATCATGTGCATGGCCATTATATTCTTTCAGTCACTCTCGATCAAGCGGTCGAGAACCAATATCTTTCAAATATCGTAGTATGAGGGATAAATCCCTTTAAGCCGTCTTTCGCGTAACTCATGTAGTCCTTCCTTAATCCAAATTCTATCCATTATGGAATCCCTGTTACGGGCAACGTCTGGCTCAGGTCAAACTCAGTTGTTTACTGCATAGAGATTACAAAGACTCCTTGGTCTAAGGATACATGACAAGCTACGACACTGAATATGTTCATGACTCGATCCATGGAACATATTCCGATCAAGTCGTTAAATATCATGTCCTACATGATATCTATGATCAGACTCTATAATCTCATTCCAATGACTAAATAGAACGTAAGCCATAAAGAGTCATCTTTCATATAAGTCGCCTCTAGTGAAGCTTTATTGACTAGGGACCCATTGAGTGAGATCTAACTCGATCTATGGTTCAACTTCACATGATGGGAATAGATTAGTACACACAGCGATATAAACTCCAACACATAAGTAATATAAAGCTGCTAACGATGATATATACATATGGACATTTATGATTGAACTAAGGGCACTAAGACTAACACTAGGCTGAAGACAATTAGGAATCACTTGGTCAGTGATGTGAAGTCTAGTTTTCTAGCAGGAAGATAGATTGTATATGGGATTTTGATTGCTAATAAAGTTCTGGACAACGTGTAGAGGTCTAAGGAAGAACTACTGATTTTCAAAATATACTTTGAGAAATCCTATGATCATGTTGACTAAGATTACCTATTCAAATTGCTTTCATATTTGGGGTTTGGTGATGGATGAAAAATGTGGATAGAATCCTACATCAATGTTTGGGTGTCTGTTCTCATTAATGTGACTGAAGACTTACATCAACTTATACAGAGAGGGAAGTCTCTCTATATGTTGGGGAATCAATGGTCATGTTGTCTCACACCTTCGATTTGAAAATGATGCAATGGTGTTCATGTAGCCTAACATGTCATACATAGTGAATTTGAAGCACACTTTTAAGATCTTTCAATTGGAAACTAGATTGAAGATAAGTTTTAACAAATCCAAACTGGTATTGCTTAATGCATATTAGTTGTCAGATTCTCTTGTGGCTGAAGTGTTGGGATCTGAAGTGGTTAAACTTCCCTTGGACTATCTAATCTTTCAATTAGGCTTTAACCCCAGAAGATACAAAACTTTGGAACCCATTATCAATAATTTTAAAAAGAAACTAGCTCTCTAGCAGACCAAATTGCTCAGTTTTGGAGGGAGGATAACTCTCATCAAATCCTCCCTCCCTTTATATTTTATGTCATTGTTCTAGGCTCCTTTAAGGTGATTAGAGAGGCGGAGAATTGGCATAAGAGGTTTTTCTAAAATGGAATTATCACATGAAGAGTATTACATAAAGTTAGTTAGGACCTCATTTGCATGCCAAAAGATCAGGGAGGGTTAGGGATTAAGAAGCTATATGTATGAATAAGGCTTTATTAGCTAAATGCTTTTGGAGATTTGCACTAGAGAAGGATTCTCTTTGAAATAAATTTATTTGTGATAAACTGGGATAGAGTTGTGAGGATTAGGATTTTTCACAAATTCATATCACACATAATGAGAGTTTTATTGCATATCTCTCTCAACTTTTATCACATGAGATTTTCAGTAATTCTTTTGGAGGAAAGTGTTTGATTTAGAGTGCTGGTGGTGAAAGTGGGATTAATTTCTTGTCTGATAGTTGGGCTTCTGATATTCCTTTGAGATTTAGCTATTCGAGACTTTTTCACCTCTGTATTCAAAAGTCTGATAAGGTGGCTGCTTTTAGGGGATTGGAAGGTTGGAATTTCCTACTTAGGAGGAGGTTGGGAGGATGGGAATTGGATGAATTCAGGGAACTTAGTAACTTGATTAACTCTACCTCCCTGTATACCAATGTCTCTCTCTCATTTTGTACACTGGATAGTTGATGATAGAGGCTTTATTGTCAATAAAATGTATCAGAAATTATTGGAGAATGGTCTTGTTCTGGACTGGACTCACTTCTTTTGGATTCCCCTACTCCCTCCTAAAATTGATGCATTCAATTGATTAGCATGCTTGGATGTTGTTCCTACTAAATGCTTCTTGGATTTTAAGTGACTGAGCATTCATATTAATGATTCTCTCTACAAGTTTTGTGGGGCGGTTTTAAAGATGAAGAACACTTGTTTATCAACTCTTAGAGCTCTTTGTAGGTTTGGACTCTTTTACTGTATTGGTGGGGCTTAGTTTATGTTATTCTTGTTGATATTGTAGGACCACTAGTGGCTTGGTATGAACTTCTACTTACTTCCCCACAGTGGAAGCTCGTAATCCTCATTGCACTTTGGCATATTCGGTTGAACAGGAATGCTCTAGTCTTCAGGGGTGAATTGTCATCTGTTAATGAAGTTATGTGGAAGATTAATAACTTGGGTTATTATCATCCGAGTACCCTAAAAATACTTGGTTTTCATCCAAGTACCCTAACCAAACTTTGTGACACATCAGTATCCAAACGAAACATTTTGTGTCAACTTAGTACCCGCCGTTAGTTTTCCATCCATTTTGGATGGAAAATGGTCATGTGCCAGGCACATGGCCCCAATTTTTTTAAAATACCCAAAGTACCCCTTATTTCTTTTAACCTTCAATTTTTAATAAAATAACAATAATAAAAAAATTAAAAGACCATCTCTCATCCTCTCATCTCTCTCATCTTCTCATTTCTCTCATCCACAACACAAATTAAATATTATCCTCTCATCTCTCTCATCCACACAAAAAAAATCTTATCCTCTCATCTCCACAAAAACCACGTCTACCATTTCTTCTCCACATCTCTATTTCTCATTTGTTGAAATCAAAATCAAATATCCACTTCTCATTTGCAGAAGTCAAAACCCTTTTCTTTGTATTTACACATCCTTATCCTTAGTTTTTGTTCCATATTTACATATCCTTATCTAGATCTACAAGTTCTCAACCTAATCATCTTCTTCATCAACACAACAAGACCATTTTTGTGGAAGACCCGCCATCCATCGAGCTTGAGCTCTCTCTACAATCTCTCTGGGAGATCCTACACGACCACACCGAGCTTGAAGACTCTGAGCTCGTGTGGAACTGTATTGATTTTGAGGGGTTGCTTTTGATTTTTTTTTTCCAGATCTGAGATGAAGAACACCAAAATGCTCATCCTCTTTATTGATTTTGATTTTTTTTTCTCTATCTAATATGACCACCAAAACGTGGAACTGTTATAGATCTGAGATGAAGAAATTTTGATTTTGATTAGGTTGTTATTTTTTCTGGAGAGATGAACCTCAAAAAGTCCTTGGGTAGTTTTATGGAATTTTAAGAATTAATGAAAAGAACAAAGAAGAAGAAGAAAGTGGTAGTAAATTGAAAACGAAAAAAAGTATAAACAAATTGAAAAGAGAAAAATTAAATGGATTTATATATATATAATCTGATTTTTAAAAGTCCGCATCAGATTTTTCAAAAATAAAAACTTATTTTTTTCAAAATAAAACTGATTTTTTTCAAAATAAAAACTGATTTTTTCAAAATAAAAACTGATTTTTAAAAAATAAAAGCTGAGTTTTTTAAATAAAACTGATTTTTTGAAAATAAAAACTGATTTTTTTAGAAATAAAAACTGATTTTTTAAAATAAAAATAAATTTAAATTTCAGAAAATAAAAATAAATAAATAAAAAGAAATTTTGAAATTCAATGGCATGGGTTTGAAAATTTGAGTGTTGGGGAGGGGTATTTTGGACTTTTTAATGTTTTGGATGGAAAATAGACAGAAACTAATGGCGGGTACTAAGTTGAAACAACATGTTTCATTTAGGTACTAGTGTGTCACAAAGTTTGGTTAGGGTACTCGGATGAAAATCAAGTATTTTTAGGGTACTCGGATGATAATAACCCTAATAACTTTGCATACTCTTTGGAGTGGGCCCCTTTTGAGAAAGATCTCTCTTTCTTTTTATTTGTTGAGTGTGAGTCTCCTTAGTTGTGTAGCAGGGTTAAGCGACGTGCTACTCTACCCATCTAAGTTTCTTTGGTGTACCAGTTCCTACTGTTCTTGGGTCTCTTGGTTTTTTCTACTTTTCCCCTGCAAATCTGGGTTGGGTGGTTTGGGGATTGTAGGCTTGGTTTGGTATTGTAATTGTTTGTTGGTTTGTTTGGTTTTAGTTGAATTTGTCTATAGGGGTGATTGTTTCCATTGGTTACTTGCAATGTATGTTACATAGGTTGGGTCTGCTTTTAATGTTCTTGACTTACTTGTGACACAAGTTTCGAGTTTTAAGCTCTCTCTTGAGTGTGATTTAGTTTGTATGAGAGGTGATCCCCCTTTTTCTTGGACGTACTTTAAATCTGTGAGATATTAATATATATTTTTTATCAATAAAATGGTAAATTCAAACCTACTAAAGGCAAGAAAAGGGCCAAAGCCGTCAGAAACAAAGAGTCCAAACCAGAGAAAATGCCAGGTTTTACATAAGGAATAAAAAAAAGAAACAAAGCAGTAGAAAAAACATAAAAATCATAAACTGATCAAATAAAATCCAGATCAAAAAAAGGGAACCAGTGTTGAAGAGAGTCTGCATATATTCAATTCTGGTAATATATTTCCTTCTCTACACAAAAGAAACTATAATCAATCTACTCCACCTTAGTTTCCTGTAACATAATAAAAGACAGACGAGTTTTTCCAATAACATTCACCAGACACCCTTTTCTTTTTAGTGAAATTTAGCATCCTCATAATCCATGGGAGGACTCGCATCCTTCAATCTTGAGAGGGAGAGACACCGGTCATAATGGGCCCATTTAAAAAAACGGTTTTATTCCACATGAAATGAAACTCAGTACAAAATTACATAAAATGCGGAAGAAGAGAAAGAAAAAGGCCACAAGCCCATAAAAAAGGGCAGGCCCAAGACAAGGAAAACAGAACAGAAGTCGAGAAGCCTCCAGATGCCTCTGGACAACGCACGCCCGCGCTTGCGTCTCGGGACTGCGCAGAGACCACGCGCGAGACGCACGCCCACGCACGCGCAGCACCGCCAAGGAGGAACGCCGGAGCAACTATAAGCCAAGATTTGCGACGCCGGAGAGTCCAAGGAAGCCCAGAGGCGAGAGATGTCGGGGACCAGCACCCAAATAGACCGACAGGAAAGGGACCAAAGGATGAGCAAAATCCGGCGAGCTGTGACCCAGAGTTGAAGATGACGGGGGCCCAGGGCGGGAGAGGGCTGAGGAGAGACGGTGAGAGGGGTTCGAAATGGCACCGGGACAACAACCATGGACACGCAACCAAGAGCATGTCCCCGCCGGGAGCCGAAGAGGAACCCAGAGACTCTGGAGGAAAACACTGCAGCGGCAGAGAAGGGAGACCAACAACCAACGAACACCACAGCCACGAGACGAACCAAAGCGAAGGAAACCCTGAAGAAGCTCGTCGGGGTCAGCACCCTGAAAGAAGACGGCGAGGCTCTTTGGCCCCACAACAAGGTTGCGGAGATGGACGAGGAGAGGCGGAGAACCCGAGTTTGGAGCGAAAGGAGGTTGACGGAGGAGGCGGAGCGTAGGGAAACGAGCCAACGAGGGCGAAGCCGGGCCGAAATGAGCAGCAGAGGAAACAAGAGGGTTTGAGGATGGGCTTCAAAATGAGGACGGAGGAGAGAATGGATCTCAGCCTCATGCAATATATATGAGAACCAGAAAGACGGAGGAGCCCTGGGGAGGCACGGGCCAGAGGAAAGCCCCAAGGGGAGCAACACCGGAGCAAGGCGACGAGCAAGGGCAGGCGAACAGATTTTGACCTACGACACCGAACTGAGAGTAGATCGGAGAGGACCACAAGGGCAAAGCCGGAGAGGAGGGGAGGGAAGACAACAGGGAGCACGAAATGGTGAAGACGGGGTTTTAGCATACCCTCTTTAACGTGCTTCTGTACACGGTTGTTCATTAGGGAGCAAATCGGGGCAAGGATGACTAAATCTATGAAAATTGGTAAAAAGGAGAAAAAGGTATAAACGTTACTAAATACACTCTTCTAAACCGAACGGCCTCTATCGAGCTCCGTGAGTCCCGTCGTCCTCCTCGCCATGCCACAACCACCTCCCCTCCTCCTCGCCTTCCTTCGGCCTTCCCCTCCCTGTGGGTCTCCGTTCAACGCTGTGTCCGATATCCCCTCCCTGGGGTTGGTCTACCCTAGTTTTTGGGAGCCACATCTTGCCTGACTAGTCTTGTCGTGTACTCCCATGGTTGGAATTTGCTAGAAAGGACTGCCCCCCAATTGTTACTAAGCTCGTCAAGCTCACTCGCTTCGTTCGGATCTGCAACAACATCCCCTGGCTAGAGTTCGTCGGACAATGACAGACCACGGTCGTCACAGAGCTCGTCGGACCCAGCTTCATCGGATGGTGCGGGGGAGTATTTTGTTTCTTGCCCCCTCCTCTCTTTGTGGTCAGTTGGTGCATCGCTTCCTTCTTCTAAGGCTCGGGATTCTCCTTCGTCCGTCCTCTATGGTTGCCTCCACGTGGGCCGTTGTCGTGGCCGCCTCCACGTAGGCTGATATCATGGCCGACTCCATGTGGGCCTTTATCGTAGTCTCCTCTATGTGGATCGGGATATCCCAATTTCGCCTCTAGGTTCTCTTTGTCGTGATCGCCTTTGCACGTCCTTTCCTGCCTCCCGCCTCTAACAACCAGCCTTCTTGCTCAAGGTCGAGCTTGTGCCCTCAATTTTCGTCACGGGACAGTGGTCCTCAAACGTGCCCTCCCGCAACTACATGCACCGTCAAGCTCAAGGGACCCTTGCCCAAGACTCTAACCCCACCCTTGATCCTCGAAGGCTACGGCCCAATGGGGGTTGGAAGCCCATTGGGGCCAGAAACGGACGCGTCCTTGGTTCCCATTCTGGTTGTGGCCCTTTTTGGCTGGGCCACGTTCCATGGGGTGACTTAGGTCATCATCTTGCATGTCAAGACAACCACCCGGATGGGTAATTAAGACTTTGGACTTGTGCAATCGAGCGAATCTCCTGTTGTTGTATCTTTTATAAATTTTGTTTTAAAAGTTCATTTCATAGATTAATATACCGGATCACCTATTTTTGGAACAAGAATACCGGTCTTTATCTCGACTTGTATCAAGTGTTATCACTTAATTTTAATGTTGTTTCTGTTTGAAAATGATTAAATAAATACATAAACTTTCAACTAATCATAATTAACCAAACCAAAAAACTCTCTCGTCCTTAAGAAAATAACCCTAGCCCTAGCCCTAACTACTATGGAACTCTCCCTACCATTGTCGCTCCCACTCCGCCCGCAACTACTATCGGAATTGAAGTCCCTGTGTTCATCAGTCCCATCCGGTCGCACCGCTCGCAGACCACGCTTGGTGTAAGGGATATATACCGATGGGACTGTATCCCCATTGTTGGTCTCGAGGTAGGGTTGGAGATGAATCAACTCTCAGCGGAAAATCAATGAAAACCAAGAGACGATTAAAACCATGAAACAACTAACAAATATTTGATTCACAAGAGAAAAATTCAGCAATATTTCTTACCAAAACAAGAACACCAGTTAACGAATGATTGGCTTGAGTCTCCAAGACGCCTACGTATCCACATCGGAATCAAATCCATGTAGTTCTTCTCTTTGAGGACTCAAGAACACAAAAATGGAGGTGGGAACACACCCTTGGCCGAAATTGCAAGGAAGAGGGAGAGAAAATGTGTTTCCTATTCTTGTCTTGATTTTGTTATGCTGAAAAAAGATGACTTAAACATAACAAACCCCATACTTTTCCAACTAAAGGCATGGGACAAGCATGGTGACAAGTAAGGTGTAAATAGGACAAAGTATGGCTAGACAAGATGGGGTTAGTTGGTGAATCACCAACACCTTAATCCTTGTCATGCTTACTTAGTACTAATTAATCAAGACTTGATTAATTAGGCCCATGGGCCTTGGTTGCATGGGCATTTCATGAGCCTCTTGGAACATGGCCCGTAGCCATTTCCTACGAGGTCCCGTGATTCGCTCATCGCCTCCAAGCCTTCCATACCGGAAATTTCCAACATTATCCGACGCGATCAATCCCAAGACTCCAAGCCTTATCTCGATCCGTAAAGTCCTATTCACTTACGGGCACATGACCCAAAACCCAGTTTTGGTCATGTCCCGAGACAACTCCCTTTTGTCCATTCTCCATAAATGTGGCAATGAGTTTCACCCTCCGGTGTGACCCTTAGGTTTATGCATGTCAATAGATCTACGTAAAATCCCATTTTACTTGATCCTATTTAAGTGGCAACTAACGAGACTTTAGTATTTTCTGACACTGCATAATGAATCGACCCTGTCGATTCTAACCTTTCCGTCGTCCCTGTCATTATCCTTTTATCTCTGATATCCTGATTGAGATAAGGCATAGAGCCGTCATCTTTATTATTCTCAATCGGTCGTTTACTGCATAGCGATCACAAAGACTCCTTGGTCTAAGGATACATGACAAGTTACGACAATGAATATGTTCATGACTTAATCTATGGCACATATTCATGTCGGGTCATCCAACATCATGTCCCACATGATATCTATGATCAAACTTTGGAATCCCATTCCAATGACTAACAGAACGTAAGCCATAAAGAGCCATCTTTCATACTAGTCGCTTCTAGTGAACCATTGTTGACTAGGGGCCCATCGAGTGTGATCTATCTCGATCTATGATTCTATTCGCATGGTGGGCATAGATCAGAGCACACATCGATATATTACTCCAACACATAAGTAATATAAAAGTCGCTTTAATTTTACTTCTAACGATGATATATACATTTGGATATTTAAGATTGAACTGCGGGCACTAAGACTAACAATCTCCCACTTTTCCTAGTTCCAATCTAAACTCCAATATGTCCCCATCGAATTTACATGTCTAACATGTTTAGGCAGCAACATTTCCTTAGTAAAAGGGTTGGCTATGTTATCATCTATTGCAATATGGGTTATGTTCACTTCACCTCAGTTTAGTATTTCTCTGATGAGGTGGATACGCCGCAGTACATGTTTGGATCTGTTATGCGATCTGTGCTTTTAACTTGCGCAATGGCCCTTGTGTTGTCGCAAAATGGATTCACCGGGCTGGATGGGTTTTTAATTACACCCAACCTTGCCGTGAATTTCCAAATCCACATAGCCTCCTTAGCTGCCTCTACAGCATCCATGTACTTGGCCTCTATCGTAGATTCGACAATGGTATCTTGCTTTACGCTCTCCCAGCTAAAGCTCCGTCGTTCAGCGTAAACGCATATCCTGACTGACTTCTAACGTCATCATTCGACGACTAGTTCAGCATCATCTTTCCCCCAGGTTAGACTGATGTCTACTGGTACAACATAAGGCTTACGAGACGTTCGGTCTCCTACATGTCATGGCATATATGATCGATCCTGCCCTCAGGCGCATGGGATTCGCATCATCCTTTTCAGCTCATCAAATGTCTTAAGACACTGAGTCTTGTTGAGATGAATGCCATGACTAGTGGATACGAGTCCTTTCTTTGAATCTAGCATTGAGAACCTACTCAATGCCTTGTTCACATAGTTTCCCTGACTTAAAACCAAGACCCTCTTGGTGCGATCTCTACATATCTTAATCCCTAAGATATAAGCAGCATCGCCTAAGTCCTTTATTGAGAAACACTTCCTCAACCAAGCTTTAGTCTCGTGCAAGGTTGGGATGTCGTTTTCAATGAGAACCAGAAAGGTAATCTTGCTCCCACTAGCCTTCTATATACGCAAGATTCATCCTCGTTCTTGATTAAGCCAAATCCAATTACAGTTTCATCAAAACAAAGGTTCCAACTCCGAGAAGTTCGTTTCAATCCATAAATGGATTTCAACAACTTATAAATCTTTCCCTTATTCTTCGGATCGTCAAAACCTTTGTGCCGAGACATACAAACGTACTCAGTCAAATTTCCATTTAGGAAAGCGGTTTTGACATCCACTTTCAATATATCGTAATTATGATACACAGTTATGTCAAGAAGAATTTGGATCGATTTTGACCATAGCCACTAGGGAGAAGGTTTCCTCATAGTCAATCCATTAGATCTGCCTATAACCTTTCGCCATCAGTCGAGCTTTGTAGTTCAGAGGGTTTCCGTCCATGTCCATCTTCACCTTGAAGATCCATTTGCATCCGATGGTCCTCACACCATTGATGGGATCAACCAGTTCCCAGACTCGGTTGTCCGACATGGATTGCATTTCCTCCCTCATGGCTCCTAGCCATAACTAGGAGTCGGGCCCATCCACGACTTCTTGAAAGGTGGTTGGATCATCGTGATCCACCACGACTTCATTCTCACATCCGAATACCATATCTTGGAGGTAGACGACTAATCCTTTCAGATCGCCTTGAACCTTCCGGAATTGTAATCGGAATTGGTTCTTACTCTACGACCATCTCTGGCTCCCTTTCTACTAGGTTTTCAATTGGTTTAGACGGATCTGTACCATTCTGAATTTCTTCGAGATGCACAGTCCTCCCAATGACGTCTTTGGAAACAAAACTCCTTTTCAATAAAGACCCCACACCAAGCGATGAACACCATGTTCTCACTGGATTTGTAGAAGTAGTATCCCCTTGTTGCTTTAGGATACCACACGAAGGTGCATATCTTAGATCTTGGTTCGAACTTAGTCGAAACCAAATGTTTCACATAATCCGCGAGGTATGCCTCATTCTATGCAGCTTGATGAATCGCTACAGGGAATTGCGGTGCCTTACGACCCACGCCACAAGGTGGCCCCCCTTTGGCCGAACCCTAGCATGTCTTCCTGGGCTCACCACGACCTTGTTCTGTGGATAGGGTGGACGGCACGCAGCTTGGAGGTGCGTCTCTGACGTCTGCACCCTCTTGTTTCATGGACGCGGGGATGGTCTGAGGCGTGACGGTTAGCGCGGCCTTCTCCTCGGTCACGATAGTAAGGACCCGATTCCAACACCTGGTCCGCGGCCGCTATGGGGTACGGCGGAATACGGTGGAAGCTTCCTTTACGTTTGTTCGTCATGACTGGGTACGGAGGTGGAGTAGGGTTTGGATACCCTGTAGCGAAGTTGTTCCTAATCTTGCTTTTAGGGTTGATGGCCCTCTGCCTTGGGACTCGAGGGCGGGGGGGAGCACATGGAGACCACTATCCAGGGTAGAGTCCGGACATCGGCCTCAACACGGTACCCTCAAACTCACCTCCCGGCGTATCAAAGAGGCATGCTGCGGTACAATGCAGCGAGAGGACCTCGCCCCCGCGTCACACTACCGGTGGTTCGCCACTCCCTTGCAGCTGAGGTGGCGCCGCAGTCCTATGGGGATTCTGGTAGAGATGGTGATGCGTTGGGTTGGGAGTGGGAGCCTGAACCCCAACCCTGGTGACAATGGACTCGATACCTAAGGCTCGGTTATCTCGGGGAAGGAGGACCAGAGTAACAATGGACCCGGTACCTAACTCGGATCCCCGAGCCCCCACCTGGGATGCCAGTCAGGTGCCCGCGATGGGGCCCTTGGGTGGTCCTAAACGAAAGCCCCGACTTTTGTACATGGGAACATCCGGCGAGCAGCTGGTGGAGATCAGCTCTCCGTTGATTTGATTGCTGCCCTGCTGCCCCGAGAGTGTGGTGGAATTAGAGGTGGTGGACGCGCCCATCCAAGAGCGCGAGCTGTGGAAGCTCCGGTGCCTTTGGTTCGTAGGAGCGCAGCTGCTGGAGTCTGGGCAAGGGTGGTGCCTGCATCTGGTTGGCATGTCAAATCACAAGCGGGGGAGATGCCCCGCTGGGAGGAATGATGCACCATCTGAGCATCGGGGACTAGCCCTGGGAGGGGTCCCTGGATGATGTTTTGTCTCCCACCACCACTATTACTGTAGAGGTCCCTCTAGATCTCCGGTATCCAATTCCTCCTCTCCGCCTTCTTCCTTTATCCATGGGTCGTCAAAAATATCGTCTGTAACGGTTATGGTATTCAAAAGTTCAGTGAACTATTATTCGTTCATACTAACCTTTTGTGGTCGAGGAGCATGTTCCTCGAGACACTTCGATGTAATCGTTCTTAAAAAGTTATAATATTACAGTTTGTCGTTAAAAAAAACATAAACTTTCCTACAAAAGTTAGAACACCCTGACAACATGCCTGTCAACACCAACTTCACGATCTCTAGGTCAAAATTCCGATAGGTCATAACACTTCCCACAGACTCCTTGTTTGACGCCGTCAAATCATGTCTCACACCCTCCTCAGTCGGGAGGATTAAAGCAACAATATACACTAATGGACACACATCGTTTCTCCAAGTCCTCGACACTGAACAGCGCTGTCGCCATATACGGGTAATGTGTACGGTATATAATATATAAAGTATTATGTGAGAAAAAGATGAATAAAAATAAATAAGTAAGAGATCACGTGGTCGTGGTGGGTTGTCGTCGCTAGGTCATAGAGTCAAAGATAATGTCGACCGAAGCAAAAGGAGAGATGTCAATATGAATACGGTGCAGACTGAGAGAGTCAGAGAGATTCATAAGCTTTTTATTACGAGCCCTGCCTTCTTTACCGAATCTACTTATATCATTTTGAATCCAACTCACCTTTCTTTCTCTCCTTCAATTCCAACGTTGACCCATTTAATTCCTACTCTCTCTCCTCTACTTCATCTTCTCTAATTTTACATTACTGCCTTCGATTCCATTTTTTTTATCAACATAACTTGGTTTTTTTGAGATAAACGATGATATTATTAATATAAAAGCATTTTGGTGCTTTCGGGAGCCAGAGACACCGTACAAAGGAACCAAACTAACAAAACATGAAAGACATAAGCAGAAAAGTAAATTTTGCTCTTTGACATACACTACTGCTGATCTTGACCTGGGGGACGGATCAGATCCGTCTCCCAGGTTAGCTTATCCGTCGGCCTGGATCTTGGCTGACGGATACATCCGTCGGCCAAGATCCGTCGGCCAGGTCTCGTCGGCCAAGTATTTGGCCGACGGATGCAACAATCCATCGGTAAGCTAGACAATGGCCCGACGGATCCCATCCGTCTGCCAAAAATGAGCACCTGAGTCACGGATCCGATCCGTCACTCTGCTTCGGTGACTCTGCCGACGGGTGTCATCCGTCTGGCAGGAATTTCCACCTGGCCGACATATCGGACCCGTCGGCAAGGCGTAACTTCTTGCCAGACGGATGACACCCGTCGGCAGGGTGTTATGTCTTGCCTGACGGGTCATACCCGTCGGCAAGGTGGGAAATCTTGGCAGTCGGATGACTCCCGTCAGGCAAGTGCTTACACCATGCCGACGGGTCTTTCCCGTCAGGCAAGTTTTTACACCATGACGACGGGTGACATCCGTCAGGCAAGACTTCCACCCTGTCGACGGATGCCATATGTCGGGCAAGGTGTAACACCCTACCGACGGGTGCTATATGTCGGCCAGGTCTAAACCTGTCCGATGGATGTAGATGCTTGTATCCGTCAGCCAAGTTTGAGTAGAAAAACAAAAAAAATGTTTCAAAATTCATGCACCCAACCGTGCAGTAAAATGTACCTGTTCCTGTACCATCCAAACCGTAATAACACCAAGCACACATACAAACCATAAACACGGCAACCAAACATTCAACCGACATTATCAAATATAGTAGTTCTAAATAAGTTTATCAGTGCACAGAACATAAAAAGTTATCAGTTCAGGTATCCAAATAACATAATGTTCATAGGAAAAAGGGGAGGACTGACTAAGGTCAAGATGGCGGGGCTGATGGCGGGGTCTCTGAAGCCGGAGTCGGTGATGTAGGAGTCGCTGACGGTCTGACAGAAGAAGGCACGATGCTGTTCTGCTGAGTGGAAGCCCAAGAGTTGAACAACTCCCGGAATTGAGCTTGTTCAGCAGCTTGGGCAGCAATCCTGGACTCCATTTCTAGGCGCTACTCCTCCATCAACCGGCGTTGCTCCTCCAATTTCCGAGCGAACTCAGCCTGTTGATCAGCCAAGCGAGTCTTCAGGTCTTCTAGCTCCTCAGCCGAGCTGACTGAACGCGCACTCGAGCACCCACTGGCTCCCACATCCCGTTGGGTTGGGAGCTTGACCGCCTTCCCGATGCCTGATTGGAGTCTGCCCTTCTGCTGTTTACCCGTGATAATCTGGATGAGGGGGAGCTCTTCCTCAAAAGTCAATGCCTTCGCCAAAGTAGGCGATGAACCCTCGCACTCCGTCACCTGTGACTGCGATAACCGCTCACGGGCCTCATCCACAACAGATTTTGCATGTGCCTGAGATACATAAAACACCAATATAATTTAAAGTTTTATACGATACAATAGAGAAAAATCAATAATCGTATTACCTTAATAATAAGTTATGCAATAAATTTAATTAAAACAAGATATACCGCTCTTTTCACGTTCTCCTTGTTGAGGTCATTTTCCTTTGTGTAGACCTCGACGTAGGCGTCGCAGCGTGGAAGGAGGGAGGATTTGGCAAGAAACCGTTTGGCCCGTTTTGCGAGCGGCATACTATCCTCGTGGTGTGCAGTTAGGTTCTGTGCTCGAGAGGCCTTCCCATTGTCGCTCAATTTCTACAATAACCAAATCAGATGGTAAACAATTATAATACACTCTAATTCGAAACTAATTATTGATAACTCGTGAGTAATACTTTACAGAATTTACCAAACACAATAATAAAGTACTTACTTTGAAGTCCTCTGATTTGAAGTGCCTGCAGAGCCAACGGAACTGCTCCTCGCGTTCAAGGAACTCCAGCGGTGTGGGTATGTGTATCTCAGCGTCGGGGTGATCGGGGTCTTTGTACTTCGGCTCCATCTTGAGGATCCACTCATGGATTTCATACTTCCATTCACGGTAGCAGCTGGATGTCGTTTCCATGACAAAATCCAGAAGCTTTGTAAAGTGTGGTCCGGTTTCGAACTCGTACAACATCTGAGAAAATAAAAACACCAGGATTAGTAATTATATAAGAAATAATTAAATGAATCAATGAATGCGAAAAGGTAATGTACTTACGCTGAGCTGGTAGAACATAACCTCCTTAGCACTTTCAGGAACTTCATGGAAGAACGCATGGCCCATGGGGATGTAAGTCCGCACTATGGACCCAATCACTCGTACGACATCCTCCCTCTCAAGCGTTCCTGTCAGGTGTTTACCGATATGGCCCAAGGTAAATTTTCCCCCTGGCGGAGCCAGATCCTTGAGCCTACGGTGGAGGTTCTTGTTGGTCACAATACCTCGCTTCCCCGTCTTGGTCTTTGTTATGGTGGAGGCCACCTCTCCTCCGGCCAGCATGGCAGCCACATCCTCATCGTCCTCCACTAGTTTTTGGGAACGAATGCTTAGGACATCTTCCCTGTTGGTGGTAGATGCTGCCTCACGACCACCGGGAGAAGGGGCTGCCTCACTACAACCGGGAGAAGGAGACTTGCAGTCTCGAAGGCGCCGCATTGTAGGTGCCCGAGCCGTTGTATTTTGGGTGGAGTCTTGGGTGGTTCCACCAGATGCGCAGGGTTGCGCTCGAAGGGCCTTGGGGGCGCTCAAGAAGTTGAGCCGGTTGTAGAACTTCTTATAATTTCTCTTCCCCATCCTGCGAAGTCATGTGAACTCAAAGCATACTTTGATTTAGAAAATATAGCATAGAAACTCAACAAAAAAATTGCAATCCTATACATAGCTCACCCATAAATTTAAAGTCTACAACAGTTCGGCGCTAATGCGTGAATGGGTAAATTTAAATCAATGATACCTAACCTAACCTCGTCACGATCACTACACAACAAATGTTTACTTAATTGATTCGAACCTGATACACCATTAGGGTTTAGTATAAGGTGAATGTGTTAGGAACCCTTAAACTGTACCCAATTTATCATCAACCCATTTTTGAGTGAAACACAATGGTCATTTAGGTATTTTGAAATGTTTAAATCAGAATCAATAATCATTTAGGTCACAAATTCTATTCTTTCTTCAACACAAATTCAGTTAACAATTATTGAACGTATTGGTCATATTATCTTTTAAATAATATGGACGATATTTTGAATAGTTCATGTTCTTTATCATATTGTATATGATATATTTTATAATATATACGATGAAACCGATAGATATATAGTCCATTATATAAGATTCTCTTATTGTCAATGCATAAAAATTTAGTGTTTCTATGGGCCAGCCAATAAATTCATTCTAGCTAGCTACTTTTTTCAACTAATCAATGATCACTAGCTTGGGTTTTTATGGTTTTAGGGTCTGGCTCATCGGGATTTTGGTGCTGGTCACCGATAATTAGCTCCTCACATTTTTATTGACGGATGGAGGACTAATGAGCATTGGGTTGTGCTTCCGCTTCACGGTTAGAATTAGAGTTAATCTGGTTTTGGTTTTTGCTTTGGGGCGGTCGGAAGGGTGGGATTGCGGTAGCGTCCAAGGACACCGATACAGTATACTACAACCATAAGATACTGATCGAGCAGATCAGAGGATAAACAAACAGTGGTGGACCAATCACTCCCCCGGTAAGTCAGCGTGCGTCGTCCTCCCTTGACTGATAATGGTAGATAACTTGGTTTTCTTAATTTGGACTTTAATTTAATATTCTTTTTTGATAGATAAATGATTAATATTATAAAGGGTTACTTCATGTCTTAACGCTTAACTTTCAGATATTGTTAAATCCAAACCTTATACTATTGAAATTGTCATGTAGTAACGGTCAATTAACTAAAATTTTCAATTGTATCTAATTTTAAACGGACGTTAATTTGGCCAAGTAAAAAATCGAGTTTACCCTCAAATATGTGCTTCCTTCAGACGTTAACTTGGCCTAACTTCATCTCTTCGTGACCTCATCTCTTCATCTCAGCTCTTCGAACTTCATCTCTTTGTGTCCGAGCTTCGAATTTCATCTCTTCGTGACCTCAGCTCGCCCAAGCTCCATTATAAAATGAGTCACGTGAGACGCACGTGATTCACTGTTCACGGAAACAGGCAATTTAAACAGTACTTTTTTGTTTTTAATAATTCATTTTTGAAATTCGTTACTATTTGACAATTTTCTAAAGCTTGGGTTGTGGATTTGACAATTAAGTGTAGTAGGGGTTAGGAAATGGAGTAACCTCATATTATATATATAAAAATATACAACCACCCATCACCAAAATAAAAACACTGAAAATGAAATGCGAAAAAAAATTGTTAAATTTTTTTTGACTCATTGAACCGAACCGCTTCGCTGATACGTTCAGAAAGAGGTACTGCGGTAGCGTCTTGGGATATCGATACAGCTGATCTGACTTAGAAGCTAGGGTTGAGCGGACCCATTTCTGGAGGGGTACTGCGGTGGACTGGATACTCCCCCAGGGCGTCAGCGTGCACCGTCCTCCTTGTAATGATAATAGTAGGGTTCCTAAACGCATAATTGCTGGCCCCCAAGGAGGAAGAGGGGTATCTCGCCGGATCTTGATGGAACCTACTCCACCTTATGTCCAATGGGGTGGTGATACCGACCGACCCCCTACTGGACTACCTCGGGCTCATTTTGTGAAACGAGGTTGCTTGTAGCCCCCCTGTCGATGCACTTTTCGCCTCCATTGCTTCCTGATGTTTAGGTCCCCCACCCCTGTTAACGTCTATCGGGATTTATTTAGGTCCGGTTCGATCTCGGGAGGCCCGTGGGTTGGTTGAGGTCCGAATTGGATCCCCCCAGTTCAAAATTGAAATGGGCTCGCTTGACCATTCCAAGGGCCGGCCCATTTCATGTCTTCTCTACGACCCGAGGTGAAGACAGCTCAGGCCTAAGTCCGCTGCTTGTGGTCCACCACGCCTTCCTGCCCCAATATGCAATCAGTCCAAGCCCGTACCAGCAACCTGAATCCCCTCCTCTTCGGCCTCGTCGCTTGAAACCCTAGCGGGTTCCTTTCCCTCGCGCCTCCTCCACGTTGCGGCCCCCGTGTGGTCAGTTTGGCGTTCTCCAACCAAGGGCAGTTCCGGTACAGTCGGAGATTCTAGAAGACACCCACCGTACTCCATCACCACCTTTGTGCCTTCGTCTTCCTCCAGCTCCATTTCCTCCTCCAGATCCACCTCCACCAGACTCGTCTTCCAGTGTGCTCCTTCCATGGCCGTCATATACTTCATAAACGACGGCGAAGACGGTCTCGAGGGTGCCCAATCCTGGCCTGTCCCCGCCGGCACTTGAAAACCTTTCATCGGCCTTGTTCGTGGACTCACCGTCGGGGTTCATCGTACGATCTTGTATGACTTCTCTAGGAGAAGCCCTTGTGATCTCCGGCCAGTAGACACCCTACCAGCTCTTTGGTGTTCGTTCTCCGTTATCTTTCTTGCCGAGAACACTATATCTGGTCCTCCTTGAGGCCCTTCGCCACCGTTCGACAGTGAGAAAATGGAAGGAGACCGAGATCTTTCGCGAGACAACGAGACCTAAGAAGTTAGGCGCAAGAGGCTCGACGTTCGTGTTCGATCATCGATGCTCGGTGCATGGTTGGTCACTGCCGCCTCCATGATCGCAAAACTCTAGTATGTTTTTGTGATAGATAAAATGAGAGAGGTTATGTGTTGTTGAAGTAATAAATATTATTTAATCAAACAGTACTTTAATTTAATAATCAGAAGTCAAACCGAATTGGCTAAAAAGTCTAAAAAAAATTCTCTCTCGCCACTTGAGAGCAAACTCTAGCTCTAGTCGTCGTACCCTTGCGATTATGGTGCTTCCTAGCCCTGTCCTTGATGTGGACGATCTCGCTGACATTGCTGCTGCTCTCCTTGTCGGTTCTATCATGACGTCTCTGGTGCAGACTTTTCCCTCGCAGCCGCCATCGTCTCCTCTTGTGAATCGGCCTTTGAAGGCCCGACCCGAGACGACGTCGAAGCAGCCTCTACACAAGATTCCTTCAGCGCCTCCTCCTCCTCCGGCACTACCCTTGCATCCGCCACTAAAGCAGTCATCGTTTTCCCTACCTCCTTGGCCTCCACCGATAGGACGGCCCACGCGATGTCCCTTGGTTGCGTCCTCCTCAAGTAATGCCCTTCCCACACCAAACCCTAGGCCACCGGCCCCCAAAATTTTCCATGACCTTGCTTCTAGGTTCTTCCTCTCCCGGGCAGCAGGTTTTCTATGGTTGGGCCTCAACCATGTTCTGCTCTGACCCGGGCTCTAGGGTTGCCTCCTTTTCACGGCGCAAGCCTCTTCTACCTACCGCTGCGTGGTCTAAGGTTGTGACTAACGCCAGTCGACGTGCCTTTGATTCTATCTCAGTGTCCCTTGCAACTCCGTGAGGGATGTCGAGGGACCGATTAAGGCACTTGGATCGGGACGAGTTCTCCCATTTAGGCAAGGGTGGGGAAACAGCTCCGCTAGGAGAATGAAAAGCCGACAGAGCATCGGAGACTAGCCCTGGGAGGGGTCCCATGAAGATGCTTTTCCTCCCGCCATCACCACTGTTGAGATCTTTGATTTCCGGCACCCTCTTCAACCATGTCTCTGCCCATGGGCCGTCAAAATACTGTTTGTAACGGTTATGGTAGAATAAGGTTCAGTGAGTCATTGGTTTTTCTGTCTGACCTTAGTGTTCCGGGAAAATATTCCCTGACGCACATAAATGTTCTGATATAAATTTAATAAAATTGCAACTTCTGCTAAAAAATAATCAGAATTCAAGATAATACTAAAAAATTATTATTTTATAGTTAGCAAAACTATTTCAATAAAAATACAATATTTTTTGGATACCTCAATGTTTCGATTTATGATGTTGTAGGAAGTATCCGTTACTTAAAAGTGGACACTGTCAGAGCTAATTACACATTTAGGCGATGGCGCAGCTCTGCTAGGGTTTCACAGTAGGGCTTTGCGAAGACGACTGTTTCTTCTCCGTGCGATCATGACGTCGGACTTTGAGGACAGGCGGTCGGTGTCTCCGATCTCGGCTGGCGCGGCAAGCGAGGTTGGTGGGAAGGGTAGCAGACCGGGGAGCCCGTGGCGCGTTCATGACGCGGCGGGGCACGGTGGGGCGAGCCGGAGCAGTTGGACGGGAAGCCCGGGGCAGGATCGGACTGGCGAGGGCCAGCCTGGTATGGTGGGATCGTCGCTGTCATCTCAGGCTTTCGTGGGGGACAAGGAACCGGACTTGCGGGATGTACAACCGAAGTTTGGGTGCAAGCTTGGCGAGGGGGAGCTACAGGCCGGGATGCTGATCCCGCCAGAGTCGGCACCGCAGTCGGTGATGGGGGAGGCGTCACCAGCATGGACGCGGCGGCCGAGAATGGGGTCGTATCTAGGGTTTCCTCTCGGACGGAGTTGGGGCCGGATCGGGACCGGGTCAAGGGTCAGCAGATCGGGTTGGACATCGGCGTCGAATGTGACGTCACCTACAGCGGCGGGGGGCTTCAAGCACCCTCGCCTCCAGGAATGAGTGCTGAGGGGGCCAGGGAGGGTTTGGTCGACTGTACCTTCTCCCTGGTGTATAGGTGGCATTGGTACCACCAACAGTTGATGGGTTACTTCTCTACCACTTCGGAGTCAGCAATCCCGCGTTCAGGAGCCCTACCATTATCAGTCAAGGGAAGACGACGCACGCTGACATACTGGGGGAGTAATCGATCCACCACTGCACGTTTATCCTCTGATCTGCTCGATCAGTTTCTTATGGTTGGAGTATATTGTATCGGTATCCCAGGATGCTACCGCAATCCCACACCTCCGACCGCCCCTATGCCTAAGAGCAAAATTTACTTTTCTGCTATTGTCTTTCATATTTTGATAGGTTGGTTATTATGTATGGTGTCTCCTGTTCTCACAGGCACCAGAATACTTTTCAATTAATAATATTATCATTTCTCTCAATTTTTTTTTATGATGTCGTATTCCAAATTTTAATTCCCACTACATAAAATTCACCCTTAAAAACTTTTAGCCAACAAAAAAACGGACGTGTGTACCGAGAAACAGCAGCGGAAGCATTAATGATGGTAGGTTTATGGTATTGTACAAGAATTGAAGGGATTAAAAAAGAGGGTATATTTTGAAATAGAGAAACAATTAGTGCAGCCAGGTTAAGGTAGGTTACCATTAAGTGAGACTGTACGAGAAAGTCTTTGCTCCATTTCAAAGTTATTTATTTATTTTGAAATTTGTCTTTCACTATGCCAGCTTCTTTAATATTTAAGTTAGAAAAAAAATAAAAAGAAGAGCAATTTCCTAGAATCTTCCTGGTCAGAGACATTTCAAGAATCGTGTGGTTAGGGATTGGCTCGAGATAACTGACCGGAATTCTTCTCATTATTATACTATGCTACTCTACACTAAACTACACTATATGGGTATTATTAAAAACTACACTATATGGGTATTATTAAATCTATATTTTTGTTAAGGCCAAATGTGAGCATATTTAGGTTAATTTTGTTAAAAGTCCTATCCAATCTGAAAATTCAAAGAACTTGGTTATGTATGTCACCTAAAATATCTTTTATTTCACAGAGCTGTGGTAGGGCTTTTTGAACTCATAGCATAGGGGGTTTGTCGTCGTATCTTTCGACACTGGTCTAGACTTTTTCTGTTGTAATAGTGCCGCTCTATCTTTTAGCCTTTACTCCTCATTCCTCCGCCCATATCCACCACATCGATTACGTTGCAATCATCCTTCCAACCTCGATCATCGTCCCCACCGTCTCGATCCCCTTCACAGATCCTAAGGGGAGGCCACCAGGACCGTCACCCCCTGTTGAGCATCGGCCGCCTCTGGGTTAATGATCAATGAGCGACGAGTCAAGGCTTTTTCCCAAGAAGTCAAGAACTTTTACCAAGAGGAATCCATGATTCACATCTACCATCGTCGCTATCTTACCAATCTCTCTGTTCCTGATGAAATCATGTTCAATTTTCAACCAAATGAAACGAGTCCCCTCCATGGGATCAAGCAGCATGGAAGAATGACAGAGACTCAGTGCTCTACGGTCTAGCCTTAGGAGGGGTCCCTGAAAAGAGCTCTAGCTCCTCTTGAAATCAATAATCACATGTTCGGTTTAATACAACGAATAGAACATGAAGGCTACACCTTGAGCGACAATCATTAGTTTCGTCATAGTTTAGTTTTATTTTCAGTACACTTTTATGGCACTTCTAACACCGGTTGTACCAGATCATTTGTCTCAGAGTTTTTTGTAAAGAGATTTACTGGGGCTCTATACAATAACGACTCTTTTCTATTTCGTGGTCAGAGACTTTCTCCCGATACACTCTTTTGTAGTTGAGACGTAAGTTAATAAAATTGCACCTTTCGTCACAAAAAATATCTAAAATTTTAAATATGTGGATGGAGATAACAAAAGATATTTATCAAGTGACCAATTTATCCGTACGCTTTCAACGTAAAACATATATTTACATAAATTTACTTCGTAATAATTGAAACTGAAAAAGTAAAGAAAATATGTCCAATGTTTTCAAATTTTATCGCTATTTACACATGTTTTATTATCGTTGTGGGTATGTGGACGTAACCATGCCTATCCTGTTGTTGTGGTTTAATTTTGATGGTTAATTTATTAAAAAAATGAGTAAAACAATTATATATTGAAGATGAGCTCATCCAAATAGAGTAGAGTAGAGAGAGAGAGATAGAGGCGTCTACATCGACTGGGGAGATTGTTGTAAGTGTTTGGATTTATTATCCTTGTGTTTTTGTTTATTGAATTTTTTTTATACTGTTGCTTGGTATGTAGGTAGCTAGGGCTTGATCTGTAGTGATCCAAGCCAAGCCATGGAGTGTTAAAGAGGAGAGAGAGAGGTATATGGCATGCTTGGACAGCAACATGTACAACCCATCGTCATCATCAGCCTCCTCCTCCTCCTCCAAGTGCCCTCCATTGATGAGCCCTAGAATCTCCTTCTCCAATGAGTTTGCGGAGTCTCGCCATCTTCGTCTCCAGCAGCAGGAGACGAGCAGGGACCAATCCCCAGCAACCTCGGACTTCGAATTCTCGGTGTCCGGTAATAACAACTGTTCCAACATGTCCGCGATGACCACTGCTGATGAGCTCTTCTTCAAAGGCCAGCTCTTGCCTTTCAAGCCTTCTAAGACCACCACCCTCAGGGACGAGCTTCTTCTCGGCGAGGAAGATCAGCACCAAGTGTCCCTCAGGCCCCCCAAGAGCTCCACCCGGTGGAAGGGCCTTCTCGGCCTCAGGAACAAGAAGCCTTCTCCTCACAAGCCCCCCTCACCGCCCAATTAACAGGTACCAACTATACCCGATTTGCACATCTCAAGACGATAGTTAGTTCCTTGTTTTATTAACAGAACGCTACTTTAACTCAACTTCTTACTTCTTTTTCCTATTCTTGCAGGAAATGTTGGAGATTAGATTGGTGAAGATGTGTTGTGGATTAAATTTTGGGTCATGGGAGTTGAAATTTAGAGGTAGTGATTTGCATTAGAGATGGAAATTGTTAGTTTGAATTAACTTGACCTTTTTTAGATCCTTTGTTGTAGTGAATGGTTTTCGTTTTGATTGGAAATTTGGTGTTTTGTCTGTTTTGATGTGTACAAAGGAAATGTTTTGCAATTAAAGGCAACTTCTTGGGTCACTGATTGACAGATGGATGGACTGTACTCTTTTGTGGCTTCCACAGATGATGTTTTTGACCTCATCTCAATTCTTCTAATCTATCTTTGACTTGAATCTTGTTTTGTTTTTAACAATCTTCAATGCTGGGGGAGAAAAAAAAAGATACCTCTCTTGCCTTTATTTGTCAATGATGTAAGGA
The DNA here is from genome assembly GCA_963921825.1 of Erodium maritimum. Classification (NCBI taxonomy): domain Eukaryota; kingdom Viridiplantae; phylum Streptophyta; class Magnoliopsida; order Geraniales; family Geraniaceae; genus Erodium; species Erodium maritimum. Next base: position 26,424,085 of record OY997592.1, read on the forward strand.
TTGTGAAAGAGAAGAGGTCCCTACTCAACCACGTTGCAAACCCTTTAAGTTTGGCATCCATTTACAGAAATGCTGACTGTGTAATTAATTAAGTTTTTAACTGAATCTGTTAACGTTATTTTTAAATCAACAACTACTAAATAAAATAGAAATAAAATTCATAAATAGAAATAAAAGTTCACAATAAAAATACAAAATTAAAAAAATACATAACTTTAAAAAAAATACATAACCAAAAATCAATACATAACTAAAAACCAAGGAATTATCAGTCGTCCGAATCGTCAGAGTTGTAAGTCCCGCCGACCGATTCCATATGTGCTCCATAAGGTCTTCTTGAAGTTGTCGATGAGTCGCATCATTGATGACACTAGCTCGCGCTTGGAGTTCTTGGTGGTACGACAAGGGCCTTGATCGATTCCATGGTTGAGGTGGTGCCAAACCCTGAGTTAATTCCGGAGGAGCCTCGAAAAACAAATCGTTATCCCCAGCTTCATATCGATCGCGTTCGTCCTCCACGATCATATTATGTAGAATGATACAACAATGCATCATATCAGCCAAAGTCACTTTATCCCATATCCGAGTGGGCCTTGACATTATGTGCCACCGTGCTTGGAGGACTCCAAAGGCACGTTCAATATCTTTACATGCACTTTCTTGGCATTTGGCAAACAACTTTTGTTTGCGGGTATAGGGATGGCGAATCAACTTGACGAACAGACCCCATTGAGGGTAAATGTCGTCAACTAAATAATACAGTTTATTGTAGCGATGCCCGTTGATCTCGAAATCCACGGTCATGTCACGACCACATAAAGCTTCGTCGAATAAGTGGTCGGCGTTGAGGACGTTAATGTCGTTGTTCGTGCCACCCATACCGAAAAACGCATGTCAAATCCACGTATCACGAGACGCAACAGCTTCCAGCATAATTGTTGGATTCTCGTGATCTCCAAGTTCATGCGATCCTTGCAATCCCAATGCATGCAGTCAAGACTGCCAATCATACCGGGGAACCCTCGGCTATTGCTTGACTCAAGTAATCGCGCCATGTCCGCCACATTCGGCTTCCGCATGTATTCTGCGTAGCAAACTGCAATAACGTATTTGCAGAAACGTCTAACACATTTGAGTATAGTACTTTCCCCCATACGTAATGTGTCGTCCAATGAATCGGCAGACACCCATACGCTAGAATTCGTATCGCGGCGGTGCATTTCTGGTGCGTTGATAACCCCAACCGTCGTGCAGCGTCACGACTCTGAACAAAGTAGCTTTCGTAGACTTAACCGCTTCCATAACCCGTAAAAATGATGTTCTGGACATACGAAAACGCCGCCTAAACAATTCGAGGCCATAGATCGGGCTTTCGACAAAATAATCCCTCATCAGGTCGTCGTGGCCTTGCTCACGCCTTCTGTTGATCTCTGCTCGGGAACCTTCTCCTGTTTCGAGTCGTCCCCTCAATCTCTCGAATTGTGGCATTTCTCTCTGTATAATTCTCTCGGTTCTACACCGGAGTCCTCGCTCCCAAGCACGAAATTTGGCTTCGACCTCGCGTCGTTCGACTTCAAGCTCCTCCCTTGTTTGACGTTCGTCGTCGACCATTTTTTTCGACAATTGGAAATGAAATGTAGAGAATTGGAGATGAAATGTAGAGAGAAATTTTAGGAATGGTGTAGTGGATTTGATGAAATGGGTGAGGGGTATTTATAGTGGGGGAAAAGTAATTTGTTTTGTATTAAAAAAAATATGGCCATTAGTTTCAGACCGTTGCTACCAGCAACGATCGTTTTTTTCCGAATGGGACACGTGGCGCGCTGCTAGTGGACAACAGAGAGGCTGAGGGGCAGCGAGGCAGCGGGGCTGAATTTGGCCTCGCGCCTCTGCTCCCCGAACCCTCCCACTCCGTCTCCTCCCTCGCGCCCCACACGCCCCGCACGCCCCCCTCCCCACACCGGTCGAACCCCGAACCCTATCCCCTTCTACTCCCGCCCCGGCCTCGCCCACACCCCCCTCTTGATGTGGATGCTCTTATGAACCATAATCATGTATATAAAAACGTATCGAAAACATATAAAAGAAATAGTAAAATTTGGGTGAACAAGTCTCACGGCCTTTAAAGCTCTCTCTCGTTATTGAAAATCTCGCCTTAGTCCTAGCCTTAATCGTTATGGTGCTCCCTCCTGTCACCGATGTTGTTATGCCGTCTGTCGTGCCGCTCTAGTGCCCCTTTGTCCCATCTGGTCGGTTACCTCGCAGACCACGTGTCACGCCCCAATTTCAGGAAACCGAACTCGGGACGCGAACGTTTTAAAAACAATAAAACAATGAAACCTGTTTTGGATAAACACTTTAAAATCTCCATTTAATTAATCAAAATAATATTTACAACTTAAAAACACGTCCCAACACGTGGACAAAAGTACAAGGTATCCGTCACTAGACTCAAAAGACTGAACCCGGACTCCGCTCCTAGCTCCACAAGCTTCGAGAGCTCCCCTAGTCCGTCCTGTGATCAGTACCTGTAGGAAAAGCAGCTAGGGGTGAGCGTTCGCTCACCACCACAAATAACAGACTGACTACGGCATAATTAGCAGACAATGCCGGTAACACCAACAACAAACTCAACTCCGGGGATCACTGTCCCCAACTCAAGTACTCTGACTGACAACCACCCACGGTGACCTTCCTCGAACGACTCAACACTCAAACAAGTAAGTAGACCGACACAACGATCACGACCTCTTCCAAGGACTCAAAGAAACCACGCAACACCAAACAAGATCACAAAGGATCGCACACCAAACAAGATCACAAAGGATCGCAAACCAGCTGTTCAGTAACCAATTCTGTTTCCCTCGCCCTTTCCGATCCCAGTCGGGCCAGGCGGTCGACCTGTCAGTAACCATCTATGTATCTCGCCCTTTCCGATCCCAGTCGGTCCAGGCGGTCGACCTGTCTCAGTAACCTCTCTGTCCTTCGCTCTTTCCAACACAAAGTCGGTCCAGACAGTCGACCTGTCTTACAACTTCTCTCTCCCTCGCTCTTTCCAACACAAAGTCGGTCCAGGCAGTCGACCTGTCTTACAACTTCTCTGTCCCTCGCTCTTTCCAACACAAAGTCGGTCCAAGCAGTCGACCTGTCTCAGTAACCTCTATCACTCAGGTAACCACAATCACAATCACAAGCAAGTTCAACAAACAGCAACAACACAGGTTCAACACTCCACATGCACTCATGGCCACCCAAGACACAAACCACAAAACACGGACTCAACAGCCCCACGGGCACTCATGGCCTCCTAAGACACGCCAACGATAAAGACACGGGTTCAACAACCCCACAGGCACTCACGGCCTCCCGAGACACACCAACAGTAAGGACACAGGTTCAACAACCCCACGGGCACACACGGCCTCCCCAGACACCAACAGTCAAACACGGGCCCTCATGGCCACCCAAGACTCAACAGTCAAACACGGGCTCTCATGGCAACCCAAGACACACCAACAGTAACTCACGGGCTCAACAACCCCACGGGCACTCACGACCACTCAAACCACCAACAGTAAAGACACGGGGTTCACCACCCTACGGGCACACATGGCCACCCAAAAGACCAAAGGTAAAGACACGGGTTCGACGACCCCACGGGCACTCGTGGCCACCCAAAACTCAACAATAATACACGCTCGCAACTTACCGAGACTCTAACTCGTAAGCCAGCCAAAGAATGCTTGCAACCTCCCCCGAGACTCTAACTCGGTCAGGCCAGCCAAAGACACCAACCTTAGTACACGGGCTCTCATGGCCACCCAAACGCAAATAATAGCACGGGCTCTCATGGCCACCCAAGACTCAACAATAAAAGCACGGGCTCTCAAGGCCACCCAAACACAAATAATAGCACGGGCTCTCATGGCCACCCAAGACTCAACAATAATAACACGGGCTCTCAAGGCCACCCAAGACACCAAATAAACAATCAACCTCCGGCTTAACCAAAGCCTCCAACAGTCCTAATGTCAACAGTTTCTCAATCAACCTCCGGGCATGGTCATATGCCTCCAGTATTCCTAGTATCGATAAGTTCACAAACAACCTCCGGACATGGTCATATGCCTCCAGTAATTCTAACATCGCTAAGTTCTCTGCTCCTACGACACTACTAAGTGTCACATGCTTTTCTCATATTTGCTACATTCCCGTATCATGCTTTTCTAATATTCGATAACCTAAACAACCCACGACACCCCAGTGTCACATGCATTTCTACTGTTAACTTTCCCCAGTCAGGGCCGAGATCCGTCTACTTTTCCCTACCTCGTGCATGTTCTCCCAAAAGCCAACCACGAGCTCCGTTGATGATCTCAGTCACTCACCCAGCTTTCCCTTGCCTCGGTCCGTGGCACGATCTAAAAGAACACAATTTAAAGGCACTTAACAACTTGCAGGAATAAACTGAAAATCAATAAACTCGATGCCCAAACTCAACACCGACAATGTCGTTCACTCCCAAACTTCCCAATTACTCGACATTGTCGATAAAGGACGCGTAAAGGCCCGATTCGCCCGACATGGCGAATCTGCCCAGGTTTTGTAAATTGCCTTCCGGGGCTCCAAAAACCCCCGTTTTCGTTTCTACGGTCTTAGAATAGTTCAAGGAACCCAATGCACTTGGCGGAAGCGAATTCCGACTTCCGAGTCAAATAATTAACGTTTAAAGTTTCTAAAACCTGTTAATTACAACTTCTCCAATTTAATTCCAATTTTCGATTCGGTTAAGGATAAATGGTCCAGAGAACGTTTTAAACCACCCGAAACACAAAACTCGATCACCCGAGCACGTGGGCCCCACCCAACCCACTTGGCCGAGAGCCCTAGGGTTCAAGGGGGGCTCGGCCACCATGGTGGTGGCTAGTCCCAGCTCCGGCCAACCACCCATGGTCGGCCGGCCACCACCCACGGTGGCCGGAGCTCCTCCCGAGCCTCCGGTCACAGGAAAACGTGCCTCTTCGCCTCCAAACACCTCCAAAACGTCTCCAACAATTACCCCAACCTCAATACACCCTAAACTAATAGTTTTACACAAACCCTAACATTTGAAAATTACCAAAACAACGATCGGTTTAGTACAAACCGTAGAGGAAGACGAGGGGACGATGCTTGCTCCTTGTCTTGTGACGATCCAAGGGCTCAATCTCTCCCAACCCTAACTTCTTTCTCCTTCTCTCTTCTTCTTCTTCTTCTTCTTCTTCTTCTCTCTCTAAACTCTCTCTTCCAATTTCTAAAACAACTAACTCTATTTTTGTTTTTCCTTTTCTTTTTTTGTATAAGTGGCCCTCCATCTAATGCCCCACACCACTCATTTTCCCCCCAAAACTAACACTACCACAATTAGGACAAGTGTCAAGGTGGGCCCCACACCTTTTGGAAATTATCTACTTGATATTTTCCAATCAGATTCGCGAAAATCGGACGTTTTGGGCCCCGAACGGGCACTTTTCCCAAGAAATTACAAAACTTGACGGGCTACAAGGAAACGGCTCAACTAAGACCGCTACGACGACGGCTAAGCTTTTTGAATCCAAAACGGTCCTCGAATGGACCAAAACGTCGCTCGGTTGACTTTTCCAACGAAAAGTCAACTTTTCCCAAATTGGTCAGAAAGTTGCCCTGAGTCCCCCGGAACTCACTTTGGTCGATAACAGGGTCAACTTAAGTCCGGTATGACACTCGGGGTCATTTTAGGTTCACTTAACTGTCAGTCTTAAAATTTTTAAATTTTCCTGTTTTTCGCAGGTTTAACTGGCGTTGACCGGGTGTGGTTATTACAATCTACCCCCTTAAAGGAATTTCGTCCGCGAAATTTAGAATAACGCTCATATAAGGTACAGTAAAGATGTACCCTGATAGGTCTCGCGGTAAGTAGGGGATCCTGGGGCTCGGGAGTCGGTGACTGCATACACTCTCCCCTGCGAGGCCTGCTGCCTCTGACACGGCGCACTGGCCGCTGAATACCCATGACTCTGCTGCTATCTCGGAATCGGCGCGCTCGTAGAGGGCTGTGACGGTCTGGACTACTGACTCTGACGAGGACGACCCCTGGACGACTGTACTGTACGCGACTGCTGCGGTCGCTGAGCTGACATTGCCCTCGACGGCTCACGGCACCACGCAATGGTGTGCCCAACCCGGCCGCATCGGAAACAGCCGGTCTCGTCGGCTCTCGACTCCGTGCCCTGGCCCGTACGGCTGGTCGTCGGCTGCGTTGTGGGCCCTCCTTCCATCGGACACTCGCGACGGAAGTGGCCTCGCTGGCCGCAGGTATAGCAGTTCGGCGCACTCTCTGACGTGACTGGCCCAACTGATGCCAATGACCCCACCTGTCTCTCTCCACCTTGATGAGTCGGTGGTCGGAAGAACCCCGTGGTCCTCTGCCTCTGCGAGTCTCGTGAGTCGGACGGCACTGTAAAGTTGGTCGGCCGCTGTCGAACCTCGCGGGTCCTGGCCACATCCCGGATCCCCTGTTCCACCGTCGCTGCGGTGTCCACGAGATCTGTGTACTTCCACAGTCTCAAGGCGAGAATCTGGTTCCGAATCCCCAGCCTCAGTCCTCCCTGGAACCGCAGGCAACGGTTCTGCTCGGTCATCACCATCTCCGGCGCGAATCTGGCCAAAGCTGTGAACCTGGCCTCGTACTCTGCTACCGTCATCCCCTCCTGTTCCAAGTCTAGGAACTGCCGATGTTGCCCCAACCGATCCGACTCGGGAAAGTACTGTTCCAGAGAGACTGTCTAGAAGATGATGTAGTCATAACCGACCATGTCCTTCACACGCCCCCACCAGTGGTAGGCGCTGTCTCTCAGCTGGTGGGCCGCGAATGACACTCTGCGACGACCATCATCGATACCTGATGTATCCAGGTCTCGCGTGACATGCTCTAGCCACCTCTCTGCTCGGTCGGGGTTCGGCTCCCCGACAAATGTAGGTATCCCGAGCTTCAGGAAGTCTAGTAGTTCTCGGGATGTGTGATCCTCTGTCTGACCGGGCCTCACTAGGACCGCGGCTGCCTCTGGGGCTGGTGAAGCCGACTCTCGGTTGGCAATGACCGCCACTAAACTCTGGACTGTCCTGGTCAACTCATCCAGGGCAGTCATGACGGGTGGGTCTGCGACCAGCGGGACGCTGGGCGTGCCCGTAGAAGGTCCCGCATCGCTCCTCCTGTCTTCACCGATAGGAGTACCCTGCGCCTCGGCGTATTCGGCGGGCTCAACGGTGGGCACCCGTCCCGGTGTCCCCGTTGACCGTCCCCGTCTGCCTCACGAGGGCGCTCGTCCCCGTGCCACTGCTGCTCTTCCTCGTCTGCCACGAGCCATCAGCAGGTATCCTCTGCATGGATACACGCAAACGTTCAGTTTACGAACTCAAATCAAGACAAACAGCTCGAACACCCTAACGTTCACACGGTCTACGTCTACCCCAACGTACTTGTTACTTAACGCCACACCGTTCATGCTAATCATACTTTAATTATAATAACACGTGGGCGGAACCTCAAATTTAACCACACAAACGTACACCAAGCCCTCATCCAGTCCTTTGTGCACTTACTTATAACTTTCCACAACCAAACCAGTGTTCGCTACTCGTCCCTTGCGGGAAAGTAGTAAAGGGGATGAGCGTGATGCTCACCTCCACGGACACCCGTTCGATTATGGCATACTAGTAACGCACCAAAGACTTACCATTCTAGTCAGGGCAAATCATCATCACAAAAATGAAGCCAAACGTCACACTGCTCACGCTATTAATGCCTTAATTATAATAGTATGTAAGTGAAAAACTTAACAACAACCCAACCGTGCACCAGGCCTACGGCCTCTACAACCCACAACCGCGAACCCAAACACGTAAGACCAACGCTCAAACCACACGAACGTGAACCGAGTCACACAACCGCAAACCTAAACGTACAATGAACAAAACAACCAAAGAAAAACGAAGATGGCTCACTGGACCAGGCCGGTACACGACCCCTGCCGTGCCACTCTCCGGGCCGGGAACCACGCCTTGCCGGGCCCCTTACCGGGCCGGCGACCACGCCTTGCCGGACCACTTACCGGGCCGGCGTCCAAGTCTTACCGGACCACCTGCCGGGCCGGCGTCCAGCCCTTGCCGGACCAGATTCCGGGCCGGCAGCGAGCCCTTGCCGGACTAGATTCCGGGCCGGCAGCCAGCTCCTGCCGTGCCCCGTTCCGGGCCGACAGCCAGCTCCTGCCGTGCCCCGTTCCGGGCCGGCACCAAGGTCATGCCATTCCACCTACCGTGTCAAACCAGTGACTCCTATCTCGTAGCGATGATGAATCCGCCCTACTTACACCCGCTGTGTCTACCCTAGGGTATTTGTAACTCTACCGGCTAATAACGACCCGTACACTAGTACGTCGCAGAACACGACCACCAAACACATAGCACAGTAGGGCAACTAAAAACCGACCTCAGTCATAAGCCAACACGGCCACAAACAACGCAATCACACGATCCCCGCTCACCGGCCAACCGAAGACGAACCTTGCTCACCGGGCCAACCAAAATCAAACACAAACGCCCACGGCGTCAAACAGAATCAAGACACGCCCACCGGGCCAACCAACTTACACACACGCCCACAGGGCCAATCAAAATCAAATACGCCCGCCGGGCCAACCAACTTACACACACGCCCACAAGGCCAATCAAAATCAAACACAAACGCCCACGGCGTCAAACAAAATCAAGACACGCCCACCGGGCCTACCAATTCCAAAACTTTCTCCTTTTCATTTTAAAACCTCAGACTTGACATCACGCGGTCACAACCCGGTCCAAGCGTCCCCGAACTACGTTGTACCGATTTGATGTCAGCACCGTCACGTTCGACTACAAGAGCGCTCCTGAGTCGACCGGCGACAGCTTAAAAACGTTTCACGCAGCAACAACAATCAGCAAGCCAGCAAGAAAACACTGCACGTACACACAAACCCAACCAGGACTCATAACACTACGGGTCTACACTGACTCGACCCTCCCCACCTAATTGACGGACAGTCCGAGGTGTGAAACCTCGAGCTCTGATACCAAGCTGTCATGCCCCAATTTCAGGAAACCGAACTCGGGATGCGAACGTTTTAAAAACAATAAAACAATGAAACCTGTTTTGGATAAACACTTTAAAATCTCCATTTAATTAATCAAAATAATATTTACAACTTACAAACACGTCCCAACACGTGGACAAAAGTACAAGGTATCCGTCACTAGACTCAAAAGACTGAACCCGGACTCCGCTCCTAGCTCCACAAGCTTCGAGAGCTCCCCTAGTCCGTCCTGTGATCAGTACCTGTAGGAAAAGCAGCTAGGGGTGAGCGTTCGCTCACCACCACAGATAACAGACTGACTACGGCATAATTAGCAGACAATGCCGGTAACACCAACAACAAACTCAACTCCGGGGATCACTGTCCCCAACTCAAGTACTCTGACTGACAACCACCCACGGTGACCTTCCTCGAACGACTCAACACTCAAACAAGTAAGTAGACCGACACAACGATCACGACCTCTTCCAAGGACTCAAAGAAACCACGCAACACCAAACAAGATCACAAAGGATCGCACACCAAACAAGATCACAAAGGATCGCAAACCAGCTGTTCAGTAACCAATTCTGTTTCCCTCGCCCTTTCCGATCCCAGTCGGGCCAGGCGGTCGACCTGTCAGTAACCATCTATGTATCTCGCCCTTTCCGATCCCAGTCGGTCCAGGCGGTCGACCTGTCTCAGTAACCTCTCTGTCCTTCGCTCTTTCCAACACAAAGTCGGTCCAGACAGTCGACCTGTCTTACAACTTCTCTCTCCCTCGCTCTTTCCAACACAAAGTCGGTCCAGGCAGTCGACCTGTCTTACAACTTCTCTGTCCCTCGCTCTTTCCAACACAAAGTCGGTCCAGGCAGTCGACCTGTCTCAGTAACCTCTATCACTCAGGTAACCACAATCACAATCACAAGCAAGTTCAACAAACAGCAACAACACAGGTTCAACACTCCACATGCACTCATGGCCACCCAAGACACAAACCACAAAACACGGACTCAACAGCCCCACGGGCACTCATGGCCTCCTAAGACACGCCAACGATAAAGACACGGGTTCAACAACCCCACAGGCACTCACGGCCTCCCGAGACACACCAACAGTAAGGACACAGGTTCAACAACCCCACGGGCACACACGGCCTCCCCAGACACCAACAGTCAAACACGGGCCCTCATGGCCACCCAAGACTCAACAGTCAAACACGGGCTCTCATGGCAACCCAAGACACACCAACAGTAACTCACGGGCTCAACAACCCCACGGGCACTCACGACCACTCAAACCACCAACAGTAAAGACACGGGGTTCACCACCCTACGGGCACACATGGCCACCCAAAAGACCAAAGGTAAAGACACGGGTTCGACGACCCCACGGGCACTCGTGGCCACCCAAAACTCAACAATAATACACGCTCGCAACTTACCGAGACTCTAACTCGTAAGCCAGCCAAAGAATGCTTGCAACCTCCCCCGAGACTCTAACTCGGTCAGGCCAGCCAAAGACACCAACCTTAGTACACGGGCTCTCATGGCCACCCAAACGCAAATAATAGCACGGGCTCTCATGGCCACCCAAGACTCAACAATAAAAGCACGGGCTCTCAAGGCCACCCAAACACAAATAATAGCACGGGCTCTCATGGCCACCCAAGACTCAACAATAATAACACGGGCTCTCAAGGCCACCCAAGACACCAAATAAACAATCAACCTCCGGCTTAACCAAAGCCTCCAACAGTCCTAATGTCAACAGTTTCTCAATCAACCTCCGGGCATGGTCATATGCCTCCAGTATTCCTAGTATCGATAAGTTCACAAACAACCTCCGGACATGGTCATATGCCTCCAGTAATTCTAACATCGCTAAGTTCTCTGCTCCTACGACACTACTAAGTGTCACATGCTTTTCTCATATTTGCTACATTCCCGTATCATGCTTTTCTAATATTCGATAACCTAAACAACCCACGACACCCCAGTGTCACATGCATTTCTACTGTTAACTTTCCCCAGTCAGGGCCGAGATCCGTCTACTTTTCCCTACCTCGTGCATGTTCTCCCAAAAGCCAACCACGAGCTCCGTTGATGATCTCAGTCACTCACCCAGCTTTCCCTTGCCTCGGTCCGTGGCACGATCTAAAAGAACACAATTTAAAGGCACTTAACAACTTGCAGGAATAAACTGAAAATCAATAAACTCGATGCCCAAACTCAACACCGACAATGTCGTTCACTCCCAAACTTCCCAATTACTCGACATTGTCGATAAAGGACGCGTAAAGGCCCGATTCGCCCGACATGGCGAATCTGCCCAGGTTTTGTAAATTGCCTTCCGGGGCTCCAAAAACCCCCGTTTTCGTTTCTACGGTCTTAGAATAGTTCAAGGAACCCAATGCACTTGGCGGAAGCGAATTCCGACTTCCGAGTCAAATAATTAACGTTTAAAGTTTCTAAAACCTGTTAATTACAACTTCTCCAATTTAATTCCAATTTTCGATTCGGTTAAGGATAAATGGTCCAGAGAACGTTTTAAACCACCCGAAACACAAAACTCGATCACCCGAGCACGTGGGCCCCACCCAACCCACTTGGCCGAGAGCCCTAGGGTTCAAGGGGGGCTCGGCCACCATGGTGGTGGCTAGTCCCAGCTCCGGCCAACCACCCATGGTCGGCCGGCCACCACCCACGGTGGCCGGAGCTCCTCCCGAGCCTCCGGTCACAGGAAAACGTGCCTCTTCGCCTCCAAACACCTCCAAAACGTCTCCAACAATTACCCCAACCTCAATACACCCTAAACTAATAGTTTTACACAAACCCTAACATTTGAAAATTACCAAAACAACGATCGGTTTAGTACAAACCGTAGAGGAAGACGAGGGGACGATGCTTGCTCCTTGTCTTGTGACGATCCAAGGGCTCAATCTCTCCCAACCCTAACTTCTTTCTCCTTCTCTCTTCTTCTTCTTCTTCTTCTTCTTCTTCTCTCTCTAAACTCTCTCTTCCAATTTCTAAAACAACTAACTCTATTTTTGTTTTTCCTTTTCTTTTTTTGTATAAGTGGCCCTCCATCTAATGCCCCACACCACTCATTTTCCCCCCAAAACTAACACTACCACAATTAGGACAAGTGTCAAGGTGGGCCCCACACCTTTTGGAAATTATCTACTTGATATTTTCCAATCAGATTCGCGAAAATCGGACGTTTTGGGCCCCGAACGGGCACTTTTCCCAAGAAATTACAAAACTTGACGGGCTACAAGGAAACGGCTCAACTAAGACCGCTACGACGACGGCTAAGCTTTTTGAATCCAAAACGGTCCTCGAATGGACCAAAACGTCGCTCGGTTGACTTTTCCAACGAAAAGTCAACTTTTCCCAAATTGGTCAGAAAGTTGCCCTGAGTCCCCCGGAACTCACTTTGGTCGATAACAGGGTCAACTTAAGTCCGGTATGACACTCGGGGTCATTTTAGGTTCACTTAACTGTCAGTCTTAAAATTTTTAAATTTTCCTGTTTTTCGCAGGTTTAACTGGCGTTGACCGGGTGTGGTTATTACAATCTACCCCCTTAAAGGAATTTCGTCCGCGAAATTTAGAATAACGCTCATATAAGGTACAGTAAAGATGTACCCTGATAGGTCTCGCGGTAAGTAGGGGATCCTGGGGCTCGGGAGTCGGTGACTGCATACACTCTCCCCTGCGAGGCCTGCTGCCTCTGACACGGCGCACTGGCCGCTGAATACCCATGACTCTGCTGCTATCTCGGAATCGGCGCGCTCGTAGAGGGCTGTGACGGTCTGGACTACTGACTCTGACGAGGACGACCCCTGGACGACTGTACTGTACGCGACTGCTGCGGTCGCTGAGCTGACATTGCCCTCGACGGCTCACGGCACCACGCAATGGTGTGCCCAACCCGGCCGCATCGGAAACAGCCGGTCTCGTCGGCTCTCGACTCCGTGCCCTGGCCCGTACGGCTGGTCGTCGGCTGCGTTGTGGGCCCTCCTTCCATCGGACACTCGCGACGGAAGTGGCCTCGCTGGCCGCAGGTATAGCAGTTCGGCGCACTCTCTGACGTGACTGGCCCAACTGATGCCAATGACCCCACCTGTCTCTCTCCACCTTGATGAGTCGGTGGTCGGAAGAACCCCGTGGTCCTCTGCCTCTGCGAGTCTCGTGAGTCGGACGGCACTGTAAAGTTGGTCGGCCGCTGTCGAACCTCGCGGGTCCTGGCCACATCCCGGATCCCCTGTTCCACCGTCGCTGCGGTGTCCACGAGATCTGTGTACTTCCACAGTCTCAAGGCGAGAATCTGGTTCCGAATCCCCAGCCTCAGTCCTCCCTGGAACCGCAGGCAACGGTTCTGCTCGGTCATCACCATCTCCGGCGCGAATCTGGCCAAAGCTGTGAACCTGGCCTCGTACTCTGCTACCGTCATCCCCTCCTGTTCCAAGTCTAGGAACTGCCGATGTTGCCCCAACCGATCCGACTCGGGAAAGTACTGTTCCAGAGAGACTGTCTAGAAGATGATGTAGTCATAACCGACCATGTCCTTCACACGCCCCCACCAGTGGTAGGCGCTGTCTCTCAGCTGGTGGGCCGCGAATGACACTCTGCGACGACCATCATCGATACCTGATGTATCCAGGTCTCGCGTGACATGCTCTAGCCACCTCTCTGCTCGGTCGGGGTTCGGCTCCCCGACAAATGTAGGTATCCCGAGCTTCAGGAAGTCTAGTAGTTCTCGGGATGTGTGATCCTCTGTCTGACCGGGCCTCACTAGGACCGCGGCTGCCTCTGGGGCTGGTGAAGCCGACTCTCGGTTGGCAATGACCGCCACTAAACTCTGGACTGTCCTGGTCAACTCATCCAGGGCAGTCATGACGGGTGGGTCTGCGACCAGCGGGACGCTGGGCGTGCCCGTAGAAGGTCCCGCATCGCTCCTCCTGTCTTCACCGATAGGAGTACCCTGCGCCTCGGCGTATTCGGCGGGCTCAACGGTGGGCACCCGTCCCGGTGTCCCCGTTGACCGTCCCCGTCTGCCTCACGAGGGCGCTCGTCCCCGTGCCACTGCTGCTCTTCCTCGTCTGCCACGAGCCATCAGCAGGTATCCTCTGCATGGATACACGCAAACGTTCAGTTTACGAACTCAAATCAAGACAAACAGCTCGAACACCCTAACGTTCACACGGTCTACGTCTACCCCAACGTACTTGTTACTTAACGCCACACCGTTCATGCTAATCATACTTTAATTATAATAACACGTGGGCGGAACCTCAAATTTAACCACACAAACGTACACCAAGCCCTCATCCAGTCCTTTGTGCACTTACTTATAACTTTCCACAACCAAACCAGTGTTCGCTACTCGTCCCTTGCGGGAAAGTAGTAAAGGGGATGAGCGTGATGCTCACCTCCACGGACACCCGTTCGATTATGGCATACTAGTAACGCACCAAAGACTTACCATTCTAGTCAGGGCAAATCACCATCACAAAAATGAAGCCAAACGTCACACTGCTCACGCTATTAATGCCTTAATTATAATAGTATGTAAGTGAAAAACTTAACAACAACCCAACCGTGCACCAGGCCTACGGCCTCTACAACCCACAACCGCGAACCCAAACACGTAAGACCAACGCTCAAACCACACGAACGTGAACCGAGTCACACAACCGCAAACCTAAACGTACAATGAACAAAACAACCAAAGAAAAACGAAGATGGCTCACTGGACCAGGCCGGTACACGACCCCTGCCGTGCCACTCTCCGGGCCGGGAACCACGCCTTGCCGGGCCCCTTACCGGGCCGGCGACCACGCCTTGCCGGACCACTTACCGGGCCGGCGTCCAAGTCTTACCGGACCACCTGCCGGGCCGGCGTCCAGCCCTTGCCGGACCAGATTCCGGGCCGGCAGCGAGCCCTTGCCGGACTAGATTCCGGGCCGGCAGCCAGCTCCTGCCGTGCCCCGTTCCGGGCCGACAGCCAGCTCCTGCCGTGCCCCGTTCCGGGCCGGCACCAAGGTCATGCCATTCCACCTACCGTGTCAAACCAGTGACTCCTATCTCGTAGCGATGATGAATCCGCCCTACTTACACCCGCTGTGTCTACCCTAGGGTATTTGTAACTCTACCGGCTAATAACGACCCGTACACTAGTACGTCGCAGAACACGACCACCAAACACATAGCACAGTAGGGCAACTAAAAACCGACCTCAGTCATAAGCCAACACGGCCACAAACAACGCAATCACACGATCCCCGCTCACCGGCCAACCGAAGACGAACCTTGCTCACCGGGCCAACCAAAATCAAACACAAACGCCCACGGCGTCAAACAGAATCAAGACACGCCCACCGGGCCAACCAACTTACACACACGCCCACAGGGCCAATCAAAATCAAATACGCCCGCCGGGCCAACCAACTTACACACACGCCCACAAGGCCAATCAAAATCAAACACAAACGCCCACGGCGTCAAACAAAATCAAGACACGCCCACCGGGCCTACCAATTCCAAAACTTTCTCCTTTTCATTTTAAAACCTCAGACTTGACATCACGCGGTCACAACCCGGTCCAAGCGTCCCCGAACTACGTTGTACCGATTTGATGTCAGCACCGTCACGTTCGACTACAAGAGCGCTCCTGAGTCGACCGGCGACAGCTTAAAAACGTTTCACGCAGCAACAACAATCAGCAAGCCAGCAAGAAAACACTGCACGTACACACAAACCCAACCAGGACTCATAACACTACGGGTCTACACTGACTCGACCCTCCCCACCTAATTGACGGACAGTCCGAGGTGTGAAACCTCGAGCTCTGATACCAAGCTGTCATGCCCCAATTTCAGGAAACCGAACTCGGGATGCGAACGTTTTAAAAACAATAAAACAATGAAACCTGTTTTGGATAAACACTTTAAAATCTCCATTTAATTAATCAAAATAATATTTACAACTTACAAACACGTCCCAACACGTGGACAAAAGTACAAGGTATCCGTCACTAGACTCAAAAGACTGAACCCGGACTCCGCTCCTAGCTCCACAAGCTTCGAGAGCTCCCCTAGTCCGTCCTGTGATCAGTACCTGTAGGAAAAGCAGCTAGGGGTGAGCGTTCGCTCACCACCACAGATAACAGACTGACTACGGCATAATTAGCAGACAATGCCGGTAACACCAACAACAAACTCAACTCCGGGGATCACTGTCCCCAACTCAAGTACTCTGACTGACAACCACCCACAGTGACCTTCCTCGAACGACTCAACACTCAAACAAGTAAGTAGACCGACACAACGATCACGACCTCTTCCAAGGACTCAAAGAAACCACGCAACACCAAACAAGATCACAAAGGATCGCACACCAAACAAGATCACAAAGGATCGCAAACCAGCTGTTCAGTAACCAATTCTGTTTCCCTCGCCCTTTCCGATCCCAGTCGGGCCAGGCGGTCGACCTGTCAGTAACCATCTATGTATCTCGCCCTTTCCGATCCCAGTCGGTCCAGGCGGTCGACCTGTCTCAGTAACCTCTCTGTCCTTCGCTCTTTCCAACACAAAGTCGGTCCAGACAGTCGACCTGTCTTACAACTTCTCTCTCCCTCGCTCTTTCCAACACAAAGTCGGTCCAGGCAGTCGACCTGTCTTACAACTTCTCTGTCCCTCGCTCTTTCCAACACAAAGTCGGTCCAGGCAGTCGACCTGTCTCAGTAACCTCTCTCACTCAGGTAACCACAATCACAATCACAAGCAAGTTCAACAAACAGCAACAACACAGGTTCAGCACTCCACAGGCACTCATGGCCACCCAAGACACCAACCACAAAATACGGACTCAACAGCCCCACGGGCACTCATGGCCTCCCAAGTCCCAAGACACGCCAACGATAAAGACACGGGTTCAACAACCCCACAGGCACTCACGGCCTCCCGAGACACACCAACAGTAAGGACACAGGTTCAACAACCCCACGGGCACACACGGCCTCCCCAGACACCAACAGTCAAACACGGGCCCTCATGGCCACCCAAGAGTAAACAGTCAAACACGGGCTCTCATGGCCACCCAAGACACACCAACAGTAACTCACGGGCTCAACAACCCCACGGGCACTCACGGCCACTCAAACCACCAACAGTAAAGACACGGGTTCACCACCCCACGGGCCCACATGGCCACCCAAAACACCAAAGGTAAAGACACGGGTTCGATGACCCCACGGGCACTCGTGGCTACCCAAAACTCAACAATAATACACGCTCGCAACTTACCGAGACTCTAACTCGTAAGCCAGCCAAAGAATGCTTGCAACCTCCCCCGAGACTCTAACTCGGTCAGGCCAGCCAAAGACACCAACCTTAGTACACGGGCTCTCATGGCCACCCAAACGCAAATAATAGCACGGGCTCTCATGGCCACCCAAGACTCAACAATAAAAGCACGGGCTCTCAAGGCCACCCAAGACTCAACAATAAAAGCACGGGCTCTCATGGCCACCCAAACACAAATAATAGCACGGGCTCTCATGGCCACCCAAGACTCAACAATAATAACACGGGCTCTCAAGGCCACCCAAGACACCAAATAAACAATCAACCTCCGACTTAACCAAAGCCTCCAACAGTCCTAATGTCAACAGTTTCTCAATCAACCTCCGGGCATGGTCATATGCCTCCAGTACTCCTAGTATCGATAAGTTCACAAACAACCTCCGGGCATGGTCATATGCCTCCAGTAATTCTAACATCGTTAAGTTCTCTGCTCCTACGACACTACTAAGTGTCACATGCTTTTCTCATATTTGCTACATTCCCGTATCATGCTTTTCTAATATTCGATAACCTAAACAACCCACGACACCCCAGTGTCACATGCATTTCTACTGTTAACTTTCCCCAGTCAGGGCCGAGATCCGGCTACTTTTCCCTACCTCGTGCGTGTTCTCCCAAAAGCCAACCACGAGCTCCGGTGATGATCTCAGTCACTCACCCAGCTTTTCCTTGCCTCGGTCCGTGGCACGATCTAAAAGAACACAATTTAAAGGCACTTAACAACTTGCAGGAATAAACTGAAAATCAATAAACTCGATGCCCAAACTCAACCCCGACAATGTCGATCACTCCCAAACTTCCCAATTACTCGACATTGTCGATAAAGGACCCGTAAAGGCCCGATTCGCCCGACATGGCGAATCTGCCCGGGTTTTGTAAATTGCCTTCCGGAGCTCCAAAAGCCCCCGTTTTCGTTTCTACGGTCTTAGAATAGTTCAAGGAACCCAATGCACTTGGCGGAATCGATTTCTGAGTCAAATAATTAACGTTTAAAGTTACTAAAAACCCGTTAATTACAACTTCTCCTCGGGGTCATTTTAGGTTCACTTAACTGTCAGTCTTAAATTTTTTAAATTTTCCTGTTTTTCGCAGGTTTGACTGGCGTTGACCGGGAGTGGTTATTACACCACGCCTGGTGTAAGGGATAAGTATCGATAGGGATAGGTGTCAAAACCACCATCTTCTCCTTCCTTCTCCCTCGTCTCGCCCCGACCTGTTCTTCCTAAGGTCTCGCCGGAATCAGTTCTGGACTCCATGGGACCCCGATATTCCTCCCCGTCGATGCTATTGTCGGCTGGGTTCTCTGGTTTGCATCAGGGTAACCTAGTGCGGCGGCCCTGGTTGCCTTCCACTCCACGCTACAGCTTGGCTCCTCTTCGCCCGAACCGTAGGCCCTCTTCCCGTGCTCACCACGACCTTGCTCTGGTGCTTGGGTTGGACGGCCCGAGGTCTAGGGTTGCGCCCTTGCCAGGGCCTCTAAGGTTTGTACCCTATTGAACCCCGGGTGTGGGGACTATTTAGGACGTCACGGTGTGCTCGGCGTACTCCACGATCACGACGGTGAGGGTTTGAACCCAGTGTTTGATCCGTGACAGTTATGTGTTACAGAAGAGGACGGTGGAGGCCTCTTCCACATTTGCTCGTCGAGGCTGGGCGCGGAGGTAGATTAGGGCCTGGATACCCTACGGTGGGGATGATCCAGGGCCGGACCGTGGGGTCGGAAGCCCTCCGTGTCTGGTCTCGAGGGGGGTTGCGCTGTATGCCGAGGAGGATACTGACACTGTACGAAGGGCGGTTAGGATGTCGCCCCCGCCACGGTATCCTCAGAGCCACCTTCCATTATATCAGAGGGTCTGTTGCGGCATACTCCGGCGATAGGGCCTCGTTACCATGTGAGACGGCAGTAGTTTCAACCGTCCTTACATGCTTGGATGGGGCAGAGGTCCCCTGAGGTTCTCGGTGGAGACGACGTCGCATTGGAATGGGATTTGGAGGAGGCTGCCCTAATCCTGCGGACAATGGACCTGATACATAAGGATAGGTTGTCTTGAGGAGGGGGAACCAGCGTAACAATGGACCTGATACCTAATCCGGTTCCCCGATTTCCCACCTAGGACACTAGCCAGTCGCCCGCGATAGGCCTCCCTGGGTGGTCCAACCCAAACCCCACAGATTTTGTACATGCGAAGATTCGGAAGGGGTCAAGTGGTGATCAACTCTCTGTTGATTCGATTCCTGACCCCCTATAGTTGGAGCGTGGTGGGGTTAGAGGTGGAGGACGCGCACATTCAGGGGTGCGAGATGTTGATGGTCCAGCGCCCTTGGCCCATGGGAGCGCAACTGATGGAGCGCTGAAAATGAAGGCGTCGGCAACTATTTGGCGCGACAAGCAACAGGCGGGGGAAGAAGCCCCGCCGGGAGGGATGATACACCGCCTAAGCATCGGGGACTGGCCCTGGGAGGGGTCCCTAGTCGATGCTTTGCCTCCCACTATACCCATTACTATTGACAATTCTGATTTTCGGGGTACCCCCCCTGCCTTTTCCCGAGGTGCGTCAAAATACCGTTTGTGACAGTTCTGATACTACAAGGTTCAGTGAACCATTGTTCATTCATACTGACCTTTCGTGGTCGAGGAGCATGTTCCTCGATGCACAACAATGTAATATGTTAAAGTTTAGTTTATTTCCAATTACAAGTATTTCCTATTCTACTTAAGTTAGGTTTCCTTTGTTGTTTAGTATTTGTATTTCCTATTTAGCATAGAGTTAATCCTTATATAAATGAGTGCTCTCATTATAATGAAACATCAAGATCATTAAGTATCATCAATAATATTTCAGAATTTTCACATGGTAACAGAGCCTATTCGATCCTAGGTTAGATTTTCGTGGGTTATTGCTTTGCCCACTCGTTAATATATGATTTAGCAGGTGGACAAGACATTATTGTTCGGAAATTTCCATTTTTCATCATACTACTGTTCATGCCGATACTATTCACGCCGGCACTGTTCACACGACTGCTACTGTTCATCACGGGTACTATTAGTCCCACGCGCAATGTTCATCACGGACACTGTTCATCGCCAGCACTGTTCAGCCGATTACTATTCACGAGCTGAAAATTCAGCCGAGCAGTTTCCTTCATCTCAACTCTTTTTATTTTAGGGTTTTGGTGATTTTCCATTTAAAAAAAATCACATATATTTGGGCGTCCGAAAATCAGCATAGTTTGCACCATCGTCGTGCTTACTTGAAGATGTTTCGCACAGTCGTTACATGACATAGTTGCTCAAATTTGTTTCGCACCGTCGGCGTAGTTGCTTGAAGTTCTTTTGCACCGTCGACGTAGTTGCTTGAAGTTCTTTCGCACCGTCCTTATGAGGCGTAGTTGCTTGAAATTTTTTGCACCGTCATGTGATGTAGTTGCTTAAAGTTGTTTCGCATTGTCGTTATGCGAGTTGTATGAAGATGTTTTTCCTCTACGCGGTGTAATTGTTCGAAGCTGAATCGTGCGACAGTAAAATCAAGGCATGAGCCAATGGCTTAAGATCTTCTTAGGCTTTAAAAAGCCATTATTAGGTATCGTACCACTTGTAACCTCCACACTATATTAAATTTTAAGCCCATAAGCAGACGTACATTCCTGCTATGGTATTACAAACATATTTGTGATGAGTTTAGACATAGGATTTTTTTTTTGAAACGAACATAGGAATTCTTCAATTCTAGCAACCCTCCAGATGAAACGCTCTCAACGCTATCACCATTGGGCTGGCCGGACTCTTTCCCCCGGTGAGTATGACGGTGATCCGTTGCCCTTTCTCCCTTTCTGCTCGGAGTTGCTCGCTGTATACAAGGAATATCGATCCATTGTTGCCGGCATGGTTGACGTACGCAAGGCGGGGAAGAAGCGTTCTTCAGCCGGCAAGGTGGAGGTGCAGCGATCAGGGAAGTTGAAACTCTCTGTTACAGGTTTAACCAAATCGCAGGTTGTGACAGAAGTGAAGCAAGGGAGATCGTCACAGGCTAAGAAGAGCTCTCTCCGAGCGTCTGGATCTCATAGGTGCCCAGCTTCCGGTGAAGCGAAGGTCGCGATTGAAACGGGTGCTGTTGAAGCAGACCCGGTCGGGATTGATGCAGATCCAAGAGTGGTCGGAGTTCCCCGGGAGAACTCGACAGCTCCAATGGAGCCAGGAGATCCAACAGAATTGCTCTGTGCACGTCAGAATCCGGCGACCTTAGGGGAAGTCATTCCAAATGAGATCTATATTCGAAATCTCCCGTATGAAACATCAGTGGAATGGGTTCGTCAAACCTTTGGAGTCTTCGGCGACATCTCGATGTGCTCTGTTCTGAGACGTGTGAACAGGGGAAGTAAGAGATTTGGCTTTGTAGCTTTTTCGTCCCCAGAAGCTGCCGAGAAGTCTGTGGAAACCTACAATGGTTTCAAGTTCAACGGGTACGCTATGTTCGTAGCTTTAGCTCGCCGGCCGTTCACTGCTCCGGCGACGCTGGACAAGGAGGTCGAAATCAAAATCCCGGTAACGCGTCAATCACCTCCCACTACAGATTCACGCCGTGATTTGAGGGATTCGATTGTGTGAGATTTGAGGGATTCAGATGCTCCAACCATTGTGGAGTCGTTTTCTGCGCGTGATAGCGGAGAAGACGAGTTGAACGCGGATGCTGTTGTCGTCTTGGATCGCGTGGAAGGTGGGCTTCAAGCCCGAGCTCATGAAGCCCGTGTGATGGAAACTGGATTTGGATGTGGCGTGGGCTCTGTCCCCACGCATCCGAAGCTGGTAACTCAATCGCGTGAAATGGGATGTGGTTCGGTTGGTGTGGGCCCTGGGCTAATTGTAGGCCATATTTCCAATAGTCACGACGAAGTTGGGGTAGCAAAAGGGCCAAGTAGTGGTACAGGCGGTCCAGGCGATCAAAAGTCGGTCGGCGATCCAAAGTTGTTCGACATTTTTAAACGTATTGACACTGATTTTGGTCCGGTGGCTGACGTGGGCTTGGACACACAGGTCTTTCAGACTCAAGGTACAGAACCATTTATGGTCGAGTGTCAGTGCAATCCTTGGAAAGACATCCTCTTGAGTAAACCCAGTATTCATGTGAAGGTTCCAAGGAAGCGTGGTCGCCCAAAAAAGGGCCAGCCAAAAAAGGCAGCTCCTCCAGTTGTTTATTATCAGACACGAGCCAAAACATCAGCGGATAAAGGGGATCCTGCTGGAATTCTCACTATCGACATTGCTAAACAAAGTAAAGAAGGAACGTGGAGCTTCAGCAAGAGATTTGTGAAAAAAAACGTTGTGTCTCATTCTTCAGGTTCTGCATCACCGCAACAAGGTGAGGGCGAGGAGGACGCTGTGAATAGCGAGTTGGAGGCTATTCCGGAAGTATCTCCTGTTTCGGTTTCTAACCGATTCCTTTGTTTGAATCCGATTAGGGAATAGGTATTTAGGACGGTGCTCTGTTTTACTTGTTCACTGATCTATTTTTGTTTTAGTATTGCTTTATGCTTGTTTCAGTTTGGGGAAAAAGTCCTTTTAGGACTGTTTTTCTCGCATCGTTTTACTTTCTTGTAGAACGTTTGCCTAATAAAAATTTCGCTTATAAAAAAAAAACATTCCTGCTGTGGCCCATATGCAGACATATATTCCTTCTATGGTACACATATAGATATTGAGTCCTACACATGAGGGGGAGTGTTGAAAAAAAAATCAGTTCTTCGGCAACAATAACAAAGTGGCGAAGCAACAACATGAAGTTGAAATTTGAAATTTATTCTTTGTCCACGTACAAGACTCGTTATCCGACTTGCACGTGAGGGGGAGCCTTAGAATTTAGTTTATTTCCAATTACAATTATTTCCTATTCTAGTTAAGTTAGGTTTTCTTTGTTGTTTAGTATTGGTATTTCCTATTTAGCATAGAGTTAATCCTTATATAAAGGGGTGATCTCATTGTACTGAAACATCAAGATCATTAAGTATCATCAATAATATTTCGGAATTTTCACATAATCGATTCTAAAAGTTATAATATTGCACCTTTCGCTCAAAAAAAAAAGTCTCAAGGCCTTTACGACATTTATTCTATTCTTGTTTTGGAAATTTTTTTAACATAATAAGAATTTTATTTATTGTAGGAATCATCCATATAAAAATATCGAAATGATGAAAAAAAGGGGGAGATATTGTGGAATCAACCATATAACAATATCGAAATGATGAAAAAAGGGAGATATAGTTCAAACTCATAGGCAATGAATGGTGACCCTATTACAAGATGTCTAGTTATGCCAGAGAGAATAAACGGGAGGCAATCGCCTTTTTGGTTGTTGTGGACGAGAACTCGTAGAGGATGATCATTTCCTAACTCGACCTGAAAATGATCATATTAAAACATCGGTGACACTTGAGGGGTTAACGGACATCTAGGTAGCACACTAGGAAATGGGAAAACAGTAGGGTCGGACTTGCACCGACCTTGGTAGGGCGAGGTATGCGTCCACACACACCTTGTTGCTCATCTTTAGACTCATTTGACCTGAGGAGGTTGCGTAACAGACTTGCCTGGTTTTTTTGGGCCAGTAAGAGTTGTTATCAGTATCCACTACGGAACTGCTTCGCCGTCTAGTTTTCTCCCCGATCCAATGGAAGGGGATATAACGACCCTGCACGAAGGCTCTGAGTGACTGGGTGCATTCCGAGCTGATAATCAGATATTAGGTCATTCCTTTGATGGGTTGGGATCGGATGTGGCGAAGGCGAAGGAGGAGGAGGCGACAACGGGTGCGGCGAAGGACGTGAAGGAGACAGTAGAGACGACGAAGGAGATAGCATAGGGGGAGGAGGCGAGGGAAGCGAAAGAGGCAGCAAAGATGAAGACGGCTGATGCGGACATAAAATGCATCGATTTTAGATGTTTTTAGCCCACATTCTTGAGCTTTTTAGTCCCAGGTTGGATAAATTGGTCTATTTTTCTCTCGTTACTCGTATTGTGTCTCACGTTGTGTTTTGTAGGTGCTTTGATAAAAAAAAATGGTTAAAATGAAGGGAAAATTGTTTTAAGGAGTTTTAGAGGCTTAATGATCTTGCGAAAGTCTTATATCCCTAATACAAACTCCGATTTCCTCAGATAATACATCAAGTCAAAGGAAATGCAGAGATCTGCAACTTCCGTCATGGGGTTGACATTGTCCGAGCAGTTTTCGAGGCCGGACCAGACCATTTTTGGGGCCGGTTACCAGGTTGGTTAGGCACCCTTAAAGGGTCGTTTTCCTAGCTGGTCTGGCCCCCATAGACGTTCGGTTTCCATTCTGGTCTACCCCCCTCAGAGGCCCGTTTCAGCCCCACTCAAGCCCACGGGCACATACCTACTTCCAGCTTTGTTTTCTGATAAAAAGATAAAATTTCCTCTATCTGAATCAGATTTTGAGGAGGAAAATGGTGTTTTGAAGGCCTATAAATAGAGGAGCACGAATTAGGAGAATGAGAACTTGTTTTTGGTCAAATCCTAATGAGCTAGAAGGTTAAGAGTGGAGAGCCTTGAAGCTTGAAGGATGAGGACAAGTTTGACAAGCATTCTGTGAAGAAGAGAGTGTGAGGATAGAAGTTTAGAGCTTCAATTCATCCATTGTAATCCTACATTGGACTTTTCTTCTATAACTCTTCAATGTAATGATTGTTCATGGTTGTTTTTCTTCATCTTATTCTTCTTTCTTCTCCATGAGTAGCTAAACTCCATAATCTAGAGTTATGGGGGATTAGAGGTTTGAAATTTCATGTATTGAATGCATAATGTTGTGAAATTCGAATCTATGTTATGATTTGTTATTGATTTACTCTTAATGCTCTATCTCTCATGTAGGCTTGATAGATGATGGGAATTAGGGTCTAATACTCGTGAGATGAGGATCATTAGTCTAAAATCAATAATAAGTTTGGTTTATATCTAGACTAGGGATAACTAGGTTAACACAATTGCAATAGCCATAGATTTATTTCGGAAGCTAGAAATTATCAAAGAACGTCGTGCTTTGGGTCTTCCTACACCTTAATTCGGGAGAACTATGTAATAACCACTCCTGGTCAACGCCAGTCAAACCTGCGAAAAACAGGAAAATTTAATTTTTTTTAAGACTGACACTTAATTGAACCAAAAATGACCCCGAGTGTCATACCGGACTTGAGTTGACCCCGTTATCGACCAAAATGAGTTCTGGGGGACTAAGGGCAACTTTCTGTTCTATTTAGGAAATGTTGACTTTTCGCTGGAAAAGTCAACCGAGCGACGTTTTGGTCCATTCGAGGACCGTTTGGGATCCAAAAAGCTTAGCCGTCGTCGCAGCGGTCTTAGTTGAGCCGTTTCCTTGTAGCCCGTCAAGTTTCGTAAATTCTTGGGAAAAGTGCCCGTTCGGGGCTCGAAACGTCCGATTTTCGCGAATCTGATTGGAAAATATCAAGTAGATATTTTCCAAAAGGTGTGGGACCCACCTTGCCACTTGTCAAACAAGTGGTGGTGTTAGTTTTGGGGGGGAAATGAAGACCACACCCTTAAGGGGTGTTCGACCAAGACAAAAAAAGAAGGAAAAAAAAATAGAAAAAGAAAGAGAGAAGTTAGAGAGAGAAGGAGAAGAGAGAAAGGGAGAAGAAGAGAGTTGGAGTTAGGGTTTGCCACTATTCACGTCATCCAACCCTTGGATCGTCTCAAGGCAAGAAGAAAGTGCACTCCCCTCGTTCTCCTTTACGATATACACCGAACCGATTCTCGTTTTGATTAATTTTGGAAGTTAGGTTTTTGTAAAACTATTAGTTTAAGGTGGTTTTGATGTTGGGGTAATTGTTGGAGACGTTTTAGAGGTGTTTGGAGGTTTGATTGAACGTTTTCCGGCGACCGGGAGCTCGGGAGGAGCTCCGGCCACCATAGGGGGTGGCCGGCCACCACCATGGTGGCCGAGCCTCATTTAAGCCCTAGGGCCCACGGCTAGGTTGGGCCGTGTAAGACCCGCTTCCGGTCGAACCGGTAACTCCGAAAGTCACTCGGGACTTCTCCGGAACTCAAACGAAGTAGCCATTATCACGGTTGGCTTCAGGGAAGAAAACCCTTTCATTTGAATATAATACTCCATAAGTCAATTTTGGTCAAAACGAGACTTCATATCGACTAAAGCTTCAATTTTAAAAGTGCTGGAATTTAAGTGGGGAAATTAAATGAGCTAGAGGGACACTTGTCCTATTTTGGTTGAATGAGAGAAAAAGGGATAGTTATTGTCCCTTTTACCCTCCCAAAAGCTCCTACATGAGTTTCTAGCTCAAGGGCCTTTAAGTCATTGCAACATTTAGGTATTATATGTGTTGGAGAAGCAAAATCATTTCCTATTTGCATTGTTGTAGCCGAAAATTGGAGAGGAAGAAAGGGAGAAGAGCTCCCATGGAAGCTTGAAGGAGAATCTAAGAAGAAGGAACCATTTGGAGTCATCCTCTAGCCTTCCACCCTCAAAAACACTAGCATCCTCTTCATCCTCACATTCTAGAGGTAATGGAACTCTCTACTCATCTTTTCTCTTCATCTATTTTCCTTGGGTTTTGGGTGAAAAATGGCTAGATGATGTTGGGTTAAGTAGAAATGATGGGAGTTGGTGTTGATGAAGAGCTTGGTGAAGTTTTTGTGGAGAAATCAATGGTGGTTTGGAGTTTTTGAAGTGGGTTTGATTTGATGAATCATTGGAAAACTTGTTTGTGTATTGATTCCTACCATGGGTAGAGGAGTAATGATGGATTTGGACTGTTTTGGGGGTTGGCTTGGGGAAATTTCTGGGTTTGAAGGTAGATTTTCGGAGTTTTGGAGCTGGAGGTTGAAGAAGGGCGAAACTGCCCTGGTGCGTCACGGATCCGTGACGGATCCCGTGACGGGCGACGTCACGGCTCCGTGAGGGAGTCCGTGACGGCACTCGTCACGGCTCCGTGACGGTGACCGTGAGGGTTGCCATCACGGATCCGTGACCAGATCCGCGACCCACCAGAGTGAGGGTTTCTTGGGGATTTTTCGAAGTGTTTACACCTTGGTTTTGAGCTGAACTTTGGAAGGGTGTTGGGGGTCTTTATTACTGTTTAAGTGGAACCTAATTAGTGTTTCTTTGTGTCCAAGACCTTGGGGATCGAGCTAGAGGAGCAAGGATCACACCGAGGCCCGAGGGAAGAGCGAGGTGGTGATCACCGGACTTCACCAAAGCGTTGACGAGGAGGACCTTGAGGTAGGGAAAGCCTGAACCTCTCGTTTACGATGCCTAGTATGCATGCTAGGTTAATAAAATTGGAAAAGGTCCTAGATATGCATATAGGATGCGAATAACTAGCTTAATCATCTTTCAATTGCTAATAACCGGAGTGTCTAGTGGTGACCGATTAGGTTGCCGATCACTAGTATAATTCGCTTTCAATACTTGGGATATGTTTGTCTGGTAGAGGAGCCTTGGCAAAGCCCTCGGATTAGTTGCGTGTTAGGATCACATGCTTGGTTGTTGTTTGCTTAGTGGATAGGCTAAAGAGTCTAATGAAACTAGTGAAATTGCATGTTTGAATGCTCTTTCGAAGACTTTATGATTAATTGGTTGATCAGACTCGTACCTGCTCGTTGTTTGTATTCGAATGATTACTTGATTTACTTGATTGGTTGTTGGGGGTATCGAGTATGACTGGTTGTACCGCACGGTGCAATCAGGTGATCGATGCCCCGGTGGTTCGAAACTGGTAAGTGAACGGTAAGTTGGGGTTGTGTGATTGGTGTGAATTGATCTAGTGATTTGTGTACTGTGTGCTATGGGGAATTGGTGATGGGTGAACTATGTGTGTTAGTGGTTTAACTGTGGTTGGATTGGTTGGTGTGAAGTTTCGGTAAGCGTGTTGCTAAGATGTTATGGAATTATGGTTGATACGACATGGTACCTACACCGTTGAGGAGTCCGGTGTAGGGTGAGATAGAGTTGATTGTTGTTATGGCATGGTACCTACACCGTTGGGGAGTCCGGTGTGGGATGATATATTGGTTATTTATTAAATTGCCCACGTGTGCGCTCCTACGGGAGTATGGCCCTGGGTTCCCAATGACATAAAATCCTTTGGAGACGTTTCTGAGAATCCGATGATAAGCGCCCCGAAGGGTTGTTTCCGGTCGCCTCAATGTTATGCGTCTCCTCTGGATTTGAGGGAGAATCCGAGAGGACACATCATGTGGATCGGAGGGTGGTGACTTCATGTACCACGACATTGATTTGTTTACTTATTACCCTTGTTTTGTTAAGTTATTTTCTGTTAACTTTATTGTTGATCTTGTTCGAGTTAAGGTCTACCTTGTTATGCGTTTTCCCTACTGAGCGTGAGCTCACCCCTTTGTTTTGATGTTGTGTCTACAGGCTTGATTGAGGAGTAGAAGCCTGGGCACTTCTCGGTGTGGGTTCATAGAGACTTCATGTTTATTTCCTTTATTTAAAAACAGTTTGGTAAAAACTTATTACTACACCCCCTGAGGGTTACTTATACTGTACTTGAGGTTATGGATTGGAGTACTCACTGGAGATTTTCGAGATGTAATATTGTTTCTTTGCTTTATTGTCTTCTCTTACCCGTCATGCCTCGGGTCCGGGCGATAACCGGATTTGGGGCGTGACAATTTGGTATCAGAGCCTGGTTTCAGTTGAAACAGGTGTCTTACGAACTGATTTTCAAACCTCGGACCGAAGTCAATTAGGTGGGTAGAGTTAGGGAGTTGGAGTTTTGAGTTGCTTTAAGGGTTGTCCTAATTGAAATCTTACACTACAATGTTTGCATTACTTGATTGGTATCCTCTCACTAATGATCGGTGAGGCCGAATGGTTGAGATCGGAATTGGATTGACGGTCAATGACCGACCCGCTATGCATACATGATAGTGAGAGCCAACAGTTAGTGGTGTTTGCCTTTGGCGTTTTACTTCGAGAAATTTTCAAGTTGTGGTTTGGCCCTGTTTAAGGGGAGATTTGTGTTTGACTGTTGAGTCTTGGGTGGCCATGAGAGCCGTGTACTAAGGTTAGTGTTATTTTGCTGGCCTCGAGGAGGTTGCGAGTGTTATTTTGCTGGCCTCGAGGAGGTTGCGAGTCTTATTTTGCTGGCCTCGAGGAGGTTGCGAGTGTTATTTTGCTAGCCTCGAGGAGGTTGCGAGTGTTATTTTGCTGGCCTCGGGGAGGTTGCGAGTTTAGCTGGCCTATACGGTTACGAGTATTCTTTGGCTGGCCTACGTGGTTGTGAGTATGGGTTGGCTGGCTTACGAGTTAGGGTCTCGGTAAGTTGCGAGCGTGTGATATGGTTGAGTTTGGGGCACGAGTACCCCGTAGTAATTGGGAGCACGAGGACTCCATTTATTGATTGCGTTGTGTACCTTAGGAGTATGAGAACTCCATTATTTTGATTGTGTGATGCCTTGAAAGAGCATGAGAATTCTGTGTGCTTGTACCTGGTGAATTTGTATTGGTGGTTGTCCCGCTTAAGCGGAGGGTTAAGGGAAATACGAATGGGGCAGGCCGAATTTTCAGTAGAACTAGAATGTTTACACCATCACGGGTTGACTCAGGGGCGCCACAGTAGTCGAGCGTGGTGTTTTGATGTCAAGTTGCTACAATGAAGTTCGGGGACGCCTGAACCAGATTGTAACAACATGAGATCGACATGAAAAGGTTTGAGTAAAAGTAAGAAATGGGAATTCATGAAAGAGAGGAAAAGGCTAAGGTTGACTTTTAAATCGAGTTGTGTTAGGTACTAAACCCTCTTTGCGAAAGGATGCCCGAGCAAGGGGTATGCCTGTTGTGTTGTGCCGCTTGTGTGATGTGCCTGAGAATGAATCCTCCTGTAGGAGTGGATTTCTTTGATTGATTGAATCCTCCTTTGGGAGTGGATTTCTTTGATTGATTGAATCCTCTTGTGGGAGTGGATTTCTCTGTTTGATTGAACCCTCCTGTGAGAGTTGGTGTTGATTGCTAAATCGCTGGTTGTTGCTGTGTGACGCATAAAGATGCGAACTTGGGTGTTATATTATATGAGTATATATATCTACTAGAGTGAGGGGCGTATCTGTGGGTGACTTGTTTGACGCGTGTGTGCGTCCTTGTAACGTGTGAGAACCGTTGTTGAACTGAGTAATGAACATGTGCGTTATCCGTGCAGGCGGATAGACAACATGGCTCGTACGTACGTTCCTAGAGGTATCCGGGGCCGCTCAGCTGGGGGTCCGAGGCAGACACCTGCTGCTGAGCAGGAGGGGGCAGCTGACGCCCAGGATGCTGCTTCCACAGATCATCAGAGTTTTGGAGGTGGACCGACAGGGTCGCCACCCAGGACAGTTCCAGTCGTAGAGCCGACTCAGGCGACCCCTCTCGAGGAGGTGGTTCGCGCCGTGCTAGCGGCCTTGAGCGCGCAGCAAGGGACTACTGCACCGGCACCAGAGCCCATGCCTGCTGCTTCAGCAGATTTTGGAGAGAGGCCAGGCCAGCTTGACAGCCTCACGGCCCAGGCACTCAGAGAGTTTCGTAGACTTGGTACGCCGACCTACTCCGGGGGAGCGGACCCCGAGGCAGCTTCTGGTTGGTTGGAGCGGGTGACCCGCAACCTCGATACCTCTGGAGTATCGGAGGGGCGTCTGAGAGTTTCGTTCGCCACTTTTCAGCTTGAGGGAGAGGCCTACTACTGGTGGCAGTCAGTGCAGGGTAGGGTCGGTAGTGACTTCGAGTTGTTCAGCAGGCTATTCTTGGAGCAGTACTTCCCTCGCTCTATCCGGGATGACAGGCGCCAGCAGTTTCTGGATCTACGACAGGGAGGCTTGAGCGTGTCGGAGTATGCTGTGAGGTTCACTTCGTTGGCCCGCTTCGCACCAGAGTTGGTGCAGACTGCGGATGACCGATGCAGGAGGTTTGAGAACGGGCTCGCCCCGTCGATAGCCGACAAGGTTATCGCTTTCAGGACCACGGATTACTCCACCCTCTTGGATCAGGCTTTAGCCATGGAGAGGTACTTCAGAGATACCATCAGGGTACGAGAGACCAGGCCTAGGCCGAGTGGCTTCTTACAGCCGTCTGACCGCCGGGACCGACACCGACAGAGAGTTGCAAGACACTTTCAGTCTCAGTTTCAGCAGGCTAGCATGCGCCGAGCTGGGACTGTCGCGTCAGTTGGACCCGCCCCGGTGGCACAGCTGTGTCCTCAGTGTGGACAGCAGGGTCACTTGGCACGAGACTGCCAGAGGGGCAATGGACATGTAGAGCGTCATGATGGTCGTCCCCAGGGGACCGGAGTCAGACAGACTGGTGCGCTGAGGGGGTGTTTTCACTGTGGCAGCACCGACCATCTCATGCGTGCGTGTCCTGAGGTAGCGCAGCTGAGAGGATGCTTCCAGTGTGGTCGATCTGATCATTTCATCCGGGCGTACCCTGAGATAGCTGGCAGAGCGCCTGCACCGAGGCCCCAGCAGACTCAGATTCGCCCTGCGCCCCCTGGCAGACCACGTCAGGCACTCCAGCAGAGAGCTCCGCGTCCAGCGGCGGGAGCAGTAGGTCAGAGGCACAAGCAGAGAGCTGAACAGCGGGTGGCACTTCCCCCACCACCTAGAGGAGGACCGCCGGCACGTCAGGGCCGAGTCTTTGCAGTTACTGATCCCAGGATTGAGAGCCCGTACGCCGGCCATGAGGCCACTCAGGGTACGTGTTTACTTTATAATGCGTGGACTTCATTTTTGTTTGATACGGGAGCTTCCCATTCGTTCATTTCTTCGTCTATTGCTTCTTCTTTGGGTTTGCGGGCTGAGACTTTGAGTCAGCCCCTTTGTTTGGAGACCCCGGCTACGGGTGCAGTGGTGTTGAGCACCGTTTGCAGAGACTGTGCGATTAGGGTGGCAGATTGCCCATTTCTGGGGGACTTGCTCGTTCTTGACATGAGCGCCTTTGATGTGATCCTTGGTATGGACTGGCTCGCGAGGTACCGAGCGACGATTGACTGCTACAGACGTCAGGTGATGGTGAGATCAGGTGATAGGGGGATCACGTGTGTGCTGGGGAGCAGGAGCAGAGTTCTCTTATCCGCCTTGACCACAGGTTTTGAGGCAGAGGTTGTACGGAGTAGCACTGAGTTACCGAGGGTAGTGCGGGAGTTCCCGGAGGTCTTCCCGAAGGAACTATCAGGCTTGCCACCAGCGCGAGAGGTGGAGTTCAGGATCGATCTGATCCCGGGTACGGCGCCGATCTCGATGACGCCGTATCGGTTCGCACCAGCCGAGTTGGTCGAACTTAAGCGACAGCTTGAGGAACTGCAGCAGAAGGGATTCATCCGACCGAGCGTATCTCCGTGGGGAGCGCCCGCCCTCTTCGTGAAGAAGAAGGGGGGAGCCTTGAGGATGTGTATAGATTACAAGAAGCTGAACCGGGTGACGGTGAAGAACCGCTACCCGATGCCTAGGATTGATGATTTATTCGACCAGCTGAGGGGAGCAAAGTACTTCTCGAAGATCGACCTTCGATCGGGGTACTACCAGCTGAGAGTCCGGGCTGAGGACGTAGAGAAGACAGCGTTCCGTACTCGTTATGGACATTTCGAATTTCTGGTGATGCCGTTCGGTTTGACGAACACACCGGCCGCCTTTATGGACCTGATGAATGGCATCTTCAGACCTTATCTAGACCAGTTCGTGGTAGTCTTCGTCGATGATATCTTGATCTACTCGCCCAGTGAGGAGGCGCACGCAGAGCATCTGCGTACCGTTTTGACACTCTTACGCACTCACTAGTTGTACGGCAATCTGGAGAAGTGCGAATTTTGGCTCGCAGAGGTGAAATTCCTCGGGCACGTGGTGTCTCGGGAGGGCATCTTGGTCGACCCAACCAAGGTCGAGGCAGTGTCGAAGTGGGCGAGACCCAGCAGTATATTTGAGATTCGGAGTTTCCTCGGGTTGGCAGGCTATTACCGGCGCTTCGTTTAGGATTTCTCTCGCCTTGCAGCACCTATGATAGCTTTGACCCGCAAAGGGGCGGAGTACATTTGGACGGATGAGTGTGAGCGTGCCTTTTGTGAGCTAAAGACTCGGTTGACTACCGCCCCAGTGCTGATCGTTCCAGACCGGGGAGTGGGCTATGACGTGTATTGTGACGCCTCCGGCGAAGGGTTAGGTTGTGTTCTGATGCAGGGCGGAAAGGTGGTTGCTTACGGCTCGAGGCAGTTGAAGGTGCATGAGCGCAACTATCCCACTCATGATCTCGAGTTGGCAGCGGTAGTATTTGCGCTGAAGAGTTGGAGACATTACCTGTATGGTGAGCAGTTCAGAGTATTTTCAGACCACAAGAGCCTCAAGTATATCTTCTCGCAGCGTGATCTGAACATGCGCCAAAGGCGGTGGATGGAGCTACTGGAAGAGTATGACTTCGAGTTGCTTTATCATCCGGGCAAGGCGAACGTGGTCGCCGACGCTTTGAGCAGGAAGTCGAGTCACTGCGTGGCCAGCATAGCAGTCCGAGAATGGGACATGCTGGAGCAGTTGAGCCTATTTAGACTAGAGTTGGAGGAGGTCACAGAGAGTATGGCCTTGTGCGCCTTAGTGGCTCAGCCCACGCTCTTTGCTCGGGTGCTAGAGGCACAGACTGAGGACGCCGAGACAGCAGGGATTCGGCAGAAGTTGATGGATGGAGTTGAGCTCGAGGGTTGGGAAATGGGCACCGAGCAGGGTATCCGCTTTAGAGGACGACTGTTTGTACCCAGTGAGTGCAGAGACACTGTGCTGCGTGAGTGCCACCACTCCCGTCTAGTTGTACACCCCGGTGGCAACAAGATGTGTAGAGACTTGTGGCGACAGTTTTGGTGGAGTGGGATGCGTGGGGCAGTGGCAGATTTCGTTTCTAGATGCCTTACCTGCCAACAGGTAAAGGCCGAGCACATGCGTCCCGCAGGCTTGTTACAGCCTTTACCGATCACTGAGTGGAAATGGGAGCACGTGACTATGGATTTTGTGTGTGGGTTGCCCAGATCGTCGAAGGGGCATGACGCTGTTTGGGTGGTGGTCGATCGACTGACCAAATCGGCCCACTTTTTGGGTATGAGGATGACGGATTCTGTGGACATGTTGGCTCGCTTGTATGTCAGAGAGATTATTCGTTTACACGGTGTGCCTGTATCAGTAGTATCGGATAGAGACCCCCGTTTCACATCCAGGTTCTGGAAGAGTCTACAGAAGGCCTTGGGCACTGAGGTACTGTTGAGTACAGCTTACCATCCCGAGACAGATGGACAGTCAGAGCGCACCATTCAAATTTTAGAGGACATGCTCCGAGCGTGTGTGCTTGACTTTCAGGGGTCATGGGAAGATCATTTGCCGTTGGCAGAGTTTGCCTACAACAACAGTTACCAGTCTAGTATAGGTATGGCACCATTTGAGGCCTTGTATGGCAGACCTTGCAGATCACCGGTGTGTTGGGCTGAAGTTGGTGACAGGAGCTTACTCGGGCCAGACATGATTAGGGAGACGACCGAGAAGGTCACTTTGATTAGAGAGCGGCTAAAAACCGCACAGAGTCGACAGAAGAGCTACGCCGACAGGCGTCGTAGACCACTTGAGTTCATGGTCGGGGAGCATGTGTTTCTGAGAGTGAGCCCGAGGAAGGGTCTTGTGCGGTTTAACCGCAGCGGAGGCAAGCTGGCACCGCGGTTCATCGGACCTTTTGATGTGTTAGAGAAGATTGGAGCTGTAGCCTATCGGTTGGCCTTGCCGCCGTAGCTTGAGAACGTGCACAATGTTTTCCATGTGTCCCAGCTGCGGAAGTACATAGCAGACCCTTCGCACATCATTGAGTGGTCAGACATCGAGATGGCAGATGATGTCACCTTTGAGGAGCAGCCCGTTGAGATTTTGGGTACAAAGGAGAAGACCCTGCGGAACAAGACGATTCCGCTGGTACTAGTACAGTGGGGACATCAGGGAGCAGAATCCACTTGGGAGCGCGAGGATGAGATCCGCGTGAAGTATCCCCACCTGTTCGACATTGAGGTATCTTGCTTTTAATTTCGGGGACGAAATTTCTTTAAGGGGGGTGGATTGTAAGACCCGCTTCCGGTCGAACCGGTAACTCCGGAAGTCACTCGGGACTTCTCCGGAACTCAAACGAAGTAGCCATTATCACGGTTGGCTTCAGGGAAGAAAACCCTTTCATTTGAATATAATACTGCATAAGTCAATTTTGGTCAAAACGAGACTTCATATCGACTAAAGCTTCAATTTTAAAAGTGCTGGAATTTAAGTGGGGAAATTAAATGAGCTAGAGGGACACTTGTCCTATTTTGGTTGAATGAGAGAAAAAGGGATAGTTATTGTCCCTTTTACCCTCCCAAAAGCTCCTACATGGGTTTCTAGCTCAAGGGCCTTTAAGTCATTGCAACATTTAGGTATTATATGTGTTGGAGAAGCAAAATCATTTCCTATTTGCATTGTTGTAGCCGAAAATTGGAGAGGAAGAAAGGGAGAAGAGCTCCCATGGAAGCTTGAAGGAGAATCTAAGAAGAAGGAACCATTTGGAGTCATCCTCTAGCCTTCCACCCTCAAAAACACTAGCATCCTCTTCATCCTCACATTCTAGAGGTAATGGAACTCTCTACTCATCTTTTCTCTTCATCTATTTTCCTTGGGTTTTGGGTGAAAAATGGCTAGATGATGTTGGGTTAAGTAGAAATGATGGGAGTTGGTGTTGATGAAGAGCTTGGTGAAGTTTTTGTGGAGAAATCAATGGTGGTTTGGAGTTTTTGAAGTGGGTTTGATTTGATGAATCATTGGAAAACTTGTTTGTGTATTGATTCCTACCATGGGTAGAGGAGTAATGATGGATTTGGACTGTTTTGGGGGTTGGCTTGGGGAAATTTCTGGGTTTGAAGGTAGATTTTCGGAGTTTTGGAGCTGGAGGTTGAAGAAGGGCGAAACTGCCCTGGTGCGTCACGGATCCGTGACGGATCCCGTGACGGGCGACGTCACGGCTCCGTGAGGGAGTCCGTGACGGCACTCGTCACGGCTCCGTGACGGTGACCGTGAGGGTTGCCATCACGGATCCGTGACCAGATCCGCGACCCACCAGAGTGAGGGTTTCTTGGGGATTTTTCGAAGTGTTTACACCTTGGTTTTGAGCTGAACTTTGGAAGGGTTTTGGGGGTCTTTATTACTGTTTAAGTGGATCCTAATTAGTGTTTCTTTGTGTCCAAGACCTTGGGGATCGAGCTAGAGGAGCAAGGATCACACCGAGGCCCGAGGGAAGAGCGAGGTGGTGATCACCGGACTTCACCAAAGCGTTGACGAGGAGGACCTTGAGGTAGGGAAAGCCTGAACCTCTCGTTTACGATGCCTAGTATGCATGCTAGGTTAATAAAATTGGAAAAGGTCCTAGATATGCATATAGGATGCGAATAACTAGCTTAATCATCTTTCAATTGCTAATAACCGGAGTGTCTAGTGGTGACCGATTAGGTTGCCGATCACTAGTATAATTCGCTTTCAATACTTGGGATATGTTTGTCTGGTAGAGGAGCCTTGGCAAAGCCCTCGGATTAGTTGCGTGTTAGGATCACATGCTTGGTTGTTGTTTGCTTAGTGGATAGGCTAAAGAGTCTAATGAAACTAGTGAAATTGCATGTTTGAATGCTCTTTCGAAGACTTTATGATTAATTGGTTGATCAGACTCGTACCTGCTCGTTGTTTGTATTCGAATGATTACTTGATTTACTTGATTGGTTGTTGGGGGTATCGAGTATGACTGGTTGTACCGCGCGGTGCAATCAGATGATCGATGCCCCGGTGGTTCGAAACTGGTAAGTGAACAGTAAGTTGGGGTTGTGTGATTGGTGTGAATTGATCTAGTGATTTGTGTACTGTGTGCTATGGGGAATTGGTGATGGGTGAACTATGTGTGTTAGTGGTTTAACTGTGGTTGGATTGGTTGGTGTGAAGTTTCGGTAAGCGTGTTGCTAAGATGTTATGGAATTATGGTTGATACGACATGGTACCTACACCGTTGAGGAGTCCGGTGTAGGGTGAGATAGAGTTGATTGTTGTTATGGCATGGTACCTACACCGTTGGGGAGTCCGGTGTGGGATGATATATTGGTTATTTATTAAATTGCCCACGTGTGCGCTCCTACGGGAGTATGGCCCTGGGTTCCCAATGACATAAAATCCTTTGGAGACGTTTCTGAGAATCCCGATGATAAGCGCCCCGAAGGGTTGTTTCCGGTCGCCTCAATGTTATGCGTCTCCTCTGGATTTGAGGGAGAATCCGAGAGGACACATCATGTGGATCGGAGGGTGGTAACTTCATGTACCACGGCATTGATTTGTTTACTTATTACCCTTGTTTTGTTAAGTTATTTTCTGTTAACTTTATTGTTGATCTTGTTCGAGTTAAGGTCTACCTTGTTATGCGTTTTCCCTACTGAGCGTGAGCTCACCCCTTTGTTTTGATGTTGTGTCTATAGGCTTGATTGAGGAGTAGAAGCCTGGGCGCTTCTCGGTGTGGGTTCATAGAGACTTCATGTTTATTTCCTTTATTTAAAAACAGTTTGGTAAAAACTTATTACTACACCCCCTGAGGGTTACTTATACTGTACTTGAGGTTATGGATTGGAGTACTCACTGGAGATTTTCGAGATTTAATATTGTTTCTTTGCTTTATTGTCTTCTCTTACCCGTCATGCCTCGGGTCCGGGCGATAACCGGATTTGGGGCGTGACAGGCCGGGTGGGGCCCACGTGCTCGGGTGCTCGAGTTTAGTGTTCGGGTGGTTTAAAACGTTCCCCGGACCATTTATCCTTAACCAAATCGAAAATTGGAATTAAATTGGAAAAGTTATAATTAACGGGTTTTAGAAACTTGAAGCGGTAATTAATTGACTCGGGAGTCGGAATTCGATTCGGTCAAGTACATTGGGACCCTTGAATTATTCTAAGACCGTAGAAAGGAAAACGGGAATTTTTGGAGCCCCGGAAGGGCATTTACTAAACCCGGGCAGAGTCGCCATGTCGGGCGAATCGGGCCTTTACGGGTCCCTTATCAACAATGTCGAGTAATTGGGAAGTTTTGGGAGCGATCGACATTTTTGGGGTTAAGTTTGGGCATCGAGTTTAATGATTTTCCGTTATTCCTGCGAGTTGTTAAGTGCCTTTAAATTGTGTTCTTTTAGATCGTGCCACGGACCGAGGCAAGGGAAAGCGGGGTGAGTGACTGAGATCATCACCGAAGCTCGTTGGTTGGCTTTTGGGAGAACACGCACGAGGTAGGGAAAAGTAGCCGGATCTCGGCCCTGACTGGGGAAAGTTAACAGTAGAATTGCATGTGACACTTGGGGTGTCCTGGGTTAAGTAGGTTTATCGAATATTAGAAAGGCATGATACGGGAACGTAGCGAATATTGGAAATGCATGTGACACTTAGTAGTGT
Organism: Erodium maritimum; assembly: GCA_963921825.1. Taxonomy (NCBI): domain Eukaryota; kingdom Viridiplantae; phylum Streptophyta; class Magnoliopsida; order Geraniales; family Geraniaceae; genus Erodium; species Erodium maritimum. The sequence continues at coordinate 26,463,072 of OY997592.1, forward strand.
CGTAGGAACAGAGAACTTAGCGTTATTAGAAATAATGGAGGCATATGACCATGCCCGGAGGTTGATTGTGAACTTTTCGAGGTTAGGAGTACTGGAGGCATATGACCATGCTCGGAGGTTCATTGTGAAACTGTTGATATTAGGACTGTTGGAGGCATTGGTTATGCCAGAGGTTGTTTGTGTAATTGTGTCTTGGGTGGCCATGAGAGCCCGTGTATTACTGTTGTGTCTTGGGTGGCCATGAGAGCCCGTGTACTAAGGTTGGTGTCTTTGGCTGGCCTGACCGAGTTAGAGTCTCGGGGGGTTGCGAGCATTCTTTGGCTGGCTTACGAGTTAGAGTCTCGGTAAGTTGCGAGCGTGTATTATTGTTGAGTTTGGGGTGGCCATGAGTGCCCATGGGGTCGTTGAACCCGTGTCTTTACCTTTGGTGTTTTGGGTGGCCATGAGTGCCCGTGGGGTTGTGAACCCGTGTCTTTACTGTTGGTGGTTTGAGTGGCCGTGAGTGCCCGTGGGGTCGTTGAACCCGTGTCTTTACCTTTGGTGTTTTGGGTGGCCATGAGTGCCTGTGGGGTTGTGAACCCGTGTCTTTACTGTTGGTGGTTTGAGTGGTCGTGAGTGCCCGTGGGGTTGTTGAGCCCGTGAGTTACTGTTGGTGTATCTTGGGAGGCCGTGAGTGCCTGTGGGGCTGTTGAGTCCGTGTTTTACTGTTGGTGTGTCTTGGGAGGCCGTGAGTGCCTGTGGGGCTGTTGAGTCCGAGTTTTACGGTTGGTGTCTTGGTGGCCATGAGTGCCTGTGAGTGTTGAACCTGTGTTGTTACTGGTTGTTGAACTTGCTTGTGATTGTGATTGTGATTGTGATTGTGATTGTGATTGTGATTGTGGTTACCTGAGGTTGGGGGCCTGCTTCATGAAACGGGGGTCCACGAGCACACGCGTCTGCATGTTCAGACGGGGTAGGGGGCCCGCCCGCCAATAAAGGGGTCCTGGCCGCGCGTGTGTGGTTTGGGTTTGTGAGCATTCTTTGGCTGGCTTACGAGTTAGAGTCTCGGTAAATTGCAAGCATTCTTTGGCTGGCTTACGAGTTAGAGTCTCAGTAAGTTGCAAGCATTCTTCGGCTGGCTTACGAGTTAGAGTCTCGTTAAGTTGCAAGCATTCTTGGGCTGGCCTGACCGCGTTAGAGTCTCGGGAGGGTGCGAGCGTTCTTGGTACTGAGCAGTTGGCAACTGGTTTGCGATCTTTTGTGATCTTGTTTGGTGTGCGATCCTTTGTGATCTTGTTTGGTGTTGCGTAGCTTTCTTTTGAGTCCATGGAAGAGGTCGTGATGGTTGTGTCGGGTCTACTTTACGTGTCAGGGTGTTGAGTTGGTCAAGGAAGGTAACTGTGGGTGTGTGTTCAGTCGGGGTACTTGGGTTAGGGATGGTGTTCCCCGGTGTTGAGTTCGTATTGGTGTTACCGGCATTGTCTACTAATTATGCCGTAGTCTGTCTGTTATCCGTGGTGGTGAGCGAACGCTCAACTCTAGCTGCTTTTCCTACAGGTACCGATCGCAGGTTGGACTAGGTGAGCTTCTGAAGCTTGAAGAGCTAGGAGCGGGATTCTGGGTTTATTTTGAGTCTAGCGACGGATACCATACTTTTGTCCACTTGTTGGGACGTGTTTTAAGTTGTAAATATTATTTTGATTAATTAAATGGAGATTTTAAAGTGTTTATCCAAAACAGGTTTCATTTTTTATTGTTTTAAAACGTTCACGTTCCACGTTCGGTTTTACTGAATTTGGGGCGTGACAAACTAGGTGGTTAGATTCCAGTAGGGTCCGAAACATTTGGAAGAAGTTAGGACTAGCTAAGAGATAATTCGTTGCCCTTATAATAGTCAAAATTCACAATAATTGTCGTTGATTCAATACGTGGGAATGATCTCTATGAACTCATACCCTGGATTGCTTTTTATCTGATTCTAATCTCTTCTAATTTACCTGAATACTTGTTCACATTTTCGTTATTGTTTACTTTTGCATGATATTGAACACAAAAAACCATTTTTTTTACGAAACAACTTAATAACAACTTCATATATGAATTACTTGTCTTATGCTCCGTTGTGTAGGATAATCCGGAACTTAAATTCCAAAAATACGACTTGACGACTGGTACGCTTGTTGTGTCCTTTTCTGTATCAAAACCACATAGCGTCAAGTTAATGGCGTCGTTGCTGGGGAGCAATTAAGGAAACTTTTTCTATATATATAGTTTGGGTTACGACTGTTTGATTTTTTGTATATACCTTTTTATTCGATTCATTGCAATCCGTGGGTAAGGTATTTCATATCCAATCCGTAGGAAAGGTGATACACCTCACCCACGAATTGGATCCGTGTGAAGGGTTTGTCAGTTGTTTTTATGGCCAACGGATCCTTTCCGTCAGCCAAGATTATGGTAAAACAAAAAAAAACATTTTAAAAATGCTGCACCCAATCATGCATTAGATATTTACATGTTCCTGCTTGTACCTGTGTTACCAATCCTACAGAAATGCATAGACACAAATATTTTCATCCAACACAATATCATAGTTTCAGTTCAAATCCAACACGAATAGATATAATGTCATAGTAATCCAAACAAAACCAAATAAACATTGTTTAGTTTAAAATTGTGATAACGGACATTCGTAGGACTGAGGGGCAGATGACGGGTTTGCTTGTGAAGGGGTTGATGATGGGACGGTTGTTTGTTGGGTGGCTGCCCAAGTGCTGAACAATTGTCGGAACTGGGCTTGTTCTGCTGCATGCGCAACAAACCTAGCCTCCAACTTTAAACGCTGCTCCTCCATTAGTTTTCGATGATCCTCCAGTTGTCGCGCAAACATGGCTTCTTGATCAGCCATACGAGTCTTAAGCTCTTCGATCTCCTCCGAACAGCTTACAGATCGTGCGCTGGAGCAGCCATCGCCTCCCACTTCCCGTTGCGTTGGAAGATTCACCGAATTCCTAAGGCCGGATTACAACCTTCCCTTTTGTTGTTTGCCGGTTATCATCTGGATGAGCGGGAGCTCTTCCTCCAGAGTCAAAGCCTTGGGCATAGTAGAGGAGGAATCCTCGCACTCCGTCAGAAGTGACTTCGTCAACTTCTCTCGAGCTGCATCCTCAGCTGCTTTGGCATGTACCTGAGATACATAACATGAAACTAATGAAATGAAATAACAACACTTTTATCTAGAATAAATAAACAATTGTATTCAAATAAGACTACAAAATGCAATAAAACGTAATAAAAGCTATATATACCACTTTGAGCACATTTTCCTTGTTTCGGTCATTTTCCTTGGTGTACACCTCGATGTAGGCCTCGCAACGTGAAAGTAAGGAGGATTGTGCAAGGCAGCGTTGGGCTCGTTTTGACAGTAGCATACTACCCCCGTGGTGGAAGAGATTGTTATGTGCCCGAGATGCCTTCCCAGCTTTGTTCAATGTCTATAGTATACGAAATTGCGTTAATTGCAAGAAAAAAATTGAAAAAAAATAAAATCAAACCGTATGAAAAAAAAGCATAGGATAATTCTTACTATGAATTCATCAGATTTGAAGTGCCTGCAAAGCCATCGAAATTGGTCCTCGCGATGAATAAACTCTACTGGCGTGGGTATTGGTACCTCGGCATCTAGGTTCAAGGGGTCTTTGTGCGTCAGCTCTCACTTATCAATCCACACATGAATATCATGCTTACAATCTCTAAAACGCATGGAGGTCGTTTCCATGATAAAATCCAGCAAGTTGGTGAAGTATTTCCCGCCCTCAAACCTGTACAAAACCTGAATAAAGGGTACACATTAGAAATTATATAGGAAACCTAAATAAATACAGTAATAAGAAATAAAAGGTAATGTGCTTACGCTTAATTGAAAAAACAACAACTCCTTCTCACTTTCATCGAGTTGATGGTAGTGTGGCTTGTTCATGGGGATGTGTGTATGCACTATGGCACCAATAACCCGCATGACATCCCCCCGTTCTAAGGTGCCTGTGATGTCGTGATCGTCATGCCCCAGTATAAATTATCCACCTTCCCCCATTATGTCCTTCATCCTATGATGAAGGTTTTTTTTGTCACCGGGCCTCTTTTCCCGGTTTTTGTCTTCTTTGTGGACAGTTGAGAGCATTCTCCCTCCATCATTGCATGAACGTCTTCATCATCCTCCACATGCTTTAGACAACGGATGCTGGGGGTGTTGTCCCAAGTATTGGAGGATGCTGCCTCACTAATGCTAGGAGAAGGGGTTTCGCAATCCCTTTTCTATCACATTGGAGGTGCGCGTGTTGTTGATGATTGTGTGGAGGCTACATTGATGCCCCCAGTTCTGATTGTTGTTGAGACCATTCGGGGGCAAGCACAAAATGTAGTCCGTTGTATAAGAGTGTGTTGTTTTTTCCCTATCTTGCAAACTCATTACGAAATTTAGAGACACAAACATTAGTTCCATAACTGAAAGTAATTAAATTTCAACAACAGTAATGAATAACATTCTAATCACATAACTGGAATTCTGGCATCTGAAAATTTAATTTCTTCAAATGAATAACATTCAATCATATTCAAGTGAATCACATTCAAGGGAATCACATTCACGTTCAAGAACTTAAGGAAACATTTGATTCATGTATGAGTAATCAAACTAGGCAACCATAATTTTCGAACCCACAAACCCAACCCCAGATATTTCAGAGCCCCAAACCCAAATCACAACCCTAAATTTCGAACCCCAAAACCCAACCCCCAAATATTTCAGACCCCCAAAAACAAAACACAACCCTAACCTATTGAACCCTAAACCTTATAATCCACAAATTAAACTTCCAAAGATACATGGGAAGAGGACCTATCAAAAATGTAGAGAGAGAGCCGGTGAGGCGTAGGTTGGAGAAGAGGACAGAGGGGCTTTGGTCGGAGACACGGCTGTTACAGCTCCGGTGAGACATTGGTCGGAGAACAAGACGGAGGACGCACGGTCGGAGACGAGGCCGTGAGAGAGAGGGTCAGAGACGAGGAGTGGTCGGCGACGAGGACGCAAGAGAGAGAGGGTCGGAGACGAAGACGTGAGAGAGAGAGGGTCGGAGACGAGGACGTGCAAGAGAGAAAGAGAGAGAGAGAGAGAGAGAGAGAGAGAGAGAGAGAGAGAGAGAGAGAGAGAGAGAAAGAGAGAGAGATGAGGGCTGTGAGAGACTGAAATGAGAGGTAGAGAGAGATGTCGCGGTTTTGACCTAATTTCTGGTTTGTCTCGATGGATCCATGTATCCATTGGCAGGCTCGAACGCAAAACGACATCGTTTTACGTGTGAAACTTAGCAATTTTTTTTAAAAGCCTCCCGACGGATCCATTCATCCGTCGGTACACACACTTTGACTTCTTTGACCAATAAACGTCATCATTCCCGACTATCGTTTTATTGATAATGGAACGTTAAAATTACTTAGCATGCCATATATAAATATAAGATTATATAGCACTCATACCATATCACATTTATAACATCAACGAGACTATGTCATACCTTTCTCCTGTAGTACCGAACATGTTAGAACATAGTGAAAATGACTGGTTCAATCAATACGTATGGCGGTCGTTCGTATATTATATAATCAAGACCGTTCATATCGTACATAATATCATAATTATTATCTATATGCAAAAAAAAATTAATCAGACGGTTTAAACATCGTGATCTTTGTGGTCAACGACGTTTTAAAAAACTAGTCAACTTACTTTACCCACAGATGCATATATCCTTAGCTACGGACGTGAGTCCATTTTCTAAGTTTGAGACCTTAAAAACGGATATAACGCATCCGTGACCTAAGAATTAATTAGATTGATAAATTCAAAAATATGATATCCGTAACTTAATTTGACATCATATATGTGATGTTGTTCTAAAACAATTAATGACCTAAACAATATACCAAAAACGTGTCAATTTGACGGATCTATGCAAGAAATTATAATCAAAACAGAGCATTTGCTATCTGTTCTGGGCACCTATATATGTCGGTAGGGTCCTAACCTTCCCAACGGATGCACGGATCCGTCGGCAAGGTACTCTATTCCTTATAATTACAGGAACATATTATTTGCTTTCTTGATTTTGCCACGTAGATGGTAAGTTGTTACAAAAGTATAACGTATCCACCAAAAACATAATACAAAGCATAAGCTATTGCATAAGTACTAAAATAATTATTCGACAATGCGCATATATTTAGTCGGAGTCGTTCCTCTCGTCATTATTGTATCCATGAACATCACACTCGTCTTCACTAGCCTCGTCGTTATACTCAACATCATGCACTTCTTGGAGACCACCATCAAAATTTGGGATAACATTTAGTTCCGCTACAACTAGTGAAGTTTCAGGCTGGGTCTCTTGGTAAGGAGCGTCGACCTCGTATGAAATGGCGTCAAAAAAATTTCCTCAATGAATACTCCTCCATGCGCTACCTTGTTCACGATCTTATACCCTCCACTCAGTTTCAGGTCATTAACGTAGAATATATGTTATGCACAAAAAATAATTAGAAAAAGGTTAACGAATGATTTACTTGAGTCTCCAAGACGCCTACGTATCCACATGGGAATCAAAGCCACGTAGTTCTTCTCTTTGAGGACTCAAGAACACAAAAATGGAGGTGAAAGCTAGCCAAACCAAAAATGGTCATGGAAGAGGGAGAGAAAATATGTTTCCTATTCTTGTCTTGTGTTTGTTATGTTGAAAAAAGATGACTTAAACATAACAAACCCCATACTTGTCCAACTAAAGGCATGGGACAAGCATGGCGACAAGTAAGGTGTAAATAGGACAAAGTATGGCAAGACAAGATTGGGTTAGGTGGTGAATCACCAACACCTTAATCCTTGTCTTGCTTACTTAGTACTAATTAATCAAGACTTGATTAATTAGTTCCATGGGCCTTTCATGGGCCTCTTGGAACATGGTCCGTGGCCATTTCCAACGAGGTCCCGTGATTCGCTCATCGCCTCCAAGCCTTCCATACCGGAAATGTCCAACATTATCCGACGCGATCAATCCCTAGACTCCAAGCCTTGTCTCGATCCGTAAAGTCCTGTTCACTTACGGGCACATGACCCAAAACCCAGTTTTGGTCATGTCCCGAGACAACTCCCTTTTGGCCATTCTCCATAAATGTGTCAATGAGTTTCATCCTCCGGTGTGACCCTTAGGTTTATGCATGTCAATAGATCAACGTAAAATCCCATTTTACTTGATCCTATTTAAGTGGCAACTAACGAGACTTTAGTATTGCCTGATATGTGAGATGACTGAAGATATGATACCCTTTTATTGGCAACTAGCGAATCGACATTGGCAACTAGCGAATCGACCCTGTCGATTCTAACCTTTCCGTCGTCACTGTCATTATCCTTTTATCTCCGATATCCTGATTGAGATAAGGCATAGAGCCGTCATCCTTATTATTCTCAATCACTGTTCCTTGATATGTGAGATGACTGAAGATATGATACCCAGTATCATGTGCATGGCCATGCTATTCTTTCAGTGACTCTCGATCAAGCGGCCGAGAACCGATATCTTTCCCATAGCTCAGTATGAGGGATAAATCCCGTAGCTGTCTTTCGTGTCACTCATGTAGCCCGTCCCCAAGACAATCCTGGCCGTTATGGAAACCCTGTTACGGACAACAGTAGGCTCAGGTCAAACTCAGTTGTTGACTACATAGCGATCACAAAGACTCCTTGGTCTAAGTATACATGACAAGCTACGACACTGAATATGTTCATGACTTAATCAATGGCACATATTCAGGGCGGGTCGTCCAATATCATGTTCCACATGATATCTATGATAAGACTCCGGAATCCCAGTCCAATGACTAACAGAACGTAAGCCATAAAGAGCCATCTTTCATACTAGTCGCTTCTAGTGAAGCTTTGTTGACTAGGGACCCATCGAGTGTGATCTATCTCGATCTATGGTTCTATTCGCATGGTGGGCATAGATCAGAGCACACATCGATATATTACTCCAACACATAAGTAATATAAAGCCGCTTTTATTTTATTGCTAACGATGATATATACATTTGGACATTTAGGATTGAACTATGGGAACTAAGACTAACACACCCAAGACACCAACAGTAAAACACGGGTTCAACAACCCCACGGGCACTCATGGCCACACAAGACACCTACAGTAAAACACGGGCTCAACAACCCCTCGGGCACTCATGGCCACCCAAGACACCAACAGTAAAGACACAGGCTCAACAACTCCACGGGCACTCATAGCCACTCAAGACACCAACAGTAAAGACACGGGTTCAACAACCCCACGGGCGCTCATGGCCACCCAAGACACCAACGGTAAAACACGGGCTCTCATGGCCACCCAAGACACAAACAGTAAAGTACGGGCTCTCATGGCCACCCAAGACACAACCATTAAAGTACGGGCTATCATGGCCACCCAAGACACAAACAGTAAAGTACTGGCTCTCATGGCCACCCAAGACACAAACAGTAAACTACGGGCTCTCATGGCCACCCAAGACACAACCATTAAAGTACGGGCTCTTATGGCCACCCAAGACACAAACAGTAAAGTACGGGCCCTCATGGCCTGTCACGCCCCAATTTCAGTAAAACCGAACTAGGGACGCGAACATTTTAAAACATAAAAACACTTGAAAACCTGTTTTTATTAAACATTTTAAAAGTACCATTTGTTCAACAAAATAATATAAGTACAGTTATAACACGTCCCAACAAGTGGACAAAAGTACACGGTATCCGTCACTAGACTCAAAAGACAAAACTCGGACTCCGCTCCTAGCTCCACAAGCTTCGAGAGCTCACCTAGTCCGTCCCACGAACAGTACCTGTAGGAAAAGCAGCTAGGGGTGAGCGTTCGCTCACCACCACGGATAACAGACTGACTACGGCAAAATTAGCAGACAAAACAAGTAACACCAACAACAACTCAACACCGGGGAACACCATCCCCAACCCAAGCACTCTAACTGAACATACACCCACTATTGCCTTCCCTGACCAACTCGACACCCTGACACGTAAAGTACACCCGACACAACCATTGACGACCTCTTCCAAGGACTCCAAAGAAAGTTACGCAACACCAAACAGCATCACAATAGATCACGCACCAACAAGATCACGAAGGATCGCACAACAAACAAGATCACAAAGGATCGCAAACCAGCTGCCAAGAACGCCCTCCCGGGACTCTAACCCGGTCAGGCCAACCCAAGAGTGCTGCAACTTACCGGGACTCTAACCCATAAGCCAGCCGGAAAATGCTGCAACTTACTGGGACTCTAACCCATAAGCCAGCCGAAAAATGCTGCAACTTACTGGGACTCTAACCCATAAGCCAGCCGGAAAATGCTGCAACTTACTGGGACTCTAACCCATAAGCCAGCCGGAAAATGCTGCAACTTACTGGGACTCTAACCCATAAGCCAGCCAAGGTATGCTCACAAACCCAAACCACACACGCGCGGCCAGGACCCCTTTATTGGCAGGCGGGCCCCCTACCCCGTCTGAACATGCAGACGCGTGTGCTCGTGGACCCCCGTTTCAGGAAGCGGGCCCCCAACCTCCGGTAACCAAAAACACAATCACAATCACAATCAAAATCACAATCACAAGCAAGTTCAACGACCAGTAACAACACAAGTTCAACACTCACATGCACTCATGGCCACCAAGACACCAACAGTAAAACTCGGACTCGACAGCCCCACAGGCACTCACGGTCTCCCAAGACACACCGACAGTAAGACACGGACTCAACAGCCCCACAGGCACTCGCGGCCTCCCAAGACACCAACCATAAAACACGCTTGCAACTTACCGAGACTCTAACTCGTAAGCCAGCTAAAGAAAGCTTGCAACCCCCCGAGACTCTAACTCGGTCAGGCCAGCCAAAGACACCAACCTTAGTACACGGCTCTCAAGGCCACCCAAAACACCAAAGGTAAAGACACGGGTTCAACAACCCCACGGGCACTCATGGCCACCCAAAACTCAACAATAAAAAACGCTTGCAACTTACCGAGACTCTAACTCGTAAGCCAGCTAAAACACCAACAGTAAAGTACGGGCTCTCATGGCCACCAAAGATTCAACAATAATAATACACGGGCTGTCATGGCCACCCAAGACTCAACAATAATAATACACGGGCTCTCAAGGCCACCCAAGACGCCAAAATAAACAATCAACCTCCGGCTTAACCCAAGCCTCCAACAGTCCTAATATCAACAGTTTCACAATCAACCTCCGGGTATGGTCATATGCCTCCAGTAAAACAATTACGCTAAGTTCTCTGCTCCTACGACACAACTAAGTGTCACATGCTTTTCTCATAATTACTAAGTTCCCGTAACATGCTTTTCTAATAAACGCTACAATCCCGTATCATGCTTTTCTAATATTTAAATAAATCTACTCAACCCACGACAACCCGATGTCACATGCAATTCTACTATTAACTTTCCCCAGTCAGGGCCGAGATCCGGCTACTTTTCCCTACCTCGTGCGTGTTCTCCCAAAGCCAAACACGAGCTCCGATGATGATCTCAGTCACTCACCCAGCTTTCCCTTGCCTCTGTCCGTGGCACGATCTAAAGGAACACAAATTAAAGTCACTCAACAACTCGCAGGAACAAACCGAAGACCATTAAACTCGATGCCCAAACTTAACCCCGACAATGTCGATCACTCCCAAACTTCCCAATTACTCGACATTGTCGATAAAGGACCCTTAAAGGACCGATTCGCCAGACATGGCGAATCTGCCCGGGTTTTGTTAATTGCCTTCCGGGGCTCCGAAAGCCCCCGTTTTCGTTTCTACGGTCTTAGAATAATTCAAGGAACCCAACGCACTTGACGGAATCGAATCCCGACTTCTAAGTCAATTAATTAACGTTTAAAGTTTCCAAAACCCGTTAATTACAACTTCTCCAATTTAATTCCAAATTTCGATTCGATTAAGGGTAAATGGTCCGAGGAACGTTTTAAACCACCCGAACGATAAAACCCGAGCACCCGAGCACGTGGGCCCCACCAACCCACTTGGCCGAGAGCTCCTAGGGCTCAAGGGGAGGCTCGGCCACCATGTGGTGGCTGCTACCAGCTCCGGCCAGCCACCTCATGGCCGGCCGGCCACCACCCACGGTGGCCGGAGCTCATCCTGAGCCTCCAGTCACCGGAAAACGTGAAATTAAACCCCCAAACACCTCTAAAACGTCTCCAACACCTCCCCAACCTCCACGTAACCCTAAGTCATTCGTTTTAACAAAACCCTAGCTTTCCAAAATAATCAAAACGAGAATCGGTTTGGGTATTACCGTAGAGGAGGATGAGGGGAACGAGTTTGCTCCTTGCTTGAAGACGATCCAAGGGCTTGAATGACGTGAATAGTGCCAAACCCTAACCCCAACTCTCTTCTTCTCCCTTTCTCTCTTCTCCTTCTCTCTCTAACTTCTCTCTTTCTTTTTCTATTTTCTTAAACTAACACAAAACCTATTTTTTCTCTCTTTTACCCCTTAATTTCGGCCACCCCTTACAACCACACATTTTCCCCCCAAAAATTAACACCGCCACAATTAGGACAAGTGTCAAGGTGGGTCCCACACCTTTCGGAAAATATCTACTTGATATTTTCCAATCAGTTTCGCGAAAAACGGACGTTTCAGGCCCCGAACAGGCACTTTTCCCAAGAAATTACGAAACTTGACGGGCTACAAGGAAACGGCTCAACTAAGACCGCTGTGACAACGGTTAAGCTTTTCGGATCCAAAACGGTCCTCGAATTGTCCAAAATGTCGCTCGGTTGACTTTTCCAGCGAAAAGTCAACATCTCCCAAATTGATCATAAAGTTGCCCTAAGTCCCCCGGAACTCACTTTGGTCAATAACGGGGTCAAATTAAGTCCGGTATGACACTCAGGGTCATTTTTGGTTCACTTAACTGTCAGTCTTAAAAATTTTAAATTTTCCTGTTTTTCGTAGGTTTGACTGGCGTTGACCGGAAGTGGTTATTAAAATCTACCCCCCTTAAAGGAATTTCGTCCGCGAAATTAGAACAACGCTCATATAAAGTACAATAAACACGTACCCTGGTAGGTCTCGCGGTAGGTAGGGGATTCTGGGGCCCGGGAATCGGTAACCGCGTACATTCTCCCCGCTGGCGCCTGCTGTCCTTGGCTCAGCGCTCTAACTGCTGGATATCCATAGCTTCGTTGCTGTCTCGGAGCTAGCCCGCTCGTCGACGGCTGCGAAAACCTCGACCGTTGGCTCTGACGAGGGCGCGACTGATGTGATTGTCGCACTGTCGTTGCCCCCAACGGCTCATAGCACTGGCCGATAGTGTGCCCAACGCGGCCACACCGGTGACACCTGGTCTCGTCGGCCCTCGGCCCCGTGTTCATCGGGCACTCTCGCTGCATGTGGTCTGGCTGCCCGTAGCTATAGCATCCCAGCTGTCTCTCCGAAGCGACTGGCCCCACTGACGCCACCGACCCCCGTTGTCTCGATCCATCCTGATGAGCCTGTGGTCGGAAGGATCCCGTGGTCCTCTGCCTCTGCGGGTCTCGTGACTCGGACGACCTGCAAAGTTGGTCGGCCGCTGTCGGACCTCACGGGTCCTGTCCGCATCCCGGATACCCTGCTCCACCGTCGCTGCGGTGTCCACAAGATCTGTATACTTCCACAACCTCAAGGCGAGAACTTGGTTCCGAATCACCGGACCCAGCCCTCCCTGGAACCGCAGGCAACGGTTCTGCTCGGTCATGACCATCTCCGGCGCGAATCTGGCCAAAGCTGTGAACCTGGCCTCGTACTCTGCTACCGTCATCCCTTCCTGTTCCAAGTCTAGGAACTGCCGATGTCGCTCCAAACGAGCCGACTCGGGAAAGTATTGTTCCATAAAAACTGTCTGGAAGATGTTGTAGTCATAACCGACCGTGTCCTTCACACGCCCCCACTAGTGGTAGGCGCTGTCCATCAGCTGGTGGGCCGCGAAGGACACCCTGCGACGACCATCCTCGATACCCGATGTATCCAGGTCTCGCGTGACCTGCTCTAGCCACCTCTCGGCTAGGTCGGGGTTCGGCTCCCCAACAAATGTAGGTATCCTGAGCTTCAGGAAGTCTAGTAGTGCTCGGGATGTGTGATCCTCTGTCTGACCGGGCCTCACTGGGACCGCGGCTGCCTCCGGGGCTGGCGAAGCCGACTCTCGACTGGCGATGATCGCCACTAAACTCTGGACTCTCCTGGTCAGCTCATCCAGGGCAGTCATAACGGGTGGGTCTGCGACCGGCGGGACGCTGGGCGTGCCCGTAGAAGGTCCCGCATCGCTCCTCCTGTCCTCACCGACAGGAGTACCCTGCGCCTCGACGTACTCGGCGGGCTCAACGGTGGGCACCCGTCTGGTGTCCCCGCTGACCGTGCCCGCCTGCCTCGCGAGGGCGCTCGTCCCCGTGCCACTGCTGCTCTTCCTCGTCTACCACGAGCCATCAGCAGGTATCCTCTGCACGGATACACGCAAACGTTCAGTTTGCGAACTCAAACAAGACAACAAGCTCGAATACACTAACGTTCACACGGTCTACGTCTACCCCAACGTACTTGCTACTAAACGCCACACCGTTCACGCTAATCATACTTTAATTGTAACATCACGTAAGCGGAACCTCAAACTTAACCACACAACCGTACACCAAGCCCTTATTCGGTCCCTTATGCACTTACTCATAACTTTCCGAAACCAAACCAGTGTTCGCTACTCGTCCCTTGCGGGAAAAGTAGTAAAGGGGATGAGCGTTACGCTCACCTCCACGGACACCCGTTCGATTATGGCATACTAGTAACGCACCAAGGACTTACCACTCTAGTCAGGGCAAACCACCACCTCAAAACTGAAGCCAAACATCCCACCGTCCATGCTAACAACACCTCAAATACTCGCTCGAGTAAGATGAACCTCGACACGGGAAACACGTCCTCAAAACAGTAAAACACAGCTGCTCGCGCTATTAAAGCCTTAAGTATACTAATACGTAAGCGAAAAAACTCAACAACAACCCAACCGTACACCAGGCCCACGACCTCTACAACCCACAACCGCGAACACAAACCCGTAGAACCAACGCTCAATCACACGAACATGAACCGAGTCACACAACCACAACCCTCAACGCACAACGAAACAAACCCTTTTCCCTTTTTTTTTTTTTTTGAAAACCGGCTGGACCGGTCTGGCAGGTGGACCGGACCATATGGCAATCCGGGCCGGCAGGCCGTCCGTGCCGGTCTGGCTGCCGGGCCGGAACACCACCCGTGCCGGGCTTGCTGCCGGGCCGGCACACCAGCCGTGCCGTGCGGGCTGCCGGGCCGGCAAGCCAGCCGGTCCGTGCTGGCTGCCGGATCGGACCAGCGAGCCCGTCCTGGTCTCGTACCAGGTTGGCCCGTGGTCTGTCCCGTAACTACGACAGCTTCACCCCTAACACCCCGTCACGTCGATCCTAGGACACTCGCATCCTACCCGTCTCTTGGCGACCCGCACACTTGTGCGTCGCAGACATTTAACCACCAAAAAGGACCAAACACGTACCACAAAACCCGACTAAACCACAAACACAAGCCCAACCGGCCAAACACCCATAACAACAATAACGACGACACCCGCCCACCGGGCCAACCAAAACTCCGCAACACGCCCACCGGGCCAACCAACAACATTCACAATACGCCCACAGGGCCAAACGAAGTCAAACACAAACGCCCGCGGCGTCACACAAAATCAAGACACGCCCACCGGGCCTACCAACACCGAACCACGCCCACCGGGCCCATAAAAGTCAAACACAAACGCCCACGGCGTCAAAGAACCTCAAACAATCAAATTTTGTAAAGCCTTCCACACTTCATTTTCAAAACCTCAAACTTGACATCACGCAGTCACAACCCGGTCCAGGCGTCCCCGAACTACGTTGTACCGACTTGATGTCTGCACCGTCACGTTCGACTACAGGAGCGCTCCTGAGTCGACCCGCGACAGCTTAAAACGTTTCAAGCAAAATCAATCAATCAACAAGCCAGCAATAAAAACACTACACATAAACACAAACTCAACCAGGACTCATAACACTACGGGTCTACACTGACTCGACCCTCCCCACCTAATTGACGGACAATCCTAGGTGTGAAACCTCGAGCTCTGATACCAAGCTGTCACGCCCCAATTTCAGTAAAACCGAACTAGGGACGCGGACATTTTAAAACATAAAAACACTTGAAAACCTGTTTTCATTAAACACTTTAAAAGTACCATTTGTTCAACAAAATAATATAAGTACAGTTATAACACGTCCCAACAAGTGGACAAAAGTACACGGTATCCGTCACTAGACTCAAAAGACAAAACCCGGACTCCGCTCCTAGCTCCACAAGCTTCGAGAGCTCACCTATTCCGTCCCACGAACAGTACCTGTAGGAAAAGCAGCTAGGGGTGAGCGTTCGCTCACCACCACGGATAACAGACTGACTACGGCAAAATTAGTAGACAAAAAAAGTAACACCAACAACAACTCAACACCGGGGAACACCATCCCCAACCCAAGCACTCTAACTGAACATACACCCACTGTTGCCTTCCCTGACCAACTCGACACCCTGACACGTAAAGTACACCCGACACAACCATTGACGACCTCTTCCAAGGAGTCCAAAGAAAGTTACGCAACACCAAACAGCATCACAATGGATCACGCACCAACAAGATCATGAAGGATCGCACACCAAACAAGATCACAAAGGATCGCAAACCAGCTGCCAAGAACGCCCTCCCGGGACTCTAACCCGGTCAGGCCAACTCAAGAATGTTGCAACTTACCGGGACTCTAACCCATAAGCCAGCCGGAAAATGCTGCA
The DNA here is from genome assembly GCA_963921825.1 of Erodium maritimum. Classification (NCBI taxonomy): domain Eukaryota; kingdom Viridiplantae; phylum Streptophyta; class Magnoliopsida; order Geraniales; family Geraniaceae; genus Erodium; species Erodium maritimum. The sequence continues at coordinate 26,479,062 of OY997592.1, forward strand.
ACTTACTGGGACTCTAACCCATAAGCCAGCCGGAAAATGCTGCAACATACTGGGACTCTAACCCATAAGCCAGTCAGAAAATGCTGCAACTTACTGGGACTCTAACCCATAAGCCAGCCAAGGTATGCTCACAAACCCAAACCACACACACGCGGCCAGGACCCCTTTATTAGCGGGCGGGCCCCCTACCCCGTCTGAACATGCAGACGCGTGTGCTCGTGGACCCCCGTTTCAGGAAGCGGGCCCCCAACCTCCGGTAACCACAAACACAATCACAATCACAATCACAAGCAAGTTCAACGACCAGTAACAACACAAGTTCAACACTCACAGGCACTCATGGCCACCAAGACACCAACAGTAAAACTCGGACTCAACAGCCCCACAAGAACTCACGGTTTCCCAAGACACACCGACAGTAAGACACGGACTCAACAGCCCCACAGGCACTCGCGGCCTCCCAAGACACCAACCATAAAACACGCTTGCAACTTACCGAGACTCTAACTCGTAAGCCAGCTAAAGAAAGCTTGCAACCCCCCGAGACTCTAACTCGGTCAGGCCAGCCAAAGACACCAACCTTAGTACACGGCTCTCAAGGCCACCCAAAACACCAAAGGTAAAGACACGGGTTCAACAACCCCACGGGCACTCATGGCCACCCAAAACTCAACAATAAAAAACGCTTGCAACTTACCGAGACTCTAACTCGTAAGCCAGCTAAAACACCAACAGTAAAGTACGGGCTCTCATGGCCACTCAAACACGAATAATAACACGGGCTCTCATGGCCACCAAAGATTCAACAATAATAATACACGGGCTGTCATGGCCACCCAAGACTCAACAATAATAATACACGGGCTCTCAAGGCCACCCAAGACGCCAAAATAAACAATCAACCTCCGGCTTAAACCAAGCCTCCAACAGTCCTAATATCAACAGTTTCACAATCAACCTCCGGGCATGGTCATATGCCTCCAGTAAAACAATTACGCTAAGTTCTCTGCTCCTACGACACAACTAAGTGTCACATGCTTTTCTCATAATTACTAAGTTCCCGTAACATGCTTTTCTAATAAACGCTACAATCCCGTATCATGCTTTTCTAATATTTAAATAAATCTACTCAACCCACGACACCCCGGTGTCACATGCAATTCTACTATTAACTTTCCCCAGTCAGGGCCGAGATCCGGCTACTTTTCCCTACCTCATGCGTGTTCTCCCAAAGCCAAACACGAGCTCCGATGATGATCTCATTCACTCACCCAGCTTTCCCTTGCCTCTGTCCGTGGCACGATCTAAAGGAACACAAATTAAAGTCACTCAACAACTCGCAGGAACAAACCGAACCCCATTAAACTCGATACCCAAACTTAACCCCGACAATGTCGATCACTCCCAAACTTCCCAATTACTCGACATTGTCGATAAAGGACTCTTAAAGGCCCGATTCGCCCGACATGGCGAATCTGCCCGGGTTTTGTTAATTGCCTTCCGGGGCTCCGAAAGCCCCCGTTTTCGTTTCTATGGTCTTAGAATAATTCAAGGAACCCAACGCACTTGACGGAATCGAATCCCGACTTCTAAGTCAATTAATTAACGTTTAAAGTTTCCAAAACCCGTTAATTACAACTTCTCCAATTTAATTCCAAATTTCGATTCGATTAAGGGTAAATGGTCCGGGGAACGTTTTAAACCACCCGAACGATAAAACCCGAGCACCCGAGCACGTGGGCCCCACCAACCCACTTGGCCGAGAGCTCCTAGGGCTCAAGGGGAGGCTCGGCCACAATGTGGTGGCTGCTGCCAGCTCCGGCCGGCCGGCCACCACCCACGGTGGCCGGAGCTCCTCCCGAGCCTCCGGTCACCGGAAAACGTGAAATTAAACCCCCAAACACCTCTAAAACGTCTCCAACACCTCCCCAACCTCCACACAACCCTAAGTCATTCGTTTTAACAAAACCCTAGCTTTCCAAAATAATCAAAACGAGAATCGGTTTGTGTATTACCGTAGAGGAGGATGAGGGGAACGAGTTTGCTCCTTCCTTGAAGACGATCCAAGGACTTGAATGACGTGAATAGTGCCAAACCCTAACCCCAACTCTCTTCTTCTCCCTTTCTCTCTTCTCCTTCTCTCTCTAACTTCTCTCTTTCTTTTTCTATTTTCTTAAACTAACACAAAACCTATTTTTACTCTCCTTTACCCCTTAATTTCGGCCACCCCTCACAACCACACACTTTCCCCCCAAAACTAACACCACCACAATTAGGACAAGTGTCAAGGTGGGTCCCACACCTATTGGAAAATATCTACTTGATATTTTCCAATCAGTTTCGCGAAAAACGGACGTTTCGGGCCCCGAACGGGCACTTTTCCCAAGAAATTACGAAACTTGACGGGCTACAAGGAAACGGCTCAACTAAGACCGTTGCGACGACGGTTAAGCTTTTCGGATCCAAAACGGTCCTCGAATGGACCAAAACGTCGCTCGGTTGACTTTTCCAGCGAAAAGTCAACATATCCCAAATTGATCAGAAAGTTGCCCTGAGTCCCCCGGAACTCACTTTGGTCAATGACGGGGTCAAATTAAGTCCGGTATGACCCTCGGGGTCATTTTATGTTCACTTAACTGTCAGTCTTAAATTTTTAAAATTTTCCTGTTTTTCGTAGGGTTGATTGGCGTTGACCGGAAGTGGTTATTACAATGGCCACTCAAGACACAAACTAAACAATCAACCTCCAGGCATAACCAAATGCCTCCAGTAATTCTAATATCGAAAGTTCACTGCTCCTACGACACTACTAAGTGTCACATGCATTTCTATTGTTCGATACGTTCCCGTATCATACGACACCACCCGGTGTCGCCTGCCTTTCTATTATTCGATAAAATTACTTAACCCACGACACCCAAGTGTCACATGCATTTCTACTGTTAACTTTCCCTAGTCAGGGCTGAGATCCGGCTACTTTTCCCTACCTCGTATGCTTTCTCAAAAAGCGCACTAACAAGCTCCGGCGTGATCTCGATCACTCGCCTAGCTTTCCCTTTCCTCTGTCTGCAGCACGATCTAAAAGAACACAATTTTAAGTACCTTTAAATTCGCAGACATAAACTGGAATTTAATAAACTTGACGCCCAAAAGTAACCCCGACAATGTCGATCACTCCCAAACTTCCCAATTACTCGACATTGTCGATAATGTACCCGGAAAAGCCCGATTCGCCCGACATGGCGAATTTTCCCGGGTTTTGGAAACGCCCTTCTAGGGCTCCGAAAATTCCCGTTTTCGTTTCTACGGTCTTAGAATAATTCAAGGGTTCCTATGCATTCGATGGAATCCAATTCCGAATTCCGAGTAATTTAATTAGCGTTTCAAGTTTCTAAACCCGTCAATTACAACTTTCACAATTTAAATCCAAATTTCGATCCGGTTATAGATTTATGATCCGGGGAACGTTCTAAAGCACCCGAACACAAAACCCGAGCACCCGAGCAAGTGGGCCCCACCTGGCCAACCTTGGCCGTGGGTGGCTAGGGCCCGGCTCACCATGGTGGTGGCCGACCCTAGCTCCGGCCAGCCACCCCCCTATGGTGGCCGGAGCTCCCCCCGAGCTCCCGGTCACCGGAAAACGTCCCTCTTCACCCCAAAACGTCTCCAAAACGTCTCCAACAATCCCCACACCTCATTTCCACCATAAACTACTCATTTTAACCAAACCCTAACTTTTGAACTTAACCAAAACGAAGATCGATTAGGTGCTCACCGTAGAGAATATCAATGGGAGTTCGATTCTTGGAACGTTGAGACGATCCAATGGTTGAAGCTCGTGAATAGTAGCCCAAACCCTAGCAACCTCTCTCTTTTCTCCTTCTCCTTCTCTCTCTAAACTTCTCTCCCTTTTTCTATTTTTTTTCCTTTTTTCGAAGCATGGCCTAACACCCCCCTCTTGTGTGGTCTTCTTGTTTTGCCCCATAAACCTAACACCACCACTTATTTGACAAGTGTCAAGTGGGTCCCACACCTTTTTGAGAAAATATCTTCTAGATATTTTCCAATTAGATTCGTGAAATTCGGACGTTTCGGGCCCCGAACGGGCACTTTTTCCAAGAAATTACGAAACTTCACGGGCTACAAGGAAACGGCTCAACTAAGACCGCTGCGATAACGGCTAAGCTTTTTGGATCCAAAACGGTCCTCGAATGGACCAAAACGTCGCTCGGTTGACTTTTCCAGCGAAAAGTCAACATTTCCCAAATTGGTCAGAAAGTTGCCCTGAGTCCCCCGGAACTCACTTTGGTCGATATCGGGGTCAACTTAAGTCTGGTATGACCCTCGGGGTCAATCTTAGGTTTAATTAAGTGTTTGCTTAAATTTTTTAAATTTTCCTGTTTTTCGCAGATTTGACTGGCGTTGACCGGGAGTGGTTATTACACCATCTATAATCGAACAAAACAACCGGCATCCGTCCAGTGTAGATAAGCTCAACTACATATAACAATACGCCGTAATAAGCAACTCCGCCCTCTATAGTAAGTATCACTCCACTTTATGTGATGTTCTTCCTTTATCTCGCTGTTCGGATAGATATTTGACACCGTGTACGTGACATTGTGCATAATAACTTACTGCCTGCATGTAACGACTCAAAGACTTTGCCGCCAAATACTATTTTTCGTGGTCGGAATAAGAACCCATCTGGTAATTATTGCAAAGATAATTAATAAACAACCATATACCTCTTGGATGCAATTTAATCAGCTTCACTGTCTACAAGAACAATTTCGTTATCAAGTATGAATTCATTTTTTATAATGAGAGAAACTCGAACAAGCCACTTTTGTGAAGTAACTTGGCTTATTAGATTAAGTTAATCCGGGGTAGTATTACTAGGGACACTATCATTATTAATGATATTTTCATCAAAATGATTGTCTTCTAAAATAATTATCCTTTGGGAAAGTTCAGCATTATTCTGCTTTATTTGAATTATTTCAGATTTTAATTGGTTGACCTCCCTTTTAAGGTCATTTAGAGAAGTTGGGGTTTCTTTAACCCTAGCTTGTCGGAACCGTTGAAGTACTTCACTTAATTGGTAAGGTTCTTCCCGGGTAGGCGACTGGTTAATGTTTGTGTTTTGTTTTATAAGGGTCTCAAGAATATTTTTCTTAAGGTTGGGGTCACCGATAGTATCTAGCATGGTGACAATTTTATCTTGATCAGCTGTGAGAACGTTGAGACCATTCATCTCAACAATAGATTTTCAGTAATTTATAGCGTTGCATTGGCAACTGTCTCTGTCACCATCTTTCGAATTTTCAGACGAGGATGAGTCGCTTATGACCTCAAGGTCATCCTCAGAAGAAGAGTCATCATCATCAGAGGGATAAAGAATAATTTTCTTTAAATGTGCTTTTAATTGGTCATCTTGTATTTCATTAATGGCTTTTTTAGTCCAACATTGGTTCGCGTAGTGACCAATTCTCCCACATTTGTGACATTTCATGTTGAGTATTTTAGCTTTTCTTTTCCCCGGGTAGGGAAGAAAAGGTTTTTCTTTATTATACGATTTCTTTCGATAATAATTTTTTCGTTTATAATTATTTTTAGGGTAGTTGGTTTTATCGGTCCACTTGGGCCTTTTTTGATAAGGTTTAACACCCTTTTCTTTACGATTTGGGTTTTTTTTATTTTTTTTCCTTGATCAAAAGCAAATTGTTCACAGAATTCCCCAATTTGGTGTTTCTCAGTAACCCTTTGCTTTTTCAGTTGATTTTTCAATTTTAAATCATTGCATAGAGTTAAACCTTCGTTTATGCAACTCGTAGTGAGTTGACCGTAAGATTTTGATAATCGATGTTTATTCCATCGTTTTGGGTTCGTAGAGATTGACGAACTCTTTCTGCAAAGAGATGTGGTAAGCCATCAATAAATTTGGCTTTCCAATGACTTGAATCAAAGTTATTAAGTTGAAAAACCCTAGACAGGAAAGTATCCTTATACCATCTAAAATGGGTTAAGGAGGGACATCGGAGATTTTGCAGGAGAGTTTGAATTTTCTCTGCTATAGGAGCAGTATATCCTGCAAAATGGTGCAAGATAGACAGGCACAAAGTGTATACTGCATCTTCCTCTCCCGTGGTTAGTCTCCCATCATTGGAGGGTCCAACTTCCATTTTAACAATCTTTTTGTGGCTAATGATTTCTTTGCGTTGGGTTTCAGTGAGGTAATGATCCCACCATCCCCGTAGTTGTCCTACGAAACCAATAGTAATGAACGAGGCAATTGTACTATCTGAATTGTCGTGTTGTTTACAAACGGTTGAATACATAATTATTCTATGTATGGTGTCAATTATTTGTTTATCGATTTGGCCATCAATATTCCATTCATAGATGGCCTTTCCAGAATACGAATTTTGGAAGGGATCTGATTCTTCGAACAGAAGATCTTGAGGGGAAGGTCTCTTGTAATAGTGTTTTCTACGGGTCTTGGACTATAAATATTATTTATAGCGCACTGCTCAGCAAACATTTCAGATATCTTATTTATATCCTGATCTTACTAGAGCTTTCAGATTCGTTTTCCGAATCTTCATTAATCTGTTGGTAAGAACGGACCCCAATATTCATGGCCTTAAGTTTTTGTTCGAGAATTTTTTGAAATACCAGTCACGAAAACTAGCATGTCTGGGATGATAAAACTCTTTATTACGGAGTTTTCTAGTTCCAGGACTAATATTAATCATTAATATGGAAACTCATTTCTGATTGAGTAGGAGATTGCCTACTTGATAAGTTTGGTTTTATGTAAATTCCATGAGGAATTTGGTTATCGCTAATTCTGCTATTTTCCACTAGATCCTCTTCTCTGATTTGAGAAGTAGAAGCTCTGGACTCTTGAGGAGTCGAGACTTTATAAACGATCTCTCCCAGATACCTCGAAGAACTAGATATAGGAAGAGTAACAAATCTTTGAGGATTGAATTTTATTTCAATATCTCCTTCAGTTGTTTGGATTATTTGGTCAATATCTCTATTTATTATAGGTTCAGGCTCTATTTCCTGAGGTAGAGACCATTTTAATGGAAAGTTGATTTCATCCCATCTGATAAGCCTATTAGTGGCTATATTAGAATTCAAAAGGTTGGTCTGGACTAAAGTAGTAGTTCCAGGGGCTGAAATTTGTCTGATCTTAGGGGTCAACGTTTGCAGAACCTTATAGTATATTCTATAAGATATAGCAATTACCTCACTTCCTTGTTTAGAATTGTAACCATGAGTTTGAATGGTTAGTTGCATAGCATCTAAAATATTTCTATCTGTTATGGACAGACTAAGATTTGGGGAAATATTAAAATAAACCGGTCCATGACAAAGACTGGTCTCAATTGCAGCGGCTAGAGATGGCTTAAAGTCGTTGCATCTACCATCTCTAACGTAAGCCATTAGGCTAGCATCCATACCCAATAAGGTTAAGGGTTTAAAAGCAATTTGAATTAATACGATATAGATGAACTTATAGTTCATAAAATTTTGTAAATCCCTTTTACTTAGAAGTCTTATAGTTTGAGATTGTTTAGACATTCTAACCGTCTGTTCCATGGTTTTGATAGCCATGCGAGATTTTAAATCGAACATGCCAATAGAGTAAATTTTACTTTTATCTTCTTTAGGAATAGACCATCTATTTAGTTGGTCCATTTTCTTTGGAAATTCTTCCAATTCTGCATTTTTTACTAACTCTTCTTGATGACGATTGACGCCCTGCGGTTTTAGCACAGAAAAGGACACGGCAAGCGTACCGGTCGTCAAGTAGTATTTCGGGATTTTTAGTTCCGGATTATCGTACCCAAGGGAGCACAAGACAAGCAATTCCTATTTGAAGTTCGTAGTTAAGCTATTTCGTTAAAAAGATGGTTTTGGGTTTTGAAAGATGCAAAAGTAAACAAGTAATTAAAAGGTGAACAAGTATTTAGTTAAATCAGAAGAGATTAGAATAAGAGAAAAAGATAATCTAAGGTGTTTGGGTTCATAGAGACAAATTCTGATGCATTTAAATGACGATGAATACTGTGTAGTTATCTGATTTTAGGGGCAACGCATTATCTCTCAAACTAGTCCTAACTTCTCACGTTGTTTCGGACCCTAATGGAATCTAACCACCTAGTTCTCACGAATCAAGATGTAGGGAGACCCAAAGCACTACGTTCTTTGACAATTTCTAACTTTCGGTTTGAATCCTATGGTTATTGCAATCGTGTTAACCTAGCTATCACTAGTCTAGATTTAAATCCAATTTGTATAAGATTTCTGACCTAATTACAACCCACCTCTCACGAGTGTCAGATTGCAATTCCCACCTTCTATCAGGCCTACCCGGGAGATAGAGCATTAAGTTCAAATCTAATACAAACCCTAAATCAAATCAACCAACACAATATTCATTCATACATTCAATACATTGGAAAGTAAATCTCTACTCCCCCATAACCCTAGATTATGGTGTTTAGCTACTCATGGAGAAAGAAGAAGAAGAAGAAGAAGAAGAAGAAGAAGAAGAAGAAGAAGAAGAAGAAGAAGAAGAAGAAGAAGAAGAAGAAGAAGAAGAAGAAGAAGAAGAAGAAGATGATGAAGAAAAACATTCATAAGCAATCATCATATTGAAAGAGTAGTGGAAATACAATAACAATGTAGAATTACAATGTTTGAGTTCAAGCACTCTCTTCTCATACAAATCTTGTCCAAGTTGCTTCTCTTCCTTCAAGGTTCAAAGTTCACCAACCTCCACCTTCTAGCTCTCTAGGATTGTCCCAAAAACAAGTTATTTCTCTCTAAATTCGTGCTCTTCTATTTATAGGACTTCAAGACCCTCTTTTCCTTCTCAAATTCGGATTTGGAATAGGAAAATTTCCTTTTTTAAAGTAGGAAACCCGTCTGGAAGTTTTCAAGACTCGCGCGGGCCTGATAGAGTGCCGGAACGGCTTTGGGGCTTTGACGAAAGTTGTAGATATCTGAATTCCCTTTGATTTAACATAAAATTCAAGGCAATCGGAGTTCGTATGAAGAAGTTATGCTTTTCACAAGATCAGCCAGCTTCCAGAACTCCTAAAACCGGGTTTTCCTCTATTTTAGCCCTTTTTTATATCAAATCACCTAAAAAACATAATAAGAGACACAATACGATTAACGAGAGAAAAGTGGTCCAAATTATACAATCTCGGGACTAAAATGCTTAAAAATGTGGGCTAAAAACATCTAGAATCGATGCAATTTATGTCCACATCAACGATCATTATCATCCATATTTTCTTCAAACAGTGACATGCTAAAATTAGCACAAAAGTGTTGAGGTTGGTAGGTTACTTAATAATATTAATCAAACAAGCATAATTCTCATGAAAAACTTAGTAAGTCATCTTTGCAAACGATGAATCGTTTAAATATCTACCCGAAGGGATAAGGGAGAACCCTAAATCAAAGATGCTATATATATATAGTTGGTATCAACCATCCCTTATTGTGCAAACTACGAACCAATCTGAGCCATAGGATCCCCCAAAGTGATGTCAGCAGAGCGCACCAGATGCTGACACGTGGGCAATAAATATATAAAACACCGCACCTTATTATGCAAACTACGAACGCACCGGTTGCTGGCACGTGGGCGTGCGCGCTGCTGGTGCGCGCGCGCACAGTACTGATAGTTTGCGTAGCACGGTTTTGATAGTTTGCGCGCACAGTGCTGATAGTTTGCATTTGTACTAAACTATCAGCACTGTGCTTGTAAACGATCAGCACCCGCGCGCGCGCGTGGTCAACACGTGCACGCGCGCGGGCAGAGGGCGCGCGAAGCTGCCACGTGTCAGCATCGCGCGCGCTCTGCTGACGTCACTTTGACCGCATCCTGTCACGTTATCCCTATATATATATATGCCACGTGTCAGCATCGCGCGCGCTCTGCTGACGTCACTTTGACCGCATCCTGTCACGTTATCCCTATATATATATATATATATATATAGGTACAAACTTGTATCTTTCGTCAGAACGTAGAACTATCAATCTGGGCCCTTGGATCGTAGAATTAATGGCCCAGATTTAATGCATATCTTTTAATATCTTTTTAATTAATGCATATCTTGTAATTGGTTTCGTAATCAATCACCACCCCCACCCCCTTGAATTTCGGTGGCCATTCGATCTGAGTAATCAATGGCCCAGATTAGTTCTACGTTCTGACCCGAAATAAGGTTTGTACTTGATTGTTCCCCTATATATATATATGGATAACATGAGAATCAGGCTTATTGTGCGAACTGCGGACGCACAGGAGGGCGACATGTGCCATTTTCGTGTGCGTGTGTTGGTAACGCGCGTGCATGCTGTTGGTAGCGCGAGGATTTCGTTGGCTGATCGGCCCTAGTACTGGACGATCGGCCATGGTGGTGCTGGTACAATACGCACACAATGTTGGTACAATACGCACACAGTGCTGGTACAATACACACTCAGTGCTGGTACAATACACACTCAGTGCTGGTACAATACGCACACAGTGCTGGTACAACTAAACCCTAAACTCTAAAAATAAACCATAAACCCTAAGGAAAGTAATCCCAAAGTCCTAATATGAATAAAGGAAATCAGAAAATCAGAAAATCAGAAAAAATTATAAAAAAAACAGAATCTAAAAGTACGATTTTTATCCTCCAGATGTCCTCGGATGATCGAAAAACATCGTACATCATAGCATGGCGGTGACTATTGCTCGGAAAGCCGTTTCCACCCAAAAAATGCTAGGGTTTTATCAAATTTTGACACTGACTCCAGCTCAGGATCAATTCTGCCGATTCAATACATACACAATGCTAGTAAAATAAGCACACAGTTCTAGTACATCATGTACATGCGTGATGGTACTATATGTATATGACTAACTAGCTGATAGGCCAGGTTTAACCCATCAATCAACGAGACTAACCAGCCCATCGACTAGGTTTTACCCACCAATCAGATGCGTTGCGCGCATGAACAGTAGTTGTGCGCGCGTGAACAATAGTTGTGCGCGCGCGAAAAGGCCGTGTGTCGCTCTCCTATGAGTTCGCAGTTCCCAAAATAAGGCTTGGTTCGCATTTTACATGTGTGCGTCGCAAAATCCGCGCGCTACCAGCAGCATGCGCGCGCGCGCGAAATAGACATGTGTCGCCCTCCTGTGCATCTGCAGTTCGCACAATAAGCCTGGTTCTCACATTATCCCATCCCCATATATATATATATATGTATATGGACGCTATCAGGTGCGAACCACCTGTAATATGCGAACCTGCGAACTGCATCAGGATCGTCCATCTATCAGCAGCACACGCGATCTACGGCTCAGAGCTAAGCGCGCGAAAGCGTGCAAATTAGAACCAATTCTGGGCCACGCGCCTCTGCTCAGGGGAAAAAAAATGGAATTTAACCTTTTAAATAACACACGTCTATTTTAAGCAACGCAAATTCTCTCGCAAAATAGAATTCCAATATCCGCAATCTAGGTCTGCTCGTTTGAGATTTTAATTTAGACCAAATGGTCGTAAATAAAAACTGATAAACACAACGCTGATCATTTTAAACTGGAAAAAAATAAAAAAAGTATTTGATTTCGAAATCAGAAAAAATAAAAACATCCTCATTCTCAAACAAATTCTTCTGTATATGCAAAAAATAATAACAATATCTTAAAAAAAAATTGTATGCTTTCCTTCCCTTTCATTTGTCCTCTTTAGCTTATCTGCAAACGATTTGTTCTTTATCCGCAAACGGTTATATCGATATCCGCAAATAGATTTCATTTTGGTTTACTTGGTCTAGATTGCATTGTTTGCAAACTGGAATGATTATATTCTCAAACAATAAAAAAATAAAACCTCAAAAAACAACCTATGTACGCTTCTCTTTTGTTCAACCTATGTTATGAAGGAAAATGTTTTACTTGGTATTCTGTCAACTTTCGCAAACTGGGATTCCTCTATTCGCAAACAAGAAAGCTGTATCCTCATAAAACAATTCCGTTATGAGATACTGATGAACCATTTAAAGATCAACACCGTGGCACGTGTAAAATGCCATGTGACTTCATAACTAACATTAAAAAACGGATTTGTCCTCTTTAGATTATCTGCAAACGATTTGTTCTTCATCCGCAAACGATTATATCGATATCCGCAAACGGATTTCATTTTGGTTTACTTGGTCTAGATTGCATTGTTTGCAAACTGGAATGATTATATTTGCAAACTAGGGTTCTTGTATTTGCAAACGAGAACAACTGTATCCACAAACCAAAAATAAACTTAAACATGACTGATTTTATATGATAAAAATATTTACTTTCCACAAAAAAATATTAAAATACTACAATAATTAAGCGTCATTATCGTTGTCTCCGTCGTTATCATCTTCATCATCATCATCATCCCAGAAATCTTCTTCATCTTCCACAACTCCTTCCTCAGGATCCTCCCCATATGGGTCTATGTTGTCTTCTTCTTCCTCTTCTCCCTCTTGCTCTTCTTCATCATCCTCTGCATGGACATCTTCTTCATCATCATCCTTCCAATCTTCATCAACATAACAACTGTCTTCCTCATTATCCTCTGCGGGAGCAGGTGCGGTTGGAGGTGCTTTATCCTCATCCTTGTCTTCATTTTCTGGTTCAAACTCTGCATCTCCTTCTTCATCTTCTTCATCTTCTTCCTCATTCTTCTATTCATTTTCATCTTCTTCCTCATTGTCTTTTTTTTTATAAGCGATAAAAGTTTTATTACGAACTCCACCTATGGACCCAAGGTGGATCCATAAGGCAAAAGATCGAACAAATCTCTCAATACAAAAACCAAAGATAAACAACAGAAACCAAAGAAAGGACCAACAAGGTCGCAACTAATAAATAGGCAGAGTTCCCTCTCCTCAACCCGACCCCAACACTCCCCCCTTCCTAGGCATACTTTTCAACCACTTCGAGGGGTCCTCCTTCCAGTCCTTAAAGCTCACTCCCTGTAGCAGCAATCCTGCATCCCAAGCTAAACCAAACGTATAACTCTGAATTCTAACCACAATAGCGTCTAAAGGCGACATCTGGTGATTAAAAAGAGCCGAGTTTCTCAACAACCATAGGAACCACAGGACCGAATACCCCGTCTGAAGCCATGCCACCCTCCATTTCTTTGTGTCTATACCCTGCCACAAACATAAAAGACTTTCCATTGTCCGAGGCATCACCCACCTGACTGACCACCATTCCATAATCCTTCCCCACACTACCCATGCCACAGCACAATGCAACAAAATATGATCAGTTGATTCAAAAGCTTCCCTGCACATTGGGAAAAACATACCATTCACAGGTATATGCATTCCCCGCTCTTCCAAGAAAGTCGCAGTAGGTAAGGCGTCATGAGCTACAAGCCAAACCAAAGCACAGAACTTTGGAGGTGCTTTCGGAACCCATAAAAAACGTGCCCAAGGGAACTCCCTGCTGAACGGCTCTGATAGATTAGCATAGGTTTCAGCCACTGTAGAACCTTCCTTCCTCGGCACCCAAACCACCATGTCCTCGCAGGAAAAATCAACTTCTAATTCCAACAATTCATCCACCAAATCCCATAGTTTGTCTTCCTCCCACGGCATCAAACTACGTCGGAACTCAATAAACCACCCATCATCATCCCAAAACTCCCCCACCTTTCCATTCTTTAGAGTGGCTAGCGAAAACAATCTAGGGAACCTGAAACGTAAAGAACAAGTACCCAACCAAATATCATGCCAAAAAGAGATTCTGGTACCTGACCTCAATCTCCACTCCATTCCTTGATCCCCAAACAGGCTACTGAACCTCGGCTCTGTGGATAGAAATAATATATGGCCGAACAATACCGAGCTTCCTATGCGATCTACCTTCGCCAGATCCCAATCCCTACAATCCCAACCCATCTTCGCACAAATAACTCTCTTCCACAAAGTGTCCCCTTCAACTGCAAAACGCCACCACTATTTGGCTAGCAAGCTATTGTTCATTTCCTCCAATCTTCTAATACCCAACCCGCCTTCCTCTTTCGGTCGAGCAAGCTTTTCCCATCTTAGCTTACAAAACACCCTTCCTTCTGTTGAGTTCCTCCACAAAAAGGACCTCTGCCACCTCTCCATCTATTTTATTATTCTTTTCGGAGCTTTCAACAGGGTCATGAAAAACAGGGGAAGGGAACTCAGTGATGATTTAATGAGTACAATCCGACCTCCCAAGGACAGGTATCGAGTTTGCCACAAAGGTAAGGAAGCTTTGAACTTAGCCACAATGGGATCCCAAGTAGACTTTAGTCTCAGGTTTGCACCAAGACTAAAACCGAGATAGTTCATCGGTAGAGAGCCACCTGAACAACCCAAACACCCTACTACCTCCTCCTGTGTCATGAACCTGACATTAAGAAGGACTGCTCTAGATTTGTGAAAGTTTATCTTCAAACCTGAACACATCTGAAAGGCAAAGAGAGTTCTCTGCAAAGCTTCCAATTCTCCCTTGTCAGCTTTCACAAGTATAAGAGTGTCGTCCGCAAATTGTAAATGAGACACCGTCGGGCCTCCCTCAACCACCGAGACCCCTCTAAACTCCCCGAGCCTCAACCCAGCTTCCAAAGATTGATGTAAGCCCTCTGCTGCCAACAAGAACAGGAACGGGGATAAAGGGCAGCCCTGTCGAAGTCCACTGTCCATAGGAAAATCCGCTGTAGGAGAGCCGTTCGCCAAAATAGGTAAGTGAGCCTGAAAACAGAAGAGCATCCATTTCCTCCACCGATCACCAAAGTTCATAGCTTGCATTACAGAATCCAAATAGCCCCAATTTATCTTGTCATAAGCCTTCTCAAAATCCAACTTTTAAACCACAACCTCTTCTTTACACTTCTTTACAAAATGAATTACTTCCGAGGCGATCAGGACTCCATCCACCAACTGCCTACCTGCAACAAAACCGCTCTGACAATCCGAGATCAAATCAGGCAGGACCTCCTTTAGGCACTTGGCAAGGAGCTTTGCAAAAATCTTATAAGGAGCTGTGACCAAGCTGATAGGACGATAGTCTTCCACCACTTTAGGACTTTGGCATTTTGGAATCAGAGCTACGAAGCTCGAGTTCAGACCCTTCCCAATGACTCCGTCCTCGTAAAAACCATCAAGAAAATCCAACACTTCTGGTTTCACCACCTCCCAAGCAACCCGACAAAATCTCAATGTAAAGCCATCAGGCCCCGACGCCTTCGAACTACCACAAGAGTCCACTGCTCTCTTAGCATCGTCTTCGGAAAAAACTTCTTCAAGTCGCTCTTTCTGTCTACTTGTCAAAGTCTGAAATAGTAAGTCTGGCAAGGCCAAAGTAACTTCAGTTCTCGCGAAACGGGAAGCAAAGTGTTCCTTGATGTGTGCTTTAATGTCCTTGGGATCAAATAGCGTCATCTCCCCCGATTGCAACTGGAAAATTTTGTTGCGGGTTGCTCTATAATTGGCCAAACGGTGATAAAATTTAGAGCACCGGTCCCCTTCTCTATGCCACTTACTCCTTGCTTTCTAACACCATATCCTTGCCAACAATTTAGTTTTTCGAATCAGAAGTGCCTACGACAGGGCCCTCTCACTACATTCGGCTTCGGTTAAGTCCTTTACTTCCAATAAACTGTCCAATCTCTCCACTTCAGCAGTTAGAAACTCAACTTCCTTCGCCACTACTCCAAAAACTTCTTTCCCCCAAGCCTTCAGAGACCCTCTCAATGTGCGCAACTTCGCCCACAACCGGTAGCTTGGCGAACCTGTGACGTTCAAATCTCCCCACATCTCCTTCACAGTTGGTACAAAAGTTTTATGATCCGCCCAAACATTTAAGAGCCGTCCTGGTTTTGGCCCCCAGTTCTCTTCCTCCTTCTCCATCACCACAGGCCTATGATCCGAAAGAGCCCTTGGTTTCCCACTCTGTTTCAAATTGCCCAGCCGTGTCAATACTTCCGGAGACACCAGAAAACGGTCTAGCTGAGACGCTTTTGAACCTGTCCCGTACCAGGTATAGATTCCCCCCGTCATGGCCAAATCAACCACTCCCAAATGCTGTATAAAATCTTCAAAATCTATAGTACGTTTCCCCGTAATACAACCTCCCGTCCTCTCGCTCGGATTAAGAATCGCGTTAAAATCGCCTCATATAATCAACAAATCCTCCAAGGAATCCACTTTTTCTACTATTCTCCCCCAAAACTGTGCCATGTCTCGAACATAACACGGCGCATACACATTTATAACTGACAATTTCAGATTATTTTGGCCCAACGTACCTTTCCACAAAATCACGTTTGGCAAGCAATCTACCGACTCCAACTTCATCACACCTATCTGCCATACAAGTACCACTCCCCCGGCCGATCCTTCTGCATCCACAACTTGCCACTGCCACCCAGCACCAAATCCACATTCCCTCATAAGTCTATTATGAATTACAGACATCTTAGTTTCCTTCAACAGAACACAAATCGGCCTTTCTTTATTCAGCAACTCTTTCAGACTCCTCCTCTTTTGGGAGGAGTTCATTCCTCTCAAGTTCCAAGAGAGGAATTTCATGATCGCGAGTCAATTTTGAATTTTTGGGTCGAGGCCGTCACTGTCCTCGTCCCACTCTTCTTCGTCTGACTCCTCCCCAAATTCTAGTCGTTTGTTTACTTCTGCGTGAAGGTTCTGTAATTGATCGATAATCAACTCGTCTTTTGCAATGGCTTTGTAGCCAATCTTCTTTTAAAAAGCCCACGAAGCCTCTCCATTGGATTTAGGCCCAATCCTGCTCTCTACCGTTGTAGCTTCTCTTCCTTCACAGGTTGCTTGTGCCCCACTCTTCCTATTTTCCTTGCTTTTGGATCGTGTATGGTAAATCACTATGGACACTGGTTTGGGCTTACGTTTTTTCCTTTCAGCGACTTGGCCTTGTTTCCTTAATTGCGTCTCCACTATCGCCAATTCTTTACTCTCAATTGAAACTCCACGATCCGCTCCTTCAAAACCTTCCACTAACTCTGTCGAATCTGCTCCAGAAGGAAATTCGGCCCTAGATTGCGTAGGATCCGAGTAAATCGTGCTTTGATTCAAACAAGGATCGTATCTTTTCACAATAACTCCATCAATTTCCTTTTCTATTCCAATCTCCACCGAGTTTCTCCCTTCAATCACGGGTGATATTGATTTCTTCCCTCCATCAGAAGATTCGCAATCACCTCCGGTCGTGCTTACCGGAATCGCCGTCTTCTCCGGTTGACCACTCGAAGTCTCCGACCCTGAAGAGCTAAACCTCCCTCTAATGGGCGGGACAATCTGCTCCTCCACTGGACAGAGATTCACTTTGAAAACAGAATTTTCAATCGTCAGTTTCAGGACCTTGTGCACCAACCTTTTGTCTGATTGAAGCAGCACCCAAGTTCTGTCGTAGCACCTGTCAAAATTATCGTGAATGAATATAATTTGGCCTTCTTCTTTAAGCAACCCCTCCACATTAAACTTACTCCAGCCATGGAAAGGTAGTCCTTCCAAGTATACCCATTGAAAACTGCCTCCTCAAAGACACACTTCACCATTGACATTGAGTACCTTAATCCATGGCGAAACCCAATTCAAATCCATTTTTCCGATCTCTGCATCGCCTTCGATCTGACTTAGAAGACACACCCTATTCCCGAACCTCCTAACCTCCAAGTCCCAAATCTCTTCCTTCTCAATTGCTAAATCTATCAAGTTCAGGCTCCAACCATTAAGTGCAATTCCCACTCTTCCATTAACAGCAGCCCTTCGGTGGTGTTCGACCAGAGCTCCTGAAAAAACCTTTTCCTTTGCTGCATCTTTTTCCTCTGTTACACCGTTCATCACTACCAGAGGACCATCCATCTTTGCTGCCTTGTTTGCAATTTTGACCAGGTTTTAGGTCTCGATTGCTTCTCCCGAGCACCATTCTCCCAAGCTAGCGCTACAAAGAAAGTGTAACTGCTAACCCGGAAGCCATTCAACCTTTCCACCATCCTTAACGCTTCTTCTCTAGTCCGAATGATTAAAAACCCAAAAAATTGCCCTCTCGTATTTGCCCTGCTCACTGGTTCCGCCGACACCACTCTACCCCATCTTCCAAACAAACTCCTCAACCAACTCTCCGTCGTATACTCCGACAGGTTACATACAAAAACTTTTGTATAACCTGCTCTATTCTCAGCGATCGAAAATGGGCCTGGTCCCTTGAAGCCGATCTGAATCCCTCCTGATCACATGCTGTAGATCCCTGCGCCACTTCCTTCTCCGGCATGCGAGCATCGCCACCAGTAATGGTTGTGGCCGCCGACGCGCACACACCACTTCCCTCCCCCTCTCTGCTCATTCTATCTTTTTAGATTCACAATTCCACAAAACTACGAGCACGACCTAGCCCACATGCGATTCTTCCTCATTGTCATCTTCATCCGGTGGTGATTCATAATCAGCATCCCCCGGTTGAGGAATGTCATACTCATTGATGAGAGAATCATCATCATCATCATCATCATCAGAAGAGGAGGAGGAGGAGGGATTCAGCCTGCGACTCTTTGAACAGACGTCATCGTCATCATCATCACTACTGAAGATTTGTGATGGTGGAGACTTTCATTCGAAAGATTTCCATTTGTCTCCATCACCGTTAGAAGACAGAATAGAGGGAGACTTGGGAGATGATGACATGACTACCTACTACGATAGGGATGATGAGAAAATAGTTGATTTGGGTTTCAATATAAAGATATCAAAACGACGCCATTAGTTTGGGGAAATGGAACGACGCCATTAATTTGGGAAGCTTTTCGTTTGGCACGAAGAGATTTTTGTAATGATGACAAAAGATATTGAAATGAAATGGTGAAATGAAAGGGCGGTGGCGTGTAGTCAGATTAAAAATTAAAATCATGATTACCTTGCTTTTATTGCATGCTTGACACGTGTTCCAACATGATGAATTTCGGAAATTAACATTCTGGTTTGCATAAAACAGCATCCTGTATTTCTGAAAATACAAAATTCTAGTTTGAGGATAAAATCATTTTGTTTTGCATAAATGGTTTTCCAGCTTGGGGAAACAAGCATTATATTTTGCGAATATAGGACATTCTGTTTGCAACAACGTGCTTTTATCACATTACGTGCGTGCTTGGCACGTGTCCCACTACATACTCTATATCAATACCCCTATAAATATACCCCCTCTATCACCGATAAAAAAATATTCACACTCACATCTCTTCTGAATAACTAGATCATATAGACGAAAATGGAATCCTCAAAAAAAAACTCAAAATGGAAGTTCTAGAGAAAGAACATCATGGGTCCGTACGTGAGCTTCGACATCTGAAGCTGTCCATCATCAAGTCCAATTTGCTAATAGCACATGACAGGGTGGTCAACCTGATGGCTGAATGGGAAGAAGAAGACATGTCCAACGCGCCAGAAAAACACATAGCTTGCAAGGGAAGCATGACGAAGACACTCATGAAGTATAAGACTGCACTTGGAAGCATTGTGAAAGAGAGCTCCTAAGGGATTGCATGTACTTTCCCTTTTGTTTTCATGTCTTTTGTGTTGGCTTTTGGTTCTTCTGTTTGATGTTGTGATTTTGGTTGTTCTTTCAGACTCCAGATGAATCAATGAAAAGCTTTTTGTTTAACTAAATATGCACTAAAATTGACACAAATATTACACTATAATACGTAATTTGCAAATGTAAACAATGGTTCCGCAAACAAGATACCTTGTATTCTCAAACTCGTTAAGCCACAAATACAAACATCCTAATTCGTTCTTGTTTAATATTTGAGAAAATATTTCGTGTGGCTCGAGAGAGATTTACCAATGATACTGATCAGACACTGGTGAGATTTGGAAGTGACGCGTGTCAATACACGATTGTATACTGCAAAGAGCCAGTGATTTTTGTTTTGAGGATAATTTTATAAATTTTTGAGAATTTAATACATAAGAAATACAAATCGTCTGTCTTGGATAAAACACTTCATATTCTGATCTTGAAAAGTAACTACCCACTAACCCCATTACTTTGATCAAGATTACAAATAACACCCTAGGACCATTGCTATAAATACCCCCAACTGAGTAACTACTTGAACACATCTTTCACTCTTCAACTAAAAAAACATCTTCACTCCCTCACAGAAACAAAAATGGCCTCCAACAACGGAATTAATATTCATGAGTAGACTCGCATGAATATGGAAGATGAAGCCAGGCGTTTGGCTTCATACACCACCTATGGAAGCTTAAATTCACAACAATCCAGTACAACATGTTGATGATGGATTCGAAGGTGATCAAGCTCTTGGCTGAAATGGAAACAGATGAAAGCCTTAACTGGCCACAGAAGAAAGAGCGTCGAAAGCTCTTGGCTAAATCAGGTTCGTCCATTGCGAATAATTTATCGACGGTCCTAGATTAGCGCACGAATTAACCCCATATCCACACGTCTATGTGTAGGGGTAAATCTGTAAATCAACTTCCTCTATAAAACTGCCAAATTCAAAAACGGAAAGTTCCTAAACAACAAATCAGAAATCGAATCAAACACAGAGTTAGAAAGTCTGTCGAAAAAATCTCTAAGATTTCCCAAATGTCAACCCTAGATCGGAGTTTTCTCGAAGAAATCGAGATCACAGACTAGATTAAAAGAAACTACGATTCTTCGAAACTTGATTCCAAACAAAAACTCAGATCGCGCCTGAGATCGCACCAGAGATCGCACCGAGAGATCGTCGGAAATCGCAACAGAGATCGCCGGAGATATTGATTGATATCGTCGCATTTTAACACAGCTAGCCAATACACAAATCGAGATGTCATCTACAATATGTAAGTATAGATCCATTCAATAAAATTGACTTGCTTCTAGAATCGGTGCAAATTCTGTTTTTCCGTTGACCAAAACGTCATAATCATGGTGGTTTCTTTATCCGTACACTAGAATGCTTAGGTACTCAAAACATTAGTTTGTGTTGTACGATATTTAGCGACATAAAATATTTGTTTCTTCTCAAACAAGATATAAAATCTCCTCCATGACTCATTCTCAAACTAGATGTGCAGTATCCGCAAACTAACTTGCTTATTTTCTCAAAGGATAAATAATCTGTTTAGCATGTTACTATATACTACTGCCTGTGTATCAATCTGAGTATATTATAACTATCTGATTCTATGTGTCTTGTATATGCAATATGAAATGATTATATCCTCAAAATGATCCCTACTTCCATGAATATCAGTTGCAGGCACAGACAGTGACTGTACTGCAGAATCAGATCTGCAAAACACTGTTCTGTTTTCTGCTGGAGGAACCAGGATATACTTGCCATCCTGCCAGCCTGAACGAACGCCATTTGTAAGAAAGGAATTCAAGACACTGAATAAGGCGATAGATTTCTACCAAAATTACGCTAGACAGTCTGGATTCACTACAAGAAGGTCTACGGAGAAGAAGGATAAAAAAAACAACATAAAACTAAAGTACATGGTATGCTCCAAACAGGGTTAGATCCCCGAACAAAACAGTCCACAACTTCCAAAGACTACAAAAAAGAGGAACGGATTGCTCACAAGAACTAGTTGTGAAGCAATGATAAGGTTCACATTTGTTTCGGAGGAATTAGGATATAAAGTATCAAAATTTGTTGAAGGTCATAACCACCTTATGGTTGGAGCGGAGCACAGACATGAGATGCGAGGTAAACAACACATGGAAGGAAAACATGTTGAGTATATGAACTTTTGCGAGAGATCGGGAATAGGTCCCTCAAAGGCACACAGACTAATCAGTGAAACACGCGGAGAGCCCAGCCATGTTGGAGCTTTAAAGCAAGATTTCTTCAACTACCACAGGGACTTGAAAGCCTATATTGGAGAAAGTGATGTTCAGATAATCCTTGACCAGTTCCGTGAAAAGAAGGTAGCCAACAACAAGTTCTACTATGAGTACGATGTTGACACAAGCGGAAGCCTAACTAAGCTATTCTGGTGTGATGAAATAGCTATCAAGAATTACGAGCTTTATGGGGATAATGTTTCCTTTGACACAACTTACAGGACTAACCAGTAAGTATTACTCGTATTCCTTAATTCATTCAAACATCTATTGTAAACATTAGTCTTTATTAACGATTGATGTTTTGTAGGTACTCGATGCCATTTTGTCCGTTTACAGGAGTAGACAACTATGACAAATCTGTGACTTTTGGGCTGAGACTGGTAACACATGAGGATATCGAGTCTTTTACTTGGATGTTTAACGCTTTTCTGAAAGCGATGAATGGGAAGCAACCAATGTATCTGGTGACAGATCAAGACCCAACAATGAAAGTTGCAATACCTAACGTCATGACAGAGACTAAGCACAAACTCTACATGTGGCACATTATGAATAAGATTCGTCTTAAGGTCAGTCTCTATAAGAAAATCATATACTCTGTATTCTCATCTTGTAATGCTTGTTTACTCAAAACGTTTTATTCTTAATATGGTTCTAATAGTTAACTACTATGGGATGGGTTTATATCTATTCTCAAACTGTTATGTCTGTTTTCTCAATCTATGAACACAAAATATCCATATGCCACAATATTGTCAATTAGTATTATTTATTTGTTCAGGTTTACAAATCTTACAAAAAATGTTACAGGTGCCTGGAAGTATAACACATGATACAAACTTTGAGAAAAGGATGGATTCCATAGTATACAACAACCTTATAGGCCCTGATGAGTTTGATGAACAGTGGGCTAGCATCATTGAAGACTTCAATTTGCAGGACAGCACTTGGCTCAATACATTATTCGATCTTCGTCACAGTTGGATCCCATCATACCATATGGATTTTCCGATGGGGTTGTTTATGAGGACAACATCAAGGTCTGAATCAGCCAACCGGGCCTATCAACAACTCACAGATCTGTACCTAAACCTTGTTCACTTGATCTGGCGGTGTGGCGTGGTGATAGATAACCAAAGGAATGAGCATTTTAGTCTTATGATGCACAACTAAAACTCATATCCGGTGTTGAAGACAAACACGTGTTTTGAAGCAGATGCTTGGACTGTGTACACACATACTGTGTTTTCTGACATACAAAAACATATAGTTTACGCTCTCAACCGCTGCAGCTTGGCAGGCATGGATGACACCGTAGATGACACCATTGTCTATAAAGTCAGGGATTCGTTGATTGTTAAAGATGGTAAGGAATTCAAGGTGACTTGGACGATGAGTACACATGACTTTGAGTGCAATTGCAACAAGCTTCTAACAACGGGCTATATATGTTCTCACATATTCTTTGCGCTGCAAAACACAACGTTGAGGAAGATTCTTAGGACACTGGTAAACCAAAGATGGTGTAAAGACACAAACTTGATAGATACATTGTCTTCTAATGGTGTTCCACCTGAAGGTCCTAGTCTGAAGGATGATGAAGCTATGGATGTAGTGAAAACCAGGTTTACTGAAATGCTTGGGACAAAAGATGCAGCAATTTCAAGTATTCGAGGATTGTTGGACACTCTAAATCGATACAGAGTGAAGACGGTGGATGACATAGTGAATGAGAATAGACTCAATAGAACAAGTTTCATAGCATCGGTGACAGGGATCAAATTGCCAGAAATAGTCACTGTCCAGCCACCAAATATCACAAACACCAAGGGCTCTCGCTTGCGATTTGGGAGTAGAATGATCAGTAATAAAGAAAAGGCAATCAATGCTAGTAACAAGCGAAAACGGCTATGTAGGACATGCAACACAACACAATGCAAGACCATGACACAAGGACCTGCCCCCTGAATAAGAATAGGAAGAAGAAGAAGTAGACTGATGTAGATTTTCGATTGCGGATTTAGTTGTTTCTGTTTGCGAATATAGACAATGAGTTTTGCGAATAAATATAGACGGTTTGAGGATACAGTTGTTTGGGTTTTCTGAATTAATAAATTTCATTTCTGCATATGTTTTTATTTATATGAATTTAATATAATACATTGTTCAACACAATGCAAAATCATGATAGCAGGACCTGCCCCCTAAATAAGAATAGGAAGAAGAAGAAGTAGACTGATGTAGATTTTCAACTGCGGATTTAGTTGTTTCTGTTTGCGAATATAGACAATGAGTTTTGCGAATAAATATAAACGGTTTGAGGATACAGTTGTTTGTGTTTTCTGAATTAATAAATTTCATTTCTGCATATGTTTTCATTTATATGAATTTAATATAATACATTGTTTGCGAATATTTCAAATTTTGTTTACTAAATAAAATATAATGATTTGAGAATATAGTACTTTCGTTTTGCGTACAAAAGGGAAGTGAAACGGTTTGTGGTAGACCAATCAAATATTGACAGCGTGGAAACGTGGGGGAGAATTAACTGCTCCACTAACCCACGATGCCCTACATGTTCCCCTATATATACCCAATACTATATCCTTCTATACTCATCCCTCAACTCTTCGAATACCCAATTTTACTCTGAAAAAATGGTGTCATCAAGCAGCAGGAAGTGTAAAAGCTATGAAGATGAATTCGACGAAGGCGAAAGGAAACTGAAGGAGCAGAACGAGAAGGACAAAAAACAAAAGCGTCTCATCAAGCATGTAATAACCACTCCCGGTCAACGCCAGTCAAATCTGCGAAAAATAGGAAAATTTAAAAAATTTCAGCAGACACTTGATTGAACCTAAATTTGACCCCGAGGGTCATACCGGACTTAAGTTGACCCGATATTGACCAAAGTGAGTTCCAGGGGACTCAGGGCAACTTTCTGATCAATTTGGGAAATGCTGACTTTTCGCTGGAAAAGTCAACCGAGCGACATTTTGGTCCATTCGAGGACCGTTTTGGATCCAAAAAGCTTAGTCGTCGTCGTAGTGGTCTTAGTTGAGCCGTTTCCTTATAGCCCGTTAAGTTTCGTAATTTCTTGGAAAAAGTGCCCGTTCGGGGCCCGAAACGTCCGAATTTCGCGAATCTGAATGGAAAATATCTAGTAGATATTTTACCAAAAAGGTGTGGGACCCACCTTGCCACTTGTCAACCAAATGGTGGTGTTAGGTTTATGGGGTAAAACAAGAAGACATGGAGAGAGGGGGGTTCGGCCATAAGGTGGAAAATGGGGGGAAATAGAAAAGGGTTGTGTTTTAGAAAGAGAAAGAAGAGAGAAGAAAGGGAGAGAAGGAAGAGGAAGCTTGGCAGGTTTTGGCCTCTATTCACGAGCTCAACCTTTGGATCGTCTCAACGTTGCAAGAATCGAACTCCCCTCGTCTTCCTCTACGGTAATCACCAAACCGATCTTCGATTTCTTTAATTTTGAAAGTTAGGGTTTGAGTAAAACTATTAGTTTAGGGTTGGATTGAGGTTGGGGAATCGTTGGAGACGTTTTGAAGACGTTTTGAGGTGAAGGGGGACGTTTTCCGGTGACCGGGAGCTCGGGAGGAGCTCCGGCCACCATAAAGGGTGGCCGCCCACCATGTGGGGTGGCTGACCGGAGCTAGGGCCGGCCACCACCATGGTGGGCCGGGCCACAAAGAGCCCTAGCCACCACGGCCAAGCCTGGTCGGGTGGGGCCCACGTGCACGGGTGATCGGGTTTTGTGTTCGGTTGGTTTAGAACGTTCCTCGAATCATTTATCCACAACCGGATCCAAATTTGGAATTGAATTGGAAAAGTTGTAATTAACGGGTTTTAGAAACTTGAAACGCAAATTAAATGACTCGAAAGTCGGAATTCGATTCCGTCGAGTGCCTAGGAACCCTTGAATTATTCTAAGACCGTAGAAACGAAAACGGGAATTTTCGGAGTCCCGGAAGGGCGTTTCCAAAACCCGGGCAGATTCGCCATGTCGGGCGAATCAGGCCTTTCCGGGTCCAATATCGACAATGTCGAGTAATTGGGGAGTTTGGGAGTGATCGACATTGTCGGGGTTACTTTTGGGCGTCGGGTTTATTAAAATTCAGTTTATGCCTGCAAGCTTAAAAGAGTTTAAAATTGTGTTCTTGATAGATCGTGCTGCAGACCGAGGAAAGGGAAAGCTAGGCGAGTGACCGAGATCACGCCGGAGCTTAATTGTGCGCTTTTGGAGAAAGCAAACGAGGTAGGGAAAAGTAGCCGGATCTCGTCCCTGACTAGGGAAAGTTAACAGTAGAAATGCATGTGACACTGGGGTGTCGTGGGTTAAGTAGGTTTATCGAATATTAGAAAGGTAGGCGACACCGGGTAGTGTCGTATGATTCGGGAACGTATCGAACATTGGAATTTCATGTGACACTCCGTAGTGTCGTAGGAGCAGAGAACTTATCGATGTTAGAATTACTGGAGGCATAGGACCATGCCTGGAGGTTGATTGTGAACTTATCGATAGTAGAACTACTGGAGGCATATGACCATGCACGGAGGTTGATTGTGAGTCTGTTGATATTAGAACTGCTGGAGGCATTGGTTATGCCCGGAGGTTGTTTGTGTAAATTGTGTCTTGGGTGGCCATGAGAGCCCGTGTTACTGTTGTGTCTAGGGTGGCCATGAGAGCCCGTGTTACAGTTGTGTCTTGGGTGGCCATGAGAGCCCGTGTTACTGTTGTGACTTGGGTGGCCATGAGAACCCGTGTTACTGTTGTGTCTTGGGTGGCCATGAGAGCCCGTGTTACTATTGTGTCTTGGGTGGCCATGAGAGTCCGTGTTACTGTTGTGTCTTGGGTGGCCATGAGAGTCTGTGTTACGGTTGTGTCTTGGGTGGCCATGAGAGCCCGTGTTACTGTTGTGTCTTGGGTGGCCATGAGAGCTCGTGTTACAGTTGTGTCTTGGGTGGCCATGAAAGCTCGTGGTTTACTGTTGGTGTGTCTTGGGAGGTCGTGAGTACCCGTGGGGTTGTTGAGCCCGTGAGTTATTGTCGGTGAGTCTTTGGAGGCCGTGAGTGCCCGTGGGGTTGTTGAGCCGGTTAGTTACTGTTGATGTGTCTTGGGAGGCCGTGAGTGCCCGTGGGGTTGTTGAGCCCGTGAGTTATTGTTGGTGTGTCTTGGGTGGCCGTGAGTGCCCGTGGGGTTGTTGAGTCCGTGTTTTACTGTTGGTGTCTTGGGTAGCCATGAGTGCCCGTGGGGTTTTTGAGCCCGTGAGTTATTGTCGGTGAGTCTTGGGAGGCCGTGAGTGCCCGTGGGGTTGTTGAGCCCGTGAGTTACTGTTGGTGTGTCTTGGGAGGCCGTGACTCACCGTGGGGTTGTTGATTCCGTGAGTTATTGTCGGTGTGTCTTGGGTGGCCTTGAGTTCCCGTGGGGTTGTTGAGTCCGTGTTTTACTGTTGGTGTCTTGGGTGGCCATGAGTGCATGTGGAGTGTTGAACCTGTGTTGTTGTTGTTGTCGAACTTTGCTTGTGATTGTGATTGTGTTTGCCCGAGGTTAGTGACCCGACTTTGTGTCGGGAAGTGGTGTGGAATTTGGCTGGCTTACCTGACAGGGATCGGTAAGTTGCGAGCATTCTTTGGCTAGCCTGACCCGAGTTGAAGTCTCGGTAGGTTGTGAGCATTTTTAGGCAATGAGAGGGCAGCTCCCCTTCCGACTAGCTATCGGAAAAGTAGCTCAGTTTATCGCCAACAGGTCGACCGCCTGGAGCCTGACAGGGATCGGCAAAGCGCGTGGGGCAGGCTCGAGACTAGCCGGTTAGCAACCGGCACTGAGCAGCTGACAGGAATGCGATCCTTTGTGATTTTGTCTGGTATGCGATCCTTTGTGATCTTGTTTGGTGTGCGATCCTTTGTGATCTTGGGTGTGCGTGGTTGTCTGTCGTGTCTTTGGAGGAGGTCGTCAATCGTTGTGTCAGGTCTACTTTACGTGTCCGAGTGTTGAGTCGGTTGAGGAAAGTATCAGTGTGTGGGTGTCAGTCGGGTTACTTGAGTTTGGGGATAGTGATCCCCGGTGTTGAGTTGGTTGTTGGTGTTACCGGCATTGTCTGCTAAGTATGCCGTAGTCAGTCTGTTATCCGTGGTGGTGAGCGAACGCTCACCCCTAGCTGCTTTTCCTACAGGTATCGGTCGCAGGTTGGACTAGGTGAGCTTCCGAAGCTTGAAGAGCTAGGAGCGGGATTCTGGGTTTATTTTGAGTCTAGCGACGGATACCGTGCTTTGTCCACTTGTAGGGACGTATTTTGAGTTGTAAATATTATTTTGTTGAATAACTGGTGGTTTTAAAGTGATTTATGTAAAAGGTTTCAAAATGTTTTATTGTTTCAAAACGTTCGCGTCCCGAGTTCGGTTTACTGAAATTGGGGCGTGACAAAGCACGAGGAGTTTGTGATAAACTTCAAGGTAATCAAGCCTAAGCTTTCTAAGATCGAGCTTGAGCTTGAAATTTTGGGCATGGATATAGGCGAACAGTTGTGCACTGACATGAGCGTCGAAGAAGCGCTTGCAAACACATCCCTCAACAGAAAGATAACCGAAGTCATCTTAGCGGTGAACAAAGCTATGAAACTGGTGGTATAGGGATAACAAACCCTAGTCTCTTTTGTTTCCTTTTGTCTGTTCTTAACCAGTTCAAAGTAATTAAAAAAAATTGTTTTCCTTAAATTCGTTTATATTTCGCTTTAAAGTTATATATAATTCCATGATTTGTGTTACAAGCGAAACAAAATATTAGTATCAGCAAACCATGATCTCTCTATCCGCAAACCAGGATCTCTGTATCCGCAAACTACAAGTCCATAATAATATTCGCGAAACATAATAACAGTATCCGCAAACAACAAGTTAAGAGGAACAAATTTACAATATAAGCAAACCAACATCTCTGTATCCGCAAACAACAAGTTAAGAGGAACAAATTAACAATATTAGCAAACCAGGATCTTTGTATCCGCAAACTACAAGTCCATATTTGAATAACCAAAACAAGAAGTTCTATATTCATAAAGAGAGAGTCCTATTTCCTAAAAGTGAAAGAACTTGTGGCATAAGTTACATTCACCAATTTTCATTCTCCGAGTCTTCTTCTTCGTCATCATCATCTTCTTCTTCGTCTTCCTCATCATCATCTTCTTCTTCTTCATCCTCTTCAACATCACCATTATAACCATAATCTTCTTCTTCCACTTCCTCATCATCATCCTCTTCAACATCACCATTATAACCATCACCGTCTTCTTCGTATTCCTCATCATCTTCTTCCTCCCCATTTTCTTTCTCCTCCTCTTTCTCATCATCGTCATCATCACTGATGATAATAGGGCAATCCTCTTCATCACCATGTGAAATCAGCCTTCGTCTCTTTGAAGTTACCTCTTCCTCACCGCTACTACAGTACTTTCTATATGGTGACATGACTTAATTGAAAAAAGCTCTATGATGACATGATTTGTAGGGGTAAAGATTAATTTAAACTAAACCAAACGACGGTGAAAAGACATACCAACGCATTAAATGCGATAAGATCTTCGTGCATTCGAGCGGGATTTTAGTAATGATGAAATAAAAACCGTGAAAACTTAACCATCAGATTTTGAAATCATATCGATTAGATCACAACGTCTGATTTTGGTAACGATTGACACGTGTCAACTACATGATCTTATCGTATCACATGCAAAGACACGTTAATCAGCATTTGGTTTGAGAATTGTGAAATATGGATTGCGAAAATAAGATATATGTTTTGCGGGTACCATTATCAGTTATCTAATCAGTTTATAATTAGAACTCTATTTTAAATAAAATAACGATAATGCCACCGCAAGATTTCAACTATAAATACCCCCACCCCATACTACTTAACCCTACAACTCTCCTTCAATTTCAAATTCTCTTCTCAAATAACTTCAAACACCACCATATCTGCAAAAGAGATGGCCCCAATAGGAAACGCACTAGAGTGGAACGTAACGTGTGCACACAAGAAGCTATGGAACGTAGCACTGAGGAACGTCATAACAGGATGCGAGAGATGCAGGAAGCCGCTATGGAAACGGCCATGGATTATCGCAAAATAAGGTTGGGACTAATCCAGTGCCACTTTTTACTGATGGAGGAGAAGGTGGTAAGCTTTGCCAATGAACTGGAAGTGCTTGACATGAGCAACTCGACTAAAAAGCACAAGGAAGATAAGGACAAGATGATGACGACACTGAAAGAGATTCAGGACTTCTTCAAAACCATGGAGATAGTAGAGGACTAAGGGACATCCGACCCATGATGGATGTAGCTAGATTTCCTTTTATCATGCCAACCGTCTTTTAATGTTTTTGTTTTGTCTTTTGAACACTTGTTTTCTCAATGAATGGATGACTATTACTGCATGTTCTACTGTGAAAGTAATCTATATTAAATTCGCAAACGACATGTTCTGTATTATCAAAGACGTATGGTTATATTCGTAACCGAGAACATGATTATTCTCAAAACAAAAATTACTGAAATTACTAGCATATTTCCGCAAATACTAGACGTATCTTATCATGGTAAAATCAAACAGAACTACAGTGTATTCTTCGTACACTACATGGTAGGTTAAATCACATAATAAAAGTTTCATGTTCTCCATAAACTAGAATAAGTAAAATTCATTACATTCTTAAACAGGATGTAGTATATTCTCAACTATAAACAAAAAATTCGCAAACAGGATCTTATAAATTCTTAAAACAGTACACAGAGTATTTTTATGTACAAAGATACAGTATTCTCAAACAAGGTATTATATATTCTCAAACAAGATATCATATATTATCAAACCAAAATTGTCGTTTCTGAAACCCAATGTCACTAATCAAAAAGAGTAATTCACTAAGCATTATGAAGTTTGCATGGTAATAAGGCTTTGTACTTGGGACTGAATTCGAATTTCATCTTCATCTTCTTGAAATGATCTTTGATATTCTCCTCAGTTTCTCTCCACAGGCTGTTCTTCTCAAATGTGACCAACTTAAAGAGGAATCTGTTCCTCAATAATTTAATTTGTGAAACCTACAAAACCAAAATTTAAAGATCAAATCTATACTCATTGTTATATACTGACAAAGAAATAATTGTTGGTTTAACTTACATCATTAACGGCCAATTCCCCTGCCCAATTCTCATTGCCAAGATACGATTCCATGTGCCACATAGCATACACCCCACAATCCATATGATTGTCATTATATTCCCATGGTACATGGAGACAATCAACCTTACACTGGAATTTTTTTTGAGCTAGATCTTTATCAGTTTTTGTTATGACCTTGCAAATTTTAGACCTCTACGCAACACAATAACACAAAAGAAAAATAAGTAAAAACAGAAATCAATAGATAGACAGTAATCACTCACATAGTCTATGAAGAAGAATACGTACAATCTATAGTGAATACCTCCATAACGAATATCGTCATCAACCGTTCCTTTGACATTGTCAATAATTTCTGCATTTCTCTTCTTCATGTCGATGCATAAGAGTGTGTAGTGATTGCTGTTAAAAACAACCATGAAAACCTGTAAAAAATATATAAAATAAATCAGCATATTAATATAATGTATAAATTGGTTTATATAATACAAGCATTCACTACTATATCAGCAAAACAGATATTCATTATTCGCAAACTAGATATTCATTTTCAGCAAACCAGGGAAAACTGTTTCTCAAACCAGGGTGCGCTTATCCGCAAAACATATATTCATTATCCGCAAACTAGATACAACATATTCGCAAACAAGACAATCCATAACCTCAACCCATATATTGCATATCTCAAATAGGTAAACGTTATTTCTCAAACCAGGGTGCGTATATCCGCAAAACTATAATCCTTAACCTCAACCAACATAATGCATATTCTAAAACCAACCATGTATTATACTTACCAAATCCAACTTCTTCCATGAAAAAGAAGGGAACTCCGTCATTTCAAACTTGAAAACATTGTCAAAATTTTCATCTCTTTTATGTTCTGAAAGCGTAGCCTACAAAATAAACATATAAATAACAAAAACATAATAAAATAATTCAAACTATAAACGTAATCAACCAAAAAAATGCGCAAATTATGCTTACACTAAGAGAAGCTGCAAAGAAGAACCGGTTAGGTGATGAATCACTCTTGATCGTTTCCAGATGATTCAGATAGTGACAACATCCATTAATAGTTTCCAATTCAATCCATGCATCGGTTTTGAAAGAATTAAAGCCCCCCTTAGTAATATAATTTTCAGAGCACTTAAACATAAAATCCCTTCATTCACAAAGAGAAAAGCCTATTCACTGTATTTGGAAAAATAAAATATAAAAACAAAATAAGGGGAAAAACATATGTTACTTACCGATCATTATTTTTGCTTATATTCAGAATCCAATCAACAACACACTCCTCAACCTCTTCAAGATCGGACCAATAATCTATTTGACGATCAACGTAAGGAGAGCACATAAATGCAGACGGTGCAATCAAACGAGGTAAAGGTTGTTTGGTTGGGGTTATCATGAATAAAGATGCCTCACTGCACCCAAGTGTATCAACAACCTTACTAGTTGCAGCACGTTTCTTAACAACGTGGGGATTTTTCTTAACACCACCTTGGGCTTTTTTTGCTGCAACAGTAGGGGGTAATTTCTTCTCGGGGACAGCAGCAGGGCCTTTCTTACCGGGTGCACGAGCGGGAGCTCTCTTCTTTGGTGGATTAATAACTGAGCCAGACTCCACATGACCAACACCATCGGTCGACTTCTTAGGAGGATGCACGAGGCGTTTTTTAGCTGGAATAGATATGACAGTAGGGCGTTGGACTATGGATTCACAAAATCTTGGCATTGCAAGTTCAGGATGCTCATCAACTGCCTCAGGGACCTCTTTCCCACCAATAGCACGATTGATATTTCGCTCAACCCGTCCAGTAACAAGTGGCTTGGGTTGAGTCTTGGAACCTTGTTTAACAGGTGGATCATTGTTGACATTTTGTTCGACAATAATTATATTGAGTGGCTCGGGTTGCACTTGAACTGTCTGACAAAAGTCATTGACAGACGCAGACCGGTTGACATTTCCTTCAATGCCTTCTATAGTAAGTGGATCTGATTGCACTACAAGAGCCCAACAATCATATTAGTTAACAACATCAGAAGCTTCACGTTCCACGATTGGATGATCAACAACCATGTCACAAGCTTCCTTCCCAATACCAGAAGCAACAGAAATAGCGTCAAACTCATCGCCAACACAGTGATTCTTTTCTGCATCAGTTTGTTTTGCAACCATATTATCCACAGGGGCTGCATCATTACATGAGAACAATTTCCTAACAACATTATCGCATTGAGGGCTTGACAATGTAGCAGATCCAGCAGGGCATGGTGAAAGAACATTCGCAGACGATTTTTGGGATGGTGAAAGAAGTCTGAACGTTGGTGGAGTAACAGTACGAGCAGGTGGCTTCTCTGGTCCTTTGTACCCTTCCCCAACACGTGTTGTAGTTTCAATCAATTTCTCAATAGTCTCGATAACCCCAGGTAGATTAAACCATGAGTTTTGTGACAGCAACACACCTTGTGTCTCTGGAATGACATCTTCGGGTTTTTTATTCCCAGTCAAACCATCAAACAGGGTTGACATTACCTTGAAACACTCAGCATTGGGATCGGCGATATGCCCTTCAACCAACAAATGGTGCCAATCCATAAAACCTTCTGCAACCTTAGTCCCCGTATGTGACCCATTCCAAATGCATCACACTGCAATTCATCGCCGACTCTTCTATTCACCAATGCGGTGTTCCATCCAATCAAAGAGGGTCACGCCCTGGGAACCTCACAAGTGCTGACTTCAACCCGATCAAGATAAAACAACTGCACCATTCAAAGAAAAAGACATTTCACATGACTACTACATAACAGTTTAATAAATATAAAAATGCAACACGTTAAAATGAAAAACAAACTTACCAACAAGAAAGTGATTGGTCCAGCAAAATTCCTTGATGTAATAACCACTCCCGGTCAACGCCAGTCAAACCTGCGAAAAACAGGAAAATTTAAAAAATTTAAGACGGACACTTAATGAACCTAAAATGACCCCGAGTGTCATACCGGACTTAATTTGACCCCGTTATTGACCAAAGTGAGTTCCGGGGGACTCAGGGCAACTTTCTGATCAATTTGGAAAATGTTGACTTTTCGCTGGAAAAGTCAACCGAGCGACGTTTTGGTCCATTCGAGGACCGTTTTGGATCCGAAAAGCTTAGCAGTCGTCGCAGCGGTCTTAGTTGAGCTGTTTCCTTGTAGCCCGCCAAGTTTCGTAATTTCTTGGGAAAAGTGCCCGTTCGGGGCCCGAAACGTCCGTTTTTCGCAAAACTGATTGGAAAATATCAACTAGATAATTTCCAAAAGGTGTGGGACCCACCTTGACACTTATCATTTATATGGTGGTGTTAGTTTTGGGGGGAAAAGGTGTGGAGGAGGTGTGTTGGCCGAAATTAAGGGGTTAAAGGAGAAAAAAAATAGAATTTGTTGTTAGTTGATTTAATTAGAAAAGAAGAGAGGGTTTAGAGAGAGAAGGAGAAGAAGAAGAAGAAGGAAGAGATAGAAGCTAGGGTTTTGTGGGATTTTCAACCCTTGGATCGATTCAAAGCAAGGAGCAATTGTCTTCCCCTCGTTCTCCTCTTGGGTAAGCACCGAACCGATCGTCTTTTTTTGATAGTTTTCAAATGTTAGGGTTTGGGTGAAACTATTAGTTTGAGGTGGTTTTGGTGTTGGGTAATTGTTGGAGACGTTTTAGAGGTGTTGGAGGTTTCATTGCACGTTTTCCGGTGACCGGAGGCTCGGGAGGAGCTCCGGCCACCGTGGGTGGTGGCCGGCCGGCCATGGGGTGGCTGGCCGGAGGAGGTACCAGCCACCACCATGGTGGCTGAACCCCCCTTGAGCCCTAGGAGCTCTCGGCCAAGTGGGTTGGTGGGGCCCACGTGCTCGGGTGCTCGGGTTTTATCGTTCGGGTGGTTTAAAACGTTCCCCGGACCATTTATCCTAAACCGAATCGAAAATTGGATTTAAATTGGAGAAGTTGTAATTTATCGGGTTTAGAAACTTTAAACGTCATTTAATTGTCTCGGAAGTCGGAATTAAATTCGGTCAAGTACATTGGGTTCCTTGAATTATTCTAAGACCGTAGAAACGAAAACGGGGGCTTTCGGAGCCCCGGAAGGCAATTAACAAAACCCGGGCAGATTCGCCATGTCGGGCGAATCGGGCCTTTACGGGTCCTTTATCGACAATGTCGAGTAATTGGGAAGTTTGGGAGTGATCGACATTGTCGGGGTTAAGTTTGGGCATCGAGTTTAATGGTTTTCGGGTTATTCCTGCGAGTTGTTTAGTGACTTTAATTTATGTTCCTTTAGATCGTGCCACGGACCGAGGCAAGGGAAAGCTGGGTGAGTGACTGAGATCATCACCGGAACTCGTGGTTTGGCTTTTGGGAGAACACGCACGAGGTAGGGAAAAGTAGCCGGATCTCGGCCCTGACTAGGGAAAGTTAACAGTAGAATTGCATGTGACACCGGGGTGTCGTGGGTTGAGTAGGTTTATTTAAATATTAGAAAAGCATGATACGGGATTGTAGCGTTTATTAGAAAAGCATGTTACGGGTTTTGTCTTTTGAGTCTAGTGACGGATACCTTG
The DNA here is from genome assembly GCA_963921825.1 of Erodium maritimum. Taxonomy (NCBI): domain Eukaryota; kingdom Viridiplantae; phylum Streptophyta; class Magnoliopsida; order Geraniales; family Geraniaceae; genus Erodium; species Erodium maritimum. Next base: position 26,514,818 of record OY997592.1, read on the forward strand.
TACTTTTATCCACTTGTTGGGACGTGTTTTAAACTGTAATTATTATTTTGTTGAACTAAACTGGTATTTTAAAGTGTTTAATGAAACAGGTTTCAAGTGTTTTTATGTTTTTAAAATGTTCGCGTCCCTAGTTCGGTTTACTGAAATTGAGGCGTGACACTTGAACTGTTGGGGGGTTGATTTAACCTGACAGATTTTGTATCAACAAGTCTCTTGACTAAAAACTTGCACCAATTAAAATCTTGTATGTGAGATACATCAACAATAGATCGGAAGCATGACTGATTCACATAACCGTTAGTCCTTGAATCGATCATGCAAGTGACAAACAACATCATGAAGTTCCTTTTGAAATCACCCCCCCCCTTCAACTTGCGTCTTCATCTGATCAACCAAGTGCTTGCTGGTGATAAGACGCTTCATCTCGCCTTTGTCTTTTGTATTGAACTGTCGCTGCCACAATTTAAGCTCAACAGTCAACAGTGCACCATTTGGAATCCCCAAAGTATCATGCACTTCCTTTTCTGTGATACGAAATTTCACATCGGGTAAAACCAATGATGAGCTAAGGTGGTTATACTTATCCACCAGGTAGTATACAATCCTGCTTGGAATGATCTTCGCAGCAAAATGAAGAATGTGCCCAAACCCAATTTCACGCACTGCTTCCTGTTGATGTTTATTCAAACTCTCCACCAACTCAACCAATCTCTTTGGCGAAGACCTGGTCTTTAAACCATCAGCAACTACGAACTTATCAGATATCCGAACAAAACTATCGGACTTACAACCCTTGGTGCGCTTTGTTAGTCTTAGTGCCCGTAGTTCAATCCTAAATGTCCAAATGTATATATCATCGTTAGCAATAAAATTAAAGCGGCTTTATATTACTTATGTGTTGGAGTAATATATCGATGTGTGCTCTGATCTATGCCCACCATGCGAATAGAACCATAGATCGAGATAGATCACACTCGATGGGTCCCTAGTCAACAAAGCTTCACTAGAAGCGACTAGTATGAAAGATGGCTCTTTATGGCTTACGTTCTGTTAGTCATTGGAATGAGATTCCGGAGTCTGATCATAGATATCATGTGGGACATGATATTGGATGACCCGCCCTGAATATGTGCCATAGATTAAGTCATGAACATATTCAGTGTTGTAGCTTGTCATGTATCCTTAGACCAAGGAGTCTTTGTGATCGCTATGTAGTCAACAACCTAGTTTGACCTGAGCCTAACGTTGTCCGTAACAGGGCTTCCATAACGGCCAGGATTGGCTTGGGGACGGGCTACATGAGTGACACGAAAGACGGCTAAGGGATTTATCCCTCATACTAAGGTATGGGAAAGATATCGGTTCTCGGCCGCTTGATCGAGAGTGACTGGAAGAATAGCATGGCCATGCACATGATACTGGGTATCATATCTTCAGTCATCTCACATATCAAGGAACGGTGATTGAGAATAATAAGGATGACGGCTCTATGCCTTATCTCAATCAGGATATCGGAGATAAAAGGATAATGACAGGGACGACGGAAAGGTTAGAATCGACAGGGTCGATTCGTTATGTAGTGTCAGGCAATACTAAAGTCTCGTTAGTTGCCACTTAAATAGGATCAAGTAAAATGGGATTTTACGTTGATCTATTGACATGCATAAACCTAAGGGTCACACCGGAGGATGAAACTCATTGACACATTTATGGAGAATGGCCAAAAGGGAGTTGTCTCGGGACATGACCAAAACTGGGTTTTGGGTCATGTGCCCGTAAGTGAATAGGACTTTACGGATCGAGATAAGGCTTGGAGTCTTGGGATTGATCGCGTCGGATAATGTTGGACATTTCCGGTATGGAAGGCATGGAGGCGATGAGCGAATCACGGGACCTCGTTGGAAATGGTCACGGGCCATGTTCCAAGAGGCCCATGAAAGGCCCATGCAACCAAGGCCCATGGAACTAATTAATCAAGTCTTGATTAATTAGTACTAAGTAAGCAAGACAAGGATTAAGGTGTTGGTGATTCACCACCTAACACAATCTTGTCTTGCCATACTTTGTCCTATTTACACCTTACTTGACACCATACTTGTCCCATGCCTTTAGTTGGACAAGTATGGGTTTTGTTATGTTTAAGTCATCTTTCTTCAACATAACAAAGACAAGACAAGAATAGGAAACACATTTTCTCTCCCTCTTCCATGGCCATTTCGGGTTTGGCTAGTTTCCTCCTCCATTTTTGTGTTCTTGAGTCCTCAAAGAGAAGAACTACGTGGCTTTGATTCCCATGTGGATACGTAGGCGTCTTGGAGACTCAAGCCAATCATTCGTTACCCAGTGTTCTTGTTTTGGTAAGAACTAGTGCTGAATTTTTCTCTTGTGAATCCATTCTTTGTTAGTTGTTTCATGGTTTTAATCGTCTCTTGGTTTTCCTTGATTTTCCGCTGCGAGTTGGTTCATCTCCAACCCTACCTCGAGACCCAACAGTGGTATCAGAGCCGTGCTACCTTCGGGATTCACAAGACGGTGTTCAAAGTTTCGGTTTTGCTTGAAAGTTTCGTTTTTGGCATGTTGTTTTGCTAAATTGTTTGATAACATGTTTTAAATTATTGTTTATGGATTTAATGCATGTAAAATGAATTTTTGAAAATTATTTCAAATCTGGAAATTTTGAAAAAAATTTGATTTTTCGGGTCTCGGGAGCGGGACTCTCGGGGAGCCGAAACCGGGACCGAACGGGGCTCCGTTGGACGGAGCTAGGCCAAGCATGACCATTGGATGGTTGATATGCCAAGGCTAAACCGTTTTGTTAGTTATGACGAGTTTGGAACCGTCATGACGAACTCGAAGATCAAATGTTCAAAAGTTTCATTTTTGAACGGTTTCGATAAACCGAGCATCAAAAATTTTCGAAACTTGGCTATTAATTAAAACCGGAAAATCGCATGATGTTTGATAACATTCTTGTTTGATAACACGATGTGTGATGTGATGTTGGCATGGTGTACATAATAGCCCCGAGCTCAATTTAATTATTTATCGCTTTTCACGGCCTGCGAGCCGTTAGAGTTAACGTGTAATTATTCTTTCAAGGTGTGGTCGTCGAACCACTTGTTTGTAATATTTATTTATTCCCGACCTGCGAGTCGTGTATTAAATTGTAATATTTTACTCAAGATGAAGAAAGGGCGAAAAGGTCATTTGGTGGCTTTTCGGGTGTTGGCATCGGCTTGGAGTCGGTGGAGCTCAAGAAGCTAGTGGGAGTTAGTTTAGGGGGCTATTATGTGCATATTTATCGCTTTATGCTTGGTTTAGTTTATGCATGATTAATTCTGTGTTTTAGAATTGCATGCTTAACTTTATTTACCGAGCATATCACCTCACATGCAAAGATAAAATTGGAATTTTAATCCTTGTGTGTGAGCCCTTAGAATCGTCATTACATTGGATGTAGTTGACGGGTTCGAAGGAAGAATTACATTGGAGGTAATTTGAGGCATCATTGCATTTGGAATGTAGTTGATGTGCTCATCGCATCTAGGATGTGTCAAAGTTTTAAACACAACCGGACAAGTAAAAACGGGTCATGTCCGATACCTCCCAATTATCAACACCTTACTACCTCCCCGTCCTATGGGTGTCGTGCGCATTAGCGGAGCATCCATGGGAAAGCGGGGTAGTAGGTTTGGACGACATATGTGGGTGTCGTGCGCATTAGCGGAGCACCTACATAGTGACGGGCCATAGTTGAAAATTGGTGGACCCGACTACGATTCTCAGCCTGAGGTTGAGCTAGGGTAACAGATAGGGTAAGCCGTGTACATAAGTGCATACCCTAGCCAAGAGTCACATTGGATGTGATTGGATGGAGTCCTACCTACATAGCTCGATTAAGTGGTGAGCATTAGTTCAGCTTAATCGAGTGAATCAAGGATCTTGGTTTCAGATTCTAAAGGTTTAGAATTGATTGTTGGTGTTTAAGCTTGATCTTCATAAAATTTATTCAGTTTACTGATTGAATTTTATCTGTTGTAGATCAAATGGCAAATTCAGCGAACATTAATAGTTTGTCATTAAAAACCATTCTTGACAGGGTCAAGCTAAATGGGACAAACTATTTGGACTGGTACAGAATTTTGAGAATAGTCCTCAAGTCTGAACGCAAAGAATATGTCCTTGACAAGGCTGTCTCTAAGACCATATCAGAGTTACATGAAGTGTCATCAGCTGCTGAGGAGAATATCTCAGGGATCTGGGATCCAAGGATATTCTGATGGTCAACAAGGGAATTGGAAGTGGCAAGGGCTGGGCCCATGCGCACTTGGCAGGAAAGATGAGACACCTGAGAATGTCTGCTTCTACTGCCAACAGCCTGGTCATTGGAACCGGGATTACAGGAAGTTCACGGCTGATCTGAAGAAGGGCAGTGGGACTGCGCCTTCATCAAATAGCCTGGATGATCTGAAGAAGGGCAGTAGGACTGCGCCTTCATCAGGAAACCTGGATGATCTAAGGAAGGGCGGTGGGACCGTGCCTTCATTCGGTATTAACTCTATAGAGCTACATCTCTCTACTTCCAAAGATTCATGGGTATTAGATACCATGACTGAATCTCACACATGCACTAATATATGGTGGCTGAAAGTAGGAGAGATTTGGAAAGCACGAAATGGACCTCAGAGTTGTGGCAACTGCTGTAGGATCCATGAGTCTTGCTTTGCCAAGAGGCCTTGTCTTAGTATTGTATAATGTATATTGCATACCTACTTTTAGTAGGAATATTATATCTGTATCCGTGTTTGACAAGGAAGGATATAATGTTAATATTGGAAATGGAGTTTTCAATGTTCTATGCAATGATATGTTTTATACCAGTACTGACATGGTTGGAGGATTGTACATATTAGATATGGGTAACAATGCCTCAAGTTCTATATATTCCGTTAATACCAAGAGGTCTAAATCCAACGATTTAAACCTAACTCTGTTATGGTACTGTCATTTGGGTCGCATAAACAAGAAGCGCCTATCAGCACTTCAGAAGTGCGGGTTTTCAGGTTCATTCGAATTCCATTCGATCGATAGGTGCAAGGTTTGTTTGATGGGCAAAATGACTAAAGTGCCCTTTATCGATCGCGATGAAAGGGCGGGTGAATTATTGGGGCTGATACACTCGAATGTGTGTAGACCAATAAGTTCACTTGCCAGGAGGGGTTTTAACTACTTTATCACATTTACTGATGATTACAGTAAATATGGTTATGTCTCTTCGGTGAGACATAAGTCTGAAGCTTTTGATAAATTCAAAGAGTTTAAGACTATAGTAGAAAACCAGCTCGACAAAGGTATTAAGGCACTTCGATTGGATCGAGGTGGAAAATACTTGACCACAGAGTTATTAGATCATCTAAAAGAGAATGGGATCCTTTTGGAATGGACTCCTCTTGGGACACTGTAGATGAAAGGTGTAGCCAAACCGAGAAATCGGACATTGTTAGACAATGGTCCGTTCCATTATTAGTAGTACTGATCTCCCAATCTCTTTCTGGGATTATGCTCTAGAGACGACCGCATTCATAGTGAATCGGGCTTCGACGAATGGTGTGGAAGGGACACCATTTTAAAAATGGTACGGGATGATGCCCGCTTTGTCCTTCCTAGAGATTTGTGGTTGCGAGGCTTATGTGAAACATTTGGTTTCGACTAAGCTCGAACCAAGATCTGAGATATGCACCTTCGTGTGGTATCCCAAAGCAACAAGGGGATACTATTTCTACAATCCCAGTGAGAACATGGTGTTCGTCGCTTGGGGTGGGGTCTTTATGGAAAAGAAGTTTTGTTTCCAAAGACGTCATTGGGAGGACTGTGCATCTCGAAGAAATTCAGGATGGTACAGATCTGTCTAAAACAATTGGCAACCCAGTAGAAAGGAGCCAGAGATTGTCGTAGAGTAAGAACCAATTCCTGTTACAATTCCGGAAGGTCCAAGGCGATTTGAAAGGATCAATCTTCCACCTCCAAGATATGGTATCCGGAGGTGACAATGAAGTCATGGTGGATCACGATGATCCAGCCACCTTTCAGGAAGTCGTGGATGGGCCCAACTCCGAGTTATGGCTGGGAGCCATGAGGGAGGAAATGCAATCCATGTCGGACAACCGAGTCTGGGAACCGGTTGATCCCATCAATGGTGTGAGGACCATATGATGCAAATGGATCTTCAAGGTGAAGATGGACATGGACAGCAACCCTCTGACCTACAAAGCTCAACTGGTGGCGAAAGGTTATAGGCAGATCCAATGGATTGACTATGAGGAAACCTTCTCCTTAGTGGCTATGGTCAAAATCGATCCAAATTCTTCTTGACATAACTGCGTATCATAATTACGAGATATGGCAAGTGGATGTCAAAACCGCTTTCCTAAATGGAAATTTGACTGAGTACGTTTGTATGTCTCGGCCCAAAGGTTTTGACGATCCGAAGAATAAAGGAAAGATTTATAAGTTGTTGAAATCCATTTATGGATTGAAACGAACTTCTCGGAGTTGGATCCTTCGTTTTGATGAAGCTGTAATTGGATTTGGCTTAATCAAGAACGAGGATGAATCTTGCGTTTATAAGAAGGCTAGTGGGAGCAATATTACCTTTCTGGTTCTCATTGAAAACGACATCTCAACCTTGCACGAGACTAAAGCTTGGTTGAGGAAGTGTTTTTCAATAAAGGACTTAGGCGATGCTTCTCATATCTTAAGGATTAAGATATGTAGAGATCGCACTAAGAGGGTCTTGGATTTAAGTCAGGGAACCTATGTGAACAAGGCATTGAGTAGGTTCTTAATGCTCGATTCAAAGAAAGGACTCTTACCCACTAGTCATGGCATTCATCTCAGCTAGACTCAGTGTCCTAAGACACCTGATGAGCTGAAAAGGATGATGAGAATCCTATGCGCCTGGGGGCAGGATCGATCATATATGCCATGACATGTATGAGACCAGACGTCTCGTAAGCCTTATGTTGTACCAGTAGACATCATTCTAACCCGGGGGGAAAGATGATGCTGAACTAGTCGTCGAAGGATGAGTAGACGCTAGTTTTCCAAGACAAATCCAGATGACTTTAGAAGTCAATCAGGATATGTGTTTACGCTGAATGGCAGATCTTTAGCTGGGAAAGCGTAAAGCAAGATACCATTGCCGAATCTACGACAGAGGCCAAGTACATGGATGCTGCAGAGGCAGCTAAGGAGGCTATGTGGATTTGGAAATTCATGGCAGGGCTGGGTGTAATTAAAAACCCATCCAGTCCGGTGAATCCATTTTGCGACAACACAAGGGCCATTGCGCAAGCTAAAAGCCTAGATCGCATAACAAATCCAAACATGTACTGCGGCGTATCCACCTCATCAGATAAATACTGATCTGAGGTGAAGTGAAGATAACCGATATTGCAACAGATGATAACATAGCCAACTCGTTGACTAAGGCAGTGTCACTGCCTGAACATGTTAGACATGTAAAGTCGATGGGGACATATAGGAGTTTAGATTGGAACTAGGGCAAGTGGGAGATTGTTAGTCTTAGTGCCCGTAGTTCAATCCTAAATGTCCAAATGTATATATCATCGTTAGCAATAAAATTAAAGCGGCTTTATATTACTTATGTGTTGGAGTAATATATCGATGTGTGCTCTGATCTATGCCCACCATGCGAATAGAACCATAGATCGAGATAGATCACACTCGATGGGTCCCTAGTCAACAAAGCTTCACTAGAAGCGACTAGTATGAAAGATGGCTCTTTATGGCTTACGTTCTGTTAGTCATTGGAATGAGATTCCGGAGTCTGATCATAGATATCATGTGGGACATGATATTGGATGACCCGCCCTGAATATGTGCCATAGATTAAGTCATGAACATATTCAGTGTTGTAGCTTGTCATGTATCCTTAGACCAAGGAGTCTTTGTGATCGCTATGTAGTCAACAACCTAGTTTGACCTGAGCCTAACGTTGTCCGTAACAGGGCTTCCATAACGGCCAGGATTGGCTTGGGGACGGGCTACATGAGTGACACGAAAGACGGCTAAGGGATTTATCCCTCATACTAAGGTATGGGAAAGATATCGGTTCTCGGCCGCTTGATCGAGAGTGACTGGAAGAATAGCATGGCCATGCACATGATACTGGGTATCATATCTTCAGTCATCTCACATATCAAGGAACGATGATTGAGAATAATAAGGATGACGGCTCTATGCCTTATCTCAATCAGGATATCGGAGATAAAAGGATAATGACAGGGACGACGGAAAGGTTAGAATCGACAGGGTCGATTCGTTATGTAGTGTCAGGCAATACTAAAGTCTCGTTAGTTGCCACTTAAATAGGATCAAGTAAAATGGGATTTTACGTTGATCTATTGACATGCATAAACCTAAGGGTCACACCGGAGGATGAAACTCATTGACACATTTATGGAGAATGGCCAAAAGGGAGTTGTCTCGGGACATGACCAAAACTGGGTTTTGGGTCATGTGCCCGTAAGTGAATAGGACTTTACGGATCGAGATAAGGCTTGGAGTCTTGGGATTGATCGCGTCGGATAATGTTGGACATTTCCGGTATGGAAGGCATGGAGGCGATGAGCGAATCACGGGACCTCGTTGGAAATGGTCACGGGCCATGTTCCAAGAGGCCCATGAAAGGCCCATGCAACCAAGGCCCATGGAACTAATTAATCAAGTCTTGATTAATTAGTACTAAGTAAGCAAGACAAGGATTAAGGTGTTGGTGATTCACCACCTAACACAATCTTGTCTTGCCATACTTTGTCCTATTTACACCTTACTTGACACCATACTTGTCCCATGCCTTTAGTTGGACAAGTATGGGTTTTGTTATGTTTAAGTCATCTTTCTTCAACATAACAAAGACAAGACAAGAATAGGAAACACATTTTCTCTCCCTCTTCCATGGCCATTTCGGGTTTGGCTAGTTTCCTCCTCCATTTTTGTGTTCTTGAGTCCTCAAAGAGAAGAACTACGTGGCTTTGATTCCCATGTGGATACGTAGGCGTCTTGGAGACTCAAGCCAATCATTCGTTACCCAGTGTTCTTGTTTTGGTAAGAACTAGTGCTGAATTTTTCTCTTGTGAATCCATTCTTTGTTAGTTGTTTCATGGTTTTAATCGTCTCTTGGTTTTCCTTGATTTTCCGCTGCGAGTTGGTTCATCTCCAACCCTACCTCGAGACCCAACACGCTTAACATTCTCCTTCTCAACAGCTAATTCTCCACATCTCTTCTTTCCGGCTTTAGCAGGTGGGACAGCTACATCAGAACTTCCTCCATCAAGAGATTCACGAACCTCAACTACCTTCTTCTTTTTATTTGAAACTCTTCTTTTATCTTTATTCATAATAGACTTCTGCTTCTTCAACATATTAGCAAGAGTCGCATTTCCTTCACCAACATCAACCTCTGTGGATGGCCTATCCATTAAAAGAAGAGGACGCATTGTATCCGGAGTTTTATCTATAATTCGCAAACAAGGGTTTGCATATCAGCAAAACAGACAATATACAAAAACATCAAAGATGATATTGAGAATTCTCAAATAGGGGAAACTGTTCCTCAAACCAGGGTACGTATATACGCAAAACAGATATTCATTACCCGCAAACTACATACATCATATTCGCAAAACAGTGAATCAATAACCTCACACACAGATATTGCATATCTCAAACAGGAAAAAGTTATTTCTCAAACCTGGGTGCGTATATCCGCAAAACATATAATCCTTAACCTCAACCAACATATTGCATATTCTAAAACAATGAAAAACCAGTTTCTCAAACCAAGGGTTGACTATTCGCATAACAGAAAAACAGTACCCGCAAACTAGATACTATATATTCCCAAAACAGAAAACCCATAACCTCAACCAACAACTTGGTTTTCCTCAAAAGTAGAGCAAAAACATCTCATAGTTGAATAATTTCATATATGAATAGAAATGGTGTACTCTAAAAGCGTAACACGAACACTCTGAAAACATAGCAATTGTAAAAAATACGCAAACTACAAACACTATATTCTCAAATTACCTGATTCGGTGTCCCTGTTGCAGAATGTTGTAGATTCAGCAACCTTCTTCTTCATTCTCTACAGACGGATTACTATAATCAAAAAGCTAAATAACTAAACGAAAAAGATTGAATCAAAACCCTAAACACCAAAGATTATAACTCACCGATTAAACCCAGAGTTCAACAATGAACTAATGAAATTCACTTCTATATCACACAGGAGACGAAAATCAAGGCAATGGAAGCTCAAAGATCAGATTCCGAAATGTTTGTTTTGCTAAAAACTCGATTCTGCAAGTGTTTTGGAGAGCACGAAATGTTTCTGTGCGAATGGGTAGATAAAATTACGTTTATACCCTCGAACCATAGCAAATCAGTTAAACAGAATCCCACGCGCGACTTATTTACGACGCGTGCCACTGATGACGCGTTCAACTCAGCGCCATCGCGAGATCCGGATCGGACGACCATCATGCAGTGCGCAGGTTCGCACCAAATCAGGTGGTTCGCACCTGATTGCTCTCCTATATATATATAGGGGAGCTATCAAGTACAAACCCATTTTCGGGTCAGAACGTAGAACCAATCTAGACCATTGATTATCCAAATCGGATGGCCACCAAAATTCAGGGGGGTGGGGGTGATTGATTACGAAATCAATTACAAGATATGCATTAATTAAAAAGATATGCATTAAATCTGGGCCTTTAATTCTATGATCCAAGGGCCTAGATTGAAAGTTCTACGTTCTGACGAAGTTATAAGGTTTGCACCTGATAGCTATCCTATATATATATAGGATGCAGCAGTTTTGGACGTACACTTCAGCGATTATGTGAGAAGAAATCACTCAGATTTTACCTCCAAGACAGATAATGAACAAGGTAAGCACGTTGTGAATCCGAAACTAATGAAATTTGTTATAAGAGATTATCCGGTTGAATATGGTAAGAAATGGGTTGGATGCAAAAAAGTACACTTCCCATTGAACATAAGCAAGAAACACTAGGTCGCGGTAGTTGCGGAAATGGAGCAATCAAACTTGGAAGTCTACGATTCTTATCGGTATTTTACGACTAAGAAAGTTATGGAGGTCAATATGCGTCCTTTCTTGAATATTTTTCCACGCCTGGGTTGGTGAAGCTGAAACGAGATGGACATATTGCATGAACAAGACACTCCCAAAAAATAGAGGCAGAACATATGTATGTATGCATAAATGTTTCTATATATTGAGGTTTTACGGAATAAGCTTTGGTACCCCGCATCATTCTTATTTAATGTTTTATTAGTACAAGGGAGGAGATTGTGATGTGTTCACAATAAAGTACATTGAGCTGGAATTACAAGGGCTCCGTGTTAATGAATGGATGACTGACGATAACGTTCCACACTTTCAACAAAAATTATGTATGGATGTAGCAACTAAATTTAAGTATCTACTGGATTAGTGTCATGTAGTACCGGATTAGTTCAGCTATATGAATACAAGTGTAGGGCACTGTTTTTTTGTATATAAGATATATATATATATATATAGGATAACTATCAGGTACAAAATTTATAACTTTGTCAGAACGTAGAACTATCAATCTGGACCCTTGGATCGTAGAATTAAAGTCCCAGATTTAATGCATATCTTTTTAATTAATGCATATCTTGTAATTTATTTCGTAATCAATCAACACCACCCCCCCTGAATTTTGGTGGCCATCCGATTTGGGTAATCAATAGTCTAGATTGGTTCTACGTTCTGACCTGAAAATAGGTTTGTACTTGATAGTCCCCTATATATAATAACGTAACCAAGTAAGTACCATCAATATTTCGTAAGGGAAACTTATTCAAATTTTGTTGTAAAGGTTTTATTTTAAAATATTATTCAAAAAACATGTTAGTTAATGAATAAAATATATAGTTTGTATGTGGAATAAAAAAAATCCAAACTTAGCATCATCAATTTGAGTAATTTTCCTAAGACTTTTAAATAGAATTAGGCCATTTAAAACTTTTGTAAACGAAATAGATGTAGGAATAAACTTTTCTCAGTTGTGAAGGAATGTGATGCCTTGTGTATCCCACTAAATCCTATATTGTCGGTTGTTATTCAATTTAAAAATGTTGTAAACAATTTACAATGAGAAGAACTTTCCTATCTTTGGAAAGAAATTATGTGGATGTAACAACCCAATTTCTTTTTTTAACTAAATAGAAATTTATATAGATAAGTCTCTGGAAACCAAGTTTGACAAAAAAAAGAGGTCCAACTATCTTATGCGCTTTGCTAATGGAAGTTCAACTTATTTATCGATTACTACCTTCTGCGCCAAACGATGAGCCACCTGGTTTGAAGAACTCCTAACCCACTTCAGATTTGCTAATGGAAGTTCAGCCAGGTTCTTTATAGTTTCTTCAACTACCTCATCATACAACTCTACAAGCTGTCCATTCCTACAACCCAGCACCGTATGTATCAAGCTTGTTTCAATACGAGGAGGAAACCATCCCTTTTTTTAGCATTATTGGTAGGTTTAGTTGAACTGTTGTGAATGATAAATAGTATCTAAATGATAGATAGCTGGAAGTTTTATTCATGTGAAACCATCAAACATAACGACGAATTTGTGGGAGAGAAGTATATCCGAAGACTAGCTACAACTAATCCTCCAAATAAGCTCGCATTTCATTAGCTTCACCATAAACAACGAGACGGAATGAAAAGAAAATAAGAAAGAGAATCGCATAGTAAGACTCCAGACGACTCCTATAATTTTACCAAAAGCCCATATCCAACTCAACCTCGACCTACAAACTTATGGCTCCCCTAATCGGAAATAATGTGTGCGAGAGATCGCGTGAAATTGTAGAGGGACACCCATATAGGGCAGGCTGTCGGTCCTTCTATGAAGCCCTTTGTGCCAGTTCCTCATGGATCCCGACGAGGTTGTTTTCTAGCCTTCTCTTGAACGCCTATTATACCTTCCAACACATACACCCCTCTTCTTATAGAGGGGCTGCAACACCTCGTCGGACAGTTACAACCCTTGGTACCTCATCCAAGAGGTGAATTTGTTCTTCCTGTTCTTCTGTGCGATGGTGTGGTAGGTTTTGTGTGACGCACTAGGGTGCAGTGTTTGTACTAGTATTACTACTACTATTACTATGACTTTGAGTAACTGAAGTAGTTAAAGAACCGTTTGAGTTGTTGTTGTTCGTGTGTGGACGTTAGTACTTTGAGTGAATCTTTTAAGAGTTGTGAGAAACTAAACCTGTACGTGGATCATGCAGTGAATGGATCGTATGGCACGTGTCTACGTCCGACGAGGTATCCGTAGCCGACCAGCTGGAGGTCGAGATCAGCCACCTGCCATTGAGGCGGTAGGGGCAGTTGGTGCTCAAGTAGTGAGCACAGAGAGATTTTTGAGGAGTGACCCTGGACCATCAGGGCTCCCACCCAGGGCATCACCCGTCACAGCACATGATGAGCCTGTAGAGGTAGAGGATGCCCAGCCCTTGACCTCAGAGGAGTCCGATGGGGGCGATGTCGGATCCTTGGGGCGTCCCACCAGAGTTCCGCCAGTGGCTAGGAGGACCACGATGACTGCCTTGGATGAGCTGCCCCGTACCATGTAGGGTTTTGTGGCAGCTATCGCTCAGGGAGATGCCACGCAGGCAGCTACCACAGTGGCGAGGCCGAGTCAGTCAGATGGTCACATAGCCCGTGCACTGATGGATTTCATCAAGATGGGTACACTTACTTTCTCCGGAGAGCCCAACCCCGAGGTGGCCGAGAGGTGGTTGCAGCAGGTCACCAGGAACCTTAACACCTCCGGTATCACTGAGGGACATCTGAGAGTGTCCTTTACAGCTCATCAACTGAGGGACGACGCCTTCCACTGGTAGGAGCGTGTTGAGGAGCGGGTCGGTGATGACTACGACCGCTTCCGAGCTGTGTTTTTGGAGCAGTTCTTTCCACAGTCCGCACGAGACGGTCGACACCGACAGTTTCTAGATCTGCGACAGGGCACGAGTACCGTGTCTGAGTACGAGTCCAGGTTCACAGGACTGTCCCGGTTTGCCCAGAGATGGTGGCGACTGAGGCGAACCGATGCAGGTGCTTCGGAGAGGGACTCATCGCCCCGATCCGGGATCGACTTGCCGCCTTCAGGACTCGGGTGTACACCGAGATGGTGGACCAGGCACTGGCCGTGGAGCGGTGCCTCAGCGAGATCTCCGGAGCCAGAGAGAGTCGTCCGGGACCTAGCGGTTTTCTGAGACCGTTAGAGGTGAGAGACTCGAGACAGCAGAGGACTAATGGATCTTTCCGTTCTCACAACAGTTCAGCGGGCAGAGATCGATGGGGTCAGTGGCAACAGTGGGACAGGCAGCGTCCGAGATGGGACCGGAGTGTTACCCCTTCATCGGCGGGGACACCTGAGCAGGGATTGCCCGCGGGGCTCGAGTAATGCAACTCATCCCGCCAGCAGCCAGACAGGATTAGTGGGGAGGCCGAGCAGCGGAGAGCGCTGATGTCGCGGCTGTGGACATCTTGGACACATGGTGAGGCAGTGCCCCTCGTCAGGCAGAGTGTATGTGATTACCGACTCCCGAGAGCGCCGATGTCGCGGCTGTGGACAGCTTGGACACATGGTGAGGCAGTGCCACTCGTACGGCAGAGTGTATGCGATTACCGACTCCCGAGCGGGGAGACAGGATTACGATCATGAGATCGATCGTGACTTCGGGAGCGCTCTGGATTAGAGGACATCGTAGAGTTTGGGACTAGCGAGAGTCTGGGTTTTTCGTCTGTTTTGACTTTAGAGGAGTGCTGTCTATTTTAATACTTGTACCTGACTTGTTATGGCTTTATTACTACTTTTATTGGGACTACTTTTGAACGTTTACATCACTTAAGTCGTTAATCTGTTAGTTCTTAGTTCATGCCCGAGTTCGGCCAAGTATGAATGTTGGGACGAAAATTAGAACTTTTGAGCTCACCCTGTGCCTTGGCACGCTAGTCGAGGGTGCGGTGGTGTCGACCAGTGTCAGTCGTGAGTAAGAAAGTAGAGTAGCGGACCGTTATCTATCTCGATGACCTTCTCGTTTTGGTCTGTCTTTCTCCAAGCGTGTTGATGTTGTTAAGAGAACCGAATCTTGAGGTAACAAGCGTTCTTCGATTGTTCGTCAGCGACTAGTGCCCGAGCGGCGCAGGACCACAGAAATACCAGGACACCGCCAGGACGACCAGAGGAGATGGCCGAGTGACGATGAGATCAGAGTGGCGCAGCGGAAGCGTGGTGGGCCCATAACCCACAGGCGTCGCACTATTCCATTTTTCTTCTGTCGTGCTGAGAAGTTTGGGCTTAAGAGTAAAGCCTCGAGGCGACCCTTGTGTCGTGGCACCCCGGTTACGAGTGAAGTGGTTGACTAGTACGAACCTTACATATGAGATTAGATTGGTTGACCGTTCTTGGTGGTCTTTTCGCGTGAACTATAACCGTGTGAATTGTTGAGACCGGTAGGATACCTACACCGAGGGAGATTCCGGTATGTGTGTTTTGAGTTTTGCCCCGATGTGTGTGTGTACCGGGAAGACCCCTAGACCGGTGATGTTTGCGGTGCAGTTTGAGCGAGCCGAGCGTTGGGAAGCTGGCACTCTATTCTGGGATACCTTAGGTGGTAGTGCTTTGTTGTTTTGACTTGGAGTTATGGATCCGCTCTAGGTGCGATATGAGATTTTGTTACGACTTGATACCTATACCGACGGACGATTCCGGTATAGGATATCTCGACCGAGCCGCGTGTGTCAGCGCGACGTCTCTACCGACAGAGGATTCCGGTATCGACTAATTGGCTTATGCGTTTCCGTGGGTTTGGATGAAAATGGACCGGGGGCTTTAATCGGACGCTCCTTGAGGCAGGTTGAAGTGGAGTACGCTCGTTTTAAATTTCGGGGTCGAAAATCCTTTAAGGGGGGGTAGACCGTAAAGACCGGGAAATTTAAAGCATTAATTCGTTGTTGGAACGTAACTAGTTGGAGAACGGGTCGAAATTGGAATCGTTTAAAAAAAAGAGGGAGGAGTAGGTCTGGACCAGCCAGACCCATTCAATTGGGCCGAGCCAGTCAGAATGCCAGGCCCAATTACACGCCCGAGGCCCAAACAGGCGACCCTAACCCTAGCATCGCTTCGGTTCCGCCTCAATTGCACGCATAGAAAACGATATGTTTCGTCTCCCTCGCGAGCTCTCGCGTTTCCCCTCTCTCTCGCACCTCGTCGGTGACCTAAAAGCCCTCGCCTGATTCTTTCCCCTTCCTCCACAACCCTTTGTCTCCACACCACCCTTACCAGAGAATCCATCTTCTCTCCTTCGTCTCTTCTCCTTCCTTGATTCGCAACGCCCAACTCCGTCGCCTACCCTCGAGCCTCGCCGTGCCTATTTCAGGCGAGAACGTCAACGGTGAGCATCCCCTTTGACTCGTTCTTCTTTCCCCACTCCTTCTTCTCTGAGAATCGAGCGATTTGAGCTCGGTTTTGTCCAGAGCTGAGGCGGAGAAGCTCACCGGAGCCCTCAGAGTCCAGATCTGAGATTTGGACGCCGGCGAGCTCCCACGGCGTCAATCCTGACCGGAAGCCTCTAAAACTCGCACCAGAAGCCCTTCCTCCGCCGTCTGAGCCTTCTGACGCCTTCCTCTCCGTCGTTGAACTCTTCCTCGAGCTTCGTCGCCGCCGTCGTCGGAGGACCACCAGAACCCTAGCTCAGGCGAGGCTTGGGCTCCGGACCAGATTTGGGCCAGAGTCGAGCATGGGCCTGGACAAGAGCTTGGGCCTGGATTCAGACTGGGCCTCGGCCTGGATCTGGCCGGGCTTAGGTCCGGGTCCTGTACCGGATCTGGATCCGGTCTTGACCGGGTCTGGGTCGGGTCCTGGGTCAAGTTCTGGACCGGGTCTGGACCGGGTTCAGACCTTGATTCGGGTCGGACTCGGGTCGGGCCGGGTCAGAACAGTTTTAAATCAATATTTAATTTAATTAATTAATAATTTGGACTTAAAATCAGATAAATACCTGGACTTCTGATAATTCAAGGACTATCAAACTTCTAAAGGACTTTTGGAAAAAACTAATTACTAGGCGTAATTATTGAATTTGAGAACCGTTACGGGTTGGACCGGGACTGCTGACGGTCCCTTTTGTGTTAAAACCAGGTCGTTACCCCGAGCGCGGAGAAGACCGGTGTTGGCCAGGACGTCAGCAGATAGGAGACGCAGATGGTGGTTCTTCAAGAGTTAGGGATTACCTTGAAACTCGCTTATTACGGTTTTACTAGAATGCATATAGGGAAGCCTAATAACCGGATAAACAACTAGTATGCATATAGGACGTGAATAACTAGTGAAGACGTATCAACTGTGAACATTTACGATTCTGTCTTGGGAACGTGCCGTGCTGGTAGAATCAGGCCATGTCGTGCCTGTAGGATTGATTTCTATTTGTGGATTGATGTGTTGTGCTGTTTGAACGGTTAATAAAAGATAAACATGAAAACTGTCACGCCCCGAATTCGGCAGGACCGAACCCGGAACGCGAACGGTGAAACAATAAAACCATTTTTAAACATTTTAATAAAACCGCTTAAAATCACCACTTTGAGTTAATCAAAAACAATATTTTACAACTGAAAGTACGTCCAAAACAAGCGGACAAAAACCAAAGCGTACGTCGCTAAAATCCCAAAAAAAAACCCGAACTTCCGCTCCCAGCTCTTCAAGCTTCGAGAGCTCCCCTAGTCCGCCTCGCGACCAGTACCTGTAGGAAAAGCAGCTGGGGGTGAGCGTTCGCTCACCACCACGGATACCATACTGACTACGACATACTAGCAGAAAATGTCGGAAACACCAACCACAGACAAAGCACCGGGCACTACCATCCCCAAACTTAGATAACCCGACTGTCACACGAAAACTGTTACTTTTCCCAACCAAACTAAACAGTCGTACATGTAATGTAGACCCGACACCGTAATGACGACCTCAAAGAACACAACACAAAAGTGATCAAAATCACGCAAACCGCAACCACAAGCCTCAGAACTTTACCGATCACGCGCCGGAAGGTGCTACTCACCTGATGGGGACACAACCCTTTGCTCTTTACCGACCGCGCACCAGAGGGTACGACACACCCCTCGGGCATAAATCCAGCCTCAGCACTTTACCAATCACGCGCCGGAAGGTGCTACTCACCTACAGGGACCACATCCCTCTGCTCTTTACCGACCATGCATTGGAGGGTACGACACACCCCTCTGGCACAGCTCTAACCTCACACTTTACCGATCACGCGCCGGAAGGTGCTACACACCTGATGGGGACCACAGCCCTCTGCTCTTTACCGACCGCGCACCGGAGGGTACGACACACCCACGGGCATAGCTCAACAGTCATCACCAGAACAATCACAGTCACAACCAAATGACACACAAAACCCCGCAAATAGAAAGAAAATACGACAACCCGACTAACTACCACTCGGCAAGTCAGTCAACCAATACGGGTTCAACTCCCCACAGGCACTCATGGCCACCCACAAACACAACCAATAACATACGGGTTCAACACCCCACCATCACTCATGGCCACCCACAAACACAAACAATAACATACGGTTTCAACACCCCACAGGCACACACGGCCACCCACGACACACAAACAGTAAAAATACTGGTTCAACACCCCACAGGCACACATGGCCACCCACGACACACAAACAGTAAAATACGGGTTCAACACCCCAAAGGCACACCTGACCACCCACGACACACAAACGGTAAAATACGGGTTCAACTCCCCAAAGGCACACCTGACCACCCAGGACACACAAACAGTACTCTACGGGTTCAACTCCCCACAGGCACTCATGGCCACCCACAAACACAAACAATTCAATCAACCTCCGGGCACAACCAAGTGCCACCATTATTTCCATTTTTCGATAAGTTCACTTATCCTACGACACTACTAAGTGTCACATGCATTTCTATTGTTCGATACGTTCACGTATCATACAACACCACTAAGTGTCGCCTGCGTTTCTAGTGTTAGATAAACTTACTCATCCTACGACACCACTAGGTGTCACATGCATTTCTACTGTTAACTTTCCCTAGTCAAGGCTGAGATCCGGCTACTTTTCCCTACTTCGTAATGCTTTTCCAAAAGTCCACGCCCAAGCTCCGGCGTGCTCGCGATCACTCGCCTAGCTTCCCCTTTCCGCGGTCGTCGGCACGATCTAACAAGAACACAATTAAAGAACTTTTTAAGTTTGCAGGCAAAACTGGATTTTAATAAACTTGACGCACAATTGCAACCTCGACAATGTCGATCACTCCAAAACTTCCCAATTACTCAACATTGTCAATAAAGGGCCCGGAAATGCCCGATTCGCTCGGCTCGGCGAATCTGCCCAGGATTGGAAAACGCCCTTCCGGGGCTCCGAAAATTCCCGTTTTCGTTTCTACGATCTGAGAACAATTGAAGGGTTCCAATGCCATCGACTGAATCAATTTCCGACTTCCAAGAAATTTAATTCGCGTTTAAAGTTTCTAAACCCGAAATTTCCAACTTTCACAATTTAATTCCATAATTAGTTCCGGGTGTGAATTAACGACTTGGGGATCGTCCTAAACCACCCAAACACGAAAAACCCGAGGCCCGGGCAAGTGGTCCCCACACGGCCACAATGGAAAACGTTCCTTTTCACCCCAAAACGTTCCTAACGAACTCCAATCCTTAACCCAACCTTAATCAACCCATTTAAACTCAAACCCTAAAATTCAAACGTTCCAAAACGCGAAAAGAACGGGTTCTCACCGTAGGGAATGACGAGGGGAGTTCGAATCCGCATTCGTTGAGTCGATCGGTCGGTCGGATCGTCGAGAAATCACCAAAAACTCACCCTTTTTCCTTACTTTCTCTCTTCTCCTCTCTCTTCTTTCTCTTTCTACCTCTCTCTCCTTTTTCTGTTTTTTGCCGAGACCTCTCTTCACATTCTCTTTTATTTTGTTTTAAAAACACAACTAACCTCTTAATTACAAAACTACCATTCTCCTTTCTTTACAACACACCACCAAAAGTGTGACAAGTGTCAAGTGGGTCCCACCAAAAGTGTGACAAGTGTCAAGTGTCAGATTCGCGAAATTCGGTCGTCTCGGGCCCCGAACGGGCCCATTTTCCAAGAATTTACGAAATTTCACGTGCTACAAGGAAACGGCCCAACTAAGACCGCTGTAACGACGGCTAAGCTTTTTGGATCCAAAACGGTCCTCGAACGGACCAAAACGTCGCTCGGTTGACTTTTACTACAAAAAGTCAACATTTCCCGAATTGGTCAAAAAGTTGGCCTGAGTCACCCAGAACTCACTTTGGTCGATATTGGGGTCAACTTAAGTCCGATATGACCCTCGGGGTCAGTCTTAGGTCCATTTAGGTGTATGTCCAAAAAAATTAAATTTTTCCGTTTTTCTGCCGATTGACCGGCGTTGACCAGGAGCGGTCTTTACAAAAACGAGTAGAGTTGGCTTGAGAATACATGATTGTGATTTGAGTATTATTTCCTGGTTTCATGATATGTTGGATTGGGGATGTTGGGGAACGAATACTGGTTAAGCCGGTGGGGTGACCACGTTGAGTGTGGTGACGGTAAGTGATGGTAAGTGTGTGTTGGTTGCGATGGTGAATTGAGAAGCATGATGTGTGACGTTTGGTGAAGCATGTGTTGCTATGTTTGGTAAATTCAGAAGCATGATATGTGATATTCGGTGTAGCATGTGTTGCTATGTTTGGGCATGTGTGCCATGTGTGAGTGTGATCGGGATTGTGGTTGTAGTACTGTGGTTACCTGTGAGTGCGATTGTGATTGTGATTGTGGTACTGTGGTTACCCGAGAAAGGTGGTTTCTCTACCTTCCGACCGTGAGTCGGTAAAACGCTGTGTCTGCGATGTGTTGCGCGAAGAGGCAATTTTCCTGCCTTCCATGTGTTGGTAAAACGACGTGTTTGCAATGTGTTACGCGATGAGATGTGTTCTGCGATGGGGTCGACCGCCCCTCTTGACTGTGTGTTAGGGGAAAGTTGCGTGTGGCTGCGCCGGGCTGAGCGGGTTGCTCCCGAGACCGTGCATTGGGTTACGAGTTGTGTGTTTTGATAATGTTTGGATTAAATGAGTGTTGTGGTGGTTGTGACTATGGGTGTCTCTTTGTTATGAGTTGCGTGTGACCGTTAATGACTCGATTTGATTGTTTGTTGGTGAAGTCACGTGTGTAGCTTTCGTGTAAGTTAAAGTGTCGTATTTGTGGTTGTCCGTAAGACGGTTGTGAAGGGGCTTTGGATGTGGAATTTCGGGACAGTTTGTGGTCGGGTAAAGTGAATGTGGTTTAATTTGGATTACTTGTTCTCGTTGTCTTCTTCCCTTTTTAATCGTTAAAAGTTAGTTCGGAAACGTACTTGGGTGTCTTACTGGGATTGTTTTCTCCGTCGCGTGCCTAGCATAATGTTGGGTGATTAAGTTGAAGTCGGTATGGTTGGACCGTTGAGCGTCAGGTTTAAAGGGGTTTTGGCTTTTAATTTGGCTTAAGTGTCGCATCGTTATACCAAACTTTTAATGTGACTCAAACTTGTGGAATACCTTTCTGGTAAATCTGTTTGAGGTGGTTTTCGGGGCCTTCCCTACTGAGCGTCAAGCTCACCCCTTACCGTGTTTTCTACAGGTGATAGTTATACTTTGGAGTAGAGGGTTACGCAGAGCTGGGAGCTAGCGGAGGCCCGGGGTTTATTTGTATTTCGTAGAGACGTACCTCTCTTTTTGAGTTATTGTAATTGGCTGAGCTTAAGACTTAGGGTTTGAAACTCTCATCGTTTTATATTATTTTACCCTTATCAGATATTCGTTAGTTTTAAATTGTTTTATTTAATTTCACTAAGTCACGTCACGGGTCCGGTCAATACCGGATTTGGGGCATGACAATCAGGGGGACGAGCATCACCTCTAAGCCCCCAAGAGAAACCCTAGATATCCTCCAGAGCAACCAGTGGTTCCCGTCATACCTATTCCAGGGTTAAGTAGGACAGTAGACATCACCCAAGGAGAGACAAGACTCGGGTTGTGTTGGACGTCCCAACTGATTCTCTAGGCTTAGGCAGGATGGTAGGCATCAAATGTAGCACCCAAAAAAAATGTGGGAGCCTGTCTCCAGGTAGCATTGGTCAGGACAGAGGACGTTTGCAAGATGGAGAGACTATCGAAGGATAGACATGGCGAAGACCAAGTGTCTCGTATAGTGAATCTTCTGGTAGTGTGGTTTAGATAAAATTGTGGATGGGCATGATGGGGGCGAGGATGGGATGCGCGTCATTCGTCCGAACACATAATACGACGTAACAGACCTTGACGTGTAAAGAGAAGGCGGTGGAGCAGACATTAGGGCTGAAATGATAACAGTTAGGCTAGGGTTTCGAAAATATATTCACATATATATAGAAATTACAAGCATATTTATCCAATTTTAGATTACGCTAGCATAGTAAAAAAAATACATGCTATTATGAAGCATATTTTTTCAAATTTCCAATATATATTTAAAAATATTTATGAACTTAATGGTATATAAATGAAAATATTATTATAATAATAAGACCGCAATTTTAAATCTTTGTAAACTAATTATATTTAGGAAATTAAGATTTAAGAATAAATTTTCCTCTCAGTCTTGTCGCGTGAACGTGATGCTTCGTGTATCCCACTAAACCCAGTAAGATCGGTTGCTTTCTTTTATAATAATGTCTTCTATTTCCCTCTCGAATGTACTTCCCTTTAAACTTCCTGATCAGATCTTAATATGAACGGTGGATTCCTCCCTACTAACCTTGTTGAACGAATATTGTCTCCAGCGGTTGATCAAGTTGAAGACAGTGATAAGGACTTGCTCAAACTGTCATGATGGTAATGTGCTTTGTACTGTTTTTTCCACGTAGTATGTTTATTTTGTTTCACTTAATTCGTTCTGACGCTCGATTTGTTCTTTTATGGAAAAAGCTGCAAGGGGTTCTATTACTTTCTACATAGGCCCGATTTCCTTCGAAACCTCCATTGCAAGTTTACACAAGACGTCGTGCGCAACATTACACCAGAAGGAGTAAGGATTCTAAATCATGTAGAAGTGGCAGGAAATCGTCGGGCAACGTTCCTCCTCGGCGTGTACATCTCCTTATTGGTCTCAATCCCTACTTGGGGTTAGATCGTCTTGGTCTCTTTCTTAACAAGAGAAATGGATATATAATGGATCTAACGAAGTACGTTTATATAGTAGGACACTTGTGGACAGGGTATCAACCTATTGTCGTTTAGCCGCTTGCGGCGTATGCTCGTCCATGGTAAGATTATGGCAATGCAAAAATGGCGCCAAAAGGACCTGGAGATGTGGCTTCCGAGAAAGCATGAGGGTTTTGCCGAGACATACCTTTGCAATCTTAAAGATGAAGGACACTGGCAGTTCGACGGGGGTTACATTGAGGGACGACGGTCGTTTCGATATCGTAATTGTGATGCTTGTATGATTGATATAGAAACCTTTAAGATAAGATATGATATGAGGTTTTAGTTGGACAACTTTAACCATTAGTTATTTTCATGAATATCTTCTTCTATAAAAATTGATTGTGTAGTTATTGAAATGTTATTTTTATAAGCTTGTAATTTTTATTAATAAGACTTATTACTAAAAAGGAACTGGAGTGCCCTGATTCATCTTGAAGTTAAAGCTAACGAATAACAAGCACGTGATAATTAATTAAAAGTATAGAGCTAAGCGTCCACGACCCAAAAACAAGAGGACTACTATGTTAAAGTATATTTATTGGGTATTAGATATAAATAAATGTCTTCCCTATTATGTGGTCAACTAGGAATCCATCACTTATTGGAAACGTGCTTGGTAAAGAAATCTCTGCTATGATCCCACATGTAACTCGTCATTTACATGAACCCTAAATATTGGGCATCACAATCAATCAAAGAATAATAAGATGGAGAGGGTTTTGTAGGAATACCTCTATTCATGGTTGTAAATGCACTTGTAGATGATCTTGGTTGGGCACAACGGACTTGTATCCAGAATGTACTCGGATTGCCTACGTACTCCGCAATAGTATGTGAAAGATCAAATCCATGTAGTTCGTCTTATGAACTTCGGTTTCTCTTCCTTTCCTATACACTGCTTTAGGTGTTTGTGAATTGTTGGGGGTCCTCTCTCCACCAATAAATACATGGAACTTATTCCATCAGAAGTACAAAATTCACAATCACCTAAAAGAGTCTCCACCTATAAATACATTTAACTTATTTCATCATAAGTACACAATTCACAAACACCTATAGGAGTGTATAGGAAAGGGAGAAAAATTGAAGTTCATAAAAGGAGCTACATGGACTTTGATCTCTTGCATACTGTTGGGGAGTACGTAGGCAATCCGAGTATGCCTAACCAAGAATGAATTTATTCCTACAAAACCTCTCCATCTATTTATTCAGCTGGTTTAGCAAGGTACATGATCCGGCGAAACCCAAATGAGTCTGCAGTTTCATCCTCTCACGTCTCCAACTCCCGCTGGCCTTATCTTCCAACCCTTCCCGCATACATGCAACTCGCACGTTACCATGGACCAATGACCTGCATAATTCACGTATCAACCTCCAACTCCAAATCTTATTCCTCTTACCCCACATGTTCCTCCCCAACCACATCCTTCTTCATCCGTTCCATCAACACCTCCACACTCACAACTATTCAACTATTCAACACTTGTACACTCTCAACCTAAGGGCGCGTGGAGGTGTGTGTTTCTAAAGAGGTGGGTTCTTTTACAAGGCATTGTATAAATCTTACTACTGGCTATTCGAACCTTCTTCCACAAAGGGTTTTAGAATAAAAACATGGATCATGGTTCTCTTGGGTTTGATATGTAATTTTTCCTTACACTCAAATATTGGTAGTTTTTTTTGTCCATATTGAATTTGTTTTGTACACTAAATTTTAAAACATGTATACATCAATCTGTATTAGATATGTGTTAATATACATACATTAATGGTTGTGTCGGTTGGTTTTCGCATTTTTATGGCGGTTGGGTATATATTGGGGCTTTAGTTCCACTCCCTATATAAAGAATCATCGTGTTTGATTCATTCACGCCTTATTTCCTTAACTTATGTGTATAGAAATCCTCACCGCCAATCTCTTACTAGATGGCCAGATCTATTGATTCAATCCTTGCACAACTAAGGAAACTTGAGGACTGCATGAGGGTGGGGGAGTATTAGGAGGTTGCAGAAAAAATTCTCAGTGTTCAAGCCTATGTTAACAAACAGCTTGTGAGGCTCACTAGCATCACCACCAAGGAATGGTCACCGGACAAAGTTAGGGGCCATGGTGCGCTCATTCGTAAGTTGTCTTAAATCCGTCGTGTACTCGAACCTTTCTCCAAACCAAATCAGACCAGCTAGACTATGTTTCATTGTTTATGGTTCCTTTTCTTGTATATGTATAAATCATACCAGGTTATTATATATGTTATGCTTCTTCTTCACCCTTGTATCTACTATCTATGGCTAAAACCGTTTGATAAATAAAATTTTAATTATTACATATATCTCTGTTGTGTGGATTATGCTATTGTAGGCCGATTATGGGACCTACATACATGCTTGGATATATTTATGTTGGTTAGTTTTTAACTTTTTCACGCGGGTGGGGTGCATTGTCTATGTCAGACTTCCAAATATCTGGATGTGCTGCTTTCTTGTAACATGTTGTAAAAGCAAATTACTAGTCATTCTGTTGTTGAAAGAAGTCATGTTAGATCTTATCAAATGGACAAAAATGAAGGCCTCCGTTAGTATGGTTGTAATATTATTGAAACACAAAACATATGGACACATTAACCATTCTTGAGGCCTCTTAAAGTTTGGACACAACAAGATGTTTAGGGTGATACATATGAACAAAATGGGGGTCGTCTACAACTAAATTGGAAACATGCGTTATTCTAGTTACCGAGGTTCGCCTAACTGATTATATGCATCCAGCACACCATACATATTTTGAGAGTTTGAGCAGGATACTTTGATGAGCAACAATGTCGTGCTCCGTCCAATCAAATGGGTCGAAGAGGAGGTGATTGCATATGAGGTTCGTTATGTGTTTTTGGAGGTTGATCATTCCGGTTGTGATCTCACCCAGCTCTATCTCCCACATCCGATTGTCCGCCCTTCGTGGTCGTGCCATAATTTCTATATAAGCGCTTGGTTCCATCTGAAGCGTTTATTTTCCCAAATGGTTAAATTTAGGTTTTAGCCACTCGTATTTATGCCTTATGGCCTTAATTTTCATTTACGTCTTTAAGTAATAATTCTCGTCCGTTCAACTATTCAAATCCACCATGATTACTGATTTCACTATCCTCTTTATGCGGTGATTACGCAGCGTGACGATGGCATGTGGTCACGTCTCCTCAGCACAATTGTCAATGTCTATTACATCGTAGTACTGTCAAATCCATACTGCATAGTTAAACTCCCCATGTAATAGGACTCATGAATGCTAGTTTCTATGCATACATGGCTTATTTTTATATTGACGGGTTTATGTGATATATTTTCATCATTGTTTTTTTACTAAATCCCAATGTCAAATCATCACGTCATGCATGTTCAGACCGACCTCTTTTAAATCGAGTAAAGACAGGTCCCATCGAAGTAATCAGGTGTAATTATAATTATGGAAAATTATAATAAGCAAGACATATGGTACATTATTTTAATTACATTTCTTTTTATTATGTATTCTTTTTCTATTATTATTATTATTATTATTATTAACATTTTATATTTTCGTCATGTCTTATTTTGTTATTTTCGTCTGCTTAGAGAAGCCTATATATTCGTGAAGTATTAACTTGAATAAATTTCTGGAAAGACTTCCAACCAAAAGCAATTTTATACACCTAACCTTCATTTATATTTTGCTTATGAAGTTACGTTATTACCCTTAATTTTTTCTTCTTTTTTTATGTTTTGATTCGTGTGTTATAAAAAATATTTAATAATAATTACATAATATTCTCTTTTGAAAACTAAACAATTTATACACCTAACCTTCATTTCTATTTTTCTTACGAAGTTACGTTATTACCCTTAATTGCTGCTTTTTTTCTTTTTTGATTCGTGTGTTATAAAAAAATATTTAATAATAATCACATAATATTTTCTTTCCAAAACTAACAAAATTAATATATTGGGCCAGGAACGGGCACGTCAGTTTGTGATCATCCTTGGCTCACAGGGGTGGAAGCAAGGGTGCAGTCGTCGGGATCCGGCGTGGAGGGGAAACTGGTGTCAGATCTGATGAGGCCGAATGAGAGGCGTTGGGATGCAGAGCGGATCGGTACTGTTCAATCAGGAGGATCAGAGGGCTATACTGGCGGTTCCGATAAGTAGAACGGCGGCGAGGGACTCCTGGTATTGGGCGGGGGACTACCTGGGGAAATATACGGTCAGGTCGGCATATGGTATGAGTCAGAAGGATCAGGCAACCTCCCAAGCCCAGCCAGAAATTTGGTCGGCTATTTGGAAGCTGGAGGTCATGCCAAAGGTCAAATCCTTCCTATGGCGTACATGCTCAGGATGTTTGCAGGTGGTAGTTAACCTAAGGCGTAGGCATGTGGATATGGCAGCAACCTGTCCGGTTTGCTCGGGGGCGGAGGAATCTTCTCTCCACCTTCTGGTCAATGCCAGTGGTTGTAGAGTGTTGGGCGAAGTCGGGGTTAAAGCTACCTCAGGAGGCCCAGACGATGGTCGAATGGGTGCATAGGGTGCTGACCATAAACCCCCCGGCAAGTGGGGGTCTGATAGGATGTCTTCTGTGGGAAGTGTGGAAGGCGAGGAACAAAGTGGTCTGGGACAATGTAGCTCACCCTGCAGCCAGTATTTATCAGACAGCATTCCACCTACAGACAGGGTGGATGGAAGCCAGGAAGCGGAAGCTACAGGCACAGATGGCTCCCCGTCAAGCCAGGGTACAGGCCTCAGAAGTGTGGGAACACCCCGGTCAGGGCGAGTGGGCCATTAACACAGATGGGGCCTTGTTTGCGGCGGCAGACAAGGTGGGAACATGATGGATCTGTAGGGACGATAGGGGTCATCTTCGGGATGCTCGGTCCACATCATTTCACGGAGCCCAAAACACGGGACTAGTGGAAGCCTTTGCGATCCGGGAAGCATTAACGTGGCTCCAGCAGTACCCTCGCCAGAGGGCAGTGGTTCGGAGCGACTGCAAGGTCATAGTGGATATGATCAGACGAGGGGGGAATCTGCTCTCTCCTTTGGGAACGATCGTTACAGATTGTACTTCCCTTTTATCTACACTCGAGTGCGTGCAGCTCGAATTTGTAAAACGGACAGCGAACAAAGCAGCTCATTGGCTTGCCAGGGCGGCTTGTTCTAACCCTGTCTGGAATTGGCAAGGGGGTCATGTCCCCGAACCTCTTCAAAATATTATATTTGCCGATCTCTAAATAAAATATCATATTATCTCAAAAAAAAACAAAATTAATATTGATTTAGTTTTTCAAACGCAATCAATCAATCAATATTACCTTTCCAATGCTGAAACTTAATAATGTATTTTTTCTCACGCGTCATACCATTAAATTTGAGTAATTGCTTTGCTTTCCTTTTCTAACACAACATTACCACAAATCTAACAAAAATCGGTCAGTTGGTGAGGTGGGTTTTTTCCGACTAATTGGCGTCTAGGCGCCGCCTAGTGCCGACTTTTACAATCATATGAACCATATAACCTTTTGCATGATTAACGCCCCTACTATATCCCTAGTAGACACTGTTAAAGCATCCCTTCATAAAGCATGAGGGACAACCAATTTCATTGAACGTTTTCGTCTCACTACTCTGATCCAATTTGCTCCCTCCCTTAAATTCAGTTTCCTAATGATTCCATGTTCCTTTTTAATTCCATGTTCCTTTTTAATCAAGCAATTACTATAATTTACTTACGCATTAAAAAAGGCACGTATCTGAGTAGTATGATATACAAGAGAGACGTTGTATCGTTATGTATCAATGAAATATACAACATGGATGCTAGTACAATTTAGAAAAAGAAGACATACACCTGGAATGATAATATCCAACCCGGGTAATTTCTTAAGACAAGAATGATACACCCTGTTTCACTGTCAAGCATCAACGACTGTCCTCATGCTGATGGGTAGAGTATTCATAGAAACCCTAAGAGTTTCCATGACACCGTTTCTTTTAGGACCACCGTTGTAAATTACAATTGATTGGAAATGTGGTTGTACATGATGCATGCGCAATTGCAATAAATCATCTTATATGCATAATGCTTTCCGCATTATGCATATAACAAGAACAACTTCATCACCGACCATTTTCTCCTATTATAGATCTATGAAGTTGTTGACGACATTGTACATCAATTGGGAAGGTTGTTGAGTCGTTCAATGAGCAAATAGAGAAGCTTAAGAGGAAAAGGAAAGCGAACATGGAAGTGCAATTGAGAAAGTTGTTTTTTTATAGGCTAAAAATTTATTACGCCTTCGTTCTACAAGAAAAGTAGAATATTTTTTTAATAATACATCATAGTAGCTCTCTCAACCAAAGCCTCTACTGGCCGGAAATCCCTTGCTTCTCGCCAGAGCAAGGATGTCATTTCTCTCTTTGAGTTTGGATCGGAGTTGCTGGCTCTTTGCAAAGATTATGTGTCTTGTTTTCCGACCAGGTTACATGATCGGACGAGGGTCAGCAAGGTGGTCAGAAAACAGAGTAAGAAAAGGGTAGTCGATGCCAAGGTCGTGGGAGGTGCTGCGACGGCTGGAGGAACTGAGAAAGGAGGGTCCCCTTTTCCATCTTTTTCAAAGAAGAAGGCGGAGCCGGGGGTTTCGTCTGCTCAGTTGGTGAATCCATCGCCGGATGGAGCATCATCTCCGGTGGAGATTAAAGAACAGAGTCAGATTCCCCTTGAGTTAGAAACGGGAAAGCAGGGTCGCAAGATTTTTTTTGTACAACTTACTGTTTGGAACTTCATCGTAATGGGTTGAGAACTCATTGGGGATGTTTGGTGAGGTCTTGGCAGCCAGTGTTCCCAAGAGAGCGAGTCGGCATGGACGTTTCTTTGGGTTTGCTGAGTTTAAATTCAAGGAATCGGCTACGCAGGCAATAAAGGTCCTCAATGGGTATAAACTAAATGGTTATGATGTTGGGTCTCGAGGTAGGGTTGGAGATGAACCAACTCGCAGCGGAAAATCAATGAAAACCAAGAGACGATTAAAACCATGAAACAACTAACAAAGAATGGATTCACAAGAGAAAAATTCAGCACTAGTTCTTACCAAAACAAGAACACCGGGTAACGAATGATTACTTGAGTCTCCAAGACGCCTACGTATCCACATGGGAATCAAAGCCACATAGTTCTTCTCTTTGAGGACTCAAGAACACAAAAATGGAGGTGGGAGCTTGCCAAACCCGAAATTGCAAGGGAAGGGGGAGAGAAGTTGTGTTTCCTATTCTTGTCTTGTGTTTGTTATGTTGAAAAAGATGACTTAAACATAACAAAACCCATACTTGTCCAACTAAAGGCATGGGACAAGCATGGTGACAAGTAAGGTATAAATAGGACAAAGTATGGCAAGACAAGATTGGGTTAGGTGGTGAATCACCAACACCTTAATCCTTGTCTTCCTTACTTAGTACTAATTAATCAAGACTTGATTAATTAGTTCAATGGGCTTTGGTTGCATGGGCCTTTCATGGGCCTCTTGGAACATGGCACGTGGCCATTTCCAACGAGGTCCCGTGATTCGCTCATCGCCTCCAAGCCTTCCATACCGGAAATGTCTAACATTATCCGACGCGATCAATCCCAAGACTCCAAGCCTTGTCTTGATCCGTAAAGTCCTATTCACTTACGGGCACATGACCCAAAACCAAGTTTTGGTCATGTACCGAGACAACTCCCTTTTGGTCATTCTCCATAAAAGTGTCAGTGAGTTTCATCCTCCGGTGTGACCCTTAGGTTTATGCATGTCAATAGATCAACGTAAAATCCCATTTTACTTGATCCTATTTAAGTGGCAACTAACGAGACTTTAGTATTGCCTGGCACTGCATAACGAATCGACCCTGTCGATTCTAACCTTTCCGTCGTCCCTATCATTATCCTTTTATCTCTGATATCCTGATTGAGATAAGGCATAGAGCCGTCATCATTATTATTCTCAATCAATGTTCCTTGATATGTGAGATGACTGAAGATATGATACCCATTATCATGTGCATGGCCATGCTATTCTTTCAATCACTCTCGATCAAGCGGCCGAGAACCGATATCTTTCCCATACCTCAGTATGAGGGATAAATCCCTTAGCCGTCTTTCGTGTCACTCATGTAGCCCGTCCCCAAGCCAATCATGGCCGTTATGGAAGCCCTGTTACGGGCAACGTTAGGCTCAGGTCAAACTCAGTTGTTGACTACATAGCGATCACAAAGACTCCTTGGTCTAAGGATACATGACAAGCTACGACAATGAATATGTTCATGACTTGATCTATGACACATATTCATGTCGGGTCGTCCAATATCATGTCCCACATGATATCTATGATCAGACTCCGGAATCCCATTCCAATGACTAACAGAACGTAAGCCATAAAGAGCCATCTTTCATACTAGTCGCTTCTAGTGAAGCTTTGTTGACTAGGGACCCATCGAGTGTGATCTATCTCGATCTATGGTTCTATTTGCATTGTGGGCATAGATCAGAGCACACATCGATATATTACTCCAACACATAAGTAATATAAAGCCGCTTTAATTTTATTGCTAACGATGATATATACATTTGGACATTTAGGATTGAACTACGGGCACTAAGACTAACAATCTCCCACTTTCCCTAGTTCCAATCTAAACTCCAATATGTCCCCATCGACTTTACATGTCTAACATGTTTAGACAGCGACACTGCCTTAGTCGTAGGAGGGTTGGCTATGTTATCATCTGTTGCAATATAGGTTATCTTCACTTCACCTCAGTTCAGTATTTCTCTGATTAGGTGGATACATCGTAGTACATGTTTGGATTTGTTATGCGATCTGGGCTTTTAGCTTGCGCAATGGCCCTTGTGTTGTCGCAAAATGGATTCACCGGGCTGGATGGGTTTTTAATTACACCCAACCCTGCCGTGAATTTCCAAATCCACATAGCCTCCTTTGCTGCTTCTACAACATCCATGTACTTGGCCTCTATCGTAGATTCAGCGACGGTATCTTGCTTTACCCTTTCCCAGCTAAAGCTTCGTCATTCAGCGTAAACACATATCCTGACTGACTTCTAAAGTCATCTGGATTTGTCTTGGAAACTAGCGTCTACTCATCCTTCGACGACTAGTTCAACATCATCTTTCCCCTGGGTTAGACTGATGTCTACTGGTACAACATAAGGCTTACGAGACGTTCGGTCTCCTAACATGTCATGGCATATATGATCGATCCTGCCCTCAGGCGCATGGGATTCGCATCATCCTTTTCAGCTCATCAAATGTCTTAAGACACTGAGTCTTGTTGAGATGAATGCCATGACTAGTGGATACGAGTCCTTTCTTTGAATCTAGCATTGAGAACCTACTCAATGCCTTGTTCACATAGTTTCCCTGACTTAAAACCAAGACCCTCTTGGTGCGATCTCTACATATCTTAATCCCTAAGATATAAGCAGCATCGCCTAAGTCCTTTATTGAGAAACACTTCCTCAACCAAGCTTTAGTCTCGTGCAAGGTTGGGATGTCGTTTTCAATGAGAACCAGAAAGGTAATCTTGCTCCCACTAGCCTTCTATATACGCAAGATTCATCCTCGTTCTTGATTAAGGCAAATCCAATTACAGTTTCATCAAAACAAAGGTTCCAACTCCGAGAAGTTCGTTTCAATCCATAAATGGATTTCAACAACTTATAAATCTTTCCCTTATTCTTCGGATCATCAAAACCTTTGGGTTGAGACATAAAACGTCCTTGGTCAAACTTCCATTTAGGAAAGCGGTTTTGACATCCACTTGCCATATCTCGTAATTATGATGCGTAGTTATGTCAAGAAGAATTTTGATCGATTTTGACCATAGCCCTTAGGGAGAAGGTTTCCTCATAGTCAATCCATTGGATATGCCTATAACCTTTCGCCACCAGTCGAGCTTTGTAGGTCAGAGGGTTGCCGTTCATGTCCATCTTCACCTTGAAGATCCATTTGCATCCGATGGTCCTCACACAATTGATGGGATCAACCAGTTCCCAGACTTGGTTGTCCGACATGGATTGCATTTCCTCCCTCATGGCTCCCAGCCATAACTCGGAGTCGGGCCCATCCACGACTTCCTGAAAGGTGGCTGGATCATCGTGATCCACCATGACTTCATTGTCTCCTCCGGATACCATATCTTGGAGGTGGACGACTGATCCTTTCAGATCGCCTTGGACCTTCCGGGATTGTAACAGGAATTGGTTCTTACTCTACGACAATCTCTGGCTCCTTTCTATTGGGTTGTCGATTGGTTTAGACAGATCTGTACCATCCTAAATTTCTTCGAGATGCACAGTCCTCCCAATGACGTCTTTGGAAACAAAACTCATTTTCCATAAACACCCTACCCCAAGCGACGAACACCATGTTCTCACTGGGATTGTAGAAGTAGTATCCCCTTGTTGCTTTGGGATACCACACGAAGGTGCATATCTCAGATCTTGGTTCGAGCTTAGTCGAAACCAAATGTTTCACATAAGCCTCGCAACCACAAATCTTTAGGAAGGACAAAGCGGGCATCATCCCGTACCATTTTTAAAATGGTGTCCCTTCCACACCCTTCGTCGAAGCCCGATTCACTATGAATGTGGTCGTCTCTAGAGCATAACCCCAGAAAGAGATTGGGAGATCAGTCCAACTAATCATGGAACGGACCATTGTCTAACAATGTCCGATTTCTCCGTTTGGCCACACCTTTCAACTACAGTGTCCCAGGAGGAGTCTATTCCAAAAGGATCTCATTCTCTTTTAGATGATCTAATAACTCTGTGGTCAAGTATTTTCCACCTCAATCCAATCGAAGTGCCTTAATACCTTTGTCGAGCTGGTTTTCTACTTTAGTCTTAAACTCTTTGAATTTATCAAAAGCTTCAGACTTATGTCTTACCGAATAGACATAACCATATTTACTGTAATCATCAGTAAATGTGATAAAGTAGCTAAAACCCCTCCTGACAAGTGAACTTATTGGTCTACACACATTCGAGTGTATCAGCCCCAGTAACTCACCGCCCTTTCATCGCAATCGATAAAGGGCACTTTAGTCATTTTGCCCATCAAACAAACCTTGCACCTATCGATCGAATGGAATTCGAATGAACCTGAAAACCCGTACTTCTGAAGTGCTGATAGGCGCTTCTTTTTTATGCGGCCCAAATGACAGTGCCATAACAGAGTTAGGTTTAAATCGTTGGATTTAGACCTCTTGGTATTAACGTAATATATAGAACTTGAGGCATTGTTACCCATATCTAATATGTACAATCCTCCAACCAAGTCAGTACTTGTATAAAACATATCATTGCATAGAACATTGAAAACTCCATTTCCAATATTAACATTATATCCTTCCTTGTCAAACACTGATACAGATATAATATTCCTACTAAAAGTAGGTATGCAATATACATTATACAATACTAAGACAAGGGCACTTGGCAAAGAAAGACTCATGGATCATACAGCAGTTGCCACAACTCTGAGGACCACTTCGTGCTTTCCAAACCTCTCATACTTTCAGCCACCATATATTAGTGCATGTGTGAGATTCAGTTCTGGCATCTAATACCCATGAATCTTTGGAAGTAGAGAGATGTAGCTCTATAGAGTTAATACCGGATGAAGGCACGGTCCCACCGCCCTTCCTTAGATCATCCAGGTTTCCTGATGAAGGCGCAGTCCTACTGCCCTTCTTCAGATCATCCAGGCTATTTGATGAAGGCGCAGTCCCACTGCCCTTCTTCATATCAGCCGTGAACTTCCTGTAATCCCGGTTCCAATGACCAGGCTGTTGGCAGTAGAAGCAGACATTCTCAGGTGTCTCATCTTCCTGCCAAGTACGCATGGTCCCCGCCCTTGCCATTTCCAATTCCCTTGTTGACCATCAGAATATCCTTGGATCCCAGATCCCTAATATATTCTTCTCAACAGTTGATGACAATTCATGTAACTCTGATATGGTCTTAGAGACAGCCTTGTCAAGGATATATTCTTTGCGTTCAGACTTGAGGACTATCCTCAAAATTCTGTACCAGTCCAAATAGTTTGTCCCATTTAGCTTGACCCAGTCAAGAATGGGTTTTAATGACAAACTATTAATGTTCGCTGAATTTGCCATTTGATCTACAACAGATAAAATTCAATCAGTAAACTGAATAAATTTTATGAAGATCAAGCTTTAACACCAACAATCGATTCTATACCTTTAGAATCTAAAACCAAGATACTTGATTCGCTCGATCAAGCTGAACGAAGGCTCACCACTCAATCGAGCTATGTAGGTAGGACCCCGTCCAATCACATCCAATGTGACTCTTGGCTAGGGTATGTACTTAAGTACACGGCTTACCCTATCTGATACCCTAGCTCAACCCTAGCTGAGAATCGTAGTCGGGTCCACCAATTTTCAACTATGACCCGCCACTATGTAGGTGCTCCGCTAAGGCACACGACACCCACATATGTCGTCCAAACCTAGTACCCCGCTTTCCCATGGATGCTCCGCTAAGGCGCACGACACCCATAGGACGGGGAGGTAGTAAGGTGATGATAATTGGGAGGTATCGGACATGACCCGTTTTTACTTGTCCGGTTGTGTTTAAAACTTTTGGCACATCCTAGATGCGCTGAGCACATCAACTACATTCCAAATGTAATGATGCCTCCAATTACATCCAATGTAATTCTTCCTTCGAACCCGTTAACTACATCCAATGTAATGACGATTCTAAGGGCTCACACACAAGGATTAAAATTCCAACTTTATCTTTGCATGTGAGGTGATATGCTCGGTAAATAAAGTTAAGCATGAAATTCTAATCTAACACATAGAATTAGTCATGCATAAACTAAATCAAGCATAAAGCGATAAATGTGCACATAATAGCCCCCTAAACTAACTCCCACTAGCTTCTTGAGCTCCACCGACTCCAAGCCGATGCCAACACTCGAAAAGCCACCAAATGACATTTTCGTCCTTTCTTCGTCTTGAGTAAAATATTACAATTTAATACACGACTCGCAAGTCGGGAATAAATAAATAAATATTACAAACAAGTGGTTTGACGACCACACCTTGAAAGAATAATTACACACTAACTCTAACGGCTCGCAGGCCGTGAAAAGAGATAAATAATTAAATCGAGCTCGGGGCTATTATGTACACCATGCCAACATCACATCACACATCGTGTTATCAAACATCATGTGATTTTCCGGTTTTATTTAATAGCCAAGTTTCGAATTTTTTTGATGCTCGGTTTATCGAAACCGTTCAAAAAAGAAACTTTTGAACATTTGATCTTCGAGTTCGTCATGACGGTTCCAAACTCGTCATAACTAACAAAACGGTTTAGCCTTGGAATATAAATCATCCAATGGTCATGCTTAGCCTAGCTCCGTCCAACGGAGCCCCATTCGGTCCCGGTTTCGGCTCCCCGAGAGTCCCGCTCCCGAGACCCGAAAAATCAAATTTTTTTCAAAATTTCTAGATTTGAAATAATTTTCAAAAATTCATTTTACATGCATTAAATCCATAAACAAGAATTTAAAACATGTTATCAAACAATTTAGCAAAACAACATGCCAAAAACGAAACTTTCAAGCAAAACCGAAACTTTGAACACCGTCTTGTGAATCCCGAAGGTAACCAGGCTCTGATACCACTGTTGAGTCTCGAGGTAGGGTTGGATATGAACCAACTCGCAGCGGAAAATCAATGAAAACCAAGAGACGATTAAAACCATGAAACAACTAACAAAGAATGGATTCACAAGAGAAAAATTCAGCACTAGTTCTTACCAAAACAAGAACACCGGGTAACGAATGATTGGCTTGAGTCTCCAAGACGCCTACGTATCCACATGGGAATCAAAGCCACGTAGTTCTTCTCTTTGAGGACTCAAGAACACAAAAATGGAGGTGGGAGCTTGCCAAACCCGAAATTCCAAGGGAAGGGGGAGAGAAGTTGTGTTTCCTATTCTTGTCTTGTGTTTGTTATGTTGAAAAAGATGACTTAAACATAACAAAACCCATACTTGTCCAACTAAAGGCATGGGACAAGCATGGTGACAAGTAAGGTGTAAATAGGACAAAGTATGGCAAGACAAGAATGGGTTAGGTGGTGAATAACCAACACCTTAATCCTTGTCTTCCTTACTTAGTACTAATTAATCAAGACTTGATTAATTAGTTCCATGAGCCTTGGTTGCATGGGCCTTTCATGGGCCTCTTGGAACATGGCCCGTGGCCATTTCCAACGAGGTCCTGTGATTCGCTCATCGCCTCCAAGCCTTCCATACCGGAAATTTCCAACATTATCCGACGCGATCAATCCCAAGACTCCAAGCCTTGTCTTGATCCATAAAGTCCTATTCACTTACGGGCACATGACCCAAAACCAAGTTTTGGTCATGTACCGAGACAACTCCCTTTTGGCCATTCTCCATAAAATTGTCAATGAGTTTCATCCTCCGGTGTGACCCTTAGGTTTATGCATGTCAATAGATCAACGTAAAATCCCATTTTACTTGATCCTATTTAAGTGGCAACTAACGAGACTTTAGTATTGCCTGACACTGCATAACGAATCGACCCTGTCGATTCTAACCTTTCCGTCGTCCCTATCATTATCCTTTTATCTCCGATATCCTGATTGAGATAAGGCATAGAGTCGTCATCCTTATTAATCTCAATCAATGTTCCTTGATATGTGAGATGACTGAAGATATGATACCCATTATCATGTGCATGGCCATGCTATTCTTTCAATCACTCTCGATCAAGCGGCCGAGAACCGATATCTTTCCCATACCTCAGTATGAGGGATAAATCCCTTAGCCGTCTTTCGTGTCAATCATGTAGCCCGTTCCCAAGCCAATCCTGGCCGTTATGGAAGCCCTGTTACGGGCAACGTTAGGCTCAGGTCAAACTCAGTTGTTGACTACATAGCGATCACAAAGACTCCTTGGTCTAAGGATACATGACAAGCTACGACAATGAATATGTTCATGACTTGATCTATGACACATATTCATGTCGGGTCGTCCAATATCATGTCCCACATGATATCTATGATCAGACTTCGGAAACCCATTCCAATGACTAACAGAACGTAAGCCATAAAGAGCCATCTTTCATACTAGTCGCTTCTAGTGAAGCTTTGTTGACTAGGGACCCATCGAGTGTGATCTATCTCGATCTATGGTTCTATTCGCATTGTGGGCATAGATCAGAGCACACATCGATATATTACTCCAACACATAAGTAATATAAAGCCGCTTTAATTTTATTGCTAACGATGATATATACATTTGGACATTTAGGATTGAACTACGGGCACTAAGACTAACATATGCATCAATCGAAATTTAGATCAAATTCGATTGAGGTCGGAGCCCTTGTTTCAGCTACACCAAAACAGAGCACTTTAAACGCTCAAGTTCTTTCTTCAGCGATTCAAGAGAAGGATATTCTCGGTCTGGAGGAGAATGTCGACGTTTCTCACACCGCGTCCGTCGGTCGGAGTGTGGTTGGGTGTCCGATTGAGGTCTCGACGGAATCGGCTTACCGGAATGCTTTGTTGACGATTCCGGTTGTTCGGGATTCTCGACTCGGAGAGAATCGCTCGAAGATCTCGGGATCGCCAGCTAGAGAGGCGTGTCCTACAATTCCAGTTGCAATCCCTCCAATCTCGTGCGTGATTGACGAAGCATGTGTGTCGTCTGCAATTCAAACGCAGGACCGTGTTGGGGATAAGGAACAGGCTCTTGGGCCGTGTTAACAGGCCCAGTCTGTCAGCTCTTTGGGTCCGGATCAGATCTATTTGATTGGGCCTTTAGGCTCATTTCAGGCACAGAATGGGCCCTTGGGTCACTTGTCCAATAGGGGCGTTTTGCCAGACACGGCGTTTCAAAGCATTGAGTTAGTCCAACCAAAACGTCGTGGACGCCCAAAGAAGGGCCAGTCGAAGTCGTCTGCTCAACCAATTGTCATGTATCAAACAAGAGCAAGGACTTCTACTGATAAGGGTGACAAATCGGGACTATTCACTGTGGACGTTGCGAAAATGGATAGATCGGGTAATTGGAGTTGTAGTTCGAAAGTTGGTAAAATGGCAGTTGTTCTATGTTCTTTGGCGCTCGATCAGGACTCCGAGAATAGGAAGGACGAGGATTACCTAGAACCGCTTTCAGAATTAGCTTCAACCCCTATCCTAGTATCTAACTGATTTACTTGTTTAAACCCGGTTAGGAAGTAGGCAAAGTGGTGTGTTTACTTTCTGTTTTTTATGTTGCCCTTTGTAGCTGTATTGGTATGAGGAAAACATCTATTTTGGGTCTTTACTTGCTTTTTTCTATAACCCTTACAGAAAATTTTCTTAATAAATTTTTAGCTTATCAAAAAAGAAAAGAAAAGTAGAACAAAGCAAGAAAACGGTCCTCAAAAAAGACATTTTCCTCAGACCAATACAGCTACAAAAGCGAAACAGATAGCAAAAATAACCGTAAGCAAGACAAAAACAAAAGAAAGCCGCACAATGCCACCTACTTTGCTTGCGTCCTACCCGGGTTCAGGCACAGAAAACGGTTAGATACCGAAATAGGGGTCATAACTTTTCCTGAAGACACATCAGGGATAGCCTCGGCCTCACTATCTTCGACATCCACCCCAAAACGCTGCAGAGCTTGTTCAAGCATCACAGGAGCAAAATCAAAAGACTTTTTTTTACCAATTTTCATGCTAAAACTCTAATCACCCGAGCTATCTTTCTTGACAATATCAACAATAAAGCTTCCCGAATTGCCTCCTCTATCAATAGAAGTTTTAGCTCTTGTCTGATAAAAAAACTGTTGGAGGAGCAATCATCTTTGACTGACCCTTCCTAGGACACCACGTTTTTTTGGTTGAGCTATAGCATTACTGTGAATCGTAGTGACTGGCTTCGGAGGTTGAAGGAGAACCTTCTTCCACGGGCTAGTTTTGTGGTCCCCAGCCGAAGCACCGGCCTCAGTTTGAGTTCCAACATCCAAAACTGATCCCAACGGGGTAAGGCTACTTTGTTCCCCAAAAGCCTCATGTTGGGCTTCCTGTTCAAAGCCTAACAAATGGTCCAAATGAGCCTGCTGATCTTGGACCACAGCTACTCGGCCTTGGGCTTCAGCTTCCCTACCCTGAACGACGTAAAGAGTTGTGTTTCGACCTTCTTCCTTTAACACGCAAATCAACAACGTTTGAAACTAAAGCAGATATGTTACCCCTTAGATCAAGGGATAAACGATCAGTCTACTCCGAATCAATCTCAATCTGATTACTCCGCGATTTTTGGGATTTGTAAACACCACCAAGCTCTGTTCCACTGGAACCACTGGATCCCAACAGCTCAGACGAGATTACCGGAATCGGCATCGGAGTATTCTCGACTCGCTTGGGAGACGTTCCAAATAGATCACGAGGGTATGCCATAGCTAAGAACAATTTGTGTCCATTAATCGTGTAGCCATTGAACGTTTCCACTGCCAAGGACGCAGATTCTTGTGATAAAAACGTAACAAACCCAAAAAGATTTCCACCCTTGTTCGCACGCTTCAAAACAGAGCATCCGGTAATCTCGCCAAACGCACCAAAAGTGCGACGAACCCAATCATCCGAAGTCGCAAAGGGTAAGTTTCGAATGTACACTTCGTTCAGAATTACCTGTGCAGGATCGAGTCCCTTGAGAGCTGGAAAAGCCATCTTCTTTTTACTGGATCAGAAGTACCACCCTTCTCAAGCTTCCAATCAACCGACCCGACCTCGTTGCCCTGTTTCTCGAAAGCATCATCAAAAACCTGAGCAGAACTCGGCTGTACTGGTTCTGATGTCTTCCCAACCCTACTATGTCACGCCCCAATTTCAGTAAACCGAACTCGGGACGCGAACGTTTTAAAATAATAAACACTTTTGAAACCATTTTTATAGATCACTTTAAAATCATCATTTGTTCAACAAAAATAATAATTACAGTTTAAAACACGTCCCAACAAGTGGACAAAAGTACAAGGTATCCATCACTAGACTCAAAAGACAAAACCTGGACTCCGCTCCTAGCTCCACAAGTTTCGAGAGCTCACCTAGTCCGTCCCACGAACAGTACCTGTAGGAAAAGCAGCTAGGGGTGAGCGTTCGCTCACCACCACGGATAACAGACTGACTACGGCATAATTAGCAGACAAGCAAATAACACCACCAACAACTCAACACCGGGGAACACCATCCCCAACCCAAGTACTCTAACTGAACATACACCCACTGTTGCCTTCCCTGACCAACTCGACATCCTGACACGTAAAGTAGACCCGACACAACCATTGACGACCTCTTCCAAGGACTCAAAAGAAAGTTACGCAACACCAAACATCATCACAAGGGATCACACCCCAAACAAGATCACGAAGGATCGCACACCAAACAAAATCACAAAGGATCGCAAACCAGCAGCCAAGAACGCCCTCCCGGGACTCTAACCCGGTCAGGCCAACCCAAGAATGCTGCAACTTACCGGGACTCTAACCCGTAAGCCAACCGGAAAATGCTTGCACTTACCGGGACTCTAACCCGTAAGCCAGCCAAAGTATGCTCACAAACCCAAACCACACACGCGCGGCCAGGACCCCTTTATTGGCGGGCGGGCCCCCTACCCCGTCTGAACATGCAGACGCGTGTGCTCGTGGACCCCCGTTTCAGGAAGCGGGCCCCCAACCTCCAGTAACCACAATCACAATGACAATCACAAACACAATCACAAGCAAAATCAACAACCAGTAACTACACAGGTTCAACACTCATAGACACTCATGGCCACCAAGACACCAACAGTAAAACTCGGACTCAACAGCCCCACAGGCACTCACGGACTCCCAAGACACACCGACAGTAAGACACGGACTCAACAGCCCCACAGGCACTCACGGCCTCCCAAGACAACAACCATAAAACACGCTTGCAACTTACCGAGACTCTAACTCGTAAGCCAGCTAAAGAAAGCTTACAACCCCCCGAGACTCTAACTCGGTCAGGCCCGCCAAAGACACCAACCTTAGTACACGGGCTCTCAAGGCCACCCAAAACACCAAAGGTAAAGACACGGGTTCAACAACCCCACAGGCACTCATGGCCACCCAAAACTCAACAATAAAACACGCTTGCAACTTACCGAGACTCTAACTCGTAAGCCAGCTAAAACACCAACAGTAAAGTACGGCTCTCATGGCCACCCAAACACGAATAATAACACGGGCTCTCATGGCCACCCAAGACTCAACAATAATAATACTGGCTCTCAAGGCCACCCAAAACTCGATAATAAAACACGGGCTCTCAAGGCCACCCAAGACACCAAATAAACAATCAACCTCCGGCTTAACCGAGCCTCCAACAGTCCTAATATCAACAGTTTCACAATCAACCTCCGGGCATGGTCATATGCCTCCAGTACTCATAATATCGATAAGTTCACAATCAACCTCCGGGCATGGTCATATGCCTCCAGTAAAACAATTATCGCTAAGTTCTCTGCTCCCACTACACTACTAAGTGTCCCATGCCTTTCCAATAATTACTAAGTTCCCGTAACATGCTTTTCTAATAAACGCTACAATCCCGTATCATGCTTTTCTAATAAACGCTACAATCCCGTATCATGCTTTTCTAATATTTAAATAAACCTACTCAACCCACGACACCCCGGTATCACATGCAATTCTATTGTTAACTTTCCCCAGTCAGGGCCGAGATCCGGCTACTTTTCCTTACCTCGTGCGTGTTCTCCCAAAAGCCAAACCACGAGCTCCAATGATGATCTCAGTCACTCACCCAGCTTTCCCTTGCCTCGGTCCGTGGCACGATCTAAAGGAACACAATTTAAAGTCACTAAACAACTCGCAGGAATAAACCGAAAACCATTAAACTCAATGCCCAAACTTAACCCCGACAATGTCGATCACTCCCAAACTTCCCAATTACTCGACATTGTCGATAAAGAACCCTTAAAGGCCCGATTCGCCCGACATGGCGAATCTGTCCGGTTTTCGATAATTGCTTTCCGGGGCTCCAAAAGCCCCCGTTTTCGTTTCTACGGTCTTAGAATATTTCAAGGAACCCAACGTCCTTGACGGAATCGAATTCCGACTTCCGAGTCAATTAATTAACGTTTAAAGTTTCTAAAACCCGTTAATTACAACTTCTCCAGTTTAAATCCAATTTTCGATTCGGTTTAGGATAAATGGTCAAGGGAACAATTTAAACCACCCGAACGATAAAACCCGAGCACCCGAGCACGTGGGCCCCACCCACACTACTTGGCCGAGCCCTAGGGTTTAAGGGGAGGCTCGGCCACCACGTGGTGGCTGCTGCCAGCTCCGGCCAGCCACCTCATGGCCGGCCGGCCACCACCCACGGTGGCCGGAGCTCCTCCCGAGCCTCCGGTCACCGGAAAACGTCATCTCTTCCCTCCAAACACCTCCAAAACGTCCCCAACAATTCCGCCAACACCAAAACCACCTGAAACTAATAGTTTCACTCAAACCCTAACATTTGAAAACTATCAAAATGACGATCGGTTCGGTGCTTACCCAAGAGGAGAACGAGGGGAAGACAATTGCTCTTCGTCTTGAGACGATCCAAGGGTTGGATACTCTTCAACCCTAGCTTTCCCTCTCTTCCTTCTTCTTCTTCTTCTCCTTCTCTCTCTAAACTCTCTCTTCTTCTTTCTAATTTAATTAAACTAACAACAAAACCCTTTTTCTCTCCTTTAACACCTTAATTTCGGCCAACACACCTCCTCCACACCTTTCCCCCCCAAAACTAACACCACCATATAAATGACAAGTGTCAAGGTGGGTCCCACACCTTTTGGAAAATATCTAGTTGATATTTTCCAATCAGTTTTGCGGAAAACGGACGTTTCGGGCCCCGAACGGGCACTTTTCCCAAGAAATTACGAAACTTGACGGGCTACAAGGAAACGGCTCAACTAAGACCGCTGCGACG
Source organism: Erodium maritimum (assembly GCA_963921825.1). NCBI lineage: Eukaryota > Viridiplantae > Streptophyta > Magnoliopsida > Geraniales > Geraniaceae > Erodium > Erodium maritimum. The sequence goes on from OY997592.1 coordinate 26,559,381, forward strand.
ACGGCTAAGCTTTTCGGATCCAAAACGGTCCTCGAATGGACCAAAACGTCACTCGGTTGACTTTTTCAGCGAAAAGTCAACATTTCCCAAATTGATCAGAAAGTTGCCCTGAGTCCCCCGGAACTCACTTTGGTCAATAACGGGGTCAACTTAAGTCCGGTATGACACTCGAGGTCATTTTAGGTTCACTTAACTTGTCTTAAAAAATTTAAATTTTCCTATTTTTCGCAGGTTTGACTAGCGTTGACCGGGAGTGGTTATTACAATCTACCCCCCTAAAGGAATTTCGTCCGCGAAATTTGAATAACGCTCATAAAAGGTACAAAAGAACACGTACCCAGATAGGTCTCGCGGTAGGTAAAGGATCCTGGGGCCCGGGAATCGGTAACCGCGTACATTCTCGCCGCTGGCACCTGCTGCCTCTGGCTCGGCGCACCTACTACTGGATATCCATAGCTCCGCTGCTGTCACGGAGCCGGCCTGCTCGTCGACGGCTGCGAAAACCTCGACCGTTGGCTCTGACGAGGGCGCGACTGTTGTGATTGTCGCACTGTTGTTTCCCCCAACGGCTCATAGCACTGGCCGATAGTGTGCCCAACGCGGCCGCACCGGTGACACCTGGTCTCGTCGGCCCTCGGCCCCGTGTTCATCGGACACTCTCGCTGCATGTGGTCTGGTTGCCCGCAACTATAGCATCCCAGCCGTCTCTCTGAAGCGACTGGCCCCACTGACGCCACCGACCCCCGCTGTCTCGATCCATCCTGATGAGCCTGTGGTCGGAAGGATCCCGTGGTCCTCTGCCTCTGCGGGTCTCGTGACTCGGACGGCCCTGCAAAGTTGGTCGGCCACTGTCGGACCTCACGGGTCCTGTCCGCATCCCGGATACCCTGCTCCACCGTCGCTGCGGTGTCCACAAGATCTGTATACTTCCGCAACCTCAAGGCGAGAACCTGGTTCCGAATCGCCGGCCTCAGCCCTCCCTGGAACCGCAGGCAACGGTTCTGCTCGGTCATCACCATCTCCGGCGCGAATCTAGCCAAAGCTGTGAACCTGGCCTCGTACTCTGCTACCGTCATCCCTTCCTGTTCCAAGTCTAGGAACTGCCGATGTCGCTCCATACGAGCCGACTCAGGAAAGTATTGTTCCATAAAAACTGTCTGGAAGATGCTGTAGTCATAACCGACCGTGTCCTTCACACGCCCCCACCAGTGGTAGGCGCTGTCTCTCAGCTGTTGGGCGGCGAAGGACACTCTGCGGCGACCGTGTTCGATACCTGATGTATCCAGGTCCCGCGTGACCTGCTCTATCCACCTCTCAGCTAGGTCGGGGTTCGGCTCCCCGACAAATGTAGGTATCCCGAGCTTCAAGAAGTCTAGTAGTGCTCGGGATGTGTGATCCTCTGTCTGACCGGGCCTCACTGGGACCGCGGCTGCTTCCGGGGTTGGCGAAGCCGACCCTCGACTGGCGATGATCGCCACTAAACTCTGGACTTTCCTGGTCAGCTCATCTAGGGCAGTCATAACGGGTGGGTCTGCGACCGGCGGGACGCTGGGCGTGCCCGTAGAAGGTCCGCATCGCTCCTCCTCTCCTCACCGACAGGAGTACCCTGCGCCTCGGCGTACTCGGCGGGCTCAACGGTGGGCACCCATCCTGGTGTCCCCGCTGACCGTCCCCGCCTGCCTCGCGCGGGCGCTCGTCCCCGTGCCACTGCTGCTCTTCCTCGTCTGCCAAGAGCCATCAGCAGGTGTCCTCTGCACGGATACACGCAAACGTTCAGTTTGCGAACCCAAATAAAGACAACAGCTCGAATACACTAACGTTCACACGGTCTATGTCTACCCCAACGTACTTGCTACTAAACGCCACACCGTTCACGCTAATCATACTTTAATCATAACATCACGTACGCGGAACCTGAAACTTAACCACACAAACGTACACCAAGCCCTTATTCGGTCCTTTATGCACGTACTCATAACTTTCCGCAACCAAGCCAGTGTTCACTACTCGTCCCTTGCGGGAAAAGTAGTAAAGGGGATGAGCGTTACGCTCACCTCCACGGACACCCGCTCGATTATGGCATACTAGTAACGCACCAAAGACTTACCACTCTAGTCAGGGCAAAACACTAACACAGAACTGAAGCCCACATCCCACCGTCCATGCTAACAACACCTCAAGTACTCGCTCGAGTAAGATGAACCTCGACACGGGAAACACGTCCTCAAAATAGTAAAACACCGCTGCTCGCGCTATTAAAGCCTTAAGTATACTAATACGTAAGCGAAAAAACTCAACAACAACCCAACCGTACACCAGGCCCACGGCCTCTACAACCCACAAACCCGTAAAACCAACTCTCAATCACACGAACATGAACCGAATCACACAACCACAATCCTAAACGCACAACGAAACCACCCTTTTTCCTTTTTCTTTTTTTTTTTTTGAAAACTGGTTGGACCGGTCCAAGATGCTAGGTGGAGCTAATAAACTACCTAGTTTATTAGTTTAGTGGAAATTGGGTCCCATCCAATTTTGGTCAACTAGACTAATTGTCATCTAATGACTTAAGTCTTTGTTGGGCCTAGCCTATATGGGCCGGCCATGGGCCTCTCCAATAGAGCTCATGCCGAGCCCAATATGCTAGCCGGTCCACTATGGCGATCCCCGCCACAATTCCCTCCAACTCAGGTTCGTTATGTTCTTATCGAGTATCAAACTGTCGGTGTGACCCTTAGGTCTATGCATGTCGGTAAGATCAACGTAAAATACCATTTTACTTGATCTTACCAAAATGGCGACTGACGAGACTCAGTATTGCCCAACCCTGCATAATGAATCGCGCCTTGTCGATTCTGACCTTTCAGCCGTCCTTGTCATTATCCCTTTATCACCGATATCCGGATTGAGATAAGGCACAGAGCCTTCATCCTTATTATCCTCAATCCATGTTCCTTGATATGTGAGATGACTGACCTTATGATACCTAGTATCATGTGCATGGCCATGCTTTCCTTTCAGTCACTCTCGATCAAGCGGCCGTGAACCAGATATCTTTCCCATACCGCAGTATGAGGGATAAATCCCTTAGCCGTCTATCATGTCACTCATGCAGTCATTCCCCAAGCCAATCATGGCCGTTATGGAAGCCCAGTCACGGTGCAACGTTGGGCTTTCAGGTCAAACTTGGTTGTTTACTGCATAGCAACCATATAGACTCCTCGGTCTAAGGATACCTGACAAGCTACGACTCTGAACATGTTCATGACTTAATCTATGGAACATATTCAGGTCGGGTCGTCCAACATCATGTCCCACATGATGTTTATGATCAGACTCCGGAACCCTTTCCTATGGCTAATAGAACGTAAGCCATCAAGAGTCATATTTCATACTAGTCGCTTCCAGCGAAGACTATTGACTAGGGACCTCATCGAGTGTAATCCATCCTGATCTATGGTTCTATTCGCATGGTGGGCATAGATCGGAAATACACACGACATATTACTCCAACACTTAAGTAATATAAAAGACGCTTTGTTTATATTGCCAACGATGATAATTACAATTGGACATTTACGATTGGACTACGGGCACTGAGGCTAACAATCTCCCACTTGCCCTAGCTCCAATCTAAATTCCAGTCTAATCCCATTGACCTTACATGCCTTTCGTGCTTGGGTAACGAGAGCGCTTTGGTCAAAAGGTCGGCTATGTTATCATCCGTTGCAATATATGTGATCTTCACATCACCTCTGTTCAGAATCTCTCTGATCAGGTGATATCGCCGCAATACATGTTTGGATTTGTTATGCGATCTGGGCTCTTTAGCTTGAGCAATGGCCCTAGTGTTGTCGCAAAATAGGTTCACCGGGCTGGACGGGTTTTTAATTACACCCAACCCTGCTGTGAACTTCCAAATCCATATAGCCTCCTTGGCTGCCCCTACAGCCGCTATGTACTCGGCCTTTGTCGTGGAATCAACGACGGTATCTTGCTCCATGCTCATCCAGTTGAAAGCTCCGTCAATCAGCGTAAACAGATGTCCTGACTGACTTCTAAAGTCATCTTAATCTGTTTGGAAACTAGCGCCAACATTTCCTTCGACGACTAGTTCAGCATCATCTTTCCCCAAGGGTCAGACTGATGTCAGCTGGTACAACGCAAGGCATACAAGACATCCAGTCTCATATATGTCATGCATATATGATCGATCCTGCCCCTACCAGGCGCATGGGAATCGCATCATCCCTTTCAACTCATCATGTGTTTTAGGACACTGAGTCTTGCTGAAATTAATGCCATGACGAGCGGATAAGAATCCTTTCTTTGAATCGAGCATTGAGAACCTACTCAATGCATTGTCCACTTAGGTGCTCCGACTTAATCCCAAGACCCTCTTGGTGCGATCTCTATATATCTTAATCCTTAAGATATAAGCAGACTCGCCTAAGTCCATCGCGAAACACGTCACCTCCAAGCTTTTGGTCTCGTTTAAAACAGGGACGTCGATTCCGGTAAGTAGTATGTCATCGACATACAGCACCAGAAAGACAATCTTACTCCCACTAGCCTTCTTGTAAACGCAAGGCTCATCTTCGTTCTTGACAAAACCGAATCCAATTACAGCTTTATCAAAATGAAGATTCCAACTCCGAGAAGCTTGTTTCAATCCAGAAATGGATTTCAACAACTTATAAATCTATCCCTTATTCTTCGGATCGTCAAAACCTTCGGGCTGAGACATAAAACGTCTTTAGTCAAATTCCCGTTTAAAAGCGGTTTTGACATCCACTTGCCATATCTCGTAATAAAGATACGAGACTATGTCAAGAAGAATTTAGATAGATTTGACCATAGCCACTGGTGAGAAGGTTTCCTCATAGTCAATCCACAGGATCTGCCTATAACCTTTTGCAACCAGTCGGGCTTTGTAGGTCAGAGGCTTGCCATCCATGTCCATCTTCACCTTGAAGATCTATTTGCATCTGATGGTCCTCACACCATCGATGGGATCAACCAGTTCCTAGACTTGGTTATCCGACATGGATTGCATTTCCTCCCTTATGGCTTCCAGCCATAACTCGGAGTCGGGCCCATTCACGGCTTCCTGAAAAGGTGGCTGGATCCTCACGATCCACCATTAGCTCACTATCACCTCAAGATACAAAACAACCATATCTCTAAGGTGGGTGACTAATCTTTCAGGTTGCCTTGGACCTTTAGGAATTGATATGGGAATTGGTTCTTGCTCTACGACCACTTCAGGCTCCTCTACTGGGTTGTCATGTGGTTCAGAGGCATCTGTACCATCTTGAACTCCCTCTAGATGTATATTCCTCCCACAGACGTCTTTGAAACAAATTCCCTTTGCACAAAGACCAATCCGAGTGACGAACACCATGTTCTCACTGGGTTTGTAGAAGTAGTATCCCTTTGTTTCCTTGGGATACCCCACGAAGGTGCATTTATCATATCCGGATTCGAGCTTACTGTGAACTAACCGCTTCACATAAGCCTCACAACCCCAAATCTTTAGGAAGGACAAAACGGGCCTCCCCCCGTGCCATTTCTCAAATGGTGTCCCTTCCACAGCCTTCGTAGGAGCCCGATTCAAAATGAATACGGCCGTCTCCAGAGCATAACCCCAGAAAGAGATAGGGAGATCAGTCCAACTGACCATGGATCAGACCATTGTCCAACAATGTCTGATTTCTCCGTTCAGCTACACCTCTCAACTACGGTGTCCCAGGAGGAGTCCATTCCGAAGGATCCCATTCTCTCTTAGATGATCCAAAAACTCTGTAGTTAAGTATTCTCTTCCTCGATCCAATCGAAGAGGCTTAATACTTTTCCCGAGCTGGTTTTCTACTTTAAGTCTTGAACTCTTTGAATTTATCAAAAGTTTTAGACTTATGTCTGATCGAATAGACATAATCATATTTTACTGCAACCATCAGTAAATGTGATAAAGTAGCTAAAACCCCTCTTGGCAAGCGAACTTATTGGTCTACACACATCCGAGTGTATTACCCCAATAATTCACCCGCCCTTTCATCGCGATCGATGAAGGGCGCTTTAGTCATTTTACTCAACAAACAAGCCTTGCATTTATTATTCGAATGAAATTCGAATGGACCTCAATGTCCGCACTTGTGAAGTGCTGATATGCGTTTCTTGATTATGAGACCTAAATGACAGTGCCTTAACAGAGTATGGTCTAAATTATCAGATTTAGACCTTTTGGTATCAACCTTCAGAGCTTGAGGCATTGTCACCATATCCAATATGTACAATCCTCCCACCATGTTTGTTTAAACATATCATTGCATAGAATATTGAAAATCCAATTTCCAATATCCATATTATATCATTCGGTGTCTAACACGGATACAGATATAATGATCCTAATAGGTATGCAATATATTGTTCAATACACAACAAGGCTATTTGGATGATGAAGACCCATGGATCCTACAGCAGTCGCTACAACCCTTGCTTGTTGTCCACTCTGAGGTCCAATTTGTTCTTCTCCAATCATCTCCTACCTTCCAACCACTACACGTTAGTGCGTATGTGAGATTCACCCTTGGTATCCAATACCCATGAATCTTTGGAAGTAGCGAGATGTAGCTCTATTAGGTTAATACCTAAAGATGGCGCAGTCCCACTGCCCTTCTTTAGATCATCCTGGTTTTCCCGCAATTCCGAATCCAATGATCAGGCTTCTGGTAGTAGAAGCAAACAATCTCATCCTCCTTAGCCTTCCTTGAGGACCCCCGGTCCTTGGAGGGTTAGGAGCGATCGTGTGTCTCATCTTTCTCGCCAAGTGCACAAGGGCCTTGCCCTTGCCACCACCAGTTTCCCTCCCGAAACTGAATCCCTTTCTGACCATCAGAATATCTTTGGATCCTAGATCCCTGATATTCTTCTCAGCAGTTACAAACGTGCCATGTAACTCTGACTTGTTCTTGTCCATATCGTGCATATGATAGCTCACGATGAACTCATCATACACACGAGGAAGCGAGCGCAGACCCATGCCTGTTGTTATCTCCGATACTATCTTAAGACCCAGTCAATTAAGATGTTCGAGATGCCCCTTAATTTTCTGGACATAAGGGATAGCCTTATCAAGGATATGTCCTTTTGCGTTTAGAATTTGAGGAATATCCTCAAACTCTGTACCAGTCCAGATAGTTTGTCTCATTAAGCTTGACCCCGTCAAGTATGGTTTTCAATGACAAACTATCGTTGTACGCTGATGTGTTAGCCATTTTGATCCACACGACAAAGTGAATTTAATCAGTAAAGTGAATAAATCATGAAGATCGAGTTCAAAACATCGACAGGCGATTCTAAACCTATAGAATCTTGAACCAAGAACCTTGATTAACTCGATTGAGATGAACTGAGGCTCACCACTCAACCGAGTTATGTAGGCCGGACTCCATCCGATCACATCCAATGTGACTCTTGGCTAGGGTATGTACTTGAGTACACGGCTTACCCTATCTGATACCCTAGCTCAACCTCTGGCTGAGAATCGTAGTCGGGTCCACCAGTTTTCAACGATGGTTGTCACTGTGTAGGTGCTCCTCTAAGGCGCACGATACCCACATATGCTGACCAAACTTACTACAACGCCTTCCTATGGATGCTCCGCTAAGGCGCACGACACCCATAGGTCGAGGAAGTAGGAAGTTGTTGATAAACTGGGAGGTATCTGGCATGACCCGTTTTTACTTGTCTTTTCGTGTTTGAACGATTGGCACATCATTGATGCGATGAGAACGTCAACTACATTCCAAATGTAATGACGTCTCCAATTACATCCAATGTAATTCTTCCTTCGAACTCGTCTACTACATCCAATGTAAAGACGGTTCAAGGGTTCACAAGCAAACGATTAAAACCAATTTTATCTTTGCATGTGAGGTGATTTGCTTGAAAGTTTAAATCTAAGCATGCATTCTAACCATACAATCATGCATAATTTAAACCAAGCATCAAGCATAAAGACGTGCACGTCAAAGCCCCCTAAACTATTCCCAACCCGGTCTTGAGCAATCTTGACTTCAAGCTGACGACGTGGGCCTCCCACTCGCCCCTTGACGTCCATCTACTCCAAGCCGTTTCCTGCGGTCTCCCACTTGCCACTTGAGCTCCTTCGTCTCCAAGCCGGCAAAACGGTTACAATAAAATACACGACTCGCAGGTCGGGAAATAATAATTATTACAAACAAGTGGTACGACGACCACACCTTTAAAAGAATAGTTACACGCCAACACTATCGGCACGCAGTCCGAGAAAAGCGATAAAACTACCTGGGGCTTAATAACGTGCACCATGCATAAAACATCACATCATACAGCGTGTTATCAAACAGCGTGTTATCAAACAACGAGATATGATTGATTTTAATTAGCTTCAAAGTTTCGAAAATTATTACACGGTTTATCGAAACCGGTTTCAAAATTGAATTTTCTGAACGTTTAATTTTGTGGTTCATTATGACGGTTCCAAACTCGTCGTAATTCCCCATATGGTTTAGCCCCGGCGTTCTGACTATCCAATAGTCACAACTCGGCCTAGCTCCGTCCAACGGAGCCCCATCCGGTCACGAGATCGGCTCCCCGAGAGTCCCGGTCTCGTGACCCCGAAAATTAAACTTTGTCCAAAAAAAATCAGATTTGATTTTATTTCGAAAATCACCAATTTCATGCATAATAACCACATGCAAGAAATTAAATCATGTTATCAATCAAGCATACAACCATATATGCAAAAAACATGAAATTAAGAAGCTAACATGCATATTTAAGCACTTTAAATAAAAAACCAGCAAGCACTTCAAAATTTCCAGCACCAAAACTGAAAATTTCAGCTCTTGTTTTTCCCGTTGGTAGCCATGCTCTGATACCACTATTGGGTCTCGATGTCGTGGACATGTTAAACACAAAATGCAGCGGAAGATTAACCACGAGACAATCGAGATGAATCTACCAAATATGAAAAACAAGTCTGAAAATTCAACAAAGGTTTGAGCACATCACCTTTGCTAGTGCCTCATCTTGCAGCTCGTGTATCTCGCAAATGAACCGTTGAAACTCAAATCCCTTTGGTCAGATTGAAGTCCCATATGTGGAGAACGTTCACTCCAAAAGTCAGCTTCATCGGACATCGGATGAACCTCCGATCGATCTCTTCAAAGTGACTGGTCGGACAAAACTGTGCTGAAAATCAGCACCCTCTACTTGTCCGAAATTGGTTCAATAACACCCAACTTTGAATGGCTTGAGCCCCTTGGACGCCTACGTATCCTTAACGGAATCAAAGCCAACGTAGTTCTTGAGTTTTATGACTCAAGAACATGAAAAAAAACCTATGGAGCTTGGAGGGGGTTTGGCCAAGGTAGAGGAAGAAGAAGAAGACTCTCTCTCTAATTCTCTACACTTGCATGTTGTCCTCTCCAACCTCTCTTGCATGCTTAGTTAAGTGGAATCACTTAACTCTCAACTTAAGACAAGTATCCATGCCAAGATGCTAGGTGGAGCTAATAAACTACCTAGTTTATTAGTTTAGTGAAAATTGGGTCCCACCCAATTTTGGTCAACAAGACTAATTGTCATCTAATGACTTAAGTCTTTGTTGGGCCTAGCCTATATGGGCCGGCCATGGGCCTCTCCAAGAGAGCCCATGCCGAGCCCAATATGCTAGCCGGTCCACTATGGCGATCCCCGCCACAATTCCCTCCAACTCAGGTTCGTTATGTTCTTATCGAGTATCAAACTATCGGTGTGACCCTTAGGTCTATGCATGTCGGTAAGATCAACGTAAAATACCATTTTACTTGATCTTACCAAAATGGCGACTGACGAGACTCAGTATTGCCCGACCCTGCATAAGGAATCGCGCCCTGTCGATTCTGACCTTTCAGCCGTCCTTGTCATTATCCCTTTATCACCGATATCCGGATTGAGATAAGGCACAGAGCCGTCATCCTTATTATCCTCAATCCATGTTCCTTGATATGTGAGATGACTGACCTTATGATACCTAGTATCATGTGCATGGCCATGCTTTCCTTTCAGTCACTCTCGATCAAGCGGCCGTGAACCAGATATCTTTCCCATACCGCAGTATGAGGGATAAATCCCTTAGCCGTCTATCATGTCACTCATGCAGTCATTCCCCAAGCCAATCCTAGCCGTTATGGAAGACTCCGGAACCCTTTCCTATGGCTAATAGAACGTAAGCCATCAAGAGTCATATTTCATACTAGTCGCTTCCAGCGAAGACTATTGACTAGGGACCTCATCGAGTGTAATCCATCCTGATCTATGGTTCTATTCGCATGGTGGGCATAGATCGGAAATACACACGACATATTACTCCAACACTTAAGTAATATAAAAGCCGCTTTATTTATATTGCCAACGATGATAAATACAATTGGACATTTACGATTGGACTACGGGGACCGAAGCTAACATCACGGCCTCCCAAGACACCAACCATAAAACACGCTTGCAACTTACCGAGACTCTAACTCGTAAGCCAGCTAAAGAAAGCTTACAACCCCCCGAGACTCTAACTCGGTCAGGCCCGCCAAAGACACCAACCTTAGTACACGGGCTCTCAAGGCCACCCAAAACACCAAAGGTAAAGACACGGGTTCAACAACCCCACGGGCACTCATGGCCACCCAAAACTCAACAATAAAACACGCTTGCAACTTACCGAGACTCTAACTCGTAAGCCAACTAAAACACCAACAGTAAAGTACGGCTCTCATGGCCACCCAAACACGAATAATAACACGGGCTCTCATGGCCACCCAAGACTCAACAATAATAATACGGGCTCTCAAGGCCACCCAAAACTCGATAATAAAACACGGGCTCTCAAGGCCACCCAAGACACCAAATAAACAATCAACCTCCGGCTTAACCGAGCCTCCAACAGTCCTAATATCAACAGTTTCACAATCAACCTCCGGGCATGGTCATATGCCTCCAGTACTCCTAATATCGATAAGTTCACAATCAACCTCCGGGCATGGTCATATGCCTCCAGTAAAACAATTATCGCTAAGTTCTCTGCTCCTACGACACTACTAAGTGTCCCATGCCTTTCCAATAATTACTAAATTCCCGTAACATGCTTTTCTAATAAACGCTACAATCCCGTATCATGCTTTTCTAATAAACGCTACAATCCCGTATCATGCTTTTCTAATATTTAAATAAACCTACTCAACCCACGACACCACGGTGTCACATGCTATTCTACTGTTAACTTTCCCCAGTCAGTGCCGAGATCCGGCTACTTTTCCCTACCTCGTGCGTGTTCTCCCAAAAGCCAAACCACGAGCTCTGGTGATGATCTCAGTCACTCACCCAGCTTTCCCTTGCCTCGGTCCGTGGCACGATCTAAAGGAACACAATTTAAAGTCACTAAACAACTCGCAGGAATAAACCGAAAACCATTAAACTCGATTCCCAAACTTAACCCCGACAATGTCGATCACTCCCAAACTTCCCAATTACTCGACATTGTCGATAAAGGACCCTTAAAGGCCCGATTCGCTCGACATGGCGAATCTGTCCGGTTTTCGATAATTGCTTTCCGGGGATCCAAAAGCCCCCGTTTTCGTTTCTACGGTCTTAGAATATTTCAAGGAACCCAACGCCCCTGACGGAATCGAATTCCGACTTCTGAGTCAATTAATTAACGTTTAAAGTTTCTAAAACCCGTTAATTACAATTTCTCCAATTTAAATCCAATTTTCGATTCGGTTTAGGATAAATGGTCCGGGGAACGTTTTAAACCACCCGAACGATAAAACCCGAGCACCCGAGCACGTGGGCCCCACCCACACTACTTGGCCGAGCCCTAGGGTTTAAGGGGAGGCTCGGCTACCACGTGGTGGCTGCTGCCAGCTCCGGCCAGCCACCTCATGGCCGGCCGGCCACCACCCACGGTGGCCGGAGCTCCTCCCGAGCCTCCGGTCACCGGAAAACGTCATCTCTTCCCTCCAAAACACCTCCAAAACGTCCCCAACATTTCCCCCAACACCAAAACCATCTTAAACTAATAGTTTCACCCAAACCCTAACATTTGAAAACTATCAAAATGACGATCGGTTAGGTGCTTACCCAAGAGGAGAACGAGGGGAAGACAATTGCTCTTCGTCTTGAGACGATCCAAGGGTTGGATACTCTTCAACCCTAGCTTTCCCTCTCCTCCTTCTTCTTCTTCTTCTCCTTCTCTCTCTAAACTCTCTCTTCTTCTTTCTAATTTAATTAAACTAACAACAAAACCTTTTTCTCTCCTTTAACCCTTTAATTTCGGCCAACACACTTCCTCCACACCTTTTCCCCACAAAACTAACACCACCATATAAATGACAAGTGTCAAGGTGGGTCCCACACCTTTTGGAAAATATCTAGTTGATATTTTCCAATCAGTTTTGCGAAAAACGGACGTTTCGGGCCCCGAACGGGCACTTTTCCCAAGAAGTTACGAAACTTGACGGGCTACAAGGAAACGGCTCAACTAAGACACGGGCTCAACAACCCCACGGGCACTCATGACCACCCAAAATTCAACAATAATACACGCTCGCAACTTACCGAGACTCTAACTCGTAAGTCAGCCAAAGACACCAACCTTAGTACACGGGCGGCTCTCATGGCCACCCAAGATACAACAGTGATACATGGGCTCTCATGGCCACCCAAGACGTAAATTAAACAGTCAACCTCCGGGCATGGTCATATGCCTCAAGTAATTCTAATATCGCTAAGTTCTCTGTTCCTACGACACTACTAAGTGTCACATGCTTTTCTCATAAACGCTACATTCCCGTATCATGCATTTCTAATATTCGATAACCTACTCAACCCACGACACCCCGGTGTCACATGCAATTCTACTGTTAACTTTCCCTAGTCAGGGCCGAGATCCGACTACTTTTCCCTACCTCGTGCGTGTTCTCCCAAAATCCAACCTACGAGCTCCGGTGATGATCTCAGTCACTCACCCCGCTTTCCCTTGCCTCGGTCCGTGGCACGATCTAAAAGAACACAATTTAAAGGCACTTAACAACTCGTAGGAATAACGGAAAATCATTAAACTCGATGCCCAAACTTAACCTTGACAATGTCGATCACTCCCAAAACTTCCCAATTACTCGACATTGTCGATAAGGGACCCGTAAAGGCCCGATTCGCCCGACATGGCGAATCTGCCCGGGTTTTGTAAATGCCCTTCCGGGGCTCCAAAAATTCCCGTTTTCGTTTCTACGGTCTTAGAATAATTCAAGGGTTCCTAGGCACTCGACGGAAACGAATTCCGACTTCCGAGTCATTTAATTTGCGTTTCAAGTTTCTAAAACCCGTTAATTACAACTTTTCCAATTTAATTCCAAAATTCGATCCGGTAGTGGATAAATGATCCGGGGAATGTTCTAAACCAACCGAACACAAAAACCCGATACCCGGGCATGTGGGCCCCACCCGGCCACAATTAGGAAAATTTCCTTTTCGCCCCAAAACGTTCCTAACGAACCCCAAACCCCAACCATTCATCTTTAAACAAATCTTAAACAAAACCCAACCTTAATCAAACCGTTTAAACTCAAACCCTAAAATTCAAACGTTCCAAAATGAAAATCGGTTAGGTTCTCACCGTGGGGAATGTCGATGTGAGCACGATTCTTTTATCGTTGAGACGATCGGTCGGTCGGATCGTCGGGAAAACACAAAAACTCCAACTTCTCTCCTTCTCTTTCTCTCTCTTCTTTCTCTCTCTCTAATTCTCTTTTTTTTTTCAACTAATGCCGAACACCTACTGTCCATTCAATCTTATTCTGTTTCAAAACACAATAACCATTTTATTTACAAAACTAACCTCAATCCCTTTTCTTTTATTTTAAAAACCCACCAACTATCAACTAATTACCAAACTAACACCACCACTTGTATAACATGTGGCAAGTGGGTCCCACCCATTTTTGAAAATATCTTCTAGATATTTTTCAGTCAGATTCGCGAAATTCGGCCGTCTCGGGCCCCGAACGGGCACTTTTTCCAAGAAATTACGAAACTTGGCGGGCTACAAGGAAACGGCTCAACTAAGACCACTGCGATGACGGCTAAGCTTTTTGGATCCAAAACGGTCCTCGAATGGACCAAAACGTCGCTCGGTTGACTTTTCCAGCGAAAAGTCAACATTTCCCAAAACGATCAGAAAGGTGCCCTGAGTCCCCCGGAACTCACTTTGGTCGAGAACGGGGTCAACTTAAGTCCGGTATGACACTCGGGGTCATTTTAGGTTCACTTAACTGTTAGTCTTAAATTTTTTAAATTTTCCTGTTTTTCGTAGGTTTGACTGGCGTTGACCGGGAGTGGTTATTACAATCTACCCACCTTAAAGGAATGTCGTCCGCGAAATTTAGAACAACGCCATATATGATACAATAAATACGTACCCTGATAGGTCTCGTGGTAGGTGGGGAATCTTGGGGTCCGGGAGTCGGTAACTGCGTACATTCTACCCTCCGACTCCTGCTGCCCCTGAACCGGCGCACTGACTGTTGGGTACCCATAGCTCTGCTGCTGTCTCGGAGCTGGCGCGCTCGTCGATGGCTGCGAAAACCTCGACTGCTGACTCTGACGAGGGCGACCCCTGGGTGACTGTACTGTCCGCGACTGCTGCGGTCGCTGCGCCGATGTCGCTCCCAACGGCTCACGGCACCATTCCATCGTGTGTCCCACACGGCCGCACCGGAGACAGCTAGTCTCATCGGCTCCCGACCCCGAGCCCTGGCCTGTCCGGCACCCTCGCTGCAAGTGGCCTGGCTCCCTGCAGAGATGGCACGTCGGCACCCTCTGTGTCGCGACTGGCCCCATGGACGCCACCGACCCGTGCTGTCTCGCTCCACCCTGATGAGTCGGTGGTCGGAAGAACCCCACGGTCCTCTACCTCCTCGGGTCTCGTGACTCTAACGGCCCTGTAAAGTTGGTCGGCCGCTGTCGAACCTCGCGGGTCCTGGCCGCATCCCGGATACCCTGCTCCACCGTCGCTGCGGTGTCCACAAGATCGGTATACTTCCGCAACCTCAAGGCGAGGACCTTGTCCCGAATCACAGGTCTCAGTCCCCCCTCGAACCGCCTGCACCGGTTCTGCTCGGTCATCACCATCTCCGGCGCGAATCTGGTCAAGGCCGTGAATCTGGCCTCATATTCTGCCACTGTCATCCCTTCCTGCTCCAGGTCCAGAAACTGCCGATGTCGCTCCAACCGAGCCAACTCGGGAAAATACTGTGCTACAAAACATCCCCCGGAAGATGTCATAGTCGTGCCCGACAAGGTCCTTCACGCGCCCCCACCAGTGGTAGGCGTTGTCCCTCAGCTGGTGAGCTGCGAGGGACACTCTGCGGCGGCCATCCTCGATGCCTGATGTATCCAGGTCCCGCGTGACCTGCTCTAGCCACCTCTCGGCTAGATCGGGGTTCGGCTGCACGAAAAAGGTGGGTATCCCTAGCTTCAGGAAGTCTAGTAGGGTCCGGGCTGTGTGATCCTCGGCCTGACCGGGCCTCACTGGGACCGCGGCTGCCTCTGGAGCTGGTGAAGCCGACTCTCGGCTGGCGATAACCGCCACCAAACTCTGGACTGTCCTGGTGAGCTCATCCAAGGCAGTCATAACGGGAGGGTCCGCGACCGGCGGAACACTGGGTGTGCCTGGAGACGGTCCCGCGTCGCTTCTCATGTCTTCTCCGACAGGAGTGCCCTGCGTCTCCGCGTACTCGGCGGGCTCAACAGTTGGCACCCTTCCTGGTGTCCCCGTTGACCGTCCCCGCCGGCCTCCCGTGGCCGCCCGACCCCGTGTTCCCCCTGCTCGTCCTCGTCTACCGCGAGCCATAAGTCAGTACTCTCTGCACGGACACACGCAAACGTTCAGTTTGCGAACTCAAATAAGGACAACAAGCTCGAATACACTAACGTTCACACGGTCTACGTCTACCCCAACGTACTTGTTACTAAACGCCACACCGTTCACGCTAATCATACTTTAATTATAATAACACGTAGGCGGAACCTCAAATTTAACCACACAAACGTACACCAAGCCCTCATCCAGTCCTTTATGCATTTACTTATAACTTTCCGCAACCAAACCAGTGTTCGCTACTCGTCCCTTGCGGGAAAAGTAGTAAAGGGGATGAGCGTTATGCTCACCTCCACGGACACCCGTTCGATTATGGCATACTAGTAACGCACCAAAGACTTACCACTCTAGTCAGGGAAAACCACCATCACAAAACTGAAGTCAAACATCCCACCGCCCATGCTAACAACACCTCAAGTACTCGCTCGAGTAAGATAAACCTCGACACGGGAAACACGTCCTCAAATTAGTAAAACACCACTGCTCGCGATATTAAAGCCTTAAGTATACTAATACGTAAGCGAAAAACTCAACAACAACCCAACCGTGCACCAGGCCTACGTCCTCTACAACCCACAACCGCGAACCCAAACACGTAAAACCAACGCTCAAACCGCACGAACGTGAACCGAGTCACACAACCGCAAACCTAAACGCACAATGAAACAAAAAAAACCAAAGAAAATGGAAGACGGCTCACTGGACCAGGCCGGTACACAACCCCTGCCATGCCACTCTCAGGGCCGGGAACCAGGTCGGGCCGTGCCCCCTACCGTGCCGGCACCCAACCCTTGCCGGGCCCCTTACCTGGCCGGCGACCAAACCCTGCTGGACCCCTTACCGGGTCGGCGTCCAAGTATTGCCGGACCCCTTGCCAGGCCGGCGTCCAGTACCTGCCGGATCCCTTACCGGGCCGGCAACCAATACATGTCGGGCCCCTTACCAGGCCGGCGTACAATACCTACCGGGCACCTTACCGGGCCGGCAACCAAACCGTCCCATTCCACCTACCGGGCCAAACCAGTGACCCCGATTTCCTAGCGGTGATAATTTCGCACTACTTACACCCGCTATGTCCACCCTAGGGTACTCGTAACTTTCCCGGCTGATAGCGACCCGTACACAAGCACGTCGCAGACAACAACCACCAAACACATAACACAGTTACGGCAAATCAAGACCGACCTCAAACACAAGCCAACACGGCCGAGTAACAACAATACACGCCCACCGGGCCAACCAACACCGAACCACGCCCACCGGGCCAATCAAGTCAAACACAAACGCCCACGGCGTCAAACAAAATCAAGACACGCCCAGCGGGCCTACCAATTCCAAAACTTTCCCCTTTTTATTTTAAAACCTCGGACTTGACATCACGCAATCACAACCCGGTCCAGGCGTCCCCGAACTACGTTGTACCGACTTGATGTCAGCACCGTCACGTTCGACTACAGGAGCGCTCCTGAGTCAACCCGCGACAGCTTAAAAAACGTTTCAAGCAGCAACAACAATCAGCAAGCCAGCAATAAAACACTACACATGCACACAAACACAAGCAGGACTCACAACACAACGGGTCTACACACGGTTCCCGACCTGCGTACCCAACGTACGACGGGACTTTATCGACTCGACTTTCCCCATCTAATTGACGCGCATTCCGAGGTGTGAAACCTCGAGCTCTGATACCAAGCTGTCACGCCCCAATTTCAGCGAACCGAACTCGGGACGCGAACATTTAAAATAATGAACACTTTGAAACCTTTTCCATTAAATCACTTTAAAATACCAGTTTAGTTCAACAAAATAATATTTACATCTCAAAATAAGTCCCAACAATTGGACAAAAACGTGGTACACGTCACTAGACTCAAGAACAACCCAGAAACCCGCTTCAAGCTCTTCAAGCTTCAGAAGCTCAGCTAGTCCAGCCTGCGAACGGTACCTGTAGGAAAAGTAGCTAGGGGTGAGCGTTCGCTCACCACCACAGATAACAGACTGACTACGGCATAATTAGCAGACAATGCCGGTAACACCCACAACAAACTCAACTCCGGGGATCACTGTCCCCAACTCAAGTACTCCGACTGACAAACACCCACGGTGACCTTACTTGACCAACTCGACACCCTGACACGTAAAGTAGACCCGACACAACGATCACGACCTCTTCCAAGGACTCAAACGACAGCTACGCAACACCAAACAAGATCACAAAGGATCGCACACCAAACAAGATCACAAAGGATCGCACACCAAACAAGATCACAAAGGATCGCATACCAGCTGCTCAGTAACCTCTCCCACTCACACGAACACGGATCAGGCTAGCCAAAGAATGCTTACAACCTGTGATACTCAAACTCGGACCAGGGCAGCCAAAGAATGCTTGCAACCTGTTGATACTCAAACTATGTCAGGCCAGCCAAAGAATGCTTGCAACCTGTTGATACTCAAACTTGGTCAGGCCAGCCAAAGAATGCTTGCAACCTGCCGGGATCCGCAACCACAATCACAAGCACAATCACAATCACAATCACAAGCAAGTTCAACAACCAGTAACAACACAGGTTCAACACTCACAGGCACTCATGGACACCAAGACACCAACAGTAAAACTCAGACTCAACAACCCCACAGGCACTCACGGCCTCCCAAGACACACCAACAGTAAAACACGGACTCAACAGCGCCACAGGCACTCACGGCCTCCCAAGGTACACCAACAGTAACTCACGAGCTCAACAACCCCACGGGCACTCACGGCCACTCAAACCACTAACAGTAAAGACACGGGTTCACAACCCCACGGGCACTCATGGCCACCCAAAACACCAAAGGTAAAGACACGGGTTCAACAACCCCACGGGCACTCATGGCCACCCAAAACACCAAAGGTAAAGACACGGGCTCAACAACCCCACGGGCACTCATGGCCACCCAAAACTCAACAATAATACACGCTTGCAACTTACCGAGACTCTAACTCGTAAGCCAGCCAAAGACACCAACCTTAGTACACGGGCGGCTCTCATGGCCACCCAAGACACAACAGTGATACACGGGCTCTCATGGCCACCCAAGACGTAAATTAAACAGTCAACCTCCGGCATGGTCATATGCCTCAAGTAATTCTAATATCGCTAAGTTCTCTGTTCCTACGACACTACTAAGTGTCACATGCTTTTCTCATAAACGCTACATTCCCGTATCATGCATTTCTAATATTCGATAACCTACTCAACCCACGACACCCCGGTGTCACATGCAATTCTACTGTTAACTTTCCCTAGTCAGGGCCGAGATCCGACTACTTTTCCCTACCTCGTGCGTGTTCTCCCAAAAGCCAACCAACGAGCTCCGGTGATGATCTCAGTCACTCACCCCGCTTTCCCTTGCCTCGGTCCGTGGCACGATCTAAAAGAACACAATTTAAAGGCACTTAACAACTCGTAGGAATAACGGAAAATCATTAAACTCGATGCCCAAACTTAACCTTGACAATGTCGATCACTCCCAAAACTTCCCAATTACTCGACATTGTCGATAAGGGACCCGTAAAGGCCCGATTCGCCCGACATGGCGAATCTGCCCGGGTTTTGTAAATGCCCTTCCGGGGCTCCAAAAATTCCCGTTTTCGTTTCTACGGTCTTAGAATAATTCAAGGGTTCCTAGGCACTCGACGGAAACGAATTCCGACTTCCGAGTCATTTAATTTGCGTTTCAAGTTTCTAAAACCCATTAATTACAACTTTTCCAATTTAATTCCAAAATTCGATCCGGTAGTGGATAAATGATCCGGGGAACGTTCTAAACCAACCGAACACAAAAACCCGATACCCGGGCATGTGGGCCCCACCCGGCCACAATTAGGAAAATTTCCTTTTCGCCCAAAAACGTTCCTAACGAACCCCAAACCCCAACCATTCATCTTTAAACAAATCTTAAACAAAACCCAACCTTAATCAAACCGTTTAAACTCAAACCCTAAAATTCAAACGTTCCAAAATGAAAATCGGTTAGGTTCTCACCGTAGGGAATGTCGATGTGAGCACGATTCTTTTATCGTTGAGACGATCGGTCGGTCGGATCGTCGGGAAAACACAAAAACTCCAACTTCTCTCCTTCCCTTTCTCTCTCTTCTTTCTCTCTCTCTAATTCTCTTTTTTTTTTCAACTAATGCCGAACACCTACTGTCCATTCAATCTTATTCTGTTTCAAAACACAATAACCATTTTATTTACAAAACTAACCTCAATCCCTTTTCTTTTATTTTAAAAACCCACCAACTATCAACTAATTACCAAACTAACACCACCACTTGTATAACATGTGGCAAGTGGGTCCCACCCATTTTTGAAAATATCTTCTAGATATTTTTCAGTCAGATTCGCGAAATTCGGCCGTCTCGGGCCCCGAACGGGCACTTTTTCCAAGAAATTACGAAACTTGGCGGGCTACAAGGAAACGGCTCAACTAAGACTACTGCGATGACGGCTAAGCTTTTTGGATCCAAAACGGTCCTCGAATGGACCAAAACGTCGCTCGGTTGACTTTTCCAGCGAAAAGTCAACATTTCCCAAAACGATCAGAAAGCTGCCCTGAGTCCCCCGGAACTCACTTTGGTCGAGAATGGGGTCAACTTAAGTCCGGTATGACACTCGGGGTCATTTTAGGTTCACTTAACTGTCAGTCTTAAAATTTTTAAATTTTCCTGTTTTTCGCAGGTTTGACTGGCGTTGACCGGGAGTGGTTATTACACCATTAAAGAGAATCTCATTGGTACCCCGTTAAGAAAAAACCAAACCTCGGACTTCCTAGTGATATCGGCTTGTCGAACAAGAAGTGCCCACATCAATTGGGAACTATGCTTGACATGGTCCGCAGCTTCCAGCAAGTGACCAAATAGAGTCTGTTCTCGAAATATTTTAATGTTTGTCGCGCCTACCACTGGTTCGAAGGTATTTGAAAATTCCTTCCAATGACATTTTTTTTAGATGTTGCATTCAAACCGAAGTTCTTCACATAAGATAAGATGCAGTTTTGGCATCTCCGTAACGTCCATTTCAATGAACTTCCGAGGTCGAGCGTGGATCCGCCTTTCTAAACGAAGATGGAAAGTTTGGGATAAATTGAATGTCGTGCGATGGAAGAGAATTTGTTGGGCTAAAGGGTGAGATTGGTGTAAAATTTATTAAGGGTATAAAAGTCATTGTGCATGTCTACATCTACATTGACTGAACAAAAAAATATATGAAACCGCACATAATAAGCCTATTTTCTCATTTTATCCGAAGACGTGTGAATGATAGACACGATTACACAAAATGATTCCATCACTGTGACAAATTGCAAGACTATATGCCAACAATAACATTACTAATTTAAAATTTAAAATTTTAAAACACAACCATTTCTTTCCAACACATATGATATATATTGTGACTATCTTTTTAATTATGAAATGGGATATGCATTCAAGATAAGAGTAAATGAGTCCGTGACTATGACAAATTGCAAGACTTTATGCAAGAAATAACATTAATTTTAAATTTTAAATTTTAAAATACAACCATTTCTTTCCAAAAGGATATAATATATATTGTCATTATCTTTTAAATTTTGAAACGGGATATGAATTCAGGATAAGAAATTGCGCGATATACATTCAGAATGCAAAAAGACGCGACCATCAGGGTTGACATAATTGTAACGCCATCATCCTATATAAATGACCAACGGAAAACCGCAACCACACTTCTACCTCTTCTATTGTACTCTAAACTCAAAACCTGCACCAACTCAAAACAAGAAGAAATGGTCTCCCCCAATGTCGGCAAAGATGTGGAAACACTGAAAACCGTCATGGTGGCCATGGCCGAACGAGGGTGGCACCTTGATAGGATGATTACTTTGTGGAGGATTTTGTTGTAGTTCCAAAAGGTAAACATCCAAATGACTCAACTACAGACAGACGTGACGAATTCCATCACTATTCTTACTCAGTTCGACGCCAGTTCATGGCCAAACACTTAAGGGGATGCTTATGATGTTCTTTTCGAACGGTTTGTCCATGTCTACGATGTTCTCGATGCTTACAAGTCTCGTGTCCCATTTAAATTCCCCTAATCTATTTTTCATGGTTTTTATTATGCTACGTCTAAGTATCTAACTAAATAAAAGGTTTTCTTGTCTGGGTTTAAGAATACATGTATGCATGTTTATTACCGTATGGTCAGTATGTCACTACTTCTACCTTTACTTCCATATACATGTATGATTGTACTGAACAAGAATGAAATGCCAACCATTCATCGGTTGGGATTGATGGTAAGTGGATTTAATAAATCAAACAAATAGTTTAGAGGTTTTTAAAGGAACACCAAATACATTATAGGGATAAAATATTACACTGGCATTCAAGTTACGTAGTATAATTAGTACTAACTAGACATCATGGAGTGTTGGAACCGAAGATCACAACAAGTGTTTCCCACATTTCATAGAATATAACCACAATAGACCCTTCCTGTAAGAACCGCTCCCAGTCAACGTCAGTCAAATCTGTGAAAAACAGGAAAATTTAAAAAATTTAAGCAGACACTTAAATGAACCCAAATTTGACCCCGATGGTCATACCGTACTTAAGTTGACCCCGATATCGACCAAACTGAGTTCCGGGGGACTCAGGGCAACTTTCTGACCAATTTGGGAAATGTTGACTTTTCGCTGGAAAAGTCAACCGAGTGACGTTTTAGTCCATTCGAGGACCGTTTTGGATCCAAAAAACTTAGCCGTTGTCGCAGCGGTCTTAGTTGAGCTGTTTCCTTGTAGCCCGTCAAGTTTTGTAATTTCTTGGAAAAAGTGCCCGCTCGGGGCCCGAAATGTCCGAATTTCGCGAGGGACCCACTTGACACATGTCAAATATGTGGTGGGGTTAGGTATTTTTGAAACAAGACAAAGATGAGTGGCTTGGGGGTGTTTGGCCATAAGGGTGTTTTTGGGGGTTTTTGGAGAGAGAAAGTAGATAGAAGGAAGAGAGAAAAGAGAAGGAGGGTTGGAGTCTTGCCACTATTCCCGTTCATCTAACCTTTGGATCGTCTCAAAGCTAAAGGAATCGAGCTCACGTCGACATTCTCTACGGTTAGCATCCAACCAAATTTCATTTTGTTAAGTTTGGAAGTTAGGGTTTGGTATGAATCTAGTAGTTCATGGTGGTATTGAGGTGTGGGGTTCGTTGGAGACGTTTTGGAGCGAGATTGGAACGTTTTCCGGTGACCGGGAGCTCAGGGAAGCTCCGGCCACCATGTAGGGTGGTCGGCCGGCCGTGTGAGGTGGCTGGCCGGAGTTGGGTGGCTGGCCGGAGCTAGGACCAGCCACCACCATGGTGAGCCGGGCCCATTTTAGCCCTAGCCACCCACAGCCAAGGTTGGCCGGGTGGGGCCCACGTGCTCGGGTGCTCGGGTTTTGTGTTCGGGTGGTTTAGGACGTTCCCCGAATCATTAATCTACAACCGGATCGAAATTTGGAATTAAATTGTAAAAAATGTAATTGACGGGTTTAGAAACTTGAAACGCTAATTAAATTACTCGGAAGTCAGAATTGGATTTCGTCGAGTGCATAGGAACCCTTGAATTATTCTAAGACCGTAGAAACGAAAACGGGAATTTTCGGAGCCCCGGAAGGGGGTTTCCAAAACCCGGGCAGATTCGCCATGTCAGGCGAATCGGGCTTTTTGTCAGGGTTACTTGTGGGTGGAAAGTTTATTAAATTCCGGTTTATGTCTGCGAACTTAAAGGTATTTAAATTGTGTTCTTATTAGATCATGGCGCAGACAGAGGCAAGGGAAAGTTGGGCGAGTGACCGAGATCACGCCGGAGCTTATTTGTGCGCTTTTGGAGAAAGCATACGAGGTAGGGAAAAGTAGCCGGATCTCGGCCCTGACTAGGGAAAGTTAACAGTAGAAATGCATGTGATACTTGGGTGTAGTGGGTTAAGTAAGTTTATCGAACTTTAGAAAGGCAAGCGACACCGGGTGGTGTCGTATGATACATGAACATATCGAACATTAGAAATGCATGTGACACTTAGTAGTGTCGTAGGAGCAGTGAACTTGTTGATATTATAATTACTGGAGGCATATGACCATGCCCGGAGGTTGATTGTGAGCATGTTGATATTAGAACTGCTGGAGGCATTGGTGATGCCCGGAGGTTGATTGTGTAGTTGCGTCTTGGGTGGCCATGAGAGCCCGTGTTTCACTGTTGGTGTCTTGGGTGGCCATGAGAACCCGTACTTTACTGTTTTTGTCTTGGGTGGCCATGAGAGCCCGTATTTTACTGTTGGAGTCTTGGGTGGCCATGAGTGCCCGTGGGGTTGTTGAACCCGTGTTATTTTACTATTGGAGTCTTGGGTGGCCATGAGTGCCCGTGGGGTTGTTGAGCCCGTAAGTTACTGTTGGTGTGTCTTGGGAGGCCATGAGTGCCCGTGGGGTTGTTGAGCTCGTGAGTTACTGTTGGTGTGTCTTGGGATGCCATGAGTGCCCGTGGGGTTGTTGAGCCCGTGAGTTACTGTTGGCGTGTCTTGGGAGGCCGTGAGTGCCCGTGGGGTTGTTGAGCCCGTGAGTTATCGTCGGTGTGTCTTGGGTGGCCGTGAGTGCCCGTAGGGTTGTTGAACCCGTGTTTCATTGTGGTGTCTTGGGTGGCCATGAGTGCATGTGGAGTGTTGAACCTGTGTTGTTGCTGTTTGTTGAACTTTGCTTGTGATTGTGATTGTGGTTACCCGAGGTTGGAGACCCGACTTTGTGTCGGGGAAGTTGCGTGAGGTGTGGCTAGCCTCCCGACAGGGATCGGGGGTAGGGGAGAGGTTGTGGGCTAGCCTCCCGACTGAGATCGGGAGAAGTTGCGCGACAGGTCCACCGCCTGACCTGACAGGGATCGGTAAAGGGCGAGAGAGTGAGGGGGTTACTGAGCAGCTGGAGTGCGATCCTTTGTGATCTTGTTTGGTGTGTGATCCTTTGTGATCTTGGGTGTTGCGTGGTTGTCTGTTGTGTCTTTGGAGGAGGTCGTCAATCGTTGTGTCGGTCTACATTACGTGTCCGAGTGTTGAGTCGGTTGAGGAAAGTAACAGTGTGTGTGTGTCAGTCGTGTTACTTGAGTTTGGAGATAGTAGTCCCCGGTATTGAGTTGTTGTTGGTGTTACCGAAATTGTCTGCTAAGTATGCCGTAGTCAGTCTGTTATCCGTGGTGGTGAGCGAACGCTCACCCCTAGCTGCTTTTCCTACGGGTACTGGTCGCAGGTTGGGCTAGGTGAGCTTCCGAAGCTTGAAGAGCTAGGAGCGGGAGTCCGGGTTTACTTTTGAGTCTAGCGACGTACACTTATTTTTTTTTATCTGCTTGTGGGACGTACTTTTGAGTTCTAAATAATTATTTTGGTTAAGTAAGTGGCGGTTTTAAAGTGTTTTATTTAAAATGTCTGAAAGGTTTTATTGTTTTAAACGTTCGCGTTCCGAGTTCGGTTTTACTGAAATTGGGGCGTGATAGCTTGGTATCAGAGCTCGAGGTTTCACACCTCGGACTGTACGTCAATTAGGTGGGGAGAGTCGAGTCAATGAAGTCCCGTCGTGCGTTGGGTACGCAGGTTGGAACCGTGTGTAGACCCGTTGTGTTTTGAGTCATGTTTGTGTTTGTGTGTATGTGCAGTGTTTTATTACTGGCATACTGATTGTTTGTTGCTGCGTGAAACATTTTTAAGTTGTCGCGACTCGACTCAAGAGCGCTCCTGTAGTCGAACGTGACGGTGTTGACATCAATGGGTACAATGTAGTTTGGGGACGCCTAGACCGAGTTGTAACTACGTGATGTCAAGAAATAAAGTTTTATAATGAAAAGGAAAGGTTTTAAAAATTGTTTGGCCCTGTGGGCGTACTTTGAAATTGGTTGGCCCGGTGGGCGTGTTTTGATTTTGATTGGCCCTGTGGGCGTGTTTTGATTTTGGTTGGCCCAGTGGGCGTGATTCGCTGTTGGTTGGCCCGGTGGGCGAGTGGGTTTATGATTGAGGTTGGGGAGGCTTGTGTTTGGTCTTGAATTGTTGTACGTGTGTGGGTAAATTGTGAGTCGAGCGTGTGTGTCGTTCCAGGTTTCTTTTGAGGTTAAAAAGGAGTAAGGGTCGAGTTTGAAACGTTTTTGGAAAACTAGCCTGCGCGTGTGTCACGGACCCTGTCACGGATCCGTGACGGAGTAACGCGTTTTGGCCATTTTAGAGCCTTCGTCACGGCACCGTGACCCCAACCGTGATGGGGTCTGTCACGGGTCTATGACCCCTGTGGTTGCCACCGTCTTGTTTACGCAGTTTTCGTGTTGTTGTTGCGTGACTTGGTGCACGTTTGTGCGGTCTATTTGAGGTCTCTTTGCGTGTTATTATAATTAAAGTATTAATGGCGCGAGCAGTGTGACGTTTAGTAACGAGTGCGCTAGAGATAGACGTAGGCCGTGTGAACGATAGTATTTTGAGCATGTCGTCGTTGTATAAATTCGTAAACTAAACGTTTGCGTGTATCCGTGCAGAGGATACCGACACATGGCTCGGGGCAGACGAGGACGATCATCCGGGACACGGGGACGGGCGCTCGCGCGAGGCAGGCGGGGACGGTCAGTAGGGACACCAGGACGGGTGCCCACCGTTAAGACCGTTTAGTACGCGGAGGCCCAGGGTACTCCTGTCGGAGAAGACAGGAGGAGCGACGCGGGACAATCTACGGGCACGCCCAGCGTCCCGCCGGTCGCAGACCCTCCCACTATGACCGCCCTGGACGAGCTGACCAGGACAGTGCAGAGTTTGGTGGCGATCATCGCCAGTAGAGAGTCGGCATCGCCAGCTCCGGAGGCAGCAACGGTCCTAGCGAGGCCCGTCCAGGCCGAAGACCATACGGCCCGGACACTGCTGGACTTCCTGAAGCTCGGCATACCCACATTTGTCGGGGAGCCAAACCCAGACCTAGCCGAGAGATGGCTGGAGCAGGTCACGCGGGACCTGGACACCTCAGGTATCGAGGATGGCCGCAGAAAAGTGTCATTTGCAGCTCATCAGCTGAGGGACAACGCCTACCACTGGTGGGGGCGTGTGAGGGACAGAGTCGGACATGACTACGATGTCTTCCAGACGGTCTTTCTGGCGCAGTATTTCCCCGAGTCGGCTCGGGTGGACCGACATCGGCAGTTCCTGGAACTGCAGCAGGAGGGGATGTCAGTGGCGGAGTACGAGGCCAGATTCACGGCCCTGACCAGATTCGCGCCAGAAATGGTGGCGACAGAGCAGAACCGTTACCTGCGGTTCGAGGGGGGACTGAGGCCGGTGATTCGGGATTGAGTCCTCGCCTTGAGGTTGCGGGTGTACTTAGAGCTCGTGGACACTGCAGCGATAGTGGAGCAGGGTATCCGGGATGCGGCCAGGACCCGTGAGGTTCGACAGCGGCCGACCAGCTTTGCGGGGCCGTCCGAGTCACGAGACCCGAGGAGACAAAGGACCACAGGGTTCTTTCAACCACATGCTCAGCAGGGTGGAGCGAGACAGATGGGGTCTGTGGCGTCAGTGGGGCCAGTCGCCTCAGAGAGGGGGCCGACATGTTTTACCTGCAGGCAGCGAGGCCACTTTCATCGAGAGTGTCCGATGGGAGTAGGGAATGCGGGGCTACTAGCGACCCGCCGGGCAGGCCAGGTGTCACGGGACCACAAGACCACCCTCTTGGATCCGTGCGGCTTGCCTCCTTACACAAGTCTTTCCCTAGACTTTGTAAGCCAAAGCGATCAGCCTTCAACGTTGCGGAAGCGTCTTAGGGAATGAGCCACGAACAAGCAACAATAGAAAGGTAGAAGAAGAGAGTTGGTGCTCAAGAGGGAGCGTTTTTCAGATTGTATTGAGAGTGAAAATGAGTACAAAAGTAAGTGTGTTTACAAGGCTAATGAGCCCTCTATATATACTAGTACAAGAGATCTAAATATGGAAACAAGAATAAATGAAATGCCTTTAATGCATTGATTCCTTGGTCAAAGACTATCCCTTGATCCTTGCCAAGTCTTGTAACTCCCATTGACCCTTGATTCTTGCTCCTTGTCTCTACCATCTAGAAGGGCGCCAATCATGGCCATGTCTAGGTTCGTTGCACCTTGACCATGCCAAACGTCCAAGTTGGCCATGTCAAGGCTCCTTGGCCCTTGACCATGCCAACCTTGTTGCGCACCCATTGCTTGGCCTTGCTCTTCCTCTTGGCCACCAAATTGGGCCGAGTCCACCTCGCCTCCATCACATGTCATGCACATGCTAAGCTCGCTGCCCCCATGTGCCATGCCCACGCCAAGGACCGAGTCCATCTCGCTGCCCATCCGTGCCATGCATATGCCATGGTCCAAGCTCTTCTCGGCCCCATCATACGCCATGCACATGTCAAGGACCATGCTGATTTTTGGTCCGTGACATCCTCCCCCACCAAAACGAAGCATCGTTCCGATGCTCGGGTTCCCCTTGCTCCATGCTCGGTTGCCCTTCTTCGCCTTGTGGTTGCCTCCCTTCATGACACAATCCGCATTGGTGTTACCCAACGGATCATGCCCCCACAAGTCCTCGCCCAAGGCACTTGTGTGCTCCACCGTCTCTTCATCTTGAGAAGGTGTGAGTCTTGGTACCAACTTCTTGGACAGCCCACAAGACGGAGTGCCTTTGGACTCGACCAAAAGTTCGCCTACCAAGAACGAAGGTCCTCCTTTCTTCTTCACCCCTTTGTCACCCATGGTGACCCCAAGAAATGTAGAAGAAGAACAATGCTTAGAATCAAAATATGAATTAATTGACTCAAGCACTTTACCTTCATGTTCATCTTGAACTCGCCCTTTTGTTGTCCCAACGAAGTACGAACTATGGATGCCATCTTCATCATGCCACCCTTTCGCCTCTTCTTGTACAACTCGATGCCCTTCAAGATCGTGCTCCAAAGAAGGCCCATGTAAGTTGCGATCCTCTATCATAGCACCCAATAGCTTGGCCCGACCCAAAGGATCTACCTTCGCGTAATGCCTATGATAGAGACCCAACAACACACGACTCTTCTTCTTGTGCACATTCGTTGAGAAGTTGTCGTCCCTCCTCAACACCCTCAACCACTTGACCCTCATGGTGCGCGGCTTGACCTTTTGGATGACCTTCCTCTTGGTCACATCCAATCTGGTTTTTGCCCCACCATCGTTGGCTACAAGTGTCTTTGCTTCAACATGTCCCAACAAGTCCCCACAAAGGTTCCTTGGTTGAACATTCGAAAGCACCAATGGTACAAGCTCCTTGACATCATCCTTGTCAAGCCTTGGTGGTAGCTTCTTGGGCAGCCCACAAGACGGTATGTCTTTGGACTCGTCCAAAAGCTCCCCCACCAAGGTAGGAACTTCCCCATCACCCTGTGCATCTCCAAGAAAGGTAGAAGAAGAGGAATCATAATCAAAGCTTGAATAAACTTGCATTATATTACCTCTTATGACCTTGTCTTCGAGTCGTATTTCACATGGCTTCCCCTCCACTTGGGTTTCCACTTTGTTCACCATCACCATGGTTGAACACTCCACGGGCTCTTTGAGACCCACCTCATCGGTTGCCTCAAAGTCCATGTCCAAGTCCGAAGCACCCTCATCCTCAAAGGCCTCCATTTGGACTTCATTTGCTTCGGGCTCCACATCTATGGAATCTACCCCCTTTGGTCGCCCATCCTGCGCTACAACCTTTGGGAGCATCCCCGCATCCCAAGTTGCCTCTTGCGTTTCCGGCGTGACCACCATAGCTGATAATCTCAAGCTAGGCTTCTTCGGGCAATCTCGCATCAAATGTGAGCCCCCATCGCAAATAAAACAATATAAACCTCGATTAAGGAGACTAGAATTACCCGGTTTGGATGGCATCTCCACCGGAACATCTCTCCTTGGTCGTCCTTCCTGCGCTACACCCTTTGAAAGCTTCCCCACTTTCAAAGTTGCCTCTTGCGTTCCCGGCACGACCTCCATAGCCTTCTTGCTATTTTCGATTGGGCAATCCCTCCGCAAATGAGGTCCGTCACAATGATAGCACTTCCTTTTGGGATTACCTCTCTCGGATGGCCCCATGCCACTCCTAGGCCTATCCCCACGAAAGCCTTCATGTTTCTCCTCAAAACGCTGCCCACTTCGTCCTCCAAGCAAGATGTGCTTGTTGGACTCCGTGAACCCAATCTTCCCTTCCACAACACCCTTCAAAAGAGAAAGTTTTTCCTCGAAAGAAGAATCAACAAAATGAGAAGATTGTTCACGGGACTTACTTAGCTTTTTGGTGTTCACTCGGTACACATCACGACCGCTAGCTTCCACCTCCATAACCATCTCTTGTTCGACCTTAACTTGTTCTTGAACCTGGCTCTGATACCACTTGTCACGGGACCACAAGACCACCCTCTTGGATCCGTGCGGCTCGCCTCCTTACACAAGTCTTTCCCTAGACTTTGTAAGCCAAAGCGATCAGCCTTCAACGTTGCGGAAGCGTCTTAGGGAATGAGCCACGAACAAGCAACAATAGAAAGGTAGAAGAAGAGAGTTGGTGCTCAAGAGGGAGCGTTTTTCATATTGTATTGAGAGTGAAAATGAGTACAAAAGTAAGTGTGTTTACAAGGCTAATGAGCCCTCTATATATACTAGTACAAGAGATCTAAATATGGAAACAAGAATAAATGAAATGCCTTTAATGCATTGATTCCTTGGTCAAAGACTATCCCTTGATCCTTGCCAAGTCTTGTAACTCCCATTGACCCTTGATTCTTGCTCCTTGTCTCTACCATCTAGAAGGGCGCCAATCATGGCCATGTCTAGGTTCGTTGCACCTTGACCATGCCAAACGTCCAAGTTGGCCATGTCAAGGCTCCTTGGCCCTTGACCATGCCAACCTTGTTGCGCACCCATTGCTTGGCCTTGCTCTTCCTCTTGGCCACCAAATTGGGCCGAGTCCACCTCGCCTCCATCACATGTCATGCACATGCTAAGCTCGCTGCCCCCATGTGCCATGCCCACGCCAAGGACCGAGTCCATCTCGCTGCACATCCGTGCCATGCATATGCCATGGTCCAAGCTCTTCTCGGCCCCATCATACGCCATGCACATGTCAAGGACCATGCTGATTTTTGGTCCGTGACACAGGGCACGAAGTCGAGAGCCGACGAGACAAGTTGTTTCCGGTGCGACCGGGTTGGACACACTATTGCATGGTGCCGTGAGCCATTGGGGGCAACGTCAGCGCAGCGGCCACAACAGTCGTATACCGTGCAGTCGCCCAGAGGTCGCCCGCGTTAGAGTCAGCAGTCGAGGTTCTCACAGCCGTCCACGAGCGTGCCAACTCCGAGACAGCAGCAGGGATCTGGGTATCCCGCAATCAGTGCGCCGGGTCAGAGGCAGCAGGCGTTAGAGGGAAGAGTGTACGTAGTTACCGACTCCCGGGCCCCAGGATCCACTACCTACCGCGAGACCTTTCAGGGTTCGTATTTATTGTATCAATTATGGGCATTATTCTTGTTTGATACCGGGGTGTCGCACTAGTTTATTTCGTTGAGTTGTACTGAGAGGTTGGAGCGGAGTTTAGAGCCGTTGAGTCCACCCCTATACCTGGACACCCTAGTTGGGGGTGATGTGTTGTTGACTAGGGTATGTCGTTCTTGCGAAACTAGAGTCGCAGACTGTCCTTGCCCTCGTGACCTTCTCGTGCTGGAAATGATGACCTTTGTCGTGATCTTGGGAATGTATTGGCTGGCGAAGTACCGAGCCAATATCGACAGCGTCCCGCTGGATTTATTGCAACCATTGCGGGTTGCACAGTGGAAATGGGGGCACGTCACGATGTATTTCGTGAGCGGTTAGCCTAGTTCGCCTACAACAATAGCTTTCAGGCCAGTATCATGATGGCACCACCGTTCGAAGCGTTGTGTGGTAGGCCGTGTCGATCGCCCGTGTGCTGGGCAGAAGTTAGAAATGAGGGTTTACTGGGTCTAGAACTAGATCGAGAGACAGCAGATTCGGTAGGAGCTATGCTGACAGACGGCACCGACCTCTCGAGTCAGCAGTCGGTGACCATGTATCCTTGGAGGTGAGTCCGAAAGGTGGACTGGTGCGTTTCAACCGCGGCAAAGGCGGGTTAGCCCCGCGGTGTGTTGGGCTTTCGAGGTCTTAAGCGGAGTGGGAGCAGTTGCATACCGACTTGCGCTGCCACCGCAGCTTGGGAATATCCACGTTTCCCAGTTGCGAAAGTATATGCGGACCCCTCGCACGTCATTGAGTGGACGGATATTGAGGTAACGGATGATGTCTCGTTTGAGGAGAAACCAATTTGGGGAATGGATCCACGGGAGCAGTTCTTGCGCGGAAAGGTTATCCGTTTAGAACAGGTGCAGTGGCGGCACCACGAGGCCGAGTCGACTTGGGAACGCGAGGACGAGGTTCGCGCGAAGTACCCCGATCTGTTCGACTCCTGAGGTGCGTTGTCTTAAATTTCGCGGACGAAATTCCCTTAAGGGGGGTAGATTGTAAGAACCGCTCCCAGTCAACCCTAGTCAAATCTGCGAAAAACAGGAAAATTTTAAAAATTTAAGCAGACACTTAAATGAACCCAAATTTGACCACGAGGGTCATACCGGACTTAAGTTGACCCCGATATCGACCAAAGTGAGTTTTGGGGGACTCAGGGCAACTTTCAGACCAATTTGGGAAATGTTGACTTTTCGCTGGAAAAGTCAACCGAGCGACGTTTTGGTCCATTCGAGGACCGTTTTGGATCCAAAAATCTTAGCTGTCGTCGCAGCGGTCTTAGTTGAGCCGTTTCCTTATAGCCCGTCAAGTTTCGTAATTTCTTGGAAAAAGTGCCCGTTCGGGGCCTGAAACGTCCGAATTTCGCGAATCTGATTGGAAAAAATCTTATAGATATTCTTTCAAAAAGGTGTGGGACCCACTTGACACATGTCAAATATGTGGTGTGGTTAGGTATTTTTGAAACAAGACAAAGATGAGTGGCTTGGGGGTGTTCGGCCATAAGGGTGTTTTTGGGGGGTTTTTGGAGAGAGAAAGTAGATAGAAGGAAGAGAGAAGAAGAGAGAAAAGAGAAGGAGGGTTGGAGTCTTGCCACTATTCTCGTTCATCTAACCTTTGGATCGTCTCAAAGCTAAAGGAATCGAGCTCACGACGACGTTCTCTACGGTGAGCATCCAACCAAATTCCATTTTGTTAAGTTTGGAAGTTAGGGTTTGGTATGAATCTAGTAGTTCATGGTGGTATTGAGGTGTGGGGTTCGTTGGAGACATTTTGGAGCGAGTTTGGAACGTTTTCCGGTGACCGGGAGCTCGGGGGAGCTCCAACCACCATGTAGGGTGGCCGGCCGGAGTTGGGTGGCTGGCCGAAGCTAGGACCAGCCACCACCATGGTGAGCCGGGCCCATTTTAGCCCTAGCCACCCACGGCCAAGGTTGGCCGGGTGGGGCCCACGTGCTCGGGTGCTCGGGTTTCATGTTCGGGTGGTTTAGGACGTTCCCCGAATCATTAATCTACAACCGGATCGAAATTTGGAATTAAATTGTAAAAGTTGTAATTGACGGGTTTAGAAACTTGAAACGCTAATTAAATTACTCAGAAGTCAGAATTGGATTCCGTCGAGTGCATATGAACCCTTTAATTATTCTAACACTGTAGAAATGAAAACGGGAATTTTCGGAGCCCCGGAAGGGCGTTTCCAAAACCCGGGCAGATTCGCCATGTCGGGCGAATCGGGATTTTCCGGGTCCATTATCGACAATGTCGAGTAATTGGGAAGTTTGGGAGTGATCGACATTGTCAGGGTTACTTTTGGGCGGCAAGTTTATTAAATTCTGGTTTATGTATGCGAACTTAAAGGTATTTAAATTCTGTTCTTATTAGATCGTGCCGCAGACATAGGCAAGGGAAAGCTGGGCGAGTGACCGAGATCACGCCGGAGCTTATTTGTGCGCTTTTGGAGAAAGCATACGAGGTAGGGAAAAGTAGCCGGATCTCGGCCCTAACTAGGGAAAGTTAACAGTAGAAATGCATGTGATACTTGGGTGTAGTGGGTTAAGTAAGTTTATCGAGCTTTGGAAAGGCAAGCGACACCGGGTGGTGTCGTATGATACATGAACATATCGAACATTAGAAATGCATGTGACACTTAGTAGTGTCGTAGGAGCAGTGAACTTGTTGATATTATAATTACTGGAGGCATATGACCATGCCCGGAGGTTGATTCTGGGCCTGTTGATATTAGAACTGCTGGAGGCATTGGTGATGCCCGGAGGTTGATTGTGTAGTTGCGTCTTGGGTGGCCATGAGAGCCCGTGTTTCACTGTTGGTGTCTTGGGTGGCCATGAGAACCCGTACTTTACTGTTTGTGTCTTGGGTGGCCATGAGAGCCCGTATTTTACTGTTGGAGTCTTGGGTGGCCATGAGTGCCCCTGGGGTTGTTGAACCCGTGTTATTTTACTATTAGAGTCTTGGGTGGCCATGAGTGCCCGTGGGGTTGTTGAGCCCGTGAGTTACTGTTGGTGTGTCTTGGGAGGCCATGAGTGCCTGTGGGGTTGTTGAGCCCGTGAGTTACTGTTGGCGTGCCTTGGGAGGCCGTGAGTGCCCGTGGGGTTGTTGAGCCCGTGAGTTATCGTCGGTGTGTCTTGGGTGGCCGTGAGTGCCCGTAGGGTTGTTGAACCCGTGTTTCACTGTGGCGTCTTGGGTGGCCATGAGTGCATGTGGAGTGTTGAACCTGTGTTGTTGCTGTTTGTTGAACTTTGCTTGTGATTGTGATTGTGGTTACCCGAGGTTGGAGACCCGACTTTGTGTCGGGGAAGTTGCGTGAGGTGTGGCTAGCCTCCCGACAGGGATCGGGGGTAGGGGAGAGGTTGTGGGCTAGCCTCCCGACTGAGATCGGGAGAAGTTGCGCGACAGGTCCACCTCCTGACCTGACAGGAATCGGTAAAGGGCGAGAGAGTGAGGGGGTTACTGAGCAGCTGGAGTGCGATCCTTTGTGATCTTGTTTGTGTGTGATCCTTTGTGATCTTGGGTGTTGCGTGGTTGTCTGTCGTGTCTTTGGAGGAGGTCGTCAATCGTTGTGTCGGTCTACATTACGTGTCCGAGTGTTGAGTCGGTTGAGGAAAGTAACAGTGTGTGTGTGTGTCAATCGGGTTATTTGAGTTTGGGGATAGTAGTCCCCGGTGTTGAGTTGTTGTTGGTGTTACCGGCATTGTCTGAATTTGTTTGGAAACATAATAACAACACCTTAAATTCTTGTTCTTCTTTACATTTTAGATTAAAACCCTTTACAATAAAACTTTAAACAAGACTGAAAATCATGCTTTGTTCTATTCCTTTCCATTTCCCAAGTTCTAATCCGTCCCAACCAGATCCAGAACAGAAAACGTTCTATCACCGACCAGATCTGAACAAACTCGGGAAAGGGAAAATAAAAGAAGAAGGACGAGATCGGATTGGGTCCGGCCGACCACCGGCGACGCCGTTATCGGCCGAGGTTCCACGGGCCGAGAACTCACCGTAAAGAAACGGTGGCGGGCGGTGGAGAGCGACGGTGGGAGCAGCGGTGGGGTGCGTCTGACGGAGAAGAAGGACAGGCGAGGGACGGACTTGCTCTTGGGGCTTCTTCCGACCGAAAAACGAGACCGGCCTGGACGGAGAGAGGCACGGCTCAGCACCGTGGCCGCCGAGCTCGTGACGACCCGTGAGACCGTGAGGAAGGGAAAGGTAACGGCGGCGACGAACGGTTTTGGACGGAGAAGGAGAAGAGACTTGGTCGGAAAGGGTGAGGAGGATGGGTACGAGGGTGGTGAGGGAGGTGGCGGCCGGAAACGCCGTGGCCGGCGAGCTCGAGATGAACCAGAGAGGGAGAGAGGGGACTGGATCGAGAGAGAAGAGAGGGTGGGAGGTGGTCTGGCTGCGCGTTTCTAACTTTGAAACCCTAGGGTTTTAGCTTATAAGGGGCGCGCGTTTGGGCCGGCCCTCTCGGTCCTCAGACAAAAAAATGGGCTCAAGCCCAAGTGAGAGGAAAGGGGCCTGCTGCTGGCCGAGTCTGGCCTGCCCAGCTCTTTTTTTTTTGCACTTGTTTCAAAAATCTACCTTCAGGTTTTCGGATTGCAATTTAATACCCTTTTGAAGCGAAGCGGGTTTTACAATCTACCCCCCTTAAAGGAATTTCGCCCACGAAATTTAAAACAGACGTACCTCGGGAAACGAACAAGGCGGGATACTTCGCGCGAACCTCGTCCTCGCGCTCCCAAGCTGATTCAGCCCCGTGGTGCTTCCACTGCACTCGTACCAAGCGGATAATCTTGCCTCCCCGCAGAATCTGCTCCCGTGTGTCCATGATCCGAACTGGCTGCTCCTCATAGGAGACATCATCAGCCACCTCGATATCAGTCCACTCAATGACGTGGGAGGGGTCTGCGTTGTACTGCCGCAACTGAGACACGTGGAAGACGTTATGGACTCTCCCAAGTTGCGGTGGCAACGCTAGATGATAAGTCATTGTTCCCACTCTGCCTAAAATCTCGAACGGGCCAATGTACCTCGGAGCCAACTTGCCCCCGCTGCGCCTGAACCGCACCTGGCCCTTCCTCGGGCTCACCTTCAGGAACACGTAATCCCCGACTGCAAACTCAAGGGGTCGACGTCGCCTGTCGGCATAACTCTTATGCCGGCTCTGCGCGGTCCTCAACCGATCGCGGATCAAGGCGACTTTCTCCGTCGTCTCTCTGACAAGATCTGGCCCCAACAGAGTCTTGTCCCCCACCTCTGCCCAACATACTGGTGACCGACACGGCCTCCCATACAACGCTTCGAAAGGTGCCATCCCGATACTGGCCTGGAAGCTGTTGTTGTAGGCGAACTCGGCCAACGTCAGGTGGGTCTCCCAAGATCCCCTAAAATCCAGCACACATGCTCGTAGCATGTCCTCCAAGATCTGGATAGTGCGCTCGGATTGACCGTCTGTATGGGGATGATGCGCTGTACTGGGTAGCACCTCGGTCCCCAATGCCTTCTGCAGACTCGGCCAAAACCTGGACGTGAAGCGGGGATCCCTGTTAGACACTATCGACACCGGGACACCGTGGAGACGCATTATCTCCTGAACATACAAGCTGCTCAACTTGTCGACTGGGTCGGTCATCCTCATAGCCAGGAAGTGGGCCGACTTGGTCAACCGGTCGACTACCAGCCACACGGCGTCGTTCCCCTTCGGTGATCTCGGCAGCCCACACACGAAATCCATGGTAATATGCTCCCACTTCCACTGAGCGATCGGGAGTGGCTGTAACAATCCTGCGGGACGCTGATGCTCGGCCTTCACCTGCTGACAGACGAGACATCTCGACACAAACTCTGCGACTGCCCTCCGCATCCCGCGCCACCAGTAGTGCCGTCTGAGGTCACGGTACATCTTGGTGCCCCCCGGGTGCACTGTAAGACGTGAATGATGTGCCTCTCGCAACACGTCGTCTCTACTGTTAACCGGTACGAACAGCCCCCCGCGGTACCGTAAGCCCCAGTCGGTGCTATTCTCCCAGCCTACTACCTCGTCACCCCTGACGACTCTCTCGCAGATCTCTGACGCTTCGACGTCCTCCGTATGCGCCTCCAACACCCGGGCGAGCAGTGAGGGCTGAGCCACTAATGAGCACACGGCCACGCCGCCAGTAATCTCCTCCAGCTCAAGCCCAAACGTGTTCAGCTCCCCCATCATGTCCCACTCTCGGACTGATATGCTGGCGAGGCTCGGAGTCGACTTCCTACTCAAGGCGTCGGCGACCACGTTCGCCTTGCCCGGATGGTAGTGTAGCTCGAAGTCGTACTCCTCGAGTAGCTCCATCCACCGTCGCTGACGCATGTTCAGGTCTCGCTTGGAAAATATGTACTTGAGGCTCTTGTGATCCGATAACACCTGAAACCCCTCGCCATACAGATAATATCGCAAGCTCTTTAGCGCAAACACGACTACTGCTAGCTCCAAGTCGTGGGTAGGATAGTTGCGCTCGTGCGTCTTCAGCTGCCTGGAGCCATAAGCCCCAACTCTGCCCAACTGCATCAGCACGCAGCCCAGTCCCTCTCCGGACGCATCACAGTAGACATCATAACAGATACCTCGCTCGGGCACCACTAACACTGGAGCTGTAGTCAGCCGAGTCTTCAACTCCGCGAATGCACGCTCACAGTCCTCTGTCCACACAAACCCGACTCCCTTGCGCGTCAACAGAGTCATCGGTGCGGCTAGTCGAGCAAAGTCCTGGACGAATCGGCGATAGTAGCCTGCCAACCCAGAAAGCTGCGGATCTCGAAGACACTCGTGGGTCGTGCCCACTTCAAGACTGCGTCGATCTTCGACGGATCGACCAGGATACCGTCACGGGACACGATGTGGCTGAGGAATCTCACCTCAGAGAGCCAGAACTCGCACTTCTCCCGGTTGGCATACAGCTGATGCTCGCGCAGTAGTGTCAGAACAGCCCTCAGATGTGACTGATGCGCCGCCTCGTTCTGAGAATATATCAGGATGTCGTCCACAAACACCACCACAAACTGATCTAGGTACGGCCGGAAGATGCTGTTCATCAGGTCCATGAACGCTACAGGTGCGTTCGTCAGTCCGAATGGCATTACTAGGAACTCGTAGTGCCCATAGCGTGTCCGGAATGCAGTCTTTGCGACGTCCCCCTCGCGGACTCGCAACGGATAATAACCGGACCACAAATCGATCTTCGAGAAGTAGGTCGCCCCCTCAACTGGTCGAACAAATCATCGATCCT
Organism: Erodium maritimum; assembly: GCA_963921825.1. NCBI lineage: Eukaryota > Viridiplantae > Streptophyta > Magnoliopsida > Geraniales > Geraniaceae > Erodium > Erodium maritimum. The sequence goes on from OY997592.1 coordinate 26,598,196, forward strand.
CGGCATCGGGTATCGGTTCTTCACCGTAACCCGGTTCAGCTTCCGGTAATCTATACACATCTGTAGCTCTCCACTCTTCTTTTTCACGAAGAGTGCTGGTGCTCCCCACGGCGATGCACTCGGACGGATAAACCCCTTCTGTTGAAGCTTCAGCTCAATCAACTCTGCCGGCGCAAACCTGTACGGCACCATCGATATCGCCGCCGTTCCCGGCACCAGGTCAATCCCGAACTCCACCTCACGAACCGGTGGCAACCCGCTCAACTCCTCAGGAAAGACGTCTGGGAACTCGCATACCACTCGTGGTAACTCTCGGCTCTGCACAACCGATACTTCCTCCTCTGCGGACAACGCCGACAGGAGGACCCCGCTCTTACTACCCAGAACACACGTCACCTTCGTACCACCCACTGACACTGTCACTCGTCGTCTGTAGCAGTCGATATTGGCTCGGTACTTCGACAGCCAATCCATACCCAAGATCACATCAAAGGTCGTCATTCCCAGCACGAGAAGATCACCAGGGCAAGGACAGTCTGCGACTCTAATCTCACAGGCACGACATACTTTAATCAACGATGCACCACCCCCAACTAGGGTGTCCAGGCATAAGGGTGGACTCAACGGCTCTAAGCTCAACCCCAACCTCTCGGCACAACCCGACGAAATAAAAGAGTGCGACGCCTCGGTATCAAACAAGAATAAAGCCCATAAATGATACAATAAACACGTACCCTGGATGGTCTCGCGGTACGTGCTAGGTCCTGGGGCTCTGGAGTCGGTGACTGCATACACTCTCCCCTGCGAGGCCTGCTGCCTCTAACCCGGCGCACTGGCCGCTGAATACCCGTGACTCTGCTGCTGTCTCGGAATCGGTGCGCTCGTAGAAGGATGTGATGGTCTGGACTGCTGACCCTGAAGAGGACGACCCCTGAGCGAATGTACTGTCCGCGACTGCTGCGGTCGCTGCGCTGACGTTGCCCTCGACGGCTCACGGCACCATGCAATGGTGTGCCCAACCCGGCCGCATCGAAAACAGCCGATCTCGTAGGCCCTCGACTCCGTGCCCTGGCTGGTACGACTGGTCGCTGGCAGCGCCGTAGGCCCTCCTTCTATCGGGCACTCGCGACGGAAGTAGCCTCGCTGCCCGCAGGTAAAGCAAGTCAGCGCCCTCTCTGGCGCGACTGGCCCAACTTCTGCTACTGACCCCCGCTGTCTCGCTCCACCCTGATGAGTCGGTGGTCGGAAGGACCCCGTGGTCCTCTGTCTCCGCGAGTCTCGTGAGTTGGACGGCCCTACGAAGCTGATCGGTCGCTGTCGGACCTCACGGGCCCTGGCTGCATCCCGGATGCCCTGCTCCACTGTAGCCGCGGTGTCCACGAGGTCGGTGTACTTCCGCAGCCTCAAAGCGAGAACCTGGCTCCGAATCCCCAGCCTCAGTCCTCTCTGGAACCGTAGGCAACGGTTCTTCTCGCTCATCACCATCTCCGGTGCGAATCTGGCCAAGGCTGTGAATCTGGCCTCGTACTCTGCTACTGTCATCCCCTCCTGCTCCAGGTCTAGGAACTGCCGATGTCGCTCCAGCCGAGCCGACTCGGGAAAGTACTGTTCCAGAAAAACTGTCTGGAAGATGCTGTAGTCATAACCGACCATGTCCTTCACACGCCCCCACCAGTGGTAGGCGCTGTCTCTCAGCTGATGGGCCGCGAAGGACACTCTACGACGGCCGTCCTCGACACCCGATGTATCCAGGTCTCGCGTGACCTGATCTAGCCACCTCTCAGCTAGGTCGGGGTTCGGCTCCCCGACAAAAGTAGGTATCCCGAGCTTCAAGAAGTCTAGCAGTGCTCGGGATGTATGATCCTCTGTCTAACCGGGTCTCACTGGGACCACGGCTGCCTCAGGTGCTGGTGAAGCCGACTCTCGGTTGGCGATGACCGCCACAAAACTCTGGACCGTCCTGGTCAGCTCATCCAGGGCAGCCATGACGGGAGGGTCTGCGACGGGCGGAACGCCGGGTGTGCCTGCAGACGGCCCCGCGTCGCTTCTCCTGTCTTCTCCGACAGGAGTGCCCTGCGCTTCCGCGTGCTCGGCGGGCTCAACGGTTGGCACCCTTCCCGGTGTCCCCGCTGATCGTCCCCACCGGCCCCGCGTGGGCGCCTGACCCCGTGCTCCCGATGCTCGTCCGCGTCTACCGCGAGCCATAGTCAGTATCCTCTGCACGGATACACGCAAACGTTCAGTTTGCGAACCCAAATAAACACAACAAGTTCAAGTACGCTAACGTTCACACGGGCTAAGTTTACTATAGCGCGTATATCACTAATATGCCACGCCGCTCACGCTATTAATACTTTAAATATTAGTATTAGTAAAAGAAACCTCAAAGAGACCGCACTAGCGTGCACTAAAACATGCAACGATAACCCAACCACACAGCGAAACAACAACACAATCAAATCGACAACTCAAGACCGACCTCAACCACAAGCCAACACGACCGAGTAACAACAATACACGCTCATTGGGCCAACTAAAGTCACACACGCCCACCGGGCCAACCAAACCCAAAACACGCCCACAGGGCCAACCAATTTTAAAACCTTTTTCCACTCCATTAAAAATCTCATTTCTTGACATCAGGTAGTTACAACCCCGTCCAGGCGTCCCCGAACTATGTTGTAGCCACTTGATATCAACACCGTCACGCTCGACCACAGGAGCGCTCCTGAGTCGAGTCGTGACAGTTTAAAAATGTTTCACGCAGCAACACACAAACACTGTGCCAGTAACCCCGTACTGCACAAGCACAAAACAAAACAGGACTCAACTCCTAACGGGTCTACACACGAGTTCCGACTTGCGTACCCAACGTAGGACGGGACTCTACTGACTCGACTCTCCCACCTAATTGACGTGCAGTCCGAGGTGTGAAACCTTGAAGCTCTGATACCAAGCTGTCATGCCCCAATTTCAGCGAACCGAACTAGGGACGCGAACGTTTAAAAAGTTACAACACTTGAAACATGTTTTCATTAAATCACTTAAAAAGCCAGTTTAGTTCCACCAAAGAATATTATTTACATCTCAAAAAATATTAGTCCCACACTTGGACAAAACGAGGTACACGTCACTAGACTCAAAACACCCAACAACCCGCTTCAAGCTCTTCAAGCTTCAGAAGCTCACCTAGTCCAGACTGCGAACGGTACCTGTAGGAAAAGCAGCTAGGGGTGAGCGTTCGCTCACCACCACCGATAACGGACTGACTACGGCATACTTAGCAGACAAAGCCGGTGACACCAACAACGACTCAAAAGACACACACACGACCCAAACTTTCCTCAACTGACTCAACATTCGGACACGTGGTGTAGACCCCACACTACGATCGACGACCTCCTCCAAGACCCGACTGACAACCACGCAATACCAAACAAGATCACAAAGGATCGCAAACCGGCTGCTCAGTAACCAATCTCTGTATCTCGCCCTTTCCGATCCCAGTCGGTACAGGCGGTCCACCTGTCGCGCAACTTCTCCCGATCCCAGTCGGGAGGCTAACCCACAACCTCTCCGCTTCACCCGATCCCAGTCGGGTGGTTAGCCACACTCGTGCGTCCTTCCCCCGATCCCAGTCGGGGAGCTAGCCCACAACCCCTCCGCTTCTCCCGATCCCAGTCGGGAGGCTAGCTACACCACACAACCTCCACCAGTATCAAGTAACCAATCACAATCACAAACAAGTTCAAACAGACAGTAACGACACCGGTGACAACTCCACTGGCACTCAAGGCCAACAAGACACCAACAACCAAACACAGGTTCAACGACCCTACGGGCCCTCATGGCCACCCAGGACACCAACGGTAAAGTACGAGTTCACAACCCCACGGGCACTCACGGCCACCCAAAGCACCAAAACGACAACACGGGCTCTCAAGGCCACCCAAAATCAACAATAAAAAATGCACAACAACCTCCGGCATAATCGATGCCTACAACAGTCCTAAGATCACTAGTTTCACAAACAACCTCCGGGCATGGTCATATGCCTCCAGTAATTCTAATATCGCTAAGTTCTCTACTCCTACGACACTACTAAGTGTCACATGCCTTTCCAATAATTACTAAGTTCCCGTAACATGCTTTTCTAATATTCGATAACCTAGATAACCCACGACACCCCGGTGCTACATGCAATTCTACAGTTAACTTTCCCTAGTCAGGGCCGAGATCTGGCTACTTTTCACTACCTCGTAAACAACTCCAAAAGCGCTCCACTAAATCCCAATCACTCGCCGAGCTTCCCTTTGCCTCGGTCCGCAGCACGATCTAGAATAACACAAATTCAAAGCACTCTTAAACTAGTAGGAATAAACCGAAAATTAATAACCTTAACGCCCAAACGTAACCTTGACAATGTCGACCACTCCCACACTTCCCAAATACTCGACATTGTCGAAAGAGGACCCGCAAAGGCCCGATTCGCCCGACATGGCGAATCTGCCCGGGTTTTGTAAATTGCTTTCCGGGGCTCCCCTTCGATCGAAGCCGGACTCTAAATTTAACACGAAGCCACAAATTAATAACGGTTCCGCCGTTAAGTTAAAGGTTACGATTAGTCCAGTTTAAATCCGACAGTTGTCTTTTACACTTGAGCGGGATAAAAGTGGGATTAGGACGGATCGGGTTCGAGCACCCGCGCACCGTACTCAGATTGATCCAAAACCCAGTTAAAACCATTTTTAACTCAAAACCGTCTTTGAACTCCTTTGCTTTATTTAATTCCGACTTTGATTTTAAGACAGAACGATTCTTTCCTGTTCTCTTCCAAACTCAATATTTAGGTCCAACCTTTCTAAATCCGCTCTGATTTCGTTTTCCCTTTTTGATTTAACTTAACTCAATTTTAATCTTAACAACCGACTTTCGTTTTAAAACCTGTTTAACTTAACCCGATCTAGTTTTCTCAATAACCATTTTACGCCCGAAATACGAAGATCGAACTTTTATTCTAAATCTGATTTTCATTTTAAACTCAAATTAAACCCTTTTCCACATTTAATCAGATCTGAATTTTTTTGGAAACATAATAACAACACCTTAAATTCTTGTTCTTCTTTACATTTCAGATTAAAACCCTTTACAATAAACCTTTAAACAAGACTGAAAATCACACTTTGTTCTGTTCCTTTCCATTTCCGAAGTTCTGTTCCGTCCCAACCAGATCCAGAACAGAAAACGTTCTATCACCGACCGGATCTGAACAAACTCGGGAAAGGGAAAATAAAAGAAGAAGGACGAGATCGGATTGGGTCCGGCCGACCACCGGCGACGCCGTAATCGGCTGAGGTTCCACGGGCCGAGAACTCACCGTAAAGAAACGGTGGCGGGCGGTGGAGAGCGGCGGTGGGAGCGGCGGTGGGGTGCGTCTGACGGAGAAGAAGGACGGGCGAGGGACGGACTTGCTCTTGGGGCTTCTTCCGACCGGAAAAACGAGACCGGCCTGGACGGAGAGAGGCACGGCTCAGCACCGTGGCCGGCGAGCTCGTGACGAACCGCGAGACCGTGAGGAAGGGAAAGGTAACGGCGGCGGCGGACGGTTTTGGACGGAGAAGGAGAAGAGACTTGGTCGGAGAGGGTGAGGAGGATGGGAACGAGGGTGGTGAGGGAGGTGGCGGCCGGAAACGCCGTGGACGGCGAGCTCGAGATGAACCAGAGAGGGAGAGAGGGGACTAGATCGAGAGAGAAGAGAGGGTGGGAGGTGGTCTGGCTGCGCGTTTCTAACGCTGAAACCCTAGGGTTTCAGCTTATAAGGGGCGCACGTTTGAGTCGGCCCTCTCGGGCCTCAGACAAAAAAACGGGCTCAAGCCCAAGTGAGAGGAAAGGGGCCTGCTGCTGGCCGAGTCTGGCCTGCCCAGTTCTTTTTTTTTTTGCACTTGTTTCAAAAATCTACCTTCAGGTTTTCGGATTGCAATTTAATACCCTTTTGAAGCGAAGCGGGTTTTACAATTACAATTATGAGATGATTCTCAATTTGGTAAATTTCAGCCCATTACTAGGAATACAGACTCCCAGGTTGAGGATTTTCCATCCTAACACTAGCAATAAGTATCATCATGTTAGATAAAAAGGTTAATTCCACCTCAGTACCCTAAATCTTTCATATTTCATTTAGAGTACCTTAAATCTTTTTTGTTTCATCTCAGTACCCTAAATCTTTCATATTTCATTTAGAGTACCCTAAATTTTCCATCCTAATGAAAGTTTAGGGTACCGAGGTGACACAAAAAAGATTTAGGGTACTCTAAATGAATTAATGAAAGTTAAGGGTACTGAGGTGACACAAAAAAGATTTAGGGTACTCTAAATGAAATATGAAAGATTTAGGGTACTGAGGTGGAATTATCCCTAGATAAAATTCATCTCATACTAGGAATACTAAGACTCATGCACTGTCGATTGAGTCATTCCTGCCCGTCCGAGAAATTTGCAATCGAAGATTCCATTCAATCGTTTAATTCATGTTTCAAGAAATCCAAACCTAATCTTAGCTATATAAATATCTAAATACATACATATTTATGAAAATTAAGAGGTGGGGATGAAGAATTGAAATCGGAAATTAGAAATTAGGGATATGTACTCACTATGTTTGACGGTCTTCGATAGAGCAGGATGGCAAATTTTACAATGAATTGAACTTGCAAATTGTAGGGTAGCTCCAATATGTAGAAGAAAAAGCAAACGCAGAATCTTGAAACGATGGTGAACAAGCGTAGTACGGTATCAGGGCAGTAACGAAGACGAAGCAATATAACAAATGAATAAACAAATACCATTAAATACAAGCCACCAACCAGATAATAAATGAAATTTAATAAATACATGATTTAAGTAAATATAAATTTGAAGGGTAAAGTTGGGAATATAACTTTGAGGGCCATTTACAAAAAACGGAAACCGTACAGGCCATATATTTAATGAACTAGGACAATAACGCTCAACCGGTATTCGTGGACCTCTCAATGAAGGTGCGACATCCATGGAACGACTTAGTGGAGTGTTTGATTGTTGACGTTGAGTTGGCTATGATCTTCGATTTTTGGAGTTGGCCATCGGGGTAGTCATTTATTCGTGTCACTAGCGGCTCTTGGTTCAAATCTGGTCGTGGGACAAATTTCTTCATTCGTCAGGGTGATGATCGTCGTGGATCTGGTGGTTCGTCGTGTTGTTGTAGGGTGTCGTGCTTGTAGCTTCCTTGTCATGCTAGTTGGTAAGGAAATCATTATTTTTCCTTCTCTTTTATTTATTGCTTGTGGAGTCGCAACTCTATCCAAAGTTTTAGACTCCTTTCGACTTTCCTTGTTTCCCCGCCTTTTGTTGGTGGGGGGCTGTCGGTCTTTAGGTGTTGACCTTCAACATGTAGGTTTTCCCTTGTTTCTTTGTTGGGAGTCAATAGGTTTTTGATCCTTTGTGTTATGAGTTTTGGTGGTTTTGATCACTGGTCTATTTCTGCTAATTGCGGTGTTGACCGCCAGTGTGTAGGTATCTTTGCAACTCTCGGAATTAGAGGTGCTGATGAGATAGAGTGTTCTCCTCAAGTACGAATAAAGTTGGGAATGTTTTTATTGAAGGTTGGTTCTCAACTTTGGACTTCATGGTTCAAAATCAGGGTTTTAGGCCTTTAACTGTCCTTGTTGGCTTTCTTGCACTTCATGTTTGTGTAATCTAATAATTAGACATGTCTGTTGTACTTTATCGTTTTGGTATGATCCTTTGTACGAATCAGGTTTGTTGGTATTATTGATTTTTGTAGCTAAAAATCTGTATTTGGTCCGCCCAATTTAAATTTTAAATAGATGAGATTTATAATATTTGCTTTATCGATAAAAAAAACAAAAAAAAATATGTGACTTGTATAGTTTTAAAGAATTAGGGAAAATTTTTAATATAATACCCTGGAAACATTTATTTACAATATAATACCCGAGATTGTTTTTTTGTAATATAATACCATGACAAACATTTAATTGCAATATAATACCCGAGACTATTTTCTGACAAACATTTATTTTCAGTTTACTACCTATTATTACTTTTCCATCCAATTTTGGATGGAAAGTGGTCATTTGTGTAGCACATGCCCTCAAATTTTCCTAAATACCAATAATACCCTTAGAAAATAGTCAACTACCCTTTGATTTCTTATTCCTTTGTTTTGTGTGATCCTTGTCTCTTTTATATATTATATACATAGCTGATTTTTTCAAAAAAAATTGTGTTTTTAAAATAAAAGTTGATTGATAAAGAATAAAGTGATTTTAAAATAAAACAAAAATTGATATTAAAAAAAAGAATGATTTTGATGGAAATTTTTGAAAAATAGAAGATAAATGAAGGATAATTTTGATATTTTGCAAATTATATGGTTTGAAGAACCAATGGCATGCTTTTGAAAATTTTATTGGTAGTGAGGGGTATTTTGAACTTTTAACACTCTTTGGATGGAAAAATAAAAGCAAAGTAATTATTAGGTACTGAACTGAAAATAAATGTTTGATAGTATATTATATTGCAAAAAAAACAATTTCGGATATTATATTACAAATAAATGTTTGGTAGGGTATTATATTACAAAAAAAAACAGTCTTGGATATTATATTATAAATGATTTTTTTTGAACTACAAGAGTAGTTTTCATTAAACGTCAAAAGTTTGAACAACGATGTGCATTAGGGAACAAACTCCCTGACCACTAAACAAGGACAGTACAGAACCGAGGTTCACCAATTCTTTTTTCTATAAGAACCGCCACTGACGGTATTTGGATGCCATATTGGCCAACAAGAACTAAAAGTGCGAAGATGAAACTGGAGGTCCTGCTCCTAAAAACTATTGCAGTAGTCATGGCCAAGGAGATCTCCAGAAGTGGGAGGCACAACATCATCAAGGGACCCCTCCCAAGCCAGTCCCTGATGCCCAACCGTACATCATACCTCCCGGTAGGGATGCTTCCCCACCCGAGGTTCTTCAACTACAGCTCTCTTCATTGCTCCAAGAGCCACACGCACCCCACATCAAGAGCCTGGAGCCACGAGCGCTGGAACTTCAACAGGCCTCGCTCCCGAGTGCTTGCGGCCTCCACCTCCAAACCCACCGAGATCAAGTGTCGTGATCGTAGCACTCGAATCACTAGAGAGTCGAATCTTCGCGTGTACAAAACCTTGAGGGCCCGCGACCGTCCACTTAGGGAGGCTTATCGGTCGCGAGTGACCGACGTCCCAGATGGAACCGGATACCGCCAGATCAGGTATTGGGTCCATGGTTACGCCGACCTCCCTTCCGTGAGACGATCCGACCTTAGGTATTGGGTCCATGGTCATTGGGACGGAAGCTTTAGTCTCCATCCCTGGCTCCTGTTCTATGTCGTCAATCCCACAGGCCCCAAGAGACGATCGAGGCATCGAGGGTGGGTGAGCCCCCCTTTGTCCAACCCGGGGATGAGGACCGATCACTAGAGTACGCCGCAGCAAGCCCCTCTAATGAGCCAGAAGGTGTCTCTGATCCCTACTCTGGAGCGACTACGTGGCTACCCCCTGAGCATGATATCGCTGCCTGCCAATGTAGGGAACCGGCCTACCGGAGCCCAATGGACCCTTCCCCTGAATCAATGAAGGAGGATTGGAGAAGCCGCGGCCATGCATGGGACAGGGAGCCACACTATCTACGGACACCGACGCCTGCACCCGAATATAGTCGTGGCGGAGTGTCCGTGTGGAAGAGTTCACCACCGTCCTTCGCAACCTACCGTAAGCGGCATAGGAAAGGTGGTAAGTGTGGCTCAGACACCCTAGAGGTCGTGGATACAGCTAAGACTGCCTCCATAATCACCCCCAATGGCGGAGCTAGGACCAAAGGAGGCTGAAGCATGGTCCGAGGAGGGCGAAACAGCCGAGCCAGTGCAACCCTAGAACACCCGATTCACGGGGCCAGAGCAAGGTCGTGGCAAGGGCGGGAGACCAATAGGAAAGTGTTGACGTCGCCAGAGGGAAATGGGGTCGCATGACAGTGTAACCATCCCTACCGTAGAGGCGAGACCCGCGACAGAGACCAGGATCCCATTGAGATCGGACTCAACCCTGACGAGGCGTCGTGGGGAGCAATCTGGGCCGGGAGAGAGACGAAAGAGGAAGGTGTTGGGTCTCGAGGTAGGGTTGGAGATGAACCAACTCGCAGCGGAAAATCAATAAAAACCAAGAGACGATTAAAACATGAAACAACTAATAAAGAATGGATTCACAAGAAAAAATTCAGCACTATCTCTTACCAAAACAAGAACACCGGTTAACGAATGATTGGCTTGAGTCTCCAAGACGCCTACGTATCCACATGGGAATCAAAGCCACGTAGTTCTTCTCTTTGAGGACTCAAGAACACAAAAATGGAGGTGGAAACTAGCCAAACCCGAAATGGCCATGGAAGAGGGAGAGAAAATGTGTTTCCTATTCTTGTCTTGTGTTTGTTATGTTGAAAAAAGATGACTTAAACATAACAAAACCCATACTTGTCCAACTAAAGGCATGGGACAAGTATGGTGTCAAGTAAGGTGTAAATAGGACAAAGTATGGCAAGACAAGATTGGGTTAGGTGGTGAATCACCAACACCTTAATCCTTGTCTTGCTTACTTAGTACTAATTAATCAAGACTTGATTAATTAGTTCCATGGGCCTTGGTTGCATGGGCCTCTTGGAACATGGCCCATGGCCATTTCTAACGAGGTCCCGTGATTCGCTCATCGCCTCCAAGCCTTCCATACCGGAAATGTCCAACATTATCCGACGCGATCAATCCCAAGACTCCAAGCCTTGTCTCGATCCGTAAAGTCCTATTCACGTACGGGCACATGACCCAAAACCCAGTTTTGGTCATGTCCCAAGACAACTCCCTTTTGGCCATTCTCCATAAATGTGTTAATGAGTTTCATCCTCCGGTGTGACCCTTAGGTTTATGCATGTCAATAGATCAACGTAAAATCCCATTTTACTTGATCCTATTTAAGTGGCAACAAACGAGACTTTAGTATTGCCTGACACTGCATAACGAATCGACCCTGTCGATTCTAACCTTTCCGTCATCCCTGTCATTATCCTTTTATCTCCGATATCCTGATTGAGATAAGGCATAGAGCCGTCATCCTTATTATTCTCAATCACCGTTCCTTGATATGTGAGATGACTGAAGATATGATACCCAGTATCATGTGCATGGCCATGCTATTCTTTCAGTCACTCTCGATCAAGCGGCCGAGAACCGATATCTTTCCCATACCTCAGTATGAGGGATAAATCCCTTAGCCGCCTTTCGTGTCACTCATGTAGCCCGTCCCTAAGCCAATCCTGGCCGTTATGGAAGCCCTTTTACGGATAACGTTAGGCTCAGGTCAAACTCAGTTGTTGACTACATAGCGATCACAAAGACTCCTTGGTCTAAGGATACATGACAAGCTACGACACTGAATATGTTCATGACTTAATCTATGGCACATATTCAGGGCGGGTCGTCCAATATCATGTCCCACATGATATCTATGATCAGACTCCGGAATCCCATTCCAATGACTAAAAGAACGTAATCCATAAAGAGCCATCTTTCATACTAGTCGCTTCTAATGAAGCTTTGTTGACTAGGGACCCATCGAGTGTGATCTATCTCGATCTATGGTTCTATTCGCATAATGGGCATAGATCAGAGCACACATCGATATATTACTCCAACACATAAGTAATATAAAGCCGCTTTAATTTTATTGCTAACGATGATATATACATTTGGACATTTAGGATTGAACTATGGGAACTAAGACTAACAATCTCCCACTTGCCTTAGTTCCAATCTAAACTCCAATATGTCCCCATCGACTTTACATGTCTAACATGTTCAGGCAGTGACACTGCCTTAGTCAAAGGGTTGGCTATGTTATCATCTATTGCAATATATGTTATCTTCACTTCACCTCAGTTCAGTATTTCTCTGATGAGGTGGATACGCCGCAGTACATGTTTGGATTTGTTATGCGATCTGGGCTTTTAGCTTGCGCAATGGCCCTTGTGTTGTCGCAAAATGGATTCACCGGGCTGGATGGGTTTTTAATTACACCCAGCCCTGCCATGAATTTCCAAATCCACATAGCCTCCTTAGCTGCCTCAGCAGCATCCATTTACTTGGCCTCTGTCGTAGATTCGGCAATGGTATCTTGCTTTACGCTCTCCCAGCTAAAGCTCTGCCATTCAGCGTAAACACATATCCTGACTGACTTCTAAAGTCATCTGGATTTGTCTTGGAAAACTAGCGTCTACTCATCCTTCGACGACTAGTTCAGCATCATCTTTCCCCCGGATTAGAATGATGTCTACTAGTACAACATAAGGCTTACGAGACGTCCGGTCTCATACATGTCATGGCATATATGATCGATCCTGCCCCTAGGCGCATAGGATTCTCATCATCATTTTCAGCTCATTAGCTGTCTTAGGACACCGAGTCTTGCTGAGATAAATGCCTTGAGTAGTGGGTAAGAACACTTTCTTTGAATCGAGCATTAAGAACCTACTCAATGCCTTGTTCACATAGGTTCCCTGACTTAAATCCAAGACCCTCTTGGTGCAATCTCTACATATCTTAATCCCTAAGATATAAGAAGCATCGCCTAAGTCATTTATTGAAAAACACTTCCTCAACCAAGCTTTAGTCTCGTGCAAGGTTGGGATGTCGTTTTCAATGAGAACCAGAAAGGTAATCTTGCTCCCACTAGCCTTCTTATAAACGCAAGATTCATCCTCGTTCTTGATTAAGCCAAATCCAATTACAGCTTCATCAAAACGAAGGATCCAACTCCGAGAAGTTCGTTTCAATCCATAAATGGATTTCAACAACTTATAAATCTTTCCTTTATTCTTCGGATCGTCAAAACCTTTGGGCCGAGACATACAAACGTACTCAGCCAAATTTCCATTTAGGAAAGCGGTTTTGACATCCACTTGCCATATCTCGTAATTATAATACGCAGTTATGTCAAGAAGAATTTGGATCGATTTTGACCATAGCCACTAAGGAGAAGGTTTCCTCATAGTCAATCCATGCCTATAACCTTTCGCCACCAGTTGAGCTTTGTAGGTCAGAGGGTTGCCGTCCATGTCCATCTTCACCTTGAAGATCCATTTGCATCCGATGGTCCTCACACCATTGATGGGATCAACCGGTTCCCAGACTCGGTTGTCCGACATGGATTGCATTTCCTCTCTCATGACTCTCAGCTATAACTCGGAGTTGGGCCCATCCACGACTTCCTGAAAGGTGGCTGGATCATCGTGATCCACCATGACTTCATTGTCACCTCCGGATACCATATCTTGGAGGTGGAAGATTGATCCTTTCAAATCGCCTTGGACCTTCCGGAATTGTAACAGGAATTGGTTCTTACTCTACGACAATCTCTGGCTCCTTTCTACTGGGTTGCCAATTGGTTTAGACAGATCTGTACCATCCTGAATTTCTTCGAGATGCACAGTCCTCCCAATGACGTCTTTGGAAACAAAACTCCTTTTCCATAAAGACCTCACCCCATGCGACGAACACCATGTTCTCACTGGGATTGTAGAAGTAGTATCCCCTTGTTGCTTTGGGATACCACACGAAGGTGCATATCTCAGATCTTGGTTCGAGCTTAGTCGAAACCAAATGTTTCACATAAGCCTCGCAACCACAAATCTTTAGGAAGGACAAAGCGGGCATCATCCCGTACCATTTGAAAATAGTATCCCTTCCACACCCTTCGTCGAAGCCCGATTCACTATGAATGTTGTCGTCTCTAGAGCATAATCCCAGAAAGAGATTGGGAGATCAGTCCAACTAATAATGGAACGGATCATTGTCTAACAATGTCCGATTTCTCCGTTTGGCTACACCTTTCATCTACAGTGTCCCAGGAGGAGTCCATTCCAAAAGGATCTCATTCTCTTTTAGATGATCTAATAAATCTGTGGTCAAGTATTTTCCACCTCGATCCAATCGAAGTGCCTTAATACCTTTGTCGAGCTGGTTTTCTACTTTAGTCTTAAACTCTTTGAATTTATCAAAAGCTTCAGACTTATGTCTCAGCGAATAGACATAACCATATTTACTGTAATCATCAGTAAATGTGATAAAGTAGCTAAAACCCCTCCTGGCAAGTGAACTTATTGGTCTACACACATTCGAGTGTATCAGCCCCAATAATTCACCCGCCCTTTCATCACGATCGATAAAAGGGCACTTTAGTCATTTTGCCCATCAAACAAACCTTGCACCTATCGATCGAATGGAATTCGAATGAACCTGAAAGTCCGCACTTCTGAAGTGCTGATAGGTGCTTCTTGTTTATGCGACCTAAATGACAGTGCCTTAACAGAGTTAGGTTTAAATCGTTGGATTTAGACTTCTTGGTATTAACGGAATATATAGAACTTGAGGCATTGTTACCCATATCTAATATGTACAATCCTCCAACCAAGTCAGTACTGGTATAAAACATATCATTGCATAGAACATTGAAAACTCCATTTCCAATATTAACATTATATCCTTCCTTGTCAAACACGGATACAGATATAATATTCCTACTAAAAGTAGGTATGCAATATACATTATACAGTACTAAGACAATGCCTCTTGGCAAAGAAAGACTCATGGATCCTACAACAGTTGCCACAACTCTGAGGTCCACTTCGTGCTTTCCAAACCTCTCCTACTTTCAGCCACCATATATAAGTGCATGTGTGAGATTCAGTCCTGGTATCTAATACCCATGAATCTTTGGAAGTAGAGAGATGTAGCTCTATAGAGTTAATACCGGATGAAGGCACGATCCCACCGCCCTTCCTTAGATCATCCAGGTTTCCTGATGAAGGCGCAGTCCTACTGCCCTTCTTCAGATCATCCACGCAATTTGATGAAGGCGCAGTCCCACTGCCCTTCTTCATATCAGCCGTGAACTTCCTGTAATCCTGGTTCCAATGACCAGGCTATTGGCAGTAGAAGCAGACATTCTCATATGTCTCATCTTTCCTGCCAAGTGCGCATGGGCCCCGCCCTTGCCACTTCCAATTCCCTTGTTGACCATCAGAATATCCTTGGATCCTAGATCCCTGATATATTCTTCTCAGTAGTTAATGACACTTAATGTAACTTTGATATGGTCTTAGAGACAGCCTTGTCAAGGACATATTCTTTGCGTTCAGACTTGAGGACTATCCTCAAAATTCTGTATCAGTCCAAATAGTTTGTCCCATTTAGTTTGACCTTGTCAAGAATGGTTTTTAATGACAAACTATTATTGTTCGCTGAATTTGCCATTTGATCTACAACAGATAAAATTCAATCAGTAAACTGAATACATTTTATGAAGATCAAGCTTAAACACCAACAATCGATTCTATACCTTTAGAATCTAAAACCAAGATCCTTGATTCACTCGATCAAGCTGAACGAAGGCTCACCACTCAATCGAGCTATGTAGGTAGGACCCCGTCCAATCACATCCAATGTGACTCTTGGCTAGGGTATGTACTTAAGTACACGGCTTACCCTATCTGATACCCTAGCTCAACCCTAGCTGAGAATCGTAGTCGGGTCCACCAATTTTCAACTATGACCCGCCACTATGTAGGTGCTCCGCTAAGGCGCACGACACCCACATATGTCGTCCAAACCTACTACCCCGTTTTCCCATGGATGCTCCGCTAAGGCGCACGACACCCATAGGACGGGGAGGTAGTAAGGTGTTGAGAATTGGGAGGTATCGGACATGACCCGTTTTTACTTGTCCGGTTGTGTTTAAAACTTTGGCACATCCTAGATGCGATGAGCACATCAACTACATTCCAAATGCAATGATGCCTCAAATTACATCCAATGTAATTCTTCCTTTGAACCCGTCAACTACATCCAATGCAATGACGGTTCTAAGGGTTCACACACAAGGATTAAAATTCCAATTTTATCTTTGCATGTGAGGTGATATGCTCGGTAAATAAAGTTAAGCATGCAATTCTAAAACACATAGAATTAGTCATGCATAAACTAAACCAAGCATAAAGCGATAAATGTGCACATAATAGCCCCCTAAACTAACTCCCACTAGCTTCTTGAGCTCCACCGACTCCAAGCCGATGCCAACACCCGAAAAGCCACCAAATGACCTTTTCGCCCTTTCTTCGTCTTGAGTAAAAAATTACAATTTTATACACGACTCGCAGGTCGGGAATAAATAAATATTACAAACAAGTGGTTCGACGACCACACCTTGAAAGAATAATTACACGTTAACTCTAACGGCTCGCAGGCCGTGAAAAGCGATAAATAATTAAATCGAGCTCGGGGCTATTATGTACACCATGCAAACATCACATCACACATCGTGTTATCAAACAAGCATGTTATCAAACATCATGTGATTTTCCGGTTTTAATTAATAGCCAAGTTTCGAAAATTTTTGATGCTCGATTTATCGAAACCGTTCAAAAATGAAACTTTTGAACATTTGATCTTCGAGTTCGTCATGACGGTTCCAAACTCGTCATAACTAACAAAACGGTTTAGCCTTGGCATATCAACCATCCAATGGTCATGCTTGGCCTAGCTCCGTCCAACGGAGCCCCGTTCGGTCTCGGTTTCGGCTCCCCGAGAGTCCCGCTCCCGAGACCCGAAAAATCAAACTTTTTTCAAAATTTCCAGATTTGAAATAATTTTCAAAAATTCATTTTACATGCATTAAATCCATAAACAGTAATTTAAAACATGTTATCAATCAATTTAGCAAAACAACATGCCAAAAACGAAACTTTCAAGCAAAACCGAAACTTTGAACACCGTCTTGTGAATCCCGAAGGTAGCACGGCTCTGATACCACTGTTGGATCTCGAGGTAGGGTTGGAGATGAACCAACTCGCAGCGGAAAATCAATAAAAACCAAGAGACGATTAAAACCATGAAACAACTAACAAAGAATGGATTCACAAGAGAAAAATTCAGCACTATCTCTTACCAAAACAAGAACACCGGTTAACGAATGATTGGCTTGAGTCTCCAAGACGCCTACGTATCCACATGGGAATCAAAGCCACGTAGTTCTTCTCTTTGAGGACTCAAGAACACAAAAATGGAGGTGGAAACTAGCCAAACCCGAAATGGTCATGGAAGAGGGAGAGAAAATGTGTTTCCTATTCTTGTCTTGTGTTTGTTATGTTGAAAAAAGATGACTTAAACATAACAAAACCCATACTTGTCCAACTAAAGGCATGCGACAAGTATGGTGTCAAGTAAGGTGTAAATAGGACAAAGTATGGCAAGACAAGATTGGGTTAGGTGGTGAATCACCAACACCTTAATCCTTGTCTTGCTTATTTAGTACTAATTAATCAAGACTTAATTAATTAGTTCCATGGGCCTTGGTTGCATGGGCCTTTCATGGGCCTCGGTTGCATGGGCCTTTCATGGGCCTCTTGGAACATGGCCCGTGGCCATTTCTAACGAGGTCCCGTAATTCGCTCATCGCCTCCAAGCCTTCCATACCGGAAATGTCCAACATTATCCGACGCGATCAATCCCAAGACTCCAAGACTTGTCTCGATCCATAAAGTCCTATTCACGTACGGGCACATGACCCAAAACCCAGTTTTGGTCATGTCCCAAGACAACTCCCTTTTGGCCATTCTCCATAAATGTGTCAATGAGTTTCATCCTCCGGTGTGACCCTTAGGTTTATGCATGTCAATAGATCAACGTAAAATCCCATTTTACTTGATCTTATTTAAGTGGCAACAAACGAGACTTTAGTATTGCCTGACACTGCATAACGAATCGACCCTGTCGATTCTAACCTTTCCGTCATCCCTGTCATTATCCTTTTATCTCCGATATCCTGATTGAGATAAGGCATAGAGCCGTCATCCTTATTATTCTCAATCACCGTTCCTTGATATGTGAGATGACTGAAGATATGATACCCAATATCATGTGCATGGCCATGCTATTCTTTCAGTCACTCTCGATCAAGCGGCCGAGAACCGATATCTTTCCCATACCTCAGTATGAGGGATAAATCCCTTAGCAGCCTTTCGTGTCACTCATGTAGCCCGTCCCCAAGCCAATCCTGGCCGTTATGGAAGCCCTGTTACGGACAACGTTAGGCTCAGGTTAAAATCAGTTGTTGACTACATAGCGATCACAAAGACTCCTTGGTCTAAGGATACATGACAAGCTACGACACTGAATATGTTCATGACTTAATCTATGGCACATATTCAGGGCGGGTCGTCCAATATCATGTCCCACATGATATCTATGATCAGACTCCGGAATCCCATTCCAATGACTAACAGCACGTAATCCATAAAGAGCCATCTTTCATACTAGTCGCTTCTAATGAAGCTTTGTTGACTAGGGACCCATCGAGTGTGATCTATCTCGATCTATGGTTCTATTCGCATTGTGGGCATAGATCAGAGCACACATCGATATATTACTCCAACACATAAGTAATATAAAGCTGCTTTAATTTTATTGCTAACGATGATATATACATTTGGACATTTAGGATTGAACTATGGGCACTAAGACTAACAGAAGGTAGTTGGACCAACCCTCGTCCCCTCCTTCGATTCTTATCCCCCACACCACGCACGATCTGCGAGGGAGAAGACCCGATGGAACGTGGGGACTCAAGAGTGACGCGGCGTAGCTAAGGTTAGGACGAGAGTCTCAAGACGTGAGCCCGGAAAAGAGTTTTCTGAGAGTATATATTTTTTTTGAATAACTGTTACTTTCATTCCATTAAAAAGTATCAATACATGTTTGGGAGCCCTGACGGGTCAAACACAATGATCCTATAACTACGATTACGTCCAGGACACATTGAATTGGGCAGCCACAAAGGCTAAGTAAAGCAGAGAACCAAACTAAATAGAGCAACAAAACCAAAACCATAAAACTAGTAGAGTACATGCGATCACTGCTCAAGGTAGGGCCTAAAGATCGATGTGCCACCCAAAGGCCACACTTGTTAGTCGATATAAAACCGAGCACATGACCTCCAGTGTCGGGGTGAGGGCAGGGTGACCTCGAGGTGAGTACCCAACTTCCCCCGAGCCCCGTCACACGACTCATGGTGTCTGGCGGGGCTGTTTCCTAACCCGCGCCTGATCTTCACGAGGCTCACCCGCCGAGCCCCTCTTCATTCCTGGAACCGTTGTAGGTTCCTCAAGTATTCCGGCCCACAAGGCTCCCAATGATCCTTCCGAGGACGACCCACTCCCATTTCCACAAGGTGCCCGGGTACCCCCTCCCCCCGAGGTACAATGGGCGGAGGGGTTGGCTCGCATATCAGTGAAGCAAATCCCTGAGGCACCCTAGGAGCCTGCGACCAAGTCGTGGCATATCCCTTCTCCATCTGGTCCTTCTGATAGTGCTTCAATGACTTGTCAAAAGTATGAATGCCCGACATCTCCTTATCGCAGGGCGTAGGTTGATGTCCTATACACCCACAATTCCCACAGAAGCCCAGTAGCTTAACATAGGTAAGAGAGTAGTTGATCGGGTCCTGGAACTTAGGGAACCTGAGGCGCATTAACCGACACAGAGGCCGGTCAAGGGATTTCCAGTAGCGGACCTTCACCATCCCTCCCTAACACTGGCCGAATTCATCACAAGGAACGTCCACCGTTCCGACCAACGCATCTCCAATCCTAGTGCCCGTAGTCTTGGTGCTAACTATCTGCGGGTTACCATGTGCATGTACCCAAAGTTGCATCTTATCCATGGCTGGGAGGTCTTGGACGAACAGATTCGTCTATGCCAGCATCAAGGGCTTGCCGTCGAAGCACCATGGTTCGTGCAGCCGAACCAATCCCGATTCTCCTTCCTGGCGAAGTAGAACCCAAACACTCCAAGGGAGACGTCCTTGATGACGAACCCAATAGCCGATTTTCCCCATGCAGTTGTGAGGATACGGAGGAGAGTATCCTTGAGAGCAGACAATCCGTGAGCAGACGACCTAGCATCCCATATTGTTGGGGGGAGAGCGTAGCCGGATCAAGCACCCCATTCATGACCGTAGCCTCTAAGGCTTCCTCAAACCCTAAGGAGCAGCATGAGAAGTTGTGTTGAAGGGCCTGAAGCGGGCCACCACGATCCAGTAGAGGAGACGTAGGACGAGGAGCACAAGGAGGTTGATGGAGGGCGCGATCCTCGGCCGACGCTATCATCGGGAGTTCTCCCATCTAGAGGAACCGAGGCCGAGGGATAGGCGGGATGTGATCAACGGTAGGAAAACTAAGAGCCTTACCAGGCGCTGACCACAACCCATCCGTAATTTGAAGTCGATGAGCCTCCAAAACCCTAGGCGAAAGCTGAGGGGGCGGTGAAATACCATCCTATTTTGGGGGGCGGCCCCGCCGCGTATGAGGCGGCTCCGAAGATGGAGGATGATCCCCCGGTGCATAGGCTGCCATTATCAGTATCATTAGGGAATCCGAGGGTGGAGGTGGCGAATCTTGGGGCGGAACCGACTTTAGTGCCGAAGCCTTCTTCTTTCGAGGCGCCCGCTTAGGTCGCACGATTTCATGCGACGGGCAAGGAGAAGGGATGCCCATCGGTCCCGCACCCACGCAATCAGCTAATGGGGTGAGGGCCTCCGAAGTCGCGCCCCCGCCAACGGCTGATGGGACAGGACCCGAGGCGAGGACCTTCGGGGAGGCAGACCGTGAGGGTGGAGCAGACATGGGAGGGGCCAGAGAGGAAGACGCCGGTGGAAAAGCAGAACGCGTAGCCTGATCGGCGTAGTACGCAGAGATACGAGAGCACATGGTGATTAGGGTTTAGAGGAAGGTGATTAGGGTTTAGAGGGTCTCGACAGAAGCGAGGAGAAAAATATTAAAACCCTACTTTCTTTCTGGGAGTATATTAATACTATAAATAAATGTTTGTCAGGGTATTATATTAAAAAAAAATTCAAAAAATTATCCCATAAAACAATATAACTTTAATTACCATTTCTGATAACTTAATAATTGAAAATCTAGAGGAGAAATCGAATAAAAACCTCTCTTATCCTAAAGACTGTGTGAACCAATCCTAGCCATACACTCTTAAGATCCAACATTCACCATAATGCCACATCATCACCCCCATCCCACCCAAAACTCACGCCACTTTCTTCCTTTCTCACACAAGCAAGGGCATAATTGTAATAACATGTTGCCATGTGGACAAGTGTCCATTTGTTTCTTCACCAAATCAATAATTTAATCATTCTCGCTTCGCTTAAACTCCGATTAGCTTCAAAGTTGCACCAATATTTTTCTTTTTCCAAGGGATTTAAATCAAGATCAGTCATGAATATAATTTGAAGCACGCAAATAAAAAGTTATATCGGGGTGATAAAAATAATGTTCAATGTTGATAAATTTTCATTAACAAATGTTTTATACCGGAGTATCTAACTAGTGCTAAATGTTGATAAAAAAACATGTACTGAGGTGATAAAAAATAATTAATGAGGTGATAAAAAATGTGTACAAATTTGATAATAAGTGTGATGAACTAGAGTTTAGTGTTGATAAAAAAACATGTGATGAAGTGATAAAATACATGTAATTTAGTGATAAACATAGTGTTTAGTGTTGATAAAACTAGTTCTTAGTGTTCATAAATAAAACATGTGATGAGTTGATAAAAATCATGTTCGGGTTTTGGAAAATGAGGTGATAAAACTAGTATTCAGTGTTGATAAAACCAGAGTAAAGTATTGATAAAACCAGTGTAAAGTGTTGATAAAATTTACCTAGATATAATTTTTTTAAATCATCTCCGAAATATTTTTTTTCTTGCTTTAAAACATCCTCACCACTAATCTTAATAGAAAGTCCTTGAAAAAACAAAGATATTGAAGCAAGTTTGAAGCCAATCGGAGTTCAAACGAAGCGAATTTTTTTTTAATCATGTTTAGTTTTGAAAAATGAGGGGATAAACCTAGTGTCCAGTGTTGATAAAATCAGTGTATAGTGTTGATAAGACCAGTGTAAAGTGTTGATAAAATTACCCAGATAAATTATTTTTTTAAATCAGCCCCAAAATAAATAAAAAATTCGTTCTTAAAAATATATTCATGACTGATCTTGATAGAAAGTCATTGAAAAAACAAAAATATTGGCGCAAGTTTGAAGCCAATTGGATTTCAAACGAAACGGGAAAAACTAAATTTGTGAATTGATAAAAAAAATAATATGATAGTTTTACCAGAAAACTCTTACAACTTACCAAAAAAGTGCTGTTTTTTTCGGTCAACACTTCAATTACATCTCATCTGTCCATTCTTATATTATTAGATGGTTTGAATTGATTCACATAGTTTTTACTTTATGAGGTGGTTTTTATTTCATTTGTTCTCTGGAAATCTAAAATTGAAATCTATGTCAAAAATTGAAAATCTGACGGACGTGCGTTTTGAGGTTTGTTTAGATTTCGCGACGACCTGCTCTCAAGGACAGAACTGTAAATTCGTTAACGAAGAATGACACACACACAAAAAAGCCTTAACCCTCGTCCCCTTCACTCTCTCGATCTCCATCTCCACCCTCCCTTCGGCGCATCTCTGAGCCTCCAGCCACGCTTCTCCGGCGCGACTTTGAGCAACCAGCCACGATCTCCTTCTCCTCACACTTCGTCGCCTTTCACCTCCCACTAGTACCTCCATCCGTAAGTTGTTCGCTTCCTTCTGATTTTCCCGTTTGTCTGTTTGGTTGACGAGAAACTTGACCGGATTTTCATTGTTTAGGGAAAGAAAATATACATTTGTTTAATTTTGACTACCAGCGCTAAGTTATAGAGACCATTTATCATTTCTCTCATGCATGTGCATATTTCTTACGCCCTTGTCTTTGTTTCGTTGTTGCAACATTACTCTGCCCTCTTGTCTGGTACCCTTCCAGAGGTGAGCTCCTTATCCTACCCGTTTATCTTCCATACTCTCTGATCCATCTGTTCTTGGACACTGTTGGAAACAAATTATTAGAGAAATCCCTAACCTATTCTAAACACATGACAATTTGAAATCTCCAAATCTAAATTTATTTTTTGCTCTGTATTTGTGTGCTTAATTAAACTGTCACCAATATGGTTGGTTCTTGTGTTTATTTGAGTTTTCTTTATCAGGGTTTACAGGTTGTTCTGAACTTCAGTTTGCTTTGGGGAACGTATTGAAGTAGTAATTGTTTTTTCTGTTGCGAAGAGGAGGGCTAAGGGTTGGGTTTTTTGATGCGTTGGCTGGGATCATTGGAATTCTCCATACAAGTTAGGTTTTTGGCGGGACATGGCCAATCCCGCAGCTGGGAACAAATATGTTTCTGTGAATCTGAACAAGTCATATGGACACTCTAATCATCATTCGAACTCGTATGGATCTAATCGAACCCGACCTGGCAGTCATGGCGGTGGAGGAATGGTGGTCCTTTCGAGGCCTCGCAGTTCTCACAAGCCTGGGCCGAAGCTTGCTGTACCACCCCCCTTGAATCTGCCTTCCTTGCGGAAAGAGCATGAACGGTTTGATTCGTTGGGATCCAGTGGCGGGACTGCTGGAGGAGGAGCTACTGGAAGTGGGTCAAGGCCCAGCTCTTCTGGTGTGGGGTGGACTAAGCCGGTCTCAGCTGCTTTGCAAGTTAAAGAAGGGATGGCAAGTGATCGCTCAGCTGATGGTATGAACCAAGGTTCGCAGAGTGTTGATGTGGTAAATAGGGACAGTAGCATGTATATGCCACCTTCGGCTCGTTCAGGTGGAGGAGGACTTTCAGTTTCTGCTGCATCTCAAGTGTATCCTCCCCCAGTAGAGAAACTTAGTGTGTTGAGGGGAGAAGATTTTCCTTCTCTCCGGGCTGCATTGCCTTCCACGTCTGCAAGCCAACAGAAGCAAAAGGATAGTTTAACTCTGAAACAGAAGCAATTGATTTCCAGGGACTTACCTAACAAGCAGAGGAATACTTCTGATTCGAGCCTACTTGTTGACATGCACCCTCAATTGCAATTATCCCGCCAACATGTTGGTGATGGGTTGAATGAGAAAGATGGTCAAAGTAATTTTACTACTCCCACAACGGATAATTCTAGGAAGCAGGAAGATTATTTTGCAGGTCCATTACCATTAGTGCGGTTGAACCCAAGATCTGATTGGGCTGACGATGAACGTGACACGGGTCATGGTTTGACAGACCGGGGTAGAGACAATGGATTTTCCCGGACTGAAGCTTATTGGGATACAACATTTGATGTTCCCAGGGTTAGTGTTTTACCTCACAAGCCGTCTAATAATATCTATGACAGGCGTGATCAGCATAATGACAAGGCTGGAAAGGTCACTTCTGGTGAAGTTTCAAAATTAGACCCTTATGCAAGAGATGATATAAAAGTACCTAATAGAGAAGGAAGAGGTTCCCTTCTTACAAGAGATGGATTTGTTCTACAAGATGTTGGAAATGACAAAAGCTGTGCTGATGCAAGGCCATCTAGTTTTGGTGGAGATACGAGCAAGGATAATAAAAATATTCCATCAACTTTTCAAGAAAATTCACATGAAAGTTTTGGAAGGAGGGATGTGGAGTATTGTCAGGGAGGTAGGCAAGCCTCGAACAATACTATGGGTTCATATAGTAGTCGAGGGCCTGAGCGTAGCTCACGAGAGCGGTATGGGAATGACCAATTCAATAGATACAGAGGTGATGCATTCCAGAACAGCTCAGCATCCAAATCCTCATTTTCTTCTGGTGGTCAAGGGCTCCCTATCAATGACCCCATACTGAATTTTGGTCGGGAAAAACGCCCTTTCTCAAGAAGTGAAAAATCTTACCTAGATGACCCCTTCGTGAAAGATTTTGGGACCACAAGCTTTGATGGACGTGATCCCTTTTCCGGGGGTATTGCTGGTTTGGTCAAGAGGAAGAAGGATGTAGTTAAACAGACTGATTTTCATGATCCTGCAAGGGAATCTTTTGAGGCTGAACTTGAGAGAGTTCAAAAGATGCAAGAAGAAGAACGGCAGCGGATCGTTGAAGAACAAGAAAGAGCTTTAGAGCTAGCTCGAAGAGGAGAAGAGGACAGAGCCCGTCTGGCTAGGGAACTGGAAGAGCAGCAGAGAAGGGTGGAATTTGAAGCCAGAGAAGCTGCATGGAGAGAAAAACAAGAACAGTTTGAAGCCACTCGCAAAGCTGAAGACCTGAGGATAGCTAGAGAAGAAGAAAAAAGAAGGATTTATATGGAGGAAGAGAGGAGGAAACAAGCTGCTAAGCAGAAGCTTATTGAATTGGAGGAAAGAATGGCAAAAAGGAACGTGGAATCAGCAACCACTGGGGCTACTGCAGAGGAGAAAATGTCACGATTGATCAGTGAGAAAGATGTCTCAAGGATTGCAGAGATGAGTGATTGGGAAGATGGTGAAAGAATGGTTGAGAGACTTACTACTTCAACACCTTATGATTCCTCTTGTTTGAATAGGCCTTTTGACATGGAACCTAGGTCTCATTTTACCCAAAATGGTTCTACATTTATCAACAGAGAAAAACCTGCTAATTCATGGAGAAGGGATTTATTTGACCAAGGAAACAGCTCAAACATTCTATTACAGGAGCAAGAAAGTAGTCACCATAGTCCAAGGCGAGATGCATCTGTTGGTGGGAGATCCTTTTCTAAGAAAGAGTTCTATGGAGGACCCAGTTTCATGTCTTCTAGGACTCAACTGAAAGGTGGAGTTCCAGAGCTGCACATGGATGATTCTACACATGTAAAAGAACAGAGATGGAACCTTTCTGGGGATGGTGATCATTATAGCAGGAACTCTGAGTTTGACTCAAATTTTCAGGAGAGCCTTGCCGAAAGATTCGGTGATGCTGGATGGGGACAGGGTCGCTGGCGTGGGAATCCTGATTCTCAATATCCTGAATGTTCGTATCCGAATTCAGATGCTGATGGGGTTTATTCTTCTGGAAGGTCAAGGTATGTCATGAGGCAACCTCGTGTTCTTCCTCCTCCGTCACTGACTTCATTGCACAAAAATCATAGAAGTGATGCTCAGCGACCTGGCCCATCAACTTTTGTGGATGCTGATATGTACAATCATGTAGCAAAAAATGAACCTAATTCGGAGACAGGATATGATGGTGGTCATCAGTCTGGCATATTGGATGTGCAGCAAAAAAATAGTTTTGGGAATGCGGAGCAGAAACTGGATAGGAGATCAACCCCAAGGTGTGATTCACAATCCTCACTTTGTGTTTCCAGCCCTCCTAGTTCACCAACTCATCTCTCGCATGATGACTTGGATGAATCTGGGGAGTCTTTGATGTCATCAGCTGCACAACAAGACAAGGGTATTCCTCAATCAGGTAATGGAACTGTTGTTTTAGCTACCAATTCTGGTAAAGAGTATATGATGTCTGCCTCTGCTGGTGACGATGAAGAGTGGGCGGTTGAGAACAGTGAACATTTACAAGAGCAAGTAGAATACGATGAAGATGAAGATGGGTATGAGGAAGAAGATGAAGTGCATGAAGGAGATGACGTGAATATTTCCCTGACCCATGATTTTGAAGCTACACATTTCGAGGAGAAAGGTTCACCTGAAATCATAGAGAATAATGTGGTCCTAGGCTTCAATGAGGGTGTTGAAGTTGTGATGTCCAGTGATGAGTTTGAAAGCAGTGCAAGGAATGAAGTAAGTACATTTGGTAAATCGCAGGTTTCTTCTCAAGAACAAGGATCCTCAGGTGAGGTGCATGGTGATGAGCAAAGCGTTAAACTGGTAGATGTGATACCCCAGGCGACCATTGATAGTTCTGGAGTACTCCAGAAAGCTGAGAAGAAAATGCAAGAATTGGTTATTGAGTCCAATAATGCTCAGTTTTCGGCAACGTCTGAAACTTTGAATAATGTGTCTGCTTTTGGTAGTAGAGGTCTTGTTGCTCAACATCCTGTTGCTACAGCCTCTCATTCTTCATCTGGTCAGACAGTCACGTCGTCAACAGGGTCGGCAGTTTCATCTCAGGCTGAGGTGCCGATTAAACTCCAGTTTGGGCTGTTTTCTGGTCCATCTCTGATACCATCTCCCGTTCCAGCAATACAGATTGGTTCTATACAGATGCCTCTTCATCTTCACCCCCAGGTTGGTTCATCCCTTGCCCACTTGCACCCTTCACAGCCTCCTCTCTTCCAATTTGGCCAGTTAAGGTACACTTCTAATATTTCTCAGGGACTACTGCCGTTGAGTTCTCAATCAATGTCTTTTCTTCATCCCAACATACCAATGAATCAGAACCAAGGAGGTACCTTGCCTATCCCAGCAGACCAACCAAGCCTTGTTACAAGTCCCCTGAATCTATCTCAAGGGACCACATCACAAGTGCTAAATCCAGTTCCATCACGAAGTGCACAAAAAAGCACAATGATTCCACTGGGTCAATCAGAGGTTTCTTGTACCGATGATAACAGTATGACACCTGAATCAAGTAGGCAAGTAGAGGATCAGGGCCAACTGAATTCAGTCGGGAAATACAAATCCTTGTCTAGTTCAGGAGTATCAGACGGTCATTCTGAAACTGTAACGGCGGCAACAACTCCATTGGTCTCCAAAGAGAAAGATTCAAATCAGTCAAAAGTACATAGGCCAGTTTCTGGGGCCAGAGGGAAAAAGTATATTTTTGCAGTTAAAGGTTCTGGTTCTCGATCATCATTTCCTGCTGCAGATGCTTCTGATCTGGACTCTGGTGGGTTCCATAGAAGACCTCGTCGAAATGTTCATCGGACCGAGTTCCGCATTCGGGAACATTTTGGATCGGATGATCAATCAAAGTTCAGTCAGGGTACTGGAATATCAGGAAGGATTAATTCTTCAAAGGTTATTGCGCCTAGTAAAGCATCAAAACAGACGCCTGAATTATATAGCTTCAACTCTGGTCCATCTGTTTCGAGGGAGTTTCATCCCGAAATCAGATCTGGAAAGGGAGTGGGAAAAGAATCATTGGCTAAGAGTCAGAATATCCAACAATTGAAGGAGGTAAATCATAAACGGAATATTCGCTCTGAGGAGGATGATGATGCTCCATTACAGAGTGGAGTTGTGCGTGTCTTTGAGCAGCCTGGCATAGAAGCCCCTAGTGATGGAGATGACTTCATCGAAGTCAGGTCAAAGAGGCAAATGCTAAATGATCGAAGGGAACAGAGGGAAAAGGAAAGTAAGGCGAAGTCTCGGGTGAATAAGGTTAAACTGCACTTCAATTTGTGTATGCTTTTTTTTTTGTTATGTTCAATAAAATGATGTAGTTTAATTATTTTACTGTTATGTCAGATCCCACAAAAACCTCGGTCTAGTTCACAAAGTGTAGTTCACCCTAGCAACTTAAACAAAACATCTGCATCAATGGGTGGAGCAGCAAAAAACCTTTGCTCCGACTCTGTTCACACTGACAGAATTGGTTTGGGAAACATGGGAGCATCTGTTGGATTGAAGGCCACCGTAGTATCCCAGCCACTGGCTCCAATTGGCACTCCTGCTGCAAAAAGTGATGCCCAACCAGATTTAAGATCTCAGTCAATCAAGTATGTACTCCTGAAGAAATTTAACATTCCTCAAGATGTAGACATATAGACGTGCATATCTGATTTTTTCTGATTCAGGTCTCCTCATCAAATCCCACTTCCCTCAGTAAAGGGTGATCAGAACTTTCTGCCTGGTGTAGTACTTGGGAGCAAGAATGAGAACTTAGATAATGTTCAAACATTTCTGGGCTCTTGGAGTAATTCATTGAATAATCAACAGGTATAAAATGCATCTGCAAGTTCTGAAAATTGTCACATAATGTGTTTATTATGTTGATTGAATTTGCCGTAAAAGAATGCAGGCTTAAGATCTGCTGGTTCTTTTTTCTTCTTGAACCCCCTTTTCTCGTGTTTAGTTTTTGTATTTGCCGAGGTGCTTGGATACTTAATATCTTCTAATAATTAGCTTCCAGATTCAACATAGAGTGATACTGTTGTTAACTTAACGGGAGGAGTATATCTAATATGAACTCGGCAGTTATAGCTACATGTACCTAACTTGTTGTCTCAAATTGATATTTTGGTATTGTTGTGTTCATTAGTTCTTAATAGTCAACTAAGCTTTTTGTTTCTCTCGTTTCTAACTGATAATTGGTTGACTTTGTGCTATATTTTTTTTGAGGAATCTAACCTGTTTCAACCTTCTATGTGTAGTTGCTCATTTACTTCTATATATAATTATAGTATAAAGAGTATGATGAGCTGAAGGATGGGGACAGCATTTTGGCATTATGTTGCATATTTGTTAACACTTGTTTGAATCTTAGATGCTTAAAAATATTAATGTAGTTTGAATTAGCCACATTCTCACTCCTTTCGTGTCCTTGCGAATATATGCTCAGTAGGAATTTATCATTGGCATGTTTATATTTCTTAGGTTATGGCCCTAACCCAGACCCAGCTTGATGAGGCTATGAAACCTGACAAGTTTGATTCACACGTTTCTGTTGAAGACCATACTATTGAGCCCAGCTTGCCATCATCATCTATCCTTGCAAGGGATAAGTCATTTTCCACTGCAGCTAACCCCATTAATTCCCTGCTTGCTGGAGAGAAAATTCAGTTTGGTGAGTCCATATTTTAGTTTCCTAGAAATGTTTAGTTTTCCACGAACAAGAGTAGCCATAATATATTTATTTTGCTGGATTCTGTTTTTAGATTTTTTTTAGCTGTTGAAAGAATTTCCCTGTCCTTTTCAGGTGCAGTTACATCACCGTCGATACTTTCCTCTAGTGCCCATTCTGCTTCCCAGAGGATTGGCCATCGAGGATCTTGTCACCCGGATCTGCATGTCTCCCACAATGCCTCTGCAGCCGAGAATGATTGCAGTCTCTTTGATAAAGAAGAACATCTCATTGAACCTTGTGGCCATGTAGAAGATTGTGAAGCTGAAGCGGCTGCTTCAACTGTTTCTGTTGCAGCTATTACTAGTGATGAGATTGTAGGGAAGGGTGCTGGTACCTCCTCAGTCTCTGCTCCAGATCCCAAAAGTTTTGTACATGCCGAGATGGATGGGATGCCAGCAGGTATTATTCATTTGTTGCCTTGATTCTGTTTGTATGTGTATAGTCTCTATGATATTGATGCATTTATTATTTATATTCTTGTCAGGTGTTGCTGTTGATCAGCGTTCAGCTAGTCAATCAAGGCCCGAAGAGTCTCTTAGTGTGGCGCTTCCTGCGGACCTTTCTGTGGAGATGCAGCCCATTTCCTTGTGGCCTCCTTTACCAAGTCCTCAGAATTCTCCAAGCCAGATGCTTCCACATTTCCCTGGAGGCCCACCATCTCATTTTCCTTTTTACGAGATGAATCCTATGTTGGGAGGTCCAATCTTTGCTTTTGGACCCCATGATGAGTCTGCATCTAACCAATCACAGTCCCAGAAGACTAGTACACCTATTTCGGGGACCTGGCATTCTGGTGTAGATTCATTCTATGGGCCCCCAGCAGGATTTGCTGGGCCCTTCATCAGTCCACCTGGAGGGGTTCAAGGCCCTCCACATATGGTTGTGTATAACCATTTTGCTCCTGTGGGGCAGTATGGGCAAGTTGGATTGAGCTTCATGGGTGCAACTTACATTCCATCTGGAAAACAATCCGATTGGAAGCACAACCCCACATCTTGTGCTATGGGTGTTGGTGAAGGAGGAGACATGAACAGGGCTTCCACTCAGCGCAACACGCCTCCAATTCAGCATCTTGCACCTGGGTCACCGCTCTTGCCACCTTTGGCCATGTTTGATGTCTCTCCCTTCCAGGTAATATATATATACTCTGACCCAAAAAGAAAAGGGTTAAATGTAAAAACCTACCCTAAAGTATTGGTCATGAACAGTTAACTACCCAGAGTTTAAAAGTGTTGGTACCCTAAGTTTTGGCCACATGTCATTTTTATGCCTTCATGAATTGGTCACAGATCACTTATATGCCTTATGAATTGAAAAGTGTCAAAATTTTGGCCTAATTTTGACCAATACTTTAGGGTAGCTTACTCTTTGTGACCAATACTTTAAGGTAGGTTGTTACATTTAACCCAAAAGAAAAAGTCCTTGATACATCTCTTTTGACATGTTCTAAGTCTTTACTTTTGTGGTTGAATTGTTGTGTCCAGACATCTGCTGACATTGCGCGATGGTCACATGTTCCTGTATCACATCTTCAGCCCGTTCCTCTATCAATGCCCATGCAGCAGCAACAGGCTGAGGGTGTTCTTCCTTCTCAGTTCAGCCATGGACCTTTTGAACAATCAGTAACAGCTAACAGGTATCCCGAGTCACGGGCGTCTACATCATCTGATAATTTCCATATCCCGACTGACACCAAGTTACCAGACCCATCAAGCTCTTGTAATGCTGCTGGGTCTTCATTGAGCAAGAGCTCATCCGTAAGAGACTGTGGTAAGATGGAAGCGCTTGCCATCAACAACACAAACTCTGGAGTCAGAGCGCATCAGAAGAACACTTCAGGGCACCAATACAGTCAGTCAGCTGGCTATAATCATCAGAGAGGAGGTGGGGCTTCTCAGAAGAACAGTTCTGGAGCCGAATGGTCTCAGCGCAGGATAGGATTCCAAGCAAGGAGTCACTCTTCTGGATCAGAAAAAAACTTACCACCTTCAAAGATGAAGCAAATATATGTGGCTAAGCAAACCACAAATGGATCCTCAGCAGCACAATAGAGAACATATATTATCGAGCATGAACAAGTAGAGAGACTGTCGGTTGTAATCAAAGTAACAGTGCACCACTATTGTAGACTAATCAGTCCTTAATTTGTTACTGGTTATCTATGGATTAACTATGAATAATGACCATATGATTCTTCTCACTTCTGAGCCCACCAACAAGCAAGGACTGTTGCTTTGCTATCATTTCTGTAACTGATTTTTGCAAAGTTATTCATCACGATGTTATTGTATTTGCATTTAGCAAAAATGTGAGCTAGTCTGACAGGGAAGCATCTGAATTTCGGATTTGTTTTAGATTTCACGATTTCAAATCAACTGTTTTAAGTAATGGGTTTAAATTATAATCTTAGAGCGATTTTTTATCCGCAATTATATATACAATTCTGTCTTTTTAGAACGGAGTCCAACCAGGTGTTACCTTGATAGTAGATCAAGTGACCAGAGCCAGACTAACTAGCCCAACACAAGCCAAATGCTAAAACAAAACGAAACCCATAATTATTTTTTGATCGGTGAAGGTTCTTATAATTCTGCAGTTTCAAAAACCGGGAAACTGAAAAGCTGTAAAACGCAGGCAAAATATAGGATCAACTCATATAGGAGCTTGAACCAGATGAATTGTATCAGTATTACATGGATGATTCTTGTTTAATCTATAAGCTTTTACTGTTTTACAACATGTTAGAGGAGATCTGATCCATTCAAATACTAAAAAAGACAAGGATGCACCATCTCGAGCTTTAAGATCATTGTAGGACTTTAGTTTAACTGTCCAAAGAATCTTCTCCCAGTTTGATTATGTGGCATTGAAAATTTGGTCATTTCTTGCGAGCCAAGTTTCCCAAATTACAGTGCCAACAAGACCAGACCAATATCATTTGAACCCGGGAGAGAAAGAGCATTCCAAAAGGAAATAATACCACCCATGGCCACCGGTAAAACAAAGACAAGCTTCCACCACGAGAAAATTCTCTCCCATAACGACCATATTTGTTGACAGTTGAGAAAGAGATGTTAAGCATCTTCAAAATTTAAGGCACAAAAACCACACATACTTTGGTGAAGAGGAATATAGACTCCCCTTTCTTCCAAGAAAACTAACTTTGGTGGGAATAACATTATGGCAGCCATCATACTAACGTACACGGAAAAAAAGCTAGAGATAAGCTCTGCGGCTCTCTCTCTAGAAACCCCTCCCTCCTTTCCTCGCCGCCCTCTCCGCCTTCCTCCCTCTTCGCCGGCTTCAGCCTCGGCCTCGGTCTTGGTCGTTGCCGGCGAAGCCCCCCTCTCCTTGCCCCCTTTCCTCCCTCCCCTCTCCTCCTCTTCTTCCCTCTGGCCCCCTCAGTTCTACCCTCCAGATCTGGCCATCCCTGCTCCGCCCTGCCGCCGCCCTTGCTTGCCCCGCCTTCTCTAGGTCCGATGGTCCTTCTCCCCGCCCCTCACGATGCGTTGTCATGGTGGTGGTCGGGGGCTCGCTTCTCCTTTGGGGTGTTGGCCCCGGCGAGTATCTCTGGCCTTTTGGTCTATCTCCTCCATCTGATTCAGGTTGGTCGGTCTTGTTTCTGGGCGGCTCCCCTCTGTCGCTGTTGTTGCGGTGCTGGCCGCCGGCGTCCATCTCTCTCCTCTGGCTTTCTCGGCGCCGTCTTCTCGTTGCCCTCGCCTGTTCCTGCTTCCCTCGCCGCCCCGCTTCGACCGTCTCGCCCGTCCTCCGGCTTCGCTGTTGGTTTCTGCTCGTCCCTCCTTGCGGTTGCGCCGCGCTGGTGGTCGAGGGCTCGCCGTCGTTTCTGGGTGCTGGCCCCAGTGAGTCTCCCTGCCCTTTGGGCTTCCCTTCAGCGGGTTGTGGTTCGGGGAGGTGTGTCACCGCGGCCTGATCTGCCCTTCCTGGACGTCGTATCTTGCGGTGCTGGCCGCCGGCTGCCCTGGATCTCCCGATCTTCCCCGACATTGGTCTCTGGTTAGGTGCGCGTGCGAGTCGCAGTGTCCCGAGGCGCCGTTTCTTTTCCCGTGCGTGGAGGTTGCCCCTTCCCATCGCATTGAGTCTCTTGGCTTTCTTCTTCTTTTTGGGCCTTAGGCCTTGTCTGTACCCTCTTGCCTTCGGGCTTTCAGTAAAAAAATGTTTTTTTTGCTGATAAAAAAAAACATTATGGCAGCCAAGCCAAATGAAAGCTGCAACCTAAGGAGTAAAGCATTTGATGATCCTTATCCTGCAAGATTTTGTAAGCTAGTCTGACGGAGAACCCATTTTTATCATGTATCCAGATGGGTTGGTCTTCCAGGGATGGGATAGGAACAACATCATCCAACAAAAAAATGAGTCTTCTTTCCAAATTAGCTTCCCTGTTTAACCTGCATCTAGAGAAAGGTAGTTTCCAGACACAATCATTATTATTCTCTGAGATGAGAAAGAGCCTTTCATAACCCTTATTCAAAGCTTCATCTCTTAACCAGATATCCTGTCAAAATCTGATCCTAGATCCATCCCCAACTTTCCAATTTATTCCAACTCACTGAATTTTGGCTCTTTGGATAAATTATGAATGTGATGCAGCGAAGAACCTTTATCAATCCTCTCAAATTGACATAAATTTCAATCATCTTTTGACCACCCATATTCGGCACATAGAACGTGTTTCTAAAGAGAGTAAGTCTCAATACAAAATCTCTACTACCATTTTGAGAGAAGACCCTCATCAATCAGAGATAACCTCCTAAGCCACAATCCACTATCTTCTTTAGGAGAACAAACTTTTGACTAGCAAACTTTGTGAATCACTCCTTTCCCTGATGACTTATCCCACAAAATAGCCCTCTACCACTTCTCCAGATTCTCAATGACATTTTTAGGAGCCTTCATTACAGACATATAGAAAAGGGGAAGGGCAACCGTGTTTTCTTGATCAAGCTAATTCTTCCCCCAAACTAATGTATTTTTCTTACCATAGATTTAGCTTATTTAATTTTGTTATAATTGTTTCCCAGATTTTGACCCTCTTGGGATTTGAACCTAACATAAATCCCAGATAAAGAATTGAGAGAGAGCAAATACCCCAATCAAGGATCTGAGCAGCCACCTTATTAGACAGATCCACTGAATTCAGAACAACATAACTAGACTTGGAGAAGTTACTTTTCAGACCGGAACAAAATTGGAAACTAGCCAGATTGACTTTGTGGTTGCTTAATTCCATAGCCCCTCCTTTGATAAATATGATTTTATCATCAGCAAACTAAAGGTGAGAAATTTTAGGGCCAAAATTCCTAAATTTGAAACCTGCAAAAGAAAATTCAGCCTCGCCCCTTTTCTATTAGTTGATGTAAGTAAGCCTTCTCTTGTAATTGCATATAAGAGAGATGATAAGGATCAAACTTGTCTGATACCCTTGTCCATTGAAAAACCTGGAGATGGAGACCCACTTATCAATAATGAGATGTGAGCTTTGAAGCAACTATCCATCTAAGACCAACATTTTCTTCCAAACCCCATATAGATGAAGCATTGTTGTAGATAGGCCCAAATTAGTCATATGCATTTTCAAAATCAGGTTTTATTAGGATCACGTGCTCCTTTGATTTTTCTATGGAGTGAACCATTTTAGAGGCAACAAAAACACCATATAGGATCTGCCTTCCACTGATGAATCTTGACTGAGTACCACTCACAAGATCACTAATAATATGTTTGAGCCCTCTAGACAGAACCTTAGCCAAAATTTTATAGAAGCAGTCACTAAACTTATTGTCCTGAAATCAGAAAAAGCTTTAGATTGTCAAACTTTAGTAATAAGGCCAAAAGTGTACAAATAGTACCTTTTCTTATAGATCCATGATCAAAGAAAGTCTTTACGAAGTTTATAAAATCAACTTTAATATTGTGCTAGCTTTTTGGAATTTTTTTAGAGTATATCCATTAGGCCTGGGGCTTTAGAGGCAGTACAACAATTCAGAGCTTCCTAGACCTCCTCCTCTAAGAAAGGGATTCCAAAATCCCAGCTTGACCAGGTGTAAGTTTCTTGAAGGGTGAGGCAAGTAGATCCTATATAAACAGATTGGAGGCTTTAAAATGAGAGTCGTAGAAAGTATCAACTTCCCATGGCCTACCGCAACACCGGATATCTGGACAGTTGACCAGGTCAGCGCGCCATGTGTTATCTGTTGTCTGGTTCGTCCAATTTTTTTTTTCTTTTTTCACTATTTTTTCCATATCCGTTCCGTTTTAGCTTCGATTGGCTTCGTTCTTTCGCCAATATTTTCATTTTTCACCTACAAAATAAAATCAGTATTGGATATATTATGAATTACTGGAAAATATCGATGATTGTGTGGCTTTAAGGTAGTTATTAAATAAAGCTAAAAAAACACAAACAAGGTAAAAATATAGGGAAATTGTCAAATTAAGTAGGAAAAATTTACGCACATCAAGTTCCCCCACACTTATAC
Organism: Erodium maritimum; assembly: GCA_963921825.1. Taxonomy (NCBI): domain Eukaryota; kingdom Viridiplantae; phylum Streptophyta; class Magnoliopsida; order Geraniales; family Geraniaceae; genus Erodium; species Erodium maritimum. The sequence goes on from OY997592.1 coordinate 26,634,495, forward strand.
CTTTCTCGTCCTCGAGCAAGCTTAAATACTACTAAGATTAGATATCAAGGTTCACCTTTTATCACTTTTTGAGAGGTTTCGGGTGTGAGGTTCATTCTGCATGCGAACCGCCGCACCTCACACCCTTTATCCAAAACAAAGTTTTTATTAGATCCCCTTTCCCCGAGACCTATACTCAATTCCCTACGCACAGTATGTGTGTGTGATTTTGAAAAATTGGTACCACAAACGCACAATGAGACTAACCACTTGAAATCGACTAGATTTCTAATTTACCAAAACACACAGTTTGATCCCTCAACAATAAGCATTTGAGCTCAACACTCTCTGAATGTGACAAGTGAAATAAGACTATTGTCTTTTGACTAGGCCCGCTATAGACAAAAACCAAGATAGAATCAGGCTAACGATAATAAAAAGAATTGGAATCTAACCACGCGTAACATTTGGTATGACCATCCTTTTCTAATTACTCTAAGGCATCTAGTATTGCATAATAATTTTATTCCCGATAAGCAATAAAGCGTATATACAACTCATTAATACTATCACCGATAAATCCTCCAATCATTCCACAATGATGGAAAGAAATCTACTCCCGACTTACTCATATTGGTTAAATTTGCTTATCCAAGGTTTACACACAAAACAAAGACTCGACCAAAACAATAATACAAATGATAGTAACATAAATGCAAGACTCGACATCTAGTAAATTTCACTCAATCCAATGACATAATATGCACCCCTTCTCCCACACTTAAAGTGTGACAATTTCTAAAATATGCAATAATGTGATGTGAAATGCATACACATGGTACAAGTTTAAATTTTCAGCACAACAGCGAACGCTCAGCGTCTCCAACACACATCAAAATATCATGGAGCATGTAAACATAAAAACTTGAAAGGAATATAGGTATCGTCCCTATGAATAAGTAACTCTAAGCATAACTGAAGATCGTGGGGAAGAGAAATCGAAGTTCTAATGTTTCATTGGCAGGTGGGAGATGGATGAGCGAGCTCCGAAAACTAACTCAATCCATAATATGTCTGGTACAAGAACTCCAATCTCCAATCCTACATTATGAGCAAGCCAACATAAGAAAATTATGGGAAAAATACTACAAGAGTCGACAAAAATCTAAACAAATCAAAGAAAAGGAAAATGATATAATCATCTAGGTTGCCTCCCAAGAAGCGCTAAGTTTAATGTCGCTAGCTCGACGGGTGGAGGCAGAACGACCGCATCAAATCCTCAATCAAATCAACCCAACCGCCTCTTTGACGGCGTGACAACAACATGAACAGATGATGGGGTAGCACGCAGACACACCAAAAGACCAACAAATAGTAACTGAAGTGGGCAACCAACACCCTCTAGTCTTTAGCTGCTTCATCTGCTCTGATCTAAGCATCATGGGACTCTTCATCTTCTTGTTTTTGGTCTTCTTCCCAGATGGTACCGAAGAAGACTCATCAACCACTACAACTCTAAGAAGCACTGTCCCACAAATAGGGTCAAGCACTACATGTACAAATGATATGCTCAATCAGGGAGACCTCTTTGGGTCTCTCATGGATAAGACCGCTCTAGTTCTCCCACTACTCATAATGACTGTCATAGCCTTCACATCTATACATGAGGAATTTGTTGCAAAGAAAGGTCGGCCCAATATGAGTGGTACATACATAAAGAGGTGACGACATCAGACTCTCTAAATAACACTGGGATTGTGAAACACCTAGGGTCTCGTTCCTTGAGTGGAACGGTGCATCTAATAATTGAGCTATCGTTTGGACCCATAATAAGACGTTTGCAATTCATGTTTGGGGTCTCCTTCTCTCTTTGGATAAAGTTGTCTCTAAGAAGGGATAGAGATGTTGGAGTCTGTTATAACAGTCTAATCATGGGGACATTAGCCTCTTTCTTCTTCATATTGGCCAAAAGGCCAGCACATCTCGGCTTTGTCCCCCTATGTATTACTCTTACACCAATATTAGAATTACCATGGCCATCAGAGCCACTAGCATCCACTAAAAATGTCCCATTCCAGGGATCATCAAGCCTCCATAGACTCACCACCCCTTCCCATAGGGTCCATGATATCATCATAATCAACATGCCTGCAATCAGCAATATGTCCAACTAACACATGTAGTGATGGATCAATAGAATGTGAATCAAACATGCTAGTACTCTCGTGCAGGTCAGAAGTGAGGCTAGAAAACACCTGAGTACTATAAGAAGCTACCTCGGCTAGCATCTTAGCATGATCCTTTTGAATTTGTAATCGATCCATCAACAACTTATCTTTGAAATCATTACATGCATCGATCTCATCTGGGCCTATAGCAATTTGTCGAGTACAATAATACACTTAAGCATAACACCCGTCTTAGCCATATACTCATCAAGGGTTGCTTGAGCATCCTCTTCATATGAGGAGTCTGACTCATATATTACTCTCTCCTCTATCGTCTTTCACATCAATATTAAAAATATTAATAGAGGAGTTCATGTCATCATTAAATAAAATTTAGGGTAACCTCCTTACTAGACATACAAGCAATTAATGCTACATAAAATCCTCATTCGAGAACTCTGGCTCATACGGTTTCCACTCTTGGAGCTCGTCTATAGCTATATCACCATGAGATGTAAGCGTGCATAAATCTACAACTCAATCACAAAGAGATATGTTTGAAGATGTATCAATGTGCTCATCAAGATCATCTGACTCATTAGATGAGTAATAGCCATAGTCCTCATCACTCATTGCGGTCCCCTCAAGACTATTACTACCTAAGTTGCAATCATAGTCACTATAGACTTCACCCGATGTCAACACCATAACTGGCTCAATACTATGCACTTGGAAGGGTTGTAACTGTATTGGCTCCTCTATCATCTTTGGAGGCTCTTCAGGTGATTCACTTTGTCGAGTTATTGAATTATGCTCACACTGAATCATGATAGCCTCTATTTCTGCTGCTTGAGTTGGTGCAAGTGCTACACCTTTTTTTATTAAAGCCATAATTTCCTAAAGTGTCTGTATCAGTTTGTCATTCTATTTTTTCAAAAATCCAAGTCTTTCAACCTCAACTGAAGAATTTACGGGCCTCTTATCTTCTTCTATTGTTGACATATTCTCGATATTGTCGATCAACAATCTCAATAAACACAACACTCCTCCAAAAAGATTTCACCTGGTAATAAACACGGAAAAGAGTGGAACTCAAAAGAAAATAGTACTAGAAGCACAAAAAAATAATCACAAAGTCAAAAACAGAAAGAACAAACAAATAATATAAATACTACAAGAAAAACAAAACTGTAAACTACTGCAAGAACAATTGTTAAATTCTAACAAAGAAAACTACCAAATAGATAGAACCATCTAGAGCTAATCGTGCTCCCCAACAACGACGTCATCTTAAAGATAGGGTTTTTGCATATGATGAGCTTAAATGTGTCCTAGTTAATTTGACCATTTCTCCATGCTTTTACCTTGTTTGTGCCTCATTTTTATATTTTTAGCGTTTAGTCATAAATGCGTAAAACCTCGTTTTTAGTCGATATTTTTCAAGTGTTCAAAATATATTTATGATTGGTCTTGTTTTGTAGGCCTCGAAAAAAGGAATTTATTTGCGTAAGAACGGGGTCAACCGGAGCAAAGACGGAGCGACAATGATCAAGAGAAGTTTAGAGTTTAATTCAAAAAGGCTACAACAGAACAGGCCACGCGGCCCAATCACTGAGCGCCACGTGGCACTCTTATCTAAGATTTTGCACCTTGCGTGCCTCCCTTTGCCTCTTAGAGCATGTACAATGGAAAGACTTGGATGTGAGGCTTGGATGTTGACTGTACAAAATAGTAGGGCTCGGGACTCAAAATAAGTTGTGTTTTACAATGGTGAGTCTTGGATTGAGGCTTGGATTGGTAGTGGATGTTGACTTGATGTTGAGTTGTTAATTAATTGATATTTTGTTGTGTTATTTAATTCTTTATCAAAACAGTTTAAATTATATCAAATTTAAATAAATGTGAAAAAAATAATTGATGAGAATGTAAAATAAAATAAATTAAAACTGATAATTTTATTTATTCCCGAATAGGAGCATCAAGTACAAAAGACTAATCGTTGGGATTGAAACTAGCTCCATATAGACCTCATAAGTGCGCAATAAGATCATTTTGTAGTTGCTTGTGGGTCTGATGACTTGTGACCCTTTGTTGAGCATCCACTCGTTGTCAGTATTGCAATGGCCCTCTTCGGTGCCATCGTTCCGGTGGTGTTTAATTCGGCATTTCTAGAGGTTGCTCGTACAACAACTCCTCATCTCTATATTCGTACCGGTCGCGTTCATCCTCTACAATCATGTTGTGTAGAATGATGCAAGTGTGCATGATATCAGCCAAAGTGTGTTTGCTCCAAACACGAGCGGGACGGGAAATGATGTGCCACCTTGCTTGAAGTACTCCAAAAGCCCTTTCAATATCTTTCCGAGCACCTTCTTGGCATTTAGCAAACAACTTCTCTTTGGACGTGTAGGGATGCCGAATACTCTTCACGAACCGTCCCCATGATGGGTAGATGCCGTCCACCAAGTAATAAGGTCGGTCGTACCGATGCCCGTTGATCTGGTACTCCACGGCAATGTCACGGCTGTAATAAGCGTCTTGGAATAAGTGGCTATTTTTGAGGACGTTGAAGTCGTTGCACGAGCCAGCCATCCCGAAAAAGCATGCCAATTCTCTAAATCACGGGACGCTACAGCTTCAAGCATAACAGTACTTACCCTGTGGTGATCTCCCCGTCCATTGGCTCCCTGCGATGCGGTTGGGAAATTCTTCCACTCCCAATGCATGCAGTCAAGACTCCCAGCCATTCCGAGGAACCCTTGATTGTACCCTTTTCGGAGTAAGTGCTCCATGCCAGCCGGTGTGGATGTCCACTCATACTCGGGTCCGAATACCTCAATGACAGCCTTGGAAAAATGATTTAAACATTCAAGTTTGGTGCTTACCCAAAGGTGTAGAGTTTTGTCCAATGAATCGGTCGAGCACCCATACGCAAGCATCCGTATCGCGGCGGTGCACTTCTGTTCCGTTGATAAGCCCAAGCGTCCGACTGCTTCATACTTCTGAACAAAGTAATTGTCATGTTCCTTGATCTTGTCCATAATCCGTTGAAAAAGTGGTTTGCACATACGAAATCGACGCCTAAACATATCTGGGCCATATATGGGTTGATCGACCAAATAATACCTCATTAATTGGTCGTGGGCTTCAACATGACCTTTGTGAACCTCTCGTCGCATCGGTTCCCCACGGTCGAGCCTCTCCCTCAGAGCGTTGATCCTTGGCATTGCTCTCTGTATGCCCCTCTCAATCCTTCGCCGGACTCGTTCCTCAACTATCCGCATTTGGGCTGCCAACTACTCATATGTCGGACCCTCATCGTCAGACATTTTGTATCGAAATATATAGAAATGAAATTTGTAGAGAATTTGTAGAGAAGTTGTAGGATGGTTTGTGGTTTGAGAAAGGTGTTGGGTGTATTTATAGGGTTAAAATGTAGGAATTTTGAATTAAAAATAAAAATATAGTCGTTAGGCAACGGTCTGGACACGTGGCATGCGAGGATTGGGCGGTAGACGAACACAGGACGCGAGCCGCGAGCTTCGGCCCGTTCTATGGTTGAGGGACGTGGGACGCGGGCCTCAGCCCGACCTGCGTTTTTGAGGGATGCGAGACGCGTAAAAGCCGCCCCACAATTGGATGTCCCGCGTCGTGCGGCCCGCAAAAACACGAGCCGAGCCTCAGGGCTGGCCCACTGTTCATGCTCTTACGCGCGTGAATGCCTTCGGCATAATTTTTATTTTTTTTCTCTATCTTTATAGGATAAGAATAGAATATCGTGTTTGACTTTTTCTTTTACTATTGTATTTACTATCTTATGCTAGCTCTATATAGTGTGGCGTGAGAACAGTAAAGGGATATCATATTTTTTTCCCCTTAGAATCAAAATACAAGTTTTTATTTTTTCTCGTTTTTCTCTCTCTTATTCTTCAAGTGTTCTTGAGAGCATTTTCTACCATCTAAAGCCATAACTAAGACGATCCAAAGAGTTCTCAAGCTTCCATGAGCGTCCCACCATCTCCAACTTCTCCATTTTCATGAGTTGAAGTTTTGGAGAGTCGGAGATGGTGGGTTTACAAGCTAGAGGATTTTTTGATTGAGTTGCTCAACCAAATCCCGGTTATATTCTCTACTCTTCTCTATTTTATTGTAAAATTAGGATTTGTGGATAGTTTGTGTAGGATTTGGAATCCATGACCTTGGGTTTCAATATTTGGTCATGGATCTTGTGTAGAAGATGATTTCCTTTAAACTGATGCATGGTTGTAAGGTTAATTTGATGTTGGTGATGTTTTTGGCATGATTTGGGGGTTTTGAGCTTAATAGCATCCACTTGCTTGTATGAGTATTTATCTATATTTTAGCTAATCGATGTTCAAGCATGATTTTCTTACTTTGTGTTCGAAACTTTCATGATTTAAAACCCCGATTTCATGTGCTAGTTATTTCATCTCTTAGGTGTATATAAAGTTCTAGGCTAGAGTTCGTAAAATGCAAATTTTAGCCATTTAGTGAACTTATTTAGGATTTCCGATATTTTTATGTCTTGATTTCCTATTGACGGGATAGAAATATGCTAGGATGTATTTTCTCGATTATCTTGTGTGTTTCAAGCCGACCGAACGATTTGGGGATTTTCCCTAATTGTTGTGTGCGCTATGTAGATCGATGTTTTGAGCAATCCATGATTCGATCTAGTGTGAGACGAGATTGCACGTTTATAGAATTTGCTTATGCTTGTGTATTACCAGAATATCGTGATTCGATGTTCTATTTAGTTCGACTTGATTATCGAACTCATCTTGATCGGTGGTGTTTTGTTTTCGAGAACTGAACTTAGCGTAGTTAAGTAGATTCGTTTATTGATTTAGGGTTTACTTACGCTTGTGTATTACCAGAGCTTCGTGATTCGTTGCTCTATTTAGTTCTCCTTGATGATCCATTTATTCGGTCGTAAAGTTGATTGAACTATGCGTAGCTAAGTAGATTCGACAACTTATTTAGAGTCCTGTCATGCTTGTGACGTACCAGAGTATTGTGATTCGATACTCTATTTAGTTCTACTTGAATTTCGGTGTTCGTCTTGTTGATGGCATTCGGGAATTAAGAAGTGAACTAGGCGTAGCTGAGTCGATTCGCCGAGTGGTGTAGCTATCTCTACTTATGGTAGTTAGTAGCGAGAGTGACATGTATTCGTTGTCGTTATCTCTTGTTCGAGGATTGATCGAGCTTCGCGCAAGATCATAGAACTACACCGTATTTTATTGCTTTCCGATGATTTGTGGTTCGCATATCGGTCTGAGCAATGGTCTTGTGCCCTCTCCTCGTGACTAGTATGTGGTTTATTTCATGATACCGCATACATAGGAACTGAAGTGTTCTAAGACCATAAGGAAAGCATTATTTGATATCACCCTCGTTAACCAAACCATGCGTTGATTGGAAGCCATGTTTACTTGTACCCGTGAACGACTCCTTGTGTGAATTGATACTCATGTGTCTTAGGTGGTAGCGTGTACATATTTACCTTTATGCATAGACTTTAAAACAACTCTTTTACAATTCTACTATTTATTTTCCCTTTCGGGGATGTGGAAGTGACAACCCACGTCCCAAGGTTTTAGCAAAATACTAGTGACACCTCTACTCCCCGTGGGATCGACCGGTACTTAACCGTCAAATATATTGCTTGATGACCGTGTCCTGATGCACGTTAAAAGAGGGTTTGACGCATAGTCATCCCCACTCATCAGCATACCCTTATTAATGTGCTTACATACACGATTTTGCAAGCAATATATTATAATGGTAAGTAACCGGTCGGACGCTACGGAGCAATCGGACCTATGGATGACTAAATCTATGAAAAATGTATAAACATCACTAAATACACTCTTTTAAAAGTACACAAATCGTTCAAGAAATAAACACGTGAAAATAAATGTTCATGAGGTGTAGGTGAGCAATAAAGAAAAACAAGAATGAAAATACGATATAAGGGTTTGGTAAAGGAAACCACCATGAGTGCCGTGCTCATACATAAAGCCAATCAATGCATAAGCTCAATAATGTCATGATGATGATGATGAAAATAGTGTTAGTCTTAGTGTCCGTAGTTCAATCCTAAATGTCCAAATGCATATATCACCGTTAGCAATAAAATTAAAGCGGCTTTATATTACTTATGTGTTGGAGTAATATATCGATGTGTGCTCTGATCTATGCCCACAATGCGAATAGAACCGTAGATCGAGATATATCACACTTGATGGGTCCCTAGTCAACAAAGCTTTACTAAAAGAGACTAATATGAAAGATGGCTCTTTATGGCTTACATTCTGTTAGTCATTGGAATGAGATTCCGGAGTCTGATCATAGATATCACGTGAGACATGATATTGGACGACTCGACATGAATATGTGCCATAGATCAAGTCATGAACATATTCATTGTCGTAGCTTGTCATGTATCCTTAGACCAAGGAGTCTTTGTGATCGCTATGCAGTAAACAACTGAGTTTGACCTGAGCCTAACGTTGTCCGTACCAGGGCTTCCATAACGGCCATGATTGGCTTGGGGACGGACTGCATGATTGACACGAAAGACGGCTAAGAGATTTATCCCTCATACTATGGTATGAGAAATATATCAGTTCTCTGCCGCTTGATCGAGAGTGACTGAAAGAATAGCATGGCCATGCACATGATACTGGGTATCATATATTCAGTCATCTCACATATCAAGGAACAACGATTGAGAATAATAAGGATGACAACTCTATGCCTTATCTCAATCAAGATATCATAGATAAAAGGACAATGACAGGGACGATGGAAAGGTTAGAATCGACATGGTCGATTCGTTATGCAGTGTCAGGCAATACTGAAGTCTCGTTGATTGCCACTTATATAGGATCAAGTAAAATGAGATTTTACGTTGACCTATTGACATGCATAAACCTAAGGGTCACACCGGAGGATGAAAATCATTGACACATTTATGGATAATGGCCAAAAAGGAGTTGTCTCGGGACATGACCAAAACTGGGTTTTAGGTCATGTGCCCATAAGTGAATAGGATTTTGCGGATCAAGACAAGGCTTGGAGTCTTGGGATTGATAACATCAGATAATGTTGGACATTTCCGGTATGAAAGGCTTGGAGGCGATGAGCACGTCACGATACCTCGTTGGGAATGGCCACGGGCCATGTTCCAAGAGGCCCATGAAATTCCCATGCAACCAAGGCCTATGGAACTAATTAATCAAGTCTTGATTAATTAGTATTAAGCAAGCAAGACAAGGATTAAGGTGTTGGTGATTCTCCCTCCTCTCCCTTGCAATTTTGGCCAAGACAAGCTCCCACCTCCATTTTTGTGTTCTTGAGTCCTTAAAGAGAAGAACTACGTGGCTTTGATTCCCATGTGGATACGTAGGCGTCTTGGAGACTCAAGTCAATCATTCGTTACCCGGTGTTCTTGGTTTGGTAAGAAATATTGCTGAGTGTTTGTCTTGTGAACCCATTCTTTGTTAGTTGTTTCATGGTTTTAATCGTCTCTTGGTTTTCATTGATTTTCCGCTGCGAGTTGGTTCATCTCCAACCCTACCCCGAGATCCAACAGTGGTATCAGATCCGTGCTACCTTCGGAATTTACAAGTTGGTGTTGAAAGTTTCGGTTTTGACATGTTAATTTGCCAAATTGTTTGATAACATGTTTTAAATTCTTGTTTATGGATTTAATGCATGTAAAATGAATGTTTGAAAATTATTTCAAATCTGGAAATTTTGAAAAATATTTGATTTTTCGGGTCTTGAGAGCGGGATTCTCGGGGAGCCAAAACCGGGACCGAACGGGGCTCCGTTGCACAGAGCTAGGCCAAGCATGAACATTGGATGATTGATATGCCAAGGGTAAACCGTTTTTTTAGTTATGATGAGTTTGGAACCGTCATGACGAACTCGGAGATCAAATGCTCAAAAGTTTCATTTTTGAACGGTTTCGATAAACCGAGCATCAAAAAATTTCGGAACTTGGCTATTAATTAAAATCGGAAAATCACATGATGTTTGATAACATGCTTGTTTGATAACACGATGTGTGATGTGATGTTGTCATGGTGTACATAATAGCCCCGAGCTCGCTTTAATTATTTATCGCTTTTCACGGCCTACGAGCCGTTAAAATTAGCGTGTAATTATTCTTTCAAGGTGTGGTCGTTGTACCACTTATTTGAAATATTTATTTATTCCCGACCTGCGAGTCGTGTATTAAATTGTAATTTTTTACTCAAGACGAAGAATGGGCGAAAAGGTCATTTGGTGTCTTTTCGGGTGTTGACATCGATTTGGAGTTGGTGGAGCTCAAGAAGCTAGTGAAGTTACTTTATGGGGCTGTTATGTGCACATTTATCGCTTTATGCTTGGTTTAGTCTATGCATGATTTTCTATGTGTTAGATTAGAATTGCATGCTTAACTTTATTTACCGAGCATATCACTTCACATGCAAAGATAAAATTGGTTTTTAATCATTGTATGTGAGCCCTTAGAACCGTCATTGCATTGGATGTAGTTGACAGGTTCGATGTAAGAATTACATTGGATGTAATTGGAGTCATCATTACATTTAGAATGTAGTTGATGTGCTCATCGCATCTCGGATGTGCCAAAAGTTTTAAACACAACCGGACAAGTAAAAACGGGTCATGTCTGATACCTCCCAATTATCAACACCTTACTACCTCCCCGTCTGATGGGTGTCGTGCGCCTTAGCAGAGAATCCATTGGAAAGCGGGGTAGTAGGTTTGGACAACATATGTGGGTGTCGTGCGCCTTAGCGGAACACCTACATAGTGGTGGGCCATAGTTGAAAATTGGTGGACCCGTCTACGATTCTCAACCAGGGTTGAGTTAGGGTATCAGATAGGGTAAGCCGTGTACTTAAGTACATACCCTAGCCAAGAGTCACAATGGATGTGATTGGACGGGGTCCTACCTACATAGATCGATTGAGTGGTGAGCCTTCGTTCAGCTTGATCGAGTGAATCAATGATCTTGGTTTTAGATTCTAAAGGTATAGAATCGATTGTTGGTGTTCAAGCTTGATCTTCATAAATTTATTCAGTTTACTGATTGAATTTTATCTGTTGTAGATCAACTAGAAAATTCAGCGAACATTAATAGTTTGTCATTAAAAACCATTCTTGACATGGTCAAGCTAAATGGGACAAACTATTTTGTCACGCCCCAAATCCGGTATTGACCGGACTCGAGACGTGACTTAGTAAAATTAAATAAAAGCAGTTTAAAAGTAATTAATATCTTAAAAAGGAGAATAATGTAAACAAATAGAATATTCAAAAACACTGAGTCCTACGCTCGGTCACATACAGAGTTCAAAAAAAGAACAATACGTCTCTAAGACACATAAACAAAAGAACTCGGGCCTCCGCTAGCTCCCAAGCTCTGTGTAGCCCTCTACTCCAAATCATAGCTAAAACCTGTAGAAAACAAGGTACGGGATGAGCTTGACGCTCAATAGGAAAAGGCCACGAAAACAACCTCATTACAGATTTACGAAGAACGCCTTTCCAAAGTTTAAAGTTTATTTAAAGGTTTGGTACAACTAGGCGACACTTAAGCCATTTAAAAGACAATACCTGCTTACCCTGACGCTCAACAGAATAACAATCTCCAACTTCGAACTCAACACTAAAAGCCACACCGAGACAACACCGAAGGGACAACAATGAAACACCCAAGGCCACCCTGTCTCGTCTTGGCCCAAGGCCTATGCCTGTCTCGTCTTGGCTCAAGTCCAGGCCCGAGGCCCAGATCAAGTCCAGGCCCGAGTCCTGGTTTTGGCCCAAGTCTTGCCCAAGGCACAAGCCTGTCTCGTCTTGGCCCAGGGCCAAGGCCTGGCTCATCTTGGCCTGAACTGGGAACGGAGGTGAGACATGGCTAGGGTTCCGATCCAGCTCCGGCGACGATAGCGTCAGGTGAGATCGGGTGGATTCTCCACGGTGGTGACGGCGTCAGGAAGCTTAGAGGGACGAGGGAAGGCCGTCAGGATGAGTATCGAGCCTCTCCGTTCCAGATCTGACCCGTGGGAGCTTCTCCATCGATGGAGCTCGGATTTGGAACTCGAAATTCCGGCGAGCCTCTTCCACCGAGTTCGACACAAGCGAGCTCGTGCGCGCTCGAATCTCATGGAAAAGGTGGACGGGGAAGGTGATTCAGGCCGGAAAGTGAATCACCGTCACTGATTTCTTCTGTTGCAGGCGCGACTAAGCTCGATGGGTACGGCGGCGCTGGTTCGTTTCGAGTCGAGGAGGAAGAAGAGAAAGGAGGGGGGGTTTCTGGTGGTGAGGCTCTATCGTGGGTGGAAGTAGAAAGGTCCGGTGAGTGGTTCTGGGCTCCGACGAGAGAGAGAGAGAGAGAGAGAGGCGAGGAAGAAGACGCCTCGGTTCAAGTGCGCTAAAGTGAGGAGAGAGAGAGAGAGAGGTGCTGAACTAGGGTAGGGCGTGGGCTTGGCGAGGGCGTGGGCTGGTTGGGCTTGGTCTGTTTGACCAGGCCTGGTCCGGCTAGGCCCAAAGCCTACGTCTGGTCAGGCCCAGGCCTGTTTCCCCCTTTTTTTTCTTCCTTTTTTTTGAATTCGATCCAAAATTCAACCCGTCCCCCAGCCCAAGGCGTTCCAATTTAAATATTTAAATATTAAACCTTTTTAACCGGGGTGGTCTTTACATATTTGGACTGGTACAAAATTTTGAGGATAGTCCTTAAATCTGAACGCAAAGAATATGTCCTTGACAAGGCTATCCCTCATGTCTAGAACATTAAGGGGCATCTCGAACGTCTGAATGGACTGGGTCTTAAGATAGAGTCTGAGATGGTGGAAGATATGTTTCTGCGCTCCCTTCCTCGTGCGTATGTTGAGTTCATCATAAACTATCACATGCACGATATGGACAAGACCATATTAGATTTACATGGCACGTTTGTAACTGCTGAGAAGAATATCAAGGATTTGGAATCCAAGGATATTCTGATGGTCAGAAAGGGATCCATTTTCAAGAAGGAAACTGGTAGTGGCAAGGGCAAGGCCCCTACGCACTTGACACGAAAGATGAGACACTTGATCTCTCCTAACCCTCCTAGGACCGGGGTCCTTAAGGAAGGCTAAGGAGAATGAGAATGTCTGCTTCTATTGCCAAAAGCCTAATCAACGGAAAAGGGATTGTGGGAAAAATCAGGATGATCTGAAGAATGGCAGTGGGACAGCACCTTCATCATGTATTAACTTTATAGAGCTACATCTCTCTACTTCCAAGATTCATGGTATTGGATACCGGGGCTGAATCTCACATATGCACTGACGTGCAATAACTGGAAAGTATGAGAAGTTGAAAAACATAAAATGGACCTCAGAGTTGTGGCAACTGCTGTAGGATCCATAAGTGTTTCTTTTCCAAGAGGCCTAGTTTTGTGCTACATAATGTATATTGCATACCTACTTTAGTATGAAAATTATATATGTGTCCATGTCAGACAAAGAAGGATATAGTTTTGATTTTCGATATTCTATGCAATGATATGTTTTATGTTAATGCTAACATGGTTGGAGGATTGTACATATTAGATATGGGTAAAAATTCCTCAAGCTCTATTTATAATGTTAATGCCAAGAGGTCTAAATCCAACGATTTAAACCGAAACTCTTATAAGGCACTGTCTTTAGGGTCGTATAAACAAAAAAACGCATATCAGCACTTCAAAAGTGCGGACTTTTAAGTCCATTCGAACTTCATTCGATTGATAGGTGCGAGGCTTGTTTGATGGACAAAATGACTAAAGCGCCCTTCATCAGTTGCGGTGAAAGGGCGGGTGAATTATTGGGGTTGATACACTCAGATGTGTGTAGACCAATAAGTTTGCTTTCCATGAGGGGTTTTAGCAATTTTATCACATTTACTGTTGATTACAGTAAATATAGTTATGTCTATTCGATGAGACATAAGTCTGAAACTTTTGATGAATTCAAAGAGTTTATGACTGAAGTAGAAAACCAGCTCGGGAAAGATATTAAGGCACTTCGATTGGATCGAGGTGGAAAATACTTGACCACAGAGTTATTAGATCATTTAAAAGAGAATGGGATTCTTTTGGAATGGAATCCTCCCGGGACACTATAGTCGAAAGGTGTAGCCGAACGGAGAAATCGGACATTGTTAGACAATGGCCTGTTCCATGATCAGTTGGACTGATCTCCTAATTTCTTTATGGGGTTATGCTCTAGAGACGTCCGCGTTCATGGTGAATAGGGCTTCGATGAAGGGTGTGGAAGGGACACCATTTTGGAAATGGTAAGGGAAGAAGCCCGTTTTGTCCTTTCTAAGGGCCTGGGGTTGCGAGGCTTATGTGAAACGTTAGGTTTCGACTAAGCTCGAACCAAGATCTGAGAAATACACCTTTGTGAGGTATCCCAAAGTGACAAGGGGATACTACTTCTACAAACCCAGTGAGAACATGATGTTCGTCGCTAGGGGTGGGGTCTTTATGGAAATGTAATTTGTTTCCAAAGACGTTAGTGGGATGACTGTACATTTAGAAGAAATTAAAGATGGTACATATCCATCTGAACCATTTGACAACCCAGTAGAGGAGCCGGAAATGGTCGTAGAACAGGATACATTTCCTGTAACTATTCCTGAAGGTTCAAGACGATTTGGAAGGATCAATCACCCACCTCTGAGATATAATTATTTTGTGTCTGGAGGGGACGGTGAGCTAATGGTGGATCATGAGGATCCAGCCACCTTTCAGGAAGCCATGGATGGGCCTGACTTTGAGTTATGGCTAGGAGCCATGAGAGAGGAAATGCAGTCCATGTCGGACAACCAAGTCTTGGAATTGGTTGATCCCATCGATGGTGTGAGGACCATCAGATTCAAATGGATATTCAAGGTGAAGATGGACATGGACGAAAACCCTTGGACCTACAAGGCCCAACTGGTTGCGAAAGGTTATAGGAAGATCCAACGAATTGAATATGAGAAAACCTTCTCACCAGTGGCCATAGTTAAATCTATCCAGATTCTTCTTGACATAGTCTCGTATCTTGATTACGAGATATGACAAGTGGATCTCAAAACCTCTTTTAAACGGGAATTTGACTGAGGACGTTTGTCTGTCTCAGCCCGAAGGTTTTGATGATCCGTAGAATAAAGGGATAGATTTATAAGTTGTTGAAATCCATTTGTGGATTGAAACAAGCTTCTCGGAGTTGGAACCTTCGTTTTGATGAAGCGGTAATTAGATTTGGCTTCATCAAGAATGAGGATGACCCTTGCGTTTGTAAGAAGGTTAGTAGGAGAAAGATTGCCTTTCTGGTGTTCATTGGAAACGACATCCCAACCTTGCATGAGAATAAAAGCTTGGTTGAGGAAGTGTTTCGCAATATAGTACATAAGTGATGCTACTTATATCTTAGGGATTAAGATATATAGAGATCGCACCAAGAGGGTCTAGGGATTAAGTCAGAGCACCTATGTGAACAAGGCATTTAGTGGGTTCTCAAAATGCTCGATTCAAAGAAAGGATTCTTACCCGCTAATCATGGCATTCATCTCAACAAGACTTAGAGTCCTAAGACACCGGATGAGCTGAAAAGGATGATGCAAATCCCATACTCCTGGAATTGTCACGCCCCAAATCCGGTTCTTGCCCGGACTCGAGGCATGACTAGGATAAAACGATTAAAAGGAAATAACTCAACAATAACTTCCTGAAAATCTCCGATATCAAACTCAAATCCACATATCTACATTTAAAAACATAAATAACCCTCCAAGGGTGTAATAATAATCCTCCAACAAGGTTTGTTCAAAACTGAAATGAAATGAAAACGAAGTCTCTACAGGACACCCACACCAAGAAGCTCCCGAGCCTCTACTCCTCAAACAAGCCTGTCATCACAACAATAAACTCATAGGGGTGAGCTTGCGCTCAGTAGGGAAAATACATAACAAGGTGGACTTTACTCAATAATTTCATCAGCAAAGTCAACAAGATAAATCTTAACAATCACAGGCAATAGGTAAACCGATCAATGTCGTGGCACGTGAAGTCACCACCCTCCGATCCACATATGATGTGTCCTCTCGGATTTTCCCTCCAATCCAGAGGAGACGCATATCATTGAGACTATCGGAAACACCCTTCAGGGCACATATCGTCGGAAGTCTCAGAAACGTCTCCAAAGGATTTTAGGTCCTCGGGAACCAAGGTATTACTCCCATAGGAAGCATACACTTGGGCAATTCAATAATAATCCAGTAATAATTGAGTAACACACTCAAACCGAAACACGAAGCAATCCATTCCCAACAAACACTACTTCACTATCACACATAGCTCACGCATCACCTTTTCACCGCAACGCACAGCACACGAATCACATGGTCACAACACACGAATACACAATCATAACTTACCGTTCACTTACCAGTTACGACCCATCGGGGCATCGATCACCTGATTGCACCGCTCGGTACAACCAGTCATACTCGATGCTCCAAACAACCATTTAAGGAAATCAAGTAATCATTCAAATACATCCAACAGTCAAGCACGTGCTCAATCAACCGATCATGAAAACCTTCAATCGAGCATTCAAATATGCAATTCAACTAGTTCCATTAGACTCTTTAGCCTATCCACTAAGCAACCAAACAACCAAGCATGTGATCCTAACACGCAACTAATCCGAGGGCTTTGCCAAGGCCGCTCTACCAGTAAAACAATTCCCAAGTATTGAAAGCACACTTCACTAAAGGTCGTTGTCCTAAGCATGCATACTAGACACTTCCGGTTATTAGTAATTGAAAGACAATTATTCTAGTTGTTCGCATCCTATAAGCATTTCTAGGACCGTTCCGATTTTATTAGCCTAACATGCATACTAAGCATTTAAACGAGAGGTTAAGACTTTCCCTACCTCAAGGTCTTCCTCTCAACACTCTGATGTCACAAACGATAGTCACCACACCGTTCTTCACACGGGTTCCGGCGTGACTCTTCGTTCTTCAAGCTCAAGTCCAAGTTCTTCCTTCCTTCCTTGCTCGGTACCACGGTCTTAGACCACCAAAAGGCCAAAGTCAATAACTCAACGATGTTCTTATCCCCAAAGTACAGAACAACACTCAATTAATGGAATTAAGGGTTGAAGTAATGATTTAGGAATCAAAATGGGCTAAAAGGAAGGAGTTTGGGTTCTGGGGGTCTGATATGGAATGTGACCCATTCCATGCCACTCAGAAGGCCGGATTGTGGCACGTTCCGTGCCACTCAGAGGGCCGGAATGTGGCACGTTCCGTTCCACTCAGAGGGCCAGAATGTGACACTCTCCATACCACGTTTCGTATCAAACCTGACCAGTTTCTTCCCCTTTCTTCCCCAACTCGAGTTTCACGAAAATCACCATAAAAACCCAATTTCCAAGTCCTCTCAACTCCAAAATGTTCATCCAAAGTTACCCAACATCAACACCCTCAATGGGTTCATCAAAACTTCAACCAAAATACAATCCAAACATCCTACTTCACTACTTCTTCTCTAAGCAACACCCACAAAGCAAGTTCTTCAAATTTTAAGCCAAAACCCACAAAACCCATAGATTGGAAGTGGATGAAATAGAGAGTTAGGAGTATCTTTACCTCTAGGGAGATGAGATGAAGAAGATGAAGTGAAAATGGAGGCAAAAGGACCAAGAACAAGCTTCAAAATCCAAGCTTTCTTCTCTATCTTCTTCCTCAAGAAATGAGCTCTCCTCCTCCTCTCTCCTAGTGAATTTCGGCTGCACCAACAAGGAATGAGCTGAATTGTTGCTCCCTTTCCTTTAAATGACCTAAAATGTCAATTTACCCAAAAGCACTTAAGGTCTTATCTCTTTATAGGTAAGTTAGGAGGGTATGAGGGTCATTTGAAGCCCCCTTTTCATCCTCCAAGCCAAGCATGACAAGTGTCATGTGTGGTCACTCCCACTTGAATAATTTCCAGCTTTCCAAGATTTTATCGGAAAATAACCGATATTAAGCCCAAGTTTGACCGACTGTTGACTTTAACAATATTACAGTCAAACTGAAGGAAACGGCCCAACTAAGCTATCCGTGAAGTTGGCTAAGCTTTTCGGGCCCCGGAAAGGTCCCGAATGACTTCCCGAGTCATCGGTTGACTTTTCCGGCCAAAAGTCAAACTGAGTGAGGACTCACTGGTTCTACCGGGATCGACCGGGGGCGGGTCTTACAATCTACCCCCCTTAAAATAATTTCGTCCTCGAAATTAAAAACAAGTAACTCAATGGTCGAACAGGTGGGGATACTTCACGCGGATCTCATCCATGCACTCCCAAGTAGACCCTGCTCCTCGGTGTCTCCACGGTACTAATACCAACGGAGTCGTCTAGTTCCGCAGGACCTTCTCCTTTGTACCCAAGATCTCGACTGGCTGCTCCTCATAAGTGACATCAGTCGTTACCTCGAAGTCTGACCACTTAACAATGTGGGAAGGATCTGTCGTGCACTTCCGCAATAGGGACATGTGGAAAACGTTATGCACGTTCCCGAGCTGCGTTGGCAACGCTAACCGATAAGCTACGGCTCCAATCCGATCCAAGATCTCAAATGTTTGATAAACTGCGGGGCCAACTTGCCTCCGTCGTTGTCGATCCGCTAAGGCCCCTCTTAGGCTCACTCTCAGAGATATCTGATCCCGCGATGAAACTCAGTAGGCCCGCGCCTTTCGTCTGTGTAACTCTTCTGTAGGTTCTACTCGGTCTTTAACCGTTTTCCGCATTTACTCGACCTTTACCAACTCGTGCTTCACTAGTCCACGCTAGTTACTCAAAAAGCCATACTTGGCGGTGAACAACAGCCTTTCCCCACAGTTCGCAGTTTTGACATGCAACCATAACTCAAGAACAACTGAGGTACCCAACACGTCAAAGAACATTCAAATCGTTAAGGAATACCGGAGGACGGTACAAAACATCCTATACCGGAATCCTACCTCGGTATAGACGTCGTACTGAAAAACTCTATAGCGGTCTGGATATTCTATACAGGAATCTCCCGTCGGTCATAGATATCGTGTCGAAACACCTCGCAATGCGAACTGAAGTAGGAATTTATACGTAGACATAACCACTCAGTTTCCTTCTTAGTAACTTTTACAGGGACAACTTACCCAAAAATCCAATATTCGTCATGCTAAGACCAACCACAAACGATTACCCGATCAAGTAAAACGTAACAACCTCTACCTCAAGACAAACGATCTCATGATCATTGCACGGTCCGGAACAACCATTCGGTTTACCACATCCGATGGACCAATAACGCGCAACTCAAAGGGTAAATCGTACCCACCTCCGATACTGAGGAATGCCAGAAACGATCTTGGCAACCTCTAACAGACTCCAATTTTAGTGTAGACGGCGGACCGTCGTCAATAACTTCGATGTAGATACTTCTTATCATGATCCTCAACTGTACCGGTATCACATCGGATAGAACGACTTCGGTTCTGACATGCCATACCGGAATCTTCCTTCGGTATGGGTGTCTTATCGGAAAACTCTGAAAATCGGACAAGGACGGAGCCATCTGAAGGTGTGACTTCTCAATTTCTCTTTAATAACCGTCTCCCGAATAGTTCACACTAGAACTCCAAACAGGTCTTGTCACGACCTCACATACTCAAGATGAGCAAGCAACACACAAACGTGATCATCCAAACAAAGGTCCTCATAACCACTGCGGGGTTTGGAACAATCGCTCGCTTCATCACATCTCATGAAAAAGGTAGGTATACCTCCGCAAAGCAACGGGTACCGCGTACCGTCATATAGTCAAAAAGCGGCATGCCTGAAACATAACTTACTCAACACCTCCCGTCATGCTAGGTATGGCATACGGGTGCGTCACACAACTAACCCCCACGGAACTCGTAACCACACTCCTCAACTCAGGACCCCACAACACTCACAAAGCATGGTCGAACGAACCCACACCACTGCAACCACATCAATTAACAGGTCATCACACACCTAGGGTAAACGATAAAGCACAAACGTGCCTCGCACACAGCCAACATCACGCACATCTGTCACAACGGTTAAACCTGAACACGGTCCTCAACCTGGTACGGGTCAGTTACACATCACGTACCACAACCACAACTCGCGGTAAGCTAACCACATCTCACTGTGATCAATCGAAAAGGTTATCCAACTCGCGATATTTCTCTTGACATCAAAACTAGTTCTCAACATCTGATCAACCACTTCACAAGTCATCTCACCTGAATCATCATAACATGAGACAATGGTTCTCAACACCGATGCATGGTTCAGTACCACCATGAACTCTACCAACCTTTAGTTGGACGAACGACGTACAACAACACGGACCAATAGAACCCCTCACTGGCACTTGGTCAAAAGTCGGCGCCCTTCAAGACACCAAAATTAAACGCACGAAATTACACTCGACTGCGGACCACGACCCAAGGTCGATTGCCCAAGGTTATCCCAACCGACAGTATTCCTTATACCGTTGACACCCGCTCAAGAGTTACCAACCAACAAAACTTAAAGTCAGGTCCACCCAAGTCACCTCTTAAGGAGTAATCAACACGCACTGAGATCTCGAAAATCTTGAATAGTTGAGAAACCCGCGCGGTTCCGTCATTCGCTACTTGACAAATTAAAACTCACAACGGTTAGCTCTTAATCTGTCCTGTGCTCACACGTGGCACAAAATCCGACCTATCATACAATTCCTTGTTCGGTGCCATCTTGTTACTGGCCTGAAAGCTTGTGGTAGTCGCCCTCAATTATCTGTGGCTGGTATTCAAACGCGAGGTGCTCTCGCTTCTAGGACATAACCCCATGGTTAAGCTTAGTCCTTCTGGGGATAACGTAAGAAACACACCTTCATTTAGTTCCTCACGTACGGCACACACTCGTGCAACCTTCGCTTGCTAACAAGGATGTGAAACAACATCGTCTCGACGGTTCGAATCTTATAACTTAAATCTTGTAGCGGGGTTAGAAAAACTGGGGATTACGACTACTGTGGGTATGGGTCCGCCACGCTTCCGCTGCGCTACTCTGATCTTATTGTTGCTCGGTCATCTCCGGTGACCGGTCGGACCGTTTACTGGTCAAGGTTGCGGCCTTTCACTGCTCGGCATTCGTCGCTGATGGCGCTCGATGAACGCTTGCTGTTTCAGCAATCGGTTTCTTAAGATTCGATCCGCACTATCGGAGAAGAAAAGAACCTTAAATCTGACTAAGTTTGTTACTCCACTTCCCAACTCCCACTGATGCTAGTCGGTACTACCATACCTCTAGTCGATGTGGTTAAAGTACCGGTGGGCTTAACAGTGTTAAACTCGCTCGATCAATACGTCACCACTAACCAATACACCAGTGTAAAGCTCAAGTGTCCGCTGACACGAAATCAAAAATGTAATCGGTAACAAGTACTCTACGCGATCTCAAGATCGGTATCAAGTCCTCACTCGGCCCCGGTAATCATGTACGCTCGGCCCTACCGCATCGGAGGTCCTCCTCTCGATGGGATGAAAGAATTTACTACTATGGCATCATGTTCTCTTGTCGGCTCTCGTAGGTCGACCTGTGGAACGGTTCGTAGATCCATCGTTCAACTGGCATTCTCGGCCTATACGTTCCAACTGTTTGCGTAGGGGCAACCCATGCCACCGAGGCTGGTCCAACGGACGCTACTTCTCCAACCCATCGTGCCTCACCAGACTGGGTCTGTGAATGGAAGAATCCTGAGGTCCCCTGCCTTCACGGATTGCGACTCTCTGACGGCCTCAAGAAGCCTCTCGGCCTCGGCCTGGTCTTCCGCGCCTTGGCGGTTTCTCAACATGTCTCTCTAACGCTAGTGTTTGCTCCACTAGTGCTGAAACATCCACGGATCTGAAGCAATGACTCAATCTGTGCCAAGAGAAATGAGTCCTTTCTCAACTGCCTTGAGGTCTGAATTCCCGGAT
Source organism: Erodium maritimum (assembly GCA_963921825.1). Classification (NCBI taxonomy): domain Eukaryota; kingdom Viridiplantae; phylum Streptophyta; class Magnoliopsida; order Geraniales; family Geraniaceae; genus Erodium; species Erodium maritimum. Next base: position 26,656,719 of record OY997592.1, read on the forward strand.
TGATCCAGTGTATTCAACTTATGGAAATCCCTGAGTGCCTGGGTCGTGCAACTGTCCACCTGACCCGGCATCTCGGTAGTGACTGCGTCGACAGTAGGCACAGACTCTTGTGTCCGTTCTGTAGTCTCATGCTGAGCGTAGGTAACACTGCGCGAATCACCTCATTAATAGGGCCGCTTAACTCGGCTCTGCGACTGGAGGAATTCTAGGTGGTGACCCTACCGGTCTATCCCCCAAAACCCTGATGCTCTGCGGAAGTAGCTCCCTGGGCGCTCACTGCCCCTGCCGGAACGATAGCTGGTATCTGGCTCTACCCCACAATTGGACGGCTCTTGGTACTCTCCAGGATAAAAACACGTGACATCTCGCCAGTTCACTGCCTTTAGAAACTATAGGTTCAAATCTCGGTTTAACCTAATCGGTTCGATTCACCAAAACAAGACGTTCTCGTGCGTCTCCACCGGATCCCACTTGGACCAAAAGTAAGTCGTAAAGTCAAAAGTAACACTTATGTAGACAAGAGACCCGCACCTCGTGCGTCTCACAGAGAACAAAGGTTCGATCAAGTATAAGGACGTTCACGCGCGTCTCACAAGTCACCCAAGGTTTTACAGCTCTTAAGCTTAGTAGGTATATATACTCATATATAATAGCACACAAGCTCGCATCTCTATGCGTCTCACAACAACAATCAGCGATTTAAGCAATCAACCACCAACTCCCACAGGAGGGTTCAAACTCAAGCACACCACACAAGGCACAACGCAACAGGCATACCCCTTGCTCGGGTATCCTTTCACAAAGAGGGGTTTAGTACTTAACACAAATCAATTCAATAATCACCCTTAACCTTTCCTTCCCTTCCATAGATTCCCACTTTCTAACTTCTACCCAAACCTTTCCATGTCGATCTCATGTTGTTACAACCCGATTCAGGCGTCCCCGAACATCATTGTAATAACTTGACATCGAACTATCACGCTCGACTGCAGTGGCGCCCCTGAGTCGCCCCGTGATAGAACAAACACTTTAGTTCTACCAAACTTTCGGCATGACCCATTCGTATTTTCCCTTAACCCTCCGCTTAAGCGGGACAATTACCGACACAAATCCACGAGACAAAAGTACGCAGAGTTCTCATGCTCGGCCAAAGACACCACACAGTCAATAAACGGAGTTCTCGTGCTCCTAAAGTACACAACGCAATCAATAAACGGAGTTCTCGTGCTCCCAAATACTACGGGGTGCTCGTGCCCCAAACTCACCACACACGGGCACACGGGGTTCTCGTGCCCCAAATCTCGCCACACACGGGCACACGGGGTTCTCATGCCCCAAATCTCAACAATAAAACACGCTCGCAACTTACCGAGACTCTAACTCGTAAGCCAGCCAAAGAATGCTCGCAACCTCCCCCGAGGCCAGCCAAAGAGTGCTCGCAACCTCCCCGAGGCCAGCCAAAGAATGCTCGCAACCTCCCCGAGGCCAGCCAAAGAATGCTCGCAACCTCCCCGAGGCCAGCCAAAGAATGCTCGCAACCTCCCCGAGGCCAGCCAAAGACACCAACCTTAGTACACGGGCTCTCATGGCCACCCAAACACCAATAATAACACGGGCTCTCAACCCCACGGCACTCACGGCCACTCAAACCAAAGGTAAAAACACGGGTTCGACGACCCCACTCATAGTTCTCATACAACGGGATACAGGGTTCTCGCGCCCCACCCAAAACACTCAATACAAGCACACATGGAGTACTCATGCTCCAGAAAAGCGGTCAACCACAAGTCAACACTTGAACAAGACCAAACTACGACTTGAAAATTTTCGAAAAGATTCACCGCAATGGCAACACCACCACCCGTTGGCTCACTCTACAACGAATGCTTAGCGGGTCGATCATTGCCCGTCAATCCAATTCCGATCTCAACCATTCGGCTTCACCGATTACTAGGGATAGGATACCAATCAAGTAATGCAAACATTGTAGTGTAAAGATTTCATTTAGGACAAACATTAAGGCAACTCATGACTCATGTCGTTCCAACTCTCCGCGTCAATGTTTCCAAATCGCGTCACTGAGTATCACGACTCAGATTCCCTAACTCTACCCACCTAATTGACTTCGGTCCGAGGTTTGAAAACCAGTTCACAAGACACCTGTTTCAAATGAAACCAGGCTCTGATACCAAATTGTCACGCCCAAAATCCGGTTCTTGCCCGGACTCGAGGCATGACTAGGATAAAACGATTAAAAGGCAATAACTCAACTATAACTTCCTGAAAATCTCCGATATCAAACTCAAATCCACATATCTCAATTTAAAAACATAAATAACCCTCCAAGGGTGTAATAATAATCCTCCAACAAGGTTTGTTCAAAACTGAAATGAAATGAAAACGAAGTCTCTACAGGACACCCACACCAAGAAGCTCCTGAGCCTCTACTCCTCAAACAAGCATGTCATCACAACAATAAACTCATAGGGGTGAGCTTGCGCTCAGTAGGGAAAATACATAACAAGGTGGACTTTACTCAATAATGTCATCAGCAAAGTCAACAAGATAAATCTTAACAATCACAGGCAATAGGTAAACCGATCAATGTCGTGGCACGTGAAGTCACCACCCTCCGATCCACATATGATGTGTCCTCTCGGATTTTCCCTCCAATCCAGAGGAGACGCATATCATTGAGACTATCGGAAACACCCTTCAGGGCACATATCGTCGGAAGTCTCAGAAACGTCTCCAAAGGATTTTAGGTCCTCGGGAACCAAGGTATTACTCCCATAGGAAGCATACACTTGGGCAATTCAATAATAATCCAGTAATAATTGAGTAACACACTCAAATCGAAACACGAAGCAATCCATTCCCAACAAACACTACTTCACTATCACACATAGCTCATGCATCACCTTTTCACCGCAACGCACAACACACGAATCACATGGTCACAACACACGAATACACAATCATAACTTACCGTTCACTTACCAGTTACGACCCATCGGGGCATCGATCACCTGATTGCACCGCTCGGTACAACCAGTCATACTCGATGCTCCAAACAACCATTTAAGGAAATCAAGTAATCATTCAAATGCAGCCAACAGTCAAGCACGTGCTCAATCAACCAATCATGAAAACCTTCAATCGAGCATTCAAATATGCAATTCAACTAGTTCCATTAGACTCTTTAGCCTATCCACTAAGCAACCAAACAACCAAGCATGTGATCCTAACACGCAACTAATCCGAGGGCTTTGCCAAGGCTGCTCTACCAGTAAAACAATTCCCAAGTATTGAAAGCACACTTCACTAAAGGTCGTTGTCCTAAGCATGCATACTAGACACTTCCGGTTATTAGTAATTGAAAGACAATTATTCTAGTTGTTCGCATCCTATAGGCATTTCTAGGACCGTTCCGATTTTATTAGCCTAACATGCATACTAAGCATTTAAACGAGAGGTTAAGACTTTCCCTACCTCAAGGTCTTCCTCTCAACACTCTGATGTCACAAACGATAGTCACCACACCGTTCTTCACACGGGTTCCGGCGTGACTCTTCGTTCTTCAAGCTCAAGTCCAAGTTCTTCCTTCCTTCCTTGCTCGGTACCACGGTCTTAGACCACCAAAAGGAGAAAGTCAATAACTCAACGATGTTCTTATCCCCAAAGTACAGAACAACACTCAATTAATGGAATTAAGGATTGAAGTAATGATTTAGGAATCAAAATGGGCTAAAAGGAAGGGGTTTGGGTTCTGGGGGTCTGATATGGAATGTGACCCATTCCATGCCACTCAGAGGGCCGGAATGTGGCACGTTCCGTGCCACTCAGAGGGCCGGAATGTGACACGTCCCGTGCCACTCAGAGGGCCGGAATGTGGCACGTTTCGTGCCACTCAGAGGGCCAGAATGTGGCACGTTCCGTTCCACTCAGAGGGCCGGAATGTGGCACGTTCCGTTCCACTCAGAGGGCCGGAATGTGACACTTTCCATACCACGTTCCGTATCAAACCTGACCAGTTTCTTCCCCTTTCTTCCCCAACTCGAGTTTCACGAAAATCACCATAAAAACCCCATTTCCAAGTTCTCTCAACTCCAAAATGTTCATCCAAAGTTACCCAACATCAACACCCTCAATGGGTTCATCAAAACTTCAACCAAAATACAATCCAAACATCCTACTTCACTACTTCTTCTCCAAGCAACACCCACAAAGCAAGTTCTTCAACTTTTAAGCCAAAACCCACAAAACCCATAGATTGGAAGTGGATGAAATAGAGAGTTAGGAGTATCTTTACCTCTAGGGAGATGAGATGAAGAAGATGAAGTGAAAATGGAGGCAAAAGGACCAAGAACAAGCTCCAAAATCCAAGCTTTCTTCTCTATCTTCTTCCTCAAGAAATGAGCTCTCCTCCTCCTCTCTCCTAGTGAATTTCGGCTGCACCAACAAGGAATGAGCTGAATTGTTGCTCCCTTTCCTTTAAATGACCTAAAATGTCAATTTACCCAAAAGCCCTTAAGATCTTATCCCTTTAAAGGTAAGTTAGGAGGGTATGAGGGTCATTTGAAGCCCCCTTTTCATCCTCCAAGCCAAGCATGACAAGTGTCATGTTTGGTCACTCCCACTTGAATAATTTCCAGCTTTCCAAGATTTTATCGGAAAATAACCGATATTAAGCCCAAGTTTGACCGATGGTTGACTTTAACAATATTACAGTCAAACTGAAGGAAACGGCCCAACTAAGCTAACCGTGAAGTTGGCTAAGCTTTTCGGGCCCCGGAAAGGTCCCGAATGACTTCCCGAGTCATCGGTTGACTTTTCCGGTAGAAAGTCAAACTGAGTGAGGATTCACCGGTTCTATCGGGATCGATCGGGGGCAGGTCTTACATGGGGGCAGGATTGATCATATATGCCATGCCATGTACCGGGTGTCTCGTAAGCCTTATGTTGTACCAGTAGACATCAGTCTAACCGTTTGGGAAAGATGATGTTGAACTAGTCGTCGAAGGATAAGTAGACGCTAGTTTTCATGACGGATCCATATGACTTTAGAACTTAGTCAGGACATATGTTTACACTGAATGGCGGAGCTTTTAGCTGGGAGAGCGTAAAGCAAGATACCGTCGACGAATCTATGACAAAGGCCAAGTACATGGATACTGTAGAGGCAACTAAGGAGGCTATGTGGATTTGCAAATTTACGGCAAGGTTGGGGGTAATTATAAAGTCATCTAGCCGGTAAATCCATTTTGCGACAACACAAGGGCCATCTCATCAGAGAAATACTGAACCGAGGTGAAGTGAAGATAACCTATATTGCAACGGATGATAACATAGCCAACCCTTTGTCTAAGGCAGTGTTGCTGCCTAAACATGTTAGACATGTACAGTCGATGGTGACATATTGGAGTTTAGATTAGAAGTAAGGAAAGTGGGAGATTGTTAGTCTTAGTGTCCATAGTTCAATCCTAAATGCCCAAATGTATATATCATCGTTAGCAATAAAATTAAAGCGGCTTTATATTACTTATGTCTTGGAGTAATATATCGATGTGCGCTCTGATCTATGCCCACAATGCGAATAGAACCGTAGCTCGAGATAGATCACACTCGATGGGTCCCTAGTCAACAATGCTTCACTAGAAGCGTATAGTATGAAAGATGGCTCTTTATGGCTTACGTTCCGTTAGTCATTTGAATGTGATTCTGGAGTCTGATCATAGATATCATGTGGGACATGATATTGGATGACTCGACATGAATATGTGCCACAAATCAAGTCATGAACATATTCATTTTCGTAGCTTGCCATGTATCCTTAGACCAAGGAGTCTTTTTGATCGACATGCAGCAAACAACTGAGTTTGACCTGAGCCTAACGTTGTCCGTAACATGGCTTCCATAACGGCCAGGATTGGCTTGGGGACGGACTACATGAGTGACACGAAAGACGGATAAGGGATTTATCCCTCATACTACGGTATGGGAAAGATATCGGTTCTCGGCCGCTTGATCGAGAGTGACTGAAAGAATAGCATGGCCATGCACATGATACCAGGTATCATATATTAAGTCATCTCACATATCAAGGAACAATGATTGAGAATAATAAGGATGACGGCTCTATGCCTTATCTCAATCAGGATATCGGAGATAAAATGATAATTATAGGGACGATGGAAAGATTAGAATCGACAAGGTCGATTCGTTATGCAGTGTCAGGCAATACTAAAGTCTCGTAGTTGTCACTTATATAGGATCAAGTAAAATGAGATTTTACATTGACCTATTGACATGCATAAACCTAAGGGTCACACCGGAGGATGAAACTCATTGACACATTTATGGAGAATAACCAAAAGGCAGTTGTCTTAGGACATGACCAAAACTGGGTTTTGGGTCATGTGCCCATAAGTGAATAGGACTTTATAGATCGAGACAAGGCTTGGAGTCTTGGGATTTATCACATCGGATAATGTTGGACATTTCCGGTATGAAAGGCTAGGAGGCGATGAGCACGTCACGGTACCTCATTGGGAATGGCCACGGGACATGTTCCAAGAGGCCCATGCAACCAAGGCCTATGGAACCAATTAACCAAGTTTTGATTAATTAGTACTAAGTAAGCAAGAAAAGGATTAAGGTGTTGGTGATTCACCACCTAACCCCATCTTGTCTAGCCATACTTTGTCCTATTTACACCTTACTTGTCACCATACTTGTCTTATGCTTTTAGTTTCACAAGTTGATGGAGTTTGTTATGTTTAGGTCATCTTTTTTCAACATAACAAACACAAGACAAGAATAGGAAACACAACTTCTCCCTCCTCTCCCTTGCAATTTTGGCCAAGGCAAGCTCCCACCTTCATTTTTGTGTTCTTGAGTCCTCAAAGAGAAGAACTATGTGGCTTTGATTCCCATGTGGATACGTAGGCGTCTTGGAGACTCAAGCCAATCATTCGTTACCCGATGTTCTTGTTTTGGCAAGAAATAGTGTTGAGTTTTTCACTTGTGAATCCATTCTTTGTTAGTTGTTTCATGATTTTAACCGTCTCTTGGTTTTCATGATTTTCCGCTGCGAGTTGGTTCATCTCCAACCCTACCTCGAGACCCAACAAATAGTACTTCCGTCATGGCTCAAAAACCAATCATCGGAATAAATGTGCAAGTATGATGTTATATGGTTCGAGTAAAACCAATATCGAACTCTCATACATCTATCTCGCATAATCTTAGGTTTCTTCTCTATATGATTACATACCATATCGATAAACGTAATACGATCAAGTCAACCTACATAGGGTAAGCGAGTGCTTAACGTAATGATACAAAATGTTAAAATAGACAAGCACAAATAAATAATTGTGTCTAGCTACTCCTAGTCCACTTCTCGAATATCGAACACCAACAATAATTATGGTACCAATAATCAAGTTGAACTAAATAGAACCTCGTTCTAGTAATACTCAAGCGTAGAACACAATCTCTAGGAAATGTGAATGATCTAGCTACACCTAGATCAACTTCTCTAACACGGCCATTTCAATTTTATCGTGAATGTCTTGGTTAGAGTATGATCTACATAAGTTCACAAATAAGGGACTTGGTGTCACGCCCCGAATTCGGCAGGACCGAACCCGGAACGCGAACAGTGAAACAATAAAAAATATTTCAAACATTTTAATAAACCTCTTTAAAACAACACTTAAGTTAAACAAAAACGATAGTTTTACAGCGGAAAATACGTTCAAAACGATGTACAAACGAGCTACAAGGTACGTCACTAACTACCCAGAGACCCGGACTTCCGCTCCCAGCTCTTCAAGCTTCGAGGGCTCTCCTAGTCCGTCTCACGACCAGTACCTGCAGGAAAAGTAGCAGGGGGTGAGCATTTCGCTCATCGCCACGGATACCGGGTTGACCACGGCATACCAGCAGAAATGCCGGGAACCCGACAATAACAACCCCGAGGACTACTACCCCAAAAACACAATTTAGACTGACGGTCACGCAATACAACTGTTCAACTTTCCCAACCAACTCAAACCCCGGACACGTAATGTAGACCCGACCCAGCAGTTACGAACTCAATCAAATACACAAATAATAACCACGCAACACCCAAGATCACAAAGGACCGCACACCAGCTACTCAGTTTCCGGTTGCTAACCGGCTGCGCTTGAGCCTGCCCCACGCAACTTTCCCCGACACGCAGTCGGGCCAGGCGGTCGACTTGTTCGCGACATATACAACAATACTTTTCCGATAGCTAGTCAGAAGGGGAGCCGCCCTTCATCGCATAAAACTGCACACTTTACCGATGGTTAGTCGGAAGGCTAGCCAACCCTTACGTGCGCGACCCTGTGGCACCCCTTTGTTGTCAGGCGGGCCCCAACCTCCATGCAATCACAGTCATCACCCAAGGTTCAACAAATAACGACAATAATATAACGACTAACTACCCCTCAGCAAGACAGTCAGCAACAATACAGGTTTAACACCCCACAGGCACACATGGCCACCCACAAAACACAAACAGTATCATACGGGTTCAACACCCCAAAGGCACACATAGCCACAATCATAAACACAACAAGTTACTTAACCTACGGGCACAACTAAGTGCCCACATGCATTTCTACTAATAGCTTTCCCTAGTCAAGGCCGATATCCGGCGTCTTTTCCCTGCCTCGTAACGCTTTCCAAATATCCACGATCAAGCTCCGGCGTGCTCGCGATCACTCGCCTAGACTCCTCTTTCCGCGGTCGGCGGCACGATCTAACATGATCACAAGTTAGAACACTTTTTAAATGCGCAGGCAAAACCGAATTTAATGAAATTGACGCCCAAACGCAACCCTGACAATGCCGATCACTCCCAAATTTCCCAATTACTCAACATTGTCAACAATGGGCCCGGAAAGGACCGATTCGCCCGGCTCGGCGAATCTGCCCGGGATCAGAAAACGCCCTTCCGGGGCTCCGAAAATTCCCGTTCTCGTTTCTACGATCCTAAAATAATTCAAGTGTTCCAACGCAATCGACGGAACCAAATTCCGAATTCCGAGCGATTTAATTCGCGTTTAAAGTTTCTAAACCCGAAATTTCCAATTTCCACAATTTAATTCCATAATTCGTTCCGGGTGTGAGTTATCGACTCGGGGATCGTCCAAGACCACCCGAACACGAAAAACCCGAGGCCCGGCCAAGTGGGCCCCACACGGCCACAATGGAAAACGTTCCTTTTCGCCCCAAAACGTTCCTAACGAACCCCAAACCTCAACCATTCATCTTTAAACCAATCTTTAAACAAAACTCAACCTTAATCAAACCGTTTAAACTCAAACCCTAAAATTCAAACGTGCCAAAACGAGAAAAGAACAGGTTATTGCCGTAGGCAACGATGAGGGGAGCTCGATTATGCAAGAAAATGGACGATCCAACGGTCGGATCGTCGATAAACATCAAAAATCTCAAGCTTCTCTTCTCTTTTCTCTCCTTCCCCTTCTCTCTCTTCTTTCTCTCTCCCTTTCCCTCTTTTTTCTGATTTGTGGCCGTGTACCTCTCTTCCCCTCTCTTATTTTGTTTAAACTAATCAAAACCATTAAAAAGACTAAAAAGCCCCCACTTTATCCCTTTAAACCAAGGGCAAACTTGCCTTTTCAAGTCCAAGCCACCACTCCTTTGACAAGTGGCAAAATGGGTCCCACTAGTTAGAAAAATGTCTTGGTAGATATTTTTCAGTCCGATTCGCGAAATTCGGCCGTTTCGGGCTCCGCGTGGACCCATTTTCCAAGAAATTACGAAAAGTCACGTGCTACAAGGAAACAGCCCAACTAAGACCGCTGTAACGACGGCTAAGCTTTTTGGATCCAAATCGGGCCTCGAACGGACCAAAATGTCGCTCGGTTGACTTTTTCGGCAAAAAGTCAACTTTTCCCAAATTGGTCTAAAAATTGCCCTGAGTCACCCAGAACTCACTTTGGTCGATATCGGGGTCAACTTAAGTCCGATATGACCCTCGGGGTCAATTTTAGGTTCATTTAGGTGGATGCCCAAAAATTTAAAATTTTTCGTTTTTTCCGTCGATTTGACCGGCATTGACCGGGAGCGGTTCTTACACTTGGTATCATCCAAACTAGATAATTCATCAAGTAAAACAATGATACACTTTAATGTCTCAAATCGTCTCAAAGTGCACAAATAAATCATACACCGATCCTAGATAGCTACAACTAACAATTTACGGGGTAATTCACACCCAAAGAAATAAATCACTCTAAGAAAAATCCACGCCCGAAATCATTAATTAAGCTTAAAACACACATGACATGAATAGAAATCATCAGAAAATAATCAATCTTGTATAGAATGCAACGATAAAATCAATCATCCAAAGTAAGCGCTAGATATATTAGGTGACGAATGCTATGAATAATATAAATCTAGCACTTGATATTTGCTCAAGAGATCGAAAATTCTCATAATTAAATTCGTACTCAAACTCTTAATTTTAACATACAATTAATATCACAAACCACTTTCCCCGATTTAATTTACCTATGAGTCGATCTAAATATGTAAATCAACCAAAATAAATTAAGTCGGGTAACGAACACAAAAGGTTATTGAACTTAATCTCACAAAAATCATCATCTAACACCACCAATGTATAACATCATGCATTAATTAAACTAATATTTATTTACAACGACATTCATGGCTAAGAGTTACTACTCACTAGCCATAGAGCTAAAAACGATGAAATCAGTGTTTGAAATCGACATTAAGCTAAGAAAAAAAATGATGGTGTAAAGTAAACTCGTGCTAGAAATGATGATTCTTAGCTCAAATCCTCACAAATCAACTAAAAAACGATCCAAACACCTCAAAATTAGCTTGAACTCGAAATGGTATTGAGCCTCTTTTGTGGCCTTGATTTCAGCTCTTGGAAGCACCAAAATCCAAAACAAATGAATGAATCGTGTAGACGAGAGTAGAAGCTTCACGTCGCTAGGTAGAGTAGGTGAGAGATCCGACGACTTGAAATCAACTCCTCCCTCACGCGTTCTGTTCCCTGATTTTTTTTTGTGTATATGCCCTTCGAAAATGTGCTGGTCTGGAGAAGAAAGGCGCGAGCTGTAGCTGATGATCCGTTGTGGTCGTGTGTTGGTCAACTACGGTGAGCCTGGCCCATCTCACGGTTGGGAGGACATCTAATGTTGGTCAACGAACGGTCAACGAAACGAAAGGATGACAAAATGCGGGTGCACGACACGCCATGGATTAGTGCAACACCGGATAACTAGACAGCTAAACAGGTCAGTGCGCCATGTGTCACCTTATGTCTGGTTCCTCCAATTTTTCTTTTTTCACTATTTTCCCATATCCGCTCCGTTTTAACTTCAATTGGCTTCGTTCTTTCGCCAATATTTTTATTTTTCAGAGACCTACAAAATGAGATCCATATTGGATATATTATGAAATACCCAAAATTACCATGATTATGAGGCTTAAGACAATTATTAAATAAAGATAAAAATATAAATAAAAAATAAGCACAAACATGGTAAAAATACAGGGAAAGCAGTCAAATGAAGTAGGAAAAATTTACGCTCATTACTATTCTAGTTGTATAAGATGCGGTGAGTTCATTGTACTTTCCTCGTCTCGACTTGACTGGTTCTGTAATGTTGGAGCAAACGAACAAAGAGTATGCTGGGAAACGGATGAGGCTGGGAGTAAAAGAGAAGCTTACTTCTAGAGGTCAAGGTGTGGCTCTTCAGGAACACCCCGGGGTACTCATGAGGACCCGCAAGGTAGCTCATCGTGCCTCACTTCTGCCCCATCGGGGCCGTCTTTCTCAATCGCGTATGTAAAAGCTAGAGTGCCTTGGGTGGGAGTAGTTGAGTCATCCGTCCTTAGGGAGGAGACATACCAATGAGGTTTCTTCATCTTTTGGCTTGGGAGGCCAAGTTCCTCCGCCTGAGGAGGGGACGTATACCAACTAGGGCCCTCTTGTCGTGCCCTAGGTGTCTCCCTAGGGTCACTCTCAGTCCAACGGTCCCTCATTCTTCGACAAATTTGAGGTTGGTCCCTCCTTACTCTCGGGTTAGTCTTATATGGTCGGGTGTTGAGGGCTACTTGAAGGCGTAACAGCATAACCATCGGCTTAGAAAGAAAGCCTGAGTCTCGTCCAGGCAGACCATCCTCATCAGCCAGATCGAAGAGAATCCGTTCATGTTGGTGGAGTATCTTTCAGTGGGGTGAGGTAGTCGTCCGGGATCCCAGATCCGTCCCTACTTGTGGTTGGGAGCCAAGTTGGATATCCTAGGGTCTGGGCGGAATCCTAGGCTCTTGCCAGTGCGTAGGTAAGGTTCGGCATCGAAAGGCTTGGAATAAGGGTGGAGTGGGATTTCCATTAGGGGTTGTGCCCTAATGGGCCATTGAGAATCCTGAGATCCCGGTTCCATGACCTCCTCTTCGGCTCTCCATCGGAGGGCAGGTGATACAGGAATGTGGTGGTAGGATGGAGAACCTTAACTGGTCGTACAACACTTTCTAAGGTTCCAATCGATGAAGATGGAGTCGATGATGGAGATTGCTTCAACTGGTCGTACAACACTTTTTGAAGAATCGAAGTAACTAGGAGGATAGATAGTGGATTGAATGACGCCACACAGATTATGGAAAGTCTGTGATAAGTCGAACAAACAACTTCAAGGTGTCGCACACAAGAAGGTTGAATGTGATAAGTTCTTCCCAGAAGAAAACTCGAATTTTTATTTCATAAAACTTGCATAAACTTGTCTATTACATTCTGCATATGAACCTTTATATAGGCCAGCAACAAGACTCAAATTTAATAGCTTTGGATAACTAAATGACTCTTTGTTTATCTAAATGTCGGAAATCTGAAAATCAGCATAAATAGCTCATTAATGGTCTTGAATTCATCTCCCTTGTATTGAATAGAGTGACTAATTTGTCTTTGGAAATATGGAACAAGTTGTCTTCATTAATTCCTTGGAAAGAGCCAAAATGTCTTCATTAATTCCTTGGAAAGAGCCAAATCAGATTTGTTGGAATCTTGAACTGATTTTGAATGTCTTCTTGATTTCCCTTGAGAGCTAGTTTCGATATCCACATCAGCAGGTTCCCCATCATCCTTTGTGTCGACCCGGCGGCACCTTGGTTGAGTATGGGGTTCTAGTCGGGATTGGATATCTCCTAGGTACCAGTTCATTTCATTGACAGACCAATGACGAGCGATGTTCTCATCCTCCTTCGTGTCGATTTGACGACGGTGTGGTTGAGTTTGGGGTTTTGATCGGAAGTGACAGTCTACAGGATGCAACTACGTCATTTTGTGATACAGTTTTCGACGGTTGGTGTCAAGGGAGAGTGTTTCCCCTAGTGTTGTGATCCTCGGGCTCTAGTAGATTAGTCGTGCTATAGTGACAATGAGCACAGTAAACAAGTAGCCATGAAGGTCAAACGGAGGGGAAGACAACTACACCGACGGGAGAGATCAAAAATGGTTTTTTTTTTTTTTCAGGGAAAACGATTTCAAAGAAAAGAAGCCCTAAATTCCGATAGAAAGCCACTCTCTCGTTTTTTTAAATATAATAAAATCCATTTCACATGATTTTGACGCTCAAATCACTCCACGTCAAGTCAGTAATAAACTATTTTGACAAGCCTGTGATATTAACGCAACCCTGAAATTAACAGTCACCTGACACGTATTTAAGCCCAATCCATTCTCTCTCTTATTTTACCTTACCTCGCCGCCTTTCATGCTTTTCTCGACATTTCTCCTCCATGGAACATCATTGATACCAACCATTTCCCTCTCTTTCTCTCCTATTTACTCCTGCGAATTTTCCCGAGAAAATTATGGACTCTACCCCTGTGAATTGGGAAGCTCTGGACGCTCTGATCATTGATTTCGCTAAATCAGAGAAGTTAATCCAAGATTCCTTCCCATCGTCTCCGCCGTCTTCTCCTCCTCTTCCTCCGCCTTCTTCTATCTCGTCTTCTTCCTACCATTCCAGATTGATTGTGCGGCAGATCAGGCGGTCCTTGGAGGCCGGCGACATTGATGCCGCCATCGATCTTCTTCGTGCTCACGCTCCGTTCGTGCTCGGTGATCATAGAATTCTCTTCCGGCTGCAGAAACAGGTGTGTTTCCTCTTTTCTGTTCCCTAGAGAAATCATGAACGGGTGATGGATTTCGATTATTTTTTCATTTCATGAGTTTACATCGTCTGGTGTTTTTTTTTTCATTTGGTCTTATTGTTGTGAAGAAATTCGTTGAGCTACTGAGGAGAGGTACTGTGGAGGATCGTGATTCTGCAATTGAGTGCCTGAGGACCGCCCTTGCTCCTTGTGCTCTTGATGCCTATCCTGTACGTATTTAACATCTTTCTAATGTGCAATCGCTGACTTTTCTGCCATGCTAATGGTCGTTTAATTTTTGAGGTTGTGCTTATTGGATAGTTCATTGATATTACAGTGAAATTGGTCACATTTGAATCAGCTTTACCTGGATTTTTGAAGGATTTAATGGTCCAGTGAGAAATTATGTGGTCTGAAAGAAAATTTTGGGGTTGTGTAATTATTTCCAAATTCCATTTATCATCCTCTTTTTTGGATCTGCTGCATTCTAGTCTTGTAAAATTCTATCGTGTTACCCCTCTGATAGAGAAAGCCTAGCAAAATATATTTTGTATTATGTGCCTAATTTGTTTAGTTGATTTGTTTTAAACAGTGAGGTTTGCTCATCAAAACAAAAGGCCACATGAAAGAGCTTGTGTAGTTGGATACAATACAAGGTTTTATGTATTTGATTTATTAGAAGGGTGACCTCGGTGATCAGTTTGTGGAGAGTAAGTTTGAGTAGCTGATGGACAGAAGTTAGCAAATGATCGCATCTAGTTGCCACTTGACTCGAGTACCCTGAGTTGCTCTGCAGTTTGAGTTTTGTACTGTAAATGTCATGAATTATCTTCAGGCATTTTTAAACACCAAAAGAAATGAAGTATGAAATTGATTTTCCCGGACCGCTTCTTTGATGTATGCCCACGGACTGTAATTTCTGCCAAGTGTTATTTGACTTTTCAAATTAAGTATCTGTTCCATGAAATAGTGCTTTTGTCTTTAGTGTACAATCTCCTAAAATCAATAAGTTGTCTTCCAGGGTTCTCTTAGTATTTTCCTAGTTCTGATATATGTATCTTTGTGTTTAAGGAAGCATACGAGGAATTTAAGCATGTTATTCTTGCTTTCATATATGACAAGGATGACCCGACTTCTCCAGTGGCAAATGAGGTGGGTTTTACTCAATCCCTCCAAAAATAACTAGTAGATAGCCATCATCTTTAACATTTTTACATTCTTATAATGTTCGTTATTTAGTATAGAAAGGAAAAGGGTGCATCTAGGTGTCGTTCTACTTGCTGCAGCATTCTTTAAGATGAAAAATAGAATATGCAGTAAATCTATATTCAAGGAATGTGGATATCGAATGAAAACAGTTAGGCAGTGGGGCTTGTTCTCACGCTTTAAGAATACAAATGTGGAAGACCGAATTTGCTGCATTTGGAACATTTATATGAATTAAGTGTATAATGTTGTATGAATATGTATCAGTGGTCTGAGAAGAGGAGATTTGACATCGCTGGCTTAATGTCTTCTGTTTTAAGAGCTCATTTGCACGCATATGATCCTGTGTTTTCAATGGCATTGAGATATTTGATAAGGTTATCCCAATTCCACTTTATCCACTTTCGTTGAATGCTTACACTATGATGTGTTTACGTGTTTTCCCTGGACTTTGTGTACTTATATTATTTTCCATAGCATCCATAAAGGATTCTGCTTCCGCCAAGGAATTTCATCGCCCATCTCAGATCTTACTGAGAGGTTGCTACTTGAAGAACGGGACCCTCCTGCAACTCCTCAGGAGAGTCTATATGAAGCACCACCGTTTGATGAGGTTAGCTATGCAACTTATGACAAGTTCTTGGTGATAAAATATGTAATTCCTTATGTGTTGAGGTTCTAGTGGGCTGACATCTGCATGTTCTATTTTACTCAGGTGGACATACAAGCTCTTGCCCATGCTGTAGAGCTTACAAGACAAGGGGCGGTTGATAGCTTGAGATTTGCGAAGGGTGATTTATTCCAAGCTTTTCAAGTTAGTAGATATGTGTGCCCTTAATATTTAACTACATTGCTCCAGTATTTACCTAATTTTAATTCCTTATTAGTGTAATGCTTTAGAGTATCTCCTATAAGAGTGGATGATAATCTACTCTGCTGTGTGACTTACCCAAAAAGAAAATGTTGCTTGTTTTAGTTAGGGTAAAATTTATCCGATAAATGCAAGTGCATCACAATAGGGGGGATTGCTGAAAAGTGATTTCATGAATTGGTCACAGATCGAAAACAGCCATTTGAAGAAAAGGGCGTGCTATGCACTGCACTATGAGTTGGACACTGTTCTTTATTAGTAAAAATGAACTGAAATTAGATGTTATGAGTCATCCATATTTCTCATGAAGGCCTTATATGAATAGGTCACATGCGGAAATGTGGACAATTCGTAAGGCTTTCATGGGAAATGTGGCTGATGGAAATCGAATTTCAGCGTTTCCGTTCATAGTGCAATGCATAACACCTTTTTTATAGGGCTGTTTTCGTCCATGATGAGGGCACTTTTCAGCAATTCCTTCTTTACAATATGGAAGGCCTGAAATTTAGTTCGAATCAGCTTTTATGGGGATAGATGTGTATGCATGTGTGTAACTTCTAATGGAAATGAACCTTTTGGAATTTTCTATGTTGTGTGTGTGTGTGTGTATATATATATATGGATGGTATCTAATACAAACAATCCTTATCGTGCAAACTAAGAACAAATCTAAGTCGTCGGATACGCGAGATCTGAAGGCCCAAATTTTGTCACACGCAGGGTGGTAATTTCGTAAATGTAAGGTACTAGTATCGTTACAGGTCAGGTACCAACACTTAACATATAGTACCAGCGCTCTGTACGGTACCAACACTGTGTATGTGGATACCAACACCATGTTAGGGTAGGTACTTTGTGTGTGCAAGTGATACGTGTCATCATCTTGCGCGCAAGTGACACATGTCAACATCTTGTGCGCTCCGATGGCGTCAGCGCGCACGCATCCTGTGGCGCAGATTTGTTCTTAATTTGCACGATAAGGAGGTGTTTGTATTTGATACCAATACCATATATATGTATAGGAGGTGAATAAGGTGCGAACCCGGTTTCACAGTGCGAACGTGCGAACTTGTGAATAAAGTAGATACGGTTTGCGGATATAGCATTTCAGTTTTGTGGTGAATATTCTCAAACCATAATTTTCTCAATATGGGAACATTGTTTTTGCAAACTATATTTTCTTAAGATAGAATGCTGTATTCTCAAACTCTATCTATCACAAACTGGGATTATGTTTTTCTCAAACCATGTCCGCGATATTCTCAAACTATATTCGGGGTTTGCATGTTCACATCGTGAAAGGGTTCGCACCTGATTGTGTCCCTATATATATATATATACACTCTTGTGGAGGAAGGTGATTCAAATGGTGAAAGATGCACTTTGTAGTTGAATCTGTAGGATAGAGGGTAGGGGTTGCTCTTCACATAGTTGACCATATGGTGGCTGAATAAATCAGCAAATAGTGTGCATTAGTACAGAAAGCAGTAATAAGAATATGAGGACTCTGGTAACAAGAATTAAGAGTTAGAGGAGTAGGGTGGTCATGTCTTTTAAGAGACAAGATAACTTCATCTTTTGAGAAGTGCACTTCAATATTTATGGACATCTAGACTTCTCCTAGTTGCTTAAGCCTCCAATGGACGAAACTTCATACTGATGTTGTGTAAGGATCTTCTGGGTTGTGTCGTGATTTTAATCCCCTAGTTCTGTGTTTTCTCCATTTAGATGGTTATGATTTCAGCATGTAGATCACTAGGTCCACTTTTACCTGCATTATCTCACGTATCTCTAAAAATAGGAAGATGTAAATGTGCTTAAGCAGTGGTTATGAAATGAAAGACAATCAAGCAAATCATCAAAAGCCGAAATGTATCAAGAGATCTGGAGTTCTCTCCTTAATTGAGCTCCCAATTGAGCTTAGGGAGCTCTCACCCTGTTAACATTCATCCATAACTTGATCTTTAATAGACCTTAACATGTTGCCATTTTTTTCCCCTGGTGAACCTTAGAAGCTATTGGATATTCACTCTACTAAATTGTTAAATATCCTTACAGTACAAAATATATTTCAAGCATTTTAGTAGGAAGTTATATTCTGCCACTGCACCAGGAAAGCCATGTAGCTCTCATACTGAAGATCCAAATGATAAATTTAACTCTGAACATCTATAGAAATGAAACTTGGTATTTGCCTCCATCAAGTGTCACTCTCAGCTGTGCCTCATACTAAGGATCTCAAAGTACTGAACGGAAAACCATGCAAAATTCATAATTTATAAGTTTTTTTCCCTTGGACAGGTTATATTTTTTCTGATTATTTATGTTGCATGTAATTGTATGGGTGGCGGTAAATTTGGAGTTCATTTATTTATTCATTGCAGAATGAATTATGCCGTATGAGATTGAACGTGTCCGTGCTAGATGAACTTGTGCATGAGTACTGTGTGTATAGGGGTATTGTTGATTCTGGTCTTGCATCCCCTTCTGGTGAGAAACAAACTGCGTTCATTCATCTTTGTCTTCCTTTTTCTTTTGGTTAATCTCTGCAAAGTTCCTAACATGTATCTTCTCTTTGGTTCTCTATATAACTTTTTCAGTGTCTGGAATGCAAACCCTGCCAGAACCAGTAAAAGTTAATGATTTAGAATCTGGTTACTGTTCATCAAGAAATTCATCTGTTGAAATGGATTGTGGTGCAAGCAAACAATCAGATGGTGAAACTTCTATTAATAATTCTCATATAGTTGGTTCTCCTGAAAACAGTTTTGACATGATTAGAATGCAAGGAGCTGATGTTGAGTTACGGTCTGCTTGTGAGCAAACAATCGACCTCGAAAATTGTAGCACTAGTGAATCACTTCGGCCACAGAGCTCTAGAGTTATGCAACAAGACAAAAGCTATGGGACCGGAGAAAGGAGCAAACGCAAGCGATGGAGGGGAAGGCATGATGATCTTGATTATACTTCCAGTTTCTCTTCTCGTGGATACAGTAAGCAAGAGCTAAGTGCTACACTGCTCACGAGCGCAAATATATTAAAGGATCGGCAGGTATCTATTTTTTGCCGTTTAAGTGTTTTGTGAGATAGTGTGACATTGACACATTGCTCTGTCTAGTGCTCAGGAAAGCAATCTATATTAGATATCAACCATAGAGAGGATAAATATGAGATTGTGTTGGGGATGAAGGAATTGGCTAGTAGAGGAATGGCTGCAGAGGTTGCTGAAGAAATTAATGCTCTGGATCCCAACTTTTTTCTGCAAAATCCTGTTTTGCTTTTTCAACTTAAGCAGGCAAGTTGATCCTATATTGGTGGACCAACATTCAGGATTGTTATTTTTTCTTGATAGATGAACATGACCTTGTTTTTGCTTAAGCTCAACATAGAGTGCTTGTTTCAGGTTGAATTCCTCAAGTTGGTCAGCTCTGGCGATCATTCTAGTGCCCTGAAGGTTGCTTGCTCTCATTTAGGTCCTTTAGCATCTAATGATCCAGCATTTCTTAAACCCTTGAAAGAGACTTTGCTGGCATTGCTCCGGCCGGATGAAGGGGCGGTTGGCAAAAGCTTGCCTCTAAATGCTCTTGCAACTTCACTACAGGTATGTTATTGGTTTGAATGTGTTCTGTACTATGCAAAGTTGGTCAGAATTGAGATTATATTTTGACTGAGAAAATGAATGGTGGTTAATAGGTTGCTATTGGTAGGAAGCTTGGTATTGAAGAACCCCAGCTTATGAAGATGGTCAGAACAATCCTTGAGTCTCATACTGAGTGGTTTAAACTTCAAATGTGCAAGGATCGTTTCGAAGGCCTCTTGAGGGTAGACTCATTGAAAGAAGGTAATGTGTCGTTGCTTGCTGCTGCGTCTCATTCAAATGTGGATAGTTGCACCCATGGATCTTCTCAACAGACAATCTCTTCAAGTGTCAAAATGTCAGAAGATGGGAGCAGTCTCACTCAAGGATCCTCCAGAGAAGTCGCATGTGATGAAACTGCCATACTTAAAGTAATGGTGAGTGTTTTTAAAAATTAATCATCCGATATGAGTGAATGTGTATAATATGATAAATTATGGATTTTTGCAGGAATTTCTTGCTTTGCCAAGGGCAGATGCCATCCATCTTCTTGCCCAATACAATGGAAATGCCGAGAGTGTTATTCAGCAAATATTTGCGTAACATTTTTTTCACTTAGATATTGTTTTGTGTAACATCAAGCCCCCCTGGTATATAGTTGCGCTGGAAATGCTGGGAGTAGATGTAGTTGCTTTTTTTCTTTATGATGTTCTGTTTGCAGAATCAAGAAAGAAAAAGACTCAACAGGTGAATTAAATTATTGGTCTAATCCGCAGAGTGATGTTCAGTTAATATTTCATTTATTGCAATCTTATTTAATTTGCAGGCAAATGTGGCTTGGATAATAAAATTCGGGACATCTTGCACGGGTTTCATGTAATGTGCCTTTATTTATTTAATTTGGCAGTGGGATGGATGCAAATCGTAATATGGAACACAGTAGGCGTGCGAGAGAACTTATCCATGGGAAGCATATGCAGCGGTATATTAGGATATGTTCTCGTATATTGCTGAAAATTGTTCTGTAATCACTATAGAAAGGCCATGAGTTTTTTAACAGCAAAAAACAGCGTTTTGAAAAAACTGAATGTTAAAATGTTCAAAAAGGTCCTTTTTTTTGTGAATCCTTGGATAAGAACCGGAATACTAACATTTTTTTCGCGAAATAAGGAGATTAGCGTGTCTTGTACAACCACCACGAACACCATTGCTTACCATGGACTTCTGAACCTTTTTTTTAAATCAGCGATATTTTATAGATGTCCCTACTCAAAGAGCATGGGGTACATGGGCGGAACCAGAAAATTATTTTAGGGGTAGCCGCCGATTATGTTGTGGGACACCATATGGCATTCTAGTTTCGCCCCTAATTCATAGATTGCTATTTATTTTTTTATTTTGTAAATTTTTATTCATACGACCCATATACATATATTATCTGATGACATCATAAGACAAAAAAAATTAGCGATCGATTCGTGATGATGAAAAAACACGGATTTTTTAATATAAAATCTTTTTTTCTAACATGTTTGACTTCATATATCTGTTTACTCATGCAATGATTTAATTCATCATTTTTTAGAAGCAAAAAAATTAATATTTTATATCATATTGTCATGGAAAGATTTGACAACTACAACATGCAACTACAAATGTTTTAAGACTAACTGTATTAAATTGCTGACTAGATATTTTTTTCTATAATTTTATGTCTCATTAGCCATTTCCAAACAAGCCTTAAACTTATAAAAAATCAATATAAACATTAATGTAATTGTCCCCATATTAATCTTCCTGATAATAAGAACAAATTCAGATTCGTAAACTGCGACCATAAATGAATTATTCTTATTCCTAAGAGTATCTTTTAAAGGAACTTAAGTGTATATTAAATTTAATTTAATTCACCACCTTGCTCTTACCATTGGAATGGTACATTGGTTATTAGTATCTTGTTAATTTTCAACTTTTGGACTGTGTCTATCTAACTCTTGGACAAAGTTGTCTGATTGTCCATTATAATAAGGCTAAGATGGCATATCCAAGAAAAAAAAAATTAGTTAAGTCAAAGGCCCAAGCGAAATTCCAATTGTCCATTATGATAAGGCTAAGATGACCTATCCAAGAAAAACATTAGTAAGCCCAAGGCCTAAGTGAAATTCTGAAGTTGTTGGGTGTTTCCAGCTAAGACACAAGCAAAAATAAATTAATTAAGCCCAAGGCCCAAAACGAAAATTAAATACTGTTGGGTGTTCCTAGTTCAAGAAACTAGCAAAAATAAGAGGGTGTTCCACAGCTGACTCGAACTCAGGTTTCAAGAAAATATAATGAACACTTTAACCATCAAGTTACAATTCCATTTGTATAGGGTGTTCCATGGAACACCCTATACCCCTTTGGTTCCGCCCCTGATGGGGTAGTCTACCAAATACAGACTCGACAACTACACCAAAAAGGTCCAGAACAGGACCTCAACTAGGAACCAAACAACCATATCAAATTATCAACAGTTCCTAAACAAAAACCATAAAACCAAAAGCAACACATGAACGAAAAATGGAACCAAAGCAACAAAAATAATACAACTCATGCTTAACTACGAGGACCATCTTGTTTGGATCGAGTGGAGCTCTTGCAACAAACCATAGGATACCTGCGCCACTCTGTAGTAGTCACCTCAGATAGCTCCCTCATTATTCCTTCCCTACCCCCAACGAAGCCAACTGAACTCGACTTACAATTTGCTCCACAATTTAGGATTCCCCGTTAAATACCAACCTGTTCCGAGCAAGCTAAATCTCCCATAAAATCAGAGCACATAAGGGGTTCCAAACCTTCCTGACCCTCCTACATACTAGCCCCGACCACAATGAAAACTGAGAGCGCGCATTACTAGACACCACCCCCTGTATACCCCACCACTCCAATACTCCAACCCACACCAACCAAGCAAAAGGGCACTGAAGGAGGAGATGCTCACTATCTTCAAAAGTGAGCCCACAAAAGTGACACCAACACCACTGAATCGGTATAGGGACCCCGCGGCCTTCCAAGAATAGGCTGCTCGGGATAGCCTGATGACAACTAAGCCACACAAAAGCTGCCACCTTTTAGGGGAGTACCCGGAACCCAAAGCACCTTCTCCCACGCACTCTTCACAAGTTTAGGTAGAAAGAACTCATGCATCCTCCCGGCCGTAAAACCCTTTTCAGAAGGTAACCAAATACAACTATCCTCCAAGCTTTGTACCAAATGAATAGGCTCTAGAATAGCCTCCAACTCTCCCGTCATCCTGAGGGAAACCATTTTCTCATCATGTTAAAGTTAAGAATTAAAAATACAAAAACATGGGTTTACCCACCTATGCTCCGCCTAGGCCTCGCCCGACCCGCCTAGGACCGTGCTTCGATGCCCCAACTTGGTTGCCTAAGCCCCTCCTAGGCGCCGCCCGACCTATCTAATCGATCACGCCGCCTCATCCCACCCGACTCAACCGAGTCGAGGCGTTTTTTTCACATAGGGTGCCTAGGCCTTCTTTTACAACACTGTGTGCAACGCACATGACCTTAATTTTTCATAGAGTGACATCTACGCTACGAACCCTATTTCTAGAACTCAGCTACCATTATCTCTTTCTTATGCAACTGGTTATCAACCTTCCGCCCCCGCACTCCTTCAACCAATGTCTCACTATCAACAGTTCAAGCTCTCCTTCGACGACTCGTAGTTCTCCCTTGACCTCTCTGGCGTCGACCTTATCGGACCCATCTCTGCCTCTGTCCTACACTCGCCTCCACCACCTCGATATCACCTAGAAACCTCCTCACCGACCCTCTACTCTCCACATTTATGGACCTGTAGGTGTTGTGGATCAACGAGTTTAACTTGGTGGGACAGATCCTGACTCGCTGTGTTAACTAGGGAACTCAAGAATTCGGAAATGGCGTTGAACCAGTAGGTGGTAAAAGAACTATGTTGTAGTGGTCCACTCTATTTGTTTGGAGAAGTCTCACACACGAGTGTAATGAAAATGAAAATAATAATGAATAAAAAAATTGAAAAAATAAAGAAAAATAATAATTATATTTTTAAAATTAAAACATACATATAAAATTAGATTTATATATATACAATATGTATCAAATACAAACACCTCTTTATTATGTAAACTAAAAACAAATCTGGGCCATAGGATATGTGCGCGTTGTCGTCATAGGAGCACGCAAGATGTTGACACATGTTACTTGCGCACATAAAGTACTGGTACCTACCCTAACTTGGTGCTGGTATCTACATACAGAGTGTTGATACCTACATACAGACCGCTGGTACCAACATGTAAAGCGCTGGTACCAACATGCAAAGTGTTAGTACCTTCCATACAATGTTGACGCGTGTCTTTGCGTGAGCGGATTTAGAGTTGCGCGCACGAAGGACATGTGTCGCTCTCCTGCGAGTTCGTAGTTTGCACAATATAGACGGTTTTCACTGTATACCGACCCTATATATATGGGTAAATTCTATCTCACTACTCTAAAGGTTTCGGATTCCATTTCCACTACCGTAGATTTTTTTCATCATGCTATCCTAGAATTTCATTTGTCTCACTTTAGTACCCAACGTTAACTTTCCATCAAATACACTTAAAAAGTCCATAATACCCTCACTTACAATCAAATTTTCAAAAACATGTCATTGATTTTCAAAATCTTTTTATTTACTTATTTTATAAAAATCAATTTTTTATTCTATAAAAAATATATTTTATTTCAAAAATATTTTTTTATTACTTTTTAAAATTTGTTTTGTTTTATAAAACCCGTTTTTTATTTTAAAAAATCAATTTTTAATTTATAAAATCAGTTTTGTTTTATACAACCGGTTTTTATTTTCAAAAATTCAGTTTTTATTTACGGTGTGAACCTCCCTTATGGTGTGAACCTACGAACCTCAAATCTGGTTTGAGAAAATAGCATCCCAGTTTGA
Organism: Erodium maritimum; assembly: GCA_963921825.1. NCBI lineage: Eukaryota > Viridiplantae > Streptophyta > Magnoliopsida > Geraniales > Geraniaceae > Erodium > Erodium maritimum. The sequence goes on from OY997592.1 coordinate 26,681,559, forward strand.
GAAAAAAAATAGCATTTTACTTTGGGAAAATATGGTTTGAGAAAATAGCATTTCTGATTTGAGAAATTTTTTGTCTGAGAATATTCAACTCAAACCGGGACTCGCACATGATTACAAATATATATATGTAATTACATTTTATTTTAACGATATTACATTTCATTTCTACATATTTACATTTCATTTCTGCAGATTTACAAACCGTGTTCATCCGATTTACAATTACGTTGGACTTATCCTATTTTTATTTTTTGTGCTTCAAATATATTCAATATGCATCTCTATGGATAGTCCTTCTGAAAACAAAAATAATGATGTAAGAATGAAAAAAATCATAATTGAAACGAAGCGGAAATGAATAAATTAGCGAAATTGGAAAAAAATGCTCACTGTTTAGGATGCTGCCATGTGGCTTATATCCAATGAACCAAATTGGTTTGCAAGTGTGTACCATAAGCAGAGTTTGCACCCTAAAGTAAACATATGTATGTATGTATGTATGTATGTATGTATGTATGTATGTATGTATGTATGTATGTATGTACGTATGTACGTATGTACGTACGTATGTACGTATGTACGTACGTATGTACGTATGTACGTACGTATGTACGTATGTACGTACGTATGTACGTATGTATTCACAAGAAGGCGACACATGTCTTTTTCGCGCGCACACAGTGCTAGTTGCGCGCGCGCAATGCTGGTACCCCTCATGTACAGTGCGGGTACCTTACACACACAAGTGTTGGTACCTTCCCCACACAAGTGCTGGTTTTATGTTTATTAATTCAAAAAAACTTATTTACAATCAAAGCATCATGTGTTTATACAATGAAACTAAATTCCAACGAACTAATACAATAAGGACAATAATCACAAAGTCCTAAAATGAATAAAGGAACTATGGAAATCCTAAAACAAAGAGGAAATAAACCTCCGGACTCGAAATGTACAAATTTGACCCCCCTCCCCCCCCCCCCCCCCCCCAAACGACCCTGAATGGCCAAAAAACATCGTACGTCATGACGAAGCTATGTAACTTGCTCGGGAGGCCGTTTTCACCCAAAAAGTTCTAGGGTTTTATCCAATTCTAACACTGACTCCTTTTTGGGTTCTCTAACTACTGCATCAATATGTCTACGATATGGCCTATGTCACCTTACATACATAGGTGCTGGTACTCTATATACACGGGTGTTGGTATCAAATGTTCCAGCACTTCGTATGCGCGAAAAAATGACACATGTCAATGTTTGTACAAAAGCGTACGAACGCTTTGCACGGGAAGTACCAGAGCACGTGCACGTGTGCGAAAAGGACACATGTCGCCCTCTTATGAGTCCACAGTTTGCACAATAAGGACATGTTCACATTTGATACCGAGTTGTTGTGTGTTGGAGCCATGCATCCAACCTTCTATTTATAGCCCCCCATGCAACTATTTATGGGGTTGTCTTCTTCCTCCTCCATGTTGAAAGAGCACGGGTCTTCGTGAGATGGATCTCCAAAGCACTTCAAGACAAGGCTCATCATGCACATGAGGACGGATGAGTTGAAATGCACTTGTCTTTTTGCTCCAATTATGCATATGCTCCAATTTTTCCAAGTGGGAGATAAAACAACCAATGATGTGATACCCAAGTAATAATTACTTGCTGTAATTTTTTCAATTTTCAGATTTTTTTAATGAATAGTATAACACAAAAAAAAAAGATAATTGTGTTATTTGCATTTTTTTTCAATTTTTTTCTCCTTCTTTTTTCTTTCTTTTTCTCTCTTCTTTTTTTGTAACAAAAGCTTACCAATATCAGAACCCTAAGTTCCCAAAGAATGGGGGTTGAGACAATTGCTCCTCATTATCGTCAGCAAGGTTGATTATTTTTGCTTGGGACGACGTGTTTGACTCGGATCCTTCTTCTGACGAAGCTTTGGTAGAGCCATTGATACTTTGCAGGATTTGTTTTAGAGCATTTTCATACTCTTTTTCGGTTTTGGCTGAAGCAAGCAGTGCATTTGCTCTAGATTTCTGGGTGAGAAATAGAGCTTGTTGATGTCCAGTGATGTTCCCAGTTGATCGAGTCAGGGATATCCAATCTCTGACTACGTCTGACGCCAGGGTTTTGGGAATGTTGAATGATGACCATCATTTGATCCGAAACTTTCGTTGGATGAGCGGGATGACACCATCTCGGTTATGGATGAAAGTCCAGGACAAAACCTGTCACGCCCCGAATTCGGCATAACCGAACCCGGAACGCGAACGGTGAAACAATAAAATAATTTCCAAACATTTTAATAAACCGCTTAAAATCACCACTTTGAGTTAATCAAAACAATATTTTACAACTGAAAAGCGTCCAAAACAAGCGGACAAAAACCAAAGCGTACGTCGCTAAACTCCCCAAAACTCGGACTCCCGCTCCCAGCTCTTCAAGCTTCGAGAGTTCTCCTAGTCCGCATCGCGACCAGTACCTGTAGGAAAAGCAGCTAGGGGTGAGCGTTTCGCTCACCACCACGGATACCAGATTGACTACAACATACTAGCAGAAATACCGGAAACACCAACAACAAACAAAACACCGGGGACTACTATCCCCAAACCCAAGTAACCCGACTGTCACACGAAAACTGTTACTTTCCCCAACCAACTCAAACCCGGACGCGTAATGTAGACCCGACACAGCGGTTACGACCTCAACCCAAAACGCAAATAATAACCACGCAACAAACAAGATCACAAAGGATCGCCCACAACAAACAAGATCACAAAGGATCGCACTCCAGCTACTCAGTGTCGGTTGCTAACCGGCTGGGCTTGAGCCTACCCCACGCAACTTTCCCCGAATCGCAGTCGGGCTAGGCGGTCGACCTGTTAGCGATATATACAGCGATACTTTTCCGATAGCTAGTCGGAAGGGGAGCCGCCCTTCATCGCAGAAGAATGCATAACTTTACCGATGGTTAGTCGAAAGGCTAGCCAACCCCCACGCGCGCGACCCTAGGACCCCTTTTCTGTCAAGCAGGCCCCAACCTCCATGCAATCACAATCATCACCCAAGGTTCAACAAATAGAGACAATAATATACGACTCACTACCCCTCGGCAGGATAGTCAGTAACAATACAGGTTTAACACCCCACATGCACACATGGCCTCCCACGACACACAGACAGTAAAATACGGGTTCAACACCCCAAAGGCACTCATCGCCACACACAAACACAAACAATTCAATCAACCTACGGGCACAACCAAAAGTCACCGGTATTTCTATTGTTCGAAATGTTCACTTATCCTACGACACTGTCACACCCCAAATTCAGTAGAACCGAACCCGGAACGCGAACGTTTAAGACAATAAAACATTTTTAAACCTTTTTAAATAAATCACTTTAAAACCACCATTTTGTTCATCAAAATAATAATTTACAACTCAAAAGTACGTCCCAACAAGCAGACAAAATACAAGGCGTACGTCGCTAGACTCAAAAAGGAAACCCGGACTCCCGCTCCTAGCTCTTCAAGCTTTGAGAGCTCACCTAGTCCGTCCCGCGATCAGTACCTGTAGGAAAAGCAGCTAGGGGTGAGCGTTCGCTCACCACCACGGATAACAGACTGACTACGGCATACTAGCAGACAATGCCGGTAACACCAACAACAACCCAACACTGGGGACTACTATCCCCAACTCAAGTAACCCGACTAACACACGACTATTACTTTCCTCAACCGACTTAACACTCGGACACGTAATGTAGACCCAACACAACGATTACGACTTCCTCCAAGGACACGAAAGATAACCACACCACACCCAAGATCACAAAGGATCGCACACCAAACAAGATCTCAAAGGATCGCACTCCAGCTACTTAGTCCCCACACACTTTTCCCAACACGACGGTTGGATCAGGGGGTCGACATGTCGCACTTTTCCCGACACGTAGTCGGATCAGGCGGTCGACCTGTCACCACCACGCACGCGTTGCCAGAACCCCTTTACTCTCAGGCGGGCCCTCCTACCTCGTCTGAGCATGCATACGCGCGCGGTCACGGGACCCCCTTTATTATGAGGAGGGCCCCCAACCTCAAGTAACCACAATCACAACCACAAGCAAAGTTCAACCGACAGCAACAACACAGGTTTAACACTTCACAGGCACTCATGGCCAGCCAAGACATCAACAGTAAAACACGGGTTCAACAACCCCACGGGCACTCATGGCCACCCAAGACACCAACGGTAAAACACGGGTTCAACAACCCCACGGGCACTCATGGCCACCCAAGACACAAACAGTAAAGTACGGGCTCTCGTGGCCACCCAAGACACAAACAGTAAAGTACGGGCTCTCACGGCCACCCAAGACACAACAGTAAAGTACGGGCTCTCATGGCCACCCAAGACACAAACTAAACAATCAACCTCCGGGCATAACCAAATGCCTCCAGTAATTCTAATATCGATAAGTTCACTGCTCCTACGACACCACTAAGTGTCACATGCATTTCTATTGTTCGATACGTCCTAAGAAAAATAAAAATATAATACAAATTGAAGAAATTACTTTTGAGTCTAATGAACAAAACTTTGAAGATTTTGAGAAATGTTTAGATGATTGGGATATCCCAAAAGTTAGCAAAACCCAAATATATAAAACTAGGAAACTAGATGTTTTAATAACTAGTTTTCCATCAAAACCGAGGAAATGGACATTCAGCTTTCAAAACCTCTTGAAAATATTACCCTTTTTTCTCCTACTACTTTAGAGTACCATAGAAAAAAATAATTATAAATACATCCATATAGGTTTGGTTCAAGTCGCATTAAAACCCCTCACACGTGAGAGACTAAATACCTCTGTTCTGGCCACCTTAAGGGATGCCGGGTTTATCCATTTCGATGATTCCCTGTTCGGAACCGTCGAATCAAGTCTATGCAAAGGATCAGTTTCCTTTGATTGTAACCCAGATCTATCAGTCTCTCTTAATGACAAACACGTTTTAAAATCTTTGGTTCTTGAACTAAAATTACATAATTACAAAATGATGGAAGGATCTATTCTCGTTGCTTTAATCTACAAAATCCAGTACAAAGTTATGATGAGTTCTTTTCACACAAATTATAGACATCATAGGACAAGCGGTCAAACCCTCCTTTTAGAAACTAACCTCTCCAAATCCCACGTTTTAGTACCCAAACCCATCCAATGGAGCGAAGTATCGCTCCCTCGGGAATGGATCCTTGACAGAGCAACCAATCCTGTAGAACAAAGCCTTAAAGTTCCCCAACCAAACACACAAATTAGCAACATATCCCAGTATCATGACAGAAAAGTGGCAATAAGATTTGATAGATCAAGGCCTAGTACCAGCTCACGTTTCTCTGATATGTCACGATAAAATTTGGTCCGTTCAGATAGGATCTCTAGAGTTCCTTCAGACTTAGGATTGCCCTATAGATCTAGCGATCCAACCAATTTTAGACTCACTATCTTCATACCCCAAAATTATCAGCCTTCCCCCACTGAAACACCACAACCCACCTCAATAAGAAATGTAGATTGTAGCACCCAAATCGCCCAATCTATTCACTACTGCAGAAATCCACTTGGGTGACGGATAAAATGGATTTGTCACCTAAGTTTTCGCACTCTAGCCACGGATACAACAATCGTCAGCCAAGTGGAACAACTTCGGTCACAGATCCTGTATCCGTCAGCCAAATGACAAACCTGACCGACGCATAGCTGGATCCGTCACCCAAGTGAGATAAGGTAACTACTATCTGTCAGCCAAGTGAGGAAACTTTAGCCACGCATGTTGGATCCGTCACCCAAGTGAGAAACGTTTAGCCACGCATATTGGATCAGTCAGCCAAGTGAGAAAACTTTAGCCACGCATGCTCTATCCGTCACCCAAGTGGGTTGACTATTTTACAAAAAAAAAATTGACCACAATATTCAAGATGAATTAACCGTTCGATGATAGTTTTTTTTAAATACGTATACTAGTTTGGATAGTACATACGAGATGAGCGGTCTTGATTATATAATATGCGAGAGACCGACACGTATTGATTGAAATCGTCAATTCCACTATGTGCATGAACATATTTAGCCTTACGGTAGTATAACGTATGACCTTGTCTCGTTCATTTTTTGTATGTGATATGTATGAGTACTATACAATCTTATGTTGCATATGAGGCATGCTAAGTACTTATATCGTTCAATTATCAATACTACGATAGTCGGGAAAAATGACGGGTTTTGGGGTTTTGGTCAATGTAAGTCAACTTCTGCTGGCCGACGGATGCATATATCCATCGGCCAGCTTTTTCATCAACGGATGCGTATATCCATCGTTCAATATATATATATATATATATATATATATAATTATTTCCACTATTTTAATTTTATCTTTTAATTTTTAGTAAAATTTTGATGAAAGCAAAACGCTCTCACCAACGCCCTCACCAACACACTCATGGAGCTTCGAATCTGGAGGAGCTTTTCTCGTTTTGTTCAGGTATGCTGTCCATGTACAAGAAGTATCGCTCTATCTTCCGTCCGGTCAGGAGTGGTGGTGAGCAGCCGGACAAGGTAGTGGGGGAAAAGCGAGAGGTGCGTTGTCGGGGAAAGCCTTGTTCGGCGAAAGGGACGGGGAGGCAGGTTTCGAACTCGGTTGATGCCGCCACAGGTCCGATCTCTGCTCCTTCGAATGCTGGTTCCAAGGACGGGGAGTCTGCTGGAGCTCGGTCGGATGCCGTGGGTAGCCGACGAAGACAACCGGTTCGATACGAGGTTAGTGATACGGAATTGTATGTTCGTAACTTACCATACCCCTCTTCGGAAGCTTGGTTTAGAGAGAAGCTGTCATTATTCGGAGACATCGCTTCATTCTCGTTGCTGAAGAGAGCAAACAGGGCGGGATTGTTCTTCGGTTTTGTCCGATTCACGACGTCCCTCGCTGCGCATAAGGCGTTTGAGACCTTAAATGGGGCTAATGTGAATGGGCATATACTGTTTGTAGCGTTTTGTCGACGTCGTTTAAGTCCTCTGGCGACTATTTCAGGTGGGAATGTGAAACAGAGTACCGACTCTGTTAAACAGAGCACTGCCTCTATTCTGCGGGAAGTCGCCGTTCATGACTCCGGTGAACGTGGTCGGCAGGAGAGTGTTGACCTGGTGAGTACTGAAGTGATCGCCGAGCCTCAGGTCACTCCGGAGCCAGTCGTATCGGAGCCGGTGCCGGTACCGGGCGAGCTTTCTCGACCTGGATGCGTTACCCCCGTTATAGGAATCGTGTACTTGAATTCAGGAAGGTTGTTTCCTTGTTTGAATTCGAATCAAGGGATAGATTTACATGTTGTTCCTGATCCGATCCCGGTAATTTTGATCGCATCTAAAACAGAGACTCCAATTGCGTCTGAAGCGTTGAACAGTGCACGTCCGTGTGGGCTTGAGGTTGGGCCTCATGGTGTCTTGGGCCAATGATCCAGTATTGGTGGGCTTGGACACAATCAGGCAGTCCTGGACGGGTTGGGCCTGCCAAATGGACTTTCTGGGCCTGCCAAATGGACTTTCTGGGCCTATTTCATCATCGGGAAAGGCCCACGCGCTGGTCCAAGAGGATCCGAGTCTGGCTACTGTTTTTAGGCGAATGGAGAAGGACCTGGGCCCAGTAGGCTCGGATTTACTGCTTTTGGAGGCCGGGTCCCAAGGAAGTCCGTGGAAGGATGCATTGGAAAACCGATACAAAAAAAACGCGGCCGCCCAAAGAAGGGCCAGGCGAAGGTGATTGCACAACCAGTTGTGGTGTATCAGACTAGAGCCAGGACTTCTGTCGTTAAAGGGGATCCATTGGGACGGTTCGTGGTGACTGTAGCCAAAAAAGACAGCTCGGGTGACTGGAGCTACAGCTCGAAAGTCGGTAGGAAAGCTGTTGATCTTTCTTCTTTGGGGAAGGATGAAGATCTTTTGGACCAGACTTCTGATCAAGCCCTAACCCCTGTTCCGGTTTCTAATCGGTTTTCTTGTTTGAACCTGAAAAGGATCTAAACAAGGCGTGTTTCTGTCTTGTTTTTATTCTGGTTCTGTTATTGCTCTTTGTAGCTGTATTGGTTTGAGGAAAATGTCCTTTTGGATTTTTTCTTACTTTTGTTTTATTTTCTTATAGAACAATTGTTCAATAAAATTATAGCTTATCAAAAAAAAAATTATCTTTGAACTTGGGCATCAAATTGAAACCCGACATTGAGCGACCGGTGTCCATAATTCACAAGTTTATAATCATTAGATTGATATTGTTGTAAAAAAAGTTATATAATGTATTTGATCACAAAAAAAACAATATTTTGTACTTCGAATCGAGAAAACGATCAAGAAATTTTGTGTTATCCTTGTCTTAGTATTATATAAAGGGTAAATTACCTACCCCTAACTTTTTTTAACTGATACCTATCCCGATGTGTAGTTATATGACAAATAGCCCATTTTTTTTTGTTAACTTTTTTTTAAAATGAAGAAAATACCCTTAACCACACTTTTTATATATATATATATATATATATATATTACTTACTAAATCACTTCAGTTTTATTTATAAAAAAATATTTAAAAAATCACTAAGGGCGTTTTCGTCATTTTAGAAAAAAGTTAACAAAGAAAAATGGTCTATTTGTCATATAACTAAACATCTGGGTAGGTATCAGTTAAAAAAAAGTTATGGATAGGTATCAGATAAAAGTGATAAGTTAAGGGTAGATATTTGTAATTTATCCTTATATAAATATAAACAATGTAGGGCACATGAAAAAATTAACTTACTATAAATAATTAGTTAACAATAGGTACTAGGTACGTTGATAACAAAAACTATTTAATTTAATTATATAAAGCTATAAATAATCAGTTAAATAGTGTATATATATATATATTCTAAACATACATATAACATAAAAACTCCCTAGTTGAGTTGGTAAAAGGCACAGTCTTTGGGTTCCATGAGGTCAGGGGTTCGAACCCCATGGCGTGCGCGCGGGCTGGCAGAGCGGCGTGGCGGGTCGGGCGGTGACGTGGCGTGCGTGTGGCGGGTCGGGCAGTTCTGGTTAGATACATTTCTATTATTGCACTTGGGTGACGGATACACTTGGCTGACGGATTGGATCCGTGGCTAGAGTGAAAACCTTGGGTGACGGATACACTTGGCTGACGGATTGGATCCGTCACCTAAGTTTTTACCCTACCAACGGATGTACGCATCCGTCGGCCAAATATTTGGCCGACGAGACTTGGCCGACGGATGCATCCGTCACCTAAGAACTTGGGTGACGGATACGTCCTCTTAGGTGACGGATTCCGTCACCCAAGTACTTATTTGCAGTAGTGATTTACATGCTCGCACCTGGTCCCCATCCGCATCGGTTATAACTGAAAACATTGCACATGAAATAAATGTCTTAGAAAGTGACTTTGAGCTTGACAAAAACTATTTGAGATCAGATTTTTCTGCACCACATAACCATGAAAAACGCATTTGGTTTTTTCAAAATTTCACACACCAAAAAGCAGAGATTCAACAGTCTTTTTATGATTGTATTTTACAAAACAAAGTCCATATATTGTTCTTTGAATGGTTCGAGATATATGCATCCCAAAATAAAATTGTATCCCCTTTCAGAAATATTCTTACTGTTAATACAAAAAGAAGATTGCCTATCTGGGAAACATCTGATGGCCCAATAGAAGCTGAACACCCACCTCTTCGAAAATTTGAATATGTCATAAAAGGAACATCACATAAGGTAGAAGCTTACCCTTTAAGGAATGCACGGGGAGATACAACTGAGGACCTGAAAAGTGTCCTCAATTAAAATAATTACACCAACATATCATTATCGACAATCTCAAAACAGTTGAATAGGATAGAAAAACATAGTACTGAAACTACCGTCATTTCTTCCAATCCTCCCGAAAGAACACAAAACCTCAAGAAACCAATGTTCAAACCTTTTCAGGTCTCAAAACCCGCCCAAAAGGAACTTACCTCAAGTAGGAGTGAATTCCTTAAAGCCATCACAGACCAACTTAGTAAAATAGATAAACCATCTACATTACATAGCGTTGTACCAAACACAACTGACCAGATCTCTAGATGCCAAGTTCTTAACCTAGAACCAAACTCAGCTGATAGTGAAGGATCTGTTAATTCACCCCTGAAACCTCCTACCTTTCCCTCCCATATTCTTCCCCACTCTCTAGTACCAATACAAAATGATGACATCAATATAGGATCCCAACCTCATAGGATTGCCCAACCAAGTTACAAAGCCTCTTCCATCTACGAGTGGAACTTAGATTGAATGTCAGAAAATCAAATCCTCAACCTCCTCCAACAAATGACCATGGCATCTAATACCTACAAAACCCAGCAAGGAACCTCAGATAAGACTGTGGCTGAACTTCTAATTGCAGGGTTCTCTGGACAACTGAAAGGGTGGTGGGACCATTACTTAACCTCGTAAGAGCATTCAGACATCCTCAATAGTGTCCAAACAGATAATGAAGGAATGCTTATACTAACAAGTCTAGGAGAAACCACCCAGGATGCTGTTTCGGTCATCATTCTTACCATATCTCTCCATTATATTCGAGACTCTTCTCATCTCAACGACAAGAATGCAGACCTCTTGCCGAATCTTCGATGCAAGAGGCTAGGAGATTTTCAGTGGTACAAATCCACATTCCTTTCTAGAGTCATGCTTCATGAAGACTCTAACCAGCCATTCTGGAAAGAAAAATTCCTTGCTGGTCTCCCTACCCTCTTAGGAGAGAAAGTCAGAAACAAAATTAGAGTGTCACGCCTCAAATTCAGTAGAACCGAACCCGGAACGTGAACGTTTAAGACAATAAAAAAATTTCAAACCTTTTAAATAAATCACTTTAAAACCATCATTTAGTTAATAAAAATAATAATTTACAACTCAAAAGTACGTCCCAACAAGCGGAAAAAATACAAGGCATACGTCGCTAGACTCAAAAGGAAACCCGGACTCCCGCTCCTAGCTCTTCAAGCTTCGAGAGCTCACCTAGTCCTGTTGGGTCTCGAGGTAGGGTTGGAGATGAACCAACTCGCAGCGGAAAATCAAGGAAAACCAAGAGACGATTAAAACCATGAAACAATTAACAAAGAATGGATTCACAAGAGAAAAATTCAGCACTAGTTCTTACCAAAACAAGAACACCGGGTAACGAATGATTGGCTTGAGTCTCCAAGACGCCTACGTATCCACATGGGAATCAAAGCCACGTAGTTCTTCTCTTTGAGGACTCAAGAACACAAAAATGGAGGTGGGAGCTTGCCAAACCCGAAATTGCAAGGGAAGGGAGAGAGAAGTTGTGTTTCCTATTCTTGTCTTGTCTTTGTTATGTTGAAAAAAGATGACTTAAACATAACAAAACCCATACTTGTCCAACTAAAGGCATGAGACAAGTATGGTGTCAAGTAAGGTGTAAATAGGACAAAGTATGGCAAGACAAGATTGGGTTAGGTGGTGAATCACCAACACCTTAATCCTTGTCTTGCTTACTTAGTACTAATTAATCAAGACTTGATTAATTAGTTCCATGGGCCTTGGTTGCATGGGCCTTTCATGGGCCTCTTGGAACATGGCCCGTGGCCATTTCCAACGAGGTCCCGTGATTCGCTCATCGCCTCCATGCCTTCCATACCGGAAATGTCCAACATTATCCGACGCGATCAATCCCAAGACTCCAAGCCTTGTCTCGATCCGTAAAGTCCTATTCACTTACGGGCACATGACCCAAAACCCAGTTTTGATCATGTCCCGAGACAACTCCCTTTTGGCCATTCTCCATAAATGTGTCAATGAGTTTCATCCTCCGGTGTGACCCTTAGGTTTATGCATGTCAATAGATCAACGTAAAATCCCATTTTACTTGATCCTATTTAAGTGGCAACTAACGAGAATTTAGTATTGCCTGACACTACATAACGAATCGACCCTGTCGATTCTAACCTTTCCGTCGTCCCTGTCATTATCCTTTTATCTCCGATATCCTGATTGAGATAAGGCATAGAGCCGTCATCCTTATTATTCTCAATCACCGTTCCTTGATATGTGAGATGACTGAAGATATGATACCCAGTATCATGTGCATGGCCATGCTATTCTTCCAGTCACTCTCGATCAAGCGGCCGAGAACCGATATCTTTCCCATACCTTAGTACGAGGGATAAATCCCTTAGCCGTCTTTCGTGTCACTCATGTAGCCCGTCCCCAAGCCAATCCTGGTCGTTATAGAAGCCCTGTTACGGACAACGTTAGGCTCAGGTCAAACTCAGTTGTTGACTACATAGCGATCACAAAGACTCCTTGGTCTAAGGATACATAACAAGCTACAACACTGAATATGTTCATGACTTAATCTATGGCAAATATTCAGGGCGGGTCGTCCAATATCATGTCCCACATGATATCTATGATTAGACTCTGGAATCCCATTCCAATGACTAATAGAATGTAAGCCATAAAGAGCCATCTTTCATACTAGTCGCTTCTAGTGAAGCTTTGTTGACTAGGGACCCATCGAGTGTGATCTATCTCGATCTATGGTTCTATTCGCATGGTGGGCACAGATCAGAGCACACATCGATATATTACTCCAACACATAAGTAATATAAAGCCGCTTTAATTTTATTGCTAACGATGATATATACATTTGGACATTTAGGATTGAACTACGGGCACTAAGACTAACAAGTCCGTCCCGCGACCAATACCTGTAGGAAAAGCAGCTAGGGGTGAGCGTTCGCTCACCACCACGGATAACAGACTGACTACGGCATACTAGCGGACAATGCCGGTAACACCAACAATGACCCAAACACCGGGGACTACTATCCCCAAACTCAAGTAACCCGACTGACACACGACTATTACTTTCCTCAACCGACTCAACACTCGGACACATAATATAGACCCGACACAACGATTACGACTTCCTCCAAGGACACGAAAGATAACCACGCAACACCCAAGATCACAAAGGATCGCACACCAAACAAGATCACATAGGATCGCACTCCAGCTGCTCAGTACCGGTTGCTAACCGGCTGAGCTCGAGCCTGCCCCACGCAACTTTACCGATCCCTGTCAGGCCAGGCGGTCGACCTGTTAGCGATATGTACCGAGCTACTTTTCCGATAGCTAGTCGGAAGGGGAGCAACCCACCATCGCCGAAGAATGCTCAACCTGACCGATCGCTGTCAGGCCAGGCTAGCCAACCTCCACCCAACTTCCCTCGATCTCTATCTAGCCCCCAACCTCAGGCAATCACAATCACAAACAAAGTTCAACAACCAACAACAACACAGGTTCAACACTCCACAGGCACTCATGGCCACCCAAGACACCAACAGTAAAACACGGGTTCAACAACCCCACAGGCACTCATGGCCACCCAAGACACCAACGGTAAAACACGGGCTCTTATGGCCACCCAAGACACAAACAGTAAAGTACGGTCTCTCATGGCCACCCAAGACACAACCATTAAAGTACGGGCTCTCATGGCCACCCAAGACACAAACAGTAAAGTACGGGCTCTCATGGCCACCCAAGACACAAATAGTAAAGTACGGGCTCTCATGGCCACCCAAGACACAAACAATAAAGGACGGGCTCTCATGGCCACCCAAGACACAAACAGTAAAGTACGGGCTCTCATGGCCACCCAAGACACAAACTAAACAATCAACCTCCGGGCATAACTAAATGCCTCGAGTAATTCTAATATCAAAAGTTCACTGCTCCTACGACACTACTAAGTGTCACATGTATTTCCATTGTTTGATATGTTCCCGTATCATACGACACCACTCGCTGTCGCCTGCCTTTCTATTATTCGATAAACTTAATTAACCCACGACACCCAAGTGTCACATGCATTTCTAATGTTAACTTTCCCTAGTCAGAGCCGAGATCCGGCTACTTTTCCCTACCTCGTATGCTTTCTCCAAAAGCTCACAAACAAGCTCCGGGTTGATCTCGATCACTCGGCTAGCTTTCCCTTTCTTCTATCGGTGGCACGATCTAATAAGAACACAATTTAAAATACTTTTAAGCTTGCGGCACAAACTGAATTTTAATAAACTTGACGCCCAAAAGTAACCCCGACAATGTCGACCACTCCTAAACTTCCCAATTACTCGACATTGTCGATAATGGACCCGGAAAAGCCTGATTCGCCCGACATGGCGAATCTGCCCGGGTTTTGAAAACGCCCTTCCGGGGCTCCGAAAATTCTCGTTTTCGTTTCTACGTTCTTAGAATAATTCAAGGGTTCCTATGCACTCGACGGAATCAATTTCCGACTTTCGAGTCATTTAATTTGCGTTTAAAGTTTCTAAACCTGTCAATTACAACTTTCACAATTTAATTCCAAATTTCGATCCGGGGGTGGATTAACGACTTGGGGAACGTCCTAAACCACCCGAACACGAAACCCGAATACCCGAGCATGTGGGCCCCACCCGGCCACCCTTGGCCGTGGGTGGCTAGGGCCATTTTGGGGCGGGCCACCATGGTGGTGGCCGGTCCTAGCTCTGTCCAGCCACCCCATGGCCGGCCAGCCACCGTGCACGGTGGCCGGAGCTCCCCCCGAGCCTCCGGTCACCGGAAAACAATCATTTCTTCGCTCCAAAACACCTCCGACGAACCCCACACCTCAACTCATCCATATTCAACCCATTTCAAAACAAACCCTAACTTTTAAACTTAACAAAACGAAAAACGGTTAGATGCTCACCGTAGAGAATGACAGTGTGAGCTTGAATCTTCTATCGTTGAGACGATCCAACGGTTTGATCGACGGGAAACGTCACAAAACCCTAGCAAGCCTTCTCTTTTTCTCCCCTTTTCTCTCTTCCTTCTATCTTCTTTCTCTCTCTAAAAAGTCACCCTTTTCTCCTTTTTTTGAAAGTGGCCGAACACCCCCTTTAGGTGTAGTCTTGTAGTTTTGTCCAATAAATCTAACACCACCACATATTTGACATCTGGCAAGTGGGTCCCAAAAAGATATTTTCCAATCAGATTCGCGAAATTCGGACGTCTCGGGCCCCGAACGGGCACTTTTTCCAAGAAATTACGAAACTTTACGGGCTACAAGGAAACGGCTCAACTAAGACCGCTGCAACGACGGCTAAGCTTTTTGGATCCAAAACGGGCCTCGAACGGACCAAAACGTTGCTCGGTTGACTTTTCCAGCGAAAAGTCAACATTTCCCAAATTGGTCAGAAAGTTGCCCTGAGTCCACCGAAACTCACTTTGGTCGATATCGGGGTCAACTTAAGTCTGGTATGACCCTCGGGGTCAAATTTAGGTTCATTTAAGTGTCTGTCTAAAATTTTTAAATTTTCCTATTTTTCGCCGGTTTGACTGGCGTTGACCGGGAGTGGTTCTTACAATCTACCCCACTTAAAGGAATTTCGTCCGCGAAATTTAAAACAGACGTACCTCAGGAATCGAACAACGCGGGGTACTTCGCGCGAACCTCGTCCTCGCGCTCCCAAGTCGACTCAGCCCTGTGATGCCTCCACTGCACCCGTACTAGGTGGATAACCTTGCCACGCAAGACCTGCTCCCGTGTGTCCATGATCCGAACCGGCTGCTCCTCATAGGAGACATCGTCAACCACCTCGATATCTGTCCACTCAATGACGTATGAGGGGTCCGCATTGTACTGCCGCAACTGGGACACGTGGAAGACGTTATGAACTCTCCCAAGTTGCGGTGGTAACGCCAGACGATAGGCCACTGCTCCCACTCTTCCCAAGATCTCGAAACGGCCAATGTACCGCGGGGCTAACTTTCCCCCGCTGCGTCTAAACCGTACCAGTCCCTTCCTCGGGCTCACCTTCAGGAACACGTGATCCCCGACTGCGAACTCAAGAGGTCGATGTCGTCTGTCGGCATAACTCTTCTGCGACTCTGCGCGGTCTTCAACCGCTCGCGTATCAGCGCGACCTTCTCTATTGTCTCTCTAACAAGATCTGGCCCCAGCAGACTCTTGTCCCCCACCTCTACCCAACACACTGGCGATCGACACGGCCTCCCATACAACGCTTCGAACGGTGCCATCCCAATACTGGCCTGGAAGTTGTTGTTGTAGGCGAACTCGACCAACGGCATGTGGGTCTCCCGTGATCCCCTGAAGTCCAACACACATGCCCGCATCATGTCTTCCAAGATCTGAATAGTGCGCTCGGACTGACCGTCTGTCTGGGGATGGTGTGCTGTACTGAGTAGAACCTCGGTCCCCAACGCGGTCTGCAAACTCAGCCAAAATCTGGACGTGAAACGAGTATCCCTGTCAGACACTATCGACACAGGGACCCCATGGAAACGCATTATCTCCTGAATGTACAGGCTACTCAACTTGTCGACCAGATCAGTCATCCTCATAGCCAGGAAATGGGCCGACTTGGTCAACTGATCGACTACTACCCATACGGCGTCGAGTCCCTTCGGCGATCTCGGCAGTCCACAGACGAAGTCCATCGTGACATGCTCCCACTTCCACTGGGCAATCGGCAGTGGTTGCAACAATCCGGCGGAACGCTGATGTTTGCCTTCAACTGCTGACAGACGAGGCACCTCGATACAAATTCTGCGACCCCTCTTCGCATCCCGCTCCACCAGAAATGCCGCCTGATGTCACGGTACATCTTGGTGCCACCTGGGTGCATTGTAAGACGCGAATGATGTGACTCTAGCAACACGTCATCTCTACAGTTGCCCGGCACGAATAACCCTCCTCGATACCGTAACCCCCAATCAGCACTAAGTTCCCAGCCTACCACCTCGTCACCTCGGACTACCCTCTCTCGGATCTTCGACGTCTCGACGTCCTCCGACTGCACCTCCAATACTCGGGAAAGTAGTGAGGGCTGAGCCACCAGTGAGCATATGGCCACGCCGCCAGTAATCTCCTCTAGCTCAAGCCCGAACGTACTCAGTTCCCCCATCATGTCCCACTCTCGGACTGATATGCTAGCAAGACTCGGAACCGACTTCCTACTCAAGGTGTCGGCGACCACGTTCGCCTTACCCGGATGGTAGTGTAGCTCAAAGTCGTACTCCTCCAGCAGCTCCATCCATCGCCGCTGGCGCATGTTCAGGTCTCGTTGGGAAAATATGTACTTGAGGCTATTGTGGTCCGAGAACACCCGAAATCCCTCGCCATACAGATAATACTGCAAGCCCTTTAGCGCGAACACGACTGCTGCTAGTTCCAAGTCATGGGTAGGATAGTTGCGCTCGTGCGTCTTCAACTGCCTGGAGCCATAAGCAACAACTCTGCCCAACTGCATCAGTACACAGCCCAGTCCTTCCCCGGACGCATCACAATAGACCTCATACCCGACCCCTCGCTTTGGCACTACTAATACTGGAGTGGTAGTCAGACGAGTCTTCAACTCCGTGAATGCACGCTCATAATCCTCTGTCCACACAAACCCGACTCCCTTGCGCGTCAACAAGGTCATCGGCGCGGCTAGTCGCGCGAAGTCTTGGACAAACCACCGATAATAGCCTGCCAACCCCAGAAAGCTGCGGATCTCGAAGACACTCGTGGGTCGTGCCCACTTTGAAACCACGTCGATCTTCGACGGATCGACCAGTATACCGTCACGGGATACGATGTGACCGAGGAATTTCACCTCAACGAGCCAAAACTCCCACTTCTCCAGGTTGGCATAGAGCTGATGCGTGCGTAGCAGGGTCAGAACAGTTCTCAGATGTACCTCATCTGCCGCCTCGCTCTTCGAATAGATCAAGATGTCGTCTACAAACACCACCACAAACTGATCTAAGTACGGCCGGAATATACTGTTCATCAGATCCATGAACGCTGCAGGTGCGTTTGTTAGTCCAAACGGCATCACCAAGAACTCGTAATGCCCATAGCGTGTCCGGAATGCAGTCTTTGCGACATCCCCCTCTCGGACTCGTAACTGGTAATATCCGGATCACATATCGATCTTCGAGAAACAGGTCGACCATCTCAACTGGTCGAACAAGTCGTCAATCCTCGGCATCGGGTATCGGTTCTTCACCGTAACCCGGTTCAGCTTTCGGTAATCTATACACATCCGAAGCTCTCTACTCTTCTTCTTCACAAAGAGTGTTGGTGCTCCCCACGGCGATACGCTTGGACGGATAAATCCCTTCTCCTGAAGCTACTCGAGCTGACGCTTCAGCTCAGTCAACTCTGCCGGCGCAAACCTGTAAGGCGCCATCGATATCGTTGTCGTTCCCGGCACCAGGTCAATCCCGAACTCCACCTCACGTTCCGGTGGCAACCCGCTCAACTCCTCAGGAAAGACCTCAGGGAACTCGCGTACCACTCGGGGTAACTCTCGGCTCTGCACAGCCGATACTTCCTCCACTGCGGACAACGCCGACAGGAGAACCCCGCTCTTACTACCCAGCACACACAACACCTTCGTGTTGCCTGCTGACACTGTCACTCGTCGCCTGTAGCAGTCGATATTGGCTCGGTACTTCGCCAACCAATCCATTCCCAAGATCACGTCAAAGGTTGTCATTCCCAGCACGAGAAGGTCACTAGGGCAAGGAATGTCTGCGACTCTAATTTCGCAGGCACGACAGACCCTAGTCAACAACACCTCACCCCCAACTGGGGTGTCCAGACACAGGGGTGGACTCAACGGCTCTAAACTCAGCCTCAACCTCTCAGCCCAACTCAACGAAATAAACGAGTGCGACGCCCCAGTATCAAATAAGAATAATGCCCATAAATGATACAGTAAACACGTACCCTGAATGGTATCGCGGTAGGTAGTAGATCCTGGGGCCAGGGAGTCGGTAACTGCGTACACTCTTCCCTGCGACGCCTGCTGCCTCTGACCCGGCGCACTGACTGCTGAATACCCAGATCTCAGCTGCTGTCTCGGAACTGGCGCGCTCGTAGACGGCTGCGAAAACCTCGACTGCTGACTCTGACGCGAGCGACCTCTGGGCGACTGCACTGTATACGACTGCTGCGGCCGCCGCGCTGACGTTGCCACAATCGGATCAGGGCACCTTGCAATAGCGTGCCCAACCCGGTTGCACCGAAAACACCTGAAATCGTCAGCCCTCGGCTCCGTGCCCTGGCCTGTCCGGCTGGTCGCTGGTAGCGCCGCGGGCCCTCCTCCCATCGGAAACTCTCGCTGAAAGTGGCCTGGCTGCCCGCAGGTAAAACATGTCGGCCCCCTCTCTGAGGCGACTGGCCCCACTGAAGCCACCGACCCCATCTGTCTCGCTCCGCGCTGCTGAGCATGTGGCCTGAAGAACCCTGTGGTCCTCTGTCTCCTCGGATCTCAGAATTCGGATGCCCCGCACCACTAGTCGGCCGCTGTCGAACCTCACGGGTCTTGGCTGCATCTCGGAGACCCTGCTCCACTGTCGCTGTCGTGTCTACGAGCTCTGAGTACTCCCGCAACCTCAGGGCGAGAACTCAATCCTGAATCACCGGCCTCAGCCCCCCCTCGAACCGCAGGCAACGGTTCAGCTCTGTCGCCACCATTTCTGGCGCGAATCGGGTCAAGGCCGTGAATCTGGCCTCATATTCTGCCACTGACATCCCATCCTGCTACAGTTCCAGGTGTTAGTCTTAGTGCCCGTAGCTCAATCATAAATGTCCAAATGTATATATCATCGTTAGCAATAAAATTAAAGCGGCTTTATATTACTTATGTGTTGGAGTAATATATCGATGTGTGCTCTGATCTATGCCCACCATGCGAATAGAACCATAGATCGAGATAGATCACACTCGATGGGTCCCTAGTCAACAAAGCTTCACTAGAAGCGACTAGTATGAAAGATGGCTCTTTATGGCTTACGTTCTGTTAGTCATTGGAATGGGATTCCGGAGTCTGATCATAGATATCATGTGGGACATGATATTGGACGACCCGCCCTGAATATGTGCCATAGATTAAGTCATGAACATATTCAGTGTTGTAGCTTGTCATGTATCCTTAGACCAAGGAGTCTTTGTGATCGCTATGTAGTCAACAACTGAGTTTGACCTGAGCCTAACGTTGTCCGTAACAGGGCTTCCATAACGGCCAGGATTGGCTTGGGGACGGGCTGTTGGGTCTCGAGGTAGGGTTGGAGATGAACCAACTCGCAGCGGAAAATCAATGAAAACCAAGAGACAATTAAAACCATGAAACAACTAACAAAGAATGGATTAACAAGAGAAAAATTCAGCACTAGTTCTTACCAAAACAAGAACACCGGTTAACGAATGATTGGCTTGAGTCTCCAAGACGCCTACGTATCCACATGGGAATCAAAGCCACGTAGTTCTTCTCTTTGAGGACTCAAGAACACAAACATGGAGGTGGAAACTAGCCAAACCCGAAATGGCCATGGAAGAGGGAGAGAAAATGTGTTTCCTATTCTTGTCTTGTGTTTGTTATGTTGAAAAAAGATGACTTAAACATAACAAAACCCATACTTGTCCAACTAAAGGCATGGGACAAGTATGGTGTCAAGTAAGGTGTAAATAGGACAAAGTATGGCAAGACAAGATTGTGTTAGGTGGTGAATCACCAACACCTTAATCCTTGTCTTGCTTACTTAGTACTAATTAATCAAGACTTGATTAATTAGTTCCATGGGCCTTGGTTGCATGGGCCTTTCATGGGCCTCTTGGAACATGGCCCGTGACCATTTCCAACGAGGTCCCGTGATTCGCTCATCGCCTCCATGCCTTCCATACCG
Source organism: Erodium maritimum (assembly GCA_963921825.1). Classification (NCBI taxonomy): domain Eukaryota; kingdom Viridiplantae; phylum Streptophyta; class Magnoliopsida; order Geraniales; family Geraniaceae; genus Erodium; species Erodium maritimum. The sequence goes on from OY997592.1 coordinate 26,702,391, forward strand.
GAAATGTCCAACATTATCCGACGCGATCAATCCCAAGACTCCAAGCCTTATCTCGATCCGTAAAGTCCTATTCACTTACGGGCACATGACCCAAAACCCAGTTTTGGTCATGTCCCGAGACAACTCCCTTTTGGCCATTCTCCATAAATGTGTCAATGAGTTTCATCCTCCGGTGTGACCCTTAGGTTTATGCATGTCAATAGATCAACGTAAAATCCCATTTTACTTGATCCTATTCAAGTGGCAACTAACGAGACTTTAGTATTGCCTGACACTACATAACGAATCGACCCTGTCGATTCTAACCTTTCCGTCGTCCCTGTCATTATCCTTTTATCTCCGATATCCTGATTGAGATAAGGCATAGAGCCGTCATCCTTATTATTCTCAATCACCGTTCCTTGATATGTGAGATGACTGAAGATATGATACCCAGTATCATGTGCATGGCCATGCTATTCTTCCAGTCACTCTCGATCAAGCGGCCGAGAACCGATATCTTTCCCATACCTCAGTATGAGGGATAAATCCCTTAGCCGCCTTTCGTGTCACTCATGTAGCCCGTCCCCAAGCCAATCCTGGCCGTTATGGAAGCCCTGTTACGGACAACGTTAGGCTCAGGTCAAACTCAGTTGTTGACTACATAGCGATCACAAAGACTCCTTGGTCTAAGGATACATGACAAGCTACGACACTGAATATGTTCATGACTTAATCTATGGCACATATTCAGGGCGGGTCGTCCAATATCATGTCCCACATGATATCTATGATCAGACTCCGAAATCCCATTCCAATGACTAACAGAACGTAAGCCATAAAGAGCCATCTTTCATACTAGTCGCTTCTAGTGAAGCTTTGTTGACTAGGGACCCATCGAGTGTGATCTATCTCGATCTATGGTTCTATTCGCATGGTGGGCATAGATCAGAGCACACATCGATATATTACTCCAACACATAAGTAATATAAAGCCGCTTTAATTTTATTGCTAACGATGATATATACATTTGGACATTTAGGATTGAACTACGGGCACTAAGACTAACAATCTCCCAGTTGCCCTAGTTCCAATCTAAACTCCTATATGTCCCCATCGACTTTACATGTCTAACATGTTCAGGCAGTGACACTGCCTTAGTCAACGAGTTGGCTATGTTATCATCTGTTGCAATATCGGTTATCTTCACTTCACCTCAGTTCAGTATTTATCTGATGAGGTGGATACGCCGCAGTACATGTTTGGATTTGTTATGCGATCTAGGCTTTTAGCTTGCGCAATGGCCCTTGTGTTGTCGCAAAATGGATTCACCGGACTGGATGGGTTTTTAATTACACCCAGCCCTGCCATGAATTTCCAAATCCACATAGCCTCCTTAGCTGCCTCTGCAGCATCCATGTACTTGGCCTCTGTCGTAGATTCGGCAATGGTATCTTGCTTTACGCTTTCCCAGCTAAAGCTCTGCCATTCAGCGTAAACACATATCCTGATTGACTTCTAAAGTCATCTGGATTTGTCTTGGAAAACTAGCGTCTACTCATCCTTCGACAACTAGTTCAGCATCATCTTTCCCCCGGGTTAGAATGATGTCTACTGGTACAACATAAGGCTTACGAGACGTCTGGTCTCATACATGTCATGGCATATATGATCGATCCTGCCCCCAGGCGCATAGGATTCTCATCATCTTTTTCAGCTCATCAGGTGTCTTAGGACACTGAGTCTTGCTGAGATGAATGCCATGACTAGTGGGTAAGAGTCCTTTCTTTGAATCGAGCATTAAGAACCTACTCAATGCCTTGTTCACATAGGTTCCCTGACTTAAATCCAAGACCCTCTTGGTGCGATCTCTACATATCTTAATCCTTAAGATATGAGAAGCATCGCCTAAGTCCTTTATTGAAGAACACTTCCTCAACCAAGCTTTAGTCTCGTGCAAGGTTGGGATGTCGTTTTCAATGAGAACCAGAAAGGTAATATTGCTCCCACTAGCCTTCTTATAAACGCAAGATTCATCCTCGTTCTTGATTAAGCCAAATCCAATTACAGCTTCATCAAAACGAAGGATCCAACTCCGAGAAGTTCGTTTCAATCCATAAATGGATTTCAACAACTTATAAATCTTTCCTTTATTCTTCGGATCGTCAAAACCTTTGGGCCGAGACATACAAACGTACTCAGTCAAATTTCCATTTAGGAAAGCGGTTTTGACATCCACTTGCCATATCTCGTAATTATGATACGCAGTTATGTCAAGAAGAATTTGGATCGATTTTGACCATAGCCACTAAGGAGAAGGTTTCCTCATAGTCAATCCATTGGATCTGCCTATAACCTTTCGCCACCAGTTGAGCTTTGTAGGTCAGAGGGTTGCCGTCCATGTCAAACTTCACCTTGAAGATCCATTTGCATCCTATGGTCCTCACACCATTGATGGGATCAACCGGTTCCCAGACTCGGTTGTCCGACATGGATTGCATTTCCTCCCTCATGGCTCCCAGCCATAACTCGGAGTTGGGCCCATCCACGACTTCCTGAAAGGTGGCTGGATCATCGTGATCCACCATGACTTCATTGTCACCTCCGGATACCATATCTTGGAGGTGGAAGATTGATCCTTTCAAATCGCCTTGGACCTTCCGGAATTGTAACAGGAATTGGTTCTTACTCTACGACAATCTCTGGCTCCTTTCTACTGGGTTGCCAATTGGTTTAGACAGATCTGTACCATCCTGAATTTCTTCGAGATGCACAGTCCTCCCAATGACGTCTTTGGAAACAAAACTTCTTTTCCATAAAGACCCCACCCCAAGCGACGAACACCATGTTCTCACTGGGATTGTAGAAATAGTATCCCCTTGTTGCTTTGGGATACCACACGAAGGTGCATATCTCAGATCTTGGTTCGAGCTTAGTCGAAACCAAATGTTTCACATAAGCCTCGCAACCACAAATCTTTAGGAAGGACAAAGCGGGCATCATCCCGTACCATTTTTAAAATGGTGTCCATTCCACACCATTCGTCGAAGCCCGATTCACTATGAATGCGGTCGTCTCTAGAGCAAAACCCCTAAAAGAGATTGGGAGATCAGTCCAACTAATCATGGAACAGACCATTGTCTAACAATGTCCGATTTCTCCGTTTGGCTACACCTTTCAACTACAGTGACCTAGGAGGAGTCCATTTCAAAAGGATCCCATTCTCTTTTAGATGATCTAATAACTCTGTGGTCAAGTATTTTCCACCTCGATCCAATCGAAGTGCCTTAATACCTTTGTCGAGCTGGTTTTCTACTATAGTCTTAAACTCTTTGAATTTATCAAAAGCTTCAGACTTATGTCTCACCGAATAGACATAACCATATTTACTGTAATCATCAGTAAATGTGATAAAGTAGCTAAAACCCCTCCTGGCAAGTGAACTTATTGGTCTACACACATTCGAGTGTATCAGCCCCAATAATTCACCCGCCCTTTCATCGCGATCGATAAAGGGCACTTTAGTCATTTTGCCCATCAAACAAACCTTGCACCTATCGATCGAATGGAATTCGAATGAACCTGAAAGCCCGCACTTCTGAAGTGCTGATAGGCGCTTCTTGTTTATGCGACCCAAATGACAGTACCATAACAGAGTTAGGTTTAAATCGTTGGATTTAGACCTCTTGGTATTAACGGAATATATAGAACTTGAGGCATTGTTACCCATATCTAATATGTACAATCCTCCAACCATGTCAGTACTGGTATAAAACATATCATTGCATAGAACATTGAAAACTCCATTTCCAATATTAACATTATATCCTTCCTTGTCAAACACGGATACAGATATAATATTCCTACTAAGAGTAGGTATGCAATATACATTATACAATACTAAGACAAGGCCTCTTGGCAAAGCAAGACTCATGGATCCTACAGCAGTTGCCACAACTCTGAGGTCCATTTCGTGCTTTCCAAATCTCTCCTACTTTCAGCCACCATATATTAGTGCATGTGTGAGATTCAGTCATGGTATCTAATACCCATGAATCTTTGGAAGTAGAGAGATGTAGCTCTATAGAGTTAATACCGAATGAAGGCACGGTCCCACCGCCCTTCCTTAGATCATCCAGGTTTCCTGATGAAGGCGCAGTCCTACTGCCCTTCTTCAGATCATCCAGGCTATTTGATGAAGGCGCAGTCCCACTGCCCTTCTTCAGATCAGCCGTGAACTTCCTGTAATCCCGGTTCCAATGACCAGGCTGTTGGCAGTAGAAGCAGACATTCTCAAGTGTCTCATCTTTCCTGCCAAGTGCGCATGGGCCCAGCCCTTGCCACTTCCAATTCCCTTGTTGACCATCAGAATATCCTTGGATCCCAGATCCCTGAGATATTCTTCTCAGCAGCTGATGACACTTCATGTAACTCTGATATGGTCTTAGAGACAGCCTTGTCAAGGACATATTCTTTGCGTTCAGACTTGAGGACTATCCTCAAAAATTCTGTACCAGTCCAAATAGTTTGTCCCATTTAGCTTGACCCTGTCAAGAATGGTTTTTAATGACAAACTATTAATGTTCGCTGAATTTGCCATTTGATCTACAACAGATAAAATTCAATCAGTAAACTGAATAAATTTTATGAAGATCAAGCTTAAACACCAACAATCAATTCTAAACCTTTAGAATCTGAAACCAAGATCCTTGATTCACTCGATTAAGCTGAACTAATGCTCACCACTTAATCGAGCTATGTAGGTAGGAATCCATCCAATCACATCCAATGTGACTCCTGGCTAGGGTATGTACTTATGTACACGACTTACCCTATCTGTTACCCTAGCTCAACCTCAGGCTAAGAATCGTAGTCGGGTCCACCAATTTTCAACTATGGCTCGTCACTATGTAGGTGCTCCGCTAATGCGCACGACACCCACATATGTCGTCCAAACCTACTACCCCGCTTTCCCATGGATGCTCCGCTAATGCGCACGACACCCATAGGACGGGGAGGTAGTAAGGTGTTGATGATTGGGAGGTATCGGACATGACCCGCTTTTACTTGTCCAGTTGTGTTCAAAACTTTGGCACATCCTAGATGCGATGAGCACATCAACTACATTCCAAATGCAATGATGCCTCAAATTACATCCAATGTAATTCTTCCTTTGAACCCGTCAACTACATCCAATGCAATGACGGTTCTAAGGGTTCACACACAAGGATTAAAATTCCAATTTTATCTTTGTATGTGAGGTGATATGCTCGGTAAATAAAGTTAGGCATGCAATTCTAAAGCACATAGAATTAATCATGCATAAACTAAACCAAGCATAAAGCGATAAATGTGCACATAATAGCCCCCTAAACTAACTCCCACTAGCTTCTTGAGCTCCACCGACTCCAAGCCAATGCCAACACCCGAAAAGCCACCAAATGACCTTTTCGCCCTTTCTTCATCTTGAGTAAAATATTACAATTTAATACACGACTCGCAGGTCGGGAATAAATAAATATTACAAACAAGTGGTTCGACGACCACACCTTGAAAGAATAATTACACGTTACCTCTAACGGCTCGCAGGCCGTGAAAAGCGATAAATAATTAAATTGAGCTCGGGGTTATTATGTGCACCATGCCAACATCACATCACACATCGTGTTATCAAACAAGAATGTTATCAAACATCATGTGATTTTCCGGTTTTAATTAATTGCCAAGTTTCGAAAATTTTTGATGCTCGGTTTATCGAAACCGTTCAAAAATGAAACTTTTGAACATTTGATCTTCGAGTTCGTCATGACGGTTCCAAACTCGTCATAACTAACAAAACGGTTTAGCCTTGGCATATCAACCATCCAATGGTCATGCTTGGCCTAGCTCCGTCCAACGGAGCCCCGTTCGGTCCCGGTTTCGGCTCCCCGAGAGTCCCGCTCCCGAGACCCGAAAAATCAAATTTTTTTCAAAATTTCCAGATTTGAAATAATTTTCAAAAAATCATTTTACATGCATTAAATCCATAAACAATAATTTAAAACATGTTATCAAACAATTTAGCAAAACAACATGCCAAAAACGAAACTTTCAAGCAAAACCGAAACTTTGAACACCGTCTTGTGAATCCCGAAGGTAGCACGGCTCTGATACCACTGTTGGGTCTCGAGGTAGGGTTGGAGATGAACCAACTCGCAGCGGAAAATCAATGAAAACCAAGAGACAATTAAAACCATGAAACAACTAACAAAGAATGGATTAACAAGAGAAAAATTCAGCACTAGTTCTTACCAAAACAAGAACACCGGTTAACGAATGATTGGCTTGAGTCTCCAAGACGCCTACGTATCCACATGGGAATCAAAGCCACGTAGTTCTTCTCTTTGAGGACTCAAGAACACAAACATGGAGGTGGAAACTAGCCAAACCCGAAATGGCCATGGAAGAGGGAGAGAAAATGTGTTTCCTATTCTTGTCTTGTGTTTGTTATGTTGAAAAAAGATGACTTAAACATAACAAAACCCATACTTGTCCAACTAAAGGCATGGGACAAGTATGGTGTCAAGTAAGGTGTAAATAGGACAAAGTATGGCAAGACAAGATTGTGTTAGGTGGTGAATCACCAACACCTTAATCCTTGTCTTGCTTACTTAGTACTAATTAATCAAGACTTGATTAATTAGTTCCATGGGCCTTGGTTGCATGGGCCTTTCATGGGCCTCTTGGAACATGGCCCGTGACCATTTCCAACGAGGTCCCGTGATTCGCTCATCGCCTCCATGCCTTCCATACCGGAAATGTCCAACATTATCCGACGCGATCAATCCCAAGACTCCAAGCCTTATCTCGATCCGTAAAGTCCTATTCACTTACGGGCACATGACCCAAAACCCAGTTTTGGTCATGTCCCGAGACAACTCCCTTTTGGCCATTCTCCATAAATGTGTCAATGAGTTTCATCCTCCGGTGTGACCCTTAGGTTTATGCATGTCAATAGATCAACGTAAAATCCCATTTTACTTGATCCTATTCAAGTGGCAACTAACGAGACTTTAGTATTGCCTGACACTACATAACGAATCGACCCTGTCGATTCTAACCTTTCCGTCGTCCCTGTCATTATCCTTTTATCTCCGATATCCTGATTGAGATAAGGCATAGAGCCGTCATCCTTATTATTCTCAATCACCGTTCCTTGATATGTGAGATGACTGAAGATATGATACCCAGTATCATGTGCATGGCCATGCTATTCTTCCAGTCACTCTCGATCAAGCGGCCGAGAACCGATATCTTTCCCATACCTCAGTATGAGGGATAAATCCCTTAGCCGCCTTTCGTGTCACTCATGTAGCCCGTCCCCAAGCCAATCCTGGCCGTTATGGAAGCCCTGTTACGGACAACGTTAGGCTCAGGTCAAACTCAGTTGTTGACTACATAGCGATCACAAAGACTCCTTGGTCTAAGGATACATGACAAGCTACGACACTGAATATGTTCATGACTTAATCTATGGCACATATTCAGGGCGGGTCGTCCAATATCATGTCCCACATGATATCTATGATCAGACTCCGAAATCCCATTCCAATGACTAACAGAACGTAAGCCATAAAGAGCCATCTTTCATACTAGTCGCTTCTAGTGAAGCTTTGTTGACTAGGGACCCATCGAGTGTGATCTATCTCGATCTATGGTTCTATTCGCATGGTGGGCATAGATCAGAGCACACATCGATATATTACTCCAACACATAAGTAATATAAAGCCGCTTTAATTTTATTGCTAACGATGATATATACATTTGGACATTTAGGATTGAACTACGGGCACTAAGACTAACACGGGCTACATGAGTGACACGAAAGGCGGCTAAGGGATTTATCCCTCATACTGAGGTATGGGAAAGATATCGGTTCTCGGCCGCTTGATCGAGAGTGACTGAAAGAATAGCATGGCCATGCACATGATACTGGGTATCATATCTTCAGTCATCTCACATATCAAGGAACGGTGATTGAGAATAATAAGGATGACGGCTCTATGCCTTATCTCAATAAGGATATCGGAGATAAAAGGATAATGACAGGGACGACGGAAAGGTTAGAATCGACAGGGTCGATTCGTTATGTAGTGTCAGGCAATACTAAAGTCTCGTTAGTTGCCACTTAAATAGGATCAAGTAAAATGGGATTTTACGTTGATCTATTGACATGCATAAACCTAAGGGTCACACCGGAGGATGAAACTCATTGACACATTTATGGAGAATGGCCAAAAGGGAGTTGTCTTGGGACATGACCAAAACTGGGTTTTGGATCATGTGCCCGTAAGTGAATAGGACTTTACGGATCGAGACAAGGCTTGGAGTCTTGGGATTGATCGCGTCGGATAATGTTGGACATTTCCGGTATGGAAGGCATGGAGGCGATGAGCGAATCACGGGACCTCGTTGGAAATGGCCACGGGCCATGTTCCAAGAGGCCCATGAAAGGCCCATGCAACCAAGGCCCATGGAACTAATTAATCAAGTCTTGATTAATTAGTACTAAGTAAGCAAGACAAGGATTAAGGTGTTGGTGATTCACCACCTAACCCAATCTTGTCTTGCCATACTTTGTCCTATTTACACCTTACTTGACACCATACTTGTCCCATGCCTTTAGTTGGACAAGTATGGGTTTTGTTATGTTTAAGTCATCTTTTTTCAACATAACAAAGACAAGACAAGAATAGGAAACACATTTTCTCTCCCTCTTCCATGGCCATTTCGGGTTTGGCTAGTTTCCACCTCCATTTTTGTGTTCTTGAGTCCTCAAAGAGAAGAACTACGTGGCTTTGATTCCCATGTGGATACGTAGGCGTCTTGGAGACTCAAGCCAATCATTCGTTAACCGGTGTTCTTGTTTTGGTAAGAAATAGTGCTGAATTTTTCTCTTGTGAATCCATTCTTTGTTAGTTGTTTCATGGTTTAATCGTCTCTTGGTTTTCATTGATTTTCCGCTGCGAGTTGGTTCATCTCCAACCCTACCTCGAGACCCAACACCAGGAACTGCCGATGTCGATCCAACCGAGCCGACTCGGGGAAATACTACGCCAGAAAGACCGTTTGGAAGATACCGTAGTCGTGCCCGACTCTGTCTCTCACACGCCCCCACCAATGGTAGGCGCTGTCCCTCAGCTGATGAGCTGCGAAGGACACTCTGTTGCGACCATCCTCGATGCCTGAAGTGTCCAGGTCCCGCGTGACCTGCTCCAGCCCCCTCTCGGCTATGTCGGGGTTCGGCTCCCCGACAAATGTGGGTATGCCCAGCTTCAGGAAGTCTAGCAGTGTCTGGGCCGTATGGCCTTCGGCCTGAACGGACCTCGCTGGAACAGCTGCTGTCTCTAGAGCTGGCGATGCTGACTCTCTACTAGCGATGATCGCCACCAAACTCTGCACCGTCCTTGTCAGCTCGTCCAGGGCGGTCGTAGTGGGAGGGTCTGCGACCGGCGGGGCGCTGGGCGTGCCCGTAGATGGTCCCACGTCGCTCCTCCTATCATTTCTGACAGGAGTACCTGGGCTTCCGCATACTCAGTGGGCTCGACGGTGGGCATCCGTCCTGGTGCCCCTGCTGACCGTCCCCCCTGCCACGCGTGGGCGCCCGTCCCCGTGTCACGGCTGATCGTCCTCGCCTGCCACGAGCCATAGGTCGGTATCCTCTGCACGGATACACGCAAACGTTTAGTTTGCGAACTTAAACAACGACGGCGAGCTCAACATACTAGCGTTCACACGGTCTACGTCTATCTCTAGCGTACTCGTTACTACAACGTCACACCGCTCACGCTACTAATACTTCAATTATAATAATACGTAAAGGAAAACTCAAACGACCCGACGAAATCGTGAACGTCACTCAAAAACAACACACAACTGCACACGACTCTCAAACGAATCCAAGTCACCCAACCTCAATCCCAATCCGACAAGGCCAAACAACACCCACACACGCCCACCGGGCCAACCAAAGTCGAACTACGCCCACCGGGCCAACTAAGATCAAAACACGCCCACAGGGCCAATTAAAATCAAAACACGCCCATAGGGCCAACCAATTTTTAAAACCTTTCCTTTTCATTATAAAACCTCATTTCTTGACATCACGTAGTTACAACCCGGTCCAGGCGTCCCCGAACTACATTGTACCCATTTGATGTCAACACCGTCACGCTCGACTACAGGGGCGCCCCTGAGTCGAGTCGCGACAGCTTAAAAACGTTTCACGCAGCAACACCCAAACAGTATGCGAGTAATAACCGTACTGCACATATACACAACAACAACCAAGACTCAAGACACTACGGGTCTACACACGGTTTCCGACTCGCGTACCCAACGCACGGCGGGACTTTTACTGACTCGACTCTCCCACCTAATTGACGTACAGACCGAGGTGTGTAATCTCGAGCTCTGATACCAAGCTGTCACGCCCCAAATTCAGTAGAACCGTACCCGGAACGCGAACGTTTAAGACAATAAAACATTTTCAAACCTTTTAAATAAATCACTTTAAAACCACCATTTAGTGAATCAAAACAATAATTTACAACTCAAAAGTACGTCCCAACAAGCGGACAAAATACAAGGCGTACGTCGCTAGACTCAAAAGGAAACCCGGACTCCCGCTCCTAGCTCTTCAAGCTTCGAGAGCTCACCTAGTCCGTCCCGCGACCAGTACCTGTAGGAAAAGCAGCTAGGGGTGAGCGTTCGCTCACCACCACGGATAACAGACTGACTACGGCATACTAGCAGACAATGCCGGTAACACCAACAACGACCCAAACACCGGGGACTACTATCCCCAAACTCAAGTAACCCGACGGACACACGACTATTACTTTCCTCAACCGACTCAACACTCGGACACGTAATGTAGACCCGACACAACGATTACGACTTCCTCCAAGGACACGAAAGATAACCACGCAACACCCAAGATCACAAAGGATCGCACACCAAACAAGATCACAAAGGATCGCACTCCAGCTGCTCAGTGTCGGTTGCTAACCGGCTGGGCTCGAGCCTGCCCCACGCAACTTTACCGATCCCTGTCAGGCCAGGCGGTCGACCTGTTAGCGATATGTACCGAGCTACTTTTCCGATAGCTAGTCGGAAGGGGAGCAACCCTCCATCGCCGAAGAATGCTCAACCTGACCGATCCCTGTCAGGCCAGGCTAGCCAACCTCCACGCAACTTCCCCCGATCTCTGTCGGGCCCCCAACCTCAGACAATCACAATCACAAACAAAGTTCAACAACCAGCAACAACACAGGTTCAACACTCCACAGGCACTCATGGCCACCCAAGACACCAACAGTAAAACACGGGTTCAACAACCCCACGGGCACTCATGGCCACCCAAGACACCAACGGTAAAACACGGGCTCTCATGGCCACCCAAGACACAAACAGTAAAGTACGGGCTCTCATGGCCACCCAAGACACAACCATTAAAGTACGGGCTCTCATGTCCACCCAAGACACAAAAAGTAAAGTACGGGCTCTCATGGCCACCCAAGACACAAACAGTAAAGGACGGGCTCTCATGGCCACCCAAGAAACAAACAGTAAAGTACGGGCTCTCATGGCCACCCAAGACACAAACAGTAAAGTACGGGCTCTCATGGCCACCCAAGACACAAACTAAATAATCAACCTCCGGGCATAACCAAATGCCTCCAGTAATTCTAATATCGAAAGTTCACTGCTCCTACGACACTACTAAGTGTCACATTCATTTCTATTGTTCGATACGTTCCTGTATCATACGACACCACCCGGTGTCGCCTACCTTTCTATTATTCGATAAACTTACTTAACCCACGACACCCAAGTGTCACATGCATTTCTACTGTTAACTTTCCCTAGTCAGGGCCGAGATACGGCTACTTTTCCCTAACTCGTATGCTTTCTCCAAAAGCTCACAAACAGGCTCCGGCGTGATCTCGATCACTCGCCTAGCTTTCCCTTTCCTCTGTCGGTGGCACGATCTAATAAGAACACAATTTAAAATACTTTTAAGCTTGCGGCACAAACTGAATTTTAATAAACTTGACGCCCAAAAGTAAACCCGACAATGTCGATCACTCCCAAACTTCCCAATTACTCGAAATTGTCGATAATGGACCCGGAAAAGCCCGATTCGCCCGACATGGCGAATCTGCCCGGGTTTTGAAAACGCCCTTCCGGGGCTCCGAAAATTCCCGTTTTCGTTTATACGGTCTCAGAATAATTCAAGGGTTCCTATGCACCCGACGGAATCAATTTCCGACTTTCGAGTCATTTAATTTGCGTTTAAAGTTTCTAAACCTGTCAATTACAACTTTCACAATTTAATTCCAAATTTCGATCCGGGTGTGGATTAACGACTTGGGGAACGTCCTAAACCACCCGAACACGAAACCCGAATACCCGAGCATGTGGGCCCCACCCGGCCACCCTTGGCCGTGAGTGGCTAGGGCCATTTTGGGGCGGGCCACCATGGGGGTGGCCGGTCCTAGCTCCGGCCAGCCACCCCATGTCCGGCCAGCCACCGTGCACGGTGGGCGGAGCTCCCCCCAAGCCTCCGGTCACCGGAAAACGATCATCTCTTCGCTCCAAAACACCTCCAACGAACTCCACACCTCAACTCATCCATATTTAACCCATTTCAAACCAAACCCTAACTTTTAAACTTAACAAAACGAAAAACGGTTAGATGCTCAACGTAGAGAATGACGGTGTGAGCTTGAATCTTCTATCGTTGACACGATCCAACGGTTTGATCGACGGGAAACGTCACAAAACCCTAGCAAGCCTTCTCTTTTTCTCACCTTTTCTCTCTTCCTTCTATCTTCTTTCTCTCTCTCTAAAAAGTCACCATTTTCTCCTTTTTTTTGAAAGTGGCCGAACACCCCCTTTAGGTGTAGTCTTGTTGTTTTGTCCAATAAACCTAACACCACCACATATTTGACATGTGGCAAGTGGGTCCCGCACCTTTTTGGAAAATATCTTCTAGATATTTTCCAATCAGATTCGTGAAATTCGGATGTCACGTGCCCCGAACGGGCACTTTTTCCAAGAAATTACAAAACTTCACGGGCTACAAGGAAACGACTCAAATAAGACCGCTGCGACGACGGCTAAGCTTTTTGGATCCCAAACGGGCCTCGAACGGACCAAAACGTCGCTCGGTTGACTTTTCCAACGAAAAGTCAACATTTCCCAAATTGGTCAGAAAGTTGCCCTGAGTCCCCCGGAACCCATTTTGGTCGATATCGGGGTCAACTTAAGTCCGGTATGACCCTCAGGGTCTAAATTTTTTAAATTTTCCTGTTTTTCGCCGGTTTGACTGGCGTTGACCGGGAGTGGTTCTTACATAGAGAAACCTATGGTAGCCATATGATCCCTTATGATTGTTGGGTCTCGAGGTAGGGTTGAAGATGAACCAACTCGCAGCGGAAAATCAATGAAAACCAAGAGACGATTAAAACCATGAAACAACTAACAAATAATGGATTCACAAGAGAAAAATTCAGCACTAGATCTAAACCAAAACAAGAACACCGGGTAACGAATGATTGGCTTGAGTCTCCAAGACGACTACTTATCCACATGGGAATCAATGCCGCATAGTTCTTCTCTTTGAGGACTCAAGAACACAAAAATGGAGGTGGAAACTAGCCAAACCCGAAATTGCCATGGAGAGGAGGGAGAAGTTGTGTTTCCTATTCTTGTCTTGTGTTTGTTATGTTGAAAAAAGATGACTTAAACATAACAAAACCCATACTTGTCCAACTAAAGGCATGAGACAAGTATGGTGTCAAGTAAGGTGTAAATAGGACAAAGTATGGCAAGACAAGATTGGGTTAGGTGGTGAATCACCAACACCTTAATCCTTGTCTTGCTTACTTAGTACTAATTAATAAAGACTTGATTAATTAGTTCCATGGGCCTTGGTTGCATTGGCCTTTCATGGGCCTCTTGGAACATAGCCCGTGGCCATTTCCAACGAGGTCCCGTGATTCCCTCATCCCCTCCAAGCCTTCCATACCGGAAATGTCCAACATTATCCAACGCGATCAATCCCAAGACTCCAAGCCTTGTCTCGATCCGTGAAGTCCTATTCACTTACGGGCACATGACCCAAAACCTAGTTTTGGTCATGTCCTGAGACAACTCCCTTTTGGCCATTCTCCATAAATGTGTCAATGAGTTTCACCCTACGGTATGACCCTTAGGTTTATGCATGTCAATAGATCAACGTAAAATCCCATTTTACTTGATCCTATTTAAGTGGTAACTAACGAGATTGTAGTATTGCCTGACACTGCATAACGAATTGACCATATCGATTCTAACCTTTCCGTCGTCCCTGTCATTATCCTTTTATCTCCGATATCCTGATTGAGATAAGGCATAGAGCCGTCATCCTTATTATTCTCAATCACTATTCCTTGATATGTGAGATGACTGAATATATGATACCAGTATCATGTGCATGGTCATGCTATTCTTTCAGTCACTCTCGATCAAGCGGCCGAGAACCAATATCTTTCCCATACCTCAGTATTAGGGATAAAGCCATCTTTCGTGTCACTCATGTAGCCCGTCCCCAAGCCAATCCTGGCAGTTATGGAAGCCCTGTTACAGACAACGTTAGGCTCAGGTCAAACTCAGTTGTTGACTACATAGCAATCACAAAGACTCCTTGGTCTAAGGATACATGACAAGCTACGATACTGAATATGTTCATGACTTAATTTATGGCACATATTCAGGGCGGGTCGTCCAATATCATGTCCCACATGATATCTATGATCAGACTCCGGAATCCCATTCCAATGACTAACAGAACGTAAGCCATAAAAAGCCATCTTTCATACTATTCGCTTCTAGTGAAGCTTTGTTGACTAAGGACCCATCGAGTGTGATCTATCTCGATCTATGGTTCTATTCGCATTGTGGGCATAGATCAGAGCACACATCGATATATTACTCCAACACATAAGTAATATAAAGCCGCTTTAATTTTATTGCTAACGATGATATATACATTTGGACATTTAGGATTGAATTACGGGCACTAAGACTAACAAAACTCACGTATGGAGAATTAATTAGTACCTCCGAAAAGTAATGCCTTCAAATATGCCAAGATTTAAAACTTCAAAAGCACCTTAAGTGGGAACTGAGACAATCAAAGAAAGAAGTCGGCTCTTTTTCTAAACAGTTTGAATCTTCATTTTCAAAACCTAGCTCTTGTAATAGGGACTGTAACAAAGGACCCTCCACATCAAAACCTTATATAAGACATAGAAGAACTTCATTTGAAAAACCTACTTATTATGAGAAACCTTATAAGCAAACACTTGCAAAACCCAATAGACAAACCGGAACGCCAAAGTCGTACTAAAAAGGTATGAAGTGTTACCGTTGTGGTAAAAAATGTCACATCTCCCGATTTTGCAAAGTCTCAAAAAAGATCCAAGAACTTGACACAGCAGACGAAATCAAGGAAAAAAATTCAGCTCTCCTTTTAGAGATTTTCGATACTAAAGATGGTTCTATCTCACCATCCGATAATCTTGAGCCCGTAATAGACGAAGTCATAACTAGTTCCTCCGACACTGAGGCTGAAGAAGGCCCCGTTAAGCGTTGTTGTATGCTTACAAGTGACCAATCTCTAATATTGGACATGATCGGTAATATTGATGAACCCACTCTGAAAAAACAATACTTGAGTCAGCTCAAGACCTCCCTAGAAACCAAGCCAGTTACCAAAACCCAAACTCTAGTTGCACCGTCTTCTAGTACCAACCTATATGACCTTATCACTATCCTTAATATGAGAAAGAAATATAGACCCCTAAAACCATTATAACTGACCTACAGGCCGAAATTAAGACCATCAAAACTGAGATAAGACTATTAAAAGACAAACAAGAGGAAGATTCAGGAAAGATCCAACTTCTTACACCATTGCCCTTTTTGACACTGGTGCTGACCAAAACGTCATAAAGCCAGGAATTGTGCCTCTTCGTTTTCAAGAAGAAACAAAAGAAAGGCTCAATACCGCCAACGATTCTAGACTTAAAATCCTTGACCTAAACTTTTAAAGGGCAAAGAATAAATGTGTGAATTGTTGCTACAGTAGGTAGATTTCAAATGGACTCAATGCCGACACTACTACCTCAAGAAAACTCACAACAGATACAAACAATGTTTCTTATGCCAACTTTAAAATTTAGTGATGCCAAAAAATGTAGATGTGGATGCTAAAATTGTAACAAGAATCATTCTGACCTACCGGGAGGCTCTTCTATAAGGAAAGAATATCAGCTCTCCTTTTAGAGATTTCCGATACTGAAGATGGTTCTATCACACCATCCGATAATCTTGAGCCCGTAATAGACGAAGTCATAAATAGTTCCTCCGACACTAAGGCTGAAGAAGGCCCCGTTAAGCGTTGTTGTATGCTACAAGTGACCAATCTCTAATACTAGACATGATCGGTAATATTGATGATCCCACTCTGAAAAAACAATACTTGAGTCAACTCAAGACCTCCCTAGAAACCAAGCCAGTTACCAAAACCCAAACTCTAGTTGCACCGTCTTCTAGTACCAACCTATATGACCTTACCACTATCCTTAATAGGAGAAAAAAGGTACAAAGCCCTAAAACCACTATAACTGACCTACAGGCCGAAATTAAGACCATCAAAATTGAGATAGGACTATTAAAAGACAAGCAAAAGGAGGATTCAGGAAAGATCCAACTTCTTATATTTCATGTTCAAAACCAAGACTTAGATAATGAGGAGGGTGAAACATTCCTTCCTCTTAAACATAGGGTTTAGAGGAAGTTCCTGAGGATTTCATGTGTCCTCAAAGAAGTTACCTCGCGAAATTATTTTATTAAAATCACTATAGTCTTTCCCGATAACTCCAACATAGACACCATAGCCCTTTTTGACACTGGTGCTGACCAAAACGTCATAAAGCCAGGAATTGTGCCTCTTCGTTTTCAAAAATAAACAAAAGAAAGGCTCAATACCGCCAATGATTCCAGACTTCAAATCGTTGGAAAGACCAATGCCTCTGTCTTTAATAACGATTCCAGACTCCAGCATAGACCCTAGCCCCGTCCCTGCTCCGTTCACTTGCTCCACGCCCCGTCCACGCCCCGTCCCCGCCCCATTCCCGAGTTGACCCCGCCCCAAGATTGCCCCATCGGGCACGGGGATTCTCCGCCCCGCCCCGTTTAGGGGTTGTATTTAAAAAAAGATTAAGTTACCAAGTGGTGATTTATGATAAATTAACAATTATAACCGTTGTTTTAAGGATACTCATACTGAACTTCTTTTGTTTTGTTTAGTAGAATGTAATTTTTCTTTTAAAAATATTTATGTTTTTTAAATATTTATTAGGTAATATTTGTTATTAATATTTATATTTATATATTATGGGATAAATATATTTATTACACAAACAAACTAAAACCACAAGTTCATGTCAGCTGAGTTGGTAGAACGATTTAATTTCTAGCAAGAGGTTTAGAGTTTGAATTCCCCAACCAAACTTTTTTCAGTAATATATGAAAGGACTAATATAATCGGGGCGGTTCGGGGCGGGGAGTACCATCCCCGACTCCGCCCCAACCCCGGTCAACATCCTCGGTCAATGCCTCGTTCCCCACCCCGATAATGAAAATCATCGCCCCGAACCCGCCCCGATTGGGTCAGGGCCAGGGATCCCCGTCAGGGTCGGGTTATTTTTCCATCCCTAGGCTTATCCGCTGAGTCTCTTGGATGACTTATGTTCGATGGTGAGCGATCTACATCTTGTGGATGTCCCTATGTCTGGCCATCGGTATACCTGATTTAGGGGGAGGCGTCATGATGCGAGGATCTAGTCCAGACTGGACAGGGCTCTGGTCTCGGCTATCCTCTTTTCCACCCTTCAGGATCTGGATTTCTGTATAACTAGGGTCACCACATCGGATCATTGGCCCGTCTTATTGTCCTTGGCTCGGCATGTCTCCCACCGTGGTCCCCGGAAATTCAGGTTCAAGTCTCAATGGATTCATGATCCGGAGTGTGGCAACCTGATTCAAGGGGCTTGGGATAAAAACTCGGGGAAGCCTATTCGTGATGTTATCCATGCGGTGGGTAAGTCCCTGGATAAATGGGGTCACAAACATTTCCATTAGAATATCAACTATATCAAATGGTGTCAAAGGCGAATTGCGGAACTTAATGGTCGGACAGATAGACCAGGAGTACATCGGCTGGAGGCGATTCAGATACAGTATGAAAGAGCTTTGGGGGAAGTAGAAGCGTTCTGGCGTCAACGGTGTAAGCAACACTGGTTGACTGAAGGGGGCCGATATACAAAGTTCTTCCAGGCAGCCTGTTCGTTTCGGCGAAAGATAAACACGATCTTATGCGTGAAGAATGACAATGGGGAGTCTGTTACGTGGGACACGGGTATGCGGCAAATAATTGTGGGGTACTTCAGTACTCTGATCACTTTCTCTCTCCCCGATCTACATGTATTCCCCATAGAATTGACACCTTGTATTACCTAGAGCCAAAATCAGGCTCTGCTATCCCCCCTATGAGGCCGCGGAGGTCCGATTGGCAGTGTTCCAAATGGGGTCGGACAAATCTCCTGGCCCTGATGGCCTAAACCCTCGGTTTTATCAGCATTACTGGCCGATTGTGGCGGAGGAGGTGGTGAGGTTTATCCAGGATGTGTTGACGACTAGTACTTTAGATCACAGATTGAATGATACTACAGTTATTCTTATCCCGAAGAAGCTGGATCTGGATAAGGTAACTGATCTTCGTCCTATCGCCTTATGTAATGTTATTTTTTGGATCTTGTCGAAGGTATTAGCTAATCGGTTGCGGCCACTCCTGGACACATTTATCTCGGACACACAAGGGGCATTTATCCCCGGTCATTGTATCCAAGATAACATACTGATAGCCTTTGAGGTCATACACTTTCTTCGCCAAAAGCGGCAGGGGCCGGTCGGTTTTATGGCACTCAAACTTGATATGTGTAAAGCCTATGATAGAGTTGAGTGAGAATTTCTCCTTCGTATAATGACCCATCTAGGTTTCTCGGCGGAATGTATCGAACTAGTAGCCTGTTGTATGAAGTCCGTCAACTATACTGTATTTTCTGGGGGGACGTGAAACACCGAGTCTAACACCTACACGGGGTTTGAGACAGGGGGATCCTCTGTCCCCATATCTGTTTCTACTATGCATGGAAGGCTTGTCTTATCTGTTGCGCCAAGCTCAGACTGAGGGTCGGCTGGGGGTGTTAGGGTCGCAAGGGGCCCCCCGGAGATCTCACACATGTTCTTCGCCGATGACTGCTATGTATTTTATCATGCTACTCTTGAACATGCTTAGACGGTGAAAGATATTATGGGTTTGTTTGGTGGCCTCTCGGGGCAGCTTCTGAACTAGGACAAATCTTCAATCATATTTAGCAGAAATACAACTCTACCTATGAAGTAGACTTGTTCTCAGATTCTTGAAATAGAGGAGACCTCGGAGGCCTTTATGTATCTTGGGGTTCCGAATATGATCGGGAGAAACAGGAATGCAGTCATGGCTTATTTGGGAGATCGGATTATCAGGCGAATTAGATCCTGGGATGGAAAGTTGTTATCCCCTGCAGGGCGGGAAGTAATGATTTGGTCTATCCTCACCTCTCTTCCAGTGTATGTAATGTCGGTATTTACCATACCCATTAAGCTAATCCATAGGATCCATGTAGCGCTGGCTCGGTTCTGGTGGGGGGGAAGACGGGTCGCCCGACCGTTTGGCAGGATCAGGACAAATTATGTCAACCAAAGGAGGCGAGGGGATGACATTCCGCCATTTAAGTGATGTTAATAAAGCCCTCCTGGGGAAACAAGCTTGGAGTTTGGTCCACCGACCCCATTCCCTGATGGCCCGGGTGCTCAAAGCTCGTTACTTTCCGGAGGCCTGTTTTTTGGAGGCAGGTACGGTGGCGAACCAAAGTTTGACATGGGCAAGTATCTTATCTGCTCAGGAGCTACTTCGGGGTGGGCTTCGTATAGCTATTGGAGATGGTCGGACGCCCTTGTGCTAGGTACGTCGTGGCTGGTAGGGCCTAACCCGGAGATCCCTTCGACTAATCGTTCATTGGTGGGTGCCCGGGTTGCGGGGCTTATGGTGCCAGGGAGGCCCCTCGGATGGGGTAGGTTTTCTCAGATGAGGACCGTGATGAGATTCTTCAGGTACCACTCTCGGCCCTCCGGGGGAGGGATACCTTGTATTGGGCTGCTGATCGGACATGTCATTATTCCACAAAGACGGGATACTCGATTTTAGCTTCCGCTCGTCATGCAGCAAGGCAGCAAGCGGCTTTGGTCACCTAGTCAGGTTTATGGTCCGTCCCCGCTCCCCCGTGTCTCCTCATATTTCTATGGCGGGGGCTCACAGACACTCTTTAGGTCGCTACCAACCTTAACCGTAAATCTGTTCCTATTTCACCTATATGCGACATCTATGGCCAAGCTCCGGAAGCAGTAGACCATTTCTTCCTCAAAGGTGGGTTTGCAAAAACGTGTTGGGCCCAGGCAGGTGATCTAGTTCCACAGGGCCAAGGGGGTACATTTGGGCAATGGTGGGCTGGAGTAGAGATTGGGCGGCTGGGCGACCGTGTGACAAGGTGGCGGAGATTCTCTCAATTTTATGGGAAATCTAGAAGGCCAGTAATGAGCTTAAATGGAGAGAGATTCCCCCGGCTTCCCTTCGTGTGATATCGGCTGCCTCAGCTCATCTGACCGCATGGAGGGAGGCCAAGGCTGCATCCCCAAAGCCGAGATGCCTCCCATTGAATTGGCCGGCTAGATGGGGCTGTATTTCAGTACACTCGGCAATCTGCATGGGGCACGATCGTTCAAGATTCTCGTGGATCGATTCGATTAACTGCGAATGGTCTCTTGCCAGGGAATTGGACTCCTATCATGGTCGAAGCCTGTGCTCTGACAACACTCTAAAAAATGCACCGCTTTTTGGGCCCAGCGTCGCTATCTGGTCTAATGCTCAGGTACTTCTCAATATGATTTCGAATGGTAATCCTCCAGTCTCCCCCATTGGGACACTCATTCGAAACATCCGGGAACTTCTTTCACAACAAGGGACTACCCTTCAATTTGTTAAAAGAACAGCGAACATGGCTTCTCACTGGCTAGCCAGGGAAACGCATTCTACGTCTGTTTTTCCGTGGTCACCAGTGCCTGATGCACTCCACTGTATCGTTATTTCTGATTTAAAATAAAATTATGCACCTTTCGCTCAAAAAAACAATCATTGTTGAAAAAAAAATTGTATATGCAAGTTAGTGCAGATGGCGATTACAGTAGTTTTCTACAGTCAAAATGAAAATTTCTTTCTGGTGCATATAATATATAAACAAACAAATACAAAAAAAAACATGAATCATACAGATTTCCATCAAAGAATGTTTTAGAGAGGAGTTCACATAGAACGATAACAATACAAACACAGCAACAATGATACACTCTCACTATATACCTAGGGGTTTAGACCAGTTACCCAAATGGTGATGGAACAGGCGCAGGCCCCACAAGTGCATCTGATCTCTTGATGCTTCCCATTCCACATATGATGCAACCAGGCGATGAGAGAGCTGAGAATTTGGCCCCACACAGGTCGCAAACATCATATCCGATGGTTGAGAGACGGCTAAGCGTAGCTGAACAGAAGTGGGAAGGGTCTTCCAATGGATCAATGGACTTGTTGGATCCACCCCTCATAACACACATGTCAATCAAGCTCCTTAATTCTTCTTGTTTACTTGTAGGCGCTTTCGAGAAGAGCAGTTCAAGCATCTGTTTCGAATATGCATAATTCTGGACCTCCATGTTTCTCTTTATCGCAGTTCGGAGGCAATTTATACGATGCTTTGCCAGAAGAGGTAAAGAGGCCAGATGCCGCGAGAGTCTTGCCATCTCATCTTTTGCACTTATTGCACTTGGTCCGTGCACTTTCTGCAGCCGTCCTATTTCCTGCTCACCAAAATCCATTCATATTCACTGGAAACTCAGTAGCACAAATGCTACATTCATACAAACTTTCACAATAGTATTTTACTTGTATCGAAAGAAAGGGCATACAAGCATTATGCAATTCTATGAGCAAAATTAAAAGAGGTCCTTGTAACTATCAAATTAAAACCTAATCACATTATGCAGACAATTAGACATAATAGTACCTGCAGAAGAGTGACTGCAATCTTGTACTGCGCGCAGATGGTTGCTTGAGCTTTAATATCAGCTCCACGAGACTGGTCCTTAGCTAGTGCAAGAAAAGCTTCGTCAAAACAGGATAATGCATCTGGAAGTTGGTTTTGTTCAAGGTGAGCAAGTCCAGTCCTAAAGCATACCGGAGCAGCAGCCCCGCGCGGTACCTGTTACGTGAAAGAGATGAAAACAAGGAAGCACAGAAAGCCAACCAAAGATACCAAAAAGAGTTTTTTTTTTTAAATGTCAATAAGTAACATTACAGAGCATTGCCCCACAGTTAATTTAGGTTTATAGAAGGGCCTTGTTATACACAAACATATTTACCTGCCCTGGGCGCACAGAAGTTGCTATATCAGGAGAAGTCTGAGGTTTCCCTGAATTTGCAGAATCTTTAATTCCAAGTACACTAAGATCAAGAGGCTGTGTAGAACCCGGGACTAGAGCTCCCTGGATCTGAGACTGCGGCAGAACAGCAGTCTGACCCTGTAGTTGTGGTGGCACGCCACCATCAGGCAGTGAGATAGACTCCAGTGACACAGATGGCTGTTGAATTGGTTGAGGAACACCACCATCAGGAAGACCAATATCAGCAGGACCCCCAGCCTGATAAGATATGGCCTTTTCGCTTGCAGTCCCATGAGCAGCTTGATCCAATTTTGATATATATGTTCCGGGAGGTGGCAATGAAGCCGCAACTTGGAGAGATGGTATTGTGTTCTGGAAAAAATCCTCGGGAATAGGTGTAGCTGCAGCTCCAACGGCTGGCGTTGTCTGTGCAGATTGAGCAGATTGTGGCATTGAGTCAAAACCAAACAAATCGGCAGGGACAGAAACTGCAGTAGTTACAGATCCATTGGCAGGCAGAGACTGGGAAGGAATTTGGCTAAGGTCTTGCAGTCTGATGTTTGATGACTTTGACCTCGCAGGTGGACCCAACCCATCACCAAGTTTGAACTGTTTCGTGGCTTCTTTAATCTTGTTGACATCCACTGGGGTAGATGCAACTGGCTTCTCTCTTATCCTAATTTGTAATCTTTTAGTCTTGGACACTCCCTCCTCATCACTACTGCTACCGTCTGCAGAAGTACCATACATTGATTTCTTAAATTCTTCTTCAGCCTTGGCCTGTTCATCTGCAGCAGAGGAACTGCCAAGCTTTTCAATGGTTCCCAGACCCATCAAGGAATCAGCCTTGGACTCACCAACAGTAGACACTACATTGGATGTGGACGCCATTAGAGGTGCATGAACTCCATTTGGCTTAGCATCACCATTAGCAGGTGTGAACACTTTAGCCAAGCTATCCTCTCTTACTTCC
This sequence comes from Erodium maritimum, assembly GCA_963921825.1. Classification (NCBI taxonomy): domain Eukaryota; kingdom Viridiplantae; phylum Streptophyta; class Magnoliopsida; order Geraniales; family Geraniaceae; genus Erodium; species Erodium maritimum. The sequence continues at coordinate 26,726,031 of OY997592.1, forward strand.
ACTATGTTCCCTCTTCCTTTAATTGAACCCAGGTAAACACCAATATGGTCAGTAATAATAGATGGGATAGTACCATCATCGGTTTTCATGTATGGCATCACCTCTGCAGCTAGCTCCCACTGAGGTATATCCTTCAAGTTAGTAGGGGTCTTGACCTCCCAGTTCCCACCGCCCCATTCAGCTCCTTTTGGGACCATACTCTCAGCAGCAAAGTTAGCAAATATTCCTTGTGTCCATCCAGTAGAGCGAATTCTTAAAATTCTTTCACAATATCGCCTTAATTCTGAATCTACATCTTCTTCTTCCAACTTTTGTGCAAGGCGTCGCATTGCACTTGGGTTGAGATGGCATATAAAGAGATCAAGCATGCTTTCATAATCTGCTATAACTTCAAAAGTTTCTTTGGCACTGTCAAACTGACCATACCTACAATATTCTCTTTTCAAGTTAAATATGCAAAACAGGATAACTGAATAAGGAGGATGTTACAAATTGCAGGGAAATTATTTTTAGCTCATTAGCTAATCCCAAATAAAATCCTCATACAGGCACATGAGAGAGAAACAATGACATTAAATAATCAAAAGATATACAACAAAATTAGTAAAGAGACTATCACCATTATATGCATATACCTGAAAATACAGAATCATAATTTCAAAAATTAACGAAAAAAAAACATAACACATACTTGATACAGGCATATCCCAATTGGCGGAACCGGTGAAACAAATGAGATGTTGGAGGACACTTAGGATAATCTCTAGAACGCAGGAATTCATCCTTCAGAACAGACAAAGCAGTAGAAAAACGGAGAGCTCTGATAGCATAAATTCCCCGCAACACCTAAGTTTGTTGATCCAAAACATGCTTGCTAATTAAGTTGGGTAAACAGGGAAATATGTCCAACACAGTAACACACGGACACGTTTATTTATTCATTACTTACCTGAGGGAACTGTGGACCTGCTTGGGATAGCGATACAGCAAGATCTCCACAAACAGGAGAACCTCTAGCCAGAATATCCAGGGACCTTGGTGTGATTCGCAAGCTATCAAACCTTTATATGCAATAAAGACACTAGATATCAGATGCTATTACTACAAATACATTTTAATAAAGTAAGTATAAATTAGAAGTGCAGACAGAATCCTAAAACTAAGCGCAGTTAAAGAGGAGAATTTAAATATAATGAAAACAAATATTTCATGCATGGTAGCACACATAGATGCAAAAGACAAGCAAACCTTGAAGTAATCTGATACAATATCTCTGATAAGTCTAGCTTCTGCTCAAAGGCCTGTTGCATCGTTGCAAAACCAATAAGAAGGGGCTCAAGAAGCCCGACAAGACAACTTTTAATTTCAACCCCCTTCTTTTGTCTGGGATTTACTTCCGTTGGATTGGCAAGCAGCAGGCGGTCATTCAATGCCCCAACCAAGACTACACATACAAAAAGTGCCCGGATAGGTCAGGATGACAGTTTTGCATGGGATAGGGATCAATCACATCCATCTCAACAGACGCCAATAGAAGGCCAATATCTACATAAGAAAACTACCTGCATAAGGCGTGCTAATGGACAGAATGGTCCTTGCCCTTCCATCCCAGCCAAGCACGCTTACAGCAGTTGAAGTAGAAAAGAGAAGTGCTGGCCCAACCCATAAAATGGATCTGAAGTGCACTTAAGTTAAGCACCAAACGAATATCAAAACCATCAACTGTGTACTAAAATGAATGATACAAAAAAAAAGAATTATGCTCGAATATAAATAAGGATATTGAAGGAAGCCCTTTATCAAACTTAGTTGAACTGCTAGCCAGTACATCAAGATCGGCAGAAACCATGAGAACCCTTTGTGTAGTTAATATTCCAGCAACATAGCCTCTTAGAGTTTCTTGCCAGTGAATCTGTCACATTTAAACAACACGAAGCTAATCACTGTTTGCAACAGTATAGTTATTGACGATCATGTGAAACTTTTTTTATTTCTATGGAGTTACCATCAAAAACTTGAGCCTTCTACTATCTTCAAATGTCTAATATTAGTATATCCTGAGAACTGTTAACAGCAATGGACTAGCCTGATCAAGGTTGTAGGAAACACTAGGTGCAAGTCGGGAGGCGAGAGCCCCTAGGTGCAAGTCCGGGGCTAGTTGGGGATTAACCAAATTTGTATTTTTCTAATTTTTTTTATTCAGTAAACTAATATATATAATCAGCATATGAATTATACATAGGCTTAATTTTCAAAAGTTACCTTATGTATCAGTCACGTGCAGAAAACTACCCTGAGTTATGGTAACTCACTGGACAAAATTTAGACCAAATTTTCGACATTTCTGCTTTATTGCTGAATTCTTAAAGCATGTAAATGATCCGTGACCAATTCAAAAAGGCATGTAAATTATTTGTGACCAAAAAATAGTGTATCTTATTGGTCACTTTTAACCTTAGGGTAGTTTTCCGCATATGACCAATACATAAGGGTAACTTTTGACAATTAACCCTTATATATATTAAAAAATTCTTGAGATAAAAAAATATAAATATTATACTATTTATTATTATTAGTTTTAATGTTAAATAAAAAAATTATCATCATTATTTAAGATATATTTTGATAAAAATATAATTGAACTATGATTAATCATAATTTTTATTTAAATGATGAACTAAACAATAGAAAAATATTTAATAGAAAATATGAAGAAATAACATGAGGGGAATTGAGCCCGTGACCAAAGGGAAGACAGCCATGCCCTCTACGAGTGAACCAAATCAATGTCTATTTAAAGAATAAAACTAGGGTTAGTTGCTAAAAAATACCTCATGTATTGTCCACATGCACAAAGACTATCTTATGTATTGTCCATGTTTTTAAACTACCCTATATTTTGACCATGGTCGCTTACCGACAAATTTTGAAATATTCTGTTAAATTTTAAAAACATTACATTAAAATTTTGGACATGGACAACACATACGGGTAGTTTTTCCACGAGGAAATACATGAGGGTAGTAATCTCATTGAAAAAACTATCAGACACCAGTGGTCAAAAGATAAGGTAGTCTAAAAGCGTGGACAATACATATAGTAGTTTTTCGCACGTGGGCAATACATAAGGTAGCTTTTAGCAATTAACCCATAAAACTAGGGGTATGCAAAAACATACGGTAATCCGCTCCACCCGCTTATCACCCGGTCCGCTATCCATCCGCGTATAAGTGGATGGATTGTGGATCCAAATTTATTGATCTGCAACAATATGGCCGGATTGCGGAGTAGGGTAGATAGATCTGTGGATGCTCCACCCGCCCGCACAAGGTAATAAGCTCAATTTAATACATAGAGTTTTGCCAACCAAACTACAAAAGTCATAACCGATTGATCTAACTACATGTGCAAAATCAATATTTTTGTAATAAAATCATGTGTACTATATTTATAATGTAATTAAGTGTTGGAAAATTGCTTGTATTCTAAAAATAATTTTCATCTTAGATTTTGATTATAGTATGTGGATCACGCGGCTTGTATCCGATCCACCTGCATATTCCGCAGATGAAATCCGCCAAATATTCATTTGTCATGGGCGGGTCGTGGATCACAAAATCAAAATCCGCATCTGTGCAGGCGGATGAAAATCCCTTCCCACAATCGGATATCCACCCACATACACCTCTCGAAAATAGCATCCAAAAACTATCCAAAACTGCCTAACTCCACCCGATTTCAAAAAATCGGGTCAGAGGTGTAAAAATCAACGTCTAGCGCCTGGGTCAATTTTTACAGCCATGAGCTTGATTAAGTGCCTACCTGCCCAAGCCCAACATGTATATTAAGCATCTCAGACATTCTTTTTCCAGTACAACATGCCAAGTTGCTCATGATAGAATAGAAGATCCCACAAAACCAGCCAATCAATAGATCAAATACTAGCATTTAATTTTCTTTAGGATGGGAAAGGCGGGTTCAAACCTCAAACTGTGGGGAAAAGAACTTTTTACATACATTGTTATGAACCTTAAGATTACTGAAGAGGTGGCTGTGGTTACCTGAAGCACAACTTCGTTAATTTTCAGTTTAACAAACTTTTTTCCTTCAGTTTTTGTTGATATATAATGGCCATCTCCCCCTGAAAGGCGGTACCCCTCTTGGCCCAACTTTGCCATGCTAATCTGCTTTCCGTTACAAACATACATCAAAGTTGATTCTGCAATTACAGAACACAAAGATCAGCACATTATGCTATATATAAAAGGGCTATTAAACAGACAGGATAATATTTACTCAAGTACCTATTGGAGTAGAAAAGATACGATCAACTTCAGACTCAAACATAAATTGCTCTGGACCCTTTATAGACTGAGTATCAGCAGATTGGTTCTGCTCAGCCCCAAGCATCTCATCAGTTTTTTCTAACACTACTCCAGGCAAAATATACAAAGCCAGTCCAGTCTTGTCTTCATCGAGAATCGCAAATTGATTTTCATTAGGACCAATAAAAGCTGCATCTCGACCTTTAAATATGAAATATGTTTAAGTTAATTGTTTGGTTCAACTATACATATTCGTTAACATAAGAAAATACGGAACACATCTAACGGACAAACCTTTGAGTGTACTCGTTTTATTAGTAGATGGCTGAGAGCTAGCATTTTCCCAATAAAGAACCACCTCATTTGTAGCACCACTGAATTCGAAAACTACAAGAAAGAGGTGCCTTTTTTTACTGTAAACAATGTACTTAGCGTAATATTCCACATTTCCAGGAATCTGAAACCAAACGATGTGAATCAATAAACTTTCATACGGACAATAGATTAAGAAACTAAGAATTATACACTGTAAAAAATTACATCGACTTTCTTATATTACCGATGAGTAAAGTTTCTTGTAAACTGTATGTGAGCCAGAACAGAGACTATATGCCGTGAGGTTGACACCATCTACATAGAAAGCTCTGACAGGGTAATGAAGAACTCTGTTCGCTTTATTGAAGAAATTTAGCTCCAAATGAAATGGCTGCCAATGAACCAGATAGTTTCACTAAATATATTCTATACTGACAGTGAGTATAAACAAGGAATAGTAGAATTACCTGGCAAACCGGAATGTCTTTCAGATGATTTTTGGAGTCCAATATACAGATAAGAGGCAACCGAGATATTGGAGTGCTTTTAGCATGACCTTCCATGAAATGCTATAAAAGAATATCTAGCAAGTTATAATTCACTGAAATAGTATAAATAAACTATAGTTCTCAATTATGTTATTGATCAATTGATCGAACAGAAAAAATTAGGCAATAACATTCTACAGCTTCAAACATCATTTAAAAAAGTAACATACGCTGTACAGAAATGCTTTACGTGCAATGTCTGATATTGTAACCTGATGATGGCTGCAAGAGAGAGTAACGCATTGTCAGTACGTAATAATAGGGTTCAATGTTAAAAACTACCTTATGTATTGTCCATGATTTTAAACTACCCTATCTTTTGACCACGGTCGTTTACGGACAAATTTAGGAATATTACGTTAAAATTAGGGACGCGGACAGTACGTAAGGGTAGTTTTCACATGTGGACAATACATAAGGGTAGTAATTTCGTTGAAAAAAGTAACACGCAACCGTGGTCAAAATATAGGTAGTTTATTATAAGCATGGACAATATATAAGGTAGTTTTTCGCACGTGGATAATTCATAAGGTAGGTTTGAGCAATTAGCCCGTAATAATATGAAGTATACAAATATCTTTGAAGTAAAAAAAGGAGTAAAGACCAGAAGCAACTGATCAAAGATAGTCACATATAAATATTAGGGATAATTGTCAAAACATGCACTAAAGTTTCGTCCACAAATGAAATAGTGCACAATGTTTCGTCCATGTTGTGTGGCTACCCTAAAGTTTCGCCCACGAACAATTGTTAGTAAAATTACTTAAAATTACTTATGAAACTGTTATGGGCACACAATATGGTGAAGTCGGCTGAGGATTTTATCTTAATCCCTTAAAGTATTTTGAATAGTTACAATAAGATTTGGATTAACTACATTTTGTATTAGGATTGGGATAAGCTTTGAGTAGTACAACTACATTAGGATTTGGAGTCTGTTATCTTCTATGGCTATATAAACCCATATGACATGAATAAAAAGTATGCAGAATCATATTCAGTAGTCTTATTAGCTTAGTCTTATTAGCTTAATCAAGAGATCTCGAGTTCTCTCTCTCGAGCTCGAATTCTACGTACCATTGGGAGAAAGAAGAACAAGGGTTCGCCCGCACGAAGCCTTGGGATCGGTCTCAAGTCCTATCAAGGTCCCGTAACACGATCCATAAGTCGGGCTCCTAACATATTGGTATCAGAGCCTCCTGTTATGGATCCTCAGCTGACGTTGGAGCAGAAGTTTGAGGCCTTTCTGGTCTCCTACAAGGCCGACCAGCAGCGCGCCGAAGCTGACCGCAGGACCGAGCAGCAGCGGTCCGAGGAGCGGATGCAGAAACACCTGCATGATCTGGTTTTGCAGCTCCGAGAGGGGTCCATCCCGCCTCCGGCACCACTGTACGAAGGGAGCTCGGCTCCATCCAACAACAGGCCACCCGACAGACCCACAACCCCAGCACCGGACACCCGTTCAACTAACGGAGCAGGGTCGGGAGGAGACGGGCCAACTTAGTCCCACGTTTCGCCCGCCTGGAATTTCCCCGCTTCGATGGGCGATCTGATCCCACGGGGTGGCTGAACCGCTGCGAAGCCTATTTTCTCCACCAACGAACACAAGCGGACGAGAAAGTGATGCTGGCTTCATTTCATCTCGAAGATAATGCTCAACTTTGGTTCATGAAATTACAGAAAGATTACCCTAACATGAATTGGCCAGTTTTTAAGACGTATTGCACTGTTCGTTTTGGATCAATTTTGGCAGGTAACAGGCTGGGAAACTTGGCAAAACTCAAGCAAGAGGGATCGGTCGATGAATATGCAGCTCATTTTGAGCGATTGGCGGCACAGGTTCCAGAACTGAGGATGGACCAAGAAGTATCGCTGTTTCTCAGTGGCTTGCGGGGTACTCTGGCCATTGACGTCGAAATTCAGCAACCTCGCGACCTCACTACAGCCATGGATCTTGCCAGGCTTTATGAGAAGCGGGCTCGGGAAGAGTCCATGGGGCAGCAGCGTCAGCCACCCTCGGGTCCCTTATCCCGCCCATTTGTCAAGCGAATTTCCAAGGAAGAGAAGCAGGATCGCATTGCTAAAGGCCTTTGCTTCAACTGTGATGAAGCTTACGTCCCAGGTCACAAGTGTGCGAAACTTTTTTGGTTGGAGATGATCGAGGACGAGGTCGGGGACAGGGTTGCCAATGTGATGGATCCACCCTATGCGCTTGAGGACAAGCGCCATGTGAAAGGGGGGAGTGATGTTATGGGCACACAATATGGTGAAGTCGGCTGAGGGTTTTATCTTAATCCCTTAAAGTATTTTGAATAGTTACAATAAGATTTGGATTAGTTACAATAAGATTTGGATTAACTACATTTTGTATTAGGATTGGGATAAGCTTTGAGTAGTACAACTACATTAGGATTTGGAGTCTGTTATCTTCTATGGCTATATAAACCCATATGACATGAATAAAAAAGTATGCAGAATCATATTCAGTAGTCTTATTAGCTTAGTCTTATTAGCTTAATCAAGAGATCTCGAGTTCTCTCTCACGAGCTCGAATTCTACGTACCATTGGGAGAAAGAAGAACAAGGGTTCGCCCGCGCGAAGCCTTGGGATCGGTCTCAAGTCCTATCAAGGTCCCGTAACACGATCCATAAGTCGGGCTCCTAACAGAAACCTAAATCAGCAAATTACTTTAGGGTAGCCACACAACGTGGACGAAACGTTGTGCACTATTTCATTTGTGGACGAAACTTTAGGATAGCCACACAGCGTGGACGAAACGTTGTGCACTATTTCACTTTGTGGACGAAACTTTAGGGTAGCTACACAACGTGGACAAAATGTTGTGCACTATTTCATTTGTGGACGAAACTTTAGTGCATGTTTTGAGAATTATCCCTAAATATAATTCATATTTATCAAAAGGGTTGCAAACTCTCAAATAATTGGTGCAGAGGATTTGTCTAAATCTCAAACACTGCAGATAGAACATCCTAGCTCAAGATTATGGATCTTAATAGGTAAATAACCTAATAAATCATTTTTCAATTAGATCAAATCCTTTCCTGATTGGAACCATCCAAACTCACCCTTTCACATGATGCTCCTGCAGTTGTGATTGGAGCTGATGCTCAGCTAAAATACCAGATGACCCCAAAGATGCAAGCTTCTCTTTCAACACAGATGCTGCAAAAAACCTTCTTACCATTAGCAGATATGTTAAAACAACAGAGCAGCATAGCAGATGAAAAAAAAATACATGAATTTATCCCTGAAACAGAAAGCTTAAAGGGCATTGTCTATCTTTCTTGATCAGAACAGCTAGCAAAATGATGTCATAATAAGGTACACAATGATTTGGGGAGTGTTTATCAGACTTATGACAACAGAATACCTTCGTTCACTGTATGTTTCTATAGCTACAATAATTAAACATTTAAATCTTCAGCCTCCATTACATAACTGAAAAGCCGAGATAAATGTCTAGAATTTATAGGAACACAGCTGAGATCCAAAAAAGAGTAAGAAGCAGCTGAAAGGCATTTATAAACCGTGGAAATGAAATCAAGTGTTTCAAGAGGTCTAGAATTGCAAAACAATGCTTTAGGGCTTCGGCAGACTTAATACCTATACAATAAACTTTTCCTTTTGGTTCGGAAACATTAAAGGGCATACAAACATCCGAGTGAAACTAGTCATTTCTCAGACTTATATATAATGCCACTAAGACAGAAAGAGAGATTCACCAAACACTAGAGGATAAGTGGATCAACAAATCAGTTGTTAGGGGGTGGATGTGGATCAAACTATATAACATTATAACTCTGCTTTCATTTCCACTTTAACTACAGTTGTAGCATAAGTGCCTGCATGATGCACTTGTCCTATGTTAACTTTAAACAGACACTAGACCTTGTACAAGTTTCAAACAAGTTACATATAGCTTCACTTGGAACCTTTGTATCGAATGACTACAGCTAATAAAAGCGCATCAATATTAAATGTGTTAATATAAGATAAATAGCAGCCCTCAGATGATGAAGGGTAACATAATCCACAAAATACTTTGAAAATGTGTAAACCAAGACATGTGTTATTTCTTGAAATTCGTAATCTATGAGCATAAATCAAGATGAAACAAAAAATAACCTGAAGAACCCCTAGCACTTTGCAGAACTGCGAAAAGTTGCTTCCTTCCTTCCCGGGTGTATGCAGCTCTGTTTTTCGTATTCTCCCCACTTGTCATATCCTGTGGTTACAATAAAATAAATTAAGAAAAAGAATCTTCAGGACTTTAACCAACAATGAGACAGAAAAGGATTTACGTAACTGCAAAAAGCAGAGTTGCTAGGTTTAACTTTGGGTGAACTTCTAAAGCTTTGATTCGTGGTAGGGGATAAACTGCTTCTCCACCCTGCTGAGATAGAATGCGAGGAATGTCAATTGACTCCATTGCTGCAAAAAAAAAAAGTGAGGATAATCTGTAAGTCCAATTTTACAAGAAATGCCAAACAGAACACAACCAACTAGTGACTATAACACATAAAATTTGCTCCAGGAATTGTTGGAAGTGAAAGACACCAAGAAAGATGGTAAAGCAGCAAAAAGAGGAGAAAAGGAAAGAGAACATAAGTTACAAGTGAAACTCATCATTCATCCCAGATTAAAGGTAGGAGTTAAAGAAACTAGCTAACCAGCTGGCTCAAAAAAGTTTGCTTGCATTGGAGCTCTGTTAGGATTAAGTATCACTCGTGTCTTCCACACTTGTAGAGTTCCATCTCTGGAAAGGGTGACGAGTAATCGCAGCATTGGGAGCCAAGCAACTGATGTAATTGGTTGGGAACCAACTTGTGTTCTGAAATTTGCACAAAATAGAGCATATGAATTCAGTTCAGCAACTTCCTCAAAAATAAAAAATCAGTTCAGCAACAGTATGAGATTAAAAATAGAAACAGGAGAATCACTTATTTTTTCAGGAAAAAATAATCATGTATACATTATATGGTTAGTAATCACAGCAAGTTGATGGGAAAATAAGAGTTGTAGAAACTAAACAGAACATGAGTAGAAAATTTAACCCTAATGACCTATGATCTATATGAAGACACTTCTACAATCTCCTCTCTCACATTCAGATGCTATACTGCCCCATTCTCTCTTCTCTCTTTTTCAATTGTTAATGGCTTGTTTCTTCTTCATTTTTGGATAGATTGTAGATGTAAATGTTGTTTATGTTTATATGTAGATTTTTCTTTTATTGCTTCGTTTGTTTTTGGATTAATGATATTAGTTGAGAGTTAAAACTGAGATCCTAGCGAGTTTTTTCAGATCTTGTTTTCGTATATATGATTTATTTAGATCTGTTTTGGTATCTTTTTTTAAGCTTTAAAAAGCCGTTATTGAGTACAATCCCATTTGTCACCTCCACCCCATATTAGTTTTCAAACCCATATACAGACACACATTCCTATAATGGCCCATATGCAGACGTACATGCTTGCTATGGTACACATGTAGATGTCCATTCCTACACATGAGGGGGAGTGATGAAAAAAAATATCTTAGTTCTTCGACAACTACAACACAGTAACAACGCAACAACATGAAATTCACATTTGAAATTTATTCTTTGTTCGCGTGCAAGACTCATTATCCTACTTGCACGTAATTGGGAGTGTTATAGTTTGAGTTTATTTTCAATTACAAGTATTTATTATTCCTAGCTTAGTTTGGTTTCCTATGTTGTTTAGTATTAGTATTTCCTATTTAGTATAGAGTTAATCCGTATACAGAATACAAAGAATCATCAATAATACTTCCGAAATGTACATAAACTAAAAGGAGTTTCTAGTTCGTGGGATCAAATCCACTGGAATCGATAATGGAAACAAAACATTCGTACTTGCCACAAGATGAAGAGTCTATTGCGACAACTTTTTTCCCTAGGGTACAAATACATTATTTCAATTGAACTCTCGTGTTAATTTACCGTAAACAATAGACCAATTGGTTGTTTGGTATAAGGGTAAATTGTCAAAAACTACCTTAAAGTATTGTCCACAAACAAAAAATACCCAAGGTTTTGTCCACACTTATAGGCTACACTACAGTTTTGTCCGACTACCATTAGAAAAATGTAACAGTGTGTTGTTAGTTAAAGGGGTTGTGCTGAGTTATGTTAGTTGTTAGGATTGAATCAATTTGGGATGGGCTAAATTAATTGTTGGGTTAGTTTAACTGGACCAAGGTTAATTTAATTTGATATCATTAATATTTGTTTTTATATACTTAAGTTATTAGTAATTAATAATTAAAATATAATAGTATAATAATAGATAATATATATTTATTAATATTCAAAAATAATAAAATTTATATTTAGATGTTATTATTATTATTATATTTTTATATAATATTAGTAATATTTTTATTATATATGTATTATATATATATATATATATATATATATTAAATACAAACCGCGATTTGCCAAGATCTCCCCGTTAAATTGAAATAACCTTAAAGGTGACTTCACCGCGACCGTTATTTAGAACTTTGGCTCTAATGCTGGTGGCATTCATTTTATCGTATACAATTCTTAACACTTCTTTCTGTATAAAGGCTTCATATCTCTTAATGCAGAGCAAGAAAACAAATGTTTTTAAAAAAACAGAATTTGCAGGTAAATCCCTAGGTAAAATGCATACTCCTGAAGAACTTACATTCCAATCATGCTAGGCCTCTCAGTTGAGACATCCCACGCCAATAGGGTACCCCGTCTATCACCAACAAAAATCCACTCTAGTGTTGGATGAAAAGCAAATGCACCAGCACCAATGAGCTTTATGGTGTTATCAACTGCAAAAAGAAAATTGAAAAATAAGATAATTTTTCAGAAGGCTGACCTATAATTTAGAGAAAGAGACGGTAAGTGATACTCTCATCTCACGTTGTAGTGTGTAATGAACAGCATAGGTATTAATGTTGTATGCTCGAATCAGGCCATCTGCATAGGCAACATACTGGAAGAGGCAAAGAGAATATCAAACAGTTGCTACAGACTGTGGGCACGTGAACATTACATCAAGAAGTATTACACGCATACTGACAAGAAGAAAATAGAATAATCAGAAACAAATAAGAATATTACCAGAACAGGGAGACGTGGGTGGCAAGCAAGATTGATTATAGGTTTCTTCAAGTCTGTTTTAATTTTCATTGGTGCTCTTCCCCCCTCAACAGTCCCAACAGCTTTAAGCATGCCAAGTTCAGAAAATAGATAAATACAAGGCATAAAAAACATGATGATATCAAGTCATGTTACATTCCAAGGAAAAAAGGAAGATTAAACCAATGTGAACAAATTAATTAAAGATAACACTCCACATACCTGTAACACTCATCCTTCGATGGAAACCAAAAAACACTACAGGTTGTAGAGGTGTCAGAGCAAGATGGACTTCCATATCAGGAGAAATATGATCAGTCTTCTTTTCAGGTGAATGTAAAACAAAAGTTTGCTCAGTGTCGAAGTCGCATGATCTAATTGTACAATCCTGCAAAATGAGTAAAATTTATGTATACTTATTAAAGAGAAAACACAACTTTATAGAATCAGAACAAATTGCTTCTGGAGATTAATAATATGTTGACTTAAAACATGAAAGAATCCACAGATTCTAATATTAATTAAATTCCAAAATTAAAAAATTCTTTGCAGAACAAGCATCTTAACCATGAGAGAGAACAAGTATTTTAACTGAGTGAAGGATACCTGAGAGGGATGATGATGGTATGGAGATGGTAGTGGTAATTGTGGATGATTTGGAGATAATACAAGCAATAGGTCAATAATCATGAAACTGTTTCGGGTGTGGTAGTGAAAGATGAAAGTATCTTTAACAATAATAGTAGTAGCAATGGTGTTGGATTCTACAGCGAAGTGTAACTCAGTAGTTGGATTCTACAGCGAAATGACCAGACTTTAAATAAATGGAAGGTGCAGAGTGTATCTATTAAGCAAACTGTTTACATTAAAAGTACATGACTATAAGTGGTAGGAGTAGAACAGAATATCAAAGTGATCTTCTTTAAAACACACATAAATACTGAATTTATCAAATAAGCACACAAACACTTTATTAGAAGATTCATGGTCATCAAGATAAATCTTACTGAGGCATCCAATATGTTGGAAATTATTCAAATTTTGCATACCAAAGTATTGAAGAAAAAAATGTATGTTGAAAATTTTAGGGTTAATTGCCAAAACCTACCCTAAAGTATTGTCCACGGCCCAAGAAAAACCTTATCTTTTGTCCACACTTTTAAGGTGCACAAAGTATTGTCCACCGTCGTTTTGTGAGAAACAGCGCATTACAGCTTTGGCTTATCATTTATGATAACACTAGTCATTTTGCATTAGATTTGTGGGCAATTCATAATGCATTCAATAGTTTGTGGGCAATTTCATTTTTCTAATAGACGATGGTGGACACTACTTTGTGCACCTTAAAAGTAGAGGACAAAAGACTGTCTTTTTTGCCATGGACAATTCTATAGGGTAGGTTTTGGGAATTAACCTAAAATTTTATAACAAAATACTGTCACAACAAACAAACCCAAAAGAGAGAAGTTTAGTTAAATTACCAACCTCAAGTATAGCAATAACTGTGTGCCCACTTGTAGGACTGTAAGACATGCGAACAACAGGAGCACCAATATCAATAGTAGAGATTTTGCTTCCTGTTAGCGCATCAAACTCTGTGCAGAAAAGGATGAGATAACATTATTTCAAAGTTTGTTTAAAAGTAACAATAAGAGTAAAAGGAATGACTGAGAATCTAAGATAAACAAATCGTAAATGCATATGCACCACATATTCATTAAATGTTTAGATCATTCACAAAAAACTTGATGTCATCATTACCATTGGTTTCGCGCAACAAGCAGGGAGGTTGGCAAAAATAGTGGGGACATGATACATCTAAATCAAGTTAGATATGTACTGATCTGCAAGAGTATATCTGCTTTACGTTTAATTGGTGGTTGTTGGTGTGAATCACCCTAGACTGATTTAATTGCTTTGGGTGTGGACTGCCCCTTTTGTTAGTTGTGGCTATCTAGGATTGATGTGTGATTTATGATTATGCATCTTGAGCCTATTGTAAAGCATAAGTAACCACCCATTTTGTTAGTTGTGGCAATCTAGGATTGATGTGTGATTCATGATTATGCATCTTGAGCCTATTGTGAAGTATAAGTGATTTCATCATTTTTACTTGAGAATTACCTTCGCTTGGATAATATTAAATTTCCTAATATGCACATAAGTGGACTTAAGTAGATCATCATCTAACCAAGACGTTCTTATAAATGGTAGGGTTAGAGAAACTGGTCTAAGTTTAGCTAAGTGTATTCATGTGCTGAGGACGTATTATATTTATGTTTGTCACTCGAACCATTACATTGGCTCTATTTAGTTCTGCTTGTCGAACAAGGACCATCATAAAATTGGTTTTCAAAAAGTGAACAAGGAGTCGCTAGATACATTCATTTAGGTACTTTATATATTATTGGCATTGGGTATTACAAGGACAATGGCATGACACCTTCTTGTCTTATTTAGGTTAACTCGTGATAATCTATGTGAATGCTAGATAGAAGAATAAAGAATTAAAGATTATGTTGCCTCTTGTAGTTACAAGACATATAGGATCCATGTAGTTGGACACTCTTGAAGGTAGTCGGATACAGAACATACTAAGTTGCAAATAAGATGATAAATGTATAACAAATTGCTAATAGTACGCATGTTCGAGGATTGTCATATTTGGACAATAGAACGCTATACTTGCACATTTATATTCTTATGATTGGTTTCCATAACCATGATAGAATTTCGCTGTTCAATAGATACTAACTATTTGTTTTGTTTATTAAGCCCACCATGTCCATGGAACAGGCAAAGACTATTAGCTCGGATGGCATAAACCCTGATTCAATTGCTAGTTCAATGTCACATTGAGCGTGTCATTGGGATTAAGCTGCTCATCTAAATTTGCATCTCTCAGCACCAATTGAGAGAGAAACTAAATATGACTCCAGTAATTAGAAAACACAAAATACAAACCAGTGACCAGAAAATTTTCCATTTACAGAACTTGCCCACCGAGATGATTGGTCAAACAGAGACAAATACTCAATCTTTACGAAAGAACCAACCATGATGAATTCTTATTTTTATTACCCATGAGTTCGAGGAAGAGAAGGTTTAGGATGTTCCAAATTACCTATGACAAATGTGCCAACGGCAGCCGCAAGAAGCGCCTGGGTGGGATGAAATGCGGCGGCGTGAGGCTGTAAAGGCTTTACGCCGTTACCCACATGCCTTAGATCCAGATGATGCACAGTCGTCCACTCCATCGATCCTCCTCAAATTTGACCAACAACTGCGCAAATAAAATCCAGGATCAGAATATCTTTCGCAACGAGATAGAAATGCGAAGTCAAAAACCCTCACTCAGATCTACTCAAACCCTATGTGAGATCTATAGAATTGTACGATAAACAGCACGCATAAGTAGAGATCCAGAAATGGAAGATCTGGACAAGATTAAGTCTATGGAGAAAATAGAAGATACCTAAGAGAACTATGTGCAGAGGAAGATCATCTGGAGGATGAAAAATGGAGGGAACGTGAAGAACACAGAGATCTCACAGAACTGTTCGGAAAGGAAAGAGAAATGAGCTTTTGTTCTTCTTTTGTTGTCGAGGACGAAGAAGTGGACTGATGAAGACCTCTGGTCCGGGAGGCGGTTATGGGCTGTACGTTCCATTGTGGGCTATATTGTGGGCTGTACGTTCCATGTGAGGCCCGCTACCGTTCAAGGAATTAGATGCTATTTCCTGTCGGGAAAGTCCATTAATTATGCCTTATAATGCGTTATATTTTCTTGATATGTTTTTTTGGTTTGAGGAGGAATGGAAATATTACTAATTAAAGTAATCAGGTGATCGCAAAAAAAATTTCACCATACAAACCAAGAACTAAAGTAATATTGGAAAACAATGACTGAAAAATAAATGTTGCTCTGGGCATAAGGGCGGTCGGGGGGTGGGGGGAACTGCGGTGGCATCCGAAGACACTGATACAACATGCGCCAACCAAAAGATATTGATCGAGCAGACTAAGTGGAGAATTTGTAGTGGTGGACCGATATCTCCCCCGGAAAGTCAGCGTGCGTCATCCTCCCTTGCCTGATATTTGTAGGGCTCCTAAACGCGGGAGTGCTGACCCCGAACTGGTATGGGAGAATCATGTCAATTGTTGGTAGAATTGTTGCCACCATTCTGCCAGGGGGGTGGTGCAGTCGACCAACCCCTCCCTGGGACTCCAGAGACTCATTCATGGAGGCGGGGGTGCTTGTAGCCCCCCGCCGCTATATGTGATGCCATATCGGATGCCGTCGAGCCCTCTGACTCCTTAGGTTCCCCGTCCTTCTCCAGCCTTTTCTTCCCTGACAGCGACGGTGTAGGATCGCTAGGAATCCATCCCACTGGTACCTCCTCTCGACGGTCCGCTTGACCCCTATACGTCCTTCCTTCCTGATTCTGAGGAGGCGTCTATGGTCTAGCCATTTTGGATGTCACTCCCCCCGTTCCTCCCATATATGTCCAGTTTGTCCCCGGGGTAGCCTTCCCGTGTTTCGCCTTCTCCAAGGTTGATCTCGGATCCACCGGTGCTCGTAATGATGGACCCCTAACACCCCTGGCTACCGGACAGGCCGAGAATAGGTGGCCCGCACAACTGCATCCAAAACAGTGGTCCGGAAGGTGTTCATAAGACACATAGAGAAGGGTTTGTACCTGTGATTCCGACAGTCGGAACCATATTTGGCTTTGCAGTGGTACTATGATGTCAACCCTAATCCTGATCTTCATGAAGTCTCCCCAGTAGAGACCCGATTTATCCACGTCCACCGCATGGCAGACTCCCAATGCATTCCCCACCCCGAAACCCACCTCCTTAGTCCACGCCCCCACCGGAAAATTGGATATTCTTGCCCATACGGAGAATTGATGGAAATTGAGGTCCCTTGCTTCCATGCGAGCTCATAGATCCGTAAATAGCACTAAGGATTCCCACAAAGACCATGGTTCCCCCATCAGAACCTTCGCCTTTTCCTTCGCCGTCTTGAAAAAGAACGTGACCAAGCCCCCTTCCAACGACTTCGCCTCGACCTTCATACCCCATAGGTCCTCCATCCGAGCCACTAAGGATTTGCAGAAGACCTTTTTTGACGTTAGGACCTTAGCTGCCAACGCAAATTGATACTGGGCTCCCCGACACGCGATCTCCTCCATTGGCACCACAACCTCCTTGATGCGCATTGAGGAAAGTCATGATCCTAGGTCCCCAACTTGCTCCCCAAAACCCCGAGAGTCGCTCTCCAATCTCTCCCGGACCCCAAACGGGTTAAAACCACTACTCGGGTTCGGATCTCGTGACTGACCCGGTCGAATCGGGTACCCAATAGGGTCCGACCTAATTCCCTGATCCGGACCCTCCGGGTTTGCCCGCGGGTGATGGACCCGGGCTCGACCCGCCCCGGAGCCGTCTCGGACCGCCCATCGGGCAATATCCCCCGGCCCGCCTCGGGTCCAGCCCACCGCAGCACCGTTGGCCCGACTCCTCGGCCCTGTACTAGCCCGCAATTGCCAACCCAATCCCGCCTGATCACCCGGCCCATTGCGCTCACCTGGCCCAGCCCGCCAGCTTCTCCCCGCGTCCGCGAGCAGGCCACGACCCAAGCATATCTCTCCACGCTCCCGGCCCGACCCATCCTCACAAACCCTACTGGGTTCGCGCGCCACCTCCTTGCCTTTTCTTCGCCGCCACGCCCACGCCACCGGCGACTCTACCGGTGCTGATCCCGCGTCCAAAGATATCACAATCGGGAGGAGGTCGTCACCCTCTCGGATAGTCCCCTTTGTTCCCTCCTCCGTCCCCGGCAACGAGTTCCAGGTGAACCCGCCACCCTCTTATCGCGCCGCCACTCCGCGCCCCGTCCTTGGCCTTGGCCCCGCCACCTACGTACGACGGGATATATCCCTCGCTGCCCCATGAAACCTTCATGTTCCCCATGGCGACCGACCCCCTTCACCGGTGTTCTGCGTCGAGAACGTCATCGGCATGCTTTGAAATTGAAAATCTATATTTTTTAATATTACTAAGACAAAAATATCTTTTTTGTAATTTAACTAAACTAAAAAAACCTCTTTTTTCTTTGTATCGTGTTTCTTCTTCTTCTCTAGTACTTGCGAGTTGACACTCTCCCAACTGTTTTCATCATAAGTTTTTTTTTTAATAAGCAATTTTTTTCATTAATAAAACCTCTTTTGAGGTAAAAGAGGAGGAACACTGGCCAACAAGGGCACAAAAGGGTGATACCCTAAGATGATCATATGTCATCTATAAGAAATATCAACTACAACAAAAGACCAATGAAAGAAAAAACAACAACACCAAGACAAGGTGCGGAAAACAAGAACCGCCAACAAGGGCAGACCACAAGAAAAGCCACCAAGTGCAATAAGAAAGGTCAGACCAAACAACCCTGAACGACCGGGCAAGGCAGCAGCCGCCAACCAAGAATTGGCCACCAAAAAGAGCAGCCACTCAAGAAACACTGCAAACCTATTGTACCAAACTTACTTCCAAAACTATGCGGTGAAATATATAGTTTATGATTTGGTTTTGTGGGTACTTAATATGAGAGTTCAATTTGATTTCTATCTGCTATTTAAATTGCCTATATGTACATATGATAGATGATGGCGCACTGTGACAGTCTATAGGATCTGTAATGATTTGTTGTCTGTAAAATTGTCTTCCAGTTTGCTGCGATGTTACGTTTGTTTCTTTAGAGGAGCGAAACCAGCCAAACGGTCTTGCTGTCGCGTGGTCCGGGCGTAGATCCTCTATCGTGTGCCTTGCAGGCATGTGGAGCGGCGTCTCGTACACCAGCCGGCGACGACCCTCTCGAGCTCCCTTCTGAGGTGGTGTTATCAACCTGACGGCTTCTCCATCGTGAGGTCTGGGTGCCGGTGTTGGGTCTCGAGGAGATAAACCAACTCGCAGCGGAAAATCAATGAAAACCAAGAGACGATTAAACCATGAAACAACTAACAAAGAATGGATTCACAAGAGAAAAATTCAGCACTATATCTTACCAAAACAAGAACACCGGGTAACGAATGATTGGCTTGAGTCTCCAAGACGCCTACGTATCCACATGGGAATCAAAGCCACGTAGTTCTTCTCTTTGAGGACTCAAGAACACAAAAATGGAGGTGGGAGCTTGCCAAACCCGAAATTGCAAGGGAAGGGGGAGAGAAGTTGTGTTTCCTATTCTTGTCTTGTCTTTGTTATGTTGAAAAAAGATGACTTAAACATAACAAAACTCATACTTGTCCAACTAAAGGCATGGGACAAGCATGGTGACAAGTAAGGTGTAAATAGGACAAAGTATGGCAAGACAAGATTGGGTTAGGTGGTGAATCACCAACACCTTAATCCTTGTCTTGCTTACTTAGTACTAATTAATCAAGACTTGATTAATTAGTTCCATGGGCCTTGGTTGCATGGGCCTTTCATGGGCCTCTTGGAACATGGCCCGTGGCCATTTCCAACGAGGTCCCGTGATTCGCTCATCGCCTCTAAGCCTTTCATACCGGAAATGTCCAACATTATCCAACGCGATCAATCCTAAGACTCCAAGCCTTGTCTCGATCCGTAAAGTCCTATTCACTTACAGGCACATGACCCAAAACCCAGTTTTGGTCATGTCCCAAGACAACTCCCTTTTGGCCATTCTCCATAAATGTGTCAATGAGTTTCATCCTCCGGTGTGACCCTTAGGTTTACGCATGTCAATAGATCAACGTAAAAATCTCATTTTACTTGATCCTATTTAAGTGACAACTAACGAGACTTTAGTATTGTCTGACACTGCATAACGAATCGACCCTGTCGATTCTAACCTTTCTGTCATCCCTGTGATTATCCTTTTATCTCCGATATCCTAATTGAGATACGGCATAGAGCCGTCATCCTTATTATTCTCAATCAATGTTCCTTGATATGTGAGATGATTAAAGATATGATACCCAGTATCATGTGCATGGCCATGCTATTCTTTCAGTCACTCTCGATCAAGCGGCCGAGAACCGATGTCTTTCTCATACCTCAGTATGAGGGATAAATCCCTTAGCCGTCTTTCGTGTAACTCATGTAGCCCGTCCCCAAGCCAATCATGGCCGTTATGGAAGCCCTGTTACGGACAACGTTAGGCTCAAGTCAAACTCAGTTGTTGACTACATAGCGATCACAAAGACTCCTTGGTCTAAGGATACATGACAAGCTACGACACTGAATATGTTCATGACTTAATCTATGGCACATATTCAGGGCGGGTCGTCCAATATCATGTCCCACATGATATCTATGATCAGACTCCGGAATCTCATTCCAATGACTAACAGAACGTAAGCCATAAAGAGCCATCTTTCATACTAGTCGCTTCTAATGAAGCTTTGTTGACTAGGGACCCATCGAGTGTGATCTATCTAAATCTATGGTTCTATTCGCATGGTGGGTATAGATCAGAGCACACATCGATATATTACTCCAACACATAAGTAATATAAAGCCGCTTTGATTTTATTGCTAACGATGATATATACATTTGGACATTTAGGATTGAACTATGGGCACTAAGACTAACAATCTCCCACTTGCCCTAGTTCCAATCTAAACTCCAATATGTCCCCATCGACTTTACATGTCTAACATGTTCAGGCAGCGACACCGCCTTAGTCAAAGGGTTGGCTATGTTATCATCTGTTGCAATATAGGTTATCTTCACTTCACCTCAATTCAGTATTTCTCTGATTAGGTGGATACGCCGTAGTACATGTTTGGATTTGTTATGCGATCTGGGCTTTTAGCTTGCGCAATGGCCCTTGTGTTGTCGCAAAATGGATTCACCGGGCTGGATGGGTTTTTAATTACATCCAACCCTGCCGTGAATTTCCAAATCCACATAGCCTCCTTAGCTGCCTCTGCAGCATCCATGTACTTGGCCTCTGTTGTAGATTCGGAAATGGTATCTTGCTTTACGCTCTCCCAGCTAAAGCTCTGCCATTCAGCATAAACACATATCCTGACTGACTTCTAAAGTCATCTGGATTTGTCTTGGAAAACTAGCGTCTACTCATCCTTCGACGACTAGTTCAACATCATCTTTCCCCAGGTTAGACTGATGTCTACTGGTACAACATAAGGCTTACGAGACAGCCGGTCTCATACATGTCATGGCATATATGATCGATCCTGCCCCCAGGCGCATAGGATTCTCATCATCCTTTTCAGCTCATCAGGTTTCTTAGGACACTGAGTCTTGTTGAGATGAATGCCATGACTAGTGGGTAAGAGTCCTTTCTTTGAATCGAGCATTAAGAACCTACTCAATGCCTTGTTCACATAGGTTCCCTGACTTAAATCCAAGACCCTCTTGGTGCGATTTCTACATATCTTAATCCTAAAGATATAAGAAGCATCGCCTAAGTCCTTTATTGAAAAACACTTCCTCAACCAAGCTTTAGTCTCGTGCAAGGTTGTGATGTCGTTTTCAATGAGAACCAGAAAGGTAATCTTGCTCCCACTAGCCTTCTTATAAACGCAAGATTCATCCTCGTTCTTGATTAAGCCAAATCCAATTACAGCTTCATCAAAACGAAGGATCCAACTCTGAGAAGTTCGTTTCAATCCATAAATGGATTTCAACAACTTATAAATCTTTCCCGTATTCTTCGGATCGTCAAAACCTTTGGGCCGAGACATACAAACGTACTGAGTCAAATTTCTATTTAGGAAAGCGGTTTTGACATCCACTTGCCATATCTCGTAATTATGATACGCAGTTATGTCAAGAAGAATTTGGATCGATTTTGACCATAGCCACTAGGGAGAAGGTTTCCTCATAGTCAATCCATTGGATTTGCCTATAACCTTTCGCCACCAGTTGAGCTTTGTAGGTCAGAGGGTTGCCGTCCATGTACATCTTCACCTTGAAGATCTATTTGCATCCAATGGTCCTCACACCATTGATGGGATCAACCGGTTCCCAGACTCGGTTGTCCAACATGGATTGCATTTCCTCCCTCATGGCTCCCAGCCATAACTCGGAGTCGGGCCCATCCACGACTTCCTGAAAGGTGGCTGGATCGGCGTGATCCACCATGACTTCATTGTCACCTCCGGATACCATATCTTGGAGGTGGAAGATTGATCTTTTCAAATTGCCTTGGACCTTCCGGAATTGTAACAGGAATTGGTTCTTACTCTACGACAATCTCTGGCTCCTTTCAACTGGGTTGTCAATTGGTTTAGACAGATCTGTACCATTCTGAATTTCTTCGAGATGCACAGTCATCCCAATGACGTCTTTGGAAACAAAACTCCTTTTCCATAAAGACACCACCCCAAGTGACGAACACCATGTTCTCACCAGGATTGTAGAAGTAGTATCCCCTTGTTGCTTTGGGATACCACACGAAGGTGCATATCTCAGATCTTGGTTCGAGCTTAGTCGAAACCAAATGTTTCACATAAGCCTCGCAACCACAAATCTTTAGGAAGGACAAAGCGGGCATCATCCCGTACCATTTTTAAAATGGTGTCCCTTCCACACCCTTCGTCGAAGCCCGATTCACTATGAATGCGGTCGTCTCTAGAGCAAAACCCCTAAAAGAGATTGGGAGATCAGTCCAACTAATCATGGAACAGACCATTGTCTAACAATGTCCGATTTCTCCGTTTGGCTACACCTTTCAACTACAGTGACCTAGGAGGAGTCCATTCCAAAAGGATCACATTCTCTTTTAGATGATCTAATAACTTTGTGGTCAAGTATTTTCCACCTCGATCCAATCGAAGTGCCTTAATACCTTTGTCGAGCTGGTTTTCTACTATAGTCTTAAACTCTTTGAATTTATCAAAAGCTTCAGACCTATGTCTCACCGAATAGACATAACCATATTTACTGTAATCATCAGTAAATGTGATAAAGTAGCTAAAACCCCTCCTGGCAAGTGAACTTATTGGTTTACACACATTCGAGTGTATCAGCCCCAATAATTCACCCGCCCTTTCATCGCGATCGATAAAGGGCACTTTAGTCATTTTTCCCATCAAACAAACCTTGCACCTATCGATCAAATGGAATTCGAATGAACCTAAAAGCCCGCACTTCTGAAGTGCTGATAGGCGCCTCTTGTTTATGCGGCCCAAATGACA
The DNA here is from genome assembly GCA_963921825.1 of Erodium maritimum. Classification (NCBI taxonomy): domain Eukaryota; kingdom Viridiplantae; phylum Streptophyta; class Magnoliopsida; order Geraniales; family Geraniaceae; genus Erodium; species Erodium maritimum. The sequence goes on from OY997592.1 coordinate 26,749,578, forward strand.
GTGCCATAACAGAGTTAGGTTTAAATTGTTTGATTTAGACCTCTTGGTATTAACGGAATATATAGAACTTGAGGCATTGTTACCCATATCTAATAAGTACAATCCTCCAACCATGTTAGTACTGGTATAAAACATATCATTGCATAGAACATTGAAAACTCCATTTCCAATATTAACATTATATCCTTCCTTGTCAAACACGGATACAGATATAATATTCCTACTAAAAGTAGGTATGCAATATACATTATACAATACTAAGACAAGGCCTCTTGGAAAAGCAAGACTCATGGATCCTACAGCAGTTGCCACAACTCTGAGGTCCATTTCGTGCTTTCCAAACCTCTCCTACTTTCAGCCACCATATATTAGTGCATGTGTGAGATTCAGTCATGATATCTAATACCCATGAATATTTGGAAGTAGAGAGATGTAGCTCTATAGAGTTAATACCGAATGAAGGCACGGTCCCACCGCCCTTCCTTAGATCATCCAGGTTTCCTGATGAAGGCGCAGTCCTACTGCCCTTCTTCAGATCATCCAGGCTATTTGATGAAGGCGCAGTCTCACTGCCCTTCTTCAGATCAGCCGTGAACTTCCTGTAATCCCGGTTCCAATGACCAGGCTGTTGGCAGTAGAAGCATACATTCTCAAGTGTCTCATCTTTCCTGCCAAGTGTGCATGGGCCCAGCCCTTGCCACTTCCAATTCCCTTGTTGACCATCAGAATATCATTGGATCCCTGAGATATTCTTCTCAGCAGTTAATGACACTTCATGTAACTCTGATATGGTCTTAGAGACAGCCTTGTCAAGGACATATTCTTTGCGTTCAGACTTGAGGACTATCCTCAAAATTCTGTACCAGTCCAAATAGTTTGTCCCATTTAGCTTGACCCTGTCAAGAATGGTTTTTAATGACAAACTATTAATGTTCGTTGAATTTGCCATTTGATCTACAACAGATAAAATTCAATCAGTAAACTGAATAAATTTTATGAAGATCAAGCTTAAACACCAACAATCAATTCTAAACCTTTAGAATCTGAAACCAAGATCCTTGATTCACTCGATTAAGCTGAACTAATGCTCACCACTTAATCGAGCTATATAGGTAGGACTCCATCCAATCACATCCAATGTGACTCTTGGCTAGGGTATGCACTTATGTACACGACTTACCCTATCTGTTACCCTAGCTCAACCTCAGGCTGAGAATCGTAGTCGGGTCCACCAATTTTCAACTATGGCCCGTCACTATGTAGGTGCTCCGCTAATGCGCACGACACCCACATATGTCGTCCAAACCTACTACCCCGCTTTCCCATGGATGCTCCGCTAATGCGCACGACACCCATAGGACGGGGAGGTAGTAAGGTGTTGATAATTGGGATGTATCGGACATGACCCGTTTTTACTTGTCCGGTTGTGTTTAAAACTTTGACACATCCTAGATGCGATGAGCACATCAACTACATTCCAAATGCAATGATGCCTCAAATTACATCCAATGTAATTCTTCCTTCGAACTCGTCAACTACATCCAATGTAATGACGATTCTAAGGGCTCACACACAAGGATTAAAATTCCAATTTTATCTTTGCATGTGAGGTGATATGCTCGGTAAATAAAGTTAAGCATGCAATTCTAAAACACATAGAATTAATCATGCATAAACTAAACCAAGCATAAAGCGATAAATGTGCACATAATAGCCCCCTAAACTAACTCCCACTAGCTTCTTGAGCTCCACCGACTCCAAGCCGATGCCAACACCCGAAAAGCCACCAAATGACCTTTTCGCCCTTTCTTCATCTTGAGTAAAATATTACAATTTAATACACGACTCGCAGGTCGGGAATAAATAAATATTACAAACAAGTGGTTCGACGACCACACCTTGAAAGAATAATTACACGCTAACACTAACGGCTCGCAGGCCGTGAAAAGCGATAAATAATTAAATTGAGCTCGGGGTTATTATGTACACCATGCCAACATCACATCACACATCGTGTTATCAAACAAGCATGTTATCAAACATCATGTGATTTTCCGGTTTTAATTAATAGCCAAGTTTCGAAATTTTTTGATGCTCGGTTTATCGAAACCGTTCAAAAATGAAACTTTTGAACATTTGATCTTCGAGTTCGTCATGACGGTTCCAAACTCGTCATAACTAACAAAACGGTTTAGCCTTGGCATATCAACCATCCAATGGTCATGCTTGGCCTAGCTCCGTCCAACGGAGCCCCGTTCGGTCCCGGTTTCGGCTCCCCGAGAGTCCCGCTCCCGAGACCCGAAAAATCAAATTTTTTTCAAAATTTCCAGATTTGAAATAATTTTCAAAAATTCATTTTACATGCATTAAATCCATAAACAAGTATTTAAAACATGTTATCAAACAATTTAGCAAAACAACATGCCAAAAACGAAACTTTCAAGCAAAACCGAAACTTTGAACACCGTCTTGTGAATCCCGAAGGTAGCACGGCTCTGATACCACTGTTGGGTCTCGAGGTAGGGTTGGAGATGAACCAACTCGCAGTGGAAAATCAATGAAAACCAAGAGACAATTAAACCATGAAACAACTAACAAAGAAAGGAGTCACAAGAGAAAAATTCAGCACTATATCTTACCAAAACAAGAACACCGGGTAACGAATGATTGACTTGAGTCTCCAAGACGCCTACGTATCCACATGGGAATCAAAGCCACGTAGTTCTTCTCTTTGAGGACTCAAGAACACAAAAATGGAGGTGGGAGCTTGCCAAACCCGAAATTGCAAGGGAAGGGGGAGAGAAGTTGTGTTTCCTATTCTTGTCTTGTCTTTGTTATGCTGAAAAAAGATGACTTAAACATAACAAAACCCATACTTGTCCAACTAAAGGCATGAGACAAGCATGGTGACAAGTAAGGTGTAAATAGGACAAAGTATGGCATGACAAGATTGGGTTAGGTGGTGAATCACCAACACCTTAATCCTTGTCTTGCTTACTTAGTACTAATTAATCAAGACTTGATTAATTAGTTCCATGGGCCTTGGTTGCATGGGCCTTTCATGGGCCTCTTGGAACATGGCCCGTGGCCATTTCCAACGAGGTCCCGTGATTCGCTCATCGCCTCTAAGCCTTTCATACCGGAAATGTCCAACATTATCCAACGCGATCAATCCTAAGACTCCAAGCCTTGTCTCGATCCGTAAAGTCCTATTCACTTACAGGCACATGACCCAAAACCCAGTTTTGGTCATGTCCCGAGACAACTCCCTTTTCGCCATTCTCCATAAATGTGTCAATGAGTTTCATCCTCCGGTGTGACCCTTAGGTTTACGCATGTCAATAGATCAACGTAAAAATCTCATTTTACTTGATCCTATTTAAGTGGCAACTAACGAGACTTTAGTATTGCCTGACACTGCATAGCGAATCGACCCTGTCGATTCTAACCTTTCTGTCATCCCTGTGATTATCCTTTTATCTCCGATATCCTGATTGAGATAAGGCATAGAGCCGTCATCCTTATTATTCTCAATCAATGTTCCTTGATATGTGAGATGACTAAAGATATGATACCCAGTATCATGTGCATGGCCATGCTATTCTTTCAGTCACTCTCGATCAAGCGGCCGAGAACCGATATATTTCCCATACCTCAGTATGAGGGATAAATCCCTTAGCCGTCTTTCGTGTCACTCATGTAGCCCGTCCCCAAGCCAATCATGGCCGTTATGGAAGCCCTGTTACGGACAACGTTAGGCTCAAGTCAAACTCAGTTGTTGACTACATAGCGATCACAAAGACTCCTTGGTCTAAGGATACATGACAAGCTACGACACTGAATATGTTCATGACTTAATCTATGGAACATATTCAGGGCGGGTCGAACAATATCATGTCCCGCATGATATCTATGATCAGACTCCGGAATCCCATTACAATGACTAACAGAACGTAAGCCATAAAGAGCCATCTTTCATACTAGTCGCTTCTAATGAAGCTTTGTTGACTAGGGACCCATCGAGTGTGATCTATCTAAATCTATGGTTCTATTCGCATGGTGGGCATAGATCAGAGCACACATCGATATATTACTCCAACACATAAGTAATATAAAGCCGCTTTGATTTTATTGCTAACGATGATATATACATTTGGACATTTAGGATTGAACTATGGGCACTAAGACTAACAGCCGGTCCTCTACTGTGTATAGTATCGATAAGAGGTGGGGTTCTCAACCCAAGCCGGTCGTCATCTTCGGTCCGCTGCTGTGTGCTTCACCGGCATATGGATGGGTGTCTCGTACCCCAACCGGAGGCGACCTCCTCGAGCTCCATGGTTCTTTTCTGCCGCGGTACCTCGTCCCAGAGAGTGATCGTCATCGACGGCGTGGGCCGACCTCACCGTGTACTGTTTGTCACGATATCCACCGTCCATTCTCGCTATGGGTGGGTTTGGGTCTCGTTGGTTTTTTGGTGTTGGCCACCAACGGACTGTGGAGTCATTTTCCATCGGGGTATGGTTATTCATTTCCTGTTCTGTTGGACTCCTGTCATTGTTTTCTCTATAGGTTTGTTGGTATTGGCGTGGGTCAGGGCAGATTTACAATTGCTAGGGTTCCTGCCGGGTTATGGTGCTGGCCACCGGCGTTACTCGTTCCCTACAATGTCGAAGGTTGTTTGATGGAGCTGGACACCATAGTACATTCATACCATCTGAGTGGTGTTGGCCATTGATGTGTTGGATGTAGTTCTGGGTGGAGCCCTGTTGGCATAGTGGTGCTGTCAGTACTGAGGTTTCGCTGGTCCGAAGCTTGATGGCTGGTTGGCATTGACGATTCCTTGTGGCATTGGTTGCCATTCACCCGGGGCAGATGCTGGGGTGTTTATCGTTGGTATGTTTAGGCGGTTTGGCCTCTGTAGGACGCTTGGTTAGGCCGTTTGTGTAGGTTTTGGGGTTTGCTTTTTTTCTTTTTACTGGTTGTTGGACTTGTTGGTTGGTGACTCCTTTTCGGGATTCACGACTCTTTTTTATGCAATTATTTCTCTCTGATAAAAAAAGTAATTCTTTTCAACTTATAAAACATGTATAATTATTAGATCGTTAGTAAACAATTTTAATTTTTTTTGTTACTACCATATATGAGCATTATAAGATTTATGTATAATACATGTATCATTAGTGCCTTTCATTGTAACATGTGCAAGACGTGGCAAAATTAGAAAAATTCATATAGAAATCATCGAAGATCTTTAAATTCTGTTGTTTATATGAAATTTTACACTTTCTTAGTAAGGTACTCTTTAACAGAATGAATGGATGGTTTTGCAAATATTTGTTCCATGTTCAGTGCCCAGATGACTTCTCCAATGTATACTCTAGAAGATATTCCATGTCCCTCAATCCTACTTCATTTGGAATTTCATGTGGAATTGTCAAGGTTGGGAAAGTATTTGAAAATAAATTGGAATTGAAGACGAAAGTCCACCTATATGCTATGAAGATGAATTTTGAGTTTGTCGTCAAAAAGTCTAGCCCAGATGTCTGGTATATCACATGCAAGGGTGATGAATGTGGTTGGAGATTAAGGGAAAGAAAGCTAGCGAAATCCGAGATGTTTGAGATTACATGTTTCACTAATACTCATACTTGTCCACTTCTTCTTTTTTTGATCAGCAATTTTTTGTATTTAAAGCCAAGCTCTCGAAATGAAAGGAAAGGCTAAGGGAAGTACCCTCATTTGGAATTACAATCTATAGAGACATCAACTAGTCTCCACAAGATAACTTGCACCACAATAAATCCCATAAAACCCAAATACATGAACTACCTTGGAAGGCAAGTAACCTCAAAACCCTCTCACAACCAAGCAAAACACTTTTCCAACCCACTTACAATTAGTACCACTCAACAGCCCACCAAATCATACAACTCCGAATAAACCAACACAACAAATCAATCCAAAAAACATATGCAGCAACTACAGCAAGAAGAGGAGCCACAGCTCCGAACTCAGTGAAGAGAGCCACCAACATGCTGAAGATTGCAGCCAAATCACCCGGCAGCCAAAACCTGACAGTGAAACTAGTAAACTCCACCCAAATGGGGAACAAAAGTAAACCACTCCAGCACAGGTCCACAAGTACCACTGAGCAACAGAAAAAGCTCACACTTAACCTAGCCTACTGCCCACACTCAAGCAAGAACAGTGAAACAAATCATAAAAGAGGAAAAGAGAATAAGAGAACCCCCACTCACTTGATAGAACAAACAACAAACCCAAGTAACAGCAAACCTAATCCTCACCAAACTAATCTCACCACAGTTCCCCCTAACCCTCCCAAGCCCCACCCCTAAACCCAAGTAACAAAACCAATTGCTTGCAGTCCAAGTAACTCAACAACCTAAAGATCTCCTGGCCTGAGAATTATCTAACCTTCTACTGCTACAAACCCTGGGATTATTGATCCAGTCCAAGAAAGAGAAGGAAAATTTCTTCTGACACTTAGCCTAAAGTATCTGATAGACATCATTTTGTATTTGCTGTAAAATCTCATCTGGATGCAATAGGATCAAGTTGAAAACCAAGTTGTTACCTACACAACCAAATTCTCCAAATTGTAAATAACACCAACAAGTTCCAAAGAGAGTGGGAATTCAGAGGGCCTAGATTTTTCCAGGAGATGTACCAATCTTTAATGGATTCAGGGCAAGCAGGTTTGATTCCCCACCAATTCAACACTAGAGTCCAAACTGACCAAGTCAAATCGCAACCTAGAAGAAGATGATCCAGCTCTTCTGGCTCTTCGTTACAAAGTGGGCACCAAATATTTTATGGCTAGATACCTCTAGTAAGTAGGAAACAATTGGTTGGGACAACTTGCTTACACTCGGTTGCCCACTTGATCTTCGTCATAAAAATCATCGCCAAGCTGCACCTTGGGTAATCGGACATTGTATTAAGATAAAATATGAGACAGGGGTAGCGAATACTTGTCGAACAACATAAGATAATACATAAAAAATGATTATGGCGTTGAGATGACATATGAAAAAGCTTGGAGATGTCGAGAAAAAGCTATTATGTATGTTCGAGGGACACTTGAAGCATCGTTTAAGAAATTACCATCATACTTATTCATGCTACAATAAAGAAATCCAGGAACTTTGACAGATTTTGTGGTTGAAGATGAGCGATTCAAATATTGGTTTTTAGCTCTCGGAGTTTTTGTAATGCATTTTCCTTTTTGTCGTCCCGTAATATGTATAGACGAGACGTTCTTGAAAACTAAATATGGTGGTCAGTTGTTGTGTGCTATTGCATTGGATGCAAATAATTACATTTACCCTATTGCATTTGGTATTGTTGATGGTGAAAATCATGAATCATGGACGTATTTCATGTCAAAGTAAAAAGAAGTGATTGGGGAAGTGGAGAGCCTGGCATTTGTCTCTGACAAACATGCTAGTATTGTACATGCATTGCAAACAATTTTTCCAAATGCATATTATGGTGCTTGTTACCATCACATCAGTATGAATGTGAAAGCCAAATTCAAGACCGATCATTGTCACATAGAGATGTGGGTTGCAGCGTACTCTTTTAGAAAGTATGAGTTTCAAAAATAATTTGATAAAATAAAAGTAAAAGACCCTGCTATAGCGAACTATCTTGAAGGCATAGGTTTTGAAAAGTGGGCTCGACCATGCTTTCTAGGAAATAGCTAATCAGTTAAAATTCACTTTTTGTGTATTTAAATTAATTTTTGTTTTTAATTTTTTATAGTGTTTTCAATGCAGGTTTAACATAATGACAAGTAATTACGCAGGAATCTTTAATAGCAAAATGAGGGACGCTAGGAGCTATCCAATCACTTCATTTGTTGAATACATTTGTAAAACACTTCAATCTTGGTTTTGCACTCATCGATGTGAAATTAAGAAGAGTACAACTAGCATATCACCACACTTTGAGGCTAACATACTAACTATAGGTTCATTGTGCCTTTTTCCATTGGACAATTTGAGTTTCATGTATTAGATGACGAGTGGAATGGTGAAGTATACTTATCGAGTAAGACTTGTAGTTATGGTGTATTTCAACGGATTGGCATTCCATGCGTTCTATATCATTACAAAGAGGTGTTAGCTTCTATTCTTTATGTTCAGATTATTACAAGACATCATTTTGGAGGACATCGTATGAAGAAACCATTTACCCTTGTGGTAATGAGTAAGAGTGGGAAATTACTGATCACATCAAAAACATGCAAGTAGGGACACCTGTTCAGAAGAATCTTGTTGGGCGTCGAAAGAAGAAACTAAGGAGACCGAAAAAGAAACGTGCAGAAGGGAAATGCAGCACTTGTGGAGGTCGAGGTCATAATAGAACAACTTGTAGAGCTCACATTTGATGCATTTGTTTCGCATGTCCGTATTTTAAATATAAGATTATGTGAACGAGGGTTTTATTCATATATAGTTATACTTTACATACAAGGTTTTATTTATATGTTTGTTACATTTTGCGGAAAAAAATTCATATGTTCGATACATTTTATAAACAATATTTATGTTAATATATTAGTACATAAGCATGTAAAGTGTTTTCTGTTCATATACTTTGCAAACACTTTTACGCTTATAAAGAAATGTTGTAAAAATCCCCGACTGGAGGCGCCTAGGCCCCACCTAGGCGCTGGAATGGGTTCTACCGACCCGATTTTTCCTTCTAGGGCGCTTCAGGCCGTTTGGGCGGAATATGACCGATTAATCCCCGATTCGACCGATTAATCACCGTCTGGCCGATTAATTGAGCGGGTTGGTCAGGCGTCGGGTCGGATTTATAGTTAAAAAATAATTTGTAACCTTCTACAAACCAAGTGAAACCATAAAATTATGCTAGTTGATAGTCACACTTAATGATATTTTAGTTTAGTAGAATATTTATGTTTTTTAATATATTTAATGTTCGATATTATTAATATTTTGATGATATATAATAAAATAATAATCTGATTAATCGCCGCCTAGCGCCTAGGACCCCTTCCCGCCCGACTAGCGCCTAACGTTTTTTACAACCTTGTTATAAAGTATTTTTATTCACTCTTAGAATATGTTTAATCATAGTCACATACTAAATGAATACAATTAGGCAGAGAATTGAAGTCACAATTATGCGTAAAAAAAAGTAAAAGTTTGCAAAATCACGTTAGGTAAGAGAAACTTTACCATGGGTATTTTTGTCACAAAATATAAAAAAGCATATATTTATGATTTCGCACTATAGAGGCATATAAAAAAATAAGATGTATTATGAAGCACATTTAATCAACTTTCCCTTTCCTGTCCCACCTTTGTATGAAATAAGGGATAACGCCGGATCCTATCTGTGTTGGAAAGGTGTTTTTCATGTCTTAACTGAGTGTCACCTTTTGTTACATGTCAAATACCAAAGGTCACCTTTTGTCACATGTCCTATACCAAATGTCACCTTTTGTCACATGTCCTATACAAAAGGTGTTTTTTACAAAACATGAAAAATGACACAAAAAAGGTGTTTTTTTGGTAAATTTATACCACCTACCTCTTGTAGAGCACTGATAAACGCAAATTATACAAAATTTAAGAGGAAAAATCATCGAATGCGAACGTTATACCACTTTTTTAGTGTCATTTTTCATGTTTTGTAAAAAAGAACCACCTTTGGTATAGGACATGTAACAAAAGGTGACGCTCAGTTAGGACATGAAATAATGGAGTAAGTGTATGTTTGTCACGGTTTTCGTTCTATTTTGAAGTTTCCATCTAGTAAGACTATGAGGGTGCACCGCACAAAGATTTTCGTTTCGTATAGTTGGTTTGTGTGATATAATAGCACGCATGTCATGTGCGGTTCTGATTCACGATTCACTATTTAGTGAATCGTACTATGAATCGCGGTTCACGATTTACGAACGTGAATCAGATGCATGCTACTAGTGAGTCGTAAGAAATGATAACACCTACCGACAATTCAAAACGGGTCTGATTGAGCACATATAGAATCATTTTAGAGTAAATTACGAATCTGACGATTAACTTTATATACTTTTTTGATCAAATAATAATTAAGTTTATGCACACATAATATTTAATTTATCTATTGAGCTACAAATTTATTTTCCTTATGAAATATTGTATTAGTCAATATTCAGTATTATTTACTATTTTAATTCAGTATTTAATTAATTCAGCAATACAATATTAATTACATAGTCAACAGATAAGAATCCTTAGTGAACCCCTGTATAAAAACTCACGATATGAAAATCGGGTCAAAGGTTCCTAAGAGCATCTCCAACGCTAGCTGTTTAACTAGTAGTGAGGTACTGGCGATGACGAGTCGGCGGCGGGGAGTTAGCGGTGAGGTGGCGAGTCAACGCTGGCGGTGAGGACCGGTTGTGAGCTTAGCATTGGCTCTCACTGTTGGCGTTGAGAGCTGTGGGGCCTCAAAGACAACGCCGACCGTTGGAGCTGGCCACGCTGGTGACACATGGCAGCATCGACAGACCCCAAAATTTTCCTCCTCCCTTATAAAAAACAGCAAACCCCTTTCATTTTTACACACCAACAAAATTCACTTCACATGCTACTATACTCTTTCTCTACATTTGTTTTTTTCTCGCAATGGAATACAATTGGAGTGAGCTGATTATCGAGTTGGCAAAAGACGATTTCGTGGTCCCCGCAACTCAAGAGCAATGCCCACCGAGCCAAAACTCCGAAGCGCCAATTCAAGAAAGTGTTGTGGTGTCAAACATCGGTGCTACTGGAGGGAAGACTGTTCAACCCAAAAAGCCAACACGAAGGTTGTGGAGCGTCGACGAGGATGAGCGTCTTGTTCACGCTTGGATGGTCAATTCTTATGATTCAATTCACGGGAATAGCAAGACGAACATGAAGTACTAGGGGACCATCGAGAAATAAGTCGCTTTCATGCATGGACCAGATGATCTGTTGCGGACCGATAAGCAGTGCAAGGACCACTAGGGTCAAGTGAACCCCAAAGTGATGAAATTCCAAGGGTACTACGAACGGATTATGAAGGATCATAAGAGCGGCCGGTCCGATGACGAAGTTACATCGTTGGCGGAGGAAATGTATTTGAAGAATGAAGGGAAACCCTTTGCGTGGAAGCGTTGGTGGAGGCTCGTCAGAAACGAGCAGAAGTGGACATTGAGGAACTTTGTCATAGACCTAGAGGAGGGTGAATGTCACGCCCCAATTTAAGTAAAACCGAACTCGGGACGCGAACGTTTAAAATAACAAAACACTTTGAAACCATTTCCATTAAAACACTTTACAATACCAGTTTAGTTCAACAAAAGATAATTACAAATTAAAACACGTTCCAACAAGTGGACAAAAGTAGGTATTCGTCACTAGACTAAAAAAACGCGGACTCCGCTCCTAGCTCCACAAGCTTCGAGAGCTCACCTAGTCCGTCCTGTGATCAGTACCTGTAGGAAAAGCAGCTAGGGGTGAGCGTTCGCTCACCACCACGGATAACAGACTGACTACGGCATAATTAGGCAGACAAAGCCAGTAACACCAACAACAACTCAACTCCGGGGATCACTGTCCCCAACCCAAGTAATCTGACTGACAAACAGCCACGGTGACCTTCCTCGAACGACTCAACACTCAGACTCGTAATGTAGACCCATCACAACGATCACGACCTCTTCCGAAGACACGACAAAAAGCTACGCAACACCAAACAAGATCACAAAGGATCGCACACCAAACAAGATCACAAAGGATCGCAAACCAGCTGCTCAGTAACCTCCCTCACGCCCTTTACCGATCTCATCAGGTCACGCAGTCGACCTGTTGCATTTCCTCGACACAAAGTCGGATCAGACTGTCAACCTGTCACACTCACAACCACCGAACCACACACGCGCGGCCAGGACCCCTTTACTGACGGGCGCGCCCCCTACCCCGTCTGAACGTGCAGACGCGTATGATCGAGGACCCCCGTTTCATGAAGCGGGCCCACAACCTCAGGTAACCGCAATCACAATCACAAACACAGTTCAACAATCAGTAACTACGCAGGTTCAACACTCACAGGCACTCATGGCCACCAAGACACCAATAGTAAAACTCGGACTCAACAGCCCCACAGGCACTGACGGCCTCCCATACACACCAACAGTAACTCACAGCTCAACAGCCCCACAGGCACTCACGACCCCTCAAGACACACCAACGGTCCAGACTCGGGTTCAACAACCCCACGGCAGTCACGGCCACCCCAAATCATCAACAGTAAGACACGGGCACTCATGGCCACTCAAACTCAATAATAAATAACACGGCTCTCAAGGCCACTCAAACTCAATAATAAATAACACACAACAACCTCCGGCATACTCGATGCCTCCAACAGTCCTAAGATCACTAGTTTCACAATCAACCTCCGGGCATGGTCATATGCCTCCAGTACTCCTAATCTCGCTAAGTTCTCCACTCCTACGACACTACTAAGTGTCACATGCATTTCCAATATTCGCTACGTTCCCGTATCATGCTTTTCTAATAATTACTAAGTTCCCGTAACATGCTTTTCTAATATTTGATAACCTAAACAACCCACGACACCCCGGTGTCACATGCAATTCTACAGTTAACTTTCCCTAGTCAGGGCCGAGATCCGGCTACTTTTCCCTACCTCAACCGAAGAACACCCGCTACGTTTCCTAGCTGCTGACGTTCTGGCTCGCTACCTCCGGGCTTCACCTCGATCGAAGCCGGACGCTAAAGATAACACGAAAGGCATAATTAGAGTCGGTTCCCAGGTTAATTTAAAGGTCACGATTAATCCAGTTTAACACCGACAGTTGTCCTTTAAACTCGAGCGGGATAAAAGCGGGGTCACGGCGAATCGGGTTTGAGTACACCGAAATCGGTGCATGCGAGGCACGGTCCCAATGCACGAGGTCCGATTCAGCGGTCCGCTTTTGTTCCTTTCTAAACCCAATTAGCAGTCCATTTTAACCAGAGTTCCATTTTCGTTCAACTGCTCAAATTCCGTTTTAAATCCGTTTAACGTCTCGTTTAAACGTTCAGGTTCCCAATCTCAAACCAGTTTCGATCCAATAATCTTAACAAGAAAACCTTTTTCTCGACTCTGGTTTCGTTTTCCTTTTTGATTAAAACCGTTTTATTTCCAAAGTTGATTCTCGTTTTTAAACCCATTTTCCTTTGAACTGATAGATTAAAAACCTTTGTTTTGGTTTGCTTCTACTTCGATCTAACACCAACAGACAGAAATAAAAAAAACTAACTGCTTCTAAACAATTTCTTTTCATTTTCTCCTTTTACATCTCGAATATTTGAGTTCAGAACAAGATACAAAACAACGGTTTTAACAGTTGAGACAGAAGAAAACAACGGGAAGGAGAAGCACGGGTTTTGAGTCCGGCCGGCCAAAACCTCACAGCGGTGGGGGCTCACCGTATAGTGGTGGGCGGCGGCTGCCGGAGCGGCGGAGCACGGCGGTTCTACCTCGGATCCGGACGAGACCGACGATCCCGTCCCCAGATCTGTCGCGCTCGTTGGCGAGTTCGTCCGGACGGCACGACGACGGGGCTCAGGCGTGGAGGTGAAGGCCGGCTGGGCGGTGCACGGCGGCGGCGGCTTCGGACGGCGACGCTCGAGCGAGGGGAGGAGCGACGGTGGCGCGAGGAGAGAGGGATGGAGGTGGTTGTCTCGGACGGCGCTGGATCGGGAGAGGGAGAGGGTGGTCGGGGACCCGAGCTGGTCGGAGGCGGTGGTTCGGGCGGCGGCTGGTGCGTGGAGAGAAGGGTCGGGATTTGAGGGGGAGCGGTGCGGAGGGAGACGAAGGAGGACGGTGGTGGCCGGATCCGGTGAGGTGGCTGGTCAGGGAGGGTGTAGGCGAAGATGGTGGTCGGCGAGGCGTGAGGAGAGAGGGGGAAAGGGATGACGGCGTGAAGACGAAAAAGAGAGGGAGAGGGGGTGTCTGTGTAGAGAGAGAGGCAGAACATTTAGGGTTTTAACCCTAAATGTGGGTATAAATACCCAAGGTTTGGGTCAGCTGGTGGCTCGGGCCCAATGACGACTGGGTTGGGCTGGGCCTGCACGCCTGGCCTGGTCCAGACCTACTTCTTCTTTTTCTTTTTTTTTTACCCTTTTTACCACTTGTTTCAAAAACCTACCCTAAGGTTTTCAAGTTGCAATTTAATACCCTTTTGAAAGCGAAATGGGTTTTAGAGTCTACCCCCTTAAAGGAATTTCGCCCACGAAATTTAAAACAACGCCCAGATATGATACAGTGAAAAGCGTACCCTGAAAGGTTTCGCGGTAGATAGGGGATCCTGGGGTCCGGGAGTCGGTAACCGCACACACTCTTCCCTCTGACTCCTGCTGCCTCTGACCCGGCGCAATGACTGCTGGATACCCATAGCCCGGCTGCTGACTCGGAGCCGGCGCGTTCGTCGATGGTTGCGAAAACCTCGACTGTTGACTCTGACGCGGGCGAAATCTGGACGACTGCCCAGTATGAGGCTGCTGCGGCCGCTGCGCTGACGTCGCCATGATCGGCACATGGCACCTTGCAACAGCGTGCCCAACCTGGTTGCACCGGAAACACCTCCTATGGTCAGTCCTCGGCTCCGTGCCCTGGCCTGCCCGGCTGGTCGCTGGTAGCGCCGCGGGCACTACTCTCATCGGACACTCTCGCTGGAAGTGGCCTCGTTGCCCGCAGGTGAAACATGTCGGCTCCCTCTTTGAGGCGACTGGTCCCACTAACTCCACAAACCCCCTCTGTCTCGCTCCGTCCTGCTGAGCCTGTGGCCTGAAGAACCCTGTGGTCCTCTATCTCATCGGGTCTCGGGACTCGGACTGCCCCGCCTCACTGATCGGCCGCTGTCGAACCTCGCGGGTCCTGGCCGCATCCCGGATATCCTGCTCCACTGTCGCTGCAGTGTCCCGCGACCTCGAGGTGATGACTCGGTCCCGAGTTACCGGCCTCAGTTCCTCCTCGAACCTCAGGCCACGGTTCTTTTCTGTCGCCGCCGTCTCTGGCGCGAACCTGGTCAGGGCCGTGAATCTGGCCTCGTATTCTGCCACTGACATCTCCTCCTGATACAGGTCCAGAAACTGCCGATGTCGGTCCAACCGAGACGACATTCGATTGGCGATGATTGCCACCAAACTCTGTACTGCCCTGGTCAGCTCGTCTAGGGCGGTCGTGGTGGGAGTGTCTGCGACCGGCGGGACG
Source organism: Erodium maritimum (assembly GCA_963921825.1). Classification (NCBI taxonomy): domain Eukaryota; kingdom Viridiplantae; phylum Streptophyta; class Magnoliopsida; order Geraniales; family Geraniaceae; genus Erodium; species Erodium maritimum. Next base: position 26,764,869 of record OY997592.1, read on the forward strand.
CGGGGCGTGCCCGTAGATGGTCCCGCATCGCTCCTCCTGTCTTCTCTGACAGGAGTACCCTGGGCTTCCGCGTACTCAGTGGGCACAACGGTTGGCACCCGTCCTGGTGTCCCTGCTGACCGTCCCCCTCTGCCACGCGCGGGCGCCCGTCCCCACGTCATAGCTGATCCTCTTTGTCTGCCCCGAGCCATGTCTCAGTGTCCTCTGCACGGATACACGCAAACGTTCAATTTGCGAACTCAAATGAAGACACAAGCTCGAACACACTAACGTTCACACGGTCTACGTCTACCCCAACGCACTTGTTACTAACGTCACACCGTTCACGCTAATCATACTTTAATCATAACACGTAGGCAGAAAACTCAAATTTAACCACACAAACGTACACTAAGCCCTCATCCAGTCCTTTATGCATTTACTTATAACTTTCCGCAACCAAGCCAGTGTTCGCTACTCATCCCTTGCGGGAAAAGTAGTAAAGGGGATGAGCGTTATGCTCACCTCCACGGACACCCGCTCGATTATGGCATACTAGTAACGCACCAAGGACTTACCACTCTAGTCAGGGCAAAACGCCAACCCAAACCTACTGCCAACATGTCACACTGCTCAAGTCATTAACACCTCAATTACTCATTTATGTAAGGGAAACATCGAAAAGGGGATTATGTTCTCAATTCAGCAACTACTATTGCTTACAAACTCAATACCCCAACACAACCGTGAACACCGCCACGCAAAGCCAACACTCAACTTGCACAATCAAGACGGTGAGAAGGACAAGGATCACGGACTCGTGACAGACCCCGTCACTGTTGGGGTCACGGGGTCGTGACGAAGATCTAAAATTTGCCAGAACTCTCTGGTCCGTCACGGATCCGTGACAGGATCCGTGACACTCGCGCAGACCTATTTTCCAAACTCGGTTCTAACTCGGACCTTAACCAGTTTTAACCCCAAAATTTGCCTTAAACGACACACACGCTTGACTACCAAATCAGCAAACACACGCGCCACGATTCACAGACCAAGAAAGTCATTCAACCTCAACCAAAACACGAGCTGACACGGCCAAACGACAACACAACAACACTCGCCCACCAGGCCAACCAACACCGAACCACGCCCACCGGGCCAACCAAAATCAAACACGCCCTCAGGGCCAATCAATATCAAACACGCCCTCAGGGCCAATCAATTTTTAAAACTTTCTCTTCCTTTTTTTTAATTTTAAAACCTCATACTTGACATCAGGTAGTTACAACCCGGTCCAGGCGTCCCAGAACTACGTTGTACCGACTTGATATCAGCACCGTCACGTTCGACTACAGGAGCGCTCCTGAGTCGACCCGCGACAGCTTAAAACGTTACACGCATCAACAACAATCAGCAAGCCAGCAAGAAAACACTGCACGTACACACAAACACAAACAGGACTCACAATACCACGGGTCTACACACGGTTCCCTACCTGCGTACCCAACGCACGACGGGACTTTACCGACTCGACTCTCCCCACCTAATTGATGTACAGTCCGAGTTATGAAACCTCGAGCTCTGATACCAAGATGTCACACCCCAATTTCAGTAAAACCGAACTCGGGACGCGAACGTTTAAAATAAGAAAACACTTTGAAACCCTTTTCATTAAAACACTTTACAATACCATTTTAGTTCAACAAAAGATAATTAAAAATTAAAACATGTTCCAACAAGTGGACAAAAGTAGGTATCCGTCACTAGATTCAAAAACAACCCGGACTCCGCTCCTAGCTCCACAAGCTTCGAGAGCTCACCTAGTCCGTCCTGTGATCAGTACCTGTAGGAAAAGCAGCTAGGGGTGAGTGTTCGCTCACCACCACGAATAACAGACCGACTACGGCATAATTAGGCAGACAAAGCCAGTAACACCAACAACAACTCAACTCCGGGGATCACTGTCCCCAACCCAAGTACTCTGACTGACAAACACCCACGGTGACCTTCCTCGAACGACTCAACACTCAGACTCGTAATGTAGACCCATCACAACGATCACGACCTCTTCCGAAGACACGACAAAAAGCTACGCAACACCAAACAAGATCACAAAGGATCGCACACCAAACAAGATCACAAAGGATCGCAAACCAGCTGCTCAGTAACCTCCCTCACGCCCTTTACCGATCTCATCAGGTCAGGCGGTCGACCTGTTGCATTTCCTCGACACAAAGTCGGATCAGACTGTCAACCTGTCACACTCACAACCACCGAACCACACACGCGCGGCCAGGACCCCTTTACTGACGGGCGCGCCCCTTACCCCGTCTGAACGTGCAAACGCGTGTGATCGAGGACCCCCGTTTCATGAAGCGGGCCCACAACCTCAGGTAACCGCAATCACAATCACAAACACAGTTCAACAATCAGTAACTACGCAGGTTCAACACTCACAGGCACTCATGGCCACCAAGACACCAACAGTAAAACTCGGACTCAATAGCCCCACAGGCACTGACGGCCTCCCATACACACCAACAGTAACTCACGGCTCAACAGCCCCACGGGCACCCACGGCCCCTCAAGACACACCAACGGTCCAGACTCGGGTTCAACAACCCCACGGCAGTCACGACCACCCCAAATCATCAACAGTAAGACACGGGCACTCATGGCCACTCAAACTCAACAATAAATAACACGGCTCTCAAGGCCACTCAAACTCAACAATAAATAACACACAACAACCTCCGGCATACTCGATGCCTCCAACAGTCCTAAGATCACTAGTTTCACAATCAACCTCCGGGCATGGTCATATGCCTCCAGTACTCCTAATCTCGCTAAGTTCTCTACTCCTACGACACTACTAAGTGTCACATGCATTTCCAATATTCGCTACGTTCCCGTATCATGCTTTTCTAATAATTACTAAGTTCCCGTAACATGCTTTTCAAATATTCGATAACCTAAATAACCCACGACACCCCGGTGTCACATGCAATTCTATAGTTAACTTTCCATAGTCAGGGCCGAGATCCGGCTACTTTTCCCTACCTCAACCGAAGAACACCCGCTACGTTTCCTAGCTGCTGACGTTCTGGCTCGCTACCTCCGGGCTTCACCTCGATCGAAGCCGGACGCTAAAGATAACACGAAAGGCATAATTAGAGTCGGTTCCCAGGTTAATTTAAAGGTCACGATTAATCCAGTTTAACACCGACAATTGTCCTTTAAACTCGAGCGGGATAAAAGTGGGGTCACGGCGAATCGGGTTTGAGTACACCGAAACCGGTGCATGTGAGGCACGGTCCCAATGCACTAGGTCCGATTTAACGGTCCGCTTTTGTTCCTTTCTAAACCCAATTAGCAGTCCATTTTAACCAGAGTTCCAGATTCGTTCAACTGCTCAAATTCCGTTTTAAATCCGTTTAACGTCTCGTTTAAACGTTCAGGTTCCCAATCTCAAACCAGTTTCGATCCAATAATCTTAACAAGAAAACCTTTTGCTCGAATCTGGTTTCGTTTTCCTTTTTGATTAAAACCGTTTTATTTCCAAAGTTGATTCTCGTTTTTAAACCCATTTTCCTTTGAACTGATAGATTAAAAACCTTTGTTTTGGTTTGCTTCTACTTTGATCTAACACCAACAGACAGAAAAAAAAACTAACTGCTTCTAAACAATTTCTTTTCATTTTCTCCTTTTACATCTCAAATATTTGAGTTCAGAACAAGATACAAAACAACGGTTTTAACAGTTGAGACAGAAGAAAACAACGGGAAGGAGAAGCACGGGTTTTGAGTCCGGCCGGCCAAAACCTCACAACGGTGGGGGCTCACCGTACAGTGGTGGGCGGCGGCTGCCGGAGCGGCGGAGCACGGCGGTTCTACCTCGGATCCGGACGAGACCGACGATCCCGTCCCCAGATCTGTCGCGCTCGTTGGCGAGTTCGTCCGGACGGCACGACGACGGGGCTCAGGCGTGGAGGTGAAGGTCGGCTGGGTGGTGCACGGCGGCGGCGACTTCGGACGGCGACGCTCGAGCGAGGGGAGGAGTGACGGTGGCGCGAGGAGAGAGGGATGAAGGTGGTTGTCTCGGACGGCGCTGGATCGGGAGAGGAAGAGGGTGGTCGGGGACCCGAGCTGGTTGGAGGCGGTGGTTCGGGCGGCGGCCGGTGCGTGGAGAGAAGGGTCGGGATTTGAGGGGGAGCGGTGCGGAGGGAGACGAGGGAGGACGGTGGTGGCCGGATCCGGTGAGGTGGCTGGTCAGGGAGGGTGTAGGCGAAGAGGGTGGTCTGCGAGGCGTGAGGAGAGAGGGGGCAAGGGATGACGGCGTGAAGACGAAGAAGAGAGGGATAGGGGGTGTCTGCGTAGAGAGAGAGGCGGAACATTTAGGGTTTTAACCCTAAATGTGGGTATAAATACCCAGGGTTTGGGCCAACTGGTGGCTCGGGCCCAATGACGACTGGGCTGGGCTGGGCCTGCACGCCTGGCCTGGTCCAGACCTGCTTCCTTTTTTTTAACCCTTTTTACCACTTGTTTCAAAAACCTACCCTAAGGTTTTCAAGTTGCAATTTAATACCCTTTTGAAAGCGAAGCGGGTTTTACAGTGAAGACCAAGGAACCCAGCGCAAATGTTCGGACCATCTAGCGAATCGATCAAGCGCACTCATGAAGAAACACTTGGGGAGGACAGTGAGCATACCATGAGGATGAGCCAAAATTCGGGGTACAACTGGCCTATTGGTCAGAAGGCTACTAAAGCTGCAAGGCTCAAAGGGAAAAGGAAACAATTAGAAAGGAAAGAGCTTGTCGCGGGTGTTGCGGAGGCCCGTGACGCCATTAGCAAGTCAATCGAATTAAAGATGAAACTCATGGACACCTAGGAGAAGTACCACGATCGGTGGGTGCAATAAGAAGCCAGGGACAAGTCAAGCATGACCCCCACTAAGCTTGAGGCCACTTTGCTAACCTTGCGATGTTGCGCCATCTGATGCAGCAGTGACGCTCCGATGTTCCTCCTTGTGGTTTATCTTTTCGGGTCCCCAACGTCCGTATTTTATTTTTCCGTTAGTGAAGTGTAGTCCTTTAATTTCTTTTAATGAATCGTTTATAATTAAGTGTCGGCCAATTTTTATTTGTGAATTATTTTTTTCGTCGTATTTTACCGGTTTGGTTGTCGTGCCTTTATCCGTTAATTAATTGTGTGGTTGAATTATACTTTGAATTGCATTTGGGAAAATTTTCATTTGCATTTGCTTTTCATTCCACATGCATTGGTTTGCATGACATAATTGCACTACAAGTGCAAAATGTCCAAATTGCCCATGGGAGAGCCGACGGGTTATACCACCACCACCCTCTCCTTTTATGCTCACCACTTTACACTCTAACTTCTATCTTCCTTCAAAAAAGCCCTCACAAATTTGATCCTCTACCAAACACCTCATGGCCAGCAACCCGAGAGTCTTCCAATGGCCACACGAGGAAGATATGGTGTTGGTCCTTGAGTGGCTTCATCACGCCCACCCGGGTTCAAACATCCGATATTAGCCAGACGTCTACACTAACTACGTCCAAAACGCCCTACATCAGCCCCAACACAGTCCTTGAAGTAGTACAAGGACCACTGGGAAAGGGTCTCCGACAAGGTACAATGTTTCAATCTAATATTTTGAGAAAAAATACATGCTCGCCTCCCAAGATAAACCGATGACCAAATTATGGCCTTGGTCGCGGTAGAGTGTATGCATCGACATTGCCAACCGTTTAACAAATTCGCGATATAGAATATGCTCAAAGACCAACTGAAGTAGCTACAATACGTTCACGAACTATAGATCGTTGTTATGATATGTCGTATTTTCCTACTCCGTTGTATTAAGGTTGTGGTGAACGTATGCTTAGTATAACATGAAATATGTATCGTGTAATATGTATCGTATAATAAGCTTCGGTATTTGTACTTGTGTAATATTAATCGTGTTGTGTTAAATATGTTTTTGTTTTTTAAATAAAAATGTTATATTTACTATTATTTAATTCTAACAGACAACAACCTACAACCAGCACAAAAATTAGCATTGAAGGGTGTTGACTGTTGGTGCTGACTGTCAGGCTGAAATGTTCATTTTTTTATTCCAACTGTCAGCCTTACCACCGGCCTTAACATTTTAGGGTTGGAGATGCTCTAATAGTGAATCTGAACCCCTTCATAAAAACCGCAATGACATACATTCTCTAATGTGTGAAATAGTGTTTGGTAAGAAATATATTGTAAAATATGTCATAGAACATGATTGTAAGCCCAAATAGTTTACTCAGAACAAGGTTGAACGAAAATCACCTAAACTTAATAACGTCAATCCTTAATCCCTAAGACTATAATAGGAAAGAATGAGTCATACTGACGCCTACATGACAATGTATAGCTCACCTACATTCTCAAAGTTGGTCCACGTTGGCGCTTACGTGGCAACATACAGCTCTACCAAATGCTGAAACCTTTTAATGTCGCTCATCAATATTATAGTGGCACCCACTCTCTCTCTGTTCTTTGGAACCGTTACACCTTCTTTCCTTCATTGATTCTCACTTATTGCTTTCCTGTCTTTACAACTTTTCATGCGCCAACGTCTTCATCTCCCATCAATGATATTTTATTTTCCGTTTTGTCTCTTCTCCTTCCTCTTCTCTTCATCTTCTTCTCATCCTCTTTAACACTTCTCAGAACCAATCGTATAAAAAAAATATTTTGGTTTGTTTCTCAGTTCCATGTTGACATTGAAGGCCGTAAGATCTAGAGAAAAGGACGACTTAGGCTGTTTGGGTTGAGTCTGAGGCTCACGGTGGGCTATTGAGATGGAAGTAGTGGAGAAGAAGGGCTTGGTGTTAGGGTTCAATCAAATTGGTGGATAGTCGACGACGAGATGCACGAAATCGAAGACCACGTGCCGTCGCGCGAGCGCTTCGCCATACCTAGAGACAACTTCCCCAACAAGCGCCGGAAGTAGCTTCGATAACAATTCATGCGCCGAACAAGGTTCATTCTCATTTACCCCTTTCCGATTAGCCCTTTTCAGCTTCCTGTTTGGTTCCTAAGAAAGTGTGGGAAAATGGGTAGTTGTGATTTCGAGCTCATAGTCTAGAATCTTGGTGGAATCACTGATTGGGGATTGCACAATTTCAACTGATCCGATTTTGATTTGTTGGAATGTAAGGAGCATGAGCATTTTGGTAGAAAGTACATGGAATTGTATCAAGAGCTAAGAGAGATTTTGCGCTCCCATTTGTTCAATTTTTCATTTCCCCCTGGAATTTAGATGGTTTGTGTTTTGAGCTTGCTTGCTTTGATTGCATGGATGCTTCCCATTTCTAAATTTGGTGGTTGTCGGGGGAAATTTGCTATTGAAAAAAAGGATGCTTTTCTCCTCAATTTCGGTGGTTTGATGAGATTCTGTAGATCGGATTGTTGACATCGGCTTGGGGTCGGTGGAGCTCAAGAAGCTAGTAGGAGTTAGTTTAAGAGGATATTATGTGCACATTTATGTTTTATGCTTGGTTCAGTTTTTACATGATTAATTCTATGTGTTTTGAGGGCTATAATCGAATTGAGTACAATGAACATGAATAATATGAAGAAGATGAACATTAATATGTTAAAAACCATTAGCAACAAGATGATGAAAAGCTTCTTGAACATACATTAGTTGGTTAAGGATGAAGATCATAACATAAGTAAGAGTATAAAGTTTGAACATGAGTAAGAGGACATTGTTTGAATACAACCCTCGGTTGATGACATGAATTTTTATATTCATAGTCATTGTACAACTACAAATTTATCATAATTATCGTTTGTAATCCTTTTTTTGGTTCCACTTTCGATCGTTATGGTGTGATAAGAAAGCCAAGTACTTTTTCGGTTCCACTTTTGAACCCAATGCTGTGTACGAAAGAACTAGTATTAGGATAAAGAATCCAATTAATTCTATAAGAAAATAAGTACTATGAGTTTTTATTTTAACTGAATTATGTTTATAAAAGTCCCGTTAATAGAACAATAAACATATACTCACGTGTATGGAACATGTCTTTGGTTTGTGAAAGTGAAAGATGGAAACATGCTTAGTCCACGGGCTATATCAGAAGGAGAGACATCGTCGTTTTGGAAAATGATCACTTCTTAGTCGTGGATGGTACTTGCTTGGCAGTTTATCATTTGGGGGAGAACTTTGATCTAGGGCACACATATAAGGCAAGGACGCTAGGCATCAGCTGTAGAGGAGAAGATGGTTCAGAAGAAAACTAAGAAGCTGCATTGATGTGGTATCCCGCTTGTAATTCGCACGTCGAACTCCAAGATGAATCTTGGGAGGAGATTTTACGGTTGCGCAAATTATAAGATAAGCATTGTCTCTACTTGAAATCGATTTGTTTGGTTTTACGGCTGGGCAATTTACTGAGAAAACTTTAGAAACTCTCTCTATTCTATGAATGCAAAATTTGTAAATACTCTCTCTATTCTATTTTTTCTATCAAAGAAACACCTTAAACTTTCAAAATTTTCCACATTGTCTCCTCAATATTTTTAAATGTTTAAGGCGATTCTTTGATAGAAAAAATAAAACAGAGAGTATTTAATTTTTCTGGGAAAACTACCAATACCTACCCAAAACCATGCATGTTTAACTGATGTTTACCCTGAAGTTTAAACTTAACAGATACATACCCTTAAGTTTCGAAATGTAACTCAAAACCCCTTCTGTCAGTCAGCTCAGTCAATTTACTGTTCATTTTTTCAAAAATGTCCAAAATACCCTTAACCCTGTTCATTTTTTATATTCTTTAAATCAAAATTAAATTAAGGTTTTCAAAAAAAATTATTTTACAAAAATCAGATTTTATTTTTAAAAAACAGTTTTTATTTTTTTTAAATCAATTTTTATTTCCAAAAAATCAGTTTTGATTTAAAATAAATCAATTTTTTAAATCACTTTTAATAATAAATCTGATTTTATTTTATTTATTTTTATAATAAATCTGATTTTTTTCAATTTTATATTTTGAATTCAATTTTATATTTTTTCAATTTTTCTATTTTACACGCCTCCACAGCCACACAACCAGATCTCGTCCGCCTCCGCCTCTTCCTCTTCTTCCTCAAGCCGGACACCACCACCTCCATGGGCTCTTTCCTCAGCGACGCCAAGTCCGAGATCTGGTTCGTCGACGCGTTCAATAGCTCTGTCTTTCTCTCTCGCGGCCTCTCCGACTAGAACCATAAACAACCCTTTCTGCTCTTTTTTTTTTGTATATTTGGTAAGACAATAAAATTTGGGTGTTTGGTTTGATTTTTGATTTTTTTGGTGTAAGGAGTCTGGGATTTGAGGGATTTGGTTTGGGAGATTTGGGGTGGGAGATTTGGTTTGATTTTTGTTTTTCTGTTTGAATCAATGAATTTTTGGTTTGGGAGAACCGTTTCTCATCATCTCCGATTCATTTTTTTTTGTTTTATTTCACTTGATGATTACTGTGATTAAAGATGAACGAGATGACTGTGATTAATGTGCTCTCAGTGCTGTGCGAGATGATTATGATTAAAGATGTCTCAGGAGCAATTCATTATAATATAATAAATAAAAAAAGCTCTCAAGTCTCTAGTTTGATTTTACCTGAGAACAATTAAGGTAGTAAAATGATAAATAAAAAATAATAGAAATTAATTAATTACAAATGAATAAAAGAAAATATTACATATTTAAAAATTAATTTTTAAAAATTAAAATCTGAAAAAGAGAATAGTAAAAGAAAACTAATAATGAAAATCTGATTTTTAAAGTAAAATTTGATTTTTTTTAATATAAAACTGATTTTTATAAATAGTAGCTGATTTTTAAAAATAATAACTGATTTTTGAAAATATAACTGATTTTTAAAAAAATAAAAAATAAATTAAAAATAAATTGTGATTTTTGTAAAATATTTTTTTTTGAAAACCTTAATTTAATTTTGATTTAAAAAATATAAAAAATGGATAGGGTTAAGGGTATTTTGGGCATTTTTGAAAAAGTGAACAGTAAACTGACTGAGCTGACTGACGGAAGGGGGTCTGAGTTACATTTCGAAACTTAAGGGTATGTATCTGTTAACTTTAAACTTCAAGGTATACATCAGTTAAATGGGCATGGTTTGGGGTAGGTATTGGTAGTTTTCCCAATTTGTTTTGCGTAGAATATAGAGAGTTTTTAAAATTTTCCCCAATTTATTTGATTTCATATACATTTCGGTTAAATTATTACATAATTTCGGTTTCAACATTGACAGACTGTAGTGGGTAGGGAGGGTGCGAGTTCTTCGAATAAATTGATCAGCAGACCAAACCAAGGGATGATATTAATATTGGGGAAATACAAAGAAGAATTATGGAATTTGTATTGGATGTTGCTGATCAGAAGGAGGTCATTAGCTTGTGTGAACTGGAAATTGCAGTTTTTGTACGAAAAACCAAGAAAGTTGTGATGCTTGGTGTTGTATTTCTATTATTGTTCCTTCTGTTTGCGGTGATTGTAGCTTTGCTTAGGGTATGTGTCACGCCCCGAATTCGGTATAACCGGACCCGGAACGCGAACGGTAAAACAGTAAAACCATTTTTAAACATTTTAGTAAACCACTTAATATCACCACTTAAATTAATCAAAATAATATTTTACAACTTAAAGTACGTCCAAAACAAGCGGACAAAAACCAAAGCGTACGTCGCTAAACTCCCCAAAAGAAACCCGGACTCCCACTCCCAGCTCTTCAAGCTTCGAGAGTTCCCCTAGTCCGTCTCGCGATCAGTACCTGTAGGAAAAGCAGCTAGGGGTGAGCGTTCGCTCACCACCACGGATACCAGACTGACTACGACGTACTAGCCGAAAATGCCGGAAACACCAACAACAAACAAAACACAGGGGACTACTATCCCCAACTCAAGTAACCCGACTATCACACGAAAAACTGTTACTTTCCCCAACCAACTCGACACCCGGACATGTAATGTAGACCCGACACAGCGGTTACGACCTCAACCCAAAACGCGAATAATAACCACGCAACACCCAAGATCACAAAGGATCGCACACGACAAACAAGATCACAAAGGATCGCACTCCAGCTGCTCAGTGCCGGTTGCTAACCGGCTGGGCTCGAGCCTGCCCCACGCAGCTTTCCCCGACAAGCAGTCGGGCCAGGCGGTCGACCTGTTCGCGACATATACCGCAATACTTTTCCGATAGCTAGTCGGAAGGGGAGCCGCCCTTCATCGCAGAAGAATGAAAAATTGGCGAACGCCCTTCCGATAGCGTTCGCGACATATACCGCAATACTTTACCGGTGGTTAGTCGGAAGGCTAGCCAACCCCCACGCGCGCGACCACAGTACCCCTTTATCGCAGAAGAATGCACAACTTTACCGATGGTTAGTCGGAAGGCTAGCCAACCCCTACGCGCGCGACCACAGGACCCCTTTTTCGTCAGGCGGGCCCCCGACCTCCATGCAATCACAATCATCAACCAAGGTTCAACAAATAGTGACAACACAGGTTTAACACCCCACAGGCACACATGGCCACCCACGACACACGAAACAGTATCACACGGGTTCAACACCCCAAAGGACCACCCACGACCCACAAACAGTAAACACACGGGTCCAACACCCCAAAGGCACACCTGACCACCCACGACACACCAACAGTAAAACACGAGTTCAACTCCCCACGGGCACTCATGGCCACCCACGACACACAAACAGTAAAACACGGGTTCAACCCCCCATGGGCACTCATGGCCACCCACAAACACAAACAATTCAATCAACCTCCGGGCACAACCAAATGCCACCAGTATTTCTATTGTTCGATAAGTTCACTTATCCTACGACAATACTAAGTGTCACATGCCTTTCTATTGTTCGATACATTCACGTATCATACGACACCACTAAGTGTCGCCTGCACTTCTAGTGTTCGATAAACTTACTTATCCTACGACACTACTAAGTGTCACATGCATTTCTACTGTAAACTTTCCCTAGTCAAGGCCGAGATCCAGCTACTTTTCCCTACCTCGTAACGCTTCCCCAAATGTCCACACCCAAGCTCCGGCGTGCTCGCGATCACTCTCCTAGCTTTCCATTGCCGCGGTCCTCAGCACGATCTAACAAGATCACAATTAAAACACTTTTTAAGTTTGCAGACAAAGCTGAATTTTAATGAATTTGACGCCCAAACTCAACCCTGACAATGTCGATCACTACCAAACTTCCCAATTACTCGACCTTGTCAATAATGGGCCCGGAAAGGCCCGATTCGCCCGGCTCGACGAATCTGCCCGGGATTGGAAAATGCCCTTCCGGGGCTCCGAAAATTCCCGTTTTCGTTTCTACGGTCTTAGAATAATTCAAGGGTTCCAATGCAATCGACGGAATCAATTTCCGACTTCCGAGCAATTTAATTCGCGTTTAAAGTTTCTAAAACCGAAATTCCAACTTTCACAATTTAATTCCAAAATTCGTTTCGGGTGTGAATTAACGACTTGGGGATCATCCGAAACCACCCGAACACGAAAACCCGAGACTCGAGCACGTGGGCCCCACCCGGCCATCAAGACCCGTGGGTGGCTGGACCGGTTTTGGACCGGTTCACCACCATGGTGGCCGGTCCTAGCTCCGGCCAGCCACCACCCACGGTGGCCGGAGCTCCCCCGAGCCTCTGGTCACCGGAAACCAATCATTTTTTGCTCCATAACGTTCCCAACGAACCCTACACCTCGACTCATCCATATTTAACCCGTTTAAACACAAACCCTAACTTTTAAACGTACCAAAACAAAATCAAATAGGTTCTCACCGTAGGGAATGATGACGGGAGCTCGATTCTTCAACCGTTGAGACGATCCGTTGGTTGGATCGTCGGGAAATCGACAAACCCTACCCCTTTCTTCTCTTTTTCCCTTTTCCTTCTCTCTTTCTTCTCTCTTCTTTCTCTCTATTCTTTTCTCTCTTTTTTCCCCTTTTTTCTCTAAGTGGCCGAACACCACTTATGTGGTCTTCCTTTGTTTTGTTCAAAATTACCTAACACCACCACTTGTGTGACAAGTGGCAAGTGTGTCCCACCTCTTTAGACAATATCTTTGTAGATATTTTTCTATCAAATTCGGCCGTCTCGGGCCCCGAACGGGCCCATTTTCCAAGAAATTACGAAACTTCACGGGCTACAAGGAAACGGCTCAACTAAGACCGCTGTAACGAAGGCTAAGCTTTTTGGATCCAAAACGGACCTCGAACGGACCAAAACGTCGCTCGGTTGACTTTTCCGGCAAAAAGTCAACCTTTCCTAAATTGGTCAAAAAGTTGCCCTGAGTTCCCCAGAACTCACTTTGGTCGATATCGGGGTCAACTTAAGTCCGGTATGACCCTCGGGGTCAAATTTAGGTTAATTTAAGTGTGTCCCAAAATTTTAAATTTTCCTGTTTTTCGCCGATTTGACTGGCGTTGACCGGGAGCGGTTCTTACAGTGTGGACTTTGGTTAATGGCATAACTGTTATATGTAAGTGAACAAGTTTTAACTGATATATGTATCTGTTAATTCACGGTAATTGGGAAAAGACCTTATTTTGGAGTATGTTTTGGTCAATAACAAGGATTATGAACCCGATACTATGATACAAGGGTAAATTACAAATGCATACCCTTAAGTATGCACGTTTAACCGATGCATACCCTGAAGTTTAAAGTTAACCGATGCATACCCTGAAGTTTCATTTATTAACCCAGAACCCCTTTCGTCATATCACATATCAAGGAACATGGATTGAGGATAATAAGGATGACGGCTCTACGCCTTATCTCAATCCGGATATCGGTGATAAAGGGATAATGACAAGGACGGCTGAAAGGTCAGAATCGACAGGGCGCGATTCGTTATGCAGGGTCGAGCAATATTGAGTCTCGTCAGTCGCCACTTTGGTAAGATCAAGTAAAATGGGATGTTACGTTGATCTTACCGACATGCATAGACCTAAGGGTCACACCGACAGTTTGATACTCGATAAGAACATGACGAACTTGAGTTGGAGGGATTTGTGGCGGGGATCGCCATAGTGGACCGACTAGTATATTGGGCTCGGCATGGGCTCTCTTGGAGAGGCCCATGGCCGGCCCATATAGGCTAGGCCCAACAAGGACTCAAGTCATTAGATGACTATTAGTCTTGTTGACCAAAATTGGGTGGGACCCAATTTCCACTAAACTAATAAACTAGGTTGTTTATTAGTTCCACCTAGCATCTTGGCATGGACACTTTTCTCAAGTAGAGAGATAAGTGTTTCCACTTAACTAAGCATGCAAGATAGGTTGGATATAACAACATGCAAGTGTAGAGAATTAGAGAGCTCTTCTTCTTCTTCTTCTTCTTCTACCCTTGGCCGAAACCCCCTCCAAGCTCCATAGGTTGTTTTTTCATGTTCTTGAGTCATCACACTCAAGAACTACGTTGGCTTTGATTCCATCTCGGATACGTAGGCGTCCAAAGGACTCAAGCCGAAGCATGGTTGGTGTTATTCGTCCATCTTCACCACCAAAACTACAAGGTGATGTTCTTGTAACCTTGCTGAATTTTCAGCTTTGTTCTTCATATTTGGTAGAGTTTATTTTGCTTGATTCGTGGTTAATTTCCGCTGCAAATTCTTGTTTTCTTGTCCACGACATCAAGTTCCAACAGTGGTATCAAAGCATGGGTACCAACGGGAAAAACAAGAGCTGAAATTTTCAGTTTTGGTGCTGGAAATTTTGAAGTGCTTGCTGGTTTTTTTTCTTAAAGTGCTCAAATATGCATGTTAGCTTCTTAATTTCATGTTTTTGCATATATGGATGTATGCTTGATTGATAACATGATTTAGTTTCTTGCATGTGGTTATTATGCATGAAATTGGTGATTTTCGAAATAAAACCAAATATTATTTTTTTGGACAAAGTTTAATTTTTGGGGTCACGAGACCGGGACTCTCGGGGAGCCGATCCCGTGACCGGATGGGGCTCCGTTGGACGGAGCTAGGCCGAGTCGTGACTATTGGATAGTCGGAACGTCGGGGCTAAACCATTTGGGGAATTGTGACGAGTTTGGAACCGTCATGATGAACCATGAAATTAAACGTTCGGAAAATTCATTTTTGAAACCGGTTTCGATAAACCGTGTAATAATTTTCGAAACTTGGAAGCTAACTAAAATCAGTCATATCTCGGTGTTTGATAACACGTTGTTTGATAACACGTTGTATGATGTGATGATTTATGCATGGTGCACGTTATTAAGCCCCGGGTAGTTTTATCGCTTTTCTCGGACTGCGTGCCGATAATGTTAGCGTGTAACTATTCTTTTAAAAGGTGTGGTCATCGTACCACTTGTTTGTAATAAAAAAAATTTCCGACCTGCGAGTCGTGTATTTTATTGTAACCGTTTTGCCAACTTGGAGACGAAGGAGCTCAAGAGGCCAGTGGGACCCCGCAGGAAACGGCTTGGAGTAGACGGGCGTCAAGGGGCGAGTGGGAGGCTCACATCGTCAGCTTGAAGTCAAGGTTGCTCAAGACCGGGTTGGGAATAGTTTAGGGGGCTTTGACGTGCACGTCTTTATGCTTGATGCTTGGTTTAAATTTATGCATGATTGTATGGTTAGAATGCATGCTTAGATTTAAACTTTCAAGCAAATCACCTCACATGCAAAGATAAAATTGGTTTTAATCATTTGCTTGTGAACCCTTGAACCGTCTTTACATTGGATGTAGTAGACGAGTTCGAAGGAAGAATTACATTGGATGTAATTGGAGACGTCATTACATTTGGAATGTAGTTGACGTTCTCATCGCATCAATGATGTGCCAATCGTTCAAACACGACAAGACAAGTAAAACCGGGTCATGTCAGATACCTCCCAGTTTATCAACAACTTCCTACTTCCTCGACCTATGGGTGTCGTGCGCCTTAGCGGAGCATCCATAGGAAGGCGTTGTAGTAAGTTTAGTCAGCATATGTGGGTGTCGTGCGCCTTAGCGGAGCACCTACGTAGTGACAGGCCATCGTTGAAAACTGGTGGACCCGACTACGATTCTCAGCCTGAGGTTGAGCTAGGGTATCAGATAGGGTAAACCGTGTACTCAAGTACATACCCTAGCCAAGAGTCACATTGGATGTGATCGGATGGAGTCCGGCCTACATAGCTCGATTGAGTGGTGAGCCTCAGTTCAGCTCAATCGAGTGAATCAAGGTTCTTGGTTCAAGATTCTATAGGTTTAGAATCGCCCGTCGGTGTTTGGACTCGATCTTCTTAATTTATTCAGTTTACTGATTAAATTCACTTTGTTGTGTAGATCAAAATGGCTAACACATCAGCGAACACTGGTAGTTTGTCGCTTAAACCCATTCTTGACAGGGTCAAGCTCAATGGGACAAACTACCTGGACTGGGACAGAAACTTGAGGATAGTCCTCAAATTCGAACGCAAGGAATATGTCCTTGATCAGGTTTTCCCTGAGGAGCCAGCTAATAACGCTACAAGGGTCGTCAAGGATGCATACCTAAAGCACCTAAGCGATGCCATAGATGTAGCGTGTATTATGCTGGGCTGCATGGAGCCTAATCTCCAGGAGCAGTTCATGGAGTACTCTGAGGATCCCTATACTTTGATGGGGGTCATCAGAGATATGTTCAAGGAGAGGGCACGTATCGAAAGATACAATGTCCTCAACGAACTACTCTCGTGCAAAATGTCAGCAGGGAGCTCCGTGGGTCCTCATGTCCTGAAAATGAAGGGGCATCTCGATCATCTTAATAGACTGGGTCTTAAGATTGAAAACGAGATGGCAGCAGATGTGGTTCTGCGTTCCCTTCCTCGTGCATATGGTGGGTTCGTCATGAACTATCACATGCACGATATGGACAAGACCATCTCAGAGTTGCACAACATGCTGGTGACTGCTGAAAAGAACGTAAGGGATCAGGGATCCAAGGACGTTCTGATGGTTTGACAGGGAAACTGTGAAAGGCAAGGGGAAGGCCCCTATGCACTTGGCAGGAAAGATGAGAATTACGAAGCGTCCTAACCCTCCTAGGACCGGAGAGTCCTCAAGGAAAGGGAAGGAGATCGAGAATGTCTGCTTCTACTGTCATCAGCCTGGTCATTGGAAGAAAGATTGCAGAAAGTTTCTGGATGATCTGAAGAAGGGCAGTGGGACTGCGCCTTCGTCAGGTATTTACTTTATAGAGCTTAAT
This sequence comes from Erodium maritimum, assembly GCA_963921825.1. Lineage (NCBI taxonomy): Eukaryota > Viridiplantae > Streptophyta > Magnoliopsida > Geraniales > Geraniaceae > Erodium > Erodium maritimum. The sequence goes on from OY997592.1 coordinate 26,782,159, forward strand.
CTCGCTACTTCCAAAGATTCATGGGTATTGGATACCGGGGCAGAATCTCACATTTGCACTAATGTGCAGTGGCTGGAAGATAGCAGGAGATTGAAGAAGGACGAGGTGGACCTCAGAGTGGGCAACACGACCAAAGTTGTGGCGACTGCTGTAGGAACCATTAGTCTTCTTTTGCCAAGTGGGCTAGTTTTTGTTTTAAAAGATGTATATTGTGTACCTATCTTCAGTAGGAATCTTGTATCTATTTCTTTGTTGGACAAGGAAGGATACAATTTTGATGTTGGAAATGGAATTTTCAATATTTTACGCAATGATATATTCTATGCTAGTGCCAAAATGGTTGGAGGATTGTACGTATTGGATACGGATAACAATGCCTCATGCTCTATATTTAATGTAAATACCAAGAGGTCTAAGACCGAGGACTTAGACCAGACTCTGTTATGGCACTGTCGTTTGGGCCACATTAACAAGAAACGCGTATCAACACTTCATAAGTGCGGACTTCTTAGTCCATTCGAATTCCATTCGATTGATAGATGCGAATCGTGTTTAATGGGCAAACTGACTAGAGCGCCCTTCATCGGTCGCGGTGAAAGGGCGGGTGACTTGTTGGGGCTTATACACTCGGATGTGTGTGGACCAATGTGTGCACTTGCCAGGAGTGGTTTTAGCTACTTCATCACTTTTACTGACGATTTCAGTAGATTTGGTTATGTCTATTTGATGAGACATAAGTCTGAGGCCTTTGATAAATTCAAAGAGTACAAGACTGAAGTAGAAAACCAGCTCGGGAAAAGTATTAAGGCTCTTCGATCGAATCGAGGAGGAGAATACTTAACTACAGAGTTTTTAGATCATCTAACAGAAAGTGGGATCCTATCGGAATGAACTCCTCCAGGAACACCACAGTTGAATGGTGTGTCCGAACGGATGAATCGGACCCTATTGGATATGGTCCGGTCCATGATCAGTGGGACTGATCTCCCAATCTCTTTCTGGGGTTTTGCTCTGGAGACGGCCGCATTCATTTTGAATAGGGCTCCTACAAAGGCTGTGGAAGGGACACCATTTGAGAAATGGCACGGGAGGAAGCCCGTTTTGTCCTTCCTTAAGATCTGAGGTTGCGAGGCTTATGTAAAGCGACTAGTTCACAGCAAGCTCGAACCAAGATCTGATAAATGCACCTTTGTGGGATATCCCAAAGAAACAAAGGGATATTACTTCTACAAACCCAGCGAGAACAAGGTGTTCGTCGCTCGGGGTGAGGTCTTTATGGAAAAGGAATTTATTTCCAAAGACGTCAGTGGGAGAGCCGTACATCTCGAAGAGATTCAGGATGGTATGGGTGCCTCAGAGCCACTGGACAACCCAGTAGAGGAGCCTGAAGTGGTTGTAGAGCAAAGACCGGTTTCTGCAATGATTCCTGAGGGTCCAAGGCGATCTGAAAGGGTTAGTCGTCCACCTCCGAGATATGGCTTCTTTGTGTCTGGGGGTGACGGTGAACTTATGGTGGATCACGATGATCCAGCCACGTTTCAGGAAGCCATGGACGGGCCCGACTCCGAGTTATGGCTGGGTGCCATGAGGGAAGAAATGCAGTCCATGTCGGATAACCAAGTCTGGGAACTGGTTGATCCCATCGATGGTGTGAGAACCATTGGATGCAAATGGATCTTCAAGGTGAAGATGGACATGGATGGCAACCCTCAGACCTATAAAGCTCGACTGGTGGCGAAAGGTTATAGACAAGTCCAAGGGATTGACTATGAACAAACCTTCTCCCCAGTGGCTATGGTCAAATCTATCCGTATTCTTCTTGCCATAACTGCGTATCATGATTACGAGATAGGGCAAGTGGGAGATTGTTAGCCTCGGTGCCCGTAGTCCGATCATAAATGTCCAATTGTAATTATCATTGTTGGCAATATAAATAAAGCGGTTTTTATATTACTTAAGTGTTGGAGTAATATGTCGTTTGTGTTTCCGATCTATGCCCACCATGCGAATAGAACCATATATCAGGATGGATCACACTCGATGAGGTCCCTAGTCAATAGTCTTCGCTGGAAGCGACTAGTATGAGATATGACTCTTGATGGCTTAAGTTCTATTAGCCATAGGAAAGGGTTCCGGAGTCTGATCATAAACATCATGTGGGACATGATGTTGGACGACCCGACCTGAATATGTTCCATAGATTAAGTCATAAACATGTTCAGAGTCGTAGCTTGTTTAGGTATCCTTAGACCGAGGAGTCTATATGATTGCTATGCAGTAAACAACCAAGTTTGACCTGAAAGCCCAACGTTGCACCGTGACTGGGCTTCCATAACGGCCAGGATTGGCTTGGGGAATGACTGCATGAGTGACATGATAGACGGCTAAGGGATTTATCCCTCATACTACGGTATGGGAAAGATATCTGGTTCACGGCCGCTTGATCGAGATTGACTGACAGGAAAGCATGGTCATGCACATGATACTGGGTATCATAAGGTCAGTCATCTCACATATCAAGGAACATGGATTGAGGATAATAAGGATGACGACTCTATGCCTTATCTCAATCCGGATATCGGTGATAAAAGGGATAATGACAAGGACGGCTGAAAGGTCAGAATCGACAGGGTGCGATTCGTTATGCAGGGTCGGGCAATACTGAGTTTCGTCAGTCGCCACTTTGGTAAGATCAAGTAAAATGGGATTTTACGTTGATCTTACTGACATGCATATACCTAAGGGTCACATCGACAGTTTGATACTCGATAAGAACATGACGAACCTGAGTTGGAGGGATTTGTGGCGGGGATCGCCATAGTGGACCGGCTAGTATATTGGGCTCGGCATGGGCTCTCTTGGAGAGGCCCATGGCCGGCCCATATAGGCTAGGCCCAACAAGGACTCAAGTCATTAGATGACTATTAGTCTTGTTGACCAAAATTGGGTGGGACCCAATTTCCACTAAACTAATAAACTAGGTTGTTTATTAGTTCCACCTAGCATCTTGGCATGGACACTTGTCTCAAGTAGAGAGCTAAGTGTTTCCACTTAACTAAGCATGCAAGATAGGTTGGATATAACAACATGCAAGTGTAGAGAATGAGAGAGCTCTTCTTCTTCTTCTTCTTCTTCTTCTTCTTCTTCTTCTTCTTCTTCTTCTTCTTCTTCTTCTTCTTCTTCTTCTTCTTCTTCTTCTTCTTCTTCTTCTTCTTCTTCTTCTTCTTCTTCTTCTTCTTCTTCTACCCTTGGCCGAAACCCCCTCAAAGCTCCATAGGTTGTTTTTTCATGTTCTTGAGTCATCACACTCAAGAACTACGTTGGCTTTGATTCCATCTCGGATACGTAGGCGTCCAAAGGACTCAAGCCGAAGCATAGTTGGTGTTATTCTTCCATCTTCACCACCAAAACTACAAGGTGATGTTCTTGTAACCTTGCTGAATTTTCAGCTTTGTTCTTCATATTTGGTAGAGTTTATTTTGCTTGATTCGTGGTTAATTTCCGCTGCAAATTCTTGTTTTCTTGTCCACGACATCAAGTTCCAACAACCCATCCAGCCCGGCGGACCTATTTTGCGACAACACGGTGGCCATTGCTCAAGTTAAAGAGCCCAGATCGCATAACAAATCCAAACATGTACTACGGCGATATCACCTAATCAGAGAGATTCAGAACAGAGGTGATGTGAAGATCACGTATATTGCAACGGATGATAATATAGCCGACCCATTGACCAAGGCGCTTTCGTTACCCAAGCACGAAAGACATGTAAGGTCAATGGGATTAGATTGGAGTTTAGATTGGAGCTAGGGCAAGTGGGAGATTGTTAGCATTTATGCCCGTAGCCCAATCGTAAATGTCCAAATGTAAATATCATCGTTGGCAATACAATAAAGCGGCTTATGATATTACTTAAGTGTTGAAGTAATATGTCGTATGTGTTTCCGATCTATGCCCACTATGCGAATAGAACCATAGATCAGGATGGATCACACTCGACGGGTCCCTAGTCAATAGTCTTCGCTAGAAGCGACTAGTATGAAAGATGAGTCTTGATGGCTTACGTTCTATTGGCCATAGGAAAGGTTTCCGGAGTCTGATCATAAACATCATGTGTGGGACATGATGTTGGACGAACCGACCTGAATATGTTCCATAGATTAAGTCATGAACATGTTCAGAGTCGTTGCTTGTCAGGTATCCTTAGACCGACGAGTCTATATGATTGCTATGCAGTAAACAACCAAGTTTGACCTGAAGGCCCAACGTTGCACCGTGACTGGGCTTCCATAACGGCCAGGATTGGCTTGGGGAATGACTGCATGAGTGACATGATAGGCGGCTAAGGGATGTATCCATCATATTGCGGTATGGGAAAGATATCTAGTTCACGGCCGCTTGATCGAGAGTGACTGACGGGAAAAGCATGGCCATGCGCATGATATGGAATATCATAAGGGTCAGTCATCTCATATATCAAGGAACAGTGATTGAGGATAAGAAGGATGACGGCTCTATGCCTTATCTCAATCAGGATATCAGTGATAAGGGATAATGACAAGGACGGCTGAAAGGTTAAAATCGAAAAGGGGCGATTCGTTATGCAGGGTCGGGCGATACTGAGTCTCGTCAGTTGCCACATTAATAAGATCAAGTAAAATGGGATTTTACGTTGATCTTATCGACATGCATAGACCTAAGGGTCATACCGACAATACGATGCTCAATAAGAACATGACAAACTTGAGTTGGATGGAGACACGGCGGGGAGCGCCATAGTGGACCGGTAGCATATTGGGTTCGGCATGGACTCTCTTGTTGAGGCCCATGGCCGGCCCACATTGGCTAGGCCCAACAAGGACTCATGTCATTAGATGACTAATTAGTCTTGTTGACCAAAATTGGGTGGGACCCAATTTCCACTAAGCTAATAAACTTGGATAGTTTATTAGTTCCACCTTGCACCTAGACTTGGACACTTTTCTAGTGATGGAAACTAAGTGATTTGACTAAATGCACTTAACTCCACATGCAAGAGGGGTTGGAATATATAACATGCAAGTGTAGAGAAAGAGAGAGAACAACTTCTTCTTCTTCTCCTACCTTGGTCGAAAATCTCCTCCAAGCTTCAAAGTTGTTTGTGCATGTTCTTGAGTCATCAAACTCAAGAACTACGTTGGCTTTGATTCCATCTCGGATACGTAGGCGTCCAAGGGACTCAAGCCGAACCATAGTTGGTGTTATTCATCCTTTATCTCCACCAAAACCATAAGGTGATGTTCTTGAAACCTTGCTGAATTTTCAGCTTTGTTCTTCATATTTGGTAGTGTTAATTTGCTTGATTCGTGGTTAATTTCCGCTGCTATTCTTGTTTATCTTGTACACGACATCAAGTTCCAACATAAGGCCCACCACACCCATAGGACGGGGAGGTAGTAAGGTGTTGATAGTCGGGAGGTATCGGACATGACCCGCTTTTACTTGTCCGGTTGTGTTTATGTCACGCCCCAAATCCGGTTTTGACCGGACTCGAGACGTGAACTAAAACAATATTAAATACAAGTGAAACTTTAAAAGAAATAAATCTCCAATAACATTTTTAAAGTATCAAATCTGACGATACGAGTCCTCAGCTCGAAAATCCAGTAATAACCAAAATGTTTCGTGCAAAAAATAGAATGTACGTCTCTAGACCACACTAGCCTTATACCCTCGCTAGCTCTCAGGCTCCGAGAATCCCGCTAGACCAACTCCCGCTCAAAACCTGTGGAACAACAAATTAAAGGGGCGAGCTTTCGCTCAGTAGGAAAAGTAGTTAAAATAATGAGTATCCGCTCACCACCACGAGTAACCGTCCACTTAGGGCATACTAGTAAGTGTTGGTTTTTGTGCCCTAAGACAATCGTGATCATGGACGGAATTATCATTTCATTAGTACATCGGCACTACTATTATCATTTGCGAAATGTTAATAGTGTGAATAATACTCTTTCTTAAGATCATCGGGTTGAGGACCTGATAGTAATACTTCTAGAAGTAATAGAGTATTATTTACTTGATCCCTGGTCTTACTGATATACTAAGACTAGTATGATGTTGGCTGATGATCACGTTTTACTGATCATACATATTGGATATGAAGTCAAATCATATATGTCATTTAGGGAAATGGCATTAGATGACCCACTATGAGAATACTACATAGGAACTGTCATGAGTTTTTCTCAGTACCGTAATATGACTTAAGTCCTCTGACCTTATAGTCATCATGATTTCTACATAGGTTACTGTGTGCTTTGACACAGTTAAACGTTGTGTTTAACTGGGCAATTATAAAGGCTGTGATTGGGTGCGTAAGTGTCTATGTGAGAGATATGGTTAACTGATAAGGGATCTGTCACTCATATAAATATGATAGATATCGTTTGGGCCCCTTGATAAGTGGGACAGCAAGAAAAAGCATGGCCATACGAATTGATAAAGAGTTATCACTGGCAGTCTACTTAAGATCAAGAAACAACGATCGAGTAAAATAAGGATGACGACCATATGCCTTATTCGATCGAGATATCGTTGACAGAAGGGTTAGCATATTAGCGGGTAAATATTAAGTCGGATTAACGATCATCATAAACGTTTGGGTAGTCATAATGCCTTGCTAGAGGCCAACTATGACATGTGGACGAAACGAGGATTTCGGGCCCACTGCCAACACGTGTTATGAGCCTACAGAGTCGCACACAACAACGAGCCCAAAATCGAATTGGACTTTTGAAGTCCCTCAAGTGAATAAAATAATATATTATATATGATATAATATTTATTTATTCATTAACTCGTCTTTCGAATTACCAATATAATAAAGATTATGTTGGGCAATTAAAATGCAAAATGACTCTTGAATTTTTGAAATTCAAAGAGGGTATTTTTGCATGAACACTACTCTTAAAATAAGACACTTGTCATAAAAGAAAGTGCAAGAGTTGGACTTGCTTGAAATGACATAGTGGAGTCATGCAAAGCCTTAGAAGGCCACTTGTCATATTTGGAAGTCCAAGTGTTGGGTTTTTCTAAATAAAATAACGTGGTCTTGTTGGGAGATATATGCATGCAAGAGAGAAAAGAAAAATCATATTTTTCATTGTGTCGAGAATGGTTCTCAAAGGGTAGAGAGAGAAACGAGTTAGAGAGAAAGAGAGGAAGAAGTGTTCTTCCTTTGTGCTAGCACACAAGCGATTTGGGATATCTTGTTGGTGTGGATACCGGTAGAGGACGGATCCTTTTGGAAACGTCTCAACTCACACTTAGTCCACCAAATCCATTTGATTCGGGTGTTGTTTGTTTGTAAGAAGAAGAGAAAAATCTGCCCAGATTTTTCTGTCCAGAATCTGTCCGACCAGCCACTGTAAAGAGTCCGATCGGAGGTTCATCCAAGGTCCGATCTTGTTGATTTTTCGAGTGAGTGTTCTACACATATTGCTCTTCAATCTGACCGAAGGGATTTGGATTCCAACGGTTCGTTACTGAGATATATGAGCTGAAAGTTGGTCCCTGTCTCGAACCAAGCTGAAAATTGAAAGAGGTAATCTCTCATTTAATTTTTGTTTGTCGATTTACTAGGAATTACATGGATCCTGAGGCTATTCTAGGGAAAAATTTCTAATTTCCGCTGCATTTTGCTCCCTAGAATTCCAACAGTGGTATCAGAGCCTCTTGTAATTCGTTTAAACCGACCATGCATGCTTGGTTGTTGTATGTGCTTTCGGGTTTAAGAGGTTTTTGTTGTTGCATGTTGATGCATGTTTGATTGTAGGCCGAATTTGCATGATTTAGGCATGTTGGATAATAGGATTATACAACATGTGTTATAGTTGTGAACTATGATTATGCAAATTAGTTTTTCTAATGGGGTGCACGGTTATGAACCGTGAAAATAATCTATTGTGAATGGATAACTGATTTCATAATATGATTATGGAATGTTGAAGGTGCTAGTAGCACGCATGCATGAGTACTAGTAGCATATTTTGCAAGTGCTAGTAGCATGCATGCATAAGTGCTAGTATCATCCTAGTTCAAGTGATGATAACATCCTTTTGGGGGCACTAATACTTTGTAATACTATGTTTTGAACATATGGTTTAATTCACAATATGATTGTGATTTGTTAATGGAATTGTGGTTAGTCGAGTTGTTTTAAAACAAGTTCGAATATCATAAAATCCAATGGTTGGATTAATTCCAATGAGGTTTTTCTTTGGCAATTCAAATGCCTTAGTGAAAAATTCTCCGAACCCCTTCACCCCGTTAGAGGCGCTACAATTATCATTGAGTAAATTGTTTACTCGAAGGTGTGTTAATTTGTTTCTTATGATATGTTGATATTGTATGTGTGTTTCTTGATGCATGGTGCATAGCATAGCCCATCCCAACCAATTTGCTTACTTTAATTTTATTTGGGTTTGTAATTTAAATACGGCCTGCGTGTCGTTATTTTTATTGTAATAAGTTCTTTGTAACAAGAGAAGCCCAAGACGGTGTTTTTCAAGAGAAGCAATTTTTGAATGAAGGTCAAAAAAGAAAGTGGGAGGTGTAACAAGATGAAGAGTTCTCTTGAAGGCTTGTTTTTGTTTCACCCCTAGGATTGACCTTTGGTCTTCATATAGGCTTATGAAGACCAACTTAGTAATGGGCTTTGCTATGACACATTTACTTTTATGCTTATGCATGGTATTGCATGACTTATTTATTGTTAAAGTGCTTAGACCGTTTGTATGTGATACAACGAACCTTTTGTATATGATACAATAAGGAAAAATCAACCCTGAACTAAATATTAAGTCGGCGAGATGCCTTCCATATTGGTCCACTTGTCGAACCTTAGACCTATGTGTAGGTTACGCCAAAGCGTGGTGCACATAGTCCTCTAAGCTAGATGGGATGGATTAAGCACTTGTCCAACCTTATAACGTTGTGTGTAGGTTATGCCAAAGCGTGGTGCACACAATTGTCTGAAGTTAGATGTATCAAACCTTAAATTGCTATGTGTAGGTTACGCCAAAGCGTGGTGCACATAGTCGTTTAAGTTTGATAGCATGGAGTGAACTCTTGGTTGCTATGTGTAGGTTACGCCAAAGCGTGGTGCACATAGTAGTCGAGGTTGCATATCCGGATATGGTCGTACTTTTCTAGGTTATCAAAATAGTTTTGGACCTAGGGCATCAGATAGAATATGTGCCAACACATATGATGTGTTTATTCTATCCAAGAGTTGCATAGTGATGCAATTGGTAAAGAGTTACCTACCTAATTAATTCTACTTGGGGCGATTAAGCCAAAGCTTACTCCAAGTGGAATTCAATATGAATCTTGGCTTTTAGTGTATCTTGAAGATACAACCAAGGGTTGATTGTTATATCCGTATTAATGACTTTGCATATCTATCTGTTGTAGATCATGTCTTCAAAAAATTCACATAGTTTATCGTTACGATCGATCCTTGAGATGGATAAGCTCAATGGGACAAATTTTCTGGATTGGGCCAGAAGCCTGAGAATTTTTCTCAGGCAGGAAAGAAAAGATTATATCCTAGATGCGCCAGTTCTTGAGGAACCAGCCTCGAATGCTTCGAAATCCATTAGAGATGGTTGGACCAAGCATTTTAATGACTCTGTTGATGTCACTTGTATAATGCTTGGTTCCATGGAGGGTGATCTCCAGAAGCAAATGATTGAGGAGGATGCGTATGACATGATGGTTCAACTCAAGGAAATGTTCCAAGAGAAGGCTAGGATTGAAAGGTTCAATACTGTCAAGAACCTCATGTCATGCAAGATGCCTGCTGGGAAGGGTGTTAGCCCTCATGTGCTTAAGATGAAGGTTTCTATTGAGCATCTTGAGAGACTCGGTTTCAAGTTAGAACCGGAGTTGGCTACAGATATTCTCCTCCAGTCACTTCCTGATGAATTTCATGGTTTCATTATGAACTTATATATGCATAACATGGTCAAGATCATCTCAAAGTTGCATGTGATGCTTCAAACTGCTGAGAAGAACATCCAAGGTAATACCAAGGATGTGTTGATGGTTAAGAGAGGAACCGAGTACAAAAGGAAAGGGGTAGGGAAAGGAAAGGGTCTTGTGGCTCCTATGGGTTTAAGGCCCATGTCAAAGCCTAGGCCCAAGTACACTCAATTTCTAACCCCAAATGACTCGGTTTGCCATTACTGCAATGACGCTGGTCATTGGAAGAGGAACTGCAAGAAATATAAAGATAATTTGAAGAAGAACAAGGGTAGTGTACCCAGCTCTTCAGGTATCATGTTATAGAAATAAATGCATCTACTTTTGATTCATGGATATTGGATCTGAATCCCACATTTGTATAAATGTGCAGGGACTCAAAAGTAGGAGGGCATTGAAGGAAGGCGTGATGGACCTACGAGTTGGGGATGACCACGGCGTCATTGCCTTAGCTGTGGGGACATACAAGTTGGCCTTGCCTAGTGGGCTTGTTTTGCATTTTGAACAATGTTATCATGTACCTACGTTTTGTAGGAGTATCGTCTCCATTTCGTGTTTGGACAAAGAAGACTATAAGTTTGCTATTGAGAATAGTAATTTTAGTCTTTCTCATGATAACGTTCATCATGCAAATGCTTCTCGAGTTAGAGTTCTTTATGTTTTGAACATAGAAGACTCTAATGAGAAGTCCCTCTATAACAATGATACAAGAGGGTTTAAGTCTGATGAGACAAACCCTATATTCCTCTAGCACTGTCGCTTGATTCATGTAAATAAGAAACGCATATCAAAACTCCAATTCCATGGACTTTTGGATTCTTTTATGAATCATTTGAAACGTGCAAATCTTATTTAATGGACAAGATGACAAAGACACCTTTTTCTGAAACGGTGAGAGAGCTAGTGGCTTATTGGGGATTATACATTCGGATGTTTGTGGTCCAATAAGTACAACTGCTAGAGGAGGATTTGGGTACTTCATAACAAATCGGAATTTTTGGAAGGTTCAAAATTTTCAAGAATGAAGTACAAAATCAACTTGGTCAAAATATTAAGGCACTACGATATGATCGAAGTGGTGAATATTTGAGCCAAGAATTCGTAGATCATCTGAAATTTTGTGGGATCATTTCTCAACCAACTCCCCAAGAACACCATTATGGAATGGTGTGTTTGAATGGAGGAATCGAACCCTATTAGATATGGTTCGGTCTATGATGCATAACATTGATCTCCTAATCTCATTTTGAGGATATGCTCTGGAAACTACTACATTCGTTTTTAACATAGTACCATCAAAGGCAGTAGATAAGACACCATATGAGATATGGACAAGAAAGGTTCCTAGTTTGTCTTTTCTAAAGATTTGTGTAAGAACCGCTCTCGGTCAACGCCAGTCAAATCGGTGGAAAAAAAAATTAAAATTTTGGGACAGACACCTAAATGAACCTAAAATTGACCCCGAGGGTCATATCGGACTTAAGTTGACCCCGATATCGACCAAAGTGAGTTCTGGGGGACTCAGGGCAACTTTTTGACCAATTTGGGAAAGGTCGACTTTTTGCCGGAAAAGAAAAAGAAAGGAGAATGGTAGTTTTGTAAATAAGGGGTGGTTGTGATAGTTTTGAACAAAACAAAAAGTCATGGCAAGAAGAGTGTTCGACCAAATCAAAGAAAAGGGGAGGAGAGAAAAAAAATAGAGAAAAGAAGAGAGAAGGAGGAAAGGAAAAAGGAAAAGAAAAAGGGTGGGGTTTTGTTGATTTCCCCGACGATCTGACCGACCGATCGACTCAACGATTGTGGATTCGAACTCCCCTCGTCATTTCCTACGGTGAGAACCCATTCTTTTCTCGTTTTGGTACGTTTGAATTTTAGGTTTTGAGTTTAAACGGTTTGATTAAGGTTGGGTTTTGTTTAAGATTGGTTTAAAGATGAATGGTTGAGGTTTGGGGTGCGTTAGGAACATTTTGGGGCGAAAAGGAAATTTTCCCATTATGGCCGTGTGGGGCCCACTTGCCCAGGCCTCGGGTTTTTCGTGTTCGGGTGGTTTTGGACGATCCCCGAATCGATAATTCACACCCGGAACGAATTATGGGATTAAATTGTGGAAATTGGAAATTTCGGGTTTAGAAACTTTAAACGCGACTTAAATCGCTCGGAAGTTGGAAATTGATTCCGTCGATTGCGTTGGAACACTTGAATTATTTTAGGATCGTAGAAACGAAAACGGGAATTTTTGGAGCCCCGGAAGGGCGTTTTCCAATCCCGGGCAGATTCGCCGAGCCGGGCGAATCTGGCCTTTTCGGGCCCATTATTGACAATGTCGAGTAATCGGGAAGTTTGGGAGTGATCGACATTGTCGGGGTTGCATTTGGGCGTCTAATTCTTTAAAGTTCAGCTTTGCCTGCAAACTTAAAAAGTGTTTTAATTGTGATACGTGAACGTATCGAAAAATAGAAATGCATCTGACACTTAGTAGTGTCGTAGGATAAGTGAACTTATCGAACAATAGAAATACTGGTGGCTTTTGGTTGTGCCCGGAGGTTGATTGAATTGTTTTTGTGCCTTTGGGGTGTTGAACTCGTATGTTACTGGTTGTGTGTCGTGGGTGGCCATGTGTGCCTTTGGGGTGTTGAACTCGTATTTTACTAGTTGTGTGTCGTGGGTGGCCATGTGTGGCTGAGGGGTGTTGAACCCGTATTTTTACTGTTTGTGGGTCGTGGGTGGCCGTGTGTGCCTGTGGGGTGTTGAAACCGTATGTTACGGTTTGTGTGTCGTGGGTGGCCATGTGTGCCTGTGGGGTGTTGAACCCGTATGTTATTGTTTGTGTTTGTGGGTGGCCATGAGTGCCCGTGGGGAGTTGAGCCCGTATTTTGGTTGACTGACGTGCCGAGTGGTAGTTAGTCGTGTCGTCGTATCCTTTTCCTTTCCTTTGTGGGGGATTGTGTGTCATTTGGTTGTGACTGTGATTGTTCTGGTGGTACTATTGAGCTATGCCCGATGGGTGTGTCGTACCCTCCGATGCACGGTCGGTAAAGAGCAGAGGGATGTGTTCCCCGTAGGTGAGTAGCACCTTCCGGCGCGTGATCGGTAAAGTGCTAAGGTTAGAGCTGTGTCCGAGGGGTGTGTCGTACTCTCCAATGCGTGGTCGGTAAAGAGCAGAGGGATGTGTTCCCCGTAGGTGAGTAGCACCTTCCGGCGCGTGATTGGTAAAGTGGTAAGGTTAGAGCTGTGCCCGAGAGGTGTGTCGTACTCTCCAATGCGTGGTTGGTAAAGAGCAGAGGGATTTGTTCCCCGTAGGTGAGTAGCACCTTCCGGCGCGTGATCGGTAAAGTGCTAAGGTTAGAGCTGTGCCCGAGGGGTGTGTCGTACTCTCCAATGCGTGGTCGGTAAAGAGCAGAGGGCTGTGGTCCCCGTAGGTGAGTAGCACCTTCCGGCGCGTGACCGGTAAAGTGCTGAGGCTTGTGGTTGTGGTTTGCGTGATTTTGATCACTGCTGCGTTGTGTTCTTTGAGGTCGTCATTACGGTGTCGGGTCTACATTACGTGTGCGGGTGTTTAGTTTGGTTGGAGAAAGTAACAGTTTTCGTGTGATAGTCGGGTTATTTGAGTTTGGGGATAGTAGTCCCCGGTGTTTTGTTTGTTGTTGGTGTTTCCGGTATTTCTGCTAGTATGCCGTAGTAAGTCTGGTATCCGTGGTGGTGAGTGAACGCTCACCCCTAGCTGCTTTTCCTACATATGCTGGTCGCGAGGCGGACTAGGGGAACTCTCGAAGCTTGAAGAGCTGGGAGCGGGAGTCCGGGTTTCTTCTTGGGAGTTTAGCGACGTACGCTTTGGTTGTTTTTGTCCGCTTGTTTTTGACGTACTTTCAGTTGTAAAATATTGTTTTTGATTAACTTAAAATGGACATTTTAAGCGGTTTATTAAAATATTTGAATATTGTTTTATTGTTTCACCGTTCGCGTTCCGGGTTCGGTTCTACCGAACTTGGGGCGTGACAGTTTGGTATCAGAGCTTGAGGTTTCGCACCTCGGACTGTACATCAATTAGGTGGGGAGAGTTGAGTCTTTGAAAGTCCGGTCGTGCGTGGGTTGCGCCAGTTTGACATGAGTCCAGTCGAAAACCGTGTGTAGACCCGTAGTGACATGAGTCCTGTTTGTTGTTGTATGTATGTGCAGTACGGTTATTACTGCATACTGATTGTGTGTTGATGCGTGAAACGTTTTTAAGCTGTCGCGACTCGACTCAGGGGCGCCCCTGTGGTCGAACGTGACGGTGCTGATATGAAGTGGGGACAATTTAGTTGGGGGACGCCTGGACCGGGTTGTAACTACGTGATGTCAAAAATGAGATTTTATGATGAAAAGGAGAAAGTTTTAAAGTTGGTTGGCCCGGTGGGCCTGTGTTTAAAAATTGGTTGGCCCTGTGGGCGTGTGTTTAAATTGGTTGGCCCGGTGGGCGTGTTTTGAAATTGGTTGGCCTTGTCAGCTTGTGATTGAAGTTGGGTGACTTAAATTTGTCTGTGAATTGTTGTGCGTGTGTTTGTTAAATTGGTAATTGAGCGTGTGTGGCCCTTAAGGTTAATTTTAGGTTAAAAAGGGGTAAAGATCGAGTCTGAAACGAATTTGGAAAAGAGGCATGCGCGAGCGTCACGGACCCTATCACGGATCCGTGACGGATCAGAGCGTTTTGGCGAATTTTGGGCCTTCGTCACGGCTCCGTGACCCCAACCGTGACGGGGTTTGTCACGGATACGTGATTTCCTGCCTTGTTCCACCGTCTTGATTTTGCAGTTTGTGTGTTGGTTTTGCGTGGCTGTGTTCATGATTGTGTTGGTTGTAGAGGTCGTAAGTTCGGTGTTGAAGGGTGAGGTCTTTGGTTCAAGACTCATCAGTAACCTACGGTAGTGATACATCGCCTCGATGTGAGAGTCTCACCACGGAGAGGGGTTAGTGTTGATGCGCTGCGGCGCCATACGAACTAGGTTTCCCCTATGTGAACGGGTGTTCGAGGTTTCCCTCGCGTGAACGGGTGGTTTGAGGTTTCCTTCACGTGAGTGGGTTATTTGAGGTTTCCTTACGTGATCGGGTAATTGGGGTATTGAGGTTGTGAGCAATAGTGGTTTGCTGAGTTGAGAACATGATCCCCGTTTGAGGTTTCCCTACGTGATCGGGTAATTGGGGTATTGAGGTTGTGAGCAATAGTGGTTTGCTGAGTTGAGAACATGATCCTCGTTTGAGGTTTCCCTACGTGATCGGGTGATTAGGGTATTGAGGTTGTGAGCAATAGTGGCTTGCGGAGTTGAGAATATGATCCCCATTCGAGGTTTCCCTTACGTGAGCGAGTATTTGAGGCATTGATAGCGTGAGCAGTGTGACGTTTTGGTATCAGGTTTTGAGGTAGTGGTTTGCTCTGGTTAGATTGGTAAGTCGTTAGTGCTTTACTAGTATGCCATAATCGAACGGGTGTTCGTGGAGGTGAGCAGAACGTTCATCCCCTTTACTACTTTTCCCGCAGGGGACAAGTAGCGAATACTGGTTTGGTTGCGGAAAGTTATAAGTAAATGCATAGAGAATCGTGTGAGGGTTGTGCTGTACCTTATCGGTGTGACTAATGGAGTGGTTGTTCGGCCCTTGATTTGGGCGTCATTTTTATTGGATACCGGGGCGTCACAATCGTTTGCTTCGTCGAGTTGTGCTGAGATGTTGGGGCTGAGTTTAGAGCCGTTGAGTCCACCCCTGCGTCTGGACACGCCGGTTGGTGGTGATGTGGTGTTGACTAGGGTATGTCGTGCCTGCGAAGTTAGAGAAGCGAACTGATACAGGAGGTTCGAGAGAGTGCTCAAGAGCCCTGATGCTGGATCGAGTCCTCACCCCGTGGATTCGGGTATGTTCGGAGTTGGTGGGTACGACGGCGGTAGTGGAGCGAGGTCTTAGAGAGACTGCGAGGGTCCGTGAGGTTCGGCAGCGACTGAGCTTGTGCGTGTATCCGTGGGAAGGATACTTACGAAATGACAGCCTTTGACGTGATCCTAACAATGGATTGGCTGGCGAAGTACCGAGCAAATATCGATTGTTACAGGCGACGAGTGACGGTGTCAACAGGCAACACGAAAGTTTGGTGTATTCTGGGCAGTAGGAGTGGAGTTCTCTTGTCGCCTTGTCCGCAGTGGAGGAAGTATCGGCCGTGCAGAGCCGAGAGTTACCGCGAGTGGTATGCGATTTCCCCGAGGTCTTTCCTGAGGAGTTGAGCGGGTAGCCACCAGTTCGTGAGGTGGAGTTCGGGATTGACCTGATGCCGGGAACGACAGCGACATCGATGGCGCCTTACAGGTTCGCGCCAACAGAGTTGACCGAGCTGAAGCGTCAGCTCGAGGAGCTTCGGGAGAAGGGTTTTATCCGTCCGAGTACATCGCCGTGGGGAGCACCAACACTCTTCGTGAAGAAGAAGAGTGGAGAGCTTCGGATGTGTATAGACTACCGGAAGCTAAACCGGGTTACGGTGAAGAACCGATACCCGATGCCGAGAACTAACGACTTGTTCGAATAGTTGAGAGGGTCGACATGCTTCTCGAAGATCGATCTGCGATCCGGATATTACCAGTTGCGAGTCCGGGAGGAGGACGTTGCAAAGACTGCATTCCGGACACGCTATGGGCATTACGAGTTCTTGGTGATGCCATTTGGACTGACGAACGCACCTACAGCGTTCATGGATCGGATGAACAGTATATTCCGGCCGTTCTTAGATCAATTTGTGGTGGTGTTTGTAGATGACATCTTGATCTACTCGCGGAACGAGGCGGCACATGAGGAGCATCTGAGGGGTGTTCTGACCCTGTTGCGCACACATCAGCTATACGCCAATCGGGAGAAGTGCGCGTTTTGACTCGCTGAGGTGAGATTCCTCGGTCACATTGTATCCCGTGACGGTATACTGGTCGATCCGGCGAAGATCGACGCGGTTTCGAAGTCGGCACGGCCCACGAGCGTCTTCGAGATCCGCAGCTTCTTGGGGTTGGCAGGATATTATCGGCGATTCGTCCAGGACTTTGCGCGACTAGCCGCGCCTGTGACTCTTTTGACGCGCAAGGGAGTCGGATTTGTGTGGACAGAGGAGTGTGGACCTGCGTTCACGGAGCTGAAGACTCGTCTGACTACCGCTCCAGTGTTGATAGTGCCAGAGCGAGGGGTCGGGTATGAGGTCTACTTTGACGCGTCCGGGGAAGGACTGGGCTGTGTACTGATGCAGTTGGGTAGAGTTGTTGCTTATGGCTCTAGGCAGTTGAAGACACACGAGCACAACTATCCTACCCATGACTTGGAACTAGA
Organism: Erodium maritimum; assembly: GCA_963921825.1. Lineage (NCBI taxonomy): Eukaryota > Viridiplantae > Streptophyta > Magnoliopsida > Geraniales > Geraniaceae > Erodium > Erodium maritimum. The sequence continues at coordinate 26,799,511 of OY997592.1, forward strand.
AGCAGTCGTGTTTGCGCTGAAGGGTTGTCGGTATTATCTATACGGCGAGCGATTTCAGGTGTTCTCGGATCACAAGAGCCTCAAGTACATCTTTTCCCAACGAGACCTGAACATGCGCCAGCGGTGATGGATGGAGCTACTTGAGGAGTACGACTTTGAGCTACACTACCATCCAGGTAAGGCGAGTGTGGTGGCCTACGCCCTGAGTAGGAAGTCGGTTTCGAGTCTTGTTAGCATATCAGTCCGAGAGTGGGACATGATGGGGGAACTGGGCACGTTCGGGCTTGAGCTAGGGGAGGTTACTGGTGGTGTGGCCATCTGCTTCTTGGTGGCTCAGCCCATCCTGCTTGGCCGGGGGACAGAGGCACAGTCGGTGGATGTCGAGACGACAGAGATCCGGGAGAGAGTTGCCGACGGTGTTGACGCCGAGGGCTGGGATCGTCGTGCTAATTGGGAGTTACGGTATCGCGGAGGTTTGTTCGTACCGCGTAACGGTGGAGGCGACGAGCTGCGAGAGTCGCATCATTCGCGTCTGACAGTGCACGTGGGTAGCACTAAGAGGAGCGCGACATTAGGCATCATATCTAGTGGAACGGGATGCGGAGAGCGGTTGCGGAATTAGTATCGCGGTGCCTCACTCGTCAGCAGGTGAGAGCCGAACAACAGCGTCCCGCTGGATTATTGCACCCACTGCGGGTTGCACAGTCGAAATCGGGGCACGTCACGATGGATTTCGTGAGCGGTTAGCCGAGTTCGCCTACAACAACAGCTTTCAGGCCAGTATCAGGATGGCACCGTTCGGAGCGTTGTATGGTAGGCCGTGTAGGTCGCCCGTGTGCGGGGCGAAAGTGAGGAATGAGGGTTTACTGTGTCTAGAACTGGACCGAGAGACAGCTGAGTCGGTCGTGCCGAGGCGTGAGCGGTTGAATACGGCGCAGAGTCGGCAGGAGCTATGCTGATAGACGGCGCCGACCTCTCGAGTCAGCAGTCGGTGACCATGTATCCCTGGAGGTGAGTCCGAAAGGTGGACTGGTGCGTTTCAACCGCGGCGGAGGCAGGTTAGCCCGCGGTGTATTGGGCCTTTCGAGGTCTTGAGTGGAGTTGGAGCAATTGCATACCGACTTGCACTGCCACCGCAGCTTGGGAATATCCACGTTTCCCAGTTACGGAAGTATATGCGGACCCCTCATACGTCTTTGAGTGGGCAGATGTCGAGGTAACGGGTGATGTCTCGTATAAGGAGAAACCGGTTTGGGAAATGGATCCACGGGAGCAGGTCCTGCGCGGAAAGGTTATACGCTTTGAACAGGTGCAGTGGCGGCACCACGAGGCTGAGTCGACTTGGGAGTGCGAGGACGTGGTTCGCGCGAAGTACCCCGATCTGTTCGACTCCTGAGGTACGTCTATTGTAAATTTCGCGGACGAAATTCCATTAAGGGGGGTAGATCGTATGAACCGCTCCCAGTCAACGCTAGTCAAATCGGCGGAAAAACAGAAAAATTTAAAATTTTGGGACAGACACCTAAATGAACCTAAAATTGACCCCGAGGGTCATATCGGACTTAAGTTGACCCCGATATCGACCAAAGTGAGTTCTGGGGAACTCAGGGAAACTTTTTGAACAATTTGGGAAAGGTTGACTTTTTACCGGAAAAGTCAACCAAGCGACGTTTTGGTCCGTTCGAGGCCCGTTTTTGATCCAAAAAGCTTATCCGTCGTTACAGTGGTCTTAGTTGGGCCGTTTCCTTGTAGCCCGTGAAATTTCATAATTTCTTGGAAAATGGGCCGTTCGGGGCCCGAGACGGCCGAATTTCGCGAATCTGACAGAAAAATATCTACCAAGATATTTTTCTAAGTGGTGGGACCCACTTGACACTTGTCACACATTTGGTGGTTGGTTTTTAAAATAAAGAAAAAGAAAGGAGAATGGTAGTTTTGTAAATAAGGGATGGTTGTGATAGTTTTGAACAAAACAAAAAGGCATGGCAAGAAGAGTGTTCGGCCAAATCAAAGAACAGGGGAGGAGAGAGAATAAAAATAGAGAAAAGAAGAGAGAAGGAGGAAAGGAAAAAGGAAAAGAAAAAGGGTGGGTTTTTGTTGATGTTCCCGACGATCCGACCGACTGATCGACTCAACGACTGCGGATTCGAACTCCCCTCGTCATTTCCTACGGTGAGAACCCATTCTTTTCTCGTTTTGGTACGTTTGAATTTTAGATTTTGAGTTTAAACGGTTTGATTAAGGTTGGGTTTTGTTTAAGATTGATTTAAAGATGAATGGTTGAGGTTTGGGGTTCGTTAGGAATGTTTTGGGGCGAAAAGGAAATTATCCCATTGTGGCCGTGTGGGGCCCACTTGCCCGAGCCTCGGGTTTTTCGTGTTCGGGTGGTTATGGGCGATCCCCGAATCGATAATTCATACCCGGAACGAATTATGGGATTAAATTGTGGAAATTAGAAATTTCGGGTTTAGAAACTTTAAACGCGACTTAAATCGCACGGAAGTCGGAAATTGATTCCGTCGATTGCGTTGGAACACTTGAATTATTTTAGGATCGTAGAAATGAAAACGGGAATTTTCGGAGCCCCGGAAGGGCGTTTTCCAATCCCGGGCAGATTCGCCGAGCCGGGCGAATCGGGCCTTTCCGGGCCCATTATTGACAATGTCGAGTAATCGGGAAGTTTGGGAGTGACCGACATTGTCGAGGTTGCATTTGGGCGTCTAATTCTTTAAAATTCAGCTTTGCCTACGAACTTAAAAAGTGTTTTAATTGTGTTCTTGTTAGATCGTGCCACCGACCGAGGAAAGGGGAGGCTAGGCGAGTGATCGCGAGCACGTCGGAGCTTGGGCGTGGAGTTTTGGGAAAGCGTTACGAGGTAGGGAAAAGTAGCCGGATCTCGGCCTTGACTAGGGAAAGTTAACAGTAGAAATGCATGTGACACCCAGTGGTGTCGTAGGATGAGTAAGTTTATCGAACACTAGAAATGCAGGCGACACTTAGTGGTGTCGTATGATACGTGAACGTATCGAAAAATAGAAATGCATCTGACACTTAGTAGTGTCGTAGGATAAGTGAACTTATCGAACAATAGAAATACTGGTGGCTTTTGGTTGTGCCCGGAGGTTGATTGAATTGTTTTTGTGCCTTTGGGGTGTTGAACCCGTATTTTACTATTTGTGTGTCGTGGGTGGCCATGTGTGGCTGAGGGGTGTTGAACCCGTATTTTTACTGTTTGTGGGTCGTGGGTGGCCGTGTGTGCCTGTGGGGTGTTGAAACCGTATGTTACGGTTTTTGTGTCGTGGGTGGCCATGTGTGCCCGTGGGGTGTTGAACCCATATGTTATTGTTTGTGTTTGTGGGTGGCCATGAGTGCCCGTGGGGAGTTGAGCTCGTATTTTGGTTGACTGACGTGCCGAGTGGTAGTTAGTCGTGTCGTCGTATCCTTTTCATTTCCTTTGTGGGGGATTGTGTGTCATTTGGTTGTGACTGTGATTGTTCTGGTGGTACTATTGAGCTATGCCCGATGGGTGTGTCGTACCCTCCGGTGCGCGGTCGGTAAAGAGCAGAGGGATGTGTTCCCCGTAGGTGAGTAGCACCTTCCGGCGCGTGATCGGTAAAGTGCTAAGGTTAGAGCTGTGCCCGAGGGGTGTGTCGTACTCTCCAATGCGTGGTCGGTAAAGAGCAGAGGGATGTGTTCCCCGTAGGTGAGTAGCACCTTCTGGCGCGTGATTGGTAAAGTGCTAAGGTTAGAGCTGTGCCCGAGGGGTGTGTCGTACTTGTTGGGTCTCGAGGTAGGGTTGGAGATGAACCAACTCACAGCGGAAAATTAATGAAAACGAAGAGACGATTAAAACCATGAAACAACTAACAAAGAATGGATTCACAAGAGAAAAATTCAGCACTGGTTCTTACCAAAACAAGAACACCAGGTAACGAATGATTGGCTTGAGTCTCCAAGACGCCTATGTATCCACATGGGAATCAAAGCCACGTAATTCTTCTCTTTGAGGACTCAAGAACACAAAAATGGAGGTGGGAGCTTGCCAAACCCGAAATTGCAAGGGAAGGGGGAGAGAAGTTGTGTTTCCTATTCTTGTCTTGTGTTTGTTATGTTGAAAAAAGATGACTTAAACATAACAAAACCCATACTTGTGCAACTAAAGGCATGGGACAAGCATGGTGACAAGTAAGGTGTAAATAGGACAAAGTATGGCAAGACAAGATTGGGTTAGGCGGTGAATCACCAACACCTTAATCCTTGTCTTGCTTACTTAGTACTAATTAATCAAGACTTGATTAATTAGTTCCATGCGCTTTGGTTGCATGGGCCTTTCATGAGCCTCTTGGAACAGGGCCCGTGGCCATTTCCAACGAGGTCCGTGATTCGCTCATCGCCTCCAAGCCTTCCATACCGGAAATGTCCAACATTATCCGACACGATCAATCCCAAGACTCCAAGCCTTGTCTCGATCCGTAAAGTCCTATTCACTTACGGGCACATGACCCAAAACCCAGTTTGTGTCATGTCCCGAGACAACCCCCTTTTGGCCATTCTCCATAAATGTGTCAATGAGTTTCATCCTCCAGTGTGACCCTTAGGTTTATGCATGTCAATAGATCAACGTAAAATCCCATTTTACTTGATCATATTTAGGTGGCAACTAACGAGACTTTAGTATTGCTTGACACTGCATAACGAATCGACCCTGTCGATTCTAACCTTTCCGTCGTCCCTGTCGTTATCCTTTTAACGAATCCCATTCCAATGACTAACAGAACGTAAGCCATAAAGAGCCATCTTTCATACTAGTCGCTTCTTGTGAAGCTTTGTTGACTAGGGACCCATCGAGTGTGATCTATCTCGATCTATGGTTCTATTCGCATGGTGGGCATAGATCAGAGCACACATCGATATATTACTCCAACACATAAGTAATATAAAGCCGCTTTAATTTTATTGCTAACGATGATATATACATTTGGACATTTAGGATTGAACTACGGGCACTAACACACAGTACTCTCCAATGCGTGGTCGGTAAAGAGCAGAGGGTTGTGGTCCCCGTAGGTGAGTAGCACCTTCCGGCGCGTGATCGGTAAAGTGATGAGGCTTGTGGTTGTGGTTTGCGTGATTTTGATCATTTCTGCGTTGTGTTCTTTGAGGTCGTCATTACGGCGTCGGGTCTACATTACGTGTGCGGGTGTTTAGTTTTGTTGGGGAAAGTAACAATTTTCGTGTGACAGTCGGGTTATTTGAGTTTGGGGATAGTAGTCCCCGGTGTTTTGTTTGTTGTTGGTGTTTTCAGTATTTCTACTAGTATGTCGTAGTAAGTTTGGTATCCGTGGTGGTGAGCGAACGCTCACCCCTAGCTGCTTTTCCTACAGGTGCTGGTCGCGAGGCGGACTAGGGGAACTCTCGAAGCTTGAAGAGCTGGGAGCTGGAGTCCGGGTTTCTTTTTGGGAGTTTAGCGACGTACGCTTTGGTTGTTTTTGTCCGCTTGTTTTGGACGTACTTTCAATTGTAAAATATTGTTTTTGATTAACTCAAAGTGGAAATTTTAAGCGGTTTATTAAAATATTTGAAAATTGTTTTATTTTTTCACCGTTCGCGTTCCGGGTTCGGTTCTACCGAATTCGGGGCGTGACAATATGGGCATGTGTAACTTATGTGAAACGTCTAATGACGAATAAGTTAGCCCCAAATCGGAGAAGTGCCTCTTTGTAGGATATCCTGAGGAAACTAAGGGATATTACTTCTACAACGCTATGGAGAACAAAGTGTTTGTTGCTCGGGTTGGAGTCATATTGGAAGAGAGTTTATTTCCAGAGGAAACAATGGGAGGACTATTGAACTTAAAGAAGTTACAGACCCACAAAGTAGCGTTGTGCCTAAAATGGTTACTCAAGTACATGAACAAGAGAATGTAGTACCTGAGGTTGTACCACAAGTACAAAGGAGGTCTGATAGGACACGTCAAGCCCCTATCAGATATGAGTTTCTCACTTCAGAGATTAATGACGTAATAGTTGTGGATCAAGTTGAACCTACATCCTATCAAGAGACCATTGAGAAGCTGCAGAGATCCATTCATGGATTAAAGCGGGCTTGTCAAAGTTGGAATCTTTGTTTAGATGAATAAGTGAAAGGGTTTGACTTCATCAAGAACAAAGACGGGTCTTGTGTGTACAAGAAGGTTAGTGGGAGCGAGATCGTATTTTTAGTGCTGTATGTAGATGACATACTGTTCATTGAAAATGACATCCCTATCTAGGGCAATATTTTGCAATGAAGGACCTAGGCGAAGCTGCCTATGTATTAGGTATCAAAATCTATGGAGATAGATCTAGAAAGCTTTTGGGCCTTAGTCAGAGCACTTACATTGACAAGGTGTTGTCAAGGTTTAGTATGCAAGACTCTAAAATAGGGTTTTTGCCAATGTCCTATGGAATTAGTCTCAGCAAGACTCAGTGTCTTATGACACTTGATGAGCGAGACTGCATGAGTAAAATCCCATATGCGTCTGATATTGGATTTATCATATATGCGATGTTGTGTACTAAACTCAATGTCTCGTATGCATTGAGTGCAATGAGTAGATACCAGGCAGGTCCATGTGAAGGTCACTAGACGACATTTAAAGGATCCTTAAGTACTTGAGAAGGACTAAGGATGCCTTTGTGCTGTATGGTGGCCAGAAAAGTGAACTAGCTGTAAAGAGTTACATAGATGCTAGCTTCCCAACAGACATAGATGATTTGAAATCATAGTCTGGTTATGTGTTTTGTTTGAATAAAGGTGAGCTCAGCTTAAGAAGCTCGGAGTTGAACACTGTTGCTACAACAGAAGACGAGTAGTTAGCTGCATCGGATGCAGTTAAAGAAACAGTTTGGATCCGGCTTGGGAATCATCCCTAGTATATCAGATCTGGTAAACATGTATTGTGATAACTGTGGCGCGATAGCACAGGCCAATGAGCCTAGATCGCACCAGAAATCCAAACACATCCTAAGTCGTTACCATCTCATTCAATGAGAGGAAACGCTAAGATATGCAAAGTACCTACAAATGATAATGTGGCTGATCCTATAACCAAGGAGCTTCCACACCTTGGACATGAGTTTCATGTCAGGTCAATGGGCATTACTTGTAATGTCGATTGGACCTAGTGCAAGTGGGAGTGTTGGTTTTTGTGCCCTAGGCCAATCATGATCATGGACGGAATTATCATTTCATTAATACATCGGCACTACTATTATCATTTGCGAAATATTAATAGTGTGAATAATACTCTTTCTTAAGATCATCGGGTTGAGGACCTGATAGTAAAACTCTTAGAAGTAATAGAGTATTATTCACTTGATCCCTGGTCTTACTAATATACTAAGACTAGTATGATGTTGGCTGATGATCACGTTTTACTGATCATACATATTGGATATGAAGTCAAATCATAGATGTCATTTAGGGAAATGGCATTGGATGACCCACTATGAGAATACTACATAGAAACTGTCATGAGTATTTCTCAATACCGCAATATGACTTAAGTCCTCTGACCTTATAGTCATCATGATTTCTACATATGTGGCTATGTGCTTTGACACAGTTAAACGTTGTCTTTAACCGGGCAATTATAAAGGCTGTGATTGGGTGCATAAATGTCTATGTGAGAGATATGGTTGACTGATAAGGGATCTGTCACTCATATAAATATGAGAGATATCGTTTGGGCCCCTTGATAAGTGGGACTGCAAGAAAAAGCATGGCCATGTGAATTGATAGAGTTATCACTGGCAGTCTACTTAAGATCAAGAAACAGTGATCGAGTAAAGTAAGGATGACGACCCTATGCCTTATTCGATCGAGATATCGTTGACAGAAGGGTTAGCATATTAGCGGGTAAAGGTTAAGTCAGATTATCGATCATCATAAATGTTTGAGTAGTCATAATGCCTTGCTAGAGGCCAACTATGACATGTGGACGAAACGAGGATTTCGGGCCCACTGCCAACAAGTGTTATGAGCCTACAGGGTCGCACACAACAATGAGCCCAAGATCGAATTGGACTTTTGAAGTCCCTCAAGTGAATAAAATAATATATTATATGTGATATACTATATATTTATTCATTAACTCGTTTTTTGAATTACGAATATAATAAAGATTATGTTGGGCAATTAAAATGCAAAATGACTCTTGAATTTTCGAAATTCAAAGAGGGTATTTTTGCATGAACACTATTCCTAAAATAAGACACTTTCATTAAAAGAAAGTCCAAGAATTGGACTTGCTTGAAATGACATAGTGGAGTCATGCAAAGCCTTAGAAGACCACTTGTCATATTTGGAAGTCTAAGTGTTGAGTTTTTCCAAATAAAATAATGTGGTCTTGTTGGGAGATATATGCATACAAGAGAGAAAAGAAAAATCAGATTTTTCATTATGTTGAGAATGGTTCTCAAAGGGTAGAGAGAGAAACGAGTTAGAGAGAAAGAGAGGAAGAAGTGTTATTCCTTTGTGCTAGCACACAAGCGATTTGGGATATCTTGTTGGTGTGGATACCGGTAAAGGACAGATCCTTTTGGAAACGTCTCAACTCACACTTAATCCACCAAATCCATTTGTTTCGGGTGTTGTTTGTTTGCAAGACGAAGAGAAAAATCTGCCCAGATTTTTCTGCCCAGAATCTGTCCGATCAGCCACTGTAAAGAGTCTGATCGGAGGTTCATCCGACGTCCGATCTTGATGATTTTTGGAGTGAACGTTCTACACATATTGGTCTTCAATCTGACTGAAGGGATTTGGATTCCAACGGTTAGTTGCTGAGATATACGAGATGCAAGTTGATCCTTGTCTCGAACCAAGCTGAAAATTGAAAGAGGTAATCTCTCCTTTAATTTTTATTTGTCGGTTTACTCGGAATTACATGGATCCTGAGGCTATTCTAGGGAATTTTTTTTTAATTTCCGCTGCGTTTTGCTCCCTAGAATTCCAACAGTTAGCACAGTAACTAAGAACACTTAAACAGAAAAACCAAGACAACTCTTAGTCCCCACTCGGATACAACCCGTAAATTAGCCTCGACGATGAACCGAACTTAAAACCATTTTTCTCATCTATGCCCTTTACCACTATCGTTCACTCAAGTCTCAATAGACAACAACCACGGTTATCTCACAACCGACCACGCGTGCGAACCCGCACGACAATACACTAAACTCAGGTAAAACTGTATCTTAGATCAAGAAGATCACCTAGCATGCATAAGTAGTTACAACAGTCAACACAGATCAAAACACATCGCAATATCAACAATCACTACCACATATGGTATCCCAAAACAATTCGCCGGCTTCCCATAGCCCGGCTCAACCACACCGTACCGAAGTTAACATCGGCCTAGACATCTTCCTATCGGGGTACAACTCATGACATACTGGACCGGAATCCTCCTACGGTCGGGTATCTTCCCGCAACAAGGGCACAACTCACATCGTTTAGCTAATACAAACACACAGGTAAAGCAATAGCAACCACGCAGCAAGTCATTAACAATACACACATTGAGTCTCCCATACTACGCCGGATCACACCAATATAACACATTTCACCGACTCCTAGTCGGAAGGCAGGCGCACCTTATCACAGAATCATAGCACGTTTTACCGACATATAGTCAGAAGGCAGGCACACCTTAACACGAAACCATCGCACGTTTTACCAACACCTAGTCGGAAGGCAGACACACCTTATCAAGTAACCACAGCTCATTTTTCCGACACCCGGTCGGAAGGCAGGCGCACCTCGTCATGAAATCACAGCACGTTTTACCGACACCCGGTCGGAAGGTAGACGCACCTTACCACATAATCCTCTCATCGAGCACACGTCACACCAACGTATCATGTCAAACATATCAAACAACATATCATACTAACCTATCATGCCAATCTAACATGCTAACACATCACCAGTCTGGATATCCTATACCGGAATCTCCGTCGGTATATGTATCATATCGGAACACACGATATATCATTACTAAACAATCTTACCTGTCACGCCCCAATTTCAGTAAACCGAACTCGGGACGCGGACATTTAAAACATAAAAACACTTGAAACCTGTTTTGAATAAAACTCTGAAATTACCAATTTGTTATCAAAAATAATAATATTTACAATACAAAAACTTCCCAACAAGTGGACAAGGTACAATATCCGTCACTAGACTCAACAAAATAAAGGCCAGACTCCGCTCCGAGCTCCACAAGCTTCAACAGCTCACCTAGTCCGTTCGGTGATCAGTACCTGTAGGAAAAGCAGCTATGGGTGAGCTTTCGCTCACCACCACAGATAACAGACTGACTATGGCATAATTAGTAGATAAAGCCAGTAACACCAAAACCAAACTCAACACCGGGACTACAGTCCCCAACTCAAGTACTCAACTGACCCACAACCCATTACCTTCCTCAATAGACTCAACACTTAATAAAGTAACGTAGACCCGACACAACTATCGACGACCTCCTCCAAGGACACGACAGAAAGACTACACAACGCCAAACAAGATCACAAAGGATCGCACACCAGCTGCTCAGTAACCAATCTCAATCAGGTCAAAGATCGACCTATCGCAATTCATCGACACTAAGTCGGATCAGGCTGTCGACCTATCGCAATTCAGCGACACTAAGTCGGATCAGGCTGTCGACCTATCGCAATTCATCGACACTAAGTCGGATCAGGCTGTCGACCTATCATACTCACAACTTCAGGTAACCACAATCACAATCACAGGCAAGTTCAACAAACAGGCGCTCAAGGCCACTCAAGACACCTCAGCAGTCAAGACTCGGGTTCAACAACCCCACGGGCACTCACGGCCACTCAAGACACACCAACGGTCAAGACTCGGGTTCAACAACTCCACGGGCACTCACGGCCACTCAAGACACAACAACGGTCAAGACTCGGGTTCAACAACCCCACGGGCACTCACGGCCACTCAGGACACTAACAGTAAAACACGGGCTCTCACGGCCACCCAAGACACCAATTTAAATAACACGGGCTCTCATGGCCACCCAAGACACCAACAATCAAATACGGGCTCTCATGGCCACCCAAGACAGAAATTAAACAGTCAACCTCCGGGCATGGTCATATGCCTCCAGTAATTCTAATATCGCTAAGTTCTCTGTTCCTACGACACTACTAAGTGTCACATGCTTTCCTCATAAACGCTACATTCCCGTATTATGCTTTTCTAGTATTTAAAATAAACCTACTCAACCCACGACACCCCGTTGTCAGGGCCGAGATCCGGCTACTTTTCCCTACCTCGTATAAAACTCCAAAGGTGCTCCACTAAGTCTCGATGTGATCCCAGTCACTCGCCGAGCTTCCCTTTGCCTCGGTCCGCAACACGATCTAAAAGGACACAAATTTAAGGCACTTTTAAACTAGTACGAATAAATCGAAATTCAAAGAACTTAACGCCCAAACGTAACCCCGACAATGTCGATCACTCCCAAACTTCCCAATTTCTCGACATTGTCGATAAAGGACCCGTAAAGGCCCGATTCGCCCGACATGGCGAATCTGCCCGGGTTTTGTAAAAGGCCTTCCGGGGCTCCAAAAGCCCCCGTTTTCATTTCTACGGTCTTAGAATAGTTCAAGGAACCCAATGCACTTGACGGAATCGAATTCCGTCTTCCGAGTCTATTTATTAACATTTAAAGTTTCTAAAACCCGTTAATTACAACTTCTCCAAATTAATTCCAAATTTCGATTCGGTTAAGGATAATTGGTCCAGGGTACGTTTTAAACCTCCCGAACACTAAACCCGATCACCCGAGCATGTGGGCCCCACCCGGCCCACTTGGCCGTGGGCCTAGGGTTCCAATGGGGCTCGGCCACCATGGTGGTGGCCGGCCCTAGCTCCGGCCGGCCACCCCCTATGGTGGCCGGAGCTCCTCCCGAGCTCCCGGTCGCCGGAAAACGTGCAAACACACCTCCAAACACCCCTAAAACGTCTCCAACAAACCCCCAAACTCACTACAACCCTAACCCATAGTTTTACACAAAACCCTAACTTTCAAAAGTTAACAAAACGACGATCGGTTTAGGTCTTACCAACGAGGAAGACGAGGGGAAGAAGATTGCTCCTTGCCTTGAGACGATCCAATGGTTGATGACGTGAATAGTACCACAAACCCTAACTTCTCTCTCTTTTCTCTCTTCTTCTCCTTCTCTCTCTAAAACTCTCTTCTTTTTCAAAAACTAACTCATTTCCCCTTTTTTTCTTTCCTTTTTTACACATGTGGCCGACCACCCCTCTCTTCCCTCTAGTTCCCCCCAAAACTAACACCAGCACAATTTGGACAAGTGTCAAGGTGGGTCCCGCACCTTTTGAAATAATATCTACTTGATATTTTCCAATCAGATTCGCAAATAACGGACGTTTCGGGCCCCGAACGGGCACTTTTCCCAAGAAATTACTAAAATTGACGGGCTACAAGGAAACGGCTCAACTAAGACCGCTGCGACGACGACTAAGCTTTTTGGATCCAAAACGGTCTTCGAATGGACCAAAACGTCGCTCGGTTGACTTTTCCAGCGAAAAGTCAACATTTTCCAAATTGATCAGAAAGTTGCCCTGAGTCCCCCGGAACTCATTTTGGTCGATAACGGGGTCAGCTTAAGTCCGGTATGACCCTCGGGGTCAAATTAGGTTAGATTAGGTGTCTGTCTCAAAAATTTTAATTTTCCTGTTTTTCGCAGGTTTGACTGGCGTTGACCGGAAGTGGTTATTACAGTCTACCCCCCTTAAAGGAATTTCGTCCGCGAAATTTAAAACAGACGTACCTCGGGAGTCGAACAGGGCGGGATACTTCGCGCGAACCTCGTCCTCGCGTTCCCACGTCGACTCAGCCCCGTGATGTTTCCACTGCACTCGGACCAAGCGGATAATCTTGCCTCCCCATAGGACCTGCTCCCGCGTGTCCATGATCCGAACCGACTGCTCCTCATAGGAGACATCGTCAGCCACCTCGATATCAGTCCACTCAATGACGTGGGAGGGGTCTGCGTTGTACTACCGCAACTGGGATACGTGGAAGACGTTATGGACTCTCCCAAGCTGCGGTGGCAACGCCAGACGATAAGCCACTGCTCCCACTCTGCCCAAGATCTCGAACGGGCCTATGTACCTCAGGGCCAACTTGCCCCCGCTGCGTCTGAACCGCACCAGCCCCTTCCTCGGGCTCACCTTCAGGAACACGTGATCCCCGACTGCGAACTCAAGAGGTCGACGTCGCCTATCGGCATAACTCTTCTGCCGACTCTGCGCGGTCCTCAACCGATCGCGTATCAGCGCGACCTTCTCCGTCGTCTCTCTGACAAGATCTGGCCCCAACAGACTCTTGTCCCCCACCTCTGCCCAACACATTGGCGATCGACACGGCCTCCCATACAACGCTTCGAACGGTGCCATCCCGATACTGGCCTGGAAGCTGTTGTTGTAAGCGAACTCGGCCAACGGAATGTGGGTCTCCCATGATCCCCTGAAATCCAGAACACATGCCCGCAACATGTCCTCCAATATCTGGATAGTGCGCTCGGACTGACCGTCTGTCTGGGGATGATGTGCCGTACTGAGTAGAACCTCGGTCCCCAATGCCTTCTGCAGATTGGGCAAAAACCTGGACGTGAAGCGGGGATCCTTGTCAGACACTATCGACACCGGGACCCCATGGAGACGCACTATCTCCTGAATGTACAAGCTGCTCAACTTGTCGACGGGTCAGTCATCCTCATAGCCAGGAAGTGGGCCGAGTTGGTCAACCGGTCGACTACCACCCACACGACGTCGTTTCCCTTCGGCGATCTCGGCAGTCCACACACGAAGTCCATAGTAATGTGCTCCCACTTCCACTGAGCAATCGGTAGTGGCTGTAACAATCCCGCTGGACGATGATGCTCGGCCTTCACCTGCTGACAGACGAGGCATCTCGACACGAACTCTGGGACTGCTCTCCTCATCCCGCGCCACCAGAAGTGCCGTCTGAGGTCACGGTACATCTTGGTGCCCCCCGGGTGCACTGTAAGACGCGAATGATGTGCCTCTCGTAACACTGCGTCTCTACAGTTAACCGGCACGAACAGCCCTCCTCGGTACTGTAGTCCCCAATCTGTACTGATCTCCCAACCTACTACCTCGTCGCCGTTGACAACCCTCTCTCGGATATGTGCCGTCTCAACGTCCTCCGTCTGTGCCTCCAACACTTAGGCAAGCAGTGAGGGCTAAGCCAGTAAAGAGCACATGGCCATGTCACCCGTAATCTCCTCTAGCTCAAGCCCGAACGTGCTCAGCTCCCCCATCATGTCCCACTCTCGGACTGATATGTTGGCGAGGCTCGGAGCCGACTTCCTACTCAAGGCGTCGGCGACCACGTTCGCCTTACCCAGATGGTAGTGTAGCTCGAAATCGTACTCCTCGAGTAGCTCCATCCACCGCCGCTGGCGAATGTTCAAGTCTCGCTGGGAAAATATGTACTTGAGGCTCTTGTGATCCGAGAAAACCTGAAACCCCTCGCCATAAAGATAATATCGCCAGCCCTTAAGCGCAAACACGATTGCTTCTAGCTCCAAGTCGTGGGTAGGATAGTTGCGCTCGTCCGTCTTCAACTGCCTGGAGCCATAAGCCACAACTCTGCCCAACTGCATCAGTACGCAGCCCAGTCCCTCTCCGGACGCATCACAGTAGACATCATAACCGACCCCTCGCTCGGGCACCACTAATACTGGAGCGGTAGTCAGCCGAGTCTTCAGCTCTGTGAATGCCCGTTCACAGTCCTCCGTCCACACAAATCCGGTTCCCTTGCGCGTCAGCAGGGTCATCGGCGCGGCTAGTCGCGCCAAATCATGTACGAATCGCCGATAGTTGCCTGCCAACCCCAGAAAGTTGCAGATCTCGAAGACACTCGTGGGCCGTGTCCACTTCGAGACCGCGTCGATCTTCGATGGATCGACCAGGATACCGTCAGGGGACACGATGTGGCCGAGGAATCTCACCTCAGAGAGCCAGAACTCGCACTTCTCCCGGTTGGCATAAAGTTGATGCTCGCGCAGTAGTGTCAGAACAGCCCTCAGATGTGACTTATGCGCCGCCTAATTCTGCGAGTAGATCAGGATGTCGTCCACGAACACCACCACAAACTGATCTAAGTACGGCCGGAAGATATTGTTCATCAGGTCCATGAACGCTGCAGGTGCGTTCGTCAGCCCGAATGACATCACCAGGAACTCGTAGTGCCCATAGCGTGTCCGGAATGCAGTCTTTGCGACGTCCCCCTCACGGACTCGCAACTGATAATAACCGGATCGCAGATCGATCTTCGAGAAGTAGGTCGCCCCTCTCAATTGGTCGAACAAGTCATCGATCCTCGGCATCAGGTATCGGTTCTTCACCGTAACCCGGTTCAGCTTCCGGTAATCTATGCACATCCGTAGCTCTCCAATCTTCTTCTTCACGAAGAGTGCTGGTGCTCCCCATGGTGATACACTCGGACATATAAACCCCTTCAGCTGAAGCTCCTCTAGCTGGAGCTTCAGCTCAGTCAATTCTGTCGGCGCAAACCTGTAAGGCGCCATCGATATCGCCGCTGTCCCCGGCACTAGGTCAATCCCGAACTCCACCTCACGAACCGGTGGTAACCCGCTCAACTCCTCAGGAAAGACCTCGGGGAACTCGCATACCACTCTCGGAAACTCTCGGCTCTGCACAACCGGTACTTCCTCCTCTACGGACAACGCCGACAGGAGGACCCCACTCTTACTCCCCAGCACACACGTCACCTTCGTACCACCCACTGACACTGTCACTCGTCGCCTGTAGCAATCGATATTGGCTCGGTACCTCGACAGCCAATCCATTCCCAAGATCACATCAAAGGTAGTCATCCCCAACACGAGAAGATCACCAGGGCAAGGACAGTCTGCGACTCTAATCTCGCAGGCACGACACACCCTAGTCAACGACACACCACCCCCAACTGGGGTGTCCAGGCATAGGGGTGGACTCAACGTCTCTAAGCTCAACCCCAACCTCTCAGCGCAACCCGACGAAATAAAAGAGTGCGACGCCCCGGTATCAAATAACGCCCATAAATGATACAATAAACACGTACCCTGGATGGTCTCGCAGTACGTGCTAGATCCTGGGAATCTGGAGTCGGTTACTGCATACACTCTCCCCTGCGAGGCTTGCTGCCTCTGACCCGGCGTACTGGCCGCTGAATATCCGTGACTCTGCTGCTCTCTCGGGATCGGTGCGCTCGTAGAAGGCTGTGACGACCTTGGCTGCTGACTCTGTCGAGGGCGACCCCTGGGCGACTGTACTGTCCGCGACTGCTGCGGTCGCTTCGCTGATGTCGCTCCCAACGGCTCACGGCACCATGCCATAGTGTGTCCAACCCGGCCGCACCGGAAACAGCTGGTCTCGTCGGCACTCGACCCCGAGCCCTGGCCTGTGCGGCTAGTCGCTGGTAGTGCTGCGGGCCCTCCCTTCGCCGGACAATCTCGCTGTAAGTGGCCTGGCTGCCCGAAGTGATAGCATATCGGCCTCCTCTCTGAGGCGACTGGCCCCACTGATGCTACTGACCCCTGCTGTTTCGATCCTCCCTGATGAGGCGGTGGTCGGAAGAACCCCGTGGTCCTCTGTCTCCGTGAGTCTCGCGAGTCGGACGACCCTGTAAAGCTGGTCGGCCGTTGTCGATCCTCGCGGGTCCTGGCAGTATCGCGGATACCCTGCTCCATCGTCGCTGCGGTGTCCACGAGATCTGTATACTTCCGCAACCTCAAGGCGAGAACCTGGTTCCGAATCCCCAACCTCAGTCCTCCCTGGAACCGCAGGCAACGGTTTTGCTCGGTCATCATTATCTCCGGCGCGAATCTGGCCAAGGCCGTGAATCTGGCCTCATATTCTGCTACCGTCATCCCCTCCTGCTCCAGGTCCAGAAACTGCCGATGTCGCTCCAACCGAGCCGACTCGGGAAAGTACTGTTCTAGGAAAAACGTCTGGAAGATGCTGTAGTCGTATCCGACCATGTCCTTTACCCACCCCCACCAGTGGTAGGCGCTGTCTCTAAGCTGATGGGCCGCGAAGGACACTCTGCGACATCCATCCTCGATACCTGATGTATCCAGGTCTCGCGTGAACTGCTCTAGCCACCTCTCGGCTCGGTCGGGGTTTGGCTCCCCGAAAAATGTAGGTATCCCCGAGCTTCAGGAAGTCTAGTAGTGCCCGGGATGTATGGTCCTCTATCTGACCGGGCCTCACTGGGACCGCGGCTGCCTCTGGAGCTGGCGAAGCCGACTCTTGGTTGGCGATGACCGCTACCAAACTCTGTACTGTCCTGGTCAACTCATCAAGGGCAGTCATAACGGGAGGGTCCGCGACCGGCGGAACGCTGGGTGTGCCTGTAGACGGTCCCGCGTCGCTTCTCCTGTCTTTTCCGACAGGAGTGTCCTGCGCCTCCGCGTACTCGGCGGGCTCAACGGTTGGCACCCTTCCCGGTGTCCCCGCTGACCGTTCCCGCCGACCTCGCGTGGGCGCCCGACCCCGTGTTCTCGCTGCTCATCCTCGTCTACCGCGAGCCATAGTCAGTATCCTCTGCACGGATACACGCAAACGTTCAGTTTGCGAACTCAAATAAAGACAACAAGCTTAAAATACACTAACGTTCACACGGTCTACGTTTACTCTAGCATGTTCATCACTGATACGTCACACCGCTCATGCTATTAATACTTTCGATATTAGCATTAGTAAAAGAAACCTCAAAGAGACCGCACCAACGTGCGCCAAACACGCGACGACAAACCGAACCACAAACGAAGCAACGACCACCAAAAGTTTGAAAACGACTCACTAGAACAGGCCGGTACACGACCCGGGCCGTGCCGCATTCCGGGCCGGCAACCAAGTCCTGCCGTAACCCGTGCCGGGCCGGCAGCCAGGTCCTGCCGTGTTCCGTTTCGGGCCGGCAGCCAGCTCCTGCCGTGCTTCGTTCCGGGCCGGCAGCCAGCTCCTGCCGTGCCCCGTTCCGGGCCGGCACCAAGGTCCTGCCATTCCACCTACCGGGTCAAACCAGTGACTCCGATCTCGTAGCGATGATGATTTCGCCCTACTTACACCCGCTGTGTCTACCCTAGGGTATTCGTAACTTTACCGGCTAGTAACGACCCGTCCACTAGTACGTCGCAGACAAACAACCACCCAACACATAACACAGTAGGGCAACTAAAAACCAACCTCAATCATAAGCCAACACGGCCAATAACAACACAACCACACGACACCCGCTCACCGGGCCAATCAAAGTCGAACCTTGCCCACCGGGCCAACCAAAATCAAAACATACGCCCACAGGGCCAATCAAGTTTAAAACACACCAACAGGGTCAACAATTTTTTTTTTAAACTTTCACTTTTTCAGCTTAAAACCTCATTTCTTGACATCACGTAGTTACAACCCGGTCCAGGCGTCCCCGAACTACGTTGTACCGACTTGACGTCAACACCGTCACGTTCGACTACAAGAGCGCTCCTGAGTCAACCCGCGACGGTTTAAAAACAGTTCACGCAACCACACACAATCAGTATGCCAGCAACAAAATACTGCAACATACGCACAAACAAAAACAAGACTCAAGACATGACGGGTCTACACTGACTCGACTCTCCCATCTAATTGACGGACAGTCCGAGGTGTGAAACCTCGAGCTCTGATACCAAGCTGTCACGCCCGAATTTCAGTAAACCGAACTCGGGACGCGAAAATTTAAAACATAAAAACACATGAAACCTGTTTTGAATAAAACTTTGAAATTACCAATTTGATATCAAAAATAATAATATTTACAATACAAAAACGTCCCAACAAGTGGACAAGGTACAATATCCGTCACTAGACTCAAAAAAATAAAGGCCAGACTCCGCTCTGAGCTCCACAAGCTTCAAGAGCTCACCTAGTCCGTCCGGTGATCAGTACCTGTAGGAAAAGCAGCTAGGGGTGAGCGTTCGCTCACCACCACAGATAACAGACTGACTATGGCATAATTAGTAGATAAAGCCAGTAACACCAAAACCAAACTCAACATCGGGACTACAATCCCCAACTCAAGTACTCAACTGACCCACAACCCGTTACCTTCCTCAACAGACTCAACACTTAATAAAGTAATGTAGACCCGACACAACTATCGACGACCTCCTCCAAGGATACGACAGAAAGACTACACAACGCCAAACAAGATCACAAAGCTGCTCAGTAACCAATCTCAATCAGGTCAAAGATCGACCTATCGCAATTCCTCGACACGAAGTCGGATCAGGCTGTCGACCTATCACAATTCATCGACACTAAGTCGGATCAGGCTGTCGACCTATCGCAATTCATCGACACTAAGTCGGATCAGGCTGTCGACCTATCGCAATTCATCGACACTAAGTCGTATGAGGCTGTCGACCTATCATACTCACAACTTCAGGTAACCACAATCACAATCACAGACAAGTTCAATAAACAGGCGCTCAAGGCCACTCAAGACACCTCAGCAGTCAAGACTCGGGTTCAACAACCCCACGGGCACTCAAGACACACCAACGGTCAAGACTCGGGTTCAACAACTCCACGGGCACTCACGGCCACTCAAGACACAACAACGGTCAAGACTCGGGTTCAACAACCCCACGGGCACTCACGGCCACTCAAGACACCAACAGTAAAACACGGGCTCTCACAGCCACCCAAGACAGCAATTTAAATAACACGGGCTCTCATGGCCACCCAAGACACCAACAATCAAATACGGGCTCTCATGGCCACCCAAGAAAGAAATTAAACAGTCAACCTCCGGGCATGGTCATATGCCTCCAGTAATTCTAATATCGCTAAGTTCTCTGTTCCTACGACACTACTAAGTGTCACATGCTTTCCTCATAAACGCTACATTCCCGTATCATGCTTTTCTAGTATTTAAAATAAACCTACTCAACCCACGACACCCCGATGTCACATGCAATTCTACTGTTAACTTTCCCTAGTCAGGGCCGAGATCCGGCTACTTTTCCCTACGTCGTATAAAACTCCAAAGGTGCTCCACTAAGTCTCGATGTGATTCCAGTCACTCGCCGAGCTTCCCTTTGCCTCGGTCCGCAACACGATCTAAAAGGACACAAATTTAAGGCACTTTTAAACTAGTACGAATAAACCGAAATTCAAAGAACTTAACGCCCAAACGTAACCCCGACAATGTCGATCACTCCCAAACTTCCCAATTTCTCGACATTGTCGATAAAGGACCCGTAAAGGCCCGATTCGCCCGACATGGCGAATCTGCCCGGGTTTCGTAAAAGGCCTTCCGGGGCTCCAAAAGCCCCCGTTTTCGTTTCTACGGTCTTAGAATAGTTCAAGGAAGACAATGCACTTGATGGAATCGAATTCCGACTTCCGAGTCTATTTATTAACGTTTAAAGTTTCTAAAACCCGTTAATTACAACTTCTCCAAATTAATTCCAAATTTCGATTCGGTTAAGGATAATTGGTCCGGGGGACGTTTTAAACCTCCCGAACACTAAACCCGATCATCCGAGCACGTGGGCCCCACCCGGCCCACTTGGCCGTGGGCCTAGGGTTGCAATGGGGCTCGGCCACCATGGTGGTGGCCGGCCCTAGCTCCGGCCGGCCACCCCCTATGGTGGCCGGAGCTCCTCCCGAGCTCCCGGTCGCCGGAAAACGTGCAAACACACCTCCAAACACCTCTAAAACATCTCCATCAAACCCCCAAACTCACTACAACCCTAACCCATAGTTTTACACAAAACCCTAACTTTCAAAAGTTAACAAAACGGCGATCGGTTTAGGTCTTACCAACGAGGAAGACGAGGGGAAGAAGATTGCTCCTTGCCTTGAGACGATCCAATGGTTGATGACGTGAATAGTACCACAAACCCTAACTTCTCTCTCTTTTCTCTCTTCTTCTCCTTCTCTCTCTAAAACTCTCTTCTTTTTCAAAAACTAACTCATTTTCCCTTTTTTTTTTCCTTTTTTACACATGTGGCCGGCCACCCCTCTCTTCCCTCTAGTTTCCCCCCAAAACTAACACCAGCACAATTTGGACAAGTGTCAAGGTGGGTCCCGCACCTTTTGGAAAATATCTACTTGATATTTTCCAATCAGATTCGCGAAAAACAGACGTTTCGGGCCCCGAACAGGCACTTTTCCCAAGAAATTACGAAACTTGACGGTCTACAAAGAAACGGCTCAACTAAGACCGCTGCGACGACGGCTAAGCTTTTTGGATCCAAAACGGTCCTCGAATGGACCAAAACGTCGCTCGGTTGACTTTTCCAGCGAAAAGTCAACATTTCCCAAATTGATCAGAAAGTTGCCTTGAGTCCCTCGGAACTCATTTTGGTCGATAACGGGGTCAGCTTAAGTCAGGTATGACCCTCGGGCTCAAATTAGGTTAGATTAAGTGTTTGTCTCAAAAATTTTAGTTTTCCTGTTTTTTGCAGGTTTGACTGGCGTTGACCGGAAGTTGTTATTACAGTCCGCGGCTGCTGCGGTCGCTGCGCTGATGTCGCTCCCATCGGTCACGGCACCATGCCTAGTGTGTCCAACCCGGCCGCACCGGAAACAGCTGGTCTCGTCGGCACTCGACCCCGAGCCCTGGCCTGTGCGGCTAGTCGCTGGTAGTGCCGTGGGCCCTCCCTTCGCCGGAAAATCTCGCTGTAAGTGGCCTGGCTGCCCGCAGTGATAGCATATCGGCCTCCTCTCTGAGGCGACTGGCCCCACTGATGCTACTGACCCCTGATGTCTCGATCCACCCTGATGAGGCGGTGGTCGGAAGAACCCCGTGGTCCTCTGTCTCCGCGAGTCTCGCGAGTCGGACGTCCTTGTAAAGCTGGTCGACCGCTGTCGACCCTCGCGGGTCCTGGCCGTATCGCGGAGACCCTGCTCCACCGTCGATGCGGTGTCCACGAGATCTGTATACTTCCGCAACCTCAAGGCGAGAACCTAGTTCCGAATCCCCGGCCTCGGTTGGCGATGACCGCCACCAAACTCTGGACTGTCCTGGTCAACTCATCCAGGGCAGTCATAACGAAAGGGTCCGCAACCGGCGGAACGCTGGGTGTGCCTGTAGACGGTCCCGCGTCACTTCTTCTATCTTCTCTGACAGGAGTGTCCTGCGCCTCCTCGTACTCGGCGGGCTCAACGGCTGGCACCCTTCCCGGTGTCCCCGCTGATCGTCCCCGCCGACTTCGTGTGGGCGCCCGACCCCGTGTTCCCGCTGCTCGTCCTCGTCTACCGCGAGCCATAGTCAGTATCCTCTGCACGGATACACGCAAACGTTCAGTTTGCGAACTCAAATAAAGACAACAAGCTTAAAATACACTAACGTTCACACGGTCTACGTTTACTCTAGCGTGTTCATCACTGATACGTCACACCGCTCATGCTATTAATACTTTCAATTTAGCATTAGTAAAAGAAACCTCAAAGAGACCGCACCAACGTGCGCAAAACACGCGACGACAAACCGAACCACAAACGAAGCAACGATCACCAAAAGTTTGAAAACGACTCACTGGACCAGGCCGGTACACAACCCGGGCCGTGCCGCATTCCGGGCCGGCAACCAAGTCCTGCCGTACCCCGTGCCGGGACGGTAGCCAGGTCCTGCCGTGTCCCATTCCGGGCCGGCAGCCAGGTCTTGCCGTGCTCCGTTCCGGGCCAGCAGCCAGCTTCTGCCGTGCCCGTTCCGGGTCGGCAGCCAGCTCCTGCCGTGCCCCGTTCCGGGCCGGCAGCCAGCTCCTGTCGTGCCCCGTTCCGGGCCGGCACCAAGGTCCTGCCATTCCACCTACCGGGTCAAACCAGTGACTCCGATCTCGTAGCGATGATGATTTTGCCCTACTCACACCCGCTGTGTCTACCCTACGGTATTCGTAACTTTACTGGCTAATAACGACCCGTCCACTAGTACGTCGCAGACAAACGACCACCCAACACATAACACAGTAGGGCAACTAAAAACCGACCTCAATCATAAGCCAACACGGCCAATAACAACACAACCACACGACCCCCGCTCACCGGCCCAATCAAAGTCGAACCTTGCCCACCAGGCCAACCAAAATCAAAACATACGCCCACAGGGACAATCAAGTTTAAAACACGCCAACAGGGTCAACAATTTTTTTTTAAAACTTTCACCTTTTCAGCTTAAAACCTCATTTCTTGACATCACGTAGTTACAACCCGGTCCAGGCGTCCCCGAACTACGTTGTACCGACTTGACGTCAACACCGTCACGTTCGACTACAAGAGCGCTCCTGAGTCGACCCGCGACAGTTTAAAAACAGTTCACGCAACCACACACAATCAGTATGCCAGCAATAAAATACTGCAACATACGCACAAACAAAAACAAGACTCAAGACATGACGGGTCTACACTGACTCGACTCTCCCACCTAATTGACGGACAGTCCGAGGTGTGAAACCTCGAGCTCTGATACCAAGCTGTCACGCACATTTTCAGTAAAACGAACTCGGTTCGCGAACATTTAAAACATAAAAACACTTGAAACCTGTTTTGAATAAAACTCTGAAATTACCATTTTGTTATAAAAAATAATAATATTTACAATACAGAAACGTCCCAACAAGTGGACAAGGTACAATATCCGTCACTAGACTCAAAAAAATAAAGGCCAGACTCCGCTCCGAGCTCCACAAGCTTCAAGAGCTCACCTAGTCCGTCCGGTGATCAGTACTTGTAGGAAAAGCAGCTAGGGGTGAGCGTTCGCTCACCACCACATATAATAGACTGTCTATGGCATAATTAGTAGATAAAGCCAGTAACACCAAAACCAAACTCAACACAGGGATTATAGTCCCCAACTCAAGTACTCAACTGACCCACAACCCGTTACCTTCCTCAACAGACTCAACACTTAATAAAGTAATGTAGACCCGACACAACTATCGACGACCTCCTCCAAGGACACGACAGAAAGACTACACAACGCCAAACAAGATCACAAAGGATCGCACACCAGCTGCTCAATAACCAATCTCAATCAGGTCAAAGATCGACCTATCGCAATTCCTCGACACGAAGTCGGATCAGGCTGTCGACCTATCGCAATTCATCGACACTAAGTCGGATCAGGCTGTCGACCTATCGCAATTCAGCGACACTAAGTCGGATCAGGCTGTCGACCTATCGCAATTCATCGACACTAAGTCGGATCAGGCTATCGACCTATCATACTCACAACTTCAGGTAACCACAATCACAATCACAGGCAAGTTCAACAAACAGGCGCTCAAGGCCACTCAAGACACCTCAGCAGTCAAGACTCGGGTTCAACAACCCCACGGGCACTCACGGCCACTCAAGACACACCAACGGTCCAGACTCGGGTTCAACAACTCCACGGGCACTCACGGCCACTCAAGACACAACAACGGTCAAGACTCAGGTTCAACAACCCCACGGGCACTCACGGCCACTCAAGACACCAACAGTAAAACACGGGCTCTCGCGGCCACCCAAGACACCAATTTAAATAACACGGGCTCTCATGGCCACCCAAGACACCAACAATCAAATACGGGCTCTCATGGCCACCCAAGACAGAAATTAAACAGTCAACCTCCGGGCATGGTCATATGCCTCCAGTAATTCTAATATCGCTAAGTTCTCTGTTCCTACGACACTACTAAGTGTCACATGCTTTCCTCATAAACGCTACATTCCCGTATCATGCTTGTCTAGTATTTAAAATAAACCTACTCAACCCACGACACCCCGGTGTCACATGCAATTCTACTGTTAACTTTCCCTAGTCAGGGCCGAGATCCGGCTACTTTTCCCTACCTCGTATAAAACTCCAAAAGGACACAAATTTAAGGCACTTTTAAACTAGTACGAATAAACCGAAATTCAAAGAACTTAACGCCCAAACGTAACCCCGACAATGTCGATCACTCCCAAACTTCCCAATTTCTCGACATTGTTGATAAAGTCCCGTAAAGGCCCGATTCACCCGACATGGTGAATCTGCCCGGGTTTTGAAAAAGGCCTTCCGGGGCTCCAAAAGCCCCCGTTTTCGTTTCTACGGTCTTAGAATAGTTCGAGGAACCCAATGCACTTGACGGAATCGAATTCCGAGTCTATTTATTAACGTTTAAAGTTTCTAAAACCCGTTAATTACAACTTCTCCAAATTAATTCCAAATTTCGATTCGGTTAAGGATAATTGGACCGGGGGACGTTTTAAACCTCCCAAACACTAAACCCGATCACCCGAGCACGTGGGCCCCACCCGGCCCACTTGGCCGTGGGCCTAGGGTTCCAATGGGGCTCGGCCACCATGGTGGTGGCCGGCCCTAGCTCCGGCCAGCCACCTCCTATGGTGGCCGGCCACCCCCTATAGTGGCCGGAGCTCCTCCCGAGCTCCCGGTCGCCGGAAAACGTGCAAACACACCTCCAAACACCTCTAAAACGTCTCCAACAAACCCCCAAACTCACTACAACCCTAACCCATAGTTTTACACAAAACCCTAACTTTCAAAAGTTAACAAAACGACGATCAGTTTAGGTCTTACCAACGAGGAAGACGAGGGGAAGAAGATTGCTCCTTGCCTTGAGACGATCCAATGGTTGATGACGTGAATAGTACCACAAACCCTAACTTCTCTCTCTTTTCTCTCTTCTTCTCCTTCTCTCTCTAAGACTCTCTTCTTTTTCAAAAACTAACTCATTTTCCCTTTTTTTTTTTCCTTTTTTACACATGTGGCCGGCCACCCCTCTCTTCGCTCTAGTTTCCCCCCAAAACTAACACCAGCACAATTTGGACAAGTGTCAAGGTGGGTCCCGCACCTTTTGGAAAATATCTACTTGATATTTTCCAATCAGATTCGCGAAAAACAGACGTTTCGGGCCCCGAACAGGCACTTTTCCCAAGAAATTACGAAACTTGACGGTCTACAAAGAAACGGCTCAACTAAGACCGCTGCGACGACGGCTAAGCTTTTTGGATCCAAAACGGTCCTCGAATGGACCAAAACGTCGCTCGGTTCACTTTTCCAGCGAAAAGTCAACATTTCCCAAATTGATCAGAAAGTTGCCTTGAGTCCCCCGGAACTCATTTTGGTCGATAACGGGGTCAGCTTAAGTCCGGTATGACCCTCGGGCTCAAATTAGGTTAGATTAAGTGTCTGTCTCAAAAAAATTAAATTTTCCTGTTTTTCGCAGGTTTGACTGGCGTTGACCGGAAGTGGTTATTACATTACCCAAACACATCATATCGGTCTATCAATCACCCGATCATACCACAAGAAATAGTTCACGTCATATCAAGCATGACACACTTGCCCAAACATAGCAACATACTACACCGAGTATACCCGATCATGATTCTCAACCTAACAACGGATAAACCACACATCAAGCATCACAATCATAGATCATGGCATTACAACCAACACACAAACCTAAGGTCTCGACATGGCCCGCATGCATTTCTACAGCACGACAATTCCCAAACTTACGGCTCGACATGACTCGTAAGCTATCCCTCATTTAACTCGTTCCTCACATCCTAATCATGCAATTCTAACAATTAGATCAAGTAATTACAACCTATATGCATACTAGTAACTTTCCGCAATTAAACCGGTATTCGCTACTTTCCCTACCTCAAAAGCAATCCAATCCAGCATCGGACGACCTGGCTAGCTTCCTTCTTGTCACTTCACGGGGTCCAAAAATCTCCTCCTCTTCCAAGCTCGGGTACAATGTCTAAGACTACAAGAAATACAAGTATAAATGCTAATTCAAGTGTGGATTAAAGAGGGAAATACACAAACTAATCCCAATTGCTCAACTTCGCAAAATGGGCCCGGAAGGCCCATTTTGCCCGGAATTGGGAAAACGTCCCTTGGGACTCCGAAAGTTTCCCTATTTGTGTCTATCCAACATAATTAATTTACTTGTTGCAAAGCACTTGACGGAATTAAATTCCGAGGTCCGAGCGTTCTAAATTTGCATTTAAAGTTTCTAAGCGTTTTCCCCGAAGTTTCATGAATCACATCCATAATTCGTTCCGAGTGTGAAAACATCGTCCCGGGGTTCATCCACGACCGTCCCATTTACGAAACCACCAAAACCCGGCCATGTGGTCCCCACGGCCACACATGGCCGTGTGTGGCCAAACCGGACCAGCCGGTCACGGTTCATGGGTGGCCGACCATGGCCGGTCCCGGTTCTAAGGGTGGCCGACTATGGCCGGTCATCTCCTCCTCTGGTGGCCGGAGCTCTGGCGGGCCTCCGGTCGCCGGAAAAATATCTAATTTCTCTAACAAGCTCTTAACTAGTTCTAGGTTCTCCATATCACCATTTTTAAGCTTTAGAACTTCAATTTTCACCTCAAATCATCCAAAGTTTCAAGACCCATGGTGGGTTTCATCAAAAAATACTCAAACCAAGTGATTTGCATTATCAAACTCCACTTCTTCTTCACAAATCAACATTTAAACCTTCCAACACCCAAAACCCACTAGTTCAAGTCATCTCTACTCAAACCCACAACACCAATTTCATCAAATAAGGAAATTAAGCATGCCAACCAATAGGAAATGAAGAGATGAAGAAGATGAAGTAAATTTGAGAAGATTTGGTGTAGAAATGGCCAAAAAAGAGCTTCCTTTCTCTTGCTTCTTCTTCAAGCTTCAATATAGGTTCAATGGAGTTTTACACCCTCTCTCCTCTCTCTATAGGGTTCGGCCAACAAGAAAGAATGAGCAGAAATTTTGCCCCATGTGGTCTTATCCTCTAAGTGGAAAAGTCCCTTTCGTCCTTTAACTCATCTCTCTCTATTTTGTCCATATGTGGGGACCATTTGGTCTTTTAACCCACTTTTCTTCCCCTCCAAGCTAACATGGACATGTGTCCATGTGAGGACCACTCCAACCCCAAAATATCTCAGCTCTTATTATTTTATTCGTTAATAATCCAAAATCGACCTAGTTTGACCCGGGTTTGATTTTTTCACAAAAGGTGTCATTTAGAAGGAAATGACCCAACTAAGCTAACCGTAACGACGACTAAGCTTTTGGGTCCCGGAAAGGTCCAGAATGACTCCCGGAGTCATCGGATGATTTTTCCGACGGAAAGTCAACTTTCGCCAAAAACCACCGGTTCGATCGGGATTGCCCGAGGGTTGTTCTTACAGTTTAAAACTTTTGGCACATCCTAGATGCGATGAGCACATCAACTACATTCCAAATGTAATGATGCCTCCAATTACATCAAATGTAATTCTTTCTTTGAACCCTTCAACTACATCAAATGTAATGACGGTTTTAAGGGTTCACATACAATGACCAAAAACCAATTTTATCTTTGCATGTGAGGTGATATGCTCAGTAAATAAAGTTAAGCATGCAATTCTAATCCAACACATAGAATTAATCATGCATAAAATAAACCAAGCATAGAGCGATAAATGTGCACATAACAGCCCCTAAACTAACTCCCACTAGCTTCTTGAGCTCCACCAACTCTAAGTCGATGTCAACACCTGAAAAGCAACCAAATGACCTTTTCGCCCTTTCTTCGTCTTGAGAAAAATATTACAATTTAGTACATGACTCGCAGGTCGGGAATTAATAAATATTAAAAATAAGTGGTTCGACGACCACACCTCGAAAAAATAATTACACGCTAACTTTAACGACTCACAGGCCGTGAAAAGCGATAAATAATTATATTGAGCTCGGGGCTATTATGTACACCATGCCAGCATCACATCACACATCATTTTATCAAACAAGCATGTTATCAAGCATCATGTGATTTTCTGGTTTTAGTTAATAGCCAAGTTTCGAAAACTTTTGATGCTCGGTTTATCAAAACCATTCAAAAATGAAACTTTTAAACATTTGATCTTCGAGTTCGTCATGACGGTTCCAAACTCGTCATAACTAACAAAACTGTTTAGCCTTGGCATATCAACTATCCAATGGTCATGCTTGGCCTAGCTCCGTCCAACGGAGCCCCATTCGGTCCCGATTTCGGATCCCCGAGAGTCCTGCTCCCGAGACCCGAAAAATAAAAAAATTCTCAAAATTTCCAGATTTGAAATAATTTTATAAGATTCATTTTACATGCATTAAACCCATAAACAAGAATTTAAAACATGTTATCAAACAATTTAGCAAAACAATATGCTAAAACCGAAACTTTCTCAACACCGTCTTGTGAATCCCGAAGGTATCCAGGCTCTGGTACCACTGTTAAGTCTCGTTGGAGGGTATGAACACATACTCGCAGCGGAAGAAAAAAAACCCGAGACCATGCAAAAAAAACTACCAAAGATTAGATACACAAGTCCAAAACCGAAATATATGAAATGATTCAACTTGCAGCTCGTGTAACAGAACAACGAACCGTCAAAATCCAAATTCCACCATCAAACTTTGAAGAACTGTATGTGGAGAACATTCACTCCAAAAATCAGCTTCATTGGACCTTGAATGAACTTCCGATCGAGCTCGTGAAGTTGGCTGGTCTAACAGAAAACAGTGAAGAAAACTCTACACCTTTTCTTCTCTATTTGTTCAAGAACACCAAGAAAAGATGATCGGCTTGAATCTCCAAGATGTCTACGTATCCACCCCGGGAATCAAAGCCACGTAGTTCTTGTGAAGAGAACTCAAAAACACCAAGAATGGAGAGAAACCTTGTAGAGAGAAGAAGGAGAAGTTGTGCTCCATACATGGCTTGTGTTTATGTTATATTGAATAAGATGACTTCCTTATCCCATCAATATAACAAACAACACTATAGGAGAAGGTGAAAAGAAGCATAGTGTAAATAGGACAAGTATGATGCTAAGTATGAGTGGACATAATATGGTTAGGTGATGAATCACCAACACTTTAATCCATGTCTTCCATACTTAGTGCTAATTAATCAAGACCTTGATTAATTATTTTCATGGGCCTTGGTTGCGTGGGCCTCTTAGAACATGGCACGTGGCCATTCCCAACGAGGTCCCATGACGTACTCATCGCCTCCAAGCCTTCCATACCATAAATGTCCAACATTATCTGACGTGATCAATCTAAGACTCCAAGCCATGTCTTGATCCGTAAAGTCCTATTCAAATACGAGTACATGACCCAAAACCCAGTTTTGGTCATGTCTCGAGACAACTCGCTTTTGTCCATTCTCCATAAATGTGTTAATGAGTTTCATCCTCTGGTGTGACCCTTAGGTTTATGCATGTCAATAGATCAACGTAAAATCTCATTTTACTTGATCCTATTTAAGTGGCAACTAACGAGACTTTAGTATTTCCTAACACTGCATAACGAATCGACCCTATCGATTCTAACCTTGTAGTTCGAGAGCATCAAGCTTATCTTTCATGGAATTATGACATACTGGGTGTTTGGCTGCTTCAGAGTAGGATTTGGGTTCAACCCAAGTGGTCATTGCAGAGAAAAAATTCCTATGTTTCATGGAAAATATATCACAATTAACATAAAGAGCTATGGGAAACGGCATACCTGAGGACCTCAGTGGAGAAGATGAACTAGTGATAGGAGTAATGGTTTGGATTGTGTTGGTGATATAGCCTTTTAATCAAGTGGATGGAATCCGTATACGATGTCCTTTGCCAAGAGGTTCTTCAGAGTCCAAGTGAGTAATCTATGGTTTTTGTAACATGAGTGTAGTAGGTTCTTCAACTGGCTGAGATAATTGTTGGGCAATACAAGGAGGACTATGATTGTCCGCTCCAACCTAACATCTCTCGAAACTCCCCCTTTCTTCACTAACTTTGTCATTCTCATAAAAAACACTATGTGGTTGAAGATGAAACAATTCATTGATACCATCTTCGTTAACCGTCACTGGGGTCCATGTCATTAAAAGGAAAATTATTTTCAACAAAAATGACAACCCGAGATACAAAATAGACCTTCTTTTCTAAGTCATAAAGCCTCCAACCATTTTTCCCAAATGGATATCCAATAAATATACATTTACGAGAGCGAGGACCAAACTTATCCTTCACTCAAAGACGATAATTAGCATAACACAAGCTACCAAAAACACGGATAAGAGAGTAATTCGGGGATTTTCCAAACAATACCTCAGAAGGACACTTGCTATTTAACACACGAGAAGAAGTCCTATTCATCATATAAGTAGCAGTTAAGACACATTCTCCCCCAAAAATCATAGGTAGGTTAGCTTGGAAACGTAAAGTGCGGGCCACATTAAGTAAATGTTGATTCTTACCATCTACCATACTATTTTTTAGGCGTATCAATACACGATGTTTGATGCAACATTCCATTATCAGCATAAAAACTTTGTAAACAAGTAAATTCATGACCATTGTCACTTCTTAAAATTTTAGCGTGTTTACAGAACTAAGTATGTACCATAGAACAAAAATCCTTGATAATTTTCCCAACCTCACTCTTAACGCTCATTAAATACACCCAAACCACTCTTGAAAAATCATCAATAATTGTGAGAAACTAGTAAGTACCACAACTAGAACGAACTTTGTAACCAACCCAAATATCACAGTGAATCATCTCAAACGAATCAACAGTTTTATTTTCACTAATCGGGAAAACACTTCTAGTCTGATGGGAAATTAAACAAATACCGCAAGGTTCCTTAGAGTCACAAAATTCATTGTCCCTATTATAAGCTTTACAGCAAGAAATGAAAGGCAAAAGAGACACCACTTTTCGGGAAGGCTGACCAAGCTGACGATGCCATAATTCATGTTTCCCAAGCACAATAGTTTGATTAGCCTGAATCCACCTCATGGCTTAAACCAATATACTCTGTCACATTGTTCACCTGCTTCAATCAGAGTCCTCGAATTGCGGTCATGTATGATACATAACTTATTAGTTATTGCAATAAAGTACTTCAAGGTAGCAAGTAATTGTGAAACTGAAATGAGATTAACGTTCAGATCATGAACATATAATACATGCTTCAAAATCAAATCGTCACTCAAAATGATCGCTCCTTCCTCAATTATCGTCATTTGACTGTCATTTGGTAACTCAATCGATGATGGAGAAATAGCATACACAGTTTGGAATAAAGAAATGTTTTTGGTCATATGGTTCGAACAACCAGTGTCAATTATTCATTGACATGTCTTATACTAACCATTATGAGTAGGAGTAGCATCATTGAGGTGAGAAGGTTTTAATATACCCAACAACTGATGTCATTTTGCATACGATAGTTGCACCCCATTACGATCAGGTGCGCTAATGCGTTGGCCTGAGGTGCTGCTAGAAGATTGATTAACGACATTGGCCTCATTCACATGACGACGACCATTTCTCTTGCCACCACGGGTGTACTTTCCGCCAGCTCTGGTCGCTGCCCTATTGTTAGAATTCCACCAATCAATAAATCCTAGAAGATGGAAGCAGTTGTCTTTTTGGTGCCCGACTTTGTTACGATAAGAGCGTCTGCCAGTGAAGCGAGACTTATTGGCCTCCATGGTAGACGATGCACAACGTCCACGAGCATTTCCTTGCACTGCGAACCGCACAGCCTTAACTTCCTTTTCACCTTGACGAATGATTAAATAGTAACGTTCCTCAGTTAATGCCTTGGTATAAGAGCCTTACTATGATTCAGGGATCTGCAGGAAAAAATTGAAAACATTGTTTCGTTATGTAGCAAGAAAAAAAACACGCCAGGTTAGTGATTTGAAGCCAAAACCTTTTTTTGAATAACCAATTGAAAATTTCCCACCTATGGTGGTGCGTATATATTTGTAAACAACAGTAAAACAAGTGCAGTCCCCGAACTGTACAGATCTAATTAAGAATGGACCAGGTTAGATTTGGTACGAATATCATTTATCAAATGGATACACATGTGTGTTTTCTCTCTAGCTCTACAGTAACTACACTGTAGCGTTCTTCTCAATCTCTGTATCTCATACTGGTTTTTGGAGTTGATCAACCATGGAATCCGGTTTAGGTTGATCATCTCTGCGGTGTAGTGTTCAGGGTGACCCTTTGTCTTTGGATCATCGAACCACCGTTTTCATTTGGTTAGTCTTTCTTTGTCACGCCCCAATTTCAGTAAACCGAACTCGGGACGCGAACGTTTAGAATAAGAAAACACTTGAAAACATTTCCATTAAAACATTTTACAATAACAGTTTAGTTCAACAAAAGGGTAGTTACAATTCAAATAAGACGTCCCACAAGCGGACAAAAAGGCGAGGTATCCGTCGCTAGACCAAAAGTAAAAACCCGGACTCCGCTCCTAGCTCCACAAGCTTCGAGAGCTCACCTAGTCCGTCCCACGAACAGTACCTGTAGGAAAAGCAGCTAGGGGTGAGCGTTCGCTCACCACCACGGATAACAGACTGACTACGGCATAATTAGCAGACAATGCCGGTAACACCAACAACAAACTCAACCCCGGGGATCACTGTCCCCAACCCAAGTACTCTGACTGACAAACACCCACGGTGACCTTCCTCGAACGACTCAACACTCAAACATGTAAGTAGACACGACAAAACGATCACGACCACTTCCAAGGACTCAAAGGAGCCACGTAACCCCAAACAAGATCACAAAGGATCGCACACCAAACAAGATCACAAAGGATCGCAAACCAGCTGCTCAGTAATCTCCCTCACTCATGCGCTTTACCGAACCACTCAGGCCAGGCAGTCGACCTGTCTCAATAACCTCTCTCACTCACGCGCTTTGCCGAACCACTCAGGCCAGGCAGTCGACCTGTCTCATTAACCTCTCTCACTCAGGCAACCACAATCACAGTCACAATCACAAACACAATCACAAGCAAGTCAACAACACAGGCACTCAAGGCCATTCAAGACACCTCAACAATCAAGACTCGGGTTCAACAACCCCACGGGCACTCACTGCCACTCAAGACACACCAACG
The DNA here is from genome assembly GCA_963921825.1 of Erodium maritimum. Taxonomy (NCBI): domain Eukaryota; kingdom Viridiplantae; phylum Streptophyta; class Magnoliopsida; order Geraniales; family Geraniaceae; genus Erodium; species Erodium maritimum. The sequence goes on from OY997592.1 coordinate 26,833,578, forward strand.
ATCAAGACTCGGGTTCAACAACCCCACGGCACTCACTACCACTCAAGACACACCAACGGTCAAGACTCGGGTTCAACAACCCCACGACACTCATGGCCACTCAAGACACACCAACGGTCAAGACTCGGGTTCAACAACCCCACGGCACTCACGGCCACTCAAGACACACCAACGGTCAAGACTCGGGTTCAACAACCCCATGGCACTCACGGCCACTCAAGACACACCAACAATCAAGACTCGGGTTCAACAACCCCACGGCACTCACGGCCACCCCAAAACACCAACAGTAAAGCACGGGCACTCACGGCCACCCAAGACACCAATTTAAATAACACGGACTCTCATGGCCACCCAAACACCAAATCAAATAACACGGCTCTCATGGCCACCCAAACTCGACAATAAACAACACACAACAACCTCCGGCATAAACGATGCCTCCAACAGTCCTAAGATCACTAGTTCCACAAACAACCTCCGGTCATGGTCATATGCCTCCAGTACTCCTAATATCAACAAGTTCACAAACAACCTCCGGGCATGGTCATATGCCTCCAGGAAATCAATTATCGCTAAGTTCTCTGTTCCTATGACACTACTAAGTGTCACATGCTTTTCTCTTAAACGCTACAACCCCGTACCATGCATTTCTAATAATTACTACAATCCCGTAACATGCTTTTCTAATAATCGATAACCTAGATAACCCACGACACCCCGGTGTCACATGCAATTCTACTATTAACTTTCCCTAGTCAGGGCCGAGATCCGGCTACTTTTCCCTACCTCAACTGAAGAGCAACCGCTACGCTTCCTAGCTGCTGACGTTCTGGCTCGCTACCCCCGAGCTTCACTTCGATCGAAGCTGGACTCTAAAGATAACACGAAAGCCATAAATTAATGACGGTTCCACCGTTAAGTTAAAGATTAATTTAACGGTCATGATCACTCCAGTTTAAATCCGACAGTTGTCCCTTAAACTCGAGCGGGATAAAAACGGGGTCACGGCGAATCGGGTTTGAGTACCCGAGCACCGATACTGGTGCATGCGAGGCACGGTCCCAATGCACGAATCCCGAGGTCCGATTCAGCGGTCCGCTTTTGTTCCCTTTTTAACCCAGCTAGCAGTCCAATTTTACCAGAGTTCCAGATTCGTTCGTAATTCCGATTACCAACCGTTTATTCAAAACAGAACGGTTTTTGTTTCAAATCTAATTCCCTTTTTAATTCAAATCTGTTTCTGTTCCGATCCTTTGAGCCCAGAATGAATTAAGTTCGGTTTTTGAACAACCGTCCCTAAATCCCGTTTACAATAGATTCTCAAGCTCCTCGATTTAAAACCGTTTTTAAAACCAAGGTCGTTTTAGTTCATTTTCCTACAAATTTGTTTCTCAAAACTCCTCGACTCAAAACCGTTATTAAAATCAAATTGATGTTAATTCCTTTTTATTTTAAATCATTTTCCAATTTAAATCCTTTTTTAACCAAAACTGATTTTTCGCTTTAGGGTTCTTTCTTTTCACGTCAGAAGTTCGATTTCCAAACTCTAATCCAGTTTTATTAATATTAAAATAAATCCGTTTCAACTTCCATTTTCATTTTGATTTTCAACAGATCGAAATCGAAACCCTTTTCTTTTTCAAATTCCTTTGATTTTGCTTCAAACAATCCAGATCAAAACGGCTTTCGGTTTCAACGGTGCCCAGATTCAACAGAAAATCGAAAACAAGAAAATAAAGGTTCGGTTTCGAACCGGTCGGCCGCCGGCAAGGGCGGCGTCGGCCGGGGCCTAACCGTAGAGAAAAGGACGACACTGGATCGAATCGGCGGCGGGAACTCGAGAGAGAAGAGGAGTGTGAGGTCTGGACAAGGGCGGTGGTGGCGGCGACGTGCGATGACGGAGGAGAAGGCCACGATGAACTCGGCCGTGGTTTCGCGTGGAGAAGGGAGAGGCCCTTGAGGTCGGAGACGGCGATTTCCGGCGAGACAGGCCCGAGAGAGGGAGGGGTTCGGCGAGGTTGTGGTGGCCGGAGTTGAAAACGAAGGAGATGTGGTGCGGTGGAGGTGGTCGGGGTTGCAGACGAATGGTGAGGGGGAGATAGCTCGGAGCACTGGCGAGGGTTCGGCCGGAGTTGAGAGAGGAGGATGAGGGAGGGAGGTCGGCGTGGGTGAGAGAGAAGAGGGAGGAGGCTGCGCAAAAATGAGAGGGAGGCTGGGTCTGTTCGACCCAAACCCTAGGGTTTGGCTTATAAAGCCTGGGTTGGGCCGGGTCAGCACTTGGGCCGATTCTGACTTGGGCCGGGTCAGTCCGGTCCAGCCCAAATATTTTTTTTTGAAGCGGTCTTCACATTCTTGGTTGGATGGCTTCGTCTTCAGCTACAGTCCCTCCACCTGGATTTGAGGCAGCGAATTTGACTGAGAATGCTCGAGGACTTGGGGTTGATCGTCTTCGTTTTGTGATTGTCAGTCCACTTGGTAGTCAAGTTTTGGGTAACACGCCAAAGACAAACCCGGTGGACAAAGCTGTTGGTGGAGATCATCTTCGAATCTTCATTCATAATCTCCCACCAAAAACATCTCAGGTGTGGCTCGGAAATCTCTTCCTTGAATGTGGAGAGATAGTGAAATCTGAGACTCCATCTAACCCCAATGCAAAGGGCCTCTGGTTTGGTTTTATTACTTTTGCTACCTATCAAGGTTTCCAGAATGGGCTGAGAACCTTTAATACAAGCTTTTTGTGACAAAAGCCTGGAGAAGAACTAGGTTTCATTCTAATATTCCATCAAGGGAGGCTTGTAAGAAGACACCAGAAAACACTGAGATGCTAGGAACTAATTTTGAAAGCAATTATGGAAGATTTTCAATGGGAGAGGGAGGCTGAGGTATTAATCTGAGCCTTGGGAAACAGAGTAGTACTTGTCCTTTTTCCAGATGTTGAAATAGAAAGACAGGTGGTGGAAGCTGATTTTGCTTGGTTAAGCTTCTGGATGAGTAGGATCAATGACAAAGATCATCTAAGCAAGGAGGGGGGCAAGTTTACCTGGGTGGCATTGGTTGGAATACCAATTTTAGCTTGGTGCGAAGGAACATTTCAAGTAGTTACAGCAGATCTAGGGACTTTTGTTTGTGCTCATCGCTCTTCAATCTCTGGTACCTCTTTTGAAACGGCCTTCATACTTATTCATTCACAGGAATACTTAAAAGTCTTTAAAGACACTAGCTTGAGGGTTGAGGGAGTTAACTACAAAATCCTCATACATTCTGTTGATGGATCAATTATACCTCTATCTGCTCCACCTTCTATTTCCTCTGTGTCTTCTTCCTCGGAGTCTGAGGAAGTCGGGACTTCATTGTCATCTGAATTTAATGTCACACTTACTGAACAAGAAGTACTGAAGGAGCAGGGTTTGTTGGTTACTGATAACACTGCCTTATTGGAAGTTTTGGGGGTTGTGGAGGAACAAGTTGGTGAAGTTGGTAAATTTGGGGCTGATAATTTATTACAGGTTGTTATACCTGACTCTCTAGAAGGGGATACATTACTGATAGATCAGCAAGAACAACAGGTGCTGGATTGTCCAAAAACATTGTTGATTCAACAAGATCAACAAATAGAGGATTTACCATTACTTTCTTCTTCTCCTACTTTGAATTTTAAGCAAGCCTTAGTGTCTTCTGTGTCTCTAGAAGCAATTCCTTCAGGCACCGGTTTTACTGTTCAAGCAACAGCAATTGCTCATCTTCAACAGCCTGGACTAGATGGGATTGATGGCTGTAAACAAGTGCCAAAAGCACCTTTGGAAGTTGCTCACATTAATGTGGAAGGGACAATTATACCTTCCATATCAGAGTTGGGTCCCATGGGGCAGACTACTGGAGCTAAAAGTCCATTTTTGGAGGGGGGAAATAATTCAAATTTCAGACAAATATCCTCTGAAGGATTTGAGTCTGGTTCAGCACATAAACGACCTCTGGTGACTAAGAAAAGGACTGATATTGTGGTGGCCTATAACACTAGGTCAAGGTCCAAAGTTCTCAAACCAAAGGTGCCTAAAAAATCTCAGATTAATGGAGAGGTTCAAACTACTCAAGTGTTCAACAGTGGAGGGGCTAGAGCATGGGATTTCTGTAAAGCATTAGGGTTAAAATCATATATTGATAATGATCTGGTGGTGGAACAGTTTGATAACTTGGAAAATGAGGTGAATCAAACAGTTGAATGGGAAGCTAATTCTGATGATGACTATTGTGATTTAGAAGAAGTTGATGAGGGTCTAGCAGAGGATAATTCCTGCCCCTCTTTGCCTACTCATAGATTGTCCTCTCCATGAGAATCATCTTATGGAATATAAGGGGTGCATCCTCAAGAAAGAAGAGGAGGGCACTCAAGAGTTTATGTCCAAAGCATCTGGTAGAAATGGTTTTAATCTTGGAATCAAAATTGGTGAAGGTTCCTGATTTCTTTCTTAGCAGTTGTGGTTTAAATCAGTCCTGGGAATTGATATTCTTGCCTGCCAATGGACTATCTGGGGGAATTATTACACTTTGGAACAAAGATAAGTGTCAAAATCTTTCTCATACCATTTCTGAGAATGTCATCTATTGGTCTGGCTTGTTTGTGGCAGAAGGCACTGAATTTTCAGTCATCAATGTTTATGCACCTTGTTTTGTGTCAGATAGAGCTGCTCTTTGGGATTCTATCATTTTTAAGGCTTCCTCTCTTTCAGGAATTATGTTAGTTGCAGGGGACTTTCATGCCATTTTAGATCCATCTGAAAAATCAGGCTCCTATTCTTCACCAGCCAGCATCCATGACTTCCAAAATTTGCTGAACAATTTGGGTCTTGTGGATCTGCAGTTAAGTGGTGGGAAGTACACATGGTTTGGTCACAGCTCAAGAGCCTCTAGATTGAACAAGTTTATTGACTCCCCTCAATTACTCACTATTTGTAACAACATCTCCCAAGAATGTCTACCTATAACCATCTTAGACCATAAGCCCATCTTGCTCAGTAATGCTTGTTTGGATTGGGGTCCTAGGCCTTTAAATTCATAAATGCCTGGACCTCTCATCCTCAATTTCTTGTTCAGTCTAAACTTTGCTGGGAGTCAATCCAAGCTTCTGGTTCCCCCTCTTATATTTTATGGAACAAGCTAAAAACTATGAAGTCTTTCTATAGAACTTGGAATTTGGAGGTCTTTGGTAAAATTGAGAAAGACATTGAGGTCATCACTCTGGAGATCAAGGGCTTAAATACTTTAGTTGAAACAAGAAGGTTATCTCCTCTGGAGCTTTCCTACAAGGCTTTACTACAGGCCAGGTTGATTAAGAAATTAAAGATCCAAGCTAAAATGTGGTGTCAAAAGGCTAGACACAAGTGGTCTAGAGAGGGAGACAGGTGTTCAAAATTCTTCCATCATGTTGCCAATTTTAATGGGGCTATGAAAATAATAACACAAATCTTGGTTGAGGGAGTCACTTACACTGATCATGTACAGATCAAAAGCCTGGCAAAGATTCATTTTGAGGAAAGATTTATGGATAATTCAGTGGTCTGCATAGATCTATCTACTCTCCCTTTTGATACTCTATCTCAAACTCTGTCACAAGACTTGGAGTTACCTCTCTCTGAGTTGGAAATTCATAATGCCATCAAAGCCTGTAATGGTGATAAGGCTCCTGGCCCTGATGGTTTCACCATGAAATTCCACCAATCTTGTTGGGAATTTATCAAACCTGAAATCTTGGCTTGTCTGCATCATTTTTTCCAAGGTGGCAATCTAGGCAAAGGAATAAACTCCTCTTTTATTACCCTCATCCCCAAAAATAATTCACCAGTCACCTTTGAGGAGTATAGACCTATCAGTCTAATTGGGAGCATTTACAAAATTATATCTAAGGTCCTGGCATTAAGGCTGAAGAAGGTTATGAATTTATTGGTGCATGATGTTCAGTCTGGCTTCATTTCTGGAAGACAGATTCTTGATGGCATTTTGATTGCCATCAAGAATCATATGACCACATTAAAGGTAGACTTTGAGAAATCATATGACCACATTAATTGGGGAGCACTTCTCAACATTCTCAGTTTTATGGGTTTTGGTCAGACTTGGATCTCTTGGATGAAAATGTGTATGCAGGCTTGGTCCTCAGTTTTGGTTAATAGGGCTCCTTCTGAAGACTTCCCTCTACAAAGGGGCCTTAGACAGGGTTGCTCATTATCTCCACTTTTGTTTGCTTTACTTGCTGAAAGCCTACACCAACTCATGATCAAAGGGAGACTAACTAATATGTTCTCTGGTATCAAATGCAACAACCAAGGCCCTGTGATCTCCCATCTGCAATTTGCAGATGACACTCTAATTTTTCTTGAGGCTGGGCTACAACAAGCAAGAAACCTCAAACATGTTCTAAACTGTCTTCAGAAATCAACAGGGTTAAAGATCAATTTTCAAAAATCCAAGGTGATTATTCTTAATGCTTCAACTGTTTGACTACAGGAGATTACTCAGATTCTTGGCTGTGCTACTATGGAACTACCTTTTGATTACCTTGGTTTCTAGTTGGGTGCCAATCCTAGGAGGAAGAAGACTTGGGATCCTATAATCAACAAATTCAAAAACAAATTAAATCTCTGGCCAAAATCAAGATCCTTTGGGGGTAGGATCACCTTGATCAAATCATCCTTGAGCTCTCTTCCCTTATATTACATGTCTTTATTTAAAGCTCCCAAGTCTGCTATACTAGAAATGGAAAAATGGCAAAGGAGGTTCCTTTGGAATGGCTCACTAACTAAAAAGGTACTCCACAAGATGGAACCTTATTTGTAGACCTAAGGCTGAGGGGGATTTGGGAATAAAGAATTTGCATATTATGAATACAGCTCTCCTAGTAAGGTGGTGGTGGAGGTTTGCTCTAGAAATTGATTCTTTGTGGAAGCAATTATTATGTGTTAAGTTTGGTTGGGATAGCTCAGCTTGGAATTTATCAAATTGTTTGTTACAAAGTGGAAAAAGCTTCTTGAACCATGTGGAAAGCCTTCTTCAAAGTCCAAAATTTGCTGATGCCATTGGAGCTGTTGGAATTCAATGGAAGGTGTTTTCAGGGAATAGAGTTTGCTTTTTGGAGGACAAGTGGGCTCTACAATCCCCTTTGAAGTATAATTATGTGAGACTTTATCATCTCAACATTCAAAAATCTGATTTGGTTTCTTCCTTCTGGTTTGATGGTGTTTGGATATTGTTGTTTAGAAGAGATCTTAGAGGATGGGAAATTGATCAGTTTCATTTATTATGTGATCTCATAAATGGTATAGAGCTGACTTCTAGGGAGGATGTACCAACCTGGATCATAGATCACAAAGGCTTTTCTGTAAAAAAGATGTATGAAGCACTGGATGAATCCCCTGGAACATCTCTAGATTAGCCTGCCTTATTATGGGCTCCAATTCTTCCCCCAAAAATGGCTGCTTTTGCATGGCTTGTTTGTATGAAAGGAATCCCCACAAAATGTTTTTTATTGGCTAGGGGTTTATATAATGGTAATATCTGGTGTCCTCTTTGTGCTGAAGAGCCAGAAGAACTTGATCATCTGCTTCTTGGCTGTGTGATATCATCTCAGGTGTGGAATCTATGCTTGCACTGGTGGAGCTTAAAAACTGCCTTGTCAAAATCAATTTTGGACTGGTTTTTGGGTTGGAAACACCTTGGTCCAAAAAAATCTGGAAATCAATGGACAATGCTATCTTCTATAATCATCTGGAGAATCTGGTTATGCAGGAACAACATGGTCTTCAATAATTGCTACCAATCTGCAGAAGAAATCTTTCAACAAATTCAAAATGACTCCTACCAGTTGCATTGGGAAAATTTCAAAGAAGGTTCTTCTTTCTCTTTTCTTGCTTGGATCAATGAACCTCAGTATTGTTTCAGATTGAAGATTTGATCTTCTTTGATTGGTGGTCTGTTACTAAGCCTTTGGACACTGCACTTGTTTGGGGATTTGGGGTTCTGGGAAGGGTTGGTGGGTGGTTTTGGGGAGAGTGGTGAGTATTATTGGTAAGGTAGGTTAGTATTGTCATGTTCATTGGATTTTCCCTTGAAGTGTGGGTACTTTTATGTGTTTGTTATCACAATTGCTGGCTGTGTGTGTGAGGGTAGACAATTCCTAAGACTGAGTGTGATCTTTTGAGAGTATTGTTGGGGTATGAAGTTGTTAGTTTCTTTTTGTTATGTGTTCTTTTTTGGGTGATGAATTGTGATCCTTTGCAGCTACTACTCTGCTCCTTGTCTTTCCTACTTAGTGAGGTGCTGCAGAAGACTTTGGGTTATAAAAGACTCTTAGGCTTAATGTACTTGTTGGTTTCTTGTGGGCATAAAAGGTTCGAAGGGTTTGATGTTTTCAAGAGGTTTTGTGACCCTAAAGATCTGAAGGTTGGCTGGTCAAGCTGAAGGTTCAAAGGAGTTTTTGGGTGCAAACTAGTTGAAGATTATTGTGATCTTGCTGGGCTCAGAGGGGTTTCAAAGGCTCGGATGGGATATGTTTTATTGATGATTTTTACTGCTGAATGTTTGAAGGTTAGGTGTTAATGAAATTTTTTGCTGCTGAAGGTTGAAAGGATTATGTCAATCTACTGGTTTTGTGTTTTGCTTGCAAATTGTTATGCAACAAATGGGAAGGGTTAGTTTTTGCTGTATAGTTTGAAGACTTTGGTTTTCTTGTGCCACAAGTCACGTTTTAACCGTTAGGTTTTTGGGGTGGGTAACTTGCGGCTCAAGCTTTGTTTGTATTGTTGGTATTGTGCACATTGAGGGCTTGACCCTTGGCCGGTTTCTTCCCCTTTGAAGATCTGGTTTATAAAAACAAAAAATTGGTGATCAAAATAAAAGATTTGGTACGAATAAAATTAGAGAATTAAAAATTGAGTATCCTTAATTGACTTTTTAGTCCCACCTACCAGTTTATCTGGTTTGAAGATTCCTCCCTACAATCACAAATGCACACGCTTGCTTGACATTATGTTACAAACAAGACAAACTACCCAACTTAATTATCAACCTCAACCATTGAAATAATGGTTGGGGTGAGGGTTATAAGTTTAATATTTATCAAAAAATATGGTTATTGTCTTGAGGGTTATAAAGTTCAGCTTCCTAAATATCACTTCAACTCATTTTATCTCCTCGTAGGTATATCTCTTAAAATAATTGTCTTTTGTTGGCTTGTTTGTGTTCCAGTCTCAGGCCTGGTTTTTGATTTATAGGACTTGCTTCACAAGGTTCTCCACTGCATTTGACTTGGGCTTTGGGAGGGTTGGTTGGGTTGGGTGGGTACTGAGGTGAGCTGTAGTGTGTGAGGTTGGGCCATTGTGGGGGTGGTTACTTGATCATTTATGTGTGTGGGTCTTTTGTTCTTCTCTTCCCTCTTTTTCCCTGTTGGAGTGTGGTTAGTATTGTCTTAGGTTGAGTGGTTCATTTTTCTCTGGCTTGGTGTTGATGCTGGTATCGCTTTTACAGCTCTATATTGGCTTCTCTGGTAATTGATGTTATGGAGGATTGGTTCTGATTTGAAGTGGTTGCCTTTGTTGCTCTGGATTTTTTACTGGTTGTGTTCTAGCTGGTGGAGTGGTTCTGATGTTGTTTTGGGATTTTGGGAATTGTTTTGTAACTCCTCCGATTGGTGGTGGGTCTTTAAGGTGTCTGAGACGTTTCTTGTTGATTGATTAGGAGTCTTCTATTGTTTTGGGTAGTATTGTTTACTTAGGAATGGTAAGATCTTATAGTTGAACCTGTTGGAATTCAAATCCGGTTGTTTCTTGCCGTTCAAGGCAAGCTTAACACTGTTAAGGTTTGTTAACAAAACCGGTTTGAATTCAAACCAGTTAATTTCTTGCCGTTCAAGGCAAGGTAGGTACTTTTCTTGGGTTGGGTAATGGTGGTTCTAGTATCCTTTTGACCAACGTGGTCCATATAGGTTTAAAATTTATCTGAGGGGCCTCCCCTTGACCTTGCCTTTCATTTCGAAAGCTCGGTTTTAATACAAAAAATTGTTGATAAAAAAAAAGGATGCAATCCTTTTAAAATATTTCTTTGAAAACAGGTGCTTCAATCTATGTCCGGAGGATATCATTTGCCCAGGGTTCGATTGGTTTGGTCCTCTATAGTTTTTTGGTGGGGGGTTTTGTTGGGTGGTTCCAGGCTCAATCAGTATGCTCTTCTTTTCTTAAAAAGTAGCTTTCAAAATTGCTCATTCCTATATTTGAGGAATTTTGGCTCATATCACTTGTTGACAGCTTTGGCTGGCCAGAAATCTTTTGGTGTTCCAAGGCATTTAGACCTCCTCTGAGGAAATTTTTCAAAAAATAGTACAAATGTCATTTTCTTAGGTTTTGGCTCCATTTAAAGAAAAATATTTTTATCTCCTTTCACCGATGGAGAATGGCCCCTGCCACATGCTTTCTCAATTTCAAGAGCTCCTGATTTGCCTTTGGGTTGAATTGTGCCTTTTTCAGTTTTTATCTCTAATTACTTGCGGCTCAAGTGATTGCGATCTCTTGTTGTTTCGGGGTTCTTGGGTTGGGTTTGGGTGGTTTTGGGGGCGTTAGTGAAATCTGTGAGGATTTCTCATTTTTAGGTGGTGAACTTACGATTCATTCTGTCTTCTGCTGTCCTCTTTCCTTCTCTACTGTGTGGGTTCTTTTCTCCCTTCTTCTTGTCCTGATCTTCTAGTGTGAGGGTAGTTTCTTTAGGATTGAGTGTTTTTTTCCTTGGTTGTCCCCACTGCTAATGCGTTGATTGTGCTTCCTCAGATTTTGTAGTTTCATTTCTCATGTTCTGAAGCTTTTAAGACTCACTCTGCAACTCGGATTGCCCTCTTGCTTTTCTTGAGCTAATCAACTTGCTTTAATACTCAGTACAGTGGGGGTTTATTTTTCATTCCCACTTTAGTTCTCTAATCTGGGTTGGATGTTTGGTACAAGATAATCCCCTCTTCAGTGGACAAATCATGTTCTGCAGCTTCAATTCAACTCCAGCTCCATCTCTCCTTCTCTCATTTGCTACTGACAGTCATTAAATGGGACTTCATGATGTTTAATCTGTCTGGTTTTAGCTATCTTCTTGTTAGCTCTTGGTTGTTCTCCTGTGTATTGTTTCTTGCATCTTCATAACCTATTGTTTTGGGATTTTCTAGGTCCGTAGTGTGGGCTTTTGTGTGTTATTTCTTGCATATACTTACCTATTGTTTAGGGTTTTGGGGTCCTTAGTGTGCCTTTTTGTACTCCTCTTTTACCTTAGAAAAAGTTTAATCTAATTATGGTTTTGCTGATTAAAAAAAAAACTCATTTATCCATTTACAAAAATTCAAGTGACTTGGAAAGTTACCCGTCTTGCGTTTTGGGTCACAAAGAGCAATTGTTATATTCAAATTATATGTATGAGTTTATATGTATTGTTGATCCTTTATGGGAATGGTAAGCAAAATTGATCGTGTTAGCCTTGTAAATTTAGTAAAACTAAGAAATGGTAAAAGTCTTTTGTTTTCCACCCACGCCCTTGTAATCTATTATTAAACACTCAGTAAATAATCATAATGATCATCATGTTGGATCTCGAGGTCGTGGACAAAAGAAACATGAAACGCCGCGGAAATTAACCTCGAATCACTCGAGAAGAACCAATTATTGTAAAACAAGACAGAAAATTCAGCAAGAGTTTGTGTGCATTACCTTCTTGTTTCGATGAGAAACGAGAAGAAGAACATCAAACTTTGGATGGCTTGAAACCCTTGGACGCCTACGTATCTTTAACGGAATCAAAGACGACATAATTCTTTAGTTTGTAGACTCAAGAACATGCAACAATGGAGCTTGCTTCTCCTAGGGGTGTTCGACCAAAGTGGGAGAGAAGATGAAGTTGTTGTCCAAAATTTTCCCAAGTCTTTGCATGTTTTGAAATGCCAACACTCTTGCATGTTGAGTTAAGTGGATTGTGTCATCTCACTTAATCCTCATCAAGAGCCAAGTGTTCATGCAAAAATGCAAGGTGGACTTAATAAACTATGTTAGTTTATTAATTAGTGGAAAGTGGGTCCAACCAACTTTGATCAACTAGACTATTTAGTCAACCTTTGACCTTTGGTTCTTGTTGGGCCTAGGCTATATGGGTCGGCCATGGGCCTGTACAAGAGAGCCCATACCGAGCCCATAATATCCTAGCCGTCCACTATGGCAATTCCAGACACGACCCCTTCCAAGCCAAGCTACGTTGCGTTGTTATCGAGTTTACAAACCTTTGGTGTGACCCTTAGGTCTACGCATGTCGGTCAGATCAACATAAAGTCCCACTTTACTTGATCTTACCCTATTGGCAACTAACGAGACTTAGTTTAGCCTGACATTGCATAATGAATCGACCCTGTCGGTTTTGACATTTTTGGCGTCCTTGTCATTATCCTTTTAACTCAGATATCCTGATTGAGATAAGGCACAAAGCCGCCATCCTTATCATCCTCAATCACTGTTCCTTGATATGTGAGATGACTGAATGTATGATACCCAATATCATGTGCATAGTCATGTTTTTCTTTCAGTCACTCTTGATCAAGCGGTTGTGAACCAGATATCTTACCCATACTGTAGTAAGTGGGATAAATAGCTTAGCCGTATCTTGTGTCACTCATGTAGTCATTCCTTAAGCCAATCCTGGCTGTTATGGAAGCCCAGTCATGGTGCAACGTTAGGCTTTCAGGTCAAACTCAATTATGTACTATATAACTAACATAGAGACTCCTCGGTCTAAGGATACTTGACAAGCTACGACTCTGAATATGTTCATGAATTAATCTATGGAACATATTCAGGTCAGGTCGTCCAATATCATGTCCCACATGATATCTATGATCAGACTCCAGAACCCTTTTCAATGACCAATAGAACATAATCCATCAAGAGTCGTCTTTCATACTAGTCTCTTCTAGTGAAGACTATTGACTAGGGACCTCATCGAATGTGATCCATCCTGATCTATGGTTCTATTCGCATGTTGGGCATAAATCGGAAACACACACGATATATATATATATATATAAGTAATATGAAAGTCGCTTTATTATATTGCCAACGATGATATTTATATTTGGACATTTACGATTGGACTACGGGCACTAAGGCTAACAATCTCCCACTTTCCCTAGTTCAAATCTAAACTCCAATCTATTATCATTGACCTTACATGCCTTTCGTGATTAGGTAACAAAAGCGCCTAGGTCAAAGCGTCGACTATGTTATCATCTGTTGAAATATACGTGATCTTCACATCGCCTCGGTTTAGTATTTCTATAATGAGGTGATAACTCTGTAGTACATGTTTGGATTTGTTATGGGATCATGGCTCTTTAGCTTGAGCAATGGCCCTAGTGTTGTCGCAAAATAGGTTCATCGGGCTGGATGAGTTTTTGATTACACCCAACCCTGCCGTGAACTTCCCAATCCACACAACTTCCTTGGCCGTCTCTATAGTCGCTATGTACTCGACATCTGTCGTGGAGTCAGCGACGATGTCTTGCTTTACGTTCTTCCAGCCGAAAGCTCCGCCATTCAACGTGAACACATATCCTGACTGACTTCTAAAGTCATCTGGATCTGTCTGGAAACTAATGTCTACATAACCATTAACGACTAGTTCAGAATCATTATTTCCCTGTATACTAGAAATGTGTCCTTAGTTCTTCTCAAGTATTTAAGAATCTCTTTTACCGCTATCCAGTGTTCCTCACCAGGGTTAGATTGATGTCTGCTAATACAGCTCAAGGCATATGACACATCCGGTCTCGTGCATATCATGAAATACATGATTGATCCTATCGCCGAAGCGTATGGAATTCGACTCATTCTTTTCAGCTTATCAGGTTGTCTTAGGACACTGAGTCTTGCTGAGGTGAATGCCATGACGTGCAGGTATGAGTCCTTTCTTTGAATTGAGCATTGAGAACCTTCTCAATACTTTGTGCACATAGTTGCTCTGACTTAATCCCAAGACCCTCTTGGTGCGATCTCTATATATCTTAATCCCTAAGATATAAATAGCATCGCTTAAGTCCTTTATCGAGAAACACTTCCCTAACCAAGCTTTAGTCTCGTGCAAGGTTGGGTGTCGTTTCCAATGAGTAGTATGTCATCGACATACAACACCAGAAAGGTAATTTTACTCCCGTTTGTCTTCTTGTAAATGCAAGGTTCATCCTCGTTCTTCATAAAGACAAATCCAATTACCGCTTCATCAAAACGAAGGTTCCAACTCCAAGAATCTTGTTTCAATCCATAAAAGGATTTCAACAACTTACAAATCTTTCCCTTATTTTTTGGATCTATAAAACCTTTGGGATGAGACATATAAACGTCCTCCAATAAAGTTTCACTTAAGAAAGTGGTTTCGACATCCATTTGCCATATCTCGTAATTATGATAAGCAAACTATGGCAAGAAGAATCCATATAGATTTGACCATACCCATTGGGGAGAAGGTTTCCTCATAGTCAATCCCTTGGATCTTCTTATAACCTTTCGCCACCAGTCGGGCCTTGTAGGTCTTAGGGTTTCCTTCCATGTCGATTTTCACTTTGAAGATCCATTTTCATCCGATGGATTTTCCTAACTTGGTTGTCAGACATGGATTGCATTTTCTACCTCATAGCTCCTAGCCATAACTCGGAGTCGGGCCCGTCCATGGCTTCCTGAAATGTAGTTGGATCACCGTGATTCACCACAAGCTCATTGTCACCCCAGACACAAAGAAAATATATTTCGGACGTGGATGACTAACCTTTTCAGATCGCCTTGGACCTTCTGGAATCGTTGCAGGTCCTGGTTCTTGCTCTATGACCCCTTCAGGCTCTTCTACTGGGTTATCGAGTGGATTAGAGGCATATGTACCATACTGAATTTCTTTCAGATGTACAACCCTCCCACTAACATCTTTGCAAACAAATTCCTTTTCCATAAAGACCCCACCTCGAGCGATGAACACCGTGTTCTCGCTGGGTTTGTAGAAGTAGTACCCTATTGTTTCTTTGGGATACCCAACGAATGTGCATTTATCAGATCTTGGTTCGAGCTTAGTAGGACCTAATCGCTTCACATAAGCCTCGTAACAACAAATCTTTAGGAAGGACCTAATCCCGTGACATTTCTCAAATGGTGTCCCTTCCACAACCTTCGTTGGAGCCTGATTCAAAATGAATGCAGCCGCCTCCAATGCATAACCCAAAAAGAGATTGAGAGATTAGTCCCACTAATCATGGATCGGACCATATCCAATAAAAGTCTGATTTCTCCGTTCGGACACACCATTCAACTATGGCATTCCGGGAGGAGTTCATTCCGAAAGGATCCCACTTTCTACTAGATGATCCAAAAAATATGTGGTCAAGTATTTTCCACCTCGATCCGATCGAAGTGATTTCATATTTTTTCGAGCTGGTTTTCTACTTCAGTCTTTAACTCTTTGAATTTATCAAGCGCTTCAGACTTATGTCTTCTTAAATTGACATAACCATATATACTGCATTCGTCTGTAAATGTGATAAAGTAGGCAAAACCCCTCCTGGAAAGTGTACTTATTGGTCCACACACATCCGAGTGTATTACCCCCAATAAGTCACTCGCCCTTTCACCACGACTGATGAATGGCACTTTGGTCAGTTTTCCCATCAAACAAGATTTGTATCTATCTGTAAAACCCGCTTCGTTTCACTGGGGTATTAATTTAAAATCCGAAAACCGTAGGGTAGGTTTTTGAAACAAGTGGTAAAGCAAAAAAAAAAAAAAAAAAAGGAAAGGGAAAAACTGAACAGGCCAGGCCTGTTCGGCCAGCCAGCCGTTTGGGCCTTTGGCCCGTTCCTCAGCTGAGGCCCGAGAGGGGTTCGGCCCAGCGTGTTTTGAATATAAGCTGAAACCCTAGGGTTTCAGCATCAGAACACGCAGCAGCCTCCCTCCCTCTCTCCTTCGATCCTCTCGGCCTCTCTCCTCCTCCTTCGCCGAACCAGTCCCGGCCACCACCATTTCCGGCCGCCACCTCTCTCACCACCCTCATCCCATCCCTTCCTCCTCCATCCCGACGCCGTCACCACTCCGGCCAGCCACACGACCCCGTCCACGACCTCCCTGCCTCACCCTTCTCCTTCATCTTCCTAACCAAACGCCCACCGTCCACCACCAGCTCCGGCCACCCTCGCCCCGAGCTCCCCACGCCGTCTTCCCCGTCCCCGTCCAAAACCCGGCCGTCCTTCACCGGTTCCGTCCCGAGCCCTAACGCGCCGCCGCCTCGCTTCCCGTCTCTGGTCTCCCCGTCCGGGCCCTAACACGAGCCGAGCTCCAGCCGTCGCCAGCGAGCTCGCCAGATCCGGGACGGGACGAGCCGTCCGGACCCGAGCCGTACGCCGCCGCTCTCCACCGTCTCCACTGTGTCGGTACGGTGAGTTCTCGGGCTGTGGAACCTCGGCCGATAACGGCATCGCCGGTGGTCGGCCGGACCAAAACCGAGCTCGTCCCTCTTCTCTTATTCTCCCTTTCCCGAGTCCGTCCAGATCCGATCGGTGATAGAACGCTCTGTTCTGGATCTGGTTGGGACGGAATGGGACTTTGGAAATGGAAAGGAATAGAACAAGAACGTGATCTCGGTTTGTTTAAGGAGTTGTGAGTTGTATTGTAAAATCTGAAATGTAAAGATCTGTAAAGAAGAACTTCAAATTTTAAGTTATTATTGTTATGTCATTTACGTTTTTTTTGATCTGTTAAGGGTGAAAAAGGAAGGGTTAAAACTGTTTGTAAATTGAAAACCGACTTTAGAATAAGTGTTATAAGTGTTAGATCCTTATCGTTTGGACATAAAGAAAATCGTTATCGTTAAAATTAGGTCGGGTTAAGGTTAACGGGTTTTAAACGAAAGTCGTTTATTAAGGTTAGACTCGAGTTAAGTTAAATCAAAAAGGGGGGAAGCGAAATCAAAGCGACTTTATAAGGGTTCTGGACCAAAATATCGAGTTGGGAAACGAGCGGAAGGAAACCGTTGTGTTCAAGTCAAAGTCGTTTTTAAACAAAGCAAAGGAGTCCAAAGACGGTTTTAAGTTAAAAAGGGGTTTAAACTGGGTTTAGATCAAACCTGGGTTCGGTGCGCGGGTGCTCGAACCCGATCCGTCGTAACCCGACTTTTATCCCGCTCGACTGTAAACGACAACTGTCAAGTTTAAAATGGACAAATCGTAGCCGTTAACTTAACGGCGGAACCGTTTTTAACTTGGGCGTTGAGTTATTTATTTTCGACCGGTTCGTACTAGTTTAAAGTGAGTTAAATCTGTGTTCTTTTAGATCGTGTTGCGGACCGAGGCAAAGGGAGGCTCGGCGAGTGACTACGATCATCTCGGGTTAGTGGAGCGCTTTCTGGAGTTGCTTACGAGGTAGGGAAAAGTAGCCGGATCTCGGCCTTGACTAGGGAAAGTTAACTGTAGAATTGCATGTGGCACCGGGGTGTCGTGGGTATTTAGGTTGTCGAATATTAGAAATGCATGATACAGGAATGTAGCGAATACTGGAAATGCATGTGACACTTAGTAGTGTCGTAGGAGCATAAAACTTAGCGTTAACTGTGTTACTGGAGGCATATGACCATGCCCGGAGGTTGTTGTGTGTTAATTGTTGTTGAGTTTGGGTGGCCTTGAGAGCCCGTGTAAATTGTTGTTGAGTTTGGGTGGCCTTGAGAGCCCGTGTTATTTATTGTTGAGTCTTGGGTGGCCATGAGAGCCCGTGTTGTCGTTTTGGTGTTTTGGTGGCCGTGAGTGCCCGTGGAGTTATGAACCCGTACTTTATCGTTGGTGTCTTGGGTGACCATGAGGGCCCGTAGGGTTGTTGAACCTGTGTTTGGTTGTCGGTGTTTTGTTGGCCTTGAGTGCCTGTGGAGTTGTCACCGGTGTCGTTACTGTCTGTTTGAACTTGTTTGTGATTGTGATTGGTTACTGGTTACTGGTGGAGGTTGTGTGGTGTAGCTAGCCTCCCGACTGGGATCGGGAGAAGCGGAGGGGTTGTGGGCTAGCTCCCCGACTGGGATCGGGGGAAGGACGCGCGGGTGTGGCTAACCACCCGACTGGGATCGGGTGAAGCGGAGAGGTTGTGGGTTAGCCCCCCGACTGGGATCGGGGGAAGTTGCGCGACAGGTCGACCGCCTGACCACGTCTATGATCGGTAAAGGGCGAGAGACAGAGATTGGTTACTGAGCAGCCGGTTTGCGATCCTTTGTGATCTTGTTTGGTATTGTGTGGTCAATCGTGTCTTGGGGGAGGTCGTCGATCGTAGTGTGGGGTCTACATAACGTATCCGAGTGTTGAGTCAGTTGAGGAAAAGACTGGTCGTGTGTGTGTCTTTGAGTCGTTGTTAGTGTCATCGGCTTTGTCTACTAATTATGCCGTAGTCAGTATGTTATCTGTGGTGGTGAGCGAACGCTCACCCCTAGCTGCTTTTCCTACAGGTACCGTTCGTAGTCTGGACTAGGTGAGCTTCTGAAGCTTGAAGAGCTTGAAGCGGGTTGCTGGGTGTTTGAGTCTAGAGACGTGTATCTCGTTTTGTCCAAGTGTGGGACTTTTATTTTGAGGTGTAAATATTATTCTTTTGTGGAACTAAACTGACTTTTTAGGTGATTTATCGAAAACAGGTTTCAGTCTTGTAACTTTTTAAACGTTCGCGTCCCTAGTTTCGGTTCGCTGAAATTGGGGCGTGACAGCTTGGTATCAGAGCGCGAGGTTTCACACCTCGGACTACACGTCAATTAGGTGGGAGAGTCGAGTCGGTAGAGTCCCGTCCTGCGTTGGGTACGCAAGTCGGAACTCGGGTGTAGACCCGTTAGGATTTGAGTCCTGTTTTGTTTTGTGCTTGTGCAGTACGGGGCTACTGGCACAATGTTTGTGTGTTGCTGCGTGAAACGTTTTTAAACTGTCGCGACTCGACTCAGGAGCGCTCCTGTGGTCGAGCGTGACGGTGTTGGTATCAAGTGGCCACAACGTAGTTTGGGGACGCCTGGGCGGGGTTGTAACCACCTGATGCCAAGAAATGAGGATTTTTAATGAAGCGGAAAAAGGTTTAAGGTTGTTGGCCCTTTTGGCATGTCTTGAACTTGATTGGCCCTGTGGGCGTATGTTTGATTTTGGTTGGCCCGGGGGGCAAGGTTCGACTCTGGTTGGTTTGTCGTCGCTTGTGTGGTATATGTCGGTGTGGTCTCGTATACTAATACTGTATATAAGGTGTGTTTAGCTTGAGTGGTGTGGCGCTTTAGTGACATACGCGATAGAGTAAACTTAGACCGTGTGAGCGTTGGCGTTTTTGAACTTGTCGCCTTTATTTGAGTTCGCAAACTGAACGTTTGCGTGTATCCGTGCAGAGGATACTGTTCATGGCTCGCGGAAGGCGCGGACGAGCATCAGGAACGCAGGGTCAGGCACCCACGCGAGGCCGGCGGGGGCGGTCAGCAGGGGCACCAGGGAGGGTGCCAGCCGTCGAGCCCGCCGACTACGCGGAGGCACAGGGCACTCCCGTCGGAGAAGACGGGAGAAGTGATGCGGGGCCATCTGCAGGTACCCCCAGTGTTCCGCCAGTCGCGGACCCTCCAGTGATGACTGCCCTGGATGAGCTTACTAGGACCGTTCAGAGTTTGGTGGCGGTCATCGCCAGCCGAGAGTCGGCTTCGCCAGCACCAGAGGCAGCCGCAGTTCCGATGAGGGCCGCTCAGACAGAGGATCTTACCTCCCGAGCGCTACTCGATTTCCTGAAGCTCGGGATACCTGTTTTTGTCGGGGAGCCAAATCCCGACCTAGCCGAGCGATGGATAGAGCAGGTCACACGAGACCTGGACACTTTGGGTGTCGAGGATGGCCGTCGGAGAGTGTCCTTCGCGGCCCATCAGCTGAGAGACAGCGCCTACCACTGGTGGGGGCGGGTGAAGGACACAGTCGGATACGACTACAGCGTATTCCAGGAGGTATTCATGGCACAGTACTTTCCCGAGTCGGCTCGGCTGGAGCGACATCGGCAGTTCTTATACCTGGAGCAGGGAGAGATGACAGTGGCACAGTACGAGGCCAGGTTCACAGCCTTGGCCAGATTCGCGCCTGAGATGGTGTCGAGCGAGACGAACCGTTGCCTGCGGTTCCAGGACGGACTGAGGCTGGGCATCCGGGACCAGGTTCTCGCCTTGAGGATACGAAAGTATACCGATCTAGTGGACACCGCGGCTACAGTGGAGCAGGGCATCCGGGATGCAGCCAGGGGCCGTGAGGTCCGACCTCGGCCGATCAGTTGGACCGGACCGTCAGACTCACGAGACTCGCGGAGGCAAAGGACCGTGGGATCCTTCCGACCACCGCCTCATCAGAGTGGATCGAGACAGCGGGGTTCAGTGGCAGCAGTTGGGCCAGTCGCACCAGAGAGGGCGCCGGCGTGCTTTACTTGCGGGCAGCAAGGCCACTTCCGTCGCGAGTGCCCGATGGAAGGAGTACCTACGGCGCGGCCAGTGACCAGCCGGACCAGCCAGGGCACGGAGTCGAGAGCCAACGAGATCAGCTGTTTTCGATGCGGCCAGGTTGGGCACACCATTGCATGGTGCCGTGAGCCGTCGAGGGCAACATCAGCGCAGCGACCGCAGCAGTCGCGGACCGTACAGTCGCCCAGGGGACGTCCTCGTCAGGGTCAGTAGTCCAGACCGTCACAGCCTTCTACGAGCGCACCGGTTCCGAGACAGCAGCAGAGTCACGGGTATTCAGCGGCCAGCGCGCCGGGTCAGAGGCAGCAGACCTTGCAGGGGAGAGTCTATGCAGTCACCGACTCCAGAGCCCCAGGACCTAACACGTACCGCGAGACCATCCAGGGTACGTGTTTATTGTATCACTTATGGGCTTTATTCTTGTTTGATACCGGGGCGTCGCACTCTTTTATTTCGTCGAGTTGTGCCGAGAGGTTGGGGTTGAGCTTAGAGCCGTTGAGCCCACCTCTATGTCTGGACACCCCAGTTGGGGGTGGTGCATCGTTGACTAGAGTATGTCGTGCCTGCGAGATTAGAGTCGCAGACTGTCCTTGCCCTGGGGATCTTCTCGTGTTAGGGATGACTACCTTTGATGTGATTTTGGGTATGGATTGGCTGTCGAGGTACCGAGCCAACATCGATTGCTATAGACGACGAGTGACAGTGACAGTGGGCGGTACGAAGGTGACGTGCGTGCTGGGAAGTAAGAGTGGGGTCCTCCTGTCGGCGTTGTCCGCAGAGGAGGAAGTACCGGCTGTGCAGAGCCGAGAGTTACCGAGAGTGGTATGCGAGTTCCCCGAGGTCTTTCCTGAGGAGTTGAGCGGGCTGCCACCGATTCGTGAGGTGGAGTTCGGGATTGACCTAGTGTCGGGAACGGCGGCGATATCGATGGCGCCTTACAGATTTGCACCGGCCGAGTTGACTGAGCTGAAGCGTCAGTTGGAGGAGCTTCAGCATAAGGGGTTTATCCGTCCGAGTGCATCGCCGTGGGGAGCACCAGCACTCTTCGTGAAGAAGAAGAGTGGAGAGCTACGGATGTGTATAGATTACTGGAAGCTAAACCGGGTTACGGTGAAGAACCGGTACCCGATGCCGAGGATCGACGACTTGTTCGACCAGTTGAGAGGGGCGACTCACTTCTCGAAGATCGATCTGCGATCCGGTTATTATCAGTTGCGAGTCCGTGAGGGGGACGTCGCAAAGACTGCATTCCGGACACGCTATGGGCACTACGAGTTCCTAGTGATGCCATTCGGACTGACGAACGCGCCAGCAGCGTTCATGGACCTGATGAACAGCATCTTCCGGCCGTACCTAGATCAGTTTGTGGTGGTATTTGTGGACGACATCCTGATATATTCGCAGAACGAGGCGGCGCATAAGGCACATCTGAGGGCTGTTCTGATCCTACTACGCAAGCATAAGCTATATGCCAACCGGGAGAAGTGCGAGTTCTGGCTCTCTAAGGTGAGGTTCCTCGGCCACATCGTATCCCGTGACGGTATCCTGGTCGATCCGTCGAAGATCGACGCGGTCTCGAAGTGGGCACGGCCCACGAGTGTTTTCGAGATCCGCAGCTTTCTGGGATTGGCAGGCTACTATAGGCGATTTGTCCAGGATTTTGCACGACTAGCCGCACCGATGACTCTGTTGACGCGCAAGGGTGTTGGGTTCGTGTGGACAGATGACTGTGAGCGTGCGTTCGCGGAGTTGAAGACTCGATTGACTACAGCTCCAGTGTTAGTGGTGCCCGAGCGAGGGATTGGTTATGATGTTTACTGCGATGCGTCCGGAGAGGGACTGGGCTGCGTGCTGATGCAGTCGGGCAGAGTTGTGGCTTATGGCTCCAGGCAGTTGAAGATACACGAGCGCAACTATCCTACCCACGACTTGGAGCTAGCAGCAGTCGTGTTTGCGCTGAAGAGCTGGCGATATTATCTGTACGGCGAGGGGTTTCAGGTGTTCTCGGATCACAAGAGCCTCAAGTACATATTTTCCCAGCGAGACCTAAACATGCGTCAGCGACGGTGGATGGAACTACTCGAGGAGTACGACTTCGAGCTACACTACCACCCAGGCAAGGCGAACGTTGTCGCCGACGCCTTGAGTAGGAAGTCGGCTCCGAGCCTCGCCAGCATATCTGTCCGAGAGTGGGGCATGATGGGGGAGCTGAGCACATTCGGGCTTGAGCTAGAGGAGGTTACTGGCGGTGTTGCCATGTGCTCACTAGTGGCTCAGCCCTCACTGCTTGCCCAAGTGCTGGAGGCGCAGACAGAGGACGTCGAAGCATCAGAGATACGCGAGAGAGTCGTCAGGGGTGACGAGGTGGTGGGCTGGCAGGACAGCACTGATTGGGGACTACGATACCGCGGGGGGCTATTCGTACTGGTTAACTGTAGAGACGCCGTGTTACGAGAGGCACACCATTCGCGTCTCACAGTGCATCCGGGGGGCACCAAGATGTACCGTGACCTCAGACGGCACTACTGGTGGCGCGGTATGAGGAGAGCCGTCGCAGAGTTTGTATCGAGATGCCTTGTCTGTCAGCAAGTGAAGGCCGAGCATCAGCGTCCAGCGGGATTGTTACAGCCACTACCGATTGCTCAGTGGAAGTGGGAACACATTACGATGGACTTCGTGTGTGGACTACCGAGATCGCCCAAGGGAAACGACGCCGTGTGGGTGGTAGTCGACCGGTTGACTAAGTCGGCCCACTTTCTGGCTATGAGGATGACAGACCCGGTCGACAAGTTGAGCAGTCTGTAT
The DNA here is from genome assembly GCA_963921825.1 of Erodium maritimum. NCBI lineage: Eukaryota > Viridiplantae > Streptophyta > Magnoliopsida > Geraniales > Geraniaceae > Erodium > Erodium maritimum. The sequence goes on from OY997592.1 coordinate 26,856,906, forward strand.
ATCCAGGAGATAGTGCGTCTCCACGGGGTCCCGGTGTCGATAGTGTCTGACAGGGATCCCCGCTTCACGTCCAGGTTTTGGCCGAGTCTGCAGAAGGCATTGGGGACCGAGGTGCTACTCAGTACAGCACATCATCCCCAGACGGACGGTCAGTCTGAGCGTACCATTCAGATCTTGGAGGACATGCTGCGAGCATGTTTGCTGGATTTCAAGGGATCTTGGGAAACCCACCTGCCTTTGGCCGAGTTCGCCTACAACAACAGCTTCCAGGCCAGTATCGGGATGGCACCGTTCGAAGCGTTGTATGGGAGGCCGTGTCGGTCACCAGTGTGTTGGGCAGAGGTGGGGGACAAGAGTCTGCTGGGGCCAGATCTTGTCAGAGAGACGACGGAGAAAGTCGCACTGATCCGCGATCGGCTTAGGACAGCACAGAGCCGACAGAAGAGTTATGCCGACAGGCGACGTCGACCCCTTGAGTTTGCAGTCGGGGATCACGTGTTCCTGAAGGTGAGCCCGAGGAAGGGGCTGGTGCGGTTCAGGCGAAGCGGGGGCAAGTTGGCTCCGAGGTACATTGGCCCGTTCCAAATTTTGGGCAGAGTGGGAACAGTGGCTTATCGTCTGGCGTTGCCACCGCAACTTGGGAGAGTCCATAACGTCTTCCACGTGTCTCAGTTGCGGCAGTACAATGTAGACCCCTCCCACGTCATTGAGTGGACAGATATCGAGATTGCTGATGATGCCTCCTATGAAGAGCAGCCGGTTCAGATTATGGACACGCGGGAGCAGATTCTACGGGGAGGCAAGATTATCCACTTGGTACGAGTACAGTGGAAGCACCACGGGGCTGAATCAACTTGGGAGCGCGAGGACGAGATTCACGCGAAGTATCCCGCCCTGTTCGTTTCCCGAGGTACGCCTGTTTTAAAATTTCGTGGGCGAAATTCCTTTAAGGGGGGTAGATTGTAAAACCCGCTTCGTTTCACTGGGGTATTAATTTAAAATCCGAAAACCGTAGGGTAGGTTTTTGAAACAAAAAAAAAAAGGAAAGGGGAAAACTGAACAGGCCAGGCCTGTTCGGCCAGCCAGCCGTTTGGGCCTTAGGCCCGTTCCTCAGCTGGGGCCCGAGAGGGGTTCGGCCCAGCGTGTTTTGAATATAAGCTGAAACCCTAGGGTTTCAGCATCAGAACACGCAGCAGCCTCCCTCCCTCTCTCCTTCGATCCTCTCGGCCTCTCTCCTCCTCCTTCGCCGAACCAGTCCCGGCCACCACCATTTCCGGCCGCCACCTCTCTCACCACCCTCATCCCATCCCTTCCTCCTCCATCCCGACGCCGTCACCACTCCGGCCAGCCACACGACCCCGTCCACGACCTCCCTGCCTCACCCTTCTCCTTCATCTTCCTAACCAAACGCCCACCGTCCACCACCAGCTCCGGCCACCCTCGCCCCGAGCTCCCCACGCCGTCTTCCCCGTCCCCGTCCAAAACCCGGTCGTCCTTCACCGGTTCCGTCCCGAGCCCTAACGCGCCGCCGCCCCGCTTCCCGTCTCCGGTCTCCCCGTCCGGGCCCTAACACGAACCGAGCTCCCGCCGTCGCCGGCGAGCTCGCCAGATCCGAGACGGGACGAGCCGTCCGGACCCGAGCCGTACGCCGCCGCTCTCCACCGTCTCCACCGTGTCGGTACGGTGAGTTCTCGGGCTGTGGAACCTCGGCCGATAACGGCATCGCCGGTGGTCGGCCGGACCAAAACCGAGCTCGTCCCTCTTCTCTTATTCTCCCTTTCCCGAGTCCATCCAGATCCGATCGGTGATAGAACGCTCTGTTCTGGATCTGGTTGGGACGGAATGGGACTTTGGAAATGGAAAGGAATAGAACAAGAACGTGATCTCGGTTTGTTTAAGGAGTTGTGAGTTGTATTGTAAAATCTGAAATGTAAAGATCTGTAAAGAAGAACTTCAAATTTTAAGTTATTATTATTATGTCATTTACGTTTTTTTTGATCTGTTAAGGGTGAAAAAGGAAGGGTTAAAACTGTTTGTAAATTGAAAACCGACTTTAGAATAAGTGTTATAAGTGTTAGATCCTTATCGTTTGGACATAAAGAAAATCGTTATCGTTAAAATTAGGTCGGGTTAAGGTTAACGGGTTTTAAACGAAAGTCGTTTATTAAGGTTAGACTCGAGTTAAGTTAAATCAAAAAGGGGGGAAGCGAAATCAAATCGACTTTATAAGGGTTCTGGACCAAAATATCGAGTTGGGAAACGAGCGGAAGGAAACCGTTGTGTTCAAGTCAAAGTCGTTTCGAAACAAAGCAAAGGAGTCCAAAGACGGTTTTAAGTTAAAAAGGGGTTTAAACTGGGTTTAGATCAAACCTGGGTTCGGTGCGCGGGTGCTCGAACCCGATCCGTCGTAACCCGACTTTTATCCCGCTCGAGTGTAAACGACAACTGTCAAGTTTAAAATGGACAAATCGTAGCCGTTAACTTAACGGCGGAACCGTTTTTAACTTGGGCGTTGAGTTATTTATTTTCGACCGGTTCGTACTAGTTTAAAGTGAGTTAAATCTGTGTTCTTTTAGATCGTGTTGCGGACCGAGGCAAAGGGAGGCTCGGCGAGTGACTGCGATCATCTCGGGTTAGTGGAGCGCTTTCTGGAGTTGCTTACGAGGTAGGGAAAAGTAGCCGGATCTCGGCCCTGACTAGGGAAAGTTAATTGTAGAATTGCATGTGGCACCGGGGTGTCGTGGGTATTTAGGTTGTCGAATATTAGAAATGCATGATACGAGAATGTAGCGAATACTGGAAATGCATGTGACACTTAGTAGTGTCGTAGGAGCAGAAAACTTAGCGTTAACTGTGTTACTGGAGGCATATGACCATGCCCGAAGGTTGTTGTGTGTTAATTGTTGTTGAGTTTGGGTGGCCTTGAGAGCCCGTGTAAATTGTTGTTGAGTTTGGGTGGCCTTGAGAGCCCGTGTTATTTATTGTTGAGTCTTGGGTGGCCATGAGAGCCCGTGTTGTCGTTTTGGTGTTTTGGTGGCCGTGAGTGCCCGTGGAGTTATGAACCCGTACTTTATCGTTGGTGTCTTGGGTGACCATGAGGGCCCGTAGGGTTGTTGAACCTGTGTTTGGTTGTCGGTGTTTTGTTGGCCTTGAGTGCCTGTGGAGTTGTCACCGGTGTCGTTACTGTCTGTTTGAACTTGTTTGTGATTGTGATTGGTTACTGGTTACTGGTGGAGGTTGTGTGGTGTAGCTAGCCTCCCGATTGGGATCGGGAGAAGCGGAGGGGTTGAAGGCTAGCTCCCCGACTGGGATCGGGGGAAGGACGCGCGGGTGTGGCTAACCACCCGACTGGGATCGGGTGAAGCGGAGAGGTTGTGGGTTAGCCCCCCGACTGGGATCGGGGGAAGTTGCGCGACAGGTCGACCGCCTGACCACGTCTATGATCGGTAAAGGGCGAGAGACAGAGATTGGTTACTGAGCAGCCGGTTTGCGATCCTTTGTGATCTTGTTTGGTATTGTGTGGTCAATCGTGTCTTGGGGGAGGTCGTCGATCGTAGTGTGGGGTCTACATAACGTATCCGAGTGTTGAGTCAGTTGAGGAAAAGACTGGTCGTGTGTGTGTCTTTGAGTCGTTGTTAGTGTCATCGGCTTTGTCTACTAATTATGCCGTAGTCAGTATGTTATCTGTGGTGGTGAGCGAACGCTCACCCCTAGCTGCTTTTCCTACAGGTACCGTTCGTAGTCTGGACTAGGTGAGCTTCTGAAGCTTGAAGAGCTTGAAGCGGGTTGCTGGGTGTTTGAGTCTAGAGACGTGTATCTCGTTTTGTCCAAGTGTGGGACTTTTATTTTGAGGTGTAAATATTATTCTTTTGTGGAACTAAACTGACTTTTTAGGTGATTTATCGAAAACAGGTTTCAGTCTTGTAACTTTTTAAACGTTCGCGTCCCTAGTTTCGGTTCGCTGAAATTGGGGCGTGACACTATCAATCGAATGGAATTCGAATGGGCTAAAAAGTTTGCACTTGTGAAGTGTTGATATGCGTTTCTCGTTTACGTGGCCTAAACAACAGTGTCATAACAGAGGTTGGTCTAAATCGTCGGACTTAAACCTAATGGTATTTACATTGTATATAGAGCTTGAGGCATTGTTATCCATATCCAATATGTACAATTCTCCAACCAATTTGGCACTAGCATAAAATATTTCATTGCATAAAATATTGAAAACCCCATTTGCAACATCAAACTTGTATCCTTCCTTGTCCAACAAAGAAATAGATGCAATGTTCCTACTAAACGTCGGTACCCAATATACATTGTTCAAAACAAAAACTATCCCACTTGTCAAAAGAAGACTTACGGATCCTACAACAGTCACCACAACTCTAGTCTTGTTGCCCACTCTGAGTTCCACCTCGTCCTTCTTCAAGCTTCTCCTACTTTTCTGCCATTTCACATTAGTGCAAATGTGAAATTCATCCCCAGTATCCAATACCCATTAATCTCTGGAAGTAGTGAGATTTAGCTTTACAAAGTAAATAGATGAAGGCGGAGTCCCACTGCCCTTCTTCAGATCATCTAGAAACTTCCTGCAATCTTTCTTCTAGTGACCAGGTTGTTGACAATAGAAGCAGACATTCTCGATCTCCTTCCCCTTCCTTGAGGACTCCCCGGTCCTAAGAGGTTTAGGACACTTCAAATGCCTTATCTTCCCTACCAAGTGCATAGGGGTCTTTCCCTTACCACTAACAGTTCCCTTGCTCTTGAAATTGTTTCCTTGACTGACCATCAGAACATTCTTGGATCTCTGACCCCTGACGCTCTTTTCAATAGTTACCAACATGTTGGGCAACTCTGAGATGGTCTTGTCCATATCATGCATATGGTAGTTCATTACAAACCCACCATACGCACGAGGAAGGGAATACATCATTACGTCCGCTGCCATCTTGTTTTCAATCTTCAGACCCAATCTATTAAGATGTTCGAGATGCCCCTTCATCTTTAGGACATGAGGACCCCCGGAGCTTCCCGTTGACATTTTGCAGGAGAGAAGTTCATTGAGTATATTGTACCTTTCGATACATGCCATCTCCTTGAACATACCCTTTATGACCCCCATCAAAGTATAGGGATCCTCAGAGTACTCCATGAACTGGTCCTGGAGATTAGACTCTATACACCCCAACATAATACACGCTAAATTAATGACGACGCTTAGGTGATTGTTTTCGATGTTTTTAAGCTCATATCTTAAGCTTTTCGGTCCCAAGATTAGGTTGTTTAATGCATTTCTTTCTCCTTTCGTCCAGTAGGCCCTGATTTGAGAGTTTTCTAGTATTCAGCGCAAAACAAGGGCATTTATCCGAACTTATGAGCCAAGGCAGCTGCAGGACAGAAACCCGAGCCAAGAATGAGCCTTTCTGTTCGGACCCTCACAGCCGCACGGTCCGCGCGACAAACTGGGCCGGAACCAGGCCCGTTCTGGGTGGTCTTACGGCTCGGTTACCTTCCCGTTCCGGGCATCGAAGAGGAGACTCAGTCCCATGCTTTCTGTTTGGACCTAGTATCAAGCACGTTCCGTGCTTCATAGCGGGTCAGATCGAGGCACGTTCTGTGCTTTTTAGCGGGCCAGTCAGTGGCCCGTTCCGTGCCACGCTTTGGGCCACGCGCGTCAGATCTTTTCCCTGTCTGCGTTTTGAAGCCCTATATAAGAGAAGTAAAGTCATATTTTTAAGAGATACGAATTTTGAGAGAGAAATACGAGACTTAGAGCTAGGGCTTGGAACTTGAAGGAGAGAAGAGTGTTTTAGAGCAAGGATTGAAGCTTGGATTTCCAATTTTGTCATTTGGGTATTGTGTATCAAACTCAGTGAAATTATGTTTGTCTATATTTCTTTTTCATCTCTTTGCTTGTTCTTCTTCTCTATCATGAGCTAAACTCCTATTGATCTAGGACTAGGGGAAACAATATGATGCATTGATTCAATGAGTTTGTGTTTAATTTGTGCAATTTGTGTTTAGAATATTGTTTGCATAATTTGGATTTAATGCTTCATCAAATTGTCCATTTGATAGTTGATTAAGTTTTAGCATTCAACAATCGAGAGATGAGAATGAGTAAAAGGACTAAGGATTATGAAACTCGGGTTTAAATCTAGTCTCTAGTAAAGTTAGGTTAACACGAGTGCAACAACTATAGGCGTACAAACTCGAAAGTTAGAGGATTTCATGAATCTTAATGTTTTATGTCTCTCTACACCTAGATTAGAAATAACTAGGCGGTCAGATTATACTAGGGTCCTAATTCGATTGAGAGATGTTTACGACTAGTTGAAAGAACTTCCGTTGCCTTTAAACTTACCTTATTTGCACATGTAAACAGAAATCCCTACGAATTAATTGTCATATTGTGACCCCGTTAAATGTCCTAGATCGCCTTTTCCCATGAATTTCACAAACACTTGAAATTTGTTCTCACTTTACTTCAATTTGCTTTGCAAACTGTTATTTAAATTTTCAACACAAAAACCAACCATTTTCAAGAAACAGATTAATAATGGATTATAAATCGAGTGACTATTTTACTGCTCCCAGGAAACGGCGCCATTAACTTGACGCCCTGAGAATTAACTCACAAAAAGGGCGCGGCAAGCGCAACGGTCGTGAAGTAGTATTTCGGTTGTGAGTGTCCGAACAGAAGGCTCGTTCTTGGCCCGGGTTTCTGTCCTGCAGCTGCCTTGGCTTATAAGTTCTGATAAATGCCCTTGTTTTGCTCCAAATACTTGAAACTCTAAAATCAGGGCCTACTGCACACAAGGAGGAAGAAATGCATTAAACAACCTAATCCCGAGACCGAAAAGCTTAAGATGGTGGCATAAAAACATCGAAAACGTTTCATTTTGCGTCCACATCAGTATGCACCCTTAACGACCCTTGGAACGTTATTAACTAACTCCCAAGGGAAAGCCTGGTTGAGGATATATTCCTTGCGTTCGAATTTGAGGACTATCCTCAAGTTTCTGTCCCAGTATAGGTAGTTTGTCCCATTAAGCTTGACCTTGTCAAGAATGGGTTTTAGTGACAAACTACAATTGTTCGCTGATGTATTTGCCATTTGATCTACACGAAAACAAAATTCAATTAGCAAACTGAATAAATTTTAGGGAAAATTTCACTTTAATACCCTACCAAACATTTAATTTCACTTTGATACCCTAGCATAAATTTTTTGCACTTTCATACCTAAACCAAAAATTTAATTTAACTTTAGTACCCAACCGTTAACTTTATGTTAGTTTGGATGGAAAAAGGTAAAAAGACCATAATACCCTTAACTATTACTCAAATTTTCAAACCCATGCCATTAAACTCAGAATTTAAAAATAAGTGAAATGACAATAATACCCTCCATTGTTAGGGTATTAAAATGAAAATTTCACTACTTTAAAAATAAAATCAGTTTTTTTTATAAATTCATTTTTTATTTTCAAAATTCATATTTTAATATAAAAAATACATAAAAATCAGACTTTATTTTTAAAAATACATAAAAATCATTTTTTTTAATTTAATAATATTTTATAAAATTCAGATTATTTTTTAAAAATTCAGTTTATTTTTTTAAAATTCATTTTTTATTTAAAAACTAATTTAATTTTTTTATAAAAAAATCATTTTTTTTTAAAAAAATATTTTTAATAAAAAATCATATTTTATTTACAATATCAGTTTTTGTTTTTTTTTATTCTTTCATTTCTTTAAATTTGTTCACCCCTTCTCTCTCCTCCTCTCCCCCTCTTCCGCCCTCGAACCCAGCCAAGTTATGGGAGGTGGTGTGCGCCGAGCACAACATCGACACCACCAGGAGGTACCACGGCGCGATGCTCGTGGATCTTGAGACTGACACCATGGACATTCTCAGGACGGGGCCGTACGACCAGATCTTCAGGCCTGACAACTTCGTTTTCGGCCAGCCCGGCGCCGGGAACAACTGGGCCAAGGGTCACTACACGGAGGGGGCTGAGCTTATTGATTCTGTGCTCGATGTGGTGAGGAAGGAGGCGGAGAATTGTGATTGTCTTCAAGGTTTGGTTTCAGATCTGGGTCTGGTTTTTGCCGATTTAGTTGTTTTGGGTTTGATTTTGAATCGTTTCGTGGAGTTTTGGAATTAGGATTTCAGGTTTGTCACTCGCTCAGAGGAGGGGGAAAGGAGGAGAGAGAGAGAGGGGGTGGCCGAGGACGAGGGCGGAGGAGGGGCAGAGGAGGAGGAGAGAGAGGGGGTGAATAGGGTAGAAAAATTAAAACTAATTTAATAAATATATGAATTAAAAATAAAAAATGAATTTTAAAGAAATGAAAGAATAAAAAAAACAAAAACTGATATTGTAAATAAAATATGATTTTTTTATTAAAAATATTTTTTTTTAATAAAAACTGATTTTAAAAAAAAAGTATATTAGTTTTTAAATAAAAAATGAATTTTTAAAAAATAAAATGAATTTTTAAAAAATTATCTGAATTTTATCAAATATTAATTAAATTTAAAAAAAATGATTTTTATGTATTTTTAAAAATAAAATCTGATTTTTATGTATTTTTTAAATTAAAATATAAATTTTTGAAAATAAAAATAATTTTCATAAATAAAATCTGAATTTATAAAAAAAAATTGTAATTTTCCCTAAAAAAACTGATTTTATTTTAAAAATAGTGAAAATTTCATTTTAATACCCTAACAATGGAGGGTATTATTGTCATTTCACTTATTTTTAAGTTTTGAGTTTATGGCATGAGTTTGAAAATTTGAGTAATAGTTAGGGGTATTATGGTCTTTTTACATTTTTCCATACAATCTAACAGAAAGTGAACGGTTGGGTACTAAAGTGAAATTAAATGTTTTTGTTTAGGTATGAAAGTGCAAAAAATTTATGCCAGGGTATCAAAGTGAAATTAAATGTTTGGCAGGGTATTAAAGTGGAATTTTCCGTAAATTTTATGAAGATCAAGTTTAAACACCGAAAATCGATTCTAAACCTTTAGAATCTAAAACCGATATCCTTGATTCACCCAATTAAGTTGAACTAAGGCTCACCACTTAATCGAGCTATGTAGGTAGGATTCCATCCCATGCGACTCTTGGCTAGGATATGTACTCATGTACACGGCTTACCCTATCTGATACCCTAGCTCAACCTCAGGTTGAGAATCGTACTCGGGTCCACCAATTTTCAACTATGGCTCGTCCTTATATAGGTGCTCCACTAAAGCACACGATACCCACAAATGTCGAATAACTTACTACAACGCCTCCCCATGGATGCTACGCTAAGGCGCGTGACACCCATAGGACGGGGAAGTAGTAAGCTGTTGAGAATTGGGAGGTATCGGACATGACCCGTTTTTACTTGTCTGGTCGTGTTTAAACTTTTGGCACATCCTAGATGCGATGAGTACATCAAGTACATTCCAAATGTAATGATGCCTCCAATTACATCCAATGTACTTCTTCCTTCGAACCCGTCTACTACATCCCATGTAAAGACGGTTCAAGGGCTCATATACAAACGATAAGAACCGGTTTTATCTTTTCATGTCAGGTGATTCTCTTGGTAATTAAATCTAAGCATGCATTCTAGCCATACAACCATGCATAATTAAACTAAGCATTAATCAATTCAACGTGTACGTCATAGCCCCAAAACTATCCCAACCCGGTCTTGAGCTTCTCCGACCACAAGTCGACGACATGGGCCTCCTAAATCTCACACCCTTTCCATAAACAATGGAAACACCAAATTGGGAGTTTTAAAGGTGAGTTCAGGGATAGTGTTTGACTGATACGGGTTTGGTAACTGTGGTGGGTATTATGTTTGGTAGGGATTTGGGATTTGGAAAATTGTAGTGGGTATGGCATGTAAGGGAAAGGAATATGTGGATGTGGGATGTTAGCCAATGGATCCGTCGATGGGTTTAGGAAAAAAATTTGTGGGTTTATGTATGGGGATTGAGTAATGGTTGCACTACTGCATAGATCCACTTGTCTGACGGATAAAATGGATCCATCACTAAAGTTTTGGCACTCTAGCCACAGATATAGACATCTGTCAGCCAAGTGGAAAATTTTTGGCCACAAATGCTGCATCCGTCGGCCAAGTTGTCACTTGGATGACAGATAAAATATTCGTGGATAAGGTTACTCGTATCCGTCAGCCAAGTGAAACTTAGCCACACATGCTGAATCCGTCAGCCAAGTGCGAAAACCATAGTCACGCATGTCGCATCCGTCAGCCAAGTGAGAAAACCTTGGCCACGCATGTCGCATATGTCAGCCAAGTGAGAAAACCTTAGCCACGCATGTTGCATCCGTTAGCCAAGTGAGAAAACCTTAGCCACACATGTTGCATCCGTCAACCAAGTGACTTGTATCCGTTGGTAAAGTGAGACAATATACGAAATCATTTATTTATATCCCGATGAACATATCGACATAACACATGAACCTGTATCAAACAGTCTGTATATAAGCACAAAAACAGTTCATAGATAATGTGTTTTGAAAAAGTACATTGTTTTAACACATCATTAATCATTCGAATACTTCTAAAACAAAATACATAAACGCATAATAGAGTTACGAAGCAAGCAGGCTTCTGATAACACGCTCTGTTGTTCACTTACGTCCATTCAACAAAACGTCTAAACCACGCAGGCTCCTTTATAGCTTGAAGGTCATTGTCCTGAACCTCACTCAACCACGTAGGCCTTTGTAGCAAGCCTAGACCATTAGTGAGTGGAGGAAGGTCATCACCTTTCGCACGCATCAGGCGAAAAATATAGTCGAATCATTGATGTCCTTCCTCGATTAGTAGGTAATACTATTGCACCCACAATGGGACAGCTGCAGCGTTGGCTCTAGGTGGACCATGTAGTGATAATAATACAGTTCTTGCATTTTCACGTTGACGCCACCTACGCTCGAGTTGAGGATCAAACAAATTACAATTATAATCAATCTCAAATAGTTAAGTCAAAGCATACAGAAGTAATATTCATAAAAACTAACACTTAATTAATGAAGTGAACAAAAATTCAAACAACAGTTAAAACATTCAAACAAAGTCTTAGAAAGTTATATTCAAACATAAGTAATCCTTAACACATCCGTTAAATAATAGGGTTATTTACGATAAGGTACCCTTATGTTTCGTCCACGAACGATAAGGTACCCTAATGAATTTTGTGTCCGACAAGGTACCCTAATGATTCGTCCACGAACGATTTGGTTTTCTGCTGTTAAAAAACTAACAGCCCAAAGTGAAAAGACCATTTTGCCCTTTATCATTTTAGTTGACTTTTGACTTAAGAGTGAAATGACCATTATACCCTCAGTTATTATTTTTCCTTAATTTATATTTTCTAATTAATTTTAATTTTCAAAATAAAATTAATAAATTATATATTTTTTTAAAGTTATATTTTTTAAAAACTGAATTTGTTTTTTTTTCTTTTCAAAAATCAGTTTTTATTTTTTAAAAATCAGATTTTTATATTTTAAAATCAGATTTTATATTTAATTAGTTTTATTTTTTAATAATTAGTTTTTTTATATATAAATATTTTTTTTATTAAAAACAGTTTTATATATAAAAATCAAATTATTTTTTTTAAAAATTAATTTTATTAGAAAAAAAATCGGAGAACAGAACCCGTCTTCTCCGGCAAGCTCCGACCACCCCTCCTCCGGCGTCTCGTCCCCGGCCACCCCCAGCTCTGCCGCCGACTCCTCCCTCTTCCACCTCCCATCGTCCCCAACCTCGTCGCAGAGCTTGAAGCTCGTCGCAGAGCTGAAGCTCCCTATGTAGTCAACAACTGAGTTTGACCTGAGCCTAACGTTTTCCGTAACAGGGCTTCCATAACGGCCAGGATTGGCTTGGGGACGGGCTACATGAGTGACACGAAAGACGGCTAAGGGATTTATCCCTCATACTAAGGTATGAGAAAGATATCGGTTCTCGGCCGCTTGATCGAGAGTGACTGAAAGAATAGCATGGCCATGCACATGATACTGGGTATCATATATTCAGTCATCTCACATATCAAGGAACAGTAATTCAGAATAATAAGGATGACGGCTCTATGCCTTATCTCAATCAGGATATCGGAGATAAAAGGATAATGACAGGGACGACGGAAAGGTTAGAATCGACAGGGTTGATTCATTATGCAGTGTCAGGAAATACTACTGTCTCATTAGTTGCCACTTAAATAGGATCAAGTAAAATGGGATTTTACGTTTATCTATTGACATGCATAAACCTAAGGGTCACACCGGAGGATGAAACTCATTGACACATTTATGGAGAATGGCCAAAAGGGAGTTGTCTCGGGACATGATCAAAATTGGGTTTTGGGTCATGTGCCCGTAAGTGAATAGGACTTTACGAATCGAGACAAGGCTTGGAGTCTTCGGATTGATCGCGTCGGATAATGTTGGAAATTTCCGGTATGGAAGGCTTGGAGGCGATGAGCGAATCACGGGACCTCGTTGGAAAAGGCCACGGGCCATGTTCCAAGAGGCCCATGAAAGGCCCATGCAACCAAGGCCCATGGAACTAATTAATCAAGTCTTGATTAATTAGTACTAAGTAAGCAAGACAAGGATTAAGGTGTTGGTGATTCACCACCTAACCCAATCTTGTCTTGCAATACTTTGTCCTATTTACACCTTACTTGTCACCATGCTTGTCCCATGCCTTTAGTTGGACAAGTATGAGTTTTTTTATGTTTAAGTCATCTTTTTTCAACATAACAAACACAAGACAAGAATAGGAAACACAACTTCTCTCCCCCTTCCCTTGCAATTTCGGGTTTGGCAAGCTCCCACCTCCATTTTTGTGTTCTTGAGTCCTCAAAGAGAAGAACTACGTGGCTTTGATTCCCATGTGGATACGTAGGCGTCTTGGAGACTCAAGCCAATCATTCGTTAACCGGTGTTCTTGTTTTGGTAAGAAATAGTGCTGAATTTTTCTCTTGTGAATCCATTCTTTGTTAGTTGTTTCATGGTTTTCATCGTCTCTTGGTTTTCCTTGATTTTCCGCTGCGAGTTGGTTCATCTCCAACCCTACCTCGAGACCCAACACGAACTCGCGCTCCAAGTTGTCTTTCAGCCACTGCACGTAAACCCGTGTGTCATGCTTCGGGTCGCGCATTGGGCTGGCTCCATAAGATGTACGAGACTTCGAGGAAGTAGCAAGTCTTGCAGCAGCACACCTAGCTCTTGCAGCATCAATCCTTTCTCCCTCTCGGTTAATGAGGCCCAATAACCTAATTCGAGCTGCTGCGACTGCTCTCGTGCGTGGCAAATCCTTTTTTGGAATGCTGTTAAATAAACTCATCATCTCAGCATGCAAATCAAGCTCCACATGTTGTGGTACATCATATTCATCATCTGAGAATATGTTCTCCCTAACGCTACTTGTGTCATCCATTGACTAAATGAAAGCAAACCTTAGTTAAATCAAAACCAATATACCAGAAACAAATTTAAATCAACCCCAGCCCCTCATAACATAATTAGCATACTTAAATTAGCATTCATAAAATGTATTAGCATGAGATATTAATTACCAAGTCATAGATTTCAAACTTAAATATAACATAATATAAACATTGTTCAAATACTAAATACTAAACTAGTCTCGGAACGCGCGCTTGGAAGTCTATCCATCAGACAGAGTCCGTCTTGCGCTTTCAACAGTCTATCTTTCAACGGACAGCCTATCTCGTTCTTCCCTTTCGACTTTAAGTCTAGCTCCTTCAGCTGAAATCAGACGCCTAATATACATGCGAGTATCTAACTCGTGAAGCAAAGAAATTCTCCTAGGCAATTTGTTCATGCCTAAATTCATTGCTTTTCCCCAGTCTACATCCCTCACTGGGGGTACTTCTTCATCAATATCATCTCGCACACTTAGGTTATTCTCCCCGACATTACTGTTGTTGGGTTCATCCACCGAAATAAAAACCTAATAAATACAGGCATGAACTTGTTTTTCAGGATGTTAACATATCGTATATTATATTAAACCCTACATTTCTAAATTTATGAAACCTTTTCACACATATAACGTATTTTATTAAACCCTAAATAAATTTGAAACCAAAATTGACGGAAACCCTAATTAAACTCAAGCTTCTTTCAGCAACCCTAAATTTCTGAAACCCTAAATTTGTCATGCAATTCAGATTTTAGACTTAAATTCCTAAATTTGTGAAACCATAAATTTTCGAAAGCCTAATCGACTTAAACCCTAAATTTCTAAATGTCTTAAAGTTCGAAAAAAAATTAAGTGTAAATTTCTAAATGTTTGAAATAGTTCTGAAACCTAAAATATATATACAAGAATAACAAATATATAAAAAAAATCGATGTGTTTAGAACTTTACGTACCTGAAATCAATGTGATTGAAGCACCTGAAGGAGAGGGACACCGGAGCAACGGAGGAGAGCGGCGGCGGCGCTGGCCTTGGAGCAGAGAGAGGCAGAGGAGAGGGACACCGGAGCAACAGGAGGAGAGCGACGACGACACTGGCCTTGGAGTAGAGAGAGGCAGAGGAGAGGGACGCCGGAGCAACGGGAGGAGAGCGGCGACGCTGGCCTTGGAGCAGGTAGAGGTAGGGGAGGAAGTCGGGTGAGGTTGAGGGACAGAAGTCAGAACTGAGGGGAATTAGAGTTCGGGGAGTTAAATACGTGAACCCTTACCGATAGATACATGGATCTGTCGGCCAGGCCAAAATGACAGCGTATCGATAAGTTAGGCTGAGAAGCTGGCAGAAACGGTGTCGTTCTGTATGTAGGGTAAAGTTGGCCTATGGATCCATGCATCCGTCGGCCAACGTTTCTATGTTGTACTAATTCTCAGCCACTCAAAAAACTTTACCTTCTCTCCCATCTCTTTTTCATCTCCCAACTCATTCTTTCTTCCCAAATATGTTTTTTCTCTCCCACCTCCATTTTTTAATTTTTACACAAGATTCCCTTGTTTCTATCAATAATGACAAGATTCCTTTGTCTTATTCGATATTCACAAGATTCTTTTCTCGTGTTCGATATTTGAAAGAATCCCTCCTCGTGGAAGTTGCTTCAAACTCGAGAATGGTACGTGTGCATATTTTTTAATTTTTGTTCATATTGTTGTGTATATATATTTATATAGTGTGTCCAATAGTTGTTAGTATTGACTGTGTATTAGGATATTGATAGAAGTTGGATAAGTTTGAGTAAGTACGATCCGAAGTTTATGGAAGCGGTAGCGGTTTTTATCGAATATATACTGAAAACTTTCCGTAATGTTGAATCACATAGGTGTCCGTGCGGTAATTGTCTTAACGCATTTTACCAAACTGTGTCGGATATATATATATATATATATGCGTTTGATTAGGAACGGAGTGATGAGGGGTTACAATGTGTGAATTTTTCACGGTATGTAACATGCCTACCTTAACTGAAGTAATGAATAGTTCTAGAAGAAGTTGGGACACTGGAGCTTTATCAATAACACAACTGTAGTAGTGAATGAAGACCATCGTAGTGATCTAGCAATTATGGAGTATATGGACGATGTGTTCCCATTTCGGTGCGGCGGACAAATGGATGAATTGGTACAAGTTGACGATGGCATTGCGGACGTTGACAGGTTGATTGCGCAAGAAACGGCAGACAACTACACAAAATTATTGAAAGAGCATAAAAACATGTTGTACAAAGACGCCACAACGGATAGGTTGACGGTGATCATGGAGTTGATGGCTCATAAGGAGAAATATGAGTTCTCCAACGAATCATTCACTACGTCTTGTGTGTTGCATAAAGCATTGTTACCGGCTGATAACCATTGCCCGTCTTCATTCAAAGAGGCAAAGAGTGTTTTGAAGAGTGTGGGGATGAGTTATAAAACTTATCATGCATGTGAAAATGGTTGTATCTTATTCGGTGGACCTCATTCGAAAGATGAAGTGTGCTACAAATGTGATTGACCTCGCTAGAGAAGATCGTCGGAAAGCGAAAACCAAAGGCTAAGAAAACTGTTTGATATTTCTCCATTATTCCGCAGTTGCAGAAATTGTACAGTTCACCTGATATTGCAAAGCAAATGCAATGGCATCGTAGTGCGGAAAGAATCATCGACCCGGATAAGCTGACTCACCGAGCTGATGGGTAAAGCTGGTTGGACTTCGATAGGATGTGGCCTCGTTTTAGATCTGAAGCTGCCAATGTGCGTCTTGCATTGGCAACTGACGGGTTTAGTCCCTTTGGTGGAAATGGTGTCCCTTATAGTGTGTGGCACGTTGTAGTGATGCCTTACAATTTACCTCCAAGCTAGTGCATGAAGAAAGAATTTAACATCTTAACGTTGTTGATATCTGGTCCTAAGTCGCCTGGTAAGTGCCTAAATGTGTTAATGAGACCCTTGATGGATGATTTGAAAAAGTTGTGGTCCGAAGGGGTTGTAACCTTCGATGCATCCAACAGCCGAACGTTTAAGATGCCAGCGGCGGTATTATGGACTATTAGTGACTTTCCCGAGTTGGTAATGTTGTGAGTGTTAGTCTTAGTGCCCGTAGCTCAATCATAAATGTCCAAATGTATATATCATCGTTAGCAATAAAATTAAAGCGGCTTTATATTACTTATGTGTTGGAGTAATATATCGATGTGTGCTCTGATCTATGCCCACCATGCGAATAGAACCATAAATCGAGATAGATCACACTCGATGGGTCCCTAGTCAACAAAGCTTCACTAGAAGCGACTAGTATGAAAGATGGCTCTTTATGGCTTACGTTCTGTTAGTCATTGGAATGGGATTCCGGAGTTTGATCATAGATATCATGTGGGACATGATATTGGATGACCCGCCCTGAATATGTGCCATAGATTAAGTCATGAACATATTCAGTGTTGTAGCTTGTCATGTATCCTTAGACCAAGGAGTCTTTGTGATCGCTATGTAGTCAACAACTGAGTTTGACCTGAGCCTAACGTTGTCCGTAACAGGGCTTCCATAACGGCCAGGATTGGCTTGGGGACGGGCTACATGAGTGACACGAAAGACGGCTAAGGGATTTATCCCTCATACTAAGGTATGGGAAAGATATCGGTTCTCGGCCGCTTGATCGAGAGTGACTGGAAGAATAGCATGGCCATGCACATGATACTGGGTATCATATCTTCAGTCATCTCACATATCAAGGAACGGTGATTGAGAATAATAAGGATGACGACTCTATGCCTTATCTCAATCATGATATCGGAGATAAAAGGATAATGACAGGGACGACGGAAAGGTTAGAATCGACAGGGTCGATTCGTTATGTAGTGTCAGGCAATACTAAAGTCTCGTTAGTTGCCACTTAAATAGGATCAAGTAAAATGGGATTTTACGTTGATCTATTGACATGCATAAACCTAAGGGTCACACCGGAGGATGAAACTCATTGACACATTTATGGAGAATGGCCAAAAGGGAGTTGTCTCGGGACATGACCAAAACTAGGTTTTGGATCATGTGCCCGTAAGTGAATAGGACTTTACGGATCGAGACAAGGCTTGGAGTCTTGGGATTGATCGCGTCGGATAATGTTGGACATTTCCGGTATGGAAGGCATGAAGGCGATGAGCGAATCACGGGACCTCGTTGGAAATGGCCACGGGCCATGTTCCAAGAGGCCCATGAAAGGCCCATGCAACCAAGGCCCATGGAACTAATTAATCAAGTCTTGATTAATTAGTACTAAGTAAGCAAGACAAGGATTAAGGTGTTGGTGATTCACCACCTAACCCAATCTTGTCTTGCCATACTTTGTCCTATTTACACCTTACTTGACACCATATTTGTCCCATGCCTTTAGTTGGACAAGTATGGGTTTTGTTATGTTTAAGTCATCTTTTTTCAACATAACAAACACAAGACAAGAATAGGAAACACATTTTCTCTCCCTCTTCCATGGCCATTTCGGGTTTGGCTAGTTTCCACCTCCATTTTTGTGTTCTTGAGTGCTCAAAGAGAAGAACTACGTGGCTTTGATTCCCATGTGGATACGTAGGCGTCTTGGAGACTCAAGCCAATCATTCGTTAACCGGTGTTCTTGTTTTGGTAAGAAATAGTGCTGAATTTTTCTCTTGTGAATCCATTCTTTGTTAGTTGTTTCATGGTTTAATCGTCTCTTGGTTTTCATTGATTTTCCGCTGCGAGTTGGTTCATCTCCAACCCTACCTCGAGACCCAACAGTGGTATCAGAGCCGTGCTACCTTTGGGATTCAGAAGACGGTGTTCAAAGTTTCGGTTTTGCTTGAAAGTTTCGTTTTTTGGCATGTTGTTTTGCTAAATTGTTTGATAAGATGTTTTAAATTCTTGTTCATGGATTTAATGCATGTAAAATGAATTTTTGAAAATTATTTCAAATCTGGAAATTTTGAATTTTTTTTGATTTTTCGGGTCTTGGGAGCGGGACTCTCGGGGAGCCGAAACCGGGACCGAACGGGGCTCCGTTGGACGGAGCTAGGCCAAGCATGACCATTGGATGGTTGATATGCCAAGGCTAAACCGTTTTTTTAGTTATGACGAGTTTGGAACCGTCATGACGAACTCGAAGATCAAATGTTCAAAAGTTTCATTTTTGAACGGTTTCGATAAACCGAGCATCAAAAAATTTCGAAACTTGGCTATTAATTAAAACCGGAAAATCACATGATGTTTGATAACATGCTTGTTTGATAACACGATGTGTGATGTGATGTTGGCATGGTGTACATAATAGCCCCGAGCTCGATTTAATTATTTATCGCTTTTCACGGCCTGCGAGCCGTTAGTGTTAGCGTGTAATTATTATTTCAAGGTGTGGTCGTCGAACCACTTGTTTGTAATATTTATTTATTCCCGACCTGCGAGTCGTGTATTAAATTGTAATATTTTACTCAAGACGAAGAAAGGGTGAAAAGGTCATTTGGTGGCTTTTCGGGTGTTGGCATCGGCTTGGAGTCGGTGGAGCTCAAGAAGCTAGTGGGAGTTAGTTTAGGGGGCTATTATGTGCACATTTACCGCTTTATGCTTGGTTTAGTTTATGCATGATTAATTTTATGTGTTTTAGAATTGCATGCTTAACTTTATTTACCGAGCATATAACCTCACATGCAAAGATAAAATTGGAATTTTAATCCTTGTGTGTGAACCCTTAGAATCGTCATTACATTGGATGTAGTTGACGGGTTCGAAGGAAGAATTACAGTGGATGTAATTTGAGGCATCATTGCATTTGGAATGTAGTTGATGTGCTCATCGCATCTAGGATGTGTCAAAGTTTTAAACACAACCGGACAAGTAAAAACGGGTCATGTCCGATACCTCCCAATTATCAACACCTTACTACCTCCCCGTCCTATGGGTGTCGTGCGCATTAGCGGAGCATCCATGGGAAAGCGGGGTAGTAGGTTTGGACGACATATGTGGGTGTCGTGCGCATTAGCGGAGCACCTACATAGTGACGAGCCATAGTTGAAAATTGGTGGACCCGACTACGATTCTCAGCCTGAGGTTGAGCTAGGGTAACAGATAGGGTAAGTCGTGTACATAAATACATACCCTAGCCAAGAGTCACATTGGATGTGATTGGATGGAGTCCTACCTACATAGCTCGATTAAGTGGTGAGCATTAGTTCAGCTTAATCGAGTGAATCAAGGATCTTGGTTTCAGATTCTAAAGGTTTAGAATCGATTGTTGGTGTTTAAGCTTGATCTTCATAAAATTTATTCAGTTTACTGATTGAATTTTATCTGTTGTAGATCAAATGGCAAATTCAGCGAACATTAATAGTTTGTCATTAGAAACCATTCTTGACAGGGTCAAGCTAAATGGGACAAACTATTTGGACTGGTACAGAATTTTGAGGATAGTCCTCAAGTCTGAACGCAAAGAATACGTCCATGACAAGGCTGTCTCTAAGACCATATCAGAGTTACATGAAGTGTCATTAACTGCTGAGAAGAATATCTCAGGGATCTGGGATCCAAGGATATTCTGATGGTCAACAAGGGAATTGGAAGTGGCAAGGGCTGGGCCCATGCGCACTTGGCAGGAAAGATGAGACACCTGAGAATGTCTGCTTCTACTGCCAACAGCCTGGTCATTGGAACCGGGATTACAGGAAGTTCACGGCTGATCTGAAGAAGGGCAGTGGGACTGCGCCTTCATCAAATAGCCTGGATGATCTGAAGAAGGGCAGTAGGACTGCGCCTTCATCAGGAAACCTGGATGATCTAAGGAAGAGCGGTGGGACCGTGCCTTCATCCGGTATTAACTCTATAGAGCTACATCTCTCTACTTCCAAAGATTCATGGGTATTAGATACCAGGACTGAATCTCACACATGCACTTATATATGGTGGCTGAAAGTAGGAGAGGTCTGGAAAGCACAAAGTGGACCTCAGAGTTGTGGCAACTGCTGTAGGATCCACGAGTCTTGCTTTGCCAAGAGGCCTTGTCTTAGTATTGTATAATGTATATTGCATACCTACTTTTAGTAGGAATATTATATCTGTATCCGTGTTTGACAAGGAAGGATATAATGTTAATATTGGAAATGGAGTTTTCAATGTTCTATGCAATGATATGTTTTATACCAGTACTGACTTGGTTGGAGGATTGTACATATTAGATATGGGTAACAATGCCTCAAGTTCTATATATTCCGTTAATACTAAGAGGTCTAAATCCAACAATTTAAACCTAACTCTGTTGTGGCACTGTCATTTAGGTCGCATAAACAAGAAGCACCTATCAGCACTTCAGAAGTGCGAACTTTCAGGTTCATTCGAGTACCATTCGATCGATAGGTGCAAGGTTTGTTTGATGGGCAAAATGACTAAAGTTCCCTTTTATCGATCGCGATGAAAGGGCGGGTGAATTATTGGGGCTGATACACTCGAATGTGTGTAGACCAATAAGTTCACTTGCCAGGAGGGGTTTTAGCTACTTTACCACATTTACTGATGATTACAGTAAATATGGTTATGTCTATTCGGTGAGACATAAGTCTGAAGCTTTTGATAAATTCAAAGAGTTTAAGACTAAAGTAGAAAACCAGCTCGACAAAGGTATTAAGGCACTTCGATTGGATCGAGGTGGAAAATACTTGACCACAGAGTTATTAGATCATCTAAAAGAGAATGGGATCCTTTTGGAATGGACTCCTCTTGGGACACTGTAGTTGAAAGGTGTAGCCAAACGGAGAAATCGGACATTGTTAGACAATGGTCCGTTCCATGATTAGTTGGACTGATCTCCCAATCTCTTTCGGGGGTTATGCTCTAGAGACGACCGCATTCATAGTGAATCGGGCTTCGACAAGGGTGTGGAAGGGACACCATTTTAAAAATGGAATGGGATGATGCCCGCTTTGTCCTTCCTAAAGATTTGTGGTTGCGAGGCTTATGTGAAACATTTGGTTTCGACTAAGCTCGAACCAAGATCTGAGATATGCACCTTCGTGTGGTATCCCAAAGCAACAAGGGGATACTACTTCTACAATCCCAGTGAGAACATGGTGTTCGTCGCATGGGGTGGGGTCTTTATGGAAAAGGAGTTTTGTTTCCAAAGACGTCATTGGGAGGACTGTGCATCTCGAAGAAATTCAGGATGGTACAGATCTGTCTAAACCAATTTGCAACCCAGTAGAAAGGAGCCAGAGATTTTCGTAGAGTAAGAACCAATTCCTGTTACAATTCCGGAAGGTCCAAGGCGATTTGAAAGGATCAATCTTCCACCTCCAAGATATGGTATTCGGAGGTGACAATGAAGTCATGGTGGATCACGATGATCCAGCCACCTTTCAGGAAGTCGTGGATGGGCCCAACTCCGAGTTATGGCTGGGAGCCATGAGGGAGGAAATGCAATCCATGTCGGACAACCGAGTCTGGGAACCGGTTGATCCCATAAATGGGGTAATGACCATCGGATGCAAATGGATCTTCAAGGTGAAGATGGACATGGACGGCAACCCTCTGACCTTCAAAGCTCAACTGGTGGCGAAAGGTTATAGGCATGGATTGACTATGAGGAAACCTTCTCCCTAGTGGCTATGGTCAAAATCGATCCAAATTCTTCTTGACATAACTGCGTATCATAATTACGAGATATGGAAAGTGGATGTCAAAACCGCTTTCCTAAATGGAAATTTGACTGAGTACATTTGTATGTCTCGGCCCAAAGGTTTTGACGATCCGAAGAATAAAGTAAAGATTTATAAGTTGTTGAAATCCATATATGGATTGAAACGAACTTCTCGGAGTTGGATCCTTCGTTTTGATGAAGCTGTAATTGGATTTGGCTTAATCAAGAACGAGGATGAATCTTGCGTTTATAAGAAGGCTAGTGGGAGCAAGATTACCTTTCTGGTTCTCATTGAAAACGACATCCCAACCTTGCACGAGACTAAAGCTTGGTTGAGGAAGTGTTTCTCAATAAAGGACTTAGGCGATGCTTCTTATATCTTAAGGATTAAGATATGTAGAGATCGCACCAAGAGGGTCTTGGATTTAAGTCAGGGAACCTATGTGAAAAAGGCATTGAGTAGGTTCTTAATGCTCGATTCAAAGAAAGGACTTTTACCCACTAGTCATGGCATTCATCTCAGCAAGACTCAGTGTCCTAAGACACCTGATGAGCTGAAAAGGATGATAAGAATCCTATGCGCCTGGGGGCAGGATCGATCATATATGCCATGACATTTATGAGACCAGACGTCTCGTAAGCCTTATGTTGTACTAGTAGACATCATTCTAACCCGGGGGAAAGATGATGCTGAACTAGTCGTCGAAGGATGAGTAGACGCTAGTTTTCCAAGACAAATCCAGATGACTTTAGAAGTCAATCAGGATATGTGTTTACGCTGAATGACAGAGCTTTAGCTGGGAGAGCGTAAAGAAAGATATCATTGCCGAATCTACGATAGAGGCCAAGTACATGGATGCTGCAGAGGCAGCTAAGGAGGCTATGTGGATTTGGAAATTCATGGCAGGGCTGGGTGTAATTAAAAACCCATCCAGCCCGGTGAATCCATCTTGCGACAACACAAGGGCCATTGCGCAAGCTAAAAGCCTAGATCGTATAACAAATCCAAACATGTACTACGGCATATCCACCTCATCAGATAAATACTGAACTGAGGTGAAGTGAAGATAACCGATATTGCAACAGATGATAACATAGCCAACCCTTTGACTAAGGCAGTGTCATTGCCTGAACATGTTAGACATGTAAAGTCTATGGGGACATATTGGAGTTTAGATTGGA
The DNA here is from genome assembly GCA_963921825.1 of Erodium maritimum. Classification (NCBI taxonomy): domain Eukaryota; kingdom Viridiplantae; phylum Streptophyta; class Magnoliopsida; order Geraniales; family Geraniaceae; genus Erodium; species Erodium maritimum. Next base: position 26,880,261 of record OY997592.1, read on the forward strand.
ACTAGGGCAAGTGGGAGATTGTTAGTCTTAGTGCCCGTAGCTCAATCATAAATGTCCAAATGTATATATCATCGTTAGCAATAAAATTAAAGCGGCTTTATATTACTTATGTGTTGGAGTAATATATCCATGTGTGCTCTGATCTATGCCCACCATGCGAATAGAACCATAGATCGAGATAGATCACACTCGATGGGTCCCTAGTCAACAAAGCTTCACTAGAAGCGACTAGTATGAAAGATGGCTCTTTATGGCTTACGTTCTGTTAGTCATTGGAATGGGATTCCGGAGTCTGATCATAGATATCATGTGGGACATGATATTGGATGACCCGCCCTGAATATATGCCATAGATTAAGTCATGAACATATTCAGTGTTGTAGCTTGTCATGTATCCTTAGACCAAGGAGTCTTTGTGATCGCTATGTAGTCAACAACTGAGTTTGACCTGAGCCTAACGTTGTCCGTAACAGGGCTTCCATAACGGCCAGGATTGGCTTGGGGACGGGCTACATGAGTGACACGAAAGACGGCTAAGGGATTTATCCCTCATACTAAGGTATGGGAAAGATATCGGTTCTCGGCCGCTTGATCGAGAGTGACTGGAAGAATAGCATGGCCATGCACATGATACTGGGTATCATATCTTCAGTCATCTCACATATCAAGGAACGGTGATTGAGAATAATAAGGATGACGACTCTATGCCTTATCTCAATCATGATATCGGAGATAAAAGGATAATGACAGGGACGACGGAAAGGTTAGAATCGACAGGGTCGATTCGTTATGTAGTGTCAGGCAATACTAAAGTCTCGTTAGTTGCCACTTAAATAGGATCAAGTAAAATGGGATTTTACGTTGATCTATTGACATGCATAAACCTAAGGGTCACACCGGAGGATGAAACTCATTGACACATTTATGGAGAATGGCCAAAAGGGAGTTGTCTCGGGACATGACCAAAACTGGGTTTTGGATCATGTGCCCGTAAGTGAATAGGACTTTACGGATCGAGACAAGGCTTGGAGTCTTGGGATTGATCGCGTCGGATAATGTTGGACATTTCCGGTATGGAAGGCATGAAGGCGATGAGCGAATCACGGGACCTCGTTGGAAATGGCCACGGGCCATGTTCCAAGAGGCCCATGAAAGGCCCATGCAACCAAGGCCCATGGAACTAATTAATCAAGTCTTGATTAATTAGTACTAAGTAAGCAAGACAAGGATTAAGGTGTTGGTGATTCACCACCTAACCCAATCTTGTCTTGCCATACTTTGTCCTATTTACACCTTACTTGACACCATACTTGTCCCATGCCTTTAGTTGGACAAGTATGGGTTTTGTTATGTTTAAGTCATCTTTTTTCAACATAACAAACACAAGACAAGAATAGGAAACACATTTTCTCTCCCTCTTCCATGGCCATTTCGGGTTTGGCTAGTTTCCACCTCCATGTTTGTGTTCTTGAGTCCTCAAAGAGAAGAACTACGTGGCTTTGATTCCCATGTGGATACGTAGGCGTCTTGGAGATTCAAGCCAATCATTCGTTAACCGGTGTTCTTGTTTTGGTAAGAAATAGTGCTGAATTTTTCTCTTGTGAATCCATTCTTTGTTAGTTGTTTCATGGTTTAATCGTCTCTTGGTTTTCATTGATTTTCCGCTGCGAGTTGGTTCATCTCCAACCCTACCTCGAGACCCAACAGTGAGGCATTCAGACGAAGGGTTATAAGGCTTGTCCAATATGCCTGGATGATCTTGAAGGGCATCACAGTCATAGTAGGACGTACTACGTAGGAGCACGGAAGGACTTGCCAGATAATCATGCATTACGGAAAAATAAAAAAATTAACGGTAAACGGGAGATGAACAAATCCCTCCCTGAAAAGAGTGGGTATGAAATATATGAAGAAATATCAGACATTCAGTTTCCCGAACTGTCGTTGCATCCAAAGTTTACTCAGAAGAACAAAGCCGGCCAGAATAGGTTGTGTTGGACACATGAGTCGATATTTTGGGAACTCCCGTACTGGACATCTTTGAGGACAAGGCACGCATTGGACGTGATGCATATTGAGAAAAAAATGTTTGCGACAATCTTATTGGAACGCTTTTTAACTTGCCTGGGAAAACAAAAGATGATTTGAAAGTTAGACAAATGTGGGAGGAATTGGGTGTGCATAAAGATCTATGGGCCAAAACAACCGGCAACAAGACTTTCATACCTTATGCTGACTACACAATCAAGCCTGAGAAACATGGTGAAGTGCTTGATAAGGTTAAAAATATACGGTTTCCATCGAGCTATGCGGATGCTTCAAAAACAAGATAAGCGTGAAGGATAAGAAGTTTTTTGGGCTGAAAACACACGACAATCATGTTTTGCTGCAACGAATACTTCCCATCATTGTAAACCCTTATGTGGCACTGCACGTAGCCACCGTGATATGTGAGGTTGCAAATTTCTTTCAGCCTGTCTGTGCAAGGGAGATTTCAAAGAAGAAGCTAAAGGAGATGCAAATTGATATTGTATTGATTATCAGTAAGTTGGAAATGATATTCCCTCCACCGTTCCACACGATCATGGTGCATTTATGTAAACATCTCCCATCTCAAGTCCTGCAAACTAGTCATGTCCACTATACTTGGATGTTCTCGATGAAACGTGAATTGAGGTACTACAAAAAATGGGTACGCAACCACCGATACCCAGAGGGTTGCATCGCAGAATCGTACATTAATCATCAATGTGAGGCATTCATTAGTTTGTACCTCGATAAACGAACCATGGAGCCGAAGATGCCAAATAAATAGGGCATTTCAGTTGTTTCCAAACATGTGCTTCCATCAATTCAGATATGGGAGCCCATGTTAACCAAGGAATACTTATGTATCGCTCATTGGACCACTATGCAGAATGCTGAAGAATTCAGCTCCGAGATGATTGATTCCAAAGAGGATTATGAAACAGAATACCCAGGATCAACCGATTTACAACACCGAATTGCTACATTTTGCTTAATGTTCAAGGAAATCGTAAGTTCAATCATGTTTAACGTGTATTCCTATATATATCATACATATATCGATGTGTATATATTAATAATTATGTATGCAATAATTCCCAGATGGATTCTTACTCCGATGACGATCAACAGTATCTGGGAGCAAAGGCTCTAAGTCGTTACGTGCAGAGAGTAAATTATTATGCTCAATGTCATGTACACGGTGTGAATTACCTGTCCGAACAGCGCGATAAAGGAAAAACCTCAATGCTTAATGCAGAGGGCGGTGTTGCTTATTACGGTGTGTTGTTATACGTAGTTGAGCTTCTCTACACTGGATGGATGCCGATTGTTTTGTTTTACTACCGATGGAATGATCTAAATACCATGAAAGTAGATAATGGTTTGATATCCATAAATACCAACACAAATGCATATCGCGATGATCCATTCTGCCAAGAAACCATGGCCAAACAGGAAAGTTATCATTTGTATATTACGTATAATTGTTGGATGGTTTCCTAATTATTTATCGTACATAACGAATATTCTACATCGATGATCCAAAAGTGGGTGGAGGGTATAAGATCGTGAACAAGGTGGCCCCTAGAGGACTCATCTCGGAAAATCTTTTGTCATCCATTTCGTATGAGGTGGACGCTCCTTACCAAGAGACCCGGCCTGAAACTGCACTAGTTGTAGCGGAACTAAATGTTATCCCAAATTCTGATGGTGGTCTCCAAGAGGTACATGATGTTGAGGATAACGACAAGAATAGTGAAGAACAGTGCGGAGATCATGGATACAACAATGACGAAAGAAATGACTCTGATTAAATATATATAAGTATTGTCCTAATATTGTAATTATAAAACAGTTTATTCTAACGTGTTGTATGTCTCCACATATCTACTTGGAACAAATGCAATGATTGACTGTACAAATACACTGTTTTTCAAGTGGCTGTTGTTCTAGTGTTCTGTTTTTCAGGTACTTTGTTCTCATTAAACCTGGCCGACGGATACACACATTCGTCGGTAGGGACATAACCTGGCCGACGGATGCAAGGTCCAAAAACAAAGAGCAAATACTCTGTTTCGGTTTGAATTTCTTGCATAAACCCATCAAATTGGCATGTTTTTGTATGTTCTATAGTTCATTAATTGTTTTAGAACAACAAAAACATATATATGATGTGAAATAGAATTACAGATATCATATTTTAGAACTAATCGATTTTTTAAATTCTTTACCCACGGATGTAATGTATCTGTGGCTAAGGTTTTACACTTGGCTGACAGATGTGTATCCGTAGGTAAAGTTCTATGTATGTATTGGTAAAGTAAGTTGACTATTCTTTTTAAACGTAGTTGACCACAAAGATCAAGACGTTTTAACCGTGATATGAAAGTTTTTTTTTCATACGGATAATAATTTGGATAGTACATACGAGATGAGCTGTCTTAATTATATAATATACGAACGACCGACATACCTATTGATTGAAATCGTGAGTTCCACTATGTGCATGAACATATTCGGTGCTACGGTAGTATAAGGTATGACGTTGTCTCGTTCATTTTATGTATGTCATAATTACGAGTACTATATGATCTTATGTTTTATATGTGCCATGCTAAGTACTTCTATCATTGAATTATCAATAAAACGATAGTCGGGAAAGATGACGTTTCTTGGTCAAAGTAAGTCAACTGAAGATGGCCGGCAGATGCATGCATCCATCGGCCAGTTTTTAAATTTTTGCCAAATTCACTAAGTGTTTGATGCAAAACGGCGTCGTTTTTGAAGTTGGCTGACGGATGCATGCATCTGTCGGTAGAACCCATAAATTATGTCAAAACCGAACTCACCCTCCTCTTTCCTCATTTCCTCTTTCTTCTGAATCGGGCCTCTCTCTCTCTCTTCTGAATCGCGAATTGCCGCCCTGAAACCTCGTCACCGTGAATCCTAGCCGCCCTCGTCGCCCGTGATTCCTCATCGCTCGTGATTCCTCATCGCAATCTCCTCGTTGCTGCAAAGTCATCTCCGACCACTGCTCGCCTCCAAACCTCCAAACCTCGCCGCACGTGGCTCCTTGTCTCCGACCATTGCTCACCTCCGACCATCACCTCGTCATCTCTGACCATCGTTGTTCCTCCTCCTCACCACCACCAGTGGCTACCATCAGGTAACTCTCTTATCCTTTCAGTTTTGTTTCAGTTACTGGTTTCATTTGGAATTTTGAAACTTTATAAGAAGCTTGTTTAGAATCTTTGAAACTTTTATTTCCCCTTTCTCAAGATAGCTACAATATTCTCACTTATAACTTGTTTTCATGTTTTGGGTTTTGACATCCACTGTGAAAACATTCTCACTCGTTGTTAGTTTATCTACTTCGAAACACTGATTTCTCTTTTCTTGAGATAGCTATAGGTTTATATCGTCTTGTTGAGATTTGTAGGAATTTTAACTCGAACGTGGGTATTAAAGATGTTTAGGGACTTTGAGACTTTGATTTCTTCTTTCTTGAGATAACTACATGTTTGGGGGATTTGAACATTAGGGTTTTGGGGTTTGTTTGGGGGAATCGTACATCTGTTTTTGTTGAGGAATGGGTGTGTTATGGCCCTAATTTAGTAGAAGTGGAATTATAGAGAGGATGTAGGATTTAGGGTTAATAATTGTAGAGATTGGATTGAGATTGTAGAGAAAGGATAAGAGAGTCAAAAGATAGAAGAAAGAGAGAAGAGAGACATATATATAATTGTCAATTGATGTAAGAACCGCTCCCGGTCGAACCGGTAAATTCTGGCAAAAGTTGACTTTCGGCCGAAAAAGTCAACCGATGACTCCGGGAGTCATTCGGGACCTTTCCGGGACCCAAAAAGCTTAGTCATCGTTACGGTTAGCTTAGTTGGGTCGTTTCCTTTCAATTGACTAATTTTATGAAAAAGTCAATTTTCGGTCAAACTAAGCCTAATTAAATTCTAAGCCAAATTAAATTAATTGAGCTGGAATTTTATTAGGTGGAGGTGGTCCCTACATGGACACTTGTCCATGTTAGCTTGGAGGGGAAGAAAAGGGGCTAAAAAGACCATTTGACCCTCATTAGTTGGTCTTGAGAGGATAAGAGCAAGGGGCAACTTTAGGGACTTCACCCTTAGGTTAAATGACTCATTTTTGGACCAATTCAGCTCATAATGCTTGTGGTTGCCGAAATCTACAAGGGAGAGAAGAGAAGAAAAAGCTTCTTACCTTGAAGAAGAAAAAAAAGGAGGAAAAGAGGAAGCTTAAAGCCATTTCTTCATCAAAACTTCTCAAAAGTCTTCTAATCTTCATCATCTCATCATTTCCAAGGTAAGTAAACTCTAACAATCCACTTCCATTCACTTTGGGGTTATGGGACTCCATAGAAATTGCATGAACTAGTTGGGTTTTGGGTTTTTGGTGATTAGATGATTGTTTAGGAGAAGAAAGTGATTGATTTAAGTAGAAATCAATTGGTTTGTTGTTGTTTTGATGAAACCCATTATGGGTGTTGGAGTTTTGAAGTTATGGGATTGATTTGGAGGTTTGGGGTTGATAAAAATGGAGTTTTTGGTGTTGTTTTCGTGAAAAAGGGGCTGGAGGAAGAAGAAGAACGAATCTGCTCGGACCCGCCACGGATCCGTGACGGGTACCGTGACGAGAGACAACACGGCTTCGTGACGGAGACCGTGACGGCACTCGTCACGGTTCCGTGACGTCATCCGTGACGGGAGGCCTCACGGTTCCGTGACCCAAGCCGTGACAGATCAGAAGTTGGGTTTTGGGACCCTTTTTAGTCGTTTTCGGGTTTTGGGAAGGTTATCCAAGACCGAACCCTTTGGGAATTAAACTTGGGTATTTTCTCTTTAAACCGCTTTGATTGTGTATTAATTCTAGTATTAATTTTATATTCCTAGACTTCATTCTTGAGCTCGGAGGAGGAGACTACTAGGCGTTCTTGTGATTAAGCTTTGGAAAGCACTTGAGGTAGGGAAGAGTAGTGAACTCCTCTTTTAATTAAAGAATGTTAATAGTATGCATATAGGACGTTAATAACCGGTAAAGTCTTAGCTCGCATATAGGATGTGATTAACTAGAATAACTGATTTCAATTATGGGAATTGTCGTGCTGTAGAATCACATGTGGATATGTCGAGCCTTAGGATTGATTGTTGTTTGTGTTTAATTGTGGTTAATAGTCCTTAAGTGTTGGTGCATAGTATATCCCTTGGTTAATCTAAGAATCATATTAAACTATATGAATTGTGATGAGTGTGATATGAATGGTCACTTCGTAACACGATTGGTTGAATGATTGTGTTGAGTGTGATATGATCAGGTGAATGATAGACCGATGCGACGTGCTTGGTAAGTTGTGTCGGTGAGCTTTGTTGGTATGATGAGTTCGGTGTAACGTGTTTTGGTTTGGTATTGCGTGGTATTGTTTACTTGCCCCGAGGTGTGTTTCCGGGAAGACCTTCAAGTCGATGTGCGTTTCCGGTATAAGGTATGTTGTGTTGGGTCTCGAGGTAGGGTTGGAGATGAACCAACTCGCAGCGGAAAATCAAGGAAAACCAAGAGACGATTAAAACCATGAAACAACTAACAAAGAATGGATTCACAAAAGAAAAATTCAGGACTATTTCTTACCAAAACAAGAACACCGGTTAACGAAATGATTGGATTGAGTCTCCAAGACGCCTACGTATCCACATGGGAATCAAAGCCACGTAGTTCTTCTCTTTGAGGACTCAAGAACACAAACATGGAAGTGGAAACTTGCCAAACCCGAAATTGCAAGGGAAGGGGGAGAGAAGTTGTGTTTCCTATTCTTGTCTTGTGTTTGTTATATTGAAAAAAGATGACTTAAACATAAAAAAAGCCCCATACTTTTCCAACTAAAGGCATGGGACTAGTATGGTGTCAAGTATGGTGTAATTAGGACAAAGTATGGCTAGACTGTTGGGTCTCGAGGTAGGGTTGGAGATGAACCAACTCGCAGCGGAAAATCAATACAAACCAAGAGACGATTAAAACCATGAAACAACTAACAAAGAATGGATTCATAAGAGAAAAATTCAGCACTATCTCTTACCAAAACAAGAACACCGGTTAACGAATGATTGACTTGAGTCTCCAAGACGCCTACGTATCCACATGGGAATCAAAGCCACGTAGTTCTTCTCTTTGAGGACTCAAGAACACAAACATGGAGGTGGAAACTAGCCAAACCCGAAATGGCCATGGAAGAGGGAGAGAAAATGTGTTTCCTATTCTTGTCTTGTGTTTGTTATGTTGAAAAAAGATGACTTAAACATAACAAAACCCATACTTGTCCAACTAAAGGCATGGGACAAGTATGGTGTCAAGTAAGGTGTAAATAGGACACAGTATGGCAAGACAAGATTGGGTTAGGTGGTGAATCACCAACACCTTAATCCTTGTCTTGCTTACTTAGTACTAATTAATCAAGACTTGATTAATTAGTTCCATGGGCCTTGGTTGCATGGGCCTTTCATAGGCCTCTTGGAACATGGCCCGTGGCCATTTCCAACGAGGTCCCGTGATTCGCTCATCGCCTCCATGCCTTCCATACCGGAAATGTCCAACATTATCCGACGCGATCAATCCCAAGACTCCAAGCCTTGTCTCGATCCGTAAAGTCCTATTCACTTACGGGCACATGACCCAAAACCCAGTTTTGGTCATGTCCCGAGACAACTCCCTTTTGGCCATTCTCCATAAATGTGTCAATGAGTTTCATCCTCCGGTGTGACCCTTAGGTTTATGCATGTCAATAGATCAACGTAAAATCCCATTTTACTTGATCCTATTTAAGTGGCAACTAATGAGACTTTAGTATTGCCTGACACTACATAACGAATCGACCCTGTCAATTCTAACCTTTCCGTCGTCCCTATCATTATCCTTTTATCTCCGATATCCTCATTGAGATAAGGCATAGAGCCGTCATCCTTATTATTCTCAATCACCGTTCCTTGATATGTGAGATGACTGAAGATATGATACCCAGTATCACGTGCATGGCCATGCTATTCTTCCAGTCACTCTCGATCAAGCGGCCGAGAACCGATATCTTTCCCATACCTTAGTATGAGGGATAAATCCCTTAGCCGTCTTTCGTGTCACTCATGTAGCCCGTCCCCAAGACAATCCTGGCCGTTATGGAAGCCCTGTTACGGACAACGTTAGGCTCAGGTCAAACTAGGTTTTTGACTACATAGCGATCACAAAGACTCCTTGGTCTAAGGATACATGACAAGCTACAACACTGAATATGTTCATGACTTAATCTATGGCACATATTCATGGCGGGTCGTCCAATATCATGTCCCACATGATATCTATGATCAGACTCCGGAATCCCATTCCAATGACTAACAGAACGTAAGCCATAAAGAGCCATCTTTCATACTAGTCGCTTCTAGTGAAGCTTTGTTGACTAGGGACCCATCGAGTGTGATCTATCTCGATCTATGGTTCTATTCGCATGGTGGGCATAGATCAGAGCACACATCGATATATTACTCCAACACATAAGTAATATAAAGCAGCTTTAATTTTATTGCTAACGATGATATATACATTTGGACATTTAGGATTGAACTACGGGCACTAAGACTAACAATCTCCCACTTGCCCTAGTTCCAATCTAAACTCCAATATGTCCCCATCGACTTTACATGTCTAACATGTTCAGGCAGTGACACTGCCTTAGTCAACGGGTTGGCTATGTTATCATCTGTTGCAATATCGGTTATCTTCACTTCACCTCAGTTCAGTATTTATCTGATGAGGTGGATACGCCGCAGTACATGTTTGGATTTGTTTATGCGATCTAGGCTTTTAGCTTGCGCAATGGCCCTTGTGTTGTCGCAAAATGGATTCACCGGACTGGATGGGTTTTTAATTACACCCAGCCCTGCCATGAATTTCCAAATCCACATAGCCTCCTTAGCTGCCTCTGCAGCATCCATGTATTTGGCCTGTGTCGTAGATTCGGCAATGGTATCTTGCTTTACGCTTTCCCAGCTAAAGCTCTGCCATTCAGCGTAAACACATATCCTGATTGACTTCTAAAGTCATCTGGATTTGTCTTGGAAAACTAGCGTCTACTCATCCTTCGACGACTAGTTCAGCATCATCTTTCCCCCGGGTTAGAATGATGTCTACTGGTACAACATAAGGCTTACGAGACGTCTGGTCTCATACATGTCATGACATATATGATCGATCCTGCCCCCAGGCGCATAGGATTCTCATCATCCTTTTCAGCTCATCAGGTGTCTTAGGACACTGAGTCTTGCTGAGATGAATGCCATGACTAGTGGGTAAGAGTCCTTTCTTTGAATCGAGCATTAAGAACCTACTCAATGCCTTGTTCACATAGGTTCCCTGACTTAAATCCAAGACCCTCTTGGTGCGATCTCTACATATCTTAATCCTTAAGATATGAGAAGCATCACCTAAGTCCTTTATTGAAAAACACTTCCTCAACCAAGATTTAGTCTCGTGCAAGGTTGAGATGTCGTTTTCAATGAGAGCCAGAAAGGTAATATTGCTCCCACTAGCCTTCTTATAAACGCAAGATTCATCCTCGTTCTTGATTAAGCCAAATCCAATTACAGCTTCATCAAAACGAAGGATCCAACTCCGAGAAGTTCGTTTCAATCCATAAATGGATTTCAACAACTTATAAATCTTTCCTTTATTTTTTGGATCGTCAAAACCTTTGGGCCGAGACATACAAACGTACTCAGTCAAATTTCCATTTAGGAAAGCGGTTTTGACATCCACTTGCCATATCTCGTAATTATGATACGCAGTTATGTCAAGAAGAATTTGGATCGATTTTGACCATAGCCACTAAGGAGAAGGTTTCCTCATAGTCAATCCATTGGATCTGCCTATAACCTTTCGCCACCAGTTGAGCTTTGTAGGTCAGAGGGTTGCCGTCCATGTCCATCTTCACCTTGAAGATCCATTTGCATCCTATGGTCCTCACACCATTGATGGGATCAACCGGTTCCCAGACTCGGTTGTCCGACATGGATTGCATTTCCTCCCTCATGGCTCCCAGCCATAACTCGGAGTCGGGCCCATCCACGACTTCTTGAAAGGTGGCTGGATCATCGTGATCCACCATGACTTCATTGTCACCTCCGGATACCATATCTTGGAGGTGGAAGATTGACCCTTTCAAATCGCCTTGGACCTTCCGGAATTGTAACAGGAATTGGTTCTCACTCTACGACAATCTCTGGCTCCTTTCTACTGGGTTGTCAATTGGTTTAGACAGATCTGTACCATCCTGAATTTCTTCGAGATGCACAGTCCTCCTAATGACGTCTTTGGAAACAAAACTTCTTTTCCATAAAGACCCCACCCCAAGCGACGAACACCATGTTCTCACTGGGATTGTAGAAATAGTATCCCCTTGTTGCTTTGGGATACCACACGAAGGTGCATATCTCAGATCTTGGTTCGAGCTTAGTCGAAACCAAATGTTTCACATAAGCCTCGCAACCACAAATCTTTAGGAAGGACAAAGCGGGCATCATCTCGTACCATTTTTTAAAATGGTGTCCCTTCCACACCATTCGTCGAAGCCCGATTCACTATGAATGCGGTCGTCTCTAGAGAAAAACCCCTAAAAGAGATTGGGAGATCAGTCCAACTAATCATGGAACAGACCATTGTCTAACAATGTCCGATTTCTCCGTTTGGCTACACCTTTCAACTACAGTGACCTAGGAGGAGTCCATTCCAAAAGGATCCCATTCTCTTTTAGATGATCTAATAACTCTGTGGTCAAGTATTTTCCACCTCGATCCAATCGAAGTGCCTTAATACCTTTGTCGAGCTGGTTTTCTACTATAGTCTTAAACTCTTTGAATTTATCAAAAGCTTCAGACTTATGTCTCACCGAATAGACATAACCATATTTACTGTAATCATCAGTAAATGTGATAAAGTAGCTAAAACCCCTCCTGGCAAGTGAACTTATTGGTCTACACACATTCGAGTGTATCAGCCCCAATAATTCACCCGCCCTTTCATCGCGATCGATAAAGGGCACTTTAGTCATTTTGCCCATCAAACAAACCTTGCACCTATCGATCGAATGGAATTCGAATGAACCTGAAAGCCCGCACTTCTGAAGTGCTGATAGGCGCTTCTTGTTTATGCGACCCAAATGACAGTACCATAACAGAGTTAGGTTTAAATCGTTGGATTTAGACCTCTTGGTATTAACGGAATAAATAGAACTTGAGGCATTGTTACCCATATCTAATATGTACAATCCTCCAACCATGTCAGTACTGGTATAAAACATATCATTGCATAGAACATTGAAAACTCCATTTCCAATATTAACATTATATCCTTCCTTGTCAAACACGGATACAGATATAATATTCCTACTAAAAGTAGGTATGCAATATACATTATACAATACTAAGACAAGGCCTCTTGGCTAACCAAGACTCATGGATCCTACAGCAGTTGCCACAACTCTGAGGTCTATTTCGTGCTTTCCAAATCTCTCCTACTTTCAGCCACCATATATTAGTGCATGTGTGAGATTCAGTCATGGTATCTAATACCCATGAATCTTTGGAAGTAGAGAGATGTAGCTCTATAGAGTTAATACCGAATGAAGGCACGATCCCACCGCCCTTCCTTAGATCAACCAGGTTTCCTGATGAAGGCGCAGTCCTACTGCCCTTCTTCAGATCATCCAGGCTATTTGATGAAGGCGCAGTCCCACTGCCCTTCTTCAGATCAGCCGTGAACTTCCTGTAATCCCGGTTCCAATGACCAGGCTGTTGGCAGTAGAAGCAGACATTCTCAGGTGTCTAATCTTTCCTGCCAAGTGCGCATGGGCCCAGCCCTTGCCACTTCCAATTCCCTTGTTGACCATCAGAATATCCTTGGATCCCAGATCCCTGAGATATTCTTCTCAGCAGCTAATGACACTTCATGTAACTCTGATATGGTCTTAGAGACAGCCTTGTCAAGGACATATTCTTTGCGTTCAGACTTGAGGACTATCCTCAAAATTCTGTACCAGTCCAAATAGTTTGTCCCATTTAGCCTGACCCTGTCAAGAATGGTTTTTAATGACAAACTATTAATGTTCGCTGAATTTGCCATTTGATCTAAAACAGATAAAATTCAATCAGTAAACTGAATAAATTTTATGAAGATCAAGCTTAAACACCAACAATCAATTATAAACCTTTAGAATCTGAAACCAAGATCCTTGATTCACTCGATTAAGCTGAACTAATGCTCACCACTTAATCGAGCTATGTAGGTAGGACTCCATCCAATCACATCCAATGTGACTCCTGGCTAGGGTATGTACTTATGTACACGACTTACCCTATATGTTACCCTAGCTCAACCTCAGGCTGAGAATCGTAGTCGGGTCCACCAATTTTCAACTATGGCTCGTCACTATGTAGGTGCTCCGCTAATACGCACGACACCCACATATGTCGTCCAAACCTACTACCCCGCTTTCCCATGGATGCTCCGCTAATGCGCACGACACCCATAGGACGGGGAGGTAGTAAGGTGTTGATGATTGGGAGGTATCGGACATGACCCGCTTTTACTTCTCCAGTTGTGTTCAAAACTTTGGCACATCCTAGATGCGATGAGCACATCAACTACATTCCAAATGCAATGATGCCTCAAATTACATCCAATGTAATTCTTCCTTTGAACCCGTCAACTACATCCAATGCAATGACGGTTCTAAGGGTTCACACACAAGGATTAAAATTCCAATTTTATCTTTGCATGTGAGGTGATATGCTCGGTAAATAAAGTTAAGCATGCAATTCTAAAGCACATAGAATTAATCATGCATAAACTAAACCAAGCATAAAGCGATAAATGTGCACATAATAGCCCCCTAAACTAACTCCCACTAGCTTCTTGAGCTCCACCGACTCTTAGCCGATGCCAACACCCGAAAAGCCACCAAATGACCTTTTCGCCCTTTCTTCATCTTGAGTAAAAAATTACAATTTAATACACGACTCGCAGGTCGGGAATAAATAAATATTACAAACAAGTGGTTCGACGACCACACCTTGAAAGAATAATTACACGCTAACACTAACGGCTCGCAGGCCGTGAAAAGCGATAAATAATTAAATCGAGCTCGGGGCTATTATGTACACCATGCCAACATCACATCACACATCGTGTTATCAAACAAGCATGTTATCAAACATCATGTGATTTTCCGGTTTTAATTAATAGCCAAGTTTCGAAATTTTTTGATGCTCGGTTTATCGAAACCGTTCAAAAATGAAACTTTTGAACATTTGATCTTCGAGTTCGTCATGACGGTTCCAAACTCGTCATAACTAACAAAACGGTTTAGCCTTGGCATATCAACCATCCAATGGTCATGCTTGGCCTAGCTCCGTCCAACGGATCCCCGTTCGGTCCCGGTTTCGGCTCCCCGAGAGTCCCGCTCCCGAGACCCGAAAAATCAAACTTTTCTCAAAATTTCCAGATTTGAAATAATTTTCAAAAATTCATTTTACATGCATTAAATCCATAAACAATAATTTAAAACATGTTATCAAACAATTTAGCAAAACAACATGCCAAAAACGAAACTTTCAAGCAAAACCGAAACTTTGAACACCGTCTTGTGAATCCCGAAGGTAGCACGGCTCTGATACCACTGTTGGGTCTCGAGGTAGGGTTGGAGATGAACCAACTCACAGCGGAAAATCAATGAAAACCAAGAGACGATTAAAACCATGAAACAACTAACAAAGAATGGATTCACAAGAGAAAAATTCAGCACTAGTTCTTACCAAAACAAGAACACCGGTTAACGAATGATTGGCTTGAGTCTCCAAGACGCCTACGTATCCACATGGGAATCAAAGCCACGTAGTTCTTCTCTTTGAGGACTCAAGAACACAAACATGGAGGTGGAAACTATCCAAACCCGAAATGGCCATGGAAGAGGGAGAGAAAATGTGTTTCCTATTCTTGTCTTGTGTTTGTTATGTTGAAAAAAGATGACTTAAACATAACAAAACCCATACTTGTCCAACTAAAGGCATGGGACAAGTATGGTGTCAAGTAAGGTGTAAATAGGACAAAGTATGGCAAGACAAGATTGGGTTAGGTGGTGAATCACCAACACCTTAATCCTTGTCTTGCGTACTTAGTACTAATTAATCAAGACTTGATTAATTAGTTCCATGGGCCTTGGTTGCATGGGCCTTTCATGGGCCTCTTGGAACATGGCCCGTGGCCATTTCCAACGAGGTCACGTGATTCGCTCATCGCCTCCATGCCTTCCATACCGGAAATGTCCAACATTATCCGACGCGATCAATCCCAAGACTCCAAGCCTTGTCTCGATCCGTAAAGTCCTATTCACTTACGGGCACATGACCCAAAACCCAGTTTTGGTCATGTCCCGAGACAACTCCCTTTTGGCCATTCTCCATAAATGTGTCAATGAGTTTCATCCTCCGGTGTGACCCTTAGGTTTATGCATGTCAATAGATCAACGTAAAATCCCATTTTACTTGATCTTATTTAAGTGGCAACTAACGAGACTTTAGTGTTGCCTGACACTACATAACGAATCGACCCTGTCGATTCTAACCTTTCCGTCGTCCCTGTCATTATCCTTTTATCTCCGATATCCTGATTGAGATAAGGCATAGAGCCGTCATCCTTATTATTCTCAATCACCGTTCCTTGATATGTG
Source organism: Erodium maritimum (assembly GCA_963921825.1). NCBI lineage: Eukaryota > Viridiplantae > Streptophyta > Magnoliopsida > Geraniales > Geraniaceae > Erodium > Erodium maritimum. The sequence goes on from OY997592.1 coordinate 26,896,078, forward strand.
AGATGACTGAAGATATGATACCCAGTATCATGTGCATGGCCATGCTATTCTTCCAGTCACTCTCGATCAAGCGGCCGAGAACCGATATCTTTCCCATACCTTAGTATGAGGGATAAATCCCTTAGCCGTCTTTCGTGTCACTCATGTAGCCCGTCCCCAAGCCAATCCTGGCCGTTATGGAAGCCCTGTTACGGACAACGTTAGGCTCAGGTCAAACTAGGTAGTTGACTACATAGCGATCACAAAGACTCCTTGGTCTAAGGATACATGACAAGCTACAACACTGAATATGTTCATGACTTAATCTATGGCACATATTCAGGGCGGGTCGTCCAATATCATGTCCCACATGATATCTATGATCAGACTCCGGAATCCCATTCCAATGACTAACAGAACGTAAGCCATAAAGAGCCATCTTTCATACTAGTCGCTTCTAGTGAAGCTTTGTTGACTAGGGACCCATCGAGTGTGATCTATCTCGATCTATGGTTCTATTCGCATGGTGGGCATAGATCAGAGCACACATCGATATATTACTCCAACACATAAGTAATATAAAGCCGCTTTAATTTTATTGCTAACGATGATATATACATTTTGACATTTAGGATTGAACTACGGGCACTAAGACTAACATAGACAAGATTGGGTTAGGTGGTGAATCACCAACACCTTAATCCTTGTCTTCCTTACTTAGTACTAATTAATCAAGACTTGATTAATTAATTTCATGGGCCTTGGTTGCATGGGCCTTTCATGGGCCTCTTGGAACATGGCTAGTGGCCATTTCCAACGAGGTCCCGTGATTCGCTCATCGCCTCCAAGCCTTCCATACTGGAAATGTCCAATGTCACGCCCCAAATTTAGTAACACCGAACCTGGAACGTGAACGTTCAAAAACAATAAAACAATGAAACCTGTTTTGGATAAACACTTTAAAATCTCCATTTAATTAATCAAAATAATATTTACAACTTAAAAATACGTCCCAACACGTGGACAAAAGTACAAGGTATCTGTCACTAGACTCAAAAGACAAAAACCCGGACTCCGCTCCTAGCTCCACAAGCTTCGAGAGCTCACCTAGTCCGTCCTGTGATCAGTACCTGTAGGAAAAGCAGCTAGGGGTTAGCGTTCGCTCACCACCACAGATAACAGACTGACTACGGCATAATTAGCAGACAAAGCCGGTAACACCCACAACAAACTCAACTCCGGGGATCACTGTCCCCAACCCAAGTACTCCGACTGAACACACACCCACAGTTACCTTCCTTGACCAACTCGACACCCTAACACGTAAAGTAGACCCGACACAACGATCACGACCTCTTCCAAGTGTTGGGTCTCGAGGTATGGTTGGAGATGAACCAACTCGCAGCGGAAAATCAATGAAAACCAAGAGACGATTAAACCATGAAACAACTAACAAAGAATAGATTCACAAGAGAAAAATTCAGCAGTATTTCTTACCAAAACAAGAACACCGGTTAACGAATGATTGGCTTGAGTCTCCAAGACGCCTACGTATCCACATGGGAATCAAAGCCACGTAGTTCTTCTCTTTGAGGACTCAAGAACACAAACATGGAGGTGGAAACTAGCCAAACCCGAAATGGCCATGGAAGAGGGAGAAAAAATGTGTTTCCTATTCTTGTCTTGTGTTTGTTATGTTGAAAAAAGATGACTTAAACATAACAAAACCCATACTTGTCCTACTAAAGGCATGGGACAAGTATGGTGTCAAGTAAGGTGTAAATAGGACAAAGTATGGCAAGACAAGATTGGGTTAGGTGGTGAATCACCAACACCTTAATCCTTGTCTTGCTTACTTAGTACTAATTAATCAAGACTTGATTAATTAGTTCCATGGGCCTTGGTTGCATGGGCCTTTCATGGGCCTCTTGGAACATGGCCCGTGGCCATTTCTAACGAGGTCCCGTGATTCGCTCATCGCCTCCAAGCCTTCCATACCGGAAATGTCCAACATTATCCGACGCGATCAATCCCAAGACTCCAAGCCTTGTCTCGATCCGTAAAGTCCTATTCACGTACGAGCACATGACCCAAAACCCAGTTTTGGTCATGTCCCGAGACAACTCCCTTTTGGCCATTCTCCATAAATGTGTCAATGAGTTTCATCCTCCGGTGTGACCCTTAGGTTTATGCATGTCAATAGATCAACGTAAAATCCCATTTTACTCGATCCTATTTAAGTGGCAACTAACGAGACTTTAGTATTGCCTGACACTGCATAACGAATCGACCCTGTCGATTCTAACCTTTCCGTCGTCCCTGTCATTATCCTTTTATCTCCGATATCCTGATTGAGATAAGGCATAGAGCCGTCATCCTTATTATTCTCAATCACCGTTCCTTGATATGTGAGATGACTGAAGATATGATACCCAGTATCATGTGCATGGCCATGCTATTCTTCCAGTCACTCTCGATCAAGTGGCCGAGAACCGATATCTTTCCCATACCTTAGTATGAGGGATAAATCCCTTAGTCGTCTTTCGTGTCACTCATGTAGCCCGTCCCCAAGCCAATCCTGGCCGTTATGGAAGCCCTGTTACAGACAACGTTAGGCTCAGGTCAAACTCAGTTGTTGACTACATAGCGATCACAAAGACTCCTTGGTCTAAGGATACATGACAAGCTACAACACTGAATATGTTCATGACTTAATCTATGGCACATATTCAGGGCGGGTCGTCCAATATCATGTCCCACATGATATCTATGATCAGACTCCGGAATCCCATTCCAATGACTAACAGAACGTAAGCCATAAAGAGCCATCTTTCATACTAGTCGCTTCTAGTGAAGCTTTGTTGACTAGGGACCCATCGAGTGTGATCTATCTCGATCTATGGTTCTATTCGCATGGTGGGCATAGATCAGAGCACACATCGATATATTACTCCAACACATAAGTAATATAAAGCCGCTTTAATTTTATTGCTAACGATGATATATACATTTAGACATTTAGGATTGAACTACGGGCACTAAGACTAACAATCTCCCACTTGCCCTAGTTCCAATCTAAACTCCAATATGTCCCCATCGACTTTACATGTCTAACATGTTCAGGCAATGACACTGCCTTAGTCAACGGGTTGGCTATGTTATCATCTGTTGCAATATCGGTTATCTTCACTTCACCTCAGTTCAGTATTTATCTGATGAGGTGGATACGCCGCAGTACATGTTTGGATTTGTTATGCGATCTAGGCTTTTAGCTTGCGCAATGGCCCTTGTGTTGTCGCAAAATGGATTCACCGGACTGGATGGGTTTTTAATTACACCCAGCCCTGCCATGAATTTCCAAATCCACATAGCCTCCTTAGCTGCCTCTGCAGCATCCATGTACTTGGCCTCTGTCGTAGATTCGGCAATGGTATCTTGCTTTACGCTTTCCCAGCTAAAGCTCTGCCATTCAGCGTAAACACATATCCTGATTGACTTCTAAAGTCATCTGGATTTGTCTTGGAAAACTAGCGTCTACTCATCCTTCGACGACTAGTTCAGCATCATCTTTCCCCCGGGTTAGAATGATGTCTACTGGTACAACATAAGGCTTACGAGACGTCTGGTCTCATACATGTCATGGCATATATGATCGATCCTGCCCCCAGGCGCATAGGATTCTCATCATCCTTTTCAGCTCATCAGGTGTCTTAGGACACTGAGTCTTGCTGAGATGAATGCCATGACTAGTGGGTAAGAGTCCTTTCTTTGAATCGAGCATTAAGAACCTACTCAATGCCTTGTTCACATAGGTTCCCTGACTTAAATCCAAGACCCTCTTGGTGCGATCTCTACATATCTTAATCCTTAAGATATGAGAAGCATCGCCTAAGTCCTTTATTGAAAAACACTTCCTCAACCAAGCTTTAGTCTCGTGCAAGGTTGGGATGTCGTTTTCAATGAGAACCAGAAAGGTAATATTGCTCCCACTAGCCTTCTTATAAACGCAAGATTCATCCTCGTTCTTGATTAAGCCAAATCCAATTACAGCTTCATCAAAACGAAGGATCCAACTCCGAGAAGTTCGTTTCAATCCATAAATGGATTTCAACAACTTATAAATCTTTCCTTTATTCTTCGGATCGTCAAAACCTTTGGGCCGAGACATACAAACGTACTCAGTCAAATTTCCATTTAGGAAAGCGGTTTTGACATCCACTTGCCATATCTCGTAATTATGATACGCAGTTATGTCAAGAAGAATTTGGATCGATTTTGACCATAGCCACTAAGGAGAAGGTTTCCTCATAGTCAATCCATTGGATCTGCCTATAACCTTTCGCCACCAGTTGAGCTTTGTAGGTCAGAGGGTTGCCGTCCATGTCCATCTTCACCTTGAAGATCCATTTGCATCCTATGGTCCTCACACCATTGATGGGATCAACCGGTTCCCAGACTCGGTTGTCCGACATGGATTGCATTTCCTCCCTCATGGCTCCCAGCCATAACTCGGAGTTGGGCCCATCCACGACTTCCTGAAAGGTGGCTGGATCATCGTGATCCACCATGACTTCATTGTCACCTCCGGATACCATATCTTGGAGGTGGAAGATTGATCCTTTCAAATCGCCTTGGACCTTCCAGAATTGTAACAGGAATTGGTTCTTACTCTACGACAATCTCTGGCTCCTTTCTACTGGGTTGCCAATTGGTTTAGACAGATCTGTACCATCCTGAATTTCTTCGAGATGCACAGTCCTCCCAATGACGTCTTTGGAAACAAAACTTCTTTTCCATAAAGACCCCACCCCAAGCGATGAACACCATGTTCTCACTGGGATTGTAGAAATAGTATCCCCTTGTTGCTTTGGGATACCACACGAAGGTGCATATCTCAGATCTTGGTTCGAGCTTAGTCGAAACCAAATGTTTCCCATAAGCCTCGCAACCACAAATCTTTAGGAAGGACAAAGCGGGCATCATCCCGTACCATTTTTAAAATGGTGTCCCTTCCACACCATTCGTCGAAGCCCGATTCACTATGAATGCGGTCGTCTCTAGAGCAAAACCCATAAAAGAGATTGGGAGATCAGTCCAACTAATCATGAAACAGACCATTGTCTAACAATGTCCGATTTCTCCGTTTGGCTACACCTTTCAACTACAGTGACCTAGGAGGAGTCCATTCCAAAAGGATCTCATTCTCTTTTAGATGATCTAATAACTCTGTGGTCAAGTATTTTCCACCTCGATCCAATCGAAGTGCCTTAATACCTTTGTCGAGCTGGTTTTCTACTATAGTCTTAAACTCTTTGAATTTATCAAAAGCTTCAGACTTATGTCTCACCGAATAGACATAACCATATTTACTGTAATCATCAGTAAATGTGATAAAGTAGCTAAAACCCCTCCTGGCAAGTGAACTTATTGGTCTACACATATTCGAGTGTATCAGCCCCAATAATTCACCCGCCCTTTCATCGCGATCGATAAAGGGCACTTTAGTCATTTTGCCCATCAAACAAACCTTGCACCTATCGATCGAATGGAATTCGAATGAACCTGAAAGCCCGCACTTCTGAAGTGCTGATAGGCGCTTCTTGTTTATGCGACCCAAATGACAGTACCATAACAGAGTTAGGTTTAAATCGTTGGATTTAGACCTCTTGGTATTAACGGAATATATAGAACTTGAGGCATTGTTACCCATATCTAATATGTACAATCCTCCAACCATGTCAGTACTGGTATAAAACATATCATTGCATAGAACATTGAAAACTCCATTTCCAATATTAACATTATATCCTTCCTTGTCAAACACGGATACAGATATAATATTCCTACTAAAAGTAGGTATGCAATATACATTATACAATACTAAGACAAGGCCTCTTGGCAAAGCAAGACTCATGGATCCTACAGCAGTTGCCACAACTCTGAGGTCCATTTCGTGCTTTCCAAATCTCTCCTACTTTCAGCCACCATATATTAGTGCATGTGTGAGATTCAGTCATGGTATCTAATACCCATGAATCTTTGGAAGTAGAGAGATGTAGCTCTATAGAGTTAATACCGAATGAAGGCACGATCCCACCGCCCTTCCTTAGATCATCCAGGTTTCCTGATGAAGGCGCAGTCCTACTGCCCTTCTTCAGATCATCCAGGCTATTTGATGAAGGCGCAGTCCCACTGCCCTTCTTCAGATCAGCCGTGAACTTCCTGTAATCCCGGTTCCAATGACCAGGCTGTTGGCAGTAGAAGCAGACATTCTCAGGTGTCTCATCTTTCCTGCCAAGTGCGCATGGGCCCAGCCCTTGCCACTTCCAATTCCCTTGTTGACCATCAGAATATCCTTGGATCCCAGATCCCTGAGATATTCTTCTCAGCAGCTGATGACACTTCATGTAACTCTGATATGGTCTTAGAGACAGCCTTGTCAAGGACATATTCTTTGCGTTCAGACTTGAGGACTATCCTCAAAATTCTGTACCAGTCCAAATAGTTTGTCCCATTTAGCTTGACCCTGTCAAGAATGGTTTTTAATGACAAACTATTAATGTTCGCTGAATTTGCCATTTGATCTACAACAGATAAAATTCAATCAGTAAACTGAATAAATTTTATGAAGATCAAGCTTAAACACCAACAATCAATTCTAAACCTTTAGAATCTGAAACCAAGATCCTTGATTCACTCGATTAAGCTGAACTAATGCTCACCACTTAATCGAGCTATGTAGGTAGGACTCCATCCAATCACATCCAATGTGACTCTTGGCTAGGGTATGCACTTATGTACACAGCTTACCCTATCTGTTACCCTAGCTCAACCTCAGGCTGAGAATCGTAGTCGGGTCCACCAATTTTCAACTATGGCCCGTCACTATGTAGGTGCTCCGCTAATGCGCACGACACCCACATATGTCGTCCAAACCTACTACCCCGCTTTCCCATGGATGCTCCGCTAATGCGCACGACACCCATAGGACGGGGAGGTAGTAAGGTGTTGATAATTGGGAGGTATCAGACATGACCCGTTTTTACTTGTCCGGTTGTGTTTAAAACTTTGACACATCCTAGATGCGATGAGCACATCAACTACATTCCAAATGCAATGATGCCTCAAATTACATCCAATGTAATTCTTCCTTCGAACCCGTCAACTACATCCAATGTAATGACGATTCTAAGGGCTCACACACAAGGATTAAAATTCCAATTTTATCTTTGCATGTGAGGTGATATGCTCGGTAAATAAAGTTAAGCATGCAATTCTTTAACACATAGAATTAATCATGCATAAACTAAACCAAGCATAAAGCGATAAATGTGCACATAATAGCCCCCTAAACTAACTCCCACTAGCTTCTTGAGCTCCACCGACTCCAAGCCGATGACAACACCCGAAAAGCAACCAAATGACCTTTTCGCCCTTTCTTCGTCTTGAGTAAGATATTACAATTTAATACACGACTCGCAGGTCGGGAATAAATAAATATTACAAACAAGTGGTTCGACGACCACACCTTGAAAGAATAATTACACGCTAACTCTAACGGCTCGTAGGCCGTGAAAAGCGATAAATAATTAAATTGAGCTCGGGGCTATTATGTACACCATGCCAACATCACATCACACATCGTGTTATCAAACAAGCATGTTATCAAACATCATGTGATTTTCCGGTTTTAATTAATAGCCAAGTTTCGAAATTTTTTGATGCTCGGTTTATCGAAACCGTTCAAAAATGAAACTTTTGAACATTTGATCTTCGAGTTCGTCATGACGGTTCCAAACTCGTCATAACTAACAAAACGGTTTAGCCTTGGCATATCAACCATCCAATGGTCATGCTTGGCCTAACTCCGTCCAACGGAGCCCCGTTCGGTCTCGGTTTCGGCTCCCCGAGAGTCCCGCTCCCGAGACCCGAAAAATCAAACTTTTTTCAAAATTTCCAGATTTGAAATAATTTTCAAAAAATCATTTTACATGTATTAAATCCATAAAAAATAATTTAAAACATGTTATCAAACAATTTAGCAAAACAACATGCCAAAAACGAAACTTTCAAGCAAAACCGAAACTTTGAACACCGTCTTGTGAATCCCGAAGGTAGCACGGCTCTGATACCACTGTTGGGTCTCGAGGTATGGTTGGAGATGAACCAACTCGCAGCGGAAAATCAATGAAAACCAAGAGACGATTAAACCATGAAACAACTAACAAAGAATAGATTCACAAGAGAAAAATTCAGCAGTATTTCTTACCAAAACAAGAACACCGGTTAACGAATGATTGGCTTGAGTCTCCAAGACGCCTACGTATCCACATGGGAATCAAAGCCACGTAGTTCTTCTCTTTGAGGACTCAAGAACACAAACATGGAGGTGGAAACTAGCCAAACCCGAAATGGCCATGGAAGAGGGAGAAAAAATGTGTTTCCTATTCTTGTCTTGTGTTTGTTATGTTGAAAAAAGATGACTTAAACATAACAAAACCCATACTTGTCCTACTAAAGGCATGGGACAAGTATGGTGTCAAGTAAGGTGTAAATAGGACAAAGTATGGCAAGACAAGATTGGGTTAGGTGGTGAATCACCAACACCTTAATCCTTGTCTTGCTTACTTAGTACTAATTAATCAAGACTTGATTAATTAGTTCCATGGGCCTTGGTTGCATGGGCCTTTCATGGGCCTCTTGGAACATGGCCCGTGGCCATTTCTAACGAGGTCCCGTGATTCGCTCATCGCCTCCAAGCCTTCCATACCGGAAATGTCCAACATTATCCGACGCGATCAATCCCAAGACTCCAAGCCTTGTCTCGATCCGTAAAGTCCTATTCACGTACGAGCACATGACCCAAAACCCAGTTTTGGTCATGTCCCGAGACAACTCCCTTTTGGCCATTCTCCATAAATGTGTCAATGAGTTTCATCCTCCGGTGTGACCCTTAGGTTTATGCATGTCAATAGATCAACGTAAAATCCCATTTTACTCGATCCTATTTAAGTGGCAACTAACGAGACTTTAGTATTGCCTGACACTGCATAACGAATCGACCCTGTCGATTCTAACCTTTCCGTCGTCCCTGTCATTATCCTTTTATCTCCGATATCCTGATTGAGATAAGGCATAGAGCCGTCATCCTTATTATTCTCAATCACCGTTCCTTGATATGTGAGATGACTGAAGATATGATACCCAGTATCATGTGCATGGCCATGCTATTCTTCCAGTCACTCTCGATCAAGTGGCCGAGAACCGATATCTTTCCCATACCTTAGTATGAGGGATAAATCCCTTAGTCGTCTTTCGTGTCACTCATGTAGCCCGTCCCCAAGCCAATCCTGGCCGTTATGGAAGCCCTGTTACAGACAACGTTAGGCTCAGGTCAAACTCAGTTGTTGACTACATAGCGATCACAAAGACTCCTTGGTCTAAGGATACATGACAAGCTACAACACTGAATATGTTCATGACTTAATCTATGGCACATATTCAGGGCGGGTCGTCCAATATCATGTCCCACATGATATCTATGATCAGACTCCGGAATCCCATTCCAATGACTAACAGAACGTAAGCCATAAAGAGCCATCTTTCATACTAGTCGCTTCTAGTGAAGCTTTGTTGACTAGGGACCCATCGAGTGTGATCTATCTCGATCTATGGTTCTATTCGCATGGTGGGCATAGATCAGAGCACACATCGATATATTACTCCAACACATAAGTAATATAAAGCCGCTTTAATTTTATTGCTAACGATGATATATACATTTAGACATTTAGGATTGAACTACGGGCACTAAGACTAACACCAAGGACTCAAACGAAAGCTATGCAACACCAAACAAGATCACAAAGGATCGCACACCAAACAAGATCACAAAGGATCGCATACCAGCTGCTCAGTAACCTCTCCCACTCACACGAACACGGATCAGGCTAGCCAAAGAATGCTTACAACCTGTGATACTCAAACTCGGACCAGGCCAGCCAAAGAATGCTTGCAACCTGTTGATACTCAAACTGTGTCAGGCCAGCCAAAGAATGCTTGCAACCTGTTGATACTCAAACCGTGTCAGGCCAGCCAAAGAATGCTTGAAACCCGTTGATACTCAAACTTGGTCAGGCCAGCCAAAGAATGCTTGCAACCTACCGGGATCCGCAATCACAATCACAATCACAAGCACGTTCAACAACCAGTAACAACACATGTTCAACACTCACAGGCACTCATGGCCACCAAGACACCAACAGTAAAACTCGGACTCAACAGCCCACATGCACTCACGGCCTCCCAAGACACACCAACAGTAACTCATGGGCTCAACAACCCCACGGGCACTCACGACCTCTCAAAACTATAAACAGTCACTCACGGGCTCAACAACCCCACAGGCACTCACGGCCTCCCAAGACACACAAACAGTAACTCACGGGCTCAACAACCCTACATGCACTCACGGCCTCCCAAGACACACAAACAGTAACTCACGGGCTCAACAACCCTACAGGCACTTACGGCCTCCCAAGACACACAAACAGTAACTCACGGGCTCAACAACCCTACAGGCACTCACGGCCTCCCAAGACACACCGCCAATAAAGACCCGGGTTCAACAACCCCACGGGCACTCACGACCTCCCAAAACCCCAAAGGTAAAGACACGGGTTCAACAACCCCACGGGCACTCATGGCCACCCAAAACACCAACAATAATACACGGGCTCTCAAGGCCACCCAAGACATCAACAATAATACACGGGCTCACAAGGCCACTCAAGACATCAACAATAATACACGGGCTCACAAGGCCACCCAAGACATCAACAATAATATACAAACAACCCCTGGCATAACCAATGCCTGCAACAGTCCTAAAATCAACAATTTCACAAACAACCTCCGGGCATGGTCATATGCCTCCAGTAATTCTAATATCGCGAAGTTCTCTGCTCCTACGACACTACTAAGTGTCACATTCTTTTCCAATAATTGCTACGATCCCGTATCATGCTTTTATAATATTTAAATAAACCTACTCAACCCACAACACCCCGGTGGCACATGCAATTCTACTGTTAACTTTCCCCAGTTAGGGCCGAGATCCGGCTACTTTTCCCTACCTCGTGCATGTTCTCCCAAAAGCCAACCAACGAGCTCCGGTGATGATCTCAATCACTCACCCAGCTTTCCCTTGCCTCGGTCCGTGGCACGATCTAAAAGAACACAATTTAAAGACACTTAACAACTTGCAGGAATAAACTGAAAATCATTAAACTCGATGCCCAAACTTAACCCCGACAATGTCGATCACTCCCAAACTTCCCAATCGCTCGACATTGTCGATAAGGGACCCGTCAAGGCCCGATTCGCCCGACATGGCGAATCTGCCCGGGTTTTGTAAATGCCCTTCCGGGGCTCCAAAAATTCCTGTTTTCGTTTCTACGGTCTTAGAATAATTCAAGGGTCCCAATGTACTTGACCGAATCGAATTCCGACTCCCGACTCAATTAATTTCCGTTTCAAGTTTCTAAAACCCGTTAATTGTAACTTTTCTAATTTAATTCCAATTTTCGATTCGGTTAAGGATAAATGGTTCGGGGAACGTTTTAAACAACCCGGACACAAAACCCGAGCACCCGAGCACGTGGGCCCCACCCGACCAAGCTAGGCCGTGGGGCCTAGGGTTCATTGGGGCCCAACCCACCATGGTGGTGGCCGGCCCTAGCTCCGGCCAGCAACCTCCCATGGTGGCCGGGGCTCCTCCCGAGCTCCCAGTCGCCGGAAAACGTTCCTCTTCCCCTCCAAACGCCTCCAAAACATCTCTAACAATTACCCCAACATCAAAACCACCTTAAACTAATAGTTTCACCCAAATCCTAACATTTGGAAACTATCAAATCGACGATCGGTTCGGTGCTTACCCAAGAGGAGAACGAGGGGAAGTCGATTGCTCTTTGTCTTGAGACGATCCAAGGGTTGGATATTCTCCAAACCCTAGTTCTTCCTCCATCTCTCTTCTTCTCCTTCTCCTTCTCTCTCTAAACACTCTCTTCCTTCTCTTTCTAAAACAACTAACACTTTTTCTCTTTTTTTTTCTTTTAAAACATGTGTGGTCGGCCATGTAGACTTCCCCTCTCAATTTCCCCCCAAAACTAACACCACCACTTGTTGGACAAGTGGTAAGGTGGGTCCCACACCTTTTGGAAAATATCTTCCAATCAGATTCGCGAAAATCGGACGTTTCGGGGCCCGAACGGGCACTTTTTCCAAGAAATTACGAAACTTGGCGGGCTACAAGGAAGCGGCTCAACTAAGACCGCTGCGACGACGACTAAGCTTTTTGGATCAAAAAGGTCCTCGAATGGACCAAAACGTCGCTCGGTTGACTTTTCGAGCGAAAAGTCAACATTTCCTAAATTGATCAGAAAGTTGCCCTGAGTCCCCCGGAATTCACTTTGGTCGATAACAGGGTCAACTTAAGTCCGGTATGACACTCGGGGTCATTTTAGGTTCATTTAACTGTCAGTCTTAACAATTTTAAATTTTCCTGTTTTTCGCAAGTTTGACTGGCGTTGACCGGGAGTGGTTATTAATCCAACATTATCCGACAGGATCAATCCCAAGACTCCAAGCCTTGTCTTGATCCGTAAAGTCCTATTCACTTACGAGTACATGACCCAAAACCCAGTTTTGGTCATGTCCCGAGACAACTCCCTTTTGGCCATTCTCCATAAATGTGTCAATCAGTTTCACTCTGCGGTGTGACCCTTAGGTTTATGCATGTCAATAGATCAACGTAAAATCCCATTTTACTTGATCCTATTTAAGTGGTGACTAACAAGACTTTAGTATTGCCTGACACTGCATAACGAATCGACCCTGTCGATTCTATCCTTTCTGTCATCCTTGTCATTATCCTTTTATCTCTGATACCCTGATTGAGATAAGGCATAGAGCCGTCATCCTTATTATTCTCAATCACTTTTCCTTGATATGTGAGATGATTGAAGATATGATACCTAGTATCATGTTCATGGCCATGCTATTCTTTCAGTCACTCTCGATCAAGCGGTCGAGAACCGATATCTTTCCCATACCTCAGTATGAAGGATAAATCCCTTAGCCGTCTTTCGTGTCACTCATGTAGCCCGTACCCAAGCCAATCCTGGCCGTTATGGAAGACCTATTACGGACAACGTTAGGCTCAGGTCAAACTCAGTTGTTGACTACATAGCGATCACAAAGACTCCTTGGTCTAAGGATACATGACAAGCTACGACACTGAATATGTTCATGACTTAATCTATGGCACATATTCAAGGCGGGTCGTCCAATATCATGTCCCACATGATATCTAAGATCAGACTCCGGAATCTCATTCCATAGATCAGAGCACACATTGATATATTACTCCAACACATAAGTAATATAAAGCCGCTTTAATTTTATTTATAACGATGATATATACATTTGGACATTTAGTATTGAACTACAGGCACTAAGACTAACATGTTGTTGTTTCCCTGAGGTTGTTTCCGGGAAGACACCTAGGCCGATGTGCGTTTCCGGTATGGTGTATTGTTGCTTGCCCCGATGTGTGTTTCCGGGAAGACATCTAGGCCGAGGTGCGTTTCCGGTATGATGTATGCTATTTCACCCCGATGTTGTGTGTTCCGGGAAGACATCTGGACCGAGGGGTATTATGGTATGATGTATTTGTTTCAACCCGATGTTGTGTGTTCCGGGAAGATATCTAGGCCGATGTGCGTTTCTGGTACGGTATGTTGAGATCGTGTGTGGATCGGAGTCTCGTGGTTTAATTATCTTATATTTCTGTATTCGTGTGTTTCTCTTGGTGAATAAGTTGTGTTCTTGTTGATCTCTATTTGGGTTGTCTCTTAGTAAGTGTTACTAATCGAGGATTTTGGGTGACGGAGCGGGAGTCCTTCTTCCCTTTACTACTTTTTCCTACTGAGCGTAAGCTCACCCCTTCTGTTTTATAGGTTTTGTTGGTGAGTAGGCTTAGCGGACGTCTCAGGGCTCGAGAGCTCATTGTGGGTCCGGATGGTTACTTGTAGTAGAGACGTACTTTCTATTTTCGTACTAAACTATGTTTTTACTTGTTTGGGTTTGAGCGTTTGACTCATGTTTATCGGAGTTGTTTATTTTGGAACTAAATTCGGAGGTTTATTTCGTTTAATTTTCCTTTTATCATTATTATTTAGTTGTTATTTTAGTTCACGTCTCGAGTCCGATCAAAACTGGATTTGGGGCTTGACAATTTGTTATCAGAGCTCTGGTTTTTCAAAACTTCGGACCGTACGCCAATTAGGTGGGTAGAGTTAGGTTGTTAAGGTTCTAGTGTTCAGTTATGCAAGTCGGAAATGGCCTACGCATAGATCCGAGACGAAGAAAGTCTCGGATGGCGAAGTGCCTTGTTTGAGTGTTGCCTTTTATTGTGTTATGTTGTGTGCGTTGGTTGAACTGTTATGCCGATCGGTTGAGATCGAGGTCGGTTTAGGGAGCGATGCTTGATGCTATTTATGACGTGTTTGTTAGGTGATTGTTTATTGGGTTGCTGCCTTGGTCGGCCGTTGATTTATTGGTTAATTCAAAATGTTGACTTGGCCGGGTGGTAAGCGTGTAATTACCGAGACCCGAGTTGTATAGCTGCGATGATTTGCTATGTGTTGTGGTTGTGTTTAACGCTTGGTGCAGGTTGTATATTGAATGTACCGCTTGAGCGGATGGTTAGTAGAATATTCAAACGGTTCATGCCCAAATTTATGCAAAACTGAAGTGTTTGTATTATCACGGTCCGACTCTGGGGCGCCACTGTAGTCGAACGTGATAGGGGAACATCAAGTGGTTACAACGTAATTCGGGGACGCCTGAACCGGGTTGTAACGACATGATGTCGACATGAATGTTGTGTTAGAAATAGAAAGGTGTTGAGAACCTGGGGAAATGAGTTAGTGCGGAGACTCTGTGGAATTGTTGTGTGATGTGAACGGTAAACCGTGTGACTTGTTTGAAACTGTGACTCCTGTGGGAGATGGTTGAATTGTGTGATTGATTTTGTGAGACGCACAAGTGTGCGGACTTCTCTGATTATATAAAAGTAACTATAACTATACTAACACTAAGTATATCGTGGTCCGAGTATGACCATTGTGAAACGTATGTGAACGTTAAGTGTTTTAAGCATGTCGTTTTTATGCAACTTTAGAACTGAGCACGTGTGTTTATCCGTGCAGCGGATACAAGCGACATGACTCGTACCTACATCCCGAGAGGCACTAGAGGTCGCCCAGCTAGGGGCCAGGGGCAGCCACCTACCGTTGAGCAGGCAGGGGCAGCGAGGGTCCATGGTGCTTCCTCTGAGGAGCACGAGAGAGATGAGGCTGCACCGTCAGGACTACCATCCAGAGGTCCTCCGGTCGCAGAGTCGACCCAGGCGACCGCTCTGGAGGAGCTGGTTCGCACAGTTCTCGCGGCGATCAGCACCTAGAGGGAGACTACAGCACCGGCACCAGAGACTGAGCCTGCTGGCACTACAGCTGCTGCTGCGAGGCCGAGTCAGGCCGATAGCTACACAACCCAGGCGATGAGGGAATTCCTCAGGTTGGGTACTCCTATCTTTTCTGGGGAGCCGGATCCCGAGTCAGCCGAGAGGTGGCTGGAGCAGATCACCCGCAACTTGGATACGTCGAGGATCGTGGATGGCCACATGAGATTATCCTTTGCAGCTTTCCAGCTGAAGGATGACGCGTATCATTAGTGGCAGCGCGAGCATATCAGGGTTGGAGACGACTTTCAGTTGTTCAGAAGGTTGTTCCTGGAACAGTATTTCCCGAGATCAGTCCGAGATGACAGACACCAACAATTCCTAGAGTTGCGTCAGAGAGGGATGACTGTATCAGAGTATGAGGCGAGGTTCACATCCTTGTCTCGTTTCGCACCGGAGATGGTGCAGACCGAGGAGCACCGTTGTAGGCGATTCGAAAGGGGGCTCCTTCTGTCGATCATGGACCGAGTCATTGCCTTTAGGACTGAGGTGTACACCGAGCTAGTGCACCAGGCACTAGCAGTGGAGCAGCACTTCAGAGAGACCGCCAGGGCTCGGGAGAGCATGCCTAGACCGAGTGGCTTTTTGAGGTCGTCTGAGGGCCGCGATCTGAGGAGGCAGAGGACCTCAGGATCCTTCCAGCCAAATGCCCAGTCTGGTGGGATGCGATAGGTCGGAGCAGTAGCGTCCGTTGGACCTGCCTCGTTAGCGCAATTTTGCCCCCTGTGTAGGCAGTTGGGTCATTTGGGCCGAGATTGCCCGATGAGTGGTGGACCTACAGATCGCCCAGCGGGCTGTCCGACGAGAGTCGAGGAGAGGCCATGTGTCGTTGAGAGGACATGCTACCACTGCGGCCGACTTGGACATATCTTTGTTGGGTCTCGAGGTAGGGTTTGAGATGAACCAACTCGCAGCGGAAAATCAATGAAAACCAAGAGACAATTAAAACCATGAAACAACTAACAAAGAATGGATTAACAAGAGAAAAATTCAGCACTAGTTCTTACCAAAACAAGAACACCGGTTAACGAATGATTGGCTTGAGTCTCCAAGACGCCTACGTATCCACATGGGAATCAAAGCCACGTAGTTCTTCTCTTTGAGGACTCAAGAACACAAACATGGAGGTGGAAACTAGCCAAACCCGAAATGGCCATGGAAGAGGGAGAGAAAATGTGTTTCCTATTCTTGTCTTGTGTTTGTTATGTTGAAAAAAGATGACTTAAACATAACAAAACCCATACTTGTCCAACTAAAGGCATGAGACAAGTATGGTGTCAAGTAAGGTGTAAATAGGACAAAGTATGGCAAGACAAGATTGGGTTAGGTGGTGAATCACCAACACCTTAATCCTTGTCTTGCTTACTTAGTACTAATTAATCAAGACTTGATTAATTAGTTCCATGGGCCTTGGTTGCATGGGCCTTTCATGGGCCTCTTGGAACATGGCCCGTGGCCATTTCCAACGAGGTCCCGTGATTCGCTCATCGCCTCCAAGCCTTCCATACCGGAAATGTCCAACATTATCCGACGCGATCAATCCCAAGACTCCAAGCCTTGTCTCGATTCGTAAAGTCCTATTCACTTACGGGCACATGACCCAAAACCCAGTTTTGGTCATGTCCCGAGACAACTCCCTTTTGGCCATTCTCCATAAATGTGTCAATGAGTTTCATCCTCCGGTGTGACCCTTAGGTTTATGCATGTCAATAGATCAACGTAAAATCCCATTTTACTTGATCCTATTTAAGTGGCAACTAACGAGACTTTAGTATTGCCCGACATTACATAACGAATCGACCCTATCGATTCTAACCTTTCCGTCGTCCCTGTCATTATCCTTTTATCTCCGATATCCTGATTGAGATAAGGCATAGAGCCGTCATCCTTATTATTCTCAATCACCGTTCCTTGATATGTGAGATGACTGAAGATATGATACCCAGTATCATGTGCATGGCCATGCTATTCTTTCAGTCACTCTCGATCAAGCGGCCGAGAACCGATATCTTTCCCATACCTTAGTATGAGGGATAAATCCCTTAGCCGTCTTTCGTGTCACTCATGTAGCCCATCCCCAAGCCAATCCTGGCCGTTATGGAAGCCCTGTTACGGACAACGTTAGGCTCAGGTCAAACTCAGTTGTTGACTACATAGCGATCACAAAGACTCCTTGGTCTAAGTATACATGACAAGCTACAACACTGAATATGTTCATGACTTAATCTATGGCACATATTCAGGGCGGGTCGTCCAATATCTTGTCCCACATGATATCTATGATCAGACTCCGGAATCCGATTCCAATGACTAACAGAACGTAAGCCATAAAGAGCCATCTTTCATACTAGTCGCTTCTAGTGAAGCTTTGTTGACTAGGGACTCATCGAGTGTGATCTATCTCGATCTATGGTTCTATTCGCATGGTGGGCATAGATCAGAGCACACATCGATATATTACTCCAACACATAAGTAATATAAAGCCGCTTTAATTTTATTGCTAACGATGATATATACATTTGGACATTTAGGATTGAACTACGGGCACTAAGACTAACAATCTCCCACTTGCCCTAGTTCCAATCTAAACACCAATATGTCCCCATCGACTTTACATGTCTAACATGTTCAGGCAGTGACACTGCCTTAGTCAAAGGGTTGGCTATGTTATCATCTGTTGCAATATCGGTTATCTTCACTTCACCTCAGTTCAGTATTTATCTGATGAGGTGGATACGCCGCAGTACATGTTTGGATTTGTTATACGATCTAGGCTTTTAGCTTGCGCAATGGCCCTTGTGTTGTCGCAAGATGGATTCACCGGGCTGGATGGGTTTTTAATTACACCCAGCCCTGCCATGAATTTCCAAATCCACATAGCCTCCTTAGCTGCCTCTGCAGCATCCATGTACTTGGCCTCTGTCGTAGATTCGGCAATGATATCTTGCTTTACGCTCTCCCAGCTAAAGCTCTGCCATTCAGCGTAAACACATATCCTGATTGACTTCTAAAGTCATCTGGATTTGTCTTGGAAAACTAGCGTCTACTCATCCTTCGACGACTAGTTCAGCATCATCTTTCCCCGGGTTAGAATGATGTCTACTGGTACAACATAAGGCTTACGAGACGTCTGGTCTCATACATGTCATGGCATATATGATCGATCCTGCCCCCAGGCGCATAGGATTCTCATCATCCTTTTCAGCTCATCAGGTGTCTTAGGACATTGAGTCTTGCTGAGATGAATGCCATGACTAGTGGGTAAGAGTCCTTTCTTTGAATCGAGCATTAAGAACCTACTCAATGCCTTGTTCACATAGGTTCCCTGACTTAAATCCAAGACCCTCTTGGTGCGATCTCTACATATCTTAATCCTTAAGATATGAGAAGCATCACCTAAGTCCTTTATTGAAAAACACTTCCTCAACCAAGCTTTAGTCTCGTGCAAGGTTGGGATGTCGTTTTCAATGAGAACCAGAAAGGTAATATTGCTCCCACTAGGCTTCTTATAAACGCAAGATTCATCCTCGTTCTTGATTAAGCCAAATCCAATTACAGCTTCATCAAAACGAAGGATCCAACTCCGAGAAGTTCGTTTCAATCCATAAATGGATTTCAACAACTTATAAATCTTTCCTTTATTCTTCGGATCGTCAAAACCTTTGGGCCGAGACATATAAACGTACTCAGTCAAATTTCCATTTAGGAAAGCGGTTTTGACATCCACTTGCCATATCTCGTAATTATGATACGCAGTTATGTCAAGAAGAATTTGGATCGATTTTGACCATAGCCACTAAGGAGAAGGTTTCCTCATAGTCAATCCATGCCTATAACCTTTCGCCACCAGTTGAGCTTTGTAGGTCAGAGGGTTGCCATCCATGTCCATCTTCACCTTGAAGATCCATTTGCATCCGATGGTCCTCACACCATTGATGGGATCAACTGGTTCCCAGACTCGGTTGTCCGACATGGATTGCATTTCCTCCCTCATGGCTCCCAGCCATAACTCGGAGTTGGGCCCATCCACGACTTCCTGAAAGGTGGCTGGATCATCGTGATCCACCATGACTTCATTGTCACCTCCGGATACCATATCTTGGAGGTGGAAGATTGACCCTTTCAAATCGCCTTGGACCTTCCGGAATTGTAACAGGAATTGGTTCTCACTCTACGACAATCTCTGGCTCCTTTCTACTTGGTTGTCAATTGGTTTAAACAGATCTGTACCATCCTGAATTTCTTCGACATGCACAGTCCTCCCAATGACGTCTTTGGAAACAAAACTTCTTTTCCATAAAGACCCCACCCCAAGCGACGAACACCATGTTCTCACTGGGATTGTAGAAATAGTATCCCCTTGTTGCTTTGAGATACCACACGAAGGTGCATATCTCAGATCTTGGTTCGAACTTAGTCGAAACCAAATGTTTCACATAAGCCTCGCAACCACAAATCTTTAGGAAGGACAAAGCGGGCATCATCCCGTACCATTTTTAAAATGGTGTCCCTTCCACACCATTCGTCGAAGCCCGATTCACTATGAATGCGGTCGTCTCTAGAGCAAAACCCCTAAAAGAGATTGGGAGATCAGTACAACTAATCATGGAACAGACCATTGTCTAACAATGTCCGATTTCTCCGTTTGGCTACACCTTTCAACTACAGTGACCTAGGAGGAGTCCATTCCAAAAGGATCCCATTCTCTTTTAGATGATCTAATAACTCTGTGGTCAAGTATTTTCCACCTCGATCCAATCGAAGTGCCTCAATACCTTTGTCGAGCTGGTTTTCTACTATAGTCTTAAACTCTTTGAATTTATCAAAAGCTTCAGACTTATGTCTCACCGAATAGACATAACCATATTTACTGTAATCATCAGTAAATGTGATAAAGTAGCTAAAACCCCTCCTGGCAAGTGAACTTATTGGTCTACACACATTCGAGTGTATCAGCCCCAATAATTCACTCGCCCTTTCATCGCGATCGATAAAGGGCACTTTAGTCATTTTGCCCATCAAACAAACCTTGCACCTATCGATCGAATGGAATTCGAATGAACCTGAAAGCCCGCACTTCTGAAGTGCTGATAGGCGCTTCTTGTTTATGCAACCCAAATGACAGTACCATAACAGAGTTAGGTTTAAATCGTTGGATTTAGACCTCTTGGTATTAACGGAATATATAGAACTTGAGGCATTGTTACCCATATCTAATATGTACAATCCTCCAACCATGTCAGTACTGGTATAAAACATATCATTGCATAGAACATTGAAAACTCCATTTCCAATATTAACATTATATCCTTCCTTGTCAAACACGGATACAGATATAATATTCCTACTAAAAGTAGGTATGCAATATACATTATACAATACTAAGACAAGGCCTCTTGGCAAAGCAAGACTCATGGATCCTACAGCAGTTGCCACAACTCTGAGGTCCATTTCGTGCTTTCCAAATCTCTCCTACTTTCAGCCACCATATATTAGTGCATGTGTGAGATTCAGTCATGGTATCTAATACCCATGAATCTTTGGAAGTAGAGAGATGTATCTCTATAGAGTTAATACCAAATGAAGGCACGGTCCCACCGCCCTTCCTTAGATCATCCAGGTTTCCTGATGAAGGCGCAGTCCTACTGCCCTTCTTCAGATCATCCAGGCTATTTGATGAAGGCGCAGTCCCACTGCCCTTCTTCAGATCAGCCGTGAACTTCCTGTAATCCCGGTTCCAATGACCAGGCTGTTGGCAGTAGAAGTAGACATTCTCATGTGTCTCATCTTTCCTGCCAAGTGCGCATGGGCCCCGCCCTTGCCACTTCCAATTCCCTTGTTGACCATCAGAATATCCTTGGATCACAGATCCCTGATATATTCTTCTCAGCAATTAATGACACTTCATGTAACTCTGATATGGTCTTAGAGACAGCCTTGTCATGGACATATTCTTTGCGTTCAGACTTGAGGACTATCCTCAAAATTCTGTACCAGTCCAAATAGTTTGTCCCATTTAGCTTGACCCTGTCAAGAATGGTTTTTAATGACAAACTATTAATGTTCGCTGAATTTGCCATTTGATCTACAACAGATAAAATTCAATCAGTAAACTGAATAAATTTTATGAAGATCAAGCTTAAACACCAACAATCGATTCTAAACCTTTAGAATCTGAAACCAAGATCCTTGATTCACTCGATTAAGCTGAACTAATGCTCACCACTTAATCGAGCTATGTAGGTAGGACTCCATCCAATCACATCCAATGTGACTCTTGGCTAGGGTATGCACTTATGTACACGGCTTACCCTATCTGTTACCCTAGCTCAACCTCAGGCTGAGAATCGTAGTCGGGTCCACCAATTTTCAACTATGGCCCGTCACTATGTAGGTGCTCCGCTAATGCGCACGACACCCACATATGTCGTCCAAACCTACTACCCCGCTTTCCCATGGATGCTCCGCTAATGCGCACGACACCCATAGGACGGGGAGGTAGTAAGGTGTTGATAATTGGGAGGTATCGGACATGACCCGCTTTTACTTGTCCAGTTGTGTTCAAAACTTTGGCACATCCTAGATGCGATGAGCACATCAACTACATTCCAAATGCAATGATGCCTCAAATTACATCCAATGTAATTCTTCCTTTGAACCCGTCAACTACATCCAATGCAATGACGGTTCTAAGGGTTCACACACAAGGATTAAAATTCCAATTTTATCTTTGCATGTGAGGTGATATGCTCGGTAAATAAAGTTAAGCATGCAATTCTAAAACACATAGAATTAATCATGCATAAACTAAACCAAGCATAAAGCGATAAATGTGCACATAATAGCCCCCTAAACTAACCCCCACTAGCTTCTTGAGCTCCACCGACTCCAAGCCGATGCCAACATCCGAAAAGCCACCAAATGACCTTTTCGCCCTTTCTTCGTCTTGAGTAAAATATTACAATTTAATACACGACTCGCAGGTCGGGAATAAATAAATATTACAAACAAGTGGTTCGACGACCACACCTTGAAAGAATAATTACACGTTAACTCTAACGGCTCGCAGGCCGTGAAAAGCGATAAATAATTAAATCGAGCTCGGGGCTATTATGTACACCATGCCAACATCACATCACATATCGTGTTATCAAACAAGCATGTTATCAAACATCATGTGATTTTCCGGTTTTAATTAATAGCCAAGTTTCGAAATTTTTTGATGCTCGGTTTATTGAAACCGTTCAAAAATGAAACTTTTGAACATTTGATCTTCGAGTTCGTCATGACGGTTCCAAACTCGTCATAACTAACAAAACGGTTTAGCCTTGGCATATCAACCATCCAATGGTCATGCTTGGCCTAGCTCCGTCCAACGGAGCCCCGTTCGGTCCCGGTTTCGGCTCCCCGAGAGTCCCGCTCCCGAGACCCGAAAAATCAAATTTTTTTCAAAATTTCCAGATTTGAAATAATTTTCAAAAATTCATTTTACATGCATTAAATCCATAAACAAGTATTTAAAACATGTTATCAAACAATTTAGCAAAACAAGACGCCAAAAACGAAACTTTCAAGCAAAACCGAAACTTTGAACACCGTCTTGTGAATCCCGAAGGTAGCACGGCTCTGATACCACTGTTGGGTCTCGAGGTAGGGTTTGAGATGAACCAACTCGCAGCGGAAAATCAATGAAAACCAAGAGACAATTAAAACCATGAAACAACTAACAAAGAATGGATTAACAAGAGAAAAATTCAGCACTAGTTCTTACCAAAACAAGAACACCGGTTAACGAATGATTGGCTTGAGTCTCCAAGACGCCTACGTATCCACATGGGAATCAAAGCCACGTAGTTCTTCTCTTTGAGGACTCAAGAACACAAACATGGAGGTGGAAACTAGCCAAACCCGAAATGGCCATGGAAGAGGGAGAGAAAATGTGTTTCCTATTCTTGTCTTGTGTTTGTTATGTTGAAAAAAGATGACTTAAACATAACAAAACCCATACTTGTCCAACTAAAGGCATGAGACAAGTATGGTGTCAAGTAAGGTGTAAATAGGACAAAGTATGGCAAGACAAGATTGGGTTAGGTGGTGAATCACCAACACCTTAATCCTTGTCTTGCTTACTTAGTACTAATTAATCAAGACTTGATTAATTAGTTCCATGGGCCTTGGTTGCATGGGCCTTTCATGGGCCTCTTGGAACATGGCCCGTGGCCATTTCCAACGAGGTCCCGTGATTCGCTCATCGCCTCCAAGCCTTCCATACCGGAAATGTCCAACATTATCCGACGCGATCAATCCCAAGACTCCAAGCCTTGTCTCGATTCGTAAAGTCCTATTCACTTACGGGCACATGACCCAAAACCCAGTTTTGGTCATGTCCCGAGACAACTCCCTTTTGGCCATTCTCCATAAATGTGTCAATGAGTTTCATCCTCCGGTGTGACCCTTAGGTTTATGCATGTCAATAGATCAACGTAAAATCCCATTTTACTTGATCCTATTTAAGTGGCAACTAACGAGACTTTAGTATTGCCCGACATTACATAACGAATCGACCCTATCGATTCTAACCTTTCCGTCGTCCCTGTCATTATCCTTTTATCTCCGATATCCTGATTGAGATAAGGCATAGAGCCGTCATCCTTATTATTCTCAATCACCGTTCCTTGATATGTGAGATGACTGAAGATATGATACCCAGTATCATGTGCATGGCCATGCTATTCTTTCAGTCACTCTCGATCAAGCGGCCGAGAACCGATATCTTTCCCATACCTTAGTATGAGGGATAAATCCCTTAGCCGTCTTTCGTGTCACTCATGTAGCCCATCCCCAAGCCAATCCTGGCCGTTATGGAAGCCCTGTTACGGACAACGTTAGGCTCAGGTCAAACTCAGTTGTTGACTACATAGCGATCACAAAGACTCCTTGGTCTAAGGATACATGACAAGCTACAACACTGAATATGTTCATGACTTAATCTATGGCACATATTCAGGGCGGGTCGTCCAATATCATGTCCCACATGATATCTATGATCAGACTCCGGAATCCCATTCCAATGACTAACAGAACGTAAGCCATAAAGAGCCATCTTTCATACTAGTCGCTTCTAGTGAAGCTTTGTTGACTAGGGACTCATCGAGTGTGATCTATCTCGATCTATGGTTCTATTCGCATGGTGGGCATAGATCAGAGCACACATCGATATATTACTCCAACACATAAGTAATATAAAGCCGCTTTAATTTTATTGCTAACGATGATATATACATTTGGACATTTAGGATTGAACTACGGGCACTAAGACTAACAATCTTTACCGTGTTTCCCGGCCAGGTTGGAGGAGGACCAGTACAGCGACCACAACAGACGCAGACCAGCCAGGCACCTTCGTTTCGCCCACGCTAGGCTCAGGCTCTAAGAGCCCCACGACAGGCAGCGGGTGCGCCAGCGCAGAGACTTCAACAGAGGGTTCCACAGTAGACGACCCTTCCACCACCCCCGAGGGGAGGACCTCAAGCACAGCAGGGCCGGGTGTATGCTGTCACTGACTCCCGAGCGGAGGGACGCCACTCCGGACATGAGACCACTCAGGGTACGTGCTTGCTTTACAATTCTTGGGCGTCTTTCTTATTCGATATTGGGCTTCATATTTTTTCATCTCTTCTACTTTTGCTGGTTTGTTGGGGTTAAGGGTAGAGACTTTGATTCCACCTTTATGTCTTGACACCCCGGTTAAGGGAGATGTGGTCCTGAGTACCGTATGTCGTGCATGTGAGATTAGAGTGGCTGATTGCCCTTTTTCTGGTGATTTGCTTGTGTTGTACATGACAACATTTGACGTGATCTTGGGGATGGACTGGTTAACGAGGTACCAGGTGTCGATTGACTACTATCGACGACAGGTGACTGTTGTATCAGGCGACACGATCGTCACTTGTGCCTTGGGCAGTAGGAGCGGGGTTCTCCTGTCTGCATTGACCGTGGGAGATGAGGCAGAGACCGTGCAGAGTAGAGAGCTGTCGCGAGTGGTGTGTGAGTTCCCGGTTGTCTTTCTGGAGGAGCTGTCAGGATTAACGCCTGTGCGCGAGGTGGAGTTGAGGATCGACTTGATACCGGGGACGGCGCCAATATCTATGGCTCAATACCGGTTTGCACCAACCGAGTTGGTCGAGCTGAAGCGACAACTCGAGGAGCTTCGGGAGAAGGGGTTTATCCGTCCGAGCGCTTCACCGTGGGGAGCATCCGCCCTCTTCGTGAAGAAGAAGGGTGGAGCGCTGAGGATGTGCATTGATTAACGGAAGTTGAACCGGGTCACAGTGAAGAACCGCTACCTGATGCCGAGGATCGATGACTTGTTCGATCAGCTGAGAGGAGCAAATTGCTTCTCGAAGATTTATCTACGATCCGGTTACTATCAGTTTAGAGTTCGGGAGGAGGATGTGGCGAATACCGCATTTCGGACTCGGTATGGACACTACGAGTTCCTGGTGATGCCGTTCGGATTGACGAACGCGCCTGCATCGTTCATGGATTTGATGAACGGTATCTTCCGACCGTACTTGGACCAGTTCGTCGTGGTATTCGTAGATGATATTCTGATTTATTCGCCGAGTGAGGAGGCATACGAGGAGCATCTGAGGACCGTTTTGACATTGTTACGCACTCACCAACTATACGACAACCTGGAGAAGTGCGAGTTTTGGCTCTCCGAGGTGAAGTTCCTCGGGCATATTGTGTCCCGAGAGGGTATACTATTCGATCCGGCGAAGATCGACGTGGTCTCGAAGTGGGCATGGCCCAAGAGTGTCTTCGAGATCCGCAGCTTCCTGGGCTTGATAGGATATCATCGACGGTTCGTCCATGACTTCTCAAGTCTGGCCACGCCGATGACTGCCCTGACACACAAGGGAGCCGTGTTTATGTGGACTGATGAGTGTGAGCACTCCTTTACCAAGCTAAAGGCTCGTTTGACTACCGCTACCGTATTGATCGTGCCGGAGCGGGGGATCGGATATGATGTGTACTATGATGCGTCCGGTGAGGGACTGGAATGTGTGTTGATGTAGTCAGGGAAGGTAGTTGCCTATGGCTCCAGGCAGTTGAAGATACATGAGCGCAACTACCCGACCCATGACTTAGAGCTGGCAGCGGTCGTCTTCGCGTTGAAGAGCTGGCGACATTACCTGTATGGTGAGAGGTTTCGAGTGTTTTCTGATCACAAGAGCCTCAAGTACATCTTCTCCAGAGAGACCTGAACATGCGCTATAGGCGGTGGATGGAGCAACTTGAGGAGTACGAATTCGAGCTACTCTATCACCCGGGCAAGGCGAACGTTGTCGCCGATGCCCTGAGTAGGAAGTCGGTCCACGGCCTGGCCAGTATATCAGTCCGAGAGTGGGACATGATGGAGGAGTTGAGCACGTTCAGACTTGATCTAGATGAGATCACCGATGGTGTAGCCATGTGTTCGCTGGTGGCACAGCCCACACTAGTTGCTCGAGTGCTGGAGGCACATGCCGAGGACGCTGAGGCGGCAGAGATCCGGGAGAGGATTACAAGGGTGTCGACGCTGAGGGCTGGGAGCAGGGTACCGATCTGGGTCTACGTTACCGAGGAGGGCTGTTTGTGCCACGTAGCTGTAGAGACTAGGTTTTGAGAGAGTCTCATCATTCACGTCTTGCTGTGCACCCGGGTGGCACCAAGATGTATCAGGATGTCAGATGGCAGTTTTGGTGGAGCGGGATGCAAAGAGCAGTTGCAGAGTTCGTCTCGAGATGCCTTACTTGTCTGCAAGTGAAGGCCGAGCATCAACGTCCCGCAGCTTTACTACAGCCACTACCGATCGCGCAGTGGAAGTGGGAGCACGTCACTATGGACTTCGTGTGTGGTTTACCGAGGTCACCGAGAGGGCACGACGCAGTTTGGGTAGTAGTCGACCGACTGACGAAGTCGGCACACTTCTTAGCCATGAGGATGACTGATACGATTCACTTTGCGCCGTTTGTACATTCGAGAGATTATCCAACTTCACGGAGTGCCGGTGTCCGTCGTGTCCGACAGAGATCCTCGATTCACCTCCAGGTTGTGGGAGAGTTTGCAGAGAGCATTGGGGACCGAGGTCCTACTTAGTACATCGTACCACCCGCAGACAGATGGTCAGTCAGAGCGCACGATTCAGATCTTAGAGGACATGTTGCAGGCGTGCGTGTTAGACTTCCGAGTATCATGGGAGGATCACTTACCATTATCCGAGTTCGCCTACAACAACTGCTTCCAGGCCAGTATTGGGATGACACCGTTTGGGCGCTGTTTGGTAGGCCGTGCAGATCGCCCGTGTGTTGGGTAGAGGTGGGAAACAGAAGTTTACTTGGTCCGGAGCTTGTCCGGGAGACGACCGAGAAGGTCGCGCTTATTTGGAAGCGGTTGAAGACCGCGCAGAGCCGACAAAAGAGTTATGCTGATAGACGGCGCCGACCTCTTGAGTTTACTGTAGGTGATCATGTGTTTCTGAGGGTGAGCCCAAAGAAGGGACTAGTGCGGTTCAACCGCGGCGGAGGCAAGTTGGCCCCGCGGTTTATCGAACCTTTTGAGGTCTTGGGCAGAGTGGGAGCCGTTGCTTACCGTCTTGCACTGCCACCACAGCTTGGGAACGTTCATAACGTCTTCCACATTTCCCAACTACGGAAGTACACTACGAACCCCTCCGATGTTATTGAGTGGACGGACATCGAGGTAGCCGAGGATGTTTCGTATGAGGAGCAACCAGTCCGGATTCTGGATACGCGAGACCAGGTGTTGCATGGCAATACTATCCCACTGGTACGGTTGCAGTGGCGACACCACGGAGCAGAGTCGACCTGGGAGCGCGAGGATGAGGTTCATGCGAAGTACCCCAGCCTGTTTGACCCTTGAGGTACGTTCGTTTACAATTTCGAGGACAAAGTTCTTTTAAGGGGGTAGATTGTAAGAACCGCTCCCGGTCGATCCCTGTCGAACCGGTAGATTCTGGCGAAAGTTGACTTTCGGCCGGAAAAGTCAACCGATGACTCCGGGAGTCATTCGGGACCTTTCTGGGACCCAAAAAGCTTAGCCGTCGTTACGGTTAGCTTAGTTGGTTCGTTTCCTTTCAATTGACTAATTTTACGAAAAATTCAACTTTCGGTCAAACTAAGCCTAATTAAATTAATTTAGTTGGAATTTTATTCGGTGGAGGTGGTCCCTACATGGACACTTGTCCATGTTAGCTTGGAGGGGAAGAAAATGGGCTATAAAGACCATTTGACCCTCATTAGTTTGTTTTGAGAGGATAAAAGCAAGGGGGGCACTTTAGGGACCTCACACTTAGGTTAAATGACTCATTTTTGGACAATTCAGCTCATAATGCTTGTGGTGGCCGAAATCTACAAGGGAGAGAGGAGAGGAAAAATCTTCTTAGCTTGAAGAAGAAGAATGGGAGGAAATGAGGAAGCTTAAAGCCATTTCTTCATCAAAACTTCTCAAAAGTCTTCTAATCTTCATCATCCCATCATTTCCAAGGTAAGTAAACTCTAACAATCCACTTTCATTCACTTTGGGGTTATGGGTTTCCATAGAAATTGCATGAACTAGTAGGGTTTTGGGTTTTTGGTGATTAGATGATTGTTTAGGAGAAGAAAGTGATTGATTTAAGTAGAAATCAATTGGTTTGTTGATGTTTTGATGAAACCCATTATGTGTGTTGGAGTTTTGAAGTTATGGGACTGATTTGGAGGTTTGGGGTTGATAAAAATGGAGTTTTTGGTGTTGTTTTCGTGAAAGAGGGGCTGGAGGAAGAAGAAGAGCAAATCTGCTCGGACTCGTCACGGTTTCGTGACGTCATCCGTGACGGGAGGCCTCACGGCTCCGTGACCTGAGCCGTGACAGATCAGAAGTTGGGTTTTTGGACACTTTTTAGTCGTATTCCGGTTTTAGGAAGGTTATCTAAGACCGAACCCTTTAGGAATTAAACTTGGGAATTTTCTCTTTAGACCGCTTTGATTTTGTATTAATTCTAGTATTAATTTTATATTCCTAGACTTTATTCTCAAGCTCGGAGGAGGAGACTACCAGGCGTTCTTGTGATTAAGCTTTGGAAAGTACTTGAGTTAGGGAAGAGTAGTAAATTCCGCTTTTAATTAAAGAATGTTAATAGTATGCATATAGGACGTTAATAACCGGTAAAGTTTTAGCTTGCATATAGGATGTGATTAACTAGAATAACCGCTTTCAATTATGGGAATTGACGTGTTGTAGAATCACATGTGGCCATGTTGAACCTTAGGATTGATTGTTGTTTGTGTTTGATTGTGGTTAATAGTCCTTAAGTGTTGGTGCATAGTATATCCCTTGGTTAATCTAAGAATCATATTAAACTATATGAATTGTAATGAATGTGATATGAATGGTTGCTTCGTAACATGATTGGTTGAATGAATGTGTTGAGTGTGATATGATTGTGCCTTGTGATATGATCGGGTGAATGATAGACCGATGTGACGTGCTTGGTAAGTTGTGTCGGTGAGCTTTGTTGGTATGATGAGTTCGGTGTAATGTGTTTTGGTTTGGTATTGCGTGGTATTGTTTACTTGCCCCGATGTGTGTTTCCGGGAAGACCTTTAGGCCGATGTGCGTTTCTGGTATAAGGTATGTTGTAGTTTCCCCGAGGGTGTTTCCGAGAAGACACCTAGGTCGATGTGCGTTTCCGGTATGGTGCATTGTTGCTTGCCCCGATGTGCGTTTCCGGGAAGACATCTAGGCCGAGGTGCGTTTCCGTCATGATGTATGCTATTTCACCCCAATGTTGTATGTTCCGGGAAGACATCTGGACCGAGGGGTATTCCGGTATGATGTATTCGCTTCACCCCGATGTTGTGTGTTTCGGAAAGATATCTAGGCCGATGTGCGTTTCCGATACGGTATGTTGAGCTCGTGTGCTGA
Organism: Erodium maritimum; assembly: GCA_963921825.1. NCBI lineage: Eukaryota > Viridiplantae > Streptophyta > Magnoliopsida > Geraniales > Geraniaceae > Erodium > Erodium maritimum. The sequence continues at coordinate 26,926,611 of OY997592.1, forward strand.
TCGGAGTCTCGTGGTTTAATTATCTTATATTTATGTATTCGTGCGTTTCTTTAGTTTGTTTCTCTTGTCGAATAAGTTGTGTTCCTGTTGATCTCTATTTGGGTTGTCTCTTAGTAAGTGTTACTAATCGAGGATTTTGGGTGACGGAGCGGGAGTCCTTTTTCCCTTTACTAGTTTTTCCTACTGAGTGTAAGCTCACCCCTTCTATTTTTACTGTTTTACAGGTTTCGTTGGTGAGTAGGCTTAGAGGACGTCTCAGGGCTCGAGAGCTCATTGAGGGTCCGGGTGGTTACTTGTAGTAGAGACGTACTTTCTATTTTCGTACTAAACTATGCTTTTACTTGTTTGGGTTTGAGCGTTTGACTCATGTTTATCGGAGTTGTTTATTTTGGAACTAAATTCGGAGGTTTATTTCGTTTAATTTTCCTTTTATCATTATTATTTAGTTGTTATTTTAGTTCACGTCTCGAGTCCGGTCAAAACCGGATTTGGGGCGTGACTATTGAGGTGAATTCTTGACTTTCTCATTCAACGAAGAGTATATGTATACAACTCTAAAGAGGATAAGGCATGGGCTAGTTAATGCATGATAGTTGCATGACCGAATAATAATTTAGTAAACAGTTGATAGTCTCGAGGGTTAGGAGTTGGGATTTGGAGGTGGTCGGTTAATTTTGACTGGAAGGTGATGGGACTATGAATATTGGTGCAAGATTTTGTCCATTGATGATCTTCCAATAATTATCAATTTCTTGCACATGAGATATAGGATAAATTAAAGGGAAATTATAGGGATAATGATCAAGTAATGTTACCTAAACATTATAGGGATATTGATGCATTTTAATCGATGACCTTTAATGTTACCTAATCGATCTAATATAACAAATAACATGATTAGATTAGTGATGAGAAGAATTAAAATTATATTCTACTGTGCAGGTGATACTATCTGTGTAGGGTGAAGTTCTGTAATAGATACCTTGTTTATAGCAAACTTTGAGAGCACTATTGGTGTTTTTGATGATTCAATTTTATTGTATATTGTACTTTTGTGCTCAGTAAGTTAATAGGTGATAATCATCGTTATTAAATTATTGCTTTGCTAGAATTAATGTTTTTTTGTCTGCATTTTGAAATGAGTTCGCAGGATGGGTAAGAAAAATTACACAAAGTTCTACAGCCGACTCCATTTCTTGAGCGTCCCTATGAGGAACTATCAGAATCGTGTGGCACCACCCAAGCCTCCACCCAATCAACAACGGCTCGGGAAACTGCAATGCGGCACCTCCGAGATTGCGAGACCCCTTCTCCCAGTGGTAGTGAGAAAGCATCCACCACCAACCGTACCAATGTCTCGAGCATCCGTTCCCCAACCCTAGTGGAGGACGATGAAGATGTGGTTGCCCTACTGGCCGGAGGAGAGTCGGCCTCCACCTCAAAGAAGACCAAGACTGGGAAGAGAGGTGTGGTGACCAACAACAACCTCCACCGTAGGCTCAAGGGTCTGGCCCCGGCCGGGGGAAAGTTTATTTTGGGGCATAACAGTAAAGAACTCACAGGGACGCTTGAACGGGAGGATGTCGTTCGGGTGATTGGGTCCATAGTACGGACTTACATCCCCATGAACCAGCCACACTTCCATCTAGTCGATGAAAGTGCTAAGGAGGTGATGTTTTTCCAGCTCAGCGTAAGTACATTACCTTTTCTCTTTTATTAATGCATTTAATTGTTTCGTATATAATTACTAATGTGTTGTCTTTATTCAGATTTTGTACAAGTTCGAACCCATGGAGCACTTTGACAAACCGTATGATTATGTCATGGAAACGCCATTCAGCCGTTACCGTGATTGGAAGCATTATATACGGGTTTGGATCCCCAAAATGGAGGAGAAGCACAAAGACCCCGAGCACCTCGATGTTAAGATACACATACCCATGCCGTTAGAGTTCCTTGAACGCGAGGATTAGTTCTATTGGCTCTGCAAGTACTTCAAATCAGAAGATTTCAAAGTAATCACTTTATTATTGTGTTTGGTAAATTATCTACATTAATATACGAGATATCAACTAGTTTAGAAATTGGTGTTTGACAAATTATATAAATGAATATATGAGTTACCAATTAGTTTAGAATTTGGAGATCTGATTTTAGATGTGGAAATAAATTAGTGTGTTAATTATACATGTTTAATTACTGTCCAGCCAAGTAATACATGGATCTATAGTAATGTGAATTAACACATTTTCGTTTCTTGTATAAATTGAGTGACATCACGTGACTGCTCACCACGGAGGTTGTATGCCACTTGCAAAACGAGCCAAACTCTGTCTTGCAAAATCCTCCATACTTTCACGTTGCGATGCCTACGTCGAGGTATACACAAAGGAAAATGACCGCAACGAGGAGAACATAAAAGGAGTGGTATATATTGCTTTAATTACATTTATTAGATTTTATAGTTTTAAGTGAATACGATTGTGGGTTTTTCTATCATGTATCATATATAGTCTAAATAAAATTTAATGTTATGTATCTCAGGCACATGTCAAAGAAATTGTGGAGGAGGCCCGAGAGAAGTTATCGCAGCCACAAGTGACGGAGTGTGAGGGTTTATCCCCTAGTGTTTTCAAGGCATTAACTCTAGAGGAAGAGCTCCCCCTCATCAAGATCATAACGGGTACACAACAAAATGGCAGACTTCAATCCGGCATTAGGAAGGAGGTGAAGCTCCCAACACAACGGGATGTGGGAGGCGGTGGGTGCTCGAGTGCGCGTTCAGTAAGCTCGTCTGAGGAGCTAGAAGAGATGAAGACTCACATGGCTGATCAAGAGGCCGAGTTCACGCGAAAATTGGAGGAGCAACGCAAATTGATGGAGGAGCAGTGCATAGAGCTCGAGGCCAGGCTTGCTGCCCAAGAAGAGGAACAAGCTCAGTTTTGGGCGTTGTTTAACTCTTGGACATCCACACAGCAGCACACAATCATTCCTTCTTCCGTCAACCCGCTTGCGACTTCGGCATCAGCAACTCCGCCATCAGCCCCGTCATCAGCCCCTTAGTCAGTCCTCCCCTTTCTCCTCTAAACAATATTTATTTGGATATATGAACTTATAAACTTATTTGGATACGTGAACCGATAAACTTGCTTAAAACTATGACAATTGCTTGGAATTACTTATATCCCTAAAAATTTATGTTGGAATTGTATTGTGTTGGGTGTGTGTACGCTATTTTCTGGGTTTGATAACACAGGTACATGTACATGTACATTTTAATGCACGATTGGGTGCAGGATATTTGAAACCATTTTTTTCACAATAAACTTGACTAACGGATACGATCTTTTACATCTGTGGGTAAGGTGTAAGACTTGGCTGACGGATCGGATCCATGGGTAAGGTTTAAGATTTGGTTGACGGATCGGATCCGTGGGTAAGGTTTAAGACTTGCCTGACGGATCGGATCTGTGGGTAAGGTTTAAGACTTGCCTGACTAATCGGATTCGTGGGTAAGGTTTAAGACTTGGCTGACCGATCGGATCCGTGGGTAAGGTTTAAGACTTGCCTGACGGATCGGATCCGTGGGTAAGGTTTATCACTTGGCTGAAGGATCCGATCCGTGGGTAAGGTTCACAACTTTTCCGACGGATCAGATTCGTGGGTAAGGTTCAAAACTTGGCTGACGGATCGGATCCGTGGGTAAGATTCAAAACTTGGCTAACGGATCGGATTTGTGGATAGGGTGAACACGCTACCGACGGATGTAGGCATCCGTTTCCCGGATTCTTGGCTTAGGGCACTTGGCCGACGGATACATCCGTCAGCCAAGAACTTATCCGACGGATATGTTAACCTAGGTGACAGATATGATCCGTCAGCCAAGTCGATATCAACAGTAGTGTTGGTATGTTAGTGGTATGATGTAAGCTTGAGGAATCTATGGAAATGTGGCCTGGGGGATGTAGTGGGTATGGTAGTTATTAGTGTGGTTGTAATATGTTGGTGATTTTGTGTTTCAGAAATTAGGTTCCGAGCAACTGGGTACTGCGTTTGAGAGACACTTGAAGAGAGATTTGAGGTGGGAATCTGGCTTGGAGCAGAGGGTATAGTGGGATCTGCTGGGTGATTTTGGTGCGGTGACTATGTCAAGCATTGTGGTGTAATCGATATCTATGGATTTAGATCACCTGATTTTGGAAGTTTTGAGCTCGAAGCTTAGAGGAACCGGGTTGGAAGGCACCTCTCTTGCATCAGGATCGCCATTACTCGACGAATTTCTTTCATGTCGTCCAGGCGAACACGAAGAGCTTTATTATCCAACTAAGCTCGACAGTTGCCGATCTAAACTCAGAAAGCTCAACTCGGAGCGCGGTAGAAGTCATTGCTACTTTAATCTCACCTTTTTGAGTGATTTCCGTCATTGAGGGTCGCAGAATAGTTGGATCTGATACCACTTGTAGAGAAATAGTTATATTTGAAGGTAGATTGGTAAATGAGACCAAGAAATAAAGGGAATATGGATTGATTTTCTTAGGAATGAAGCTACAATTTCTGGAAAATGAAGAACATAAAAGAGAAAGCTAACCCTAATAAAATACAAGATAAATATCCAAATAAATTATGAAAGCAAAGAGCAAAGACATGCTCTCATATATCACGATCCCCATGAAAATAGCTCGCGCGGCTCTCACAGAACACAGAGCAACGTTGAAAGCGAATACGAAAACGACGAGTAATCTCCACGCAAATCAATTATACAAAACACAGTGTTTCACTTCTTGACAACTTAACTAAGAGTAGGAAACTGTCCGATGCCTTGTCATACAAGGTATCTCTGATCTAAAATGTGATATTATGGCCGGGGATACCCTACCAGGCGAAAATGTCTAAAAAGGGTAGTTTGGGCAAATGAATTCGACAGGGACAAAGAGGTAAGTCGCAGAGAGCATTTAATGTTTTGTTCAGAAATCAGAACATAGACGGTCCCCAAAAATAAATAAAAAAAAGTAGTGAATCGAGCGGACCTCACTTTCCAATCAACATAATAATCAACGCACCCTATTAAATGCCAGGTCTATTCCACGGTAATGTCAGTCTTCTACTCTGTTCCTTATCATTTCGTTTTTAAAAACTAATATATCTCATTCGTCTCATGTCATTCGAGCCCTAGACGAGAGCGAGCGTCGTCACAGCTAATATTCTTCCAGTTTTCGGTCATCTTCTTCCCGGTGCTATGCGGAGACGCCGAGAGAGTTGACCGTACTGTCACTCCAAACAGATCTGAGGTGACCTTTTTGTGCCGATCCCTTTATTTTGATTCGGTGCTTTTGTTTTACGATCTGAGGTGACTTTTTGTGTTTCGTCAACGTTGGGTGGTTTAGTTTTGAATCATGTTCTATCGGTTGGTGTAGTAGATGTCTTGTTCAAGTGTTGCTTAGAGCACTCGTTGTGTTAGATGGTATGTTATTGGAGAGGTCGTAGTAGGAGACATGGTATGGAAGAGAGAGAGGAAGCTAAAAATAAGTTGTTTACCGTGACTTCATGCTATTAGTCATGACATACGATTTTGATCAACCTGTTTCTCCGGCTGAATCACGATTCGTCCTCTTGCTCTAGTCATGCTATTAGTTTAATTGTTTTCGTTATATATGATTATGTAAATTTAATGTCGGTTTCTCCAACGCATATTATGAGAGAGAAAGCGCCTTTAATGGCCACAACTTTTTTTCTAACCTTCACTGAATCCCCTATTCATCACTTCAATGTCTTTTTATATTAATTCGAGTTTTTTTGTTTAATGCTCAACTAGTTGGTGAAGTCCACATCTGCCTCTATCTGGTTCCATATTTGATTTTGATTTTGATTTTAGTTTGAGAATGGCGTGTTCTAGCTCTCCTTGCGCTGCCTGCAAATTTCTGAGGCGGAAGTGCACTCAGGAATGTGTTTTTGCGCCTTATTTCCCACCGGACCAGCCTCAGAAATTTGCAAACGTTCACAAGGTGTTTGGTGCAAGCAATGTGGCCAAGCTTCTCAACGAGATCAGTGCTGCTCAGCGTGAAGATGCTGTGAACTCTCTCGCTTACGAGGCGGAGGCTCGTCTCCATGACCCCGTATACGGCTGTGTGGGCCTCATATCTCTCCTTCAGCACAAGCTCAAGCAACTCCAGAATGATCTTTACAATGCCAAGAAGGACTTAGCCCAGTACATTGGTCCCACAGCTATGCTTCCCATCCTGCAACCTGCGGGGTTTATGCCTCAGCAGCCTCCCGGGAACCCTTCTTCCTCATCGGTCATCCCCTACAGCGTGACGGGGCCATCCCATGGCAGGCAGCGCGAGCCCCAGCTGCACCAAATATTGGAGGCTCAGCAGTTGGCTGTTGGTGAGCTCCAGTTACATTGTACTAGAACCGTCACAGACGATATCTTGGTGGCAGCTGGTCACCAAGATATGTTGAGGTCTTACGAGCATCAACAACAGAGGGAGCTTGCGAGGTTCAGTACTGGTGGGTTCAACCAGATGACCGTTGGCTCTCTGTCTCCGTCCTTGGCTCTCGGTAACTTTGATAGCCCTTACCAGATTCAAGAACATGCCCACCATCAGCTGCAACCACAACTCTTGCTGCAACCACATGAGCAGCAGAGATCAGGAAGTGAGGAGGAGAAGGGCAGGAGTGTTAATTTGTCATAGCTCCCCTTCCATGACCAACCTTTGTTTCCATTTAGGTATGTACTGCAGTTTTCTTTTTGTGATTTTAATGCATCATGGCTTTGTTTGAGCTTAGGGATAGTGTTGATGCTTTATGCACAAGTTGACTATTTGTTTCATATGGGTTGTTGGCAGTGGGAAGTTGAAATTACTCTCCACTGTTTATAGTATAGTAGATAATGATTGCTTTTTCCTTTTCTATCAGCTGCAATATTAGAAATATTTGCATGCTATACATCCCTCCTCCCCTAGATGTCAAATTTTGTTGCCCATGGTTGTTTCAAATAAGACAACTTCTGCCTTGTTTTTGTTTCTTCTGTTTTGGTAAGGTTTTAAAAACTAGTCACCAATGATGTCACCTTTGGACAAAACTAAGGTAGCTGGTGGTGTTTCATTGGAATTTTCATGTCCTAAACAAAAACTAAATACTAGCCTCTTCTCTAGTGTTACATTGCTTAGGTTATGGACAATCCAAGACTTTTTTAAAGATGGATAAGGAGGTGTTTTGGAATTTGGATGAGGGAAAATTATAAAATTAATTTTTGAAACGAGAGAAATCAGTCACAGCTAAACCTTCTAAGCCTGGTAGGTAAATATAAGAGAAAATACCTCATATAAAAGTTTATAAACCAAGCCAAAAGAGGAGAGAAACTTTCAACATTAGTTAGATTGAAAGACTATCGATGTTCTTAAGAGCATGTACAACAAAGGAGCAAGATATAAGGTACAAGATACCTATGCCAATTGGGATGAATTGTGTTTGGCTCCCATAAAACTGAGAGTGTTCCACATCAAGAAAATAGGTATAAAGATCATGGTTTGCAGAAGTGCTGACTGTATACTTAATTATGCTTTTATTGAATTTGTTAAATTCATATTTAATTAAACTAAATACTAAATAAAATTGAAATAAATATATAAAATTAATTCGTGATCCGCGTGTTTCTGGGCCCGGGGTCCAAGCGCCATACCGTGCGAACCCCGAACTTCAAAACACGATACCGTGGGTGGGGGATCGGGGTGCACGGTCCTACCCCATTCGATGTGTATGCTCTAAGTCATGGAGACATGTTAAGGAATTTTCACATGCATAGATGCATATATGCTTCTTCTTCCTTGAGCTTGTTTGGACATGAATATAATTTAGAGAGGCTTAGCCAAGTGAGAATGGGAATACATTGCCGTGTCTCTATGTAATTCACCATGAAACTTGTTTTCATTATTAATGAGCGATCCCGTTGCTCATTTTATAACCTTATTTTAACAGCTGCAATCACATGCTAATTAAGATACATATTAATTATGCTATTTTTTTTTTCATTATGCGTGCAGCTCATTTCAGCTTTATAGACAGTGAAAACATAGAGGAGAGATCATTTTTGACTAAAGATTTGGAGAGATGCACATCTGAGATCCAAAGTCAGCCCTGTTTTGGGATTTTCAAGAAGAGTTCATTGGGATGAACATTTGAACTATTTATGATCTACCTTTGGTAATTGAGTACAGGACATTTATATAGCCTTCCTTTGAAATGTTCTGACATTTTTTTTATGCAAACCTGTATATCCGAATCTGGCAAGCAGCCTTTTGTTGAAAGTCCTTTCTCGTTCTCTAGTTTTGTTGAGCAAAAGGTGTAATCTATTAATTTAAATTCAAATATATTTCTTTGCAACGGGTAACCGGAGACTTTCATTAATACCAATAGGTAATCAAACAAGATGAGGCGTGACCGTCTCGGGTTCTAGATGTATGTCCGGACCGGCCATAGCAAGTCCGGCGCTCATGGACCCATAATAATAGCCCACTTGAAATCGTGGGCACAAACTCAAGACAACTCCTTACCATCGTCCCAATAAAGCGAGACATAAAAGAAATAGTCCGAAAGCGAACAGGGAAAAAAGTGTTCCAAACGTAACACAGATAATTAGAAAACAAGGAAATAATCTTTGCTAAATGTGCAGGCTGCCCGGGACCTCCCAGTATTGGCTGGGGGGGGGGGGGGGGGGGGGGGGGCAATTCATCCAGCGGCTTCCTCAACTCCGGTGGACGAGCATACAAGGACCCGCTCCCTGTCTTCATGGTGGGCATCTCACCATTTCCTCGGCTGGGCCCTCCTTTCCCCAGTCCATACTGGGGATCTTTCTGTTGCCCCTGTGGATCCTTCTCCTTCCCCTCTCGGGTCATTTCAGCATCAGCGGATCCAGCTCGGGCCAGAGCATCAGCAGCAGGGTGGACATTAGCCAGATTATCAAGCTTCGTAAAGCCCGGTGGCGGTCCAGAGACTCGGTGCCCTCCCTCTTGCAAGTCTTTGGTTTCCCCTCCTGGGGTAACCTTAGCCAGATTATCAGACTTCGTGTGGTCTGTGTCGGGTAGATGTTCACCCGTAGTGATCTCCCTGGAGCGAATCATCGGGTTCAGGGACAAGTCACTCAGAAGGTACGTGATAGACGGGTGGGTCACCGGAGGGGGGGGGGGGTGTATTCCAGACCGTCCCCAACAGCCTATCCATGTTCATCTGATTTGGGGCCAGTATAGATCGGGCGTACCGAACCTCCTCCCGACCAATCCCTGGCAGTTGGGTCGTGCATCCCAAAATTCTGTGGGTCAACATTCCACACATGCGACAGAAGTCTACTATCCTTTCATATTGTAAATCAATCACATCAGATATTGTGGTACCTGGGAATCGGAGGCGAAGTCTCCGCCGTAGAGGTCGATTTAACTCCATCCAAACCCGTAGCCACAAAAACATGTCCTCCCGATGAGCAAACGGGATTGGGGCCGAAAGGACCTAGGTACCAATGATGGCAGCGATGAGGCCGCGGACATAGTCGTTTCTGGCATTTCTCGGCATGTTGAGCGCCCGGACCCCGAGCTCCACGTGGTGAAAACTAATATCATTGGCCCGAACAAATTGCTTGAGGGGCTCCAGCAGGAGGGGAATGCCCTTGAAGCTCCAGGGGCCCCTGTGGCGGACATTTTCCATCGTCTCAACGGACGGGAAATGGTAGCATGTGACTTCCGGGGACATGAACTCCACCTGGATGCCTGTCACTTCCCATTTCTGGAGCATAATTGCGCAGACGGTGTTCTGGTTGTGGACCCGGTCTCTTGCAACCCTGACTGCAAGGGAAAACTGATACGTTCCCTTAGTGAAGAGTGGAACCCGCTCCTCCGAGACCACGATCTCATCATCATCGTCCTCCCATTCCGGGACCGGGGCGATGCGGGTCGGTTGGACCTCCGTTGGGCTGCCCGTCGGCCGTCGGCCGCCTGAGTGTCGAGGGTTCATGTCTGTTGGCAAATGTGTCAGATGGCGAGATCTGTCCATCTCCGTCGGAGCTGGAGGTCGGGAGAGGGATAGCAGGTCCCGAGGACTCTCATACGCCACCATGTGGCATTCGCCCTGGTCCAGGCCGTTCGCCGGGAACTCAGAACCCCCGGACTCAACCTGGCTCGAGCCAGGTTTATCTTTGAGAGCCAGGGGAACCGTACATTGTCGGGGGTCTGGCAGGGAAGGGTGCTGCACCTCAGACGACGCGGGGAGTTCACCGGCAAGAGGCCCTAGGACGTCAGGTGGACCGTGCTGCTGAGGCGCGTCAAGAGCGGGTTGGATCTGGCCGGGAAGTGTCATTTCCGATGAGAGATGGTCGTGGAGCGATAGATTTGGATCTGGCTGGCCGGAAATGGGTGGAGACAGATGGTAGAGCTCGTCGGGGGCGGCGAGAACCAGATGAAAACGAGGGGAACTGGCGGCGAGGCGGGTGAGACGAGCGAGGCGCCGTCTGCTGCGTTGCAGGGGCGACAGTGACGAGAGGGTCGGATGCGAGGAGGGCGAAGAGGCCGGAGAGTGGCGACGGTAGCGACGAGTGGACCCTGGTGGCTAGGGTAGACGAGAGCTTTTTTTTCCTCTCACGTTATAAGATAAAAGAATTTCTTAAATTCAAATATATACGAGTGCATGAGAAATAAATCCATGACTATGAAGAATAGATAAAACGCACAATATTATCGCATTTTTTTCATACTATAACCGTTCCTAACGATATTGAATGGGATACTACAAAGACAACGTAATAAAATTAAAGTTAGACAAAGTGGACTACGGTTGGTCGGGGTCTTGCCTAAACGCTGCATGCACAGTAAGGTATGACCGAACCTGCTGTCATCCACTTATTCAGGAGGGAGCGCTCTAACCAAGGACCTCTCCTAGGGCTAGCTAGTCCCTAGAGCACTAGATTCATTTCATTCCTTCATGCAGGAATGCTTTCCCACCCGCACTTGGTCCTCTTGGGGTTCACCAGTAGAACCCCGTTTCACTCTTCCATCTCATGCTCCTGTATCAGATCCAGACATGGGTCCAGATCCACTTCTACCTATATGCCCAAGCAGGGTCGGGGTGTCAGCCTTCTGGCTATTAGAGAGCCAACCGACCACCACATTTTTCTAGCCCGGATCCACCGAGCGGGTCTGAGTTGCGCCTCGAGGACTCGCCCTGTTAGGTGTAGTAGTCGGGGATATAATCGGCCCGCTGCCTCGATGCAACGGTTCCTTAGGGGTAGTAGTCGAGGATACCAGTTTCCAATCCGTCGCATCACTTCCTGGGGACACTCCTTGAGGCCATGTCTAATCATCCTACAATTACAACAGAATTCAGGTAACTTAGAGTATGTGAGAGATACCCGAATCGGGTTGGGAAATTCCCGAAAGCGGAGCAGGAGATGGTGACACAAGGGCCGATATCCTTGATGACTACGCTCTCCGCGGCCTGCCCTCATGCCTTGGTGATGACTCGGAGCAGCACTTCCTTCGGTGGTGGTTTGGACGCCCACAATGTGCCTATCATAGAAAATTGTTGGCGAGACTACAATGAGGGGCTCAACGAAGCATTCAGCATCACGACCTCAACCTCATCTTCATCTTCCAGCGAGCAGGACGAGAAGCCGTTCTGAAGGTTGTTGGGGTTATCGTCTAGTGGTGGCCGCGCCAGTGGAACCGGCGTCTCCGGATTTGAAGACCTGTCGACGCCGAACAACTCCCGGAGGAAAGTTAAGAGCAGTAGGGGAAATGTGGATACGGTCGAAGTTCGCGGTAAGCCTCCCCCACAGAGATCCCGTAGCACCGTCCGTCTTGGCCCCTCCATCGGAGCCTTCTATCGGGCAAGATCTCGATAGCATGGAGAGGAGGGAACCTGGACCGTTTCTGCGTCAGTCGATGCCACCACAATAGGAATAGGTACAGGTAGGGGAGCAAAACCTAGCGGAACCTTAGGGGTCGGAGCCATAAACGATTATGCCCCTGCTATAGAGGAGTGAAACCTAGCCGCCACGCCCACCGGGTCAGTTGCAGGTTGGAGGAGTGGAGCCCTAGGCTTGCTTGTAGAGGACGCAAGAGTGAAGCCAGGTGGAATCTCAGGGACCGGAGCCCTAACTGATTATATCCCCGGTGGAGAGGGGTGAACCTCAGCCGCTGCAACCACCAGACCAGTTGTAAGTTGGAGAAGCGGAGCCCTAGGCTTGCTTGTAGAAGACGCAACAACTAAGGGTTTACTTGGCCTACCCCGACGGAGTTTGATCACATGAGAAGATGAAAGAGGAATGAGAGAGAGAGAAGAAGACGCCTTGGCCGGTTGGAATGGCTTTCGACATCTCCTTATCATGCGGGGGGACACCACGTCCGAAGAGGGACGAGGCAGCGGTACAAGTACTGAGAACTCCGCCTGGGAAAGCGCCGATGGGACAGGTCCATCATAGGCAGAGTTTTCAGCGACGACGGTGGTTGGAGCAGAGGATGACATAGAGGCTAGGGTTTCTCGGGCAGAGGATCTCGATATCCATGAGGGAGGAAATGCAATCCATGTTGGACAACCAAGTTTGGGAACTGGTTGACCCCATCAATGGTGTGAGGACCATCGGATGCAAATGGATCTTCAAGGTGAAGATGGACATGGACGGCAACCCTCTGACCTACAAAGCTCGACTGGTGGCGAAAGGTTATAGGCAGATCCAATGGATTGACTATGAGGAAACCTTCTGCCTAGTGGCTATGGTCAAAGTCGATCCAAATTCTTCTTGACATAACTACGTATCATAATTACGAGATATGGCAAGTGGATGTCAAAACCGCTTTCCTAAATGGAAATTTGACTGAGTACATTTGTATGTCTCGGCCCAAAGGTTTTGACGATCCAAAGAATAAGGGAAAGATTTATAAGTTGTTGAAATCCATTTATGGATTGAAACGAACTTCTCGGAGATGGAACCATTGTTTTGATGAAGCTGTAATTGGATTTGGCTTAATCAAGAATGAGGATGAATCTTGCGTTTATAGAAGGCTAGTGGGAGCAAGATTACCTTTCTGGTTCACATTGAAAACGACATCCCAACCTTGCACGAGACTAAAGCTTGGTTGACGAAGTGTTTCTCAATAAAGGACTTAGACGATGTTGCTTGTATCTTAGAGATTAAGATATGTAGAGATCGCACCAAGAGGGTCTTGGTTTTAAGTCAGGGAACCTATGTGAATAAGGCATTGAGTAGGTTCTCAATGCTAGATTCAAAGAAGGGACTCTTACCTACTAGTCATGGCATTCATCTCATCAAGACTCAGTGTCTTAAGACACCTGATGAGCTGAAAAGGATGATGCGAATCCCATGCGCCTGAGGGCAGGATCGATCATATATGCCATGACATGTACGAGACCGAACGTCTCGTAAGCCTTATGTTGTACCAATAGACATCAGTCTAACCCAGGGGAAAGATGATGCTGAACTAGTCGTCGAAGGATGAGTAGACGCTAGTTTTCCAAGACAAATCCAGATGACTTTATAAGTCAGTCAGGATATGTGTTTACGCTGAATGATGGAGCTTTAGCTGGGAAAGCGTAAAGCAAGATACCGTCGCTGAATCTACGACAAAGTCCAAGTACATGGATGTTGTAGAAGCAGCTAAGGAGGGTATGTTGATTTGGAAATTCACGGCAGGGTTGGGTGTAATTAAAACCCATCCAGCCCGGTGAATCCATTTTGCGACAACACAAGGCCCATTGCGCAAGCTAAAAGCACAGATCGCATAATAAATCCAATAATGTACTACGACGGATCCACCTCATCAGGGAAATACTAAACTGAGGTGAAGTGAAGATAACCTATATTGCAACGGATGATAACATAGCCAACCCATTGACTAAGGCACTGTCGCTGCCTAAACATGTTAGACATGTAAAGTTGATGGGGACATATCGGAGTTTAGATTAGAACTAGGGCAAGTGGGAGATTGTTAGTCTTAGTGCTCATAGTTCAATCCTAAATGTCCAAATGTATATATCATCGTTAGCAATAAAATAAAAGCGTCTTTATATTACTTATGTGTTGGAGTAATATATCGATATGTGCTCTGATCTATGCCCACAAAGCGAATAGAACCATAGATCGAGATAGATCACACTCGATGGGTCCCTAGTCAACAAAGCTTCACTAGAAGCGACTAGTATGAAAGATGACTCTTTATGGCTTACGTTCTGTTAGTTATTGGAATGGGATTCTGGAGTCTGATCATAAATATCGTGTGGGACATGATATTGGACGACCCGCCTTGAATATGTGCCATAGATTAAGTCATGAACATATTCAGTGTCGTAGCTTGTCATGTATCCTTAGACCAATGAGTCTTTGTGATTGCTATGTAGTCAACAACTGAGTTTGACTTGAGCCTAACGTTGTCCGTAACATGGCTTCCATAACGGCCAGGATTGGCTTGGGGACGGGCTACATGAGTGACACAAAAGACGGTTAATGGATTTATCCCTCATACTGAGGTATGGGAAAGATATCGGTTCTCGACCGCTTGATCGAGAGTGACTAAAAGAATAGCATGGCCATGCACATGATAATGGGTATCATATATTCAGTCATCTCACATATCAAGGAAAAGTGATTGAGAATAATATGAATGACGGCTCTATGCCTTATCTCAATCAGGATATCAGAGATAAAAGGATAGTGACATAGACGACGGAAAGGTTAGAATTGACAGGGTCGATTCGTTATGCAGTGTCAGGCAATACTAAAGTCTCGTTAGTTGCCACTTAAATAGGATCAAGTAAAATGGGATTTTATGTTGATCTATTAACATGCATAAACCTAAGGGTCACAACGGAGGGTGAAACTCATTGACATATTTATGGAGAATGACCAAAAGGGAGTTGTCTCGGGACATGACCAAAACTGGGTTTTGTGTTATGTGCCCGTAAGTGAATATGAATTTACGGATCGAGACAAGGCTTGGAGTCTTTGGATTGATCGCGCCGGACAATTTTGGACATTTCCAGTATGGAAGGCTTAGAGGCGATGAGCGAATCACGGGACCTCGTTGGAAATGGCCACGTGCCATGTTCCAAGAGGCCCATGAAAGGCCCATGCAACCAAGGCCCATAGAAGTAATTAATCAAGTCTTGATTAATTAGTACTAAGTAAGCATGACAAGGATTAACGTGTTGGTGATTCACCACCTAACCCCATCTTATCTAGCCATATTTTGTCCTATTTACACTTTACTTGTCACCATGCTTGTCCCATGCCTTTAGTTGGACAAGTATGGGGTTTGTTATGTTTAAGTCATCTTTTTTCAACATAACTTCTCCCTCCTCTCCGTGGCAATTTCGGGTTTGGCTAGTTCCCACCTCCATTTTTGTGTTATTGAGTCCTCAAAGAGAAGTACTACGTGGCTTTGATTCCCATGTGGATACGTAGGCATCTTGGAGACTCAAGCCAATCATTCATTACCCGGTGTTCTTGTTTTGGTAAGAAATAATGCTGAATTTTTCTCTTGTGAATCCATTCCTATTGTTAGTTGTTTCATGGTTTAATCAACTCTTGGTTTTCATTGATTTTTCGCTGCGAGTTGGTTCATCTCCAACCCTACCTCGAGACCCAACATACACCACATCCGAAGAGGGACGAGGCGGGGGTACAAGTACTGAGAACTGCGCATGGGCAAGCGCTGACGGGACAGGTCCATCAGAGGCAGACTTTTCAACGACGACGGTGGTTGGAGTAGAGGAGGACATAGAGGCTAGGGTTTCTCGGACAGAGGATCTCGATATACGAGAGAAATTGTGTGTAAAAGCAGTTCCCTCGTTCTCTAGTTATTACCACTTTTCACGTATTTTTATTAAATAATTTTTTGGTTTTATATTTTCCTTTTATTTTGCCGAGAATCATGTTTATTTTTAGTTGTTTTAAGAGTTTTCCCGCGGTTGAATTTTTAAAGTTGAAACAATTAATTATGCATACAATTGCATGGTTATATATATATATATATATATAGGCTCACACTCAAGTGCGAATCATGAGTTATGGTGTGAACTTGCGAACTGAACCAGATTGCGTCATGTGTCGTGCTCAGAAAATGTCCCCCCTTTTTTTTTATAATCAAGTTTAATAATTCGATTTTTCCCGTTTCGTTTCAACTCCGATTTCATTTTTCTTGCGCCAATATTCTTATTTTTCAAGAGCTTTCTAACAAGTAGTGGATTGCATATGTTTTGATGTGTTTTTTGATCCGTGTGTGGATATGTGGATATAAGTGCGAAAAGTGTGATGTGGTTTGCAAATATAGGGTTTGTGGTTTGAGAATATGGTATGTCACGCCCCGAATTCAGCATAACCGAACCCGGGACGCGAGCGATGAAGCAAGTAAAACAAAGTCTCAAATAGTTTAATAAACCGCTTTAAAAGCACCACATTTATTAATCAAAACAATATTTTTACAACCGAGTTTTAATTTAAAAAAACGAAAGAACACTAAAACATGAGTGTACGTCTATAGACAACCCCGACAGCCCGGACTCTCGCTCCCAGATCTTCAAGCCTCGAGAGATCCTCCTAGTCCGCCTCGCGAACGGTACCTGTAGGAAAAGCAGTAGAGGGTGAGCGTTTCGCTCACCACCACGGACACCAGACTGACCACGGCATACCTACAGAAATGCCGGGAACACCGACAACAGACAACAACACAGGGGACTACTACCCCAAATCACATGTTAAACCCGACTGTCACACAAATCACTGTCAATTTCCCCCCAACCATCCAAAACTCGTGCACGTAAAGGAGACCCCATATCAGAGACCGAACAACCATTCCATTAGTCACACCGACAAGGTAAAGCACAACCCTCACACGATCCTATGTGCATTTACTTGTAACTTTCCGCAACCAAACCAGTATTCGCTACTCGTCCCTACCTCAAAGGCCTGCGGGAAAAGTAGTATAGGGGATGAGCTTTTCGCTCACCTCCACGGATACCCGTTCGATTATGGCATACTAGTAAAGCATCAACAACTTACCAATCTAAACAGGGCAAACAACTACCTCAAAACCTGATACCGAACCGTCACAACTGCTCACGATATCAATACCTCAAATACTCGCTCACGTAAGGGAAACCTCGAATGGGGATCATATTCTCAACTAAGCCAAACACTATTGCTCACCATATCAACACCCCAATTACCCGATCACGTAGGGGAAACCTCAAAACGGGGATCATGTTCTCAACTAGGTAAATCACTATTGCTCACAACATCAATACCCCAACTACCCGATCACATAGGGGAAACCTCAAACAACCCACTCACGTGAGGGAAACCTCAAACCACCCATTCATGTGAGGGAAACCTCAAACAACCCGTTCATGTGAGGGAAACCTCAAACCACCCGTTCACGTGAGGGAAACCTCGACCAACTCCGAGAAGTTCGTTTCAATCCATAAATGGATTTCAACGACTTATAAATCTTTCCCGTATTCTTCGGATCGTCAAAACCTTTGGGCCGAGACATACAAACGTACTCAGTCAAATTTCTATTTAGGAAAGCGGTTTTGACATCCACTTGCCATATCTCGTAATTATGATACGCAGTTATGTCAAGAATAATTTGGATCGATTTTGACCATAGCCACTAGGGAGAAGGTTTCCTCATAGTCAATCCATTGGATCTGCCTATAACCTTTCGCCACCAGTTGAGCTTTGTAGGTCAGAGGGTTGTTGTCCATGTCCATCTTCACCTTGAAGATCCATTTGCATCCGATGGTCCTCACACCATTGATGGGATCAACCGTTTCCCAGACTCGGTTGTCCGACATGGATTGCATTTCCTCCCTCATGGCTCCCAGCCATAACTCGGAGTCGGGCCCATCCACGACTTCTTGAAAGGTGGCTGGATCATCGTGATCCACCATGACTTCATTGTCACCTCCGGATACCATATCTTGGAGGTGGAAGATTGACCCTTTCAAATCGCCTTGTACCTTCCGGAATTGTAACATGAATTGGTTCTCACTCTACGACAATCTCTGGCTCCTTTCTACTGGGTTGTCAATAGGTTTAGACAGATCTGTACCATCCTGAATTTCTTCGAGATGCACAGTCCTCCCAATGACGTCTTTGGAAACAAAACTTCTTTTCCATAAAGACCCCACCCCAAGCGACGAACACCATGTTCTCACTGGGATTGTAGAAATAGTATCCCCTTGTTGCTTTGGGATACCACACGAAGGTGCATATCTCAGATCTTGGTTCGAGCTTAGTCGAAACCAAATGTTTCACATAAGCCTCGCAACCACAAATCTTTAGGAAGGACAAAGCGGGCATCATCCCGTACCATTTTTAAAATGGTGTCCCTTACACACCATTCGTCGAAGCCCGATTCACTATGAATGCGGTCGTCTCTAGAGAAAAACCCCTAAAAGAGATTGGGAGATCAGTCCAACTAATCATGGAATAGACCATTGTCTAACAATGTCCGATTTCTCCGTTTGGCTACACCTTTCAACTACAGTGACCTAGGAGGAGTCCATTCCAAAAGGATCCCATTCTCTTTTAGATGATCTAATAACTCTGTGGTCAAGTATTTTCCACCTCGATCCAATCGAAGTGCCTTAATACCTTTGTCGAGCTGGTTTTCTACTATAGTCTTAAACTCTTTGAATTTATCAAAAGCTTCAGACTTATGTCTCACCGAATAGACATAACCATATTTACTGTAATCATCAGTAAATGTGATAAAGTAGCTAAAACCCCTCCTGGCAAGTGAACTTATTGGTCTACACACATTCGAGTGTATCAGCCCCAATAATTCACCCGCCCTTTCATCGCGATCGATAAAGGGCACTTTAGTCATTTTTCCCATCAAACAAACCTTGCACCTATCGATCGAATGGAATTCGAATGAACCTGAAAGCCCGCACTTTTGAAGTGCTGATAGGTGCTTCTTGTTTATGCGACCCAAATGACAGTACCATAACAGAGTTAGGTTTAAATCGTTGGATTTAGACCTCTTGGTATTAACGGAATATATAGAACTTGAGGCATTGTTACCCATATCTAATATGTACAATCCTCCAACCATGTCAGTACTGGTATAAAACATATCATTGCATAGAACATTGAAAACTCCATTTCCAATATTAACATTATATCCTTCCTTGTCAAACATGGATACAGATATAATATTCCTACTAAAAGTAGGTATGCAATATACATTATACAATACTAAGACAAGGCCTCTTGGCAAAGCAAGACTCATGGATCCTACAGCAGTTGCCAGAACTCTGAGGTCCATTTCGTGCTTTCCAAATCTCTCCTACTTTCAGCCACCATATATTAGTGCATGTGTGAGATTCAGTCATGGTATCTAATACCCATGAATCTTTGGAAGTAAAGAGATGTAGCTCTATAGAGTTAATACCGAATGAAGGAACGGTCCCACCGCCCTTCCTTAGATCATCCAGGTTTCCTGATGAAGGCGCAGTCCTATTGCCCTTCTTCAGATCATCCAGGCTATTTGATGAAGGCGCAGTCCCACTGTGCGCATGGGCCCAGCCCTTGCCACTTCCAATTCCCTTGTTGACCATCAGAATATCCTTGGATCCCAGATCCCTGAGATATTCTTCTCAGCAGTTAATGACACTTCATGTAACTCTGATATGGTCTTAGAGACAGCCTTGTCAAGGACATATTCTTTGTTTCAGACTTGAGGACTATCCTCAAAATTCTGTACCAGTCCAAATAGTTTGTCCCATTTAGCTTGACCCTGTCAAGAATGGTTTTTAATGACAACCTATTAATGTTCGCTGAATTTGCCATTTGATCTAAAACAGATAAAATTCAATCAGTAAACTGAATAAACTTTATGAAGATCAAGCTTAAACACCAACAATCAATTCTAAACCTTTAGAATCTGAAACCAAGATCCTTGATTCACTCGATTAAGCTGAACTAATGCTCACCACTTAATCGAGCTATGTAGGTAGGACTCCATCCAATCACATCCAATGTGACTCTTGGCTAGGGTATGCACTTATGTACACGGCTTACCCTATCTGTTACCCTAGCTCAACCTCAGGCCGAGAATCGTAGTCGTGTCCACCAATTTTCAACTATGGCCCGTCACTATGTAGGTGCTCCGCTAATGCGCACGACACACACATATGTCGTCCAAACCTACTACCCCGCTTTCCCATGGATGCTCCTCTAATGCGCACGACACCCATAGGATGGGGAGGTAGTAAGGTGTTGATGATTGGGAGGTATCGGACATGACCCGCTTTTACTTGTCCAGTTGTGTTCAAAACTTTGGCACATCCTAGATGCGATGAGCACATCAACTACATTCCAAATGCAATGATGCCTCAAATTACATCCAATGTAATTCTTCCCTTGAAACCGTCAACTACATCCAATGCAATGACGGTTCTAAGGGTTCACACACAAGGATTAAAATTCCAATTTTATCTTTGCATGTGAAGTGATATGCTCGGTAAATAAAGTTAAGCATGCAATTCTAAAACACAAAATTAATCATGCATAAACTAAACCAAGCATAAAGCGATAAATATGCACGTACTAGCCCCCTAAACTAACTCCCACTAGCTTCTTGAGCTCCACCGACTCCAAGCCGATGCCAACACCCGAAAAGCCACCAAATGACCTTTTCACCCTTTCTTCATCTTGAGTAAAATATTACAATTTAATACACGACTCGCAGGTCGGGAATAAATAAATATTACAAACAAGTGGTTCGACGACAACACCTTGAAAGAATAATTACACGCTAACTCTAACGGCTCGTAGGCCGTGAAAAGCGATACATAATTAAATCGAGCTCGGGGCTATTATGTACACCATGCCAACATCACATCACACATCGTGTTATGAAACAAGCATGTTATCAAACATCATGTGATTTTCCGGTTTTAATTAATAGCCAAGTTTCGAAAATTTTTGATGCTCGGTTTATCGAAACCGTTCAAAAATGAAACTTTTGAACATTTGATCTTCGAGTTCGTCATGACGGTTCCAAACTCGTCATAACTAACAAAACGGTTTAGCCTTGGCATATCAACCATCCAATGGTCATGCTTGGCCTAGCTCCGTCCAACGGAGCCCCGTTCGGTCCCGGTTTCGGCTCCCCGAGAGTCCCGCTCCCGAGACCCGAAAAATCAAATTTTTTTTCAAAATTTCCAGATTTGAAATAATTTTCAAAAATTCATTTTACATGCATTAAATCCATGAACAAGAATTTAAAACATGTTATCAAACAATTTAGCAAAACAACATGCCAAAAAACGAAACTTTCAAGCAAAACCGAAACTTTGAACACCGTCTTGTGAATCCCGAAGGTAGCACGGCTCTGATACCACTGTTGGGTCTCGAGGTAGGGTTGGAGATGAACCAACTCGCAGCGGAAAATCAAGGAAAACCAAGAGACGATTAAAACCATGAAACAACTAACAAAGAATGGATTCACAAGAGAAAAATTCAGCACTAGTTCTTACCAAAACAAGAACACCGGGTAACGAATGATTGGCTTGAGTCTCCAAGACGCCTACGTATCCACATGGGAATCAAAGCCACGTAGTTCTTCTCTTTGAGGACTCAAGAACACAAAAATGGAGGAGGAAACTAGCCAAACCCGAAATGGCCATGGAAGAGGGAGAGAAAATGTGTTTCCTATTCTTGTCTTGTCTTTGTTATGTTGAAAAAAGATGACTTAAACATAACAAAACCCATACTTGTCAAACTAAAGGCATGGGACAAGTATGGTGTCAAGTAAGGTGTAAATAGGACAAAGTATGGCAAGACAAGATTGGGTTAGGTGGTGAATCACCAACACCTTAATCCTTGTCTTGCTTACTTAGTACTAATTAATCAAGACTTGATTAATTAGTTCCATGGGCCTTTCATGGGCCTCTTGGAACATGGCCCGTGGCCATTTCCAACGAGGTCCCGTGATTCGCTCATCGCCTCCATGCCTTCCATACCGGAAATGTCCAACATTATCCGACGCGATCAATCCCAAGATTCCAAGCCTTGTCTCGATCCGTAAAGTCCTATTCACTTACGGGCACATGACCCAAAACCCAGTTTTGGTCATGTCCCGAGACAACTCCCTTTTGGCCATTCTCCATAAATGTGTCAATGAGTTTCATCCTCCGGTGTGACCCCTAGGTTTATGCATGTCAATAGATCAACGTAAAATCCCATTTTACTTGATCCTATTTAAGTGGCAACTAACGAGACTTTAGTATTGCCTGACACTACATAACGAATCGACCCTGTCGATTCTAACCTTTCCGTCATCCCTATCATTATCCTTTTATCTCCGATATCCTGATTGAGATAAGGCATAGAGCCGTCATCCTTATTATTCTCAATCAATGTTCCTTGATATGTGAGATGACTAAAGATATGATAACCAGTATCATGTGTATGGCCATGCTATTCTTCCAGTCACTCTCAATCAAGCGGCCGAGAACCGATATCTTTCCCATACCTTAGTACGAGGGATAAATCCCTTAGCCGTCTTTCGTGTCACTCATGTAGCCCGTCCCCAAGCCAATCCTGGCCGTTATGGAAGCCCTGTTACGGACAACGTTAGGCTCAGGTCAAACTCAGTTGTTGACTACATAGCGATCACAAAGACTCCTTGGTCTAAGGATACATGACAAGCTACGACACTGAATATGTTCATGACTTAATCTATGGCACATATTCAGGGCGGGTCGTCCAATATCATGTCCCACATGATATCTATGATCAGACTCCGAAATCCCATTCCAATGACTAACATAACGTAAGCCATAAAGAGCCATCTTTCATACTAGTCGCTTCTAGTGAAGCTTTGTTGACTAGGGACCCATCGAGTGTGATCTATCTCGATCTATGATTCTATTCGCATGGTGGACATAGATCAGAGCACACATCGATATATTACTCCAACACATAAGTAATATAAAGCCGCTTTAATTTTATTGCTAACGATGATATATACATTTGGACATTTAGGATTGAACTACGGGCACTAAGACTAACAGCAACCACCAGTCCTAATGGGCCTCTCTGCTTGGGCCTCAGATGCACAAGAGAAATGGGTAAAAAGGGGCAGCCCTCCGGGTCACACATTGATGCGGATCTGCAGAACACGCGGGTCAGAGAGAAGCATAAGAAGCGGGTCGATGATGGGTCAGAAACGTGCAACCACACGGGTCAGAAACGGGCAACCACACGGGTTGAAAAACGTGCAGCGGATCTCCATGCAGGTCGGATGCGGGCCGCGGTTCCTATAGCAAGCCCGAGCGCAGATCCTTTTGCTGGGTCAGCCCAATCAGCCCAACCCGTGGACTTCTCTTTGGAAGCTTTATTGGGCCAACTTTCTGAAGCCCAAAAGGCATATTTTTTTGGATATTTTCAGCATATCGATGTCTATGAATTATTTTGCTGGTACCCGACTACCCATCAAAATTATGATGATAGCTCTCCGACAAGAATAATTGACTATAACGTAACTAATCATATTTCTTGCGATGCTACGCTCTTATTTAATATTTGGGATAAAAATCAATTCATGCCCGTAGAAATGCCTAATGGAGAAAGTGCTCCTGTGACCATCGTAGCACAAGTGGCCCTTGATCCTCTGTTGACTCTTGATCGAGTGCTCGCAGTGCCACATTTTTGTTTCAATTAACTACATGTCAGTCAGATTACTCGTGATCTCAATTGTTCACTAATATTTACTCGGGATGTTGTGTGATACATGACGTACTCTCGAGAAAGCTGATTGGAACGGGTAAGGTGCAATTGGGAACCAACGGTGGCATGCAGAGCATTATTGATTTGTGGGAATGATGACACTCTGTTATGGCATCGACGTTTAGGGCACATGTCGGCATCTCTGTTATCTCTAATTCCAGGTTTATCTCCAAACTTTTCTAAGCATGGATTTGGTGTATGTGATGTTTTTTGTAAGTCTAAACAGACACGATTGGCCTTTCCCATACACACCCATAAGACTACTCGGATATTCATTGCGACATTTGAGGATCTTACCACACGCCCTCACTCTTAGGGTGATATTTCTTCCTCTCTATTGTTGATGACTACATCAGGGCTACTTGGGTGTACTTAATGAACCAGAAGTCTGAAGTGAAAACGAAGCTTTTCCATTTCTTTAATTGGGTGACAAGACAATTTGATGTTCGGGTCAAGTGCCTTCATACCGATGGAGGCAAAGAATTCCAACACCACGAACTAGTAGCTTACTACCATGACACTGATATGGAGTTTTAAACCAGTTGTGTAGGTACGCCTCAGCAAAATGGTGTCGTAGAGAGGAAGCATCGTCATATTTTTCAGGTTGCATGAGCCTTGCGTTTTCAATCAAGAATTTCATTACGTTTTGGGGAGAATGTGTACTTACAACAACCTATTTGATTAATTAAATGCCGCTTGTAGTAATTTGGTTGTTTTTGCTATGTTTACCAACAAACGCACGACAAATTTTCCCAAGATCTCGCCCTGGATTATTTGTGTGATACCTAGGGGACATATAGGTTATCGTATTTATGACCTAAAAATCACAAGAAGTCGTCGTATCACGAGATGTACAGGTTTGGGAGAACATCTTCTCGGGAGACTATTGTGCAGACATCGGACCACCCTCTGATGATTCCAATGTTCCACCTCTGGTGCCAGTTGACACCACATTTTTGCATGAGATTCACACTCCACCACCAAAAGCGCCACCTCCAATTCCAACTAAGAATGCGGCCCATGAGATTGTGGGAACACCAACTCTTCTCGCCAAACGTTTCTGTAGGCCCTCTACAAGCTTGAGTGGGTATGATTACACCCGGCCACCTTCTATCTTGCCTCCAGCTTCCACACCACACAAGATCGTTCCTTTAGCAAACTCGATAGTACATCCCCTTTCCCATCCCATTTCATATGATCAACTATCACTTGCTCACTCTACTTTTTTAGCGGCCATCCCTTCTATGGATGAGCCACGTACCTTTCAAAATGCAGTAAAATATGAGTATTGACGTGATGCTATGACACAAGAAATTTTAGCTCTTGAAGGGAATTACACTTGGACCTTAACGGAGCTTCCCCCGGGAAAACGTGCCATCGACTCTAAGTGGGTGTACAAAGTGAGTTATAAAGCTCTACTTGTTGTAAGAGGTTACACCCAAGTTGAAGGCGTTGATTACACTGATACCTTCGCCCAGTGGTAAAAATGGTCACTGTTAGATGTCTCCTTGCGGTTGTTGCTAATCGCGGTTGACCACTATACCAGCTTGATGTCAACAACGCATTTTTGCATGGGGACTTACGAGAAGAGGTTTATATGAAATTTCCACAAAGTTTTTCCAGACAGGGGGAGCAACGGGTTTGTCGCCTACACAAATCTCTTTATGGTCTCAAGCAAGCGTCTCATAACTGGTACCAAAAGTTCGCAGAGTCTATTATTAGCCTTGGTTAAAGCTCTCAACCGCAGACCACTCTCTTTTCACATTTGTTGCTCCTAGATCATTTGTTGCTATTCTTATTTATGTGGATGATGGTGTTATAACCTGAACGGATTCCATTCGTATTCAACAACTTAAAGAATACTTAGACCAACAGTTCAAAATCAAGGATTTGGGAAAACTGAATTACTTTCTTGGCCTTGATGTAGCATGCTCTCCGTTAGGAATTATCCTCTCCCAGAGAAAATACACTCTCGACATCTTGACTGATAGTGGATTTACTAGTTGTAAGCCAACGTCCTTCCCCCTCACACTTTATCATCGTCTCTCAATGGATGAAAGGCCTCTTTACGAGGATAGCGGCTAATATCGTCATTTGGTAGGAAGATCGATGTACTTGACCATCACTCGACCAAATATTTGTTATGCAGTACACATTTTGAGCCAATTTTTGCAAGCCCCGCGTCAACCTCATCTGGTTGTGACCTTACATGTTCTCCGTTACGTCAAAAGCAATCATGTGAAAGGGTTGCTCTTCTCGGCTGATAACACACTCACTCCGCGAGCATATTGTGATGCTGATTGGGAAGGATGCCTTAGTTCTCAGAAGTCGACCACTGGTTACATTATGTTTCTTGGGCCGTCTCTTGTTGTTTGGCGATCTAAGAAGAAAACATTGGTATCTTGTTCATCGGCGGAAGCCCAATATAGAGCGATGGCAGCCGCTAGCCGAGATATAGTACGAAAGTACTATATCTCGGCTAGCGACAACTTCTCATTAACTTACATATCACTCAAAGTACGAAAGTCCCACTTTTTTGTGATAACCATGCGGCCATACATATTGCTTCCAATCTAGTCTTCCATGAACGAACAAAGCACATAGAAATTGACTGTCACTTTGTTCGTCAACAGCTTCAAGCATGAGTGCTTCGACCTCAACCCATCCCTAGTCGCCAGTAGTTTGCAGACATCTTCACCAAAAGTTTGGGATGTGACCATTTTCAGAGCTCCTTGGCAAGTTGGGCATTATTAACCTCCATGCTCTAACTTGAGGGGGAGTATTGACGATGATTTTGTAATCTTAATCACACGATCTTCTCCCCTAATTTATTTGTTTCTTTATATGTAAATATGTTCATTATTAGATAGATTTTGTATTTCCTTATTTGGTTTATGCCCTTTATATAAGTTTGCAGTTCTTTGATCAATGAAACACAAGACATGGATACAACATCCTAACTATTTTACATTTTAAAAGTGAGCTTGAGCTCTTGAGAGTACTGTTTTATAGATTCATGACTTCTCTTTCAACCAAGAATAAGTTCTCTTCTCAAAATTTCAATCTTTCTTTCCAGCTTATCAAAAAAAAATTGAATCGTTCTCTTTCTAAACATGGAAATCAAACCCCTGGACTTGTGCTAGAATCAAAAGAAAACATCATTCTTTATGGTTGGTAGTTCTTGCCTGAGCAGGTTACTCTTCATTAGGGCTCATTGGGAACTTGCTTTTGGATTTGGGTTATTTGCTGACATGTTTGGCAGCTTCTTCCTTTGGTTGTGTTCTTTACAATTGATTATTTATGCATTATGGTGATTTCTTATTTTTATTGTGTCCATTGTTGTTATCCTTTGGGATCAGATTGGTTTGGCTAGTGCTATTTTATTTTGTATCTTTGTTTAGGAGGAGTGTTGTGTTGGTTTTGTGCCCTAGGAAGATCCACATTGACATATTTAAATGTATTTGTGAGAGGAGAAATCTGCTAGAAACTCCTCTTATCCTAAAAACTGTGTGAACCAATCCAAGCCACACACACCTAAGATCTAACATTCACCATGATGCCACATCATCACCCCAATTCCACCCAAATGCACGCCACTTTCATCATTTCTCACACAAGCAAGGGCATAATTGTAATAACATGGTGCCATGTGGACAAGTGTCCATTTTTTTCTTAACCAATTCACTAATTTAATATTTCCCAATTCGTTTGAACTCCGATTATCTTCAAACTTTGCCATTATTTTTCTTTTTCCAAGGGCTTTAAATCAAGATGAGTCATGAATATATTTTGAAGCACGAAAATAAAAAGTTATATTGGGGTGATAAAAACAATGTTGAGTGTTGATAAATCTTCACTAATAAATTTTTTATATCGGGGTATCAAACTAGTGCTAAATGTTGATAAAAAACATGTACTAGGGTGATAAAAAACAGATAATGAGGTGATAAAAATCATGTTCTATTAAAAATAAGGGTGATAAACTAGATTTTAGTGTTGATAAAAAAACATGTGATGGGATGATAAAAACACATGTAATTTAATGATAAACATATTGTTTAGTGTTCATAAAAAAACATGTGATGATGTGATAAAAACATGTTCGATTTTGGAAAATGAGGTGATAAAACTAATGTTCAGTTTTGATAAACACAGTGTATAGTGTTGATAAACCCAGTGTATAATGTTGATAAACCCAGTGTATAGTGTTGATAAAAATTACCTAGACTTAACCTTTTTTTTAAATCAGTCTCGAAATAAGGGTGATAAACTAGAGTTTAGTGTTGATAAAAAAAAACATGTGATGGGATGATAAAAACACATGCAACATAATGTTTAGTGTTGATAAAACTAGTGCTTAGTGTTCATAAAAAAAAGTGATGATGTGATAAAAAAACATGTTCGATTTTGGAAAATGAGGTGATAAAACTAATGTTCAGTGTTGATAAACCCAGTGTATAGTGTTGATAAACCTAGTGTATAGTGTTGATAAAAATTACCCAGACTTAACTTTTTTTTTAAATCAGCCCCGAAATAAGGGTGACAAACTAGAGTTTAGTGTTGATAAAAAAACATGAGATGGGATGATAAAAACACATGCAATTTAATAATAAACATAGTGTTTAGTGTTGATAAAACTAGTGCTTAGTGTTCATAAAAAAAACATGTGATGATGTGATAAAAATCATGTTCGATTTTGGAAAATGAGGTGATAAAACTAGTGTTCAGTGTTGATAAACCCAGTGTATAGTGTTGATAAACTCAGTGTATAGTGTTGATAAAAATTACCAGACTTCACTTTTTTTAAAGAAATCAGCCCGAAATAATTTTTTTTTCGTGCTGCAAAATATATTCATGACTAATCTTGATAGAAAGCCCTTGAAAAAAAAAACTGATGGCTCAAGTTTGAAGTCAATCGGAGTTCAAACGAAGCGGGAAAAATTAAATTAGTGAATTAATAAAAAACAAATATGATGGTTTTACTAAAAAGCCATTACCACTTACTAAAAAGTGCTGTATTTTTGCAGTTAACAACTCAATTGCATCTCATCCATCCATTCTTAAAATGAATGGTTTGGATTGGTTCACACGATTTTACGTTAAGGAGTGTTTTCTATTTGATTTTTCCTCGTATTTGTGATTAATAATAATTGGCAAACGTTTACTATCACTAAGTTGTAGTGTTAATGAAACCGTGAATATACTATATCCTATAAGGTATTAGGGAATATTTCCTTAATAGTTTTTCTTGATAAATGAAAATTTTATTAGAGATCCCGTCTTCCAAGGTGGAAAACCAGGATAGAATGATACTACCGTGACGAGGATCAAAATAAGACCTTCTCAAAATAACACTCAAACAAGAGAAAGAAAGAAAAAAGTAAAAACAGTCCCTGCAATACAACAAAAAATCACCCTCCGGGTCTGCGCACCTTACTCCCCGTCATCAATAGCCAAACCTAAGACAGGTTCCACGAAGTTCCTACGCATCTGTCTAGAGAAGAACACCACTTCTAGTCCTTGCAATCCGAGACCAAATCCCCCGCCAGACGTAGGACACTAAAATAATGAGCCTGCAGCTTCCTCATTACTTCATCAAGGGTGTCCAGTCGGCCATTGAACACTGCTCCATTCCCTTGTAAACAGATATGCCAACAGGTTAAAAAGCCCAATGTAAGCCACACCTTATTACATCCAAAACACCAATATCATTCCAAACCACCACATCATAAAAAAAGTCTGCCATCATAACCCAAGTCAAAGACCACCTACCATGAAGTCTGTTCCATATCCTGATAGCATATTTATAATGCAATAACAGATGCACGGTATCCTCAAAAACCTATTTGCATAACTTGCACATAATATTTCCCCAATAGTAATACACTTATAGATAAAGTAGTGAATCTATTTACTCGTCCCTAGCCTAAATATATAGTTAGAGCTAGTGTGACTTTTGACGACAGACTCATGTTTTACTAATCATGCATATAGAGATATGACTCAAAATCACAAACGCCAAATAGTTCCACATTGGAAGACCCACCTTGGGAATACTCCATAGATTAGAGACAAGAGTATATATTAACTACCTAAGTAGTTCTTAGCCGTACAACCATGACATTGTTTGTCTTAGTACCCGTAGCTCAATTGTAAATCTCTAAATGTAAGAACCACTCCAGGTCAATGCCAGTCAAATCGGCGAAAAACAAGAAAAATTAAAATT
The DNA here is from genome assembly GCA_963921825.1 of Erodium maritimum. Classification (NCBI taxonomy): domain Eukaryota; kingdom Viridiplantae; phylum Streptophyta; class Magnoliopsida; order Geraniales; family Geraniaceae; genus Erodium; species Erodium maritimum. Next base: position 26,956,637 of record OY997592.1, read on the forward strand.
TTGGGACAGACACTTAAATGAACCTAAATTTGACCCCGAGGGTCATACCGGGCTTAAGTTGACCCCGATATCGATCAAAGTGAGTTCTGGGGGACTTAGAGCAACTTTCTGACCAATTTAGGAAAGGTTGACTTTTTGTCGGAAAAGTCAACCGAGCGACGTTTAGGTCCGTTCGAGGTCCCTTTTGGATCCAAAAAGCTTAGCCGTCATTACAGCGGTCTTAGTTGGGCCATTTCCTAGTAGCCCGTGAAGTTTCGTAATTTCTTGGAAAATGGGCCCATTCGGGGCCCGAGACGGCCGAATTTCGCGAATCTGATAGAAAAATGACTACAGAGATATTCTAATAAGGATGGGACACACTTGCCACTTGTCACATGAGTGGTGGAGTTAGGTAATGTTGAACAAAACAAAAGGAAGACCCATGACGGTGTTCGGCCACACTTCAAAAAAAAGAGAAAAAAAAGAGAAAAGAAGAGAGAGAAAGAAGAGAGAAGAAGGAGAAGAAAAAGGAAAAGGAAGAAGAAAGTGTTAGGGTTTAGGGTTTTCCCGATGATCCAACCGACGGATCGTCTCAACGATTGAAGAATCGAGCTCCCGTCATCATTCCCTACGGTGAGAACCTATTCGATTTTCATTTTGATACGTTTGAAAGTTAGGGTTTGGGCTTAAACGGGTTAAATATGGATGAGTCGAGGTGTAGGGTTCGTTGGGAACGTTTTGGAGCGAAAAGGATCGGTTTCCGGTGACTGGAGGCTCGGGGCAGCTCTAGTCACCGTGGGTGGTGGCTGGCCGGAGCTAGGACCGGCCACCACTGTGGTGAACCGGTCCAAAACCGGTCCAGCCACCCACGGGTCTTGATGGCCGGGTGGGGCCCACGTGTTCGGGTCTCGGATTTTCGTGTTCGTGTGGTTTTGGACGAACCCCAAGTCGTTAATTCACACCCGGAACGAATTTTGAAATTAAATTGTGAAAGTTGGGAAGTTCAGGTTTAGAAACTTTAAACGCGAATTAAATCGTTCGGAAGTCGGAAATTGATTACGTCGATTGCATTGGAACCCTTGAGTTATTCTAAGATCGAAGAAACGAAAACGGGAATTTTCGGAGCGCCGGAAGGGCGTTTTCCAATCCCGGCTAGATTCGCCGAGCCGGGCGAAACGGGCCTTTCTGGGCCCATTATTGACAATGTCGAGTAATTGGGAAGGTTGGGAGTGATCGACATTGTCGGGGTTGAGTTTGGGCGTCAAATTCATTAAAATTCAGCTTTGTCTGCAAACTTAAAAAGTGTTTTAATTGTGATCTTGATTAGATCGTGCCGAGGACCACGACAAGGGAAAGCTAAGCGAGTGATCGCGAGCACGCCGGAGCTTGGGCGTGGACTTTTGGGAAAGCATTACGAGGTAGGGAAAAGTAGCCGGATCTCGGCCTTGACTAGGGAAAGTTTACAGTAGAAATGCATGAGACACTTAGTAGTGTCGTAGGATAAGTAAGTTTATCGAACACTAGAAATGCAGGCGACACTTAGGGGTGTCGTATGATACGAGAACGTATCGAACAATATAAAGGCATTTGACACTTAGTAGTGTCGTAGGATGAGTGAACTTATCGAACAATAGAGATACCGGTGGCATTTGGTTGTGCCCGGAGGTTGATTGAATTGTTTGTCTATGTGGGTGGCCATGAGTGCCCGTGGGGTGTTGAACTCGTGTATTACTGTTGGTGTGTCGTTGGTGGCCATGAGTGCCTTTGGGGAGTTGAACCCGTATGTTACTGTTGGTGTGTCGTGGGTGGCCATGAGTGCCTTTGGGGTGTTGAACCCGTGTATTACTGTTGGCATGTCGTGGGTGGCCATGAGTGCCTTTGGGGTGTTGGACCCGTGTTTTTACCGTTTGTGTGTCGTGGGTGGTCAGGTGTGCCGTTGGGGTATTGGACCCGTGTGTTTACTGTTTTTGTGTCGTGGGTGCCGTTGGGGTGTTGAACCCGTGTGTTACTGTTTCGTGTGTCGTGGGTGGCCATGTGTGTCGGTGGGGTGTTAAACCTGTGTTGTTGCTATTTGTTGAACCTTGGGTGTTCATTGTGATTGCCTGAGGTTGGGGGCCCGCCTGGCAATAAAGGGGTCCTGTGGTCGCGCGCGTGGGGGTTGGCTAGCCTTCTGACTAACCACCAGTAAAGTTATGCACTCTTCTGCGATGAAGGGCGGCTCCCCTTCCGACTACGTATCGGAAAAGTATTGCGGTATATGTTGCTAACAGGTCGACCGCCTGACCCGACTGCATTCGGGGAAAGTTGCGTGGGGCAGGTTCGAGCCCAGTCGGTTAGCAACCGGCATTGAGCAGCTGGAGTGCGATCATTTGTGATCTTGTTTGTCGTGTGCGATCCTTTGTGATCTTGGGTGTTGCGTGGTTATTATTCGTGTTTTGGGTTGAGGTCGTAACCGTTGTGTCGGGTCTACATTACGCGTCCGGGTTTGAATTGGTTGGGGAAAGTAACAGTTTTCGTGTGACAGTCGGGTTACTTGAGTTTGGGGATAGTAGTCCCCGGTGTTTGGTTTGTTGTTGGTGTTTCCGGCATTTTCTGCTAGTATGTCGTAGTCAGTCTGGTATCCGTGGTGGTGAGCGAACGCTCACCCCTAGCTGCTTTTCCTACAGGTATTGGTCGCGAGACGGACTAGGGGAACTCTCAAAGCTTGAAGAGCTGGGAGCGGGAGTCCGGGTTTCTTTTTGGGAGTGTAGCAACGTACGCTTTGGCTGCTTTTGTCCGCTTGTTTTGGACGTACTTTCAGTTGTAAAATGTTATTTAGATTAACTCAGGGTGGTGTTTTTAAGCGGTTTATTTAAAATATTTGAAAATTGTTTTATTGTTCTTCGTTCGCGTTCCGGGCTCAGTTCTACCGAATTCGGGGCGTGACCGTTTGGTATTAGAGCTCGAGGTTTCATACCTCGGTATGTACGTCAATTAGGTGGGGGGAGTTGACTTATTAAGAGTCCCGTCGTGCGTGGGTTGCGCAAGTCGGAAACCGTGTGTAGACCCGTAGTGACATGAGTCTTGTTTGTTGTTGTGTGTATGTGCAGTACCGTGGTTACTGGCATAATGTTTGTGTGTTGCTGCGTGAAACGTTTTTAAACTGTCGCGACTCGACTCAGGAGTTCTCCTGTAGTTGAACGTGACGGTGCTGATATCAAGTGGGTACAATGTAGTTCGAGGACGCCTGGACCGGGTTGTAACTACGTGATTTCAAAAATGAGGTTTTATAATGAAAAGGAGAAAGTTTTAAAATTGGTTGGCCCTATGGGCGTGCGTTTTGTAAGTTGGTTGGCCCTGTGGGCGTGTGTTTAAATTTGTTGGCCCGGTGGGCGTGTTTTGTAATTGGTTGGCCTTGTCTTCTTGTGATCGAGGTTGGGTGACTTGAATTTGTTTGTGAGTCGTGTGCAGTTTGTGTGTTGTTATTGAATGGCGTTGTTCACGATTGTGTCGGGTCATGTCGAGGTCTCCCTTACGTGAGCGAGTAATTGAGCTGTTAATAGCTTGAGCAGTGTGGCGTTTTAGTAACGAGTACGCTAGAGTAGGCGTAGGCGATGTGAACGCTAGTATATTGAGCACGTCGTCGTTGTATAAGTTCGTAAACTAAGCGTTTGCTTGTGTCCATGCAGAGGATACCGGCTACATGGCACGTGGCAGAAGAGGACGATCAGTTGTGACACCGGGACGGGCACCCACACGTGGCAGGAGGGGACGGTCAGCTGGGGCACCGGGACGGATGCCCACCGTCGAACCCGCTGAGTCCATGGAAGCCCAGGGTACTCCCGTCGGGGAGGATAGGAGGAACGACGCAGGACCATCTGCGTGTTAGTGTTAGTGCCCGTAGTTCAATCCTAAATGTCCAAATGTATATATCATCGTTAGCAATAAAATTAAAGCGGCTTTATATTACTTATGTGTTGGAGTAATATATCGATGTGTGCTCTGATCTATGCCCACCATGCGAATAGAACCATAGATCGAGATAGATCATACTCGATGGGTCCCTAGTCAACAAAGCTTCACTAGAAGCGACTAGTATGAAAGATGGCTCTTTATGGCTTACGTTCTGTTAGTCATTGGAATGGGATTCCGGAGTCTGATCATAGATATCATGTGGGACATGATATTGGACGACCCGCCCTGAATATGTGCCATAGATTAAGTCATGAACATATTCAGTGTTGTAGCTTGTCATGTATCCTTAGACCAAGGAGTCTTTGTGATCGCTATGTAGTCAACAACTGAGTTTGACCTGAGCCTAACGTTGTCCGTAACAGGGCTTCCATAACGGCCAGGATTGGCTTGGGGACGGGCTACATGAGTGACACGAAAGACGGCTAAGGGATTTATCCCTCATACTAAGGTATGGGAAAGATATCGGTTCTCGGCCACTTGATCGAGAGTGACTGGAAGAATAGCATGGCCATGCACATGATACTGGGTATCATATCTTCAGTCATCTCACATATCAAGGAACGGTGATTGAGAATAATAAGGATGACGGCTCTATGCCTTATCTCAATCAGGATATCGGAGATAAAAGGATAATGACAGGGACGACGGAAAGGTTAGAATCGATTGGTTCGATTCGCTATGTAGTGTCAGGCAATACTAAAGTATCGTTAGTTGCCACTTATATAGGATAAAGTAAAATGGGATTTTACGTTGATCTATCGACATGCATAGACCTAAGGGTCACACCGAAGGATGAAACTCATTGACACATTTATGGAGAATGGCCAAAAGAGAGTTGTCTCGGGACATGACCAAAACTGGGTTTTGGGTCATGTGCCCGTAAGTGAATAGGACATTACGGATCAAGACAAGGCTTGGAGTCTAGGGATTGATCGCGTTGGATAATGTTGGACATTTCCGGTATGAAAGGCTTGGAGGCGATGAGCACGTCACGGGACCTCGTTGGGAATGGCCATGGGCCATGTTCCAAGAGGCCCATGAAAGGCCCATGCAACCAAGGCCCATGGAACTAATTAATCAAGTCTTGATTAATTAGTACTAAGTAAGCAAGACAAGGATTAAGGTGTTGGTGATTCACCACCTAACCCATCTTGTCTTGCCATACTTAGCACCATGCTTGTCTTACTTCACACCATGCTTCACACCTTACTTGTCCTTGATGGTTGTTGATGGTTTAAGTCATCTTTTTCCTACAACAAATCACAAGACAAGAATAGAAACACAACTTCTCTCCCTCTCACACTACAATTTCGAGTTTGGCACTTTTCCCCCCTCTTGTTGTGTTCTTGAGTCATCTAAAGAAGAACTACGTGGCTTTGATTCCAATTGGATACGTAGGCGTCTTGGAGACTCAAGCCGATCATCGTTTCTTTGGTGTTCTCTTCCTTTTCTTGAACTAGTTGGTAAGGAAACATCCATATTGTTTATTCTCTTGTGTATCTAATATTTGGTAGTGTTCTATGACATGGTCTCGAGTTATTTCCGCTGCAAGTATGTGTTCATACCCTCCATCGAGACCCAACAGTGGTATCAGAGCCGTGCTACCTTCGGGATTCACAAGAGAACTTTCGGTTTTGCTTGCTAGTTTCGGTTTTGCATGTTAATTTGCTAAATTGTTTGATAACATGTTTTAAATTCTTGTTTATGGGTTTAATGCATGAAAAATGAATTTTTGAAAAGTTTATCAAATCTGGAATTTTTGAAAAAAATTTGATTTTTCGGGTCTCGGGAGCGGGACTCTCGAGGAGCCGAAACCGGGACCGAACGGGGCTCCGTTGGACGGAGCTAGGCCAAGCATGACCATTGGATGGTCAATATGCCGAGCTAAACCGTTTTGTTAGTCATGACGAGTTTGGAACCGTCTTGATGAACTCAAAAATCAAATGTTCAAAAGTTTCAATTTTGAACGGTTTCGATAAACCGAGTATCAAAAAATTTCGAAACTTGGCAATTAATTAAAACCGGAAAATCACATGATGTTTGATAACATGCTTGTTTGATAACACGATGTGTGATGTGATGTTAGCATGGTGTACATAATAGCCCCGAGCTCAATTTAATTATTTATCGCTTTTCACGGCCTGCGAGCCGTTAGTGTTAGCGTGTAATTGTTCTTTCAAGGTGTGGTCATCGAACCACTTGTTTGTAATATTTATTTATTCCCGACCTGCGAGTCGTGTATTAAATTGTAATATTTTACTCAAGATGAAGAAAGGGCGAAAAGGTCATTTGGTGGCTTTTCGGGTGTTGGCATCGGCTTGGAGTCGATGGAGCTCAAGAAGCTAGTGGGAGTTAGTTTAGGGGGCTATTATGTGCATATTTATCGCTTTATGCTTGGTTTAGTTTATGCATGATTAATTCTATGTGTTTTAGAATTGCATGCTTAACTTTATTTACCGAGCATATCATCTCACATGCAAAGATAAAATTGGAATTTTAATCCTTGTGTGTGAGCCCTTAGAATCGTCATTACATTGGATGTAGTTGACGGGTTCGAAGGAAGAATTACATTGGATGTAATTTGAGGCATCATTGCATTTGGAATGTAGTTGATGTGCTCATCGCATCTAGGATGTGTCAAAGTTTTAAACACAACCGGACAAGTAAAAACGGGTCATGTCTGATACCTCCCAATTATCAACACCTTACTACCTCCCCGTCCTATGGGTGTCGTGCGCATTAGCGGAGCATCCATGGGAAAGCGGGGTAGTAGGTTTGGACGACATATGTGGGTGTCGTGCGCATTAGCGGAGCACCTACATAGTGACGGGCCATAGTTGAAAATTGGTGGACCCGACTACGATTCTCAGCCTGAGGTTGAGCTAGGGTAACAGATAGGGTAAGCCGTGTACATAAGTGCATACCCTAGCCAAGAGTCACATTGGATGTGATTGGATGGAGTCCTACCTACATAGCTCGATTAAGTGGTGAGCATTAGTTCAGCTTAATCGAGTGAATCAAGGATCTTGGTTTCAGATTCTAAAGGTTTAGAATCGATTGTTGGTGTTTAAGCTTGATCTTCATAAAATTTATTCAGTTTACTGATTGAATTTTATCTGTTGTAGATCAAATGGCAAATTCAGCGAACATTAATAGTTTGTCATTAAAAACCATTCTTGACAGGGTCAAGCTAAATGGGACAAACTATTTGGACTGGTACAGAATTTTGAGGATAGTCCTCAAGTCTGAACGCAAATAATATGTCCTTGACAAGGCTGTCTCTAAGACCATATCAGAGTTACATGAAGTGTCATTAACTGCTGAGAAGAATATCTCAAGGATCTGGGATCCAAGGATATTCTGATCGTCAACAAGGGAATTGGAAGTGGCATGGGCTGGGCCCATGCGCACTTGGCAGGAAAGATGAGACACCTGAGAATGTCTGCTTCTACTGCCAACAGCCTGGTCATTGGAACCGGGATTACAGGAAGTTCACGGCTGATCTGAAGAAGGGCAGTGGGACTGCGCCTTCATCAAATAGCCTGGATGATCTGAAGAAGGGCAGTAAGACTGCGCCTTCATCAGGAAACCTGGATGATCTAAGGAAGGGCGGTGGGACCGTGCCTTCAATCGGTATTAACTCTATAGAGCTACATCTCTCTACTTCCAAAGATTCATGGGTATTAGATACCATGATTGAATCTCACACATGCACTAATATATGGTGGCTGAAAGTAGGAGAGATTTGGAAAGCACGATATGGACCTCAGAGTTGTGGCAACTGCTGTAGGATCCATGAGTCTTGCTTTGCCAAGAGGCCTTGTCTTAGTATTGTATAATGTATATTGCATACCTACTTTTAGTAGGAATATTATATCTGTATCCGTGTTTGACAAGGAAGGATATAATGTTAATATTGGAAATGGAGTTTTCAATGTTCTATGCAATGATATGTTTTATATACCAGTACTGACATGGTTGGAGGATTGTACATATTAGATATGGGTAACAATGCCTCAAGTTCTATATATTCCGTTAATACCAAGAGGTCTAAATCCAACGATTTAAACCTAACTCTGTTATGGCACTGTCATTTGGGTCGCATAAACAAGAAGCGCCTATCAGCACTTCAGAAGTGCAGGCTTTCAGGTTCATTCGAATTCCATTCGATCGATAGGTGCAAGGTTTGTTTGATGGGAAAAATGACTAAAGTGCCCTTTATCGATCGCGATGAAAGGGCGGGTGAATTATTGGGGCTGATACACTCGAATGTGTTTAGACCAATAAGTTCACTTTCCAGGAGGGGTTTTAGCTACTTTATCACATTTACTGATGATTACAGTAAATATGGTTATGTCTATTCGGTGAGACATAAGTCTGAAGCTTTTGATAAATTCAAAGAGTTTAAGACTATAGTAGAAAACCAGCTCGACAAAGGTATTAAGGCACTTCGATTGGATCGAGGTGGAAAATACTTGACCACAGAGTTATTAGATCATCTAAGACAGAATGAGATCCTTTTGGAATGGACTCCTCCTAGGTCACTGTAGTTGAAAGGTGTAGCCAAACGGAGAAATCGGACATTGTTAGACAATGGTCTGTTCCATGATTAGTTGGACTGATCTCCCAATCTCTTTTAGGGGTTTTGCTCTAGAGACGACCGCATTCATAGTGAATCGGGCTTCGACGAATGGTGTGGAAGGGACACCATTTTAAAAAATGGTACGGGATGATGCCCGCTTTGTCCTTCCTAAAGATTTGTGGTTGCGAGGCTTATGTGAAACATTTGGTTTCGACTAAGCTCGAACCAAGATCTGAGATATGCACCTTCGTGTGGTATCCCAAAGCAACAAGGGGATACTATTTCTACAATCCTAGTGAGAACATGGTGTTCGTCGCTTGGGGTGGGGTCTTTATGGAAAAGAAGTTTTGTTTCCAAAGACGTCATTAGGAGGACTGTGCATCTCGAAGAAATTCAGGATAGTACAGATCTGTCTAAACCAATTGACAACCCAGTAGAAAGGAGCCAGAGATTGTCGTAGAGTGAGAACCAATTCCTGTTACAATTCCGGAAGGTCCAAGGCGATTTGAAAGGGTCAATCTTCCACCTCCAAGATATGGTATCCGGAGGTGACAATGAAGTCATGGTGGATCACGATGATCCAGCCACCTTTCAAGAAGTCGTGGATGGGCCCGACTCCGAGTTATGGCTGGGAGCCATGAGGGAGGAAATGCAATCCATGTCGGACAACCGAGTCTGGGAACCGGTTGATCCCATCAATGGTGTGAGGTCCATAGGATGCAAATGGATCTTCAAGGTGAAGATGGACATGGACGGCAACCCTCTGACCTACAAAGCTCAACTGGTGGCGAAAGGTTATAGGCAGATCCAATGGATTGACTATGAGGAAACCTTCTCCTTAGTGGCTATGGTCAAAATCGATCCAAATTCTTCTTGACATAACTGCGTATCATAATTACGAGATATGGCAAGTGGATGTCAAAACCGCTTTCCTAAATGGAAATTTGACTGAGTACGTTTGTATGTCTCGGCCCAAAGGTTTTGACGATCCGAAGAATAAAGGAAAGATTTATAAGTTGTTGAAATCCATTTATGGATTGAAACGAACTTCTCGGAGTTGGATCCTTCGTTTTGATGAAGCTGTAATTGGATTTGGCTTAATCAAGAATGAGGATGAATCTTGCGTTTATAAGAAGGCTAGTGGGAGCAATATTACCTTTCTGGTTCTCATTGAAAACGACATCCCAACCTTGCACGAGACTAAAGCTTGGTTGAGGAAGTGTTTTTCAATAAAGGACTTAGGTGATGCTTCTCATATCTTAAGGATTAAGATATGTAGAGATCGCACCAAGAGGGTCTTGGATTTAAGTCAGGGAACCTATGTGAACAAGGCATTGAGTAGGTTCTTAATGCTCGATTCAAAGAAAGGACTCTTACCCACTAGTCATGGCATTCATCTCAGCAAGACTCAGTGTCCTAAGACACCTGATGAGCTAAAAAGGATGATGAGAATCCTATGCGCCTGGGGGCAGGATCGATCATATATGCCATGACATGTATGAGACCAGACGTCTCGTAAGCCTTATGTTGTACCAGTAGACATCATTCTAACCCGGGGGAAAGATGATGCTGAACTAGTCGTCGAAGGATGAGTAGACGCTAGTTTTCCAAGACAAATCCAGATGACTTTAGAAGTCAATCAGGATATGTGTTTACGCTGAATGACAGAGCTTTAGCTGGGAGAGCGTAAAGCAAGATATCATTGCCGAATCTACGACAGAGGCCAAGTACATGGATGCTGCAGAGGCAGCTAAGGAGGCTATGTGGATTTGGAAATTCATGGCAGGGCTGGGTGTAATTAAAAACCCATCCAGCCCGGTGAATCCATCTTGCGACAACACAAGGGTCATTGCGCAGGCTAAAAGCCTAGATCGTATAACAAATCCGAACATGTACTGCGGCGTATCCACCTCATCAGATAAATACTGAACTGAGGTGAAGTGAAGATAACCGATATTGCAACAGATGATAACATAGCCAACCCTTTGACTAAGGCAGTGTCACTGCCTGAACATGTTAGACATGTAAAGTCGATGGGGACATATTGGAGTTTAGATTGGAACTAGGGCAAGTGGGAGATTGTTAGTCTTAGTGCCCGTAGTTCAATCCTAAATGTCCAAATGTATATATCATCGTTAGCAATAAAATTAAAGCGGCTTTATATTACTTATGTGTTGGAGTAATATATCGATGTGTGCTCTGATCTATGCCCACCATGCGAATAGAACCATAGATCGAGATAGATCACACTCGATGGGTCCCTAGTCAACAAAGCTTCACTAGAAGCGACTAGTATGAAAGATGGCTCTTTATGGCTTACGTTCTGTTAGTCATTGGAATGGGATTCCGGAGTCTGATCATAGATATCATGTGGGACATGATATTGGACGACCCGCCCTGAATATGTGCCATAGATTAAGTCATGAACATATTCAGTGTTGTAGCTTGTCATGTATCCTTAGACCAAGGAGTCTTTGTGATCGCTATGTAGTCAACAACTGAGTTTGACCTGAGCCTAACGTTGTCCGTAACATGGCTTCCATAACGGGCAGGATTGGCTTGGGGACGGGCTACATGAGTGACACGAAAGACGGCTAAGGGATTTATCCCTCATACTAAGGTATGGGAAAGATATCGGTTCTCGGCCACTTGATCGAGAGTGACTGGAAGAATAGCATGGCCATGCACATGATACTGGGTATCATATCTTCAGTCATCTCACATATCAAGGAACGGTGATTGAGAATAATAAGGATGACGGCTCTATGCCTTATCTCAATCAGGATATCGGAGATAAAAGGATAATGACAGGGACGACGGAAAGGTTAGAATCGATTGGTTCGAATCGCTATGTAGTGTCAGGCAATACTAAAGTCTCGTTAGTTGCCACTTATATAGGATAAAGTAAAATGGGATTTTACGTTGATCTATCGACATGCATAGACCTAAGGGTCACACCGAAGGATGAAACTCATTGACACATTTATGGAGAATGGCCAAAAGAGAGTTGTCTCGGGACATGACCAAAACTGGGTTTTGGGTCATGTGCCCGTAAGTGAATAGGACATTACGGATCAAGACAAGGCTTGGAGTCTTGGGATTGATCGCGTTGGATAATGTTGGACATTTCCGGTATGGAAGGCTTGGAGGCGATGAGCACGTCACGGGACCTCATTGGGAATGGCCATGGGCCATGTTCCAAGAGGCCCATGAAAGGCCCATGCAACCAAGGCCCATGGAACTAATTAATCAAGTCTTGATTAATTAGTACTAAGTAAGCAAGACAAGGATTAAGGTGTTGGTGATTCACCACCTAACCCATCTTGTCTTGCCATACTTAGTACCATGCTTGTCTTACTTCACACCATGCTTCACACCTTACTTGTCCTTGATGGTTGTTGATGGTTTAAGTCATCTTTTTCCTACAACAAATCACAAGACAAGAATAGAAACACAACTTCTCTCCCTCTCACACTACAATTTCGAGTTTGGCACTTTTCCCCCCTCTTGTTGTGTTCTTGAGTCATCTAAAGAAGAACTACGTGGCTTTGATTCCAATTGGATACGTAGGCGTCTTAGAGACTCAAGCCGATCATCGTTTCTTTGGTGTTCTCTTCCTTTTCTTGAACTAGTTGGTAAGGAAACATCTATATTGTTTATTCTCTTGTGTATCTAATATTTGGTAGTGTTCTATGACATGGTCTCGAGTTATTTCCGCTGCAAGTATGTGTTCATACCCTCCATCGAGACCCAACACTGCGGGCACGCCCAGCGTCCCACCGGTCGTAGACCTGCCCACTGCGACCGCTCTAGACGAGCTGACCCGGATCGTGCAGAGCTTGGTGGCGATCATCGCCCGTAGGGAGTCTGCATCGCCAGCTCCGGAGACAGCAACCGTTCTAGCGAGGCCCGTTCAGGCCGAAGGCCATACAGCCCGGACACTGCTGGATTTCCTGAAGCTGGGTATACCTACGTTCGTCGGGGAATCGAACCCCGACATAGCTGAGAGATGGCTGGAGCAGGTCACTCGGGACCTGGACACGTCAGGCATCGAGGACGGTCACACAAGGTGTCCTTTGCAGCTCATCAGCTGAGGGACAGCGCCTACCACTGGTGGGGGCGCGTACGGGACAGAGTCGGGGATGACTGTAGTATCTTCGTGACGGTCTTTCTGGAGCATTATTTCCCCGAGTCGGCCAGGGTGGACCGACATCAGCAGTTCCTGGAACTGCAACAGGACAGGGCGTCAGTGGCAGAGTATGAGGCCAGATTCACGGCCCTAACCCGATTTGCACCATAAATGGTGGCGACAGAGCGGAACCGTTGCCAGCGGTTCGAGGCGGGGCTGAGGCTGATGATTCGGGATCGAGTCCTCGCCCTGAGGTTGCGGGTTTACCCAGAGCTCGTAGACACTGCAGCGACAGTGGAGTAGGGTCTCCGAGAGGCAGCGAGGACCCGTGAGGTTCGGCAGCGACCGAACAGTGTTGCGGGACCGTCTGAGTCCCGAGATCCGAGGAGGCAGAGGACTCCAAGGTTCTTTCGGCCACAGGCTCAGCAGGGCGGAGCGAGACAGATGGAGTTGGTGGCGTCAGTAGGGCCAATCGCTTCAGAGAGGGGGCCGGTATGTTATATCTGCAGACAGCCACGCCACATGTGGCGAGAGTTTCCGATAGGAGGAGGGCCCACGTCACCACCAGTGGTCAGACAGACGGACCAGGAAGGGGACTGAGGTGCGATGGTGCCAGGTGCCACCAGTGCGGCCGGTTTGGACACCTAGTTAGGGCGTGCCCTGAGCGGGGCAGGGAGACGTCGGTGCATCGATTGTAGTTTTCGAACATAGTGCAGTTACCCCGGGCTCGCCAGCATCAGAGTTAGCCGTCGAGGTTCTCGTAGCCGTCCACGAGCGCGCCAGTTCCGAGACAGCAGTAGAGGTCTGGATAGCCAGCAGTCAGTGCGTCAGGTCAGATGCAGCAGGCGTCATAGGGTAGAGTGTACGCAGTTACCGACTCCCGGGCCACAGGATCCACTACCTATCGTGAGACCATTCAGGGTACGTGTTTACTGTATCATTTGTGGGCGTTATTTTTATTTGATACTGGGGCGTCGCGCTCGTTTATTTCGTCGAGTTGTGCTGAGAGGTTGGGGCAGGGTTTAGAGCCGTTGAGTCCACCCCTGTGTCTGGACACCCCAGTTGGGGGTGATGTGATGTTGACTAGGGTCTGTCGTGCCTGCGAAATTAGAGTCGCAGACTGTCCTTGCCCTAGTGACCTTCTCGTGCTGGGAATGACGACCTTTGACGTAATCCTGGGAATGGATTGGCTGGCGAAGTACCGAGCCAATATCGACTACTATAGGCGACGAGTGACAGTGTCAGCAGGCAACACGAAGGTTTCGTGTATTCGGGGTAGTAAGAGCGGGGTTCTCCTGTCGGCGTTGTCCGCAGTGGAGGAAGTATCGGTCGTGCAGAGCCGAGAGTTACCACGAGTGGTATGCTAGTTCCCCGAGGTCTTCCTTGAGGAGTTGAGCGGGTTACCACCAGTTCGTGAGGTGGAGTTCGGGATTGACCTGACGCTGGGAACGGCCGCGATATCGATGGCGCCTTACATGTTCGTGCCAGCAGAGTTGAACGACCTGAAGCGTCAGCTCGAGGAGCTTCAGAAGAAGGGGTTTATTCGTCCGAGCGTATCGCCGTGGGGAGCACCAGCACTCTTCGTGAAGAAGAAGAGTGGAGAGCTTCGGATGTGTAAAGACTACCGGAAGCTGAACCGGGTTACGGTGAAGAACCGATACCCGATGCCGAGGATTGACGACTTGTTCGATCAGTTGAGAGGGTCGACATTCTTCTCGAAGATCGATCTGCGATCCGGATATTACCAGTTGCGAGTTCGGGAGGGGGACGTTGCAAAGGCTGCATTCCTGACACGCTATGGGCATTACGAGTTCTTGGTGATGCCATTTGGACTGACGAACGCACCTGCAGCGTTCATGGATCTGATGAACAATATATTCCGTCCGTTGTTAGATCAATATGTGGTGGTGTTTGTAGACGACATCTTGATCTACTCGCAGAACCAGGCGGCACATGAAGAGCATCTAAGGACTGTTCTGACCATACTGCGCACACATCAGCTATATGCCAACCTGGTGAAGTGCGAGTTTTGGCTCGCTGAGGTGAAATTCCTCGGTCACATTGTATCCCTTGACGGTATACTGATCGACGCGGTTTTGAAGTGGGCACAGCCCACGAGTGTCTTCGAGATCCGCAACTTTCTGGGGTTGGCAGGATATTATCGGCGGTTCGTCCAGGAATTTGCGCGGCTAGCCGCGCCTATGACTCTTTTGACGCGCAAGGGAGTCGGGTTTGTGTGGACAGAGGATTGTGAACGTGCGTTCGCGAAGCTGAAGACTCATCTGACCACCGCTCCAGTGTTGATAGTTCCAGAGCGAGGGGTCGGGTATGAGGTCTACTGTGACGCGTCCGGGGAAGGACTGGGCTGTGTACTGATGCAGTTGGGTAAAGCTGTTGCTTACGGCTCCAGGCAGCTGAAGACGCACGAGCGCAACTATCCTACCCATGACTTGTAATTAGCGGCAGTCGTGTTCGCACTAAAGGGCTGGAGGTATTATCTGTACGGCGAGCGATTTCAGGTGTTCTCGGATCACAAGAGCCTCAAGTACATCTTTTCGCAATGAGACCTGAACATGCGCCAGCGGTGATGGATGGAGCTACTTGAGGAGTACGACTTTGAGCTACCCTACCATCCCGGTAAGGCAAACGTAGTTGCCGACGCCCTGAGTCGAAAGTCGGTTCCGAGTCTTGCCAGCATATCAGTCCGAGAGTGGGACATGATGGGGGAGCTGGGCACGTTCAAGCTTGAGCTAGAGGAGGTTACTGGTGGCGTAGCCATGTGCTCATTGGTGTCTCAGCCCTCACTACTTGCCCGAGTGCTGGAGGCGCAATCGGAGGATGTCGAGACGTCAGAGACCCGAGAGAGGGTCGACAGCGGTGATGAGGCGAAAGGCTGGGAACTCAGTGCAGATTGGGGGTTACGGTATCGAGGAGGATTATTCGTGTCGGGCAACTGTAGAGACGACGTGTTGCGAGAGTCACATCATTCGCGTCTTACAGTGCACCCGTGTAGCACCAAGATGTACTGCGACATCAGGCGGCACTTCTGGTGCAGCGGGATGTGGAGAGCGGTCGCGGAATTTGTATCGAGATGTCTCACCTGTCAGCAGGTGAAGGCCGAACATCAGCGACCTGCCAGATTATTGCAGCCACTGCCGATTGCCCAGTGAAGTGGGAGCAGGTCACGATGGACTTCGTGAGTGGATTGCCGAGATCGTCGAGGTGACATGATGCGGTATGGGTGGTAGTCGATCGGTTGACCAAGTCGGCCCATTTCCTGGCCATGAGGATGACGGATCCGGTCGACAAGTTGAGCAACCTGTACATTCAGGAGATAGTGCGTCTCCATGGAGTCCCTATGTCGATAGTGTCTGACAGGGATCCTCGTTTCACGTCCAAGTTTTGGCCGAGTCTGCAGACCGCGTTGGGGACCGAGGTTCTACTCAGTACAGCACACCTTCCCCAGACAGACGGCCAGTCCGAGCGCACGATTCAGATTTTGGAGGACATGCTGCGGGCATGTGTGCTAGACTTTAGGGGGTCGTGGGAAACCCACCTACCGTTAGCCGATTTCGCCTACAACAACAACTTCCAGGCCAGTATCGGGATGGAACCGATCGAAGCGTTATATGGTAGGTCGTGTCGATCACCAGTGTGCTGGGCAGAGGTGGGAGACAAGAGCCTGCTGGGGCCAGAGCTCGTCCAACAGACGACAGAAAAGGTCGCGCTGATACACGAGCGGTTGAAGACCGCACAGAGTTGGCAGAAGAGCTACGCCGACAGACGACGCCGGCCTCTCGAGTTCGCAGTCGGTGATCACGTGTTCCTAAAGGCGAGCCCGAGGATGGGACTGGTACGGTTTAGCCGCGGCGGAGGCAAATTAGTCCCGCGGTACATTGGCCCTTTCGAGATCTTGAGCAGAGTGGAAGCAGTGGCATATCGTCTGGCATTACCACCGCAACTTGGGAGGATTCATAACGTCTTCCACGTATCCCAGTTGTGGAAGTACAATGCGGACCCCTCCCACGTCATTGAGTGGGCAGATATCGAGGTGGTTGACGATGTCTCTTATGAGGAGCAGTCGGTTCGAATCATGGACACACAGGAGCAGGTCCTACGTGGCAAGGTTATCCGCCTGGTACGGGTAGAGTGGCGACAACACGGGGCTGAGTCGACTTGGGAGCGCGAGGACGAGGTTCGCGCGAAGTACCCCGATCTGTTCGACTCCTAAGGTACGTCTTTTTTAAATTTTGCGGACGAAATTCCTTTAAGGGGGGTAGATTGTAAGAACCACTACCGGTCAACGCCAGTCAAATCGGCGAAAACAGGAAAATTTAAAATTTTGGGACAAACACTTAAATGAACCTAAATTTGACCCCGAGGGTCATACCGGACTTAAGTTGAACCCGATATCGTTCAAAGTGAGTTCTGGGGGACTCAGGGCAACATTTGACCAATTTGGGAAAGGTTGACTTTTGCTGGAAAAGTCAACCGAGCGACGTTTTGGTCCGTTCGAGGTCCGAGACGGCCGAATTTCGCGAATCTGACACAAAAGTATCTACAAAGATATTTTTAAAAGAGGTGGGAGCCACTTTCCACTTGTCACACAAGTGGTGGAGTTAGGTAATATTGAACAAAACAAAAGGAAGACTCATGAGGGTGTTAAGCCTCACTTCAAAGAAAAGAAAAAAAAGAGAAAACAAGAGAGAGAAAGAAGAGAGAAGAAGGAGAGAAGAAAAAGGAAAAGGAAGAAGAAAGTGTTAGGGTTTAGTGTTTTCCCGACGATCCAACCGACGGATCGTCTCAACGATTGAAGAATCGAGCTCCCGTCAACATTCCCTACGGTGAGAACCTATTCGATTTTCGTTTTGATACGTTTGAAAGTTAGGGTTTGGGCTTAAACGGGTTAAATATGGATGAGTCGAGGTGTAGGGTTAGTTGGGAACGTTTTGGAGCGAAAAGGATTGGTTTCCGGTGACCGGAGGCTCGGGGGAGCTCCGGCCACCGTGGGTGGTGGCTGGCAGGAGCTAGGACCGGCCACCACTGTGTGAACCGATCCAGCCACCCACGGGTCTTGATGGCCGGGTGGGGCCCACGTGTTCGGGTCTCGGGTTTTTGTGTTCGGGTGGTTTTGGACGAACCCCAAGTCGTTAATTCACACCCGGAACGAATTTTGGAATTAAATTGTGAAAGTTGGGAAGTTCGGGTTTAGAAACTTTAAACGCGAATTAAATCGCTCGGAAGTCGGAAATTGATTCTGTCGATTGCATTGGAACCCTTGAATTATTCTACGATCGTAGAAACAAAAACGGGAATTTTCGGAGCCCCGGAAGGGCGTTTTCCAATACAGGGCAAATTCGCCGAGTAGGGCGAAACGGGCATTTTCGGGCCCATTATGGACAATGTCGAGTAATTGTGAAGATTGGGAGTGATCGACATTGTCGGGGTTGAGTTTGGGCGTCAAATTCATTAAAATTCAGCTTTGTCTGCAACCTTAAAAAGTGTTTTAATTGTGATCTTGATTAGATCGTGCCGAGGACCGCGGCAAGGGAAAGCTAGGCGAGTGATTGCAAGCACGCCGGAGGTTGGGCGTGGACTTTTGGTAAAGCATTACGAGGTAGGGAAAAGTAGCCGGATCTCGGCCTTGACTAGGGAAAGTTAATAGTAGAAATGCATGAGACACTTAGTAGTGTCGTAGGATAATTAAGTTTATCGAACACTAGAAATGCAGGCGACACTTAGTGGTCTCGTATGATACGAGTACGTATCGAACAATAGAAAGGCATGTGACACTTAGTAGTGTCGTAGGATGAGTGAACTTATCGAACAATAGAGATACTGGTGGCATTTGGTTGTGCTCGGAGGTTGATTGAATTGTTTGTGTTTGTGGGTGGCCATGAGTGCCCGTGGGGTGTTGAACTCGTGTATTACTGTTGGTGTGTCGTGGGTGGCCATGAGTGCCTTTGGGGAGTTGAACTCGTATGTTACTGTTGGTGTGTCGTGGGTGGCCATGAGTGCCTTTGGGGAGTTGAACTCGTATGTTACTGTTGGTGTGTCGTGGGTGGCCATGAGTGCCTTTGGGGTGTTGAACCCGTGTATTACTGTTGGTGTGTCGTGGGTGGCCATGAGTGCCTTTGGGGTCCTGGACCCGTGTTTTTACCGTTTGTGTGTCTTGGGTGGTCAGGTGTGCCGTTGGGGTGTTGGACCCGTGTGTTTACTGTTTGTGTGTCGTGGGTGCCGTTAGGGTGTTGAACCCGTGTGTTACTGTTTCGTGTGTCGTGGGTGGCCATGTGTGCCGGTGGGGTGTTAAACTTGTGTTGTTGCTGTTTGTTGAACCTTGGGTGTGGGGTCTTGTGGTCGCGCGCGTGGGGGTTGGCTAGCCTTCCGACTAACCACCGGTAAAGTTGCATTCTTCTGCGATGAAGGGCGGCTCCCCTTCCGACTAGCTATCGGAAAAGTATTGCGGTATATGTCGCTAACAGGTCGACCGCCTAGCCCGACTGCGTTCGGGGAAAGTTGCGTGGGGCAGGCTCGAGCCCAGCCGGTTAGCAACCGGCATTGAGCAGCTGGAGTGCGATCATTTGTGATCTTGTTTGTCGTGTGCGATCCTTTGTGATCTTGGGTGTTGAGTGGTTATTATTCGTGTTTTGGGTTGAGGTCGTAACCGTTGTGTCGGGTCTACATTACGCGTCCGGGTTTGAATTGGTTAGGGAAAGTAACAGTTTTCGTGTGACAGTCGGGTTACTTGAGTTTGGGGATAGTAGTCCCCGGTGTTTAGTTTGTTGTTGGTGTTTCAAGCATTTTATGCTAGTATGCCGTAGTCAGTCTGGTATCCGTGGTGGTGAGCGACCCTAGCTGCTTTTCCTACAGGTACTGGTCGCGAGACGGACTAGTGGAACTCTCGAAGCTTGAAGAGCTAGGAGCGGGAGTCCGGGTTTCTTTTTGGGAGTTTTGCGACGTACGCTTTGGTTGCTTTTGTCCGCTTGTTTTGGACGTACTTTCAGCTGTAAAATATTATTTTGATTAACTCAGGGTGGTGTTTTTAAGCGGTTTATTTAAAATATTTGAAATTTTTTTTATTGTTCTTCGTTCACGTTCCGGTCTCGGTTCTACCGAATTCGGGGCGTGACACTAAATGTATAAATTATTGTTTGCAATAAAAGTACAGCGGCTTTATATTACTTATGTGTTGGAGTAATATATCAAAGTGTGTTATGATCTATGTCCACCATGCGAAGTTAAACCACAGATTGGGATGGATCACACTCGAAGGGTCCTTAGTAAACAAAACTCACTAGAACCAACTAGTATGAAAGATGGTTTTTTATGGCTCAGTTCTATTAGTCATTAAAATGAGAACCGGAGTCTGATAATAGATATCATGTGGGACATGATATTAGACGATCTGACCTGAATATGTACCATATAGCAAGTCATGAGCATATTCAGTGTCGTAGCTTGTCATGTATCCTTAGACTAAGGAGTCTTTGTGATTTCTATGCAGTAAACAACTGAGTTTGACCTGAGCCCAATATTGCTTGTGATAGGGTTTCAATACCGGCCGAGATTGGCTTGTGGACGGACTGCATGAGTGACACGAAAGACGGGTAAGGGATTTATCCCTCATACTAATGTATGAGAATGATATCCATTCCGACCACTCGATGGAGAGTGACTGAAAAAATGGCATGGCCATGCACATGATACTAGGTATCGTATATTCAATGATCTCACAAGTTGAGGAACAGTGATTGAGAATAATAAGGATGACGACTCTATGCCTTATCTCAATGAGGATATCTAGAGATAAAAGGATAGTGACATAGACGACAGAAAGATTAAAATCCACAAAAGTTGATTCGTTATGCAGTGTCAGGAAATCCTAAAGTCTCGTTAGTTGCCACTTATGTAGTGTCAAGTAAAACGGGATTTTACGTTGATCTACTAACATGCATAAGCCCAAGGGTTACATCGGATGATAAACTCAATTACACACTTATAGAGAATGGCCAAGCAAGAACGTTGACATTGTTAGTCTTAGTGCCCGTAGTTCAATCCAAAATGTCCAAATGTATATATCATCGTTAGCGATAAAATTAAAGCGGCTTTATATTACTTATGTGTTGGAGTAATATATGGATGTGTGATCTGATCTATGCCCACAATGCAAATAGAACCATAGATCGAGATAGATCACACTTGATGGGTCCATAGTCAACAAAGCTTCACTAAAAGCGACTAGTATGAAAGATGGCTCTTTATGGCTTACGTTCTGTTAGTCATTGGAATGGGATTCCGGAGTCTGATCATAGATATCATGTGGGACATGATATTGGACGACCCGACATGAATATGTGCCATAGATCAAGTCATGAACATATTCATTGTCGTCGTAGCTTGTCATGTACCCTTAGACCAAGGAGTCTTTGAGATCGCAATGCGGTAAACAACTGAATTTGACCTGAGCCTAACGTTGTCCGTAACAGGGCTTCCATAACGGCCAGGATTGGCTTGGGGATGGACTGCATGAGTGACACGAAAGATGGCTAAGGGATTTATCCCTCATACTACGGTATGGGAAACATATCGGTTCTCGGCCGCTTGATCAAGAGTGACTGAAAGAATAGCATGATCATGCACATGATACTGGGTATCATATATTCAGTCATCTCACATATCAAGGAACAGTGATTGAGAATAATAAGGATGACGGCTATATGCCTTATCTCAATAAGGATATCGGAGATAAAAGGATAATGACAGGGACGACGGAAATGTTAGAATCGACAGGGTCGATTCGTTATGCAGTGTCAGGCAATACTAAAGTCTCGTTAGTTGCCACTTAAATAGGATCAAGTAAAATGGGATTTTACGTTGATCTATTGACATGCATAAACCTAAGGGTCAGACCGGAGGATGAAACTCATTGACACATTTATGGAGAATGACCAAAAGGGAGTTGTCTCGGGACATGACCAAAACTGGGTTTTGGGTCATGTGCCTGTAAGTGAATAGGACATTACGGATCAAGACAATGTTTGGAGTCTTGGGATTGATCGCGTCGGATAATGTTGGACATTTCCGGTATGGAAGGCATGGAGGCGATGAGTGCATCACAGGACCTCGTTGGGAATGGCCACGGGCCATGTTCCAAGAGGCCCATGCAACCAAGGCCCATGCAACCAAGGCCCATGGAACTAATTAATCAAGTCTTGATTAATTAGTACTAAGTAAGCAAGACAAGGATTAAGGTGTTGGTGATTCACCACCTAACCCCATCTTGTCTAGCCATACTTCCATACTTTGTCCTATTTACACCTTACTTGACACCATACTTGTCCCATGCCTTTAGTTGGACAAGTGTGGGGTTTGTTATGTTTAAGTCATCTTTTTTCAACATAACAAACATAAGACAAGAAGAGGAAACACAACTTCTCCCTCCTCTCCATGGCAATTTCCGGTTTGGCTAGTTCCCACCTCCATTTTTGTGTTCTTGAGTCCTCAAAGAGAAGAACTACGTGGCTTTGATTCCCATGTGGATACGTAGGTGTCTTGGAGACTCAAGCCAATCATTCGTTAACCGGTGTTCTTGTTTTGGTAAGAAATAGTGCTGAATTTTTCTCTTGTGAATCCATTCTTTGTTAGTTGTTTCATGGTTTTAATCGTCTCTTGGTTTTCATTGATTTTCCGCCGTGATTTGGTTCATCTCCAACCCTACCTCGAGACCCAACAGTGGTATCATAGCAATGCTACCTTTGGGATTCACAAGACGGTGTTGAAAGTTTCGGCTTTGAAATATTAATTTGCCAAATTGTGTGATAACAGGGTTTAAATTCTTGTTTATTGGTTTAAAGCATGAAAAATGAATTGTTGAAAAGTTTTTAAAATCTGGATATTTTGAAATTTTTTTGATTTTTCGGGTCTCGAGAGCGGGACTCTCGGGGAGCCGAAACCGGGACCGAACTGGGCTCCGTTGGACGGAGCTAGGCCAAGCATGACCATTGGATGGTTGATATGACAAGGCTAAAATGTTTTGTTAGTTATGACGAGTTTGGAACCGTCATGACGAAATCGTAGATCAAATGTTCAAAAGTTTCATTTTTGAACGGGTTCGATAAACCGAGCATCAAAATTTTCGAAACCTTGCTATTAATTAAAACCGGAAAATCAAAAGATGTTTGATAACATGATTTTTTGATAACACGATGTGTGATGTGATGTTGGCATGGTGCACATTATAGCCCCGAGCTCGTTTTAATTATTTATCGCTTTTCACGGCCTGCGAACCGTTAAAGTTAGCGTGTAATTATTCTTTCAAAGTGTGGTCGTCGAACCACTTGTTGTAATATTTATTTATTCCCGACCTGCGAGTCGTGTATTAAATTGTAATATTTTGCTCAAGACGAAGAAAGGGCGAAAAGGTCATTTGGTGACTTTTCGGGTGTTGGCATCGGCTTGGAGTCGATGGAGCTCAAGAAGCTAGTGGGAGTTAGTTTAGGGGGCTATTATGTGCACATTAATCACTTTATTCTTGGTTTAGTTTATGCATGATTTATATAGTGTTAGATTAGAATTGCATTCTTAACTTTATTTACCGAGCATATCACCTCACATGCAAAGATAAAATTGGAATTTTAATCATTTTTTGTGAGCCCTTAGAACCGTCATTACATTAGATGTAGTTGACGGGTTCGAAGGAAGAATTACATTGGATGTAATTGGAGGCATCATTACATTTGGAACATAGTTGATGTGCTCATCGCATCTAGGATGTGCCAAAAGTGTTAAACACAACCGGACAAGTAAAAACGAGTCATGTCCGATACCTCCCACTTATCAACACCTTACTACCTCCCCGTTCTATGGGTGTCGTGTGCCTTAGCGGAGCATTCATGGGAAATCGGGGTAGTAGGTTTGGACGACTTATGTGGGTGTCGTGCGCCTTAGCGGAGCACCTACATAGTGGCGGGCCATAGTTGAAAGTTGGTGGACCCGACTACGATTCTCAGCTAGGGTTGAGCTAGAGTATCAGATAGGGTAAGCCGTGTACTTAAGTACATACCCTAGCCAAGAGTCACATTGGATGTGATTGGACGGGGTCCTACCTACATAGCTCAATTGAGTGGTGAGCCTTTGTTCAGCTTGATCGAGTGAATCAAGGATCTTGGTTTTAGATTCTAAAGGTATAGAATCGATTGATGGTGTTTAAGCTTGATCTTCATAAAATTTATTCAGTTTACTGATTGAATTTTATCTATTGTAGATCAAATGGAAAATTCAGCGAACATTAATAGTTTGTCATTAAAAACCATTCTTGGCAGGGTCAAACTAAATGGGACAAACTATTTGGACTGGTACAGAATTTTGAGGATAGTCCTTGACAGGCTGTCTCTAAGACCATATTAGAGTTACATGAAGTGTCATTAACTGCTGAGAAGAATATCAGGGATCTGGGATCCAAGGATATTCTGATGGTCAACAAGGGAATTGGAAGTAGCAAGGGCGGGGCCCATGCGCACTTGGCGGGAAAGATGAGGCACTTGAGAATGTCTTCTTCTACTGCCAACAACCTGGTCATTGGAACCGGGATTATAGGAAGTTCACGACTGATCTGAAGAAGGGCAGTGGGACTGCGCCTTCATTAAATAGCATGAATGATCTGAAGAAGAGCAGTAGGAATGCGCCTTCATCAGGATACCTGTATGATCTAAGGAAGGGCGGTGGGGCTGTGCCTTCATCCGGTATTCACTCTATAGAGCTACATGTCTCTACTTCCAAAGATTCATGGGTATTAGATACCAGGACTGAATCTCACACATGCACTAACGTATAGTGGATGAAAGTAGGAGAGGTTTGGAAAGCACGAAGTGGACCTCAGAGTTGTGGCAACTGTTGTAGGATCCATGAGTCTTGCTTTTCCAAGTGTCATTGTCTTCGTATTGTATAATGTATGTTTCATATCTACTTTTAGTAGGAATATTATATATGTATCCGTGTTTGACAAGGAAGGATATAATGTTAATATTAGAAATGAGTTTTCAATGTTCTATGCAATGATATATCTACTTGGTTGGAGGATTGTACATATTAGATATGGGTAACAATGCCTCAAGTTCTACATATTATGTTAATACCAAGAGGTTTAAATCCAACGATTTAAACCTAACTTTGTTATGGCACTGTCATTTAGGCCGCATAAATAAGAAGCGCCTATCAGCACTTCAGAAATGTGGGCTTTCTGGTCCATTTGAATTCCTTTCGATCTATAGGTGAAAGGCTTATTTGATGGGCAACATGACTAAAGCGCCATTTATCAGTTGCGGTGAAAGGGCGGGTGGATTATTGGAGCTGATACACTCTGATGTGTGTCGACCAATAGGTTCGCTGGCCAAGAGGGGTTTTAGCTACCTCATCACATTTACTGTTGATTACAGTAAATATGGTTATGTCTATTCGATGAGACATAAGTCTGAAACTTATGATGAATTCAAAGAGTTTAAGACTGAAGAAGAAAATCAGCTCGGGAAAAGTATTAAGGTACTTCGATTGGACCGAGGTGGAAAATACTTGACCACAGATTTATTAGATCATCTAAAAGAGAATGGGATCCTTTTGGAATGGACTCCTCCTGGGACACTATAATTGGAAGGTGTAGCCAAACGGAGAAATCAGTTATTGTTAGATAATGGTCTGTTCCATGATCCGTTGGACTGATCTCCTGATATCTTTATGGGGTTATGCTCTAGAGACGGCCGCGTTCATGGTGAATAGGTATTCGACGAAGGGTGTGGAAGGGACACCATTTTAGAAATAGTACGGGATGATGCCCGCTTTGTCCTTCCTAAAGATCTATGGTTGCGAGGCTTATGTGAAACATTTGTTTTCGACTAAGCTCGAACCAAGATCTGAGATATGCACCTTCGTGTGGTATCCCAAAGCAACAAGGGGATACTACTTCTATAAACCCAGTGAGAACATGGTGTTCGTCGCTTGGGGTGGGGTCTTTATGGAAAAATAGTTTTGTTTCCAAAGACGCCATTGGGAGGAATGTGCATCTCGAAGAAATTCAGGATGGTACAGACCCGTCTAAACATATTGACAAACTAGTAGAAAGGGAGCTAGAGATGGTCGTAGAGTAAGAACCAAATCATGTTACAATTCTAAAAGGTCCAAGGCGATCTGAGAGGATAAGTCGTCCACCTCAAAGATATGGTGTCCGGAGGTAAGAATGAACTCATGGTGGATCACGATAATCCAGCCACCTTTCAAGAAGTCGTGGATGGGCCCGACTCCGATTTATGGCTGGGAGCCATGAGGGAGGAAATGCAATTCATGTCGGACAACCGAGTCTGAGAACTGGTTGATCCCATCAATGGTGTGACGACCATCAGATGAAAATGGATCTTTAAGGTGAAGATGGACATAAACAGCAACCCTCTGACCTACAAAGCTCGAATGGTGGCGAAAGGTTATAGGTAGATCCACTGGATTGACTATGAGGAAACCTTCTCCCTAGCGGCTATGGTCAAAATCGATCCAAATTCTTCTTGACATAACTGCATATCATAGTTACGAGATATGGCAAGTGGATGTCAAAACCACTTTCCTAAATGGAAATTTGATTGAGTATGTTTGTACGTCTCGGTCCAAAGGTTTTTACGATCCGAAGAATAAGGGAAAGATTTATAAGTTGTTGAAATCCATTTATGGATTGAAACGAACTTCTAGGAGTTGGATCCTTCGTTTTGATGAAGCTGTAATTGGATTTGGCTTAATCAAGAACGAGGATGAATTTTGCGTTTATAAGAAGGCTAGTGGGAGCAAGATTACCTTTCTGGTTCTCATTGAAAACGACATCCCAACCTTGCACGAGACTAAAGCTTGGTTGAGGAAGTGTTTTTCAATAAAGGACTTAGGCGATGCTTCTTATATATTAGGGATTAAGATATGTAGAGATCGCACCAAGAGGGTTTTGGATATAAGTCAGGGAACCTATGTGAACAAGGCATTGAGTAGGTTCTCAATGCTCGATTCAAAGAAAGGACTCTTACCCACTAGTCATGGCATTTCTCTCAGCAATACTCAGTGTCGTAAGACATCTGATGAGCTGGAAAGGATGATGCGAATCTCATGCGCCTGGGGGCAGGATCGATCATATATGCCATGACATGTACAAGACCGGACGTCTCGTAAGCCTTATGTTGTACCAGTAGACATCAGTCTAACCCGGAGGAAAGATGATGTTGAACTAGTCGTCGGAGGATGAGTACACGCTAGTTTTCCAAGACAAATCCAGGCGACTTTAGAAGTCAGTCAGGATATGTGTTTACGCTGAATGACGGAGCTTTAGCTGGGAAAGCGTAAAGCAAGATACCTTCACTAAATCTACGATAAAGGCCAAGTACATGGATGTTGTAGAAGCAGCTAAGGAGGCTATGTGGATTTGGAAATTCACGGCAGGGTTGGGTGTAATTAAGAAACCATACAGCCCGATGAATCTATTTTGCGACAACACAAGGTCCATTGCGCAAGCTAAAAGCTCAGATCGTATAACAAATCCAAACATGTACTACGACGTATCCACCTCATCAGAGAAATACAAAAATGAGGTGAAGTGAAGATAAACTATATTGCAACAGATGGTAACATAGCCAACCATTTGACTAAGGCTCTATCGCTGCCTAAACATGTTAGACATGTAAAGTCGATGGGGGACATATTGGAGTTTAGATTGGAACTAGGGAAAGTGGGAGATTGTTAGTCTTAGTGGCCGTAGTTCAATCCAAAATGTCCAAATATATATATCATTGTTATCAATAAATTTAAAGTTGTTTTATATTACTTATGTGTTGGAGTAATATATCGATGTGTGATCTGATCTATGCCCACAATGCGAATAGAATCATAGATCGAGATAGATCACACTTGATGGGTCCCTAGTCAACAAAGCTTCACTAAAAGCGACTAGTATAAAAGATGGCTCTTTATGGCTTACGTTCTGTTAGTCATTGGAATGGGATTCTGGAGTCTGATCATAGATATCATGTGGGACATGATATTGGACGACCCGACATGAATATGCGCCATAGATCAAGTCATGAACATATTCATTTTCGAAGCTTGTCATGTATCCTTAGACCAAGGAGTCTTTGTGATCGCTATGCGGTAAAGAACTGATTTTGACCTGAGCCTAACGTTGTCCGTAACAGGGCTTCCATAATGGTCAGGATTGGCTTGGGGATGGACTGCATGAGTGACACGAAAGATGACTAAGGGATTTATCCCTCATACTATGGTATGGGAAAGATATCGGTTCTCGGCCGCTTGATAGAGAATGACTGAAAGAATAGCATGGCCATGCACATGATATTGGGTATCATATATTCAGTCATCTCACATATCAAGGAACAGTGATTGAGAATAATAAGGATGATGGCTATATGCCTTATCTCAATAAGGATATCGGATATAAAAGGATAATGATAGGGATGACGCAAAGGTTAGAATCGACAGGGTCGATTCGTTATGCAGTGTCAGGCAAAACTAAGGTCTCGTTAGTTGCCACTTAAATAGGATCAAGTAAAATGGGATTTTACGTTGATATATTGACATGCATAAACATAAGGGTTGCACCGGAGGATGAAACTCATTGACACATTTATGGAGAATGACCAAAAGGGAGTTGTCTCGGGACATGACCAAAACTGGGTTTTGGGTCATGTGCCCGTAAGTGAATAGGACATTACGGATCAAGATAAGGCTTGGAGTCTTGGGATTGATCGCGTCGGATAATGTTGGACATTTCCACTATGGAAGGCATGGAGGCGATGAGCGCATCACGGGACCTCGTTGGGAATGGCCACGGGCCATGTTCCAAGAGGCCCATGAGAGGCCATGCAACCAAGGCCCATGGAACTAATTAATCAAGTCTTGATTAATTAGTACTAAGTAAGCAAGAAAAGGATTAAGGTGTTGGTGATTCACCACCTAACCCCATCTTGTCTAGCCATACTTTGTCCAATTTACACCTTACTTGACACCATACTTGTCCCATGCCTTTAGTTGGACAAGTATGGGGTTTGCTATGTTTAAGTCAACTTTTTTCAACATAACAAACATAAGACAAGAAGGGGAAACACAACTTCTCCCTCCTCTCCATGGCAATTTCGGGTTTGGCTAGGTCTCACCTCCATTTTTGTGTTCTTGAGTCCTCAAAGAGAAGAACTACGTGGCTTTGATTCCCATGTGGATACGTAGGCGTCTTGGAGACTCATGCCAATCATTCGTTAACCGGTGTTCTTGTTTTGGTAAGAAATAGTGCTAAATTTTTCTCTTGAGAATCCATTATTTGTTAGTTGTTTCTTGGTTTTCATTGATTTTCCGCTGCGAGTTGGTTCATCTCCAACCCTACCTCGAGACCCAACAACGGGACATGACCAAAACGGGGTTTTGGTTCATGTGCCCGTAAGTAATTAGGATCTTACGGATCAAGACAAGACTTGGAGTCTTGGAAACGATCTCGTCGGATAATGTTTGACGTATCTGTTGTGCAAGGCATTGGAGACGATGAGCCCATCACGAGACCTAAATGGGAGTAGGCCATGGGCACCACACATTAGGCCCATGTCACCAACGACCCTCATAACCAACAAATTGAGTCTTGACTAAATGGTTCGAAATAGATTTTTTAACTTAATTAGTTAGTAACAAGGTGCGACCTAACTTCGACTAACTAACTAATTAACTAATACTACTTTATCTTCCACTATCCTAATTTACTAATTAATTAAGGAGTTTATGGGAGATATATGTGGTGATAGACACCACTTATCTCAACATGAAGCACATATTTTGTCTCAACACATGCAAAAGAGAGGTTGAAGCTTCTTCTTCTCTTCATCCTCCTTGGAGGATACATAGGCGTCCTGGAGACTCAATCCCGATCATCTCTTACTCGATGTTCATCACTTAGTAAGGAACTTGTGAATTTGTTTTCGTCTTGTGTTTCTAATCGTGGTAGTTTTCCATGGCTTGAATGAGGTCTCTGGTTTTTTTTCCGTTGCTATTTTTTTTCATCTACTCTCATTCGAGACCCGGCAATGGTATCATACCCGTTTTACCTTCGGGATTCACATAACTTGGATTCGAAGCTTCGGTTTTTCTTGTTTAATTTTCGGTGTTTGATTGTTCTTATGCATACTTTTTTTGATAACATGTTTTAAGTTCTTTCATGTGGGTTAATTTCTTTAAAAATGTAACATTGAAAATTTTTTCCAATATGAAAATTTTGAATTAAATTGAGTTTTTCTCGTCACGAGAACATGACTCTCGGGGAGCCGATCTAGTGACTGGACGGGGCTCCGTTGGATGGATCTATTTAGTTAATCATGACGTGTTTAGAACCGTTTTGATGAACTCAATTGTAATAACCACTCCCGGTTAACACCAGTCAAACCTGCGAAAAACAGGAAAATTTAAA
The DNA here is from genome assembly GCA_963921825.1 of Erodium maritimum. Taxonomy (NCBI): domain Eukaryota; kingdom Viridiplantae; phylum Streptophyta; class Magnoliopsida; order Geraniales; family Geraniaceae; genus Erodium; species Erodium maritimum. The sequence goes on from OY997592.1 coordinate 26,986,760, forward strand.
AAATTTAAGACACACTCAATTGAACCTAAATTGACCCCGAGGGTCATACCGGACTTAAGTTGACCCCGATATCGACCAAAGTGAGTTCCGGGGGACTCAAGGCAACTTTATGATCAATTTGGGAAATGTTGACTTTTCGCTGGAAAAGTCAACCGAGCGACGTTTTGGTCCATTCGAAGACCGTTTTGGATCCAAAAAGCTTATCCGTCGTCGCAGCGGTCTTAGTTGAGCCGTTTCCTTATAGCCCGTCAAGTTTCGTAATTTCTTGGAAAAAGTGCCCGTTCGGGGCTCGAAACAGCCAAATTTTGCGAATCTGACAGAAAATATCTATGAGATATTTTCCCAAAAAGGTGTGGGACCCACATGACAAATGTCATGAATGTGGTGGAAGGAAAAAGGGAGGACAACTTTACCCTTGACTTTAAAGAAAAGGCAAAATGAAAAGGGGGGTATTTTGGTCTTTTTGATGTGTGGTTAGTGTTTTTGAACAAAACAAAAGATGAGAGACATGTGATGGTCGGTCATAGTGTAGAAAATAGGACTTTTTAGAGAGAGAAATAAGTTAGAAGGAAGAGAGAAGGAGGAGAGAAAAAGAGAAGAGGCTTGGGGGATTTGTGACGTCTCTCGTTCATCCGACCGGTGGATCGTCTCAACGATAGAAGAATCGAGTTCACACCGTCATTCTCTACGGTGAACACCTAACCGATTTTCGTTTTGTTAAATTCGAATTTTAGGGTTTGAGTTTAAACGATTCAAATATGGTTGGGTTTTGTTTAGAATTGGTTTAAAGATGAATGGTTGAGGTTTAGGGTTCGTTAGGAACGTTTTGGGGAAAAAAAGGGAATTTTGCCATTGTGGCCATGTGGGGCCCACGTGCTCGGGTGCTCAGGTTTAGTGTTCGGGTGGTTTAGAACGTTCCCCGGGTCATTAATCCACAACCGAATCGAAATTTGGAATTAAATTGTGAAAGTTGTAATTGACGGTTTTAGAAAGTTTAAAGTTAATTAAATGACTCGGAAGTCGAAATTCGATTCCGTAAAGTGCCTAGGAACCCTCGAATTATTCTAAGACCGTAGAAACGAAAACGGTAATTTTCGGATCCCCGGAAGGGCGTTTCCAAAACCAGGGCAGATTCACCATGTCGGGCGAATCGGGCTTTTCCGAGTCCAATATCGACAATGTCGAGTAATTGGGGAGTTTTGGAGTGATCAACATTGTCGGGGTTACTTTTGGGCGTTAAGTTTGTTAAATTCCATTTTATGTCTGCGAACTTAAGAGTACTTAAAATTCTGTTCTTTTAGATCGTGCTGCAGACAGAGGGAAAGGAAAGCTAGGCGGGTGACTGAGATCACGCCGGAGCTTGTTGGTTGGCTTCAGGAGAACACGCACGAGGTAGGGAAAAGTAGCCGGATCTCGGCCCTGATTAGGGAAAGTTAACAGTAGAAATGCATGTGACACTGGGGTGTCGTGGGTTAAGTGGGTTATTGAATATTAGAAAGGCATGATACGGGAACATAGCGATTATTAGAAAAGCATGTGACACTTAGTAGTGTCGTAGGAACAGAGAACTTATCGATGTTAGAATTACTGGAGGCATATGACCATGCCCGGAGGTTGATTGCGAACTTATCGAGATTAGGAGTACTGGAGGCATATGACCATGCCCGGAGGTTGATTGTGAAACTGTTGATATTAGGACTGTTGGAGGCATTGGTTATGTCGGAGGTTGATTGTGTATGTTGTGTCTTGGGTGTCCATGAGAGCCCGTACTTTACTGTTGTGTCTTGGGTGGCCATGAGAGCCTGTACTTTACTGTTGTGTCTTGGGTGGCCATGAGTGCCCGTGGGGTTGTCGAACCCGTGTCTTTATTGTTGGTGTGTCTTGGGAGGCCTTGAGTGCCCGTGGGGTTGTTGAACCCGTGTCGTTACTGTCGATGTATCTTGGGTGGCCATGAGTGCCCGTGGGGTTGTTGAGCCCGTGAGTTATGGTTGGTGTGTCTTGGGAGGCCATGAGTGCCCGTCTGACTGTTGAGCCCGTGAGTTATGGTTGGTGTGTCTTGGGAGGCCGTGAGTGCCCGTGGGGTTGTTGAGCCCGTGAGTTATGGTTGGTGTGTCTTGGGAGGCCGTGAGTGCCCGTGGGGTTGCTGAGTCCGTGTTTTACCGTTGGTGTCTTGGGTGGCCATGAGTGCCTGTGGAGTTTTGAACCGGTCTTGTTGATGTTTGTTGAACCTTTCTTGTGATTGTGATTGTGTTTTCCCGAGGTTAGTGACCCGACTTCGTGTCGGGAAGTGTTGTGGAATTTGGCTGGCTTACCTGACAGGGATCGGTAAGTTGCGAGCGTTCCTTGGCTGGCCTGACCGAGTTCGAGTCTCGGGAGGTTGCGAGCGTTCTTTGGCTAGCTTGACCGAGTTCGAGTCTCGGGAAGTTGCGAGCGTTCTTTGGCTAGCCTGACCGAGTTCGAGTCTTGGGAGGTTGTGAGCGTTTTTAGGCGATGAGAGGGCAGCTCCCCTTCCGACTAGCTATCAGAAAAGTAGCGTTGTATATATCGCCAACAGGTCGACCGCCTGGAGCCTGACAGGGATTGGCAAAGCGCGTGGGGCAGGCTCGAGCCCAGCCGGTTAGCAACCGGTACTGAGCAGCTGACAGGAGTGCGATCCTTTGTGATCTTGTTTGGTGTGCGATCCTCTGTGTTCTTGGGTGTTGCGTGGTGGTCTGTCGTGTCTTTGGAGGATGTCGTCGATCGTTGTGTCGGGTCTACCTTACGTGTCTGAGTGTTGAGTCGGCTGAGGAATGTATCAGTGTGTGGGTGTCGGTCGGGTTACTTGAGTTTGGGGATAGTGATCCCCGGGGTTGAGTTGGTTGTTGGTGTTACCGGCATTGTCTGCTAATTATGCCAGAGTCAGTCTGTTATCCGTGGTGGTGAGCGAACGCTCACCCCTAACTGCTTTTCCTACAGGTACCGGTCGCAGGTAGGACTAGGTGAGTTTCTGAAGCTTGAAGAGCTAGGAGCGGGATTCTGGGTTTATTTGATTCTAGCGACGGATACCATACTTTTGTCTACTTGTTGGGACGTGTTTTAAGTTGTAAATATTATTTTGTTAAACAAATGGTGTTTTTAAAGTGTTTATTCAAAACAAGTTTCAATTGTTTTATTATTTTAAACGTTCGCGTCCCGAGTTTGGTTTTACTGAAATTGGGGCGTGACAGCTTGGTATCAGAGCTCGAGGTTTCACACCTCAGACTGTACGTCAATTAGGTGGGGAGGGTCGAGTCAGTAAAGTCCCGTCGTGCGTTGGGTACACAGGTCGGAACCGTGTGTAGACCCATCGTGTGGTGAGTCCTGTTTGTGTTTGTGTGTATGTGCAGTACGGGGTTACTAGCATACTGTTTGTGCGTTGCTGCGTGAAATATTTTTAGACTGTCGCGACTCGACTCGGGGGCGCCCCTGTAGTCAAGCGTGACGGTGTTGACGTCAAGTGAGTACAATGTAGTTCGGGGATTCCTGTACCGGGTTGTAACTAGCTGATGTCAAGAAATGAGGTTTTCAATGAACTGGAGAAAGTTTTAAAATTGGTTGACCCTGTGGACGCGTTTTAAAATTTGATTGGCCCTGAGGGCGTGTTTGATATTGATTGGCCCTGAGGGCGTGTTTGATTTTGATTGGCCCTGTGGGCGGGTTTTGATTTTGGTTGGCCCGGTGGGCGTGGATCGGTGTTGGTTGGCCCGGTGGGCGAGTGTTGTTGTGTTGTGGTTTGGCCGTTTCGGCTTGTGTTTTGGTTGAGGGTTGAATGACTGGTTTTGTCTGTGAGTCGTGGCGCGTGTGTTTGCTAAATTAGTGGTCAAGCGTGTGTGTCGTTTGAGGCTAATTTTAGGGTTAAAACGGGTTAAGGTTCGAGTTAGAACCGAGTTTGGAAAACAGGTATGCGCGAGTGTCACGGATCTGTCACGGATCCGTGACGGACCAGAGAGTTCTGGAAAATTTTAGATCTTCGTCACGGCTCCGTGACCCCAACCGCGACGGGGTCTTTCACGGGTCCGTGACCCCTGTCCTTCTCACCGTCTTGATTGTGCAATTTGAGTGTTGGCTTTGCGTGGCGGTGTTCACGGTTGTGTTGCGGTATTGAGGTTGTAAGCGATAGTAGTTGTTGAATTGAGAACATAATCCCCATTTCGAGGTTTCCATTACATAAGAGAGTAATTGAGGTGTTAATGACTTGAGCAGTGTGACGTGTTGGTAGTAGGTTTGGGATGGTGGTTTGCCCTGACTAGAGTGGTAAGTCTTTGGTGCTTTACTAGTATGTCATAATCGAACGGGTGTCCGTGAAGGTGAGCATAACGCTCATCCCCCTTACTACTTTTCCCGTAAGGGACGAGTAGCGAACACTGGTTTGGTTGCGGAAAGTTATAAGTAAGTGCATAAAGGACCGGGTGAGGGCTTGGTGTACGTTTGTGTGGTTAGATTTGAGGTTTCGCTTACGTGTTGTTATAATTAAAGTGTAAATAGCGTGGGCGGTGTGACGCTTAGTAACAAGTACGTTAGAGTAGACGTAGACCGTGGGGACGCTAGTTTATTTGAGCATGTTGTCAGTATATGAGTTCGCAAACTGAACGTTTGCGTGTATCCGTGCAGAGGATACTAACACATGGCTCGCGACAGACGAGGACGAGCAGCGGTAACACGAGGACGGGCGCCCACGCGGGGACGGTCAGCGGGGACACTAGGACGGGTGCCAACCGTTGAGCCCGCCGAGTACGAGGAGGCGCAGGGCACTCTTGTCGGAGAAGACAGAAGAAGCGACGCGGGACCGTCTACATGCACACCCAGTGTTCCGCCGGTCGCAGACCCTCCCGTTATGACTGCCCTGGATGAGCTGACCAGGACAATCCAGAGTTTGGTGGCGGTCATCGCCAGTCGAGAGTCGGCTTCACCAGCTCCGGAGGCAGCAGCGGTCCCAGTGAGGCCCGGTCAGGCAGGGGACCATACAGCCCGAACCCTACTAGACTTCCTGAAGCTAGGGATACCCATCTTCGTCGGGGAGCCGAACCCCGACCTAGCCGAGAGGTGGCTAGAGCAGGTCACACGGGACCTGGATACATCAGGTATCGAAGATGGCCGCCGTAGAGTGTCCTTCGAAGCTCACCAGCTGAGGGACAGCGCCTACCACTGGTTGGGGCATGTGAAGGACAGTGTCGGGCACGACTACGACATCTTTCAGGAGTTGTTTCTGGCACAGTACTTTCCCGAGTCGGCTCGGCTGGAGCGACATCGGCAGTTTCTGGACCTGCAGCAGGAGGGGATGACAGTGGCAGAATACGAGGCCAGGTTCACGGCCTTGACCAGATTCGCGCAGGAGATGGTGATGAACGAGCAGAACCGTTGCCTATGGTTCGAGGGGGGACTGAGACCGGTGATTCGGGATAAGGTCCTTGCCTTGAGGTTGCGGAAGTATACAGATCTCGTGGACACCGCAGCGACGGTGGAGCAGGGTATCCGGGATGCGGCCAGGACCCATGAGGTCCGACAGCGGCCGACCAGCCTTGCAGGGCCATCTAACTCACGAGACCTGAGGAGACAGAGGACCACAGGGTTCTTCCAACCACAGGCTCATCAGGGTGGAGCAAGACAGATGGGGTCGGTGGCGTCCGTTGGGCCGGTCTCGTTAGAGAGGGGGCCGACATGCCATCTCTACGGGCAGCCAGACCACTTTCAGCGAGAGTGTCCGATGAGAGGAGGGCCCGCGGCGCTGCCAGCGACTAGCCGGATAGGCCAGGGCACGGAGTCGAGGGCCGATGATTTCAGGTGTTTCCGGTGCAACCGGGTTGGGCACACTATTGCAAGGTGCCCTGATCCGATTATGGCAGTGTCAGCGCGGCTGCCGCAGTAATCGTCTACAGTGCAGCCGCCTAGAGGTCACCTGCGTCAAGGGCAGCAGTCGAGGTTCTCACATCTGTGTACGAGCGCGCCGGATCCGAGACAGCAGCAGAGCTATGGGTATCCAGCAGTCAGTGCGCCGGGTCGGTGGCAACAGGCTTCAGAGGGAGGAGTGTACGCAGTTACCGACTCCCGGGCCCCAGGATCCCCTGCCTACCGCGAGACCTCTCAGGGTACGTGTTTATTGTATCAATTTTAGGCGTTATTCTTATTTGATACCGGGGTGTTGCACTAGTTATCTCGTTGAGTTGTGCGGAGAGGTTGGGGCTGAGTTTAGAGTGGTTGAGTCCACCCCCGTGCCTGGACACCCAGTTGGGGCGTGACGGGTGATGTGTTGTTGACTAGGGTCTATCGTACCCGCGAAATTAGAGTCGCAGACTGTCCTTGCCCTCGTGACCTTTTCGTGCGGGAAATGTTGACCTTTGACGCGATCTTGGGAACAGATTGGCTGATGAAGAACCGAGCCAATATCGACGTTGTGGGTTGCACAGTGGAAATCGGGGGCACGTCACGATGGTTTTCGTGAGCGGTCAGCCGAGTTCGCCTACAACAACAGCTTCCAGGCTAGTATCATGATGGCACCGTTCGAAGCGTTGTGTGGTAGGTCGTGTCGATCGTCGTGTGCTGGGCAGAAGTGAGAACTGAGGGTTTATTGGGTCTAGAACTGGATCGAGAGACAGCAGGGTCGGTAGGAGCTATGCTGACAGACGGCGCCGACCTCTCGAGTCAGCAGCCGGTGACCACGTATCCTTGGAGGCGAGTCTGTCTTAAATTTCGTGGACGCAATTCCTTTAAGGGGGGTAGACTGTAATAACCACTCCGGGTCAACACCAGTCAAACCTGCGAAAAACAGAAAAATTTAAAAAATTTAAGACAGACACTCAATTGAACCTAAATTGACCCCGAAGGTCATACCGGACTTAAGTTGACCCCGATATCGACCAAAGTGAGTTCCGGGGGACTCAGGGCAACTTTCTGATAATTTTGGGAAATGTTGGCTTTTCGCTGGAAAAGTCAACCGAGCGACGTTTTGGTCCATTCGAGGACCGTTTTGGATCCAAAAAGCTTAGCCATCGTCGCAGCGGTCTTAGTTGAGCCGTTTCCTTATAGCCCGTCAAGTTTCGTAATTTCTTGGAAAAAGTGCCCGTTCGGGGCCCGAAACAGCCGAATTTTGCGAATCTGACAGAAAATATATAGGAGACATTTTCCCAAAAAGGTGCGGGACCCACATGACACATGTCATGAATGTGGTGGAAGGAAAAAGGGACGACAACTTTACCCTTGACTTTAAAGAGAAGACAAAATGATAAGGGGTTTTTTTTTTGGTCTTTTTGATGTGTGGTTAGTGTTTTTGAACAAAACAAAAGATGAGAGACATGTGATGGTCGGCCATAGTGTAGAAAATAGGACTTTTTAGAGAGAGAAATAAGTTAGAAGGAAGAGAGAAGGAGGAGAGAAAAAGAGAAGAGGCTTGGGGGATTTGTGACGTTTCTCGTTCATCCGACCGGTGGATCGTCTCAACGATAGAAGAATCGAGTTCACACCGTCATTCTCTACGGTGAGCACCTAACCGATTTTCGTTTTGTTACGTTTGAATTTTAGGGTTTGAGTTTAAACGATTCAAATATGGTTGGGTTTTGGTTAGAATTGGTTTAAAGATGAATGGTTGAGGTTTGGGGTTCGTTAGGAAAGTTTTGGGGAAAAAAGGGAATTTTTCCATTGTGGCCATGTGGGGCCCACATGCTCGGGTGCTCAGGTTTAGTGTTCGGGTGGTTTAGAACGTTCCCCGGGTCATTAATCCACAACCGGATCGAAATTTGGAATTAAATTGTGAAAGTTGTAATTGACAGTTTTAGAAACTTTAAACGTTAATTAAATGACTCGAAAGTCGGAGTTTCATTCCGTCAAGTGCATAGGAACCCTCGAATTATTTTACGACCGTAGAAACGAAAATGGGAATTTTCGGAGCCCCGGAAGGGCGTTTCCAAAACCCGGGCAGATTCGCCATGTCGGGCGAATCGGGCCTTTCAGAGTCCAATATCGACAATGTCGAGTAATTGGGGAGTTTTGGAGTGATCGACATTGTCGGGGTTACTTTTGGGCGTTAAGTTTGTTAAATTCCAGTTTATGTCTGCGAACTTAAGAGTACTTAAAATTGTATTCTTTTAAATCGTGTTGTAGACAGAGGGAAAGGAAAGCTAGGCGAGTGACTGAGATCACGTCGGAGCTTGTTGGTTGGCTTTTGGAGAACACGCACGAGGTAGGGAAAAGTAGCCGGATCACGGCCCTGACTATGGAAAGTTAACAGTAGAATTGCATGTGACACTAAGGTGTCGTGGGTTAAGTGGGTTATTGAATATTAGAAAGGCATGATACAGGAACATAGCGATTATTAGAAAAGCATGTGACACTTAGTAGTGTAGTAGGAACAGAGAACTTATCGATGTTAGAATTACTGGAGGCATATGACCATGCCCGGAGGTTGATTGCGAACTTATCGAGATTAGGAGTACTGGAGGCATATGACCATGCTCGGAGGTTGATTGTGAAACTGTTGATATTAGGACTGTTGGAGGCATTGGTTATGCCGGAGGTTGATTGTGTATGTTGTGTCTTGGGTGGCCATGAGAGCCCGTACTTTACTGTTGTGTCTTGGGTGGCCATGAGAGCCCGTACTTTACTGTTGTGTCTTGGGTGGCCATGAGAGCCCGTACTTTACTGTTGTGTCTTGTGTGGCCATGAGTGCCTGTGGGGTTTTCGAACCCGTGTCTTTATTGTTGGTGTGTCTTGGGAGGCCATGAGTGCCCGTGGGGTTGTTGAACCCGTGTCGTTACTATCGATGTATCTTGGGTGGCCATGAGTGCCCGTGGGGTTGTTGAGCCCGTGAGTTATGGTTGGTGTGTCTTGGGAGGCCGTGAGTGCCCGTGGGGTTGTTGAGTCCGTGTTTTACCGTTGGTGTCTTGGGAGGCCGTGAGTGCCCGTGGGGTTGTTGAGCCCGTGAGTTATGGTTGGTGTGTCTTGGGAGGCCGTGAGTGCCCGTGGGGTTGTTGAGTCCGTGTTTTACCGTTGGTGTCTTGGGTGGCCATGAGTGCATGTGGAGTGTTGAACCGGTCTTGTTGCTGTTTGTTGAACCTTGCTTGTGATTGTGATTGTGTTTGCCCGAGGTTAGTGACCCGACTTCGTGTCGGGAAGTGGTGTGGAATTTGGCTGGCTTACCTGACAGGGATCCGTAAGTTGCGAGCGTTCCTTGGCTGGCATGAACGAGTTCGAGTCTCGGGAGGTTGCGAGCGTTCTTTGGCTGGCTTGACCGAGTTCGAGTCTCGGGAAGTTGCGAGCGTTCTTTGGCTAGCCTGACCGAGTTCGAGTCTCGGGAGGTTGTGAGCGTTTTTAGGCGATGAGAGGGCAGCTCCCCTTCCGACTAGCTATCGGAAAAGCAGCGTTGTATATATCGCCAACAGGTCGACCGCCTGGAGCCTGACAGGGATCGGCAAAGCGCGTGGGGCAGGCTCGAGCCCAGCCGGTTAGCAACTGGTACTGAGCAGCTGACAGGAGTGCGATCCTTTGTGATCTTTTTTGGTGTGCGATCCTTTGTGATCTTGGGTGTTGCGTGGTGGTGTGTCGTGTCTTTGGAGGAGGTCGTCGATCGTTGTGTCGGGTCTACCTTACGTGTCTGAGTGTTGAGTCGGCTGAGGAAAGTATCAGTGTGTGGGTGTCGGTCGGGTTACTTGAGTTTGGGGATAGTGATCCCCGGGGTTGAGTTGGTTGTTGGTGTTACCGGCATTGTCTGCTAATTATGCCAGAGTCAGTCTGTTGTCCATGGTGGTGAGCGAACGCTCACCCCTAGCTGTTTTTCCTACAGGTACCGGTCGCAGGTTGGACTAGGTGATCTTCTGAAGCTTGAAGAGCTAGGAGCGGGATTCTGGGTTTATTTGAGTCTAGCGACGGATACCATACTTTTGTCCACTTGTTGGGACGTGTTTTAAGTTGTAAATATTATTTTGTTGAACAAATGGTGTTTTTAAAGTGTTTATTCAAAACAGGTTTCAATTGTTTTATTATTTTAAACGTTCGCGTCCCGAGTTCGGTTTTACTGAAATTGGGGCGTGACATCAATAATCACATGTTTGTAAGTTTCAATTTTGAACGGTTTCGATAAATCGACATTAATTTTTTTTGAAACTTTGAAATTAACTAAACAAAAAATTCACATGTTGTGTGATAACATGCATGATTGATAACAGATTTTGTGATGTGATGTTGGCATGGTGCATATAATATCCCGGGCTTTTTCCACGGTCTATGTACTGTTAGTGATAGCGTGTAACTATTTTTTTGAGGTGTGGTCGTCGTATCACTAAATTGTTATATTATTCTTTCCTGCACACAAGTCGTCTATTTTATTGTAACCGTTTGTCCGAGGTGAAAAGACGGAAAGAAGGATTGTTGGTGGCTTTTGACGTTGGCATCGGCTTGGAGTTGATGGAGATCAAGAAATGAGTGGGAGACTAGTTTAGGTGGCGATTATATGCACATTTTTTTTTGTAATTCTTGGTTTAGTTTTTTGCATGAGTAATTCTACTCGTTTAGAATGTGCGGAGCATATCACCTCACATGCAAAGATAAAATTGGTTTTTAATCCTTGTTTGTGAGGCCTTAGAACCCTCTTTGTATTGGATGTAGTCGACTAGTTCAAAGGAAGAATTTCATTGGATTCAATCAGAGACATCATTACATTGGATGCAATTGATGTGCTTATCGTATCTAGGATGTGCCTATAGGTGTTGTGCGCCTTAGTGGAGCAAACATGAGAAGTAAGGATAATAATTTTGGATGACATATATGGTGTCGTGCATCTTAACCGAGCACTTATAGTATCGGACTATCGTTGAAAATTGCTGGACCCGGCTACGATACTCAGCCAGGGTTGAGCTAGGGTATCAAATAGGGTAAGACGTGTACATAAGTACATACCCTAACCAAGAGTGACATTGGATGTGATTGGATGGAGTCCAACCTACATACCTTGATTGAGTGGTGAGCCTTCGTTCAGTTTCATCGAGTGAATCAAGCATCTTTGTTTTAGATTCTATATTTTTAGAATTGATTGGTTGATGTTTAACCTTGATCTTCATAAAATTTATTTAGTTACTAATTAAATTTCTTTGTCGTCTAGATCAAATGGAAAGTTCTTCAGGTAACAGTAGTTTGTCGTTGAAAACCTTGGTTGAAGAGGTCAGGCTTAATGGGACAAACTATCTGGACTGGGACATCAATTTGAGGATAATCTTTAAATATGAATGCAAAGAGTATGTCCTAGACAAGGCTATCCCTGAGGAGCTAGCTAATAACTTTGCTAGGACCAACAACACCTTAGCGATTTTATTGATGTGGCATGTATTATGTTGGGCTGCATAAGAGTGGGCTACAGGAGAAGTTCATGGAGCATTCTTATGACCCTTATATCATGATAGGCATGATAAAGGGTATGTTCAAAGAAAGGCCATGTATCGTAAAGTACAATTTACTTAATAAATTACTGTCTTGTAAGATGTCAGCGGGAAGCTCCATGGGTCCTCATGTCCTAACAATGAAGGGGCATCTTGAACATCTTAATCGACTGGGTCTTCAGATAGAACACGAGATGGATGCAAATGTGATTCTGCACTCCCTTCCTCGTATATATGATGGGTTCGTCATGAACTGTCGTATGCACGATATGGACTGAGAAGAATATCAAGGATCAGGGATCCAAGGATAATCTAGTGGTCAGAAAAGGAACCAGTGTCAAGAAGGGGTGGACCTCAAAGTGGTGGTTGGAATATATAAGATTCTTGAAGAAGATTGGGGTGGACCTCAAAGTGGGCAACAATATCAGAGTTGTGGCGAATGCTATAAGATCCATTAGTCTTCCTTTGCCAAGTGGCCTAGTTTTTATTTTGAACAATGTATATTGCATACCTACTTTTAGTAGGAATATTATACCTATATATGTGTTGGAAAAGAAGGATATAATTTTGATGTTAGAAATGAGATTTTCAATATCCTATGCAATGATATGTTTTATGCTAGTACTAACATGGTTAGAGGATTGTACATATTAGATATGGGTAACAATGCCTCGAGCTCTATTTATAATCCAAGAGGTCTAAATCCGACGATTTAAACTAAACTATGATATGGCACAGTCGTTTGGTCCACATAAACGAAAAACGCATATCAACACTTCAAATTTCAAGTCCATTCGATTTATAGATGCGAGGCTTTTTTATGGGAAAAATGACTGAAGCTCCCTTAATCAGTCACAGTGATAGGGCGGATGACTTATTAGGCTGATACACTCGGATGTGAATGGACCAAAGAGTACGCTTTCTAGGAGTGGTTTTAGCAACTTTATCACATTATTAAAGACTACACTAGATATGGTTTTTTTTTTCTATTTGATGATACCTATGTCATAACCATTTGATACATTCAAAGAGTTTAAGACTGAAGTAGAAAACCAACTCGTGAAAAGTATTAAGGCACTTCGATCGGATCGATTTGGAGAGTACTTAACCAAAGAATTTTTAGATCATCTAGTAGATATTGAGATCTATTCGGAATGGACTCCTCCCAGGACACCGTAGTTAAACGATGTATCCGAACGAAGAAATCGGACTTTATTATATATGGTTTGATCCATGGTCAGTTGTTTAATCTCTCGTTCTCTTTCTGGGGTTATGCTCTAGAGATGGCCATATTCATAGTGAATCGGGCTTGGACGAAGGCAATAGAAGGGACACTATGTGATCAATGGCACGGGAAGAAGCCCGTTTTGTCCTTCCTAAAGATTTTGGGTTGCAATGCTTATGTAAAGAGATTAGATATGAATAAGATCGAACCAATATCTAAGAAATGCACCTTCGTAGGGTATCCCAAAGAAACAAGGGGTCTTTAGATATGCTCATGGTGGGGTCTTTATGGAACATGAATTTGTTTCCGAAGATGTTAGTAGGAGGATTGTCCATCTTGAAAAAATTCAGGATAGTACAGATCCATCTGAACCACTTGATAACCCAGTAGAAAGGGAGGAGCTAGAGATGGTCATAGAGCTTGGACCAATTCCTATAACAATTCTGGAAGGTCCAAGGCGATTTGGAAGGGTTAGTTGTACAAATTCAAGATATGGTTAGTTTGTGTCTGGAGGTGACGATGAGATTATGGTGGATCACAAGGATCCAACCACTTTTCAAGAAGCCGTGGATGAATCCGACTCTGAGTAGTGGCTGAGAGCCATGAGGGAGGAAATGTAGTCCATGTCGGACAACCATGTCTTGAAACTAGTTGATCCAATTGATGGTGTGCGGACCATCAAATGCAAGTGCATCTTCAAGGTAAAGACAGACCTGGACGACAATCCTCAAACCTAGGAAGCTTGACTGGTGGCGAAAGGTTACAAACATATCTAAGGGATTGACTATGAGGAAACCTTCTAACCAGTGGCTATGGGTATGTCAAAACCTCTTTCCTAAACAGAAATTTGACTAAGGACGTTTATATGTCTCAGCCGAAAGGTTACATCAATCCGAAGAATAAGGAAAAGATTTGTAAGTTGTTGAAATCCATTTATGGATTGAAACAAGGTTCTCAGAGTTGGAAGATTCATTTTGATGAATCTATAATTGGATTTGGCTTTATCAAGAATGTGGATGAACCTTGCGTTTATAAGAAGGCAAACAGGAGTAATATTACCTTTCTGGTGTTGTATGTCGATGGCATTCTGGTCATTGGAAACGACATCCCAACCCTGCATGAAACTAAAGCTTGGTTATGGAAGTTTTTCTCAATGAAAGACTTAGGCGATGCTGCTTATATCTTAGGGATTAAGATATATAGAGATCGCACGAAGAGGTTCTTGGTTTTAAGTCAGAGCACATATGTGAACAAAGTTTTGAGTAGGTTATCAATGCTCGATTCCAAGAAAGGAATCTTACCCGCTCGTCATGACATTCATCTCAGCAAGACTCAGTGTCCTAAGACACCTGATGAGCTAAAAAGGATGATGCAAATTCCATACACTTTAGCGGGAAGGTCGATCATTTATTCCATGATATGCACGAGACCGGCCGTCTCGTATGCTTTCAGTTGTACCAGTAGATATCAGAGTAACCCCGATGAGAAACACTAGATTGCGGTCAAAGCAATTCTCAAGTATTTGAGAAGAATTAAGGACACGTTTCTTGTGTGTGGGGGAAAGAAGATGTTGAAATAGTCGTAAATGGATATGTAGAAGCTAGTTTCCAGATAGATACAGATCACTTTAGAAGTTAGTCAAGATATGTGTTTACGCTGAATGACGAAGCTTTTATCTAGAAGAGCGTGAAGTAAGACACCGTCACTGGCTCCACGATAGAGGCTGAGTACATAGCACCTATAGAGCCGGCCAAGGAGGCTATATGGATTAGGAAGTTCACGGTAAGGTTGAGCATAATTAAAAACACGTCCAGCTCGGTGAATATATTTTGCGAAAATAGGGGCCATTGCGCAAGCTAAAGAGCCAAGATTGCATAAATCCAAACATATTGTACGACTTTACCACCTCATCAAAGAAATACTGAACCAAGGCGATGTGAAGGTCACCTATATTGCAAATGTGGGCAAGTGGGAGATTGCTAGTATTAGTGCCCGTAGCGCAATCATAAATATCCAAATGTATAAAATAGTCGCTTGCAATAAATGTAAAGAGGCTTTATATTAATTATATGTTGGAGTCATATATCGAAGTGTGTTTTTCTCATTGGAAACAACATCCCAACCTTTCCTGAGAATAAAGCTTGGTTACAGAAGTGTTTCTAAATGAAGGACTTAGGCGATGCTGCCTATATATTAGGGATTAAGATATATAGAGATCGCACCAAGAGGGTCTTGGGTTTAAGTTAGAGCACCTATGTGAACAAAGTATTGAGTAGGTTCTCGATGATCGAATCCAAGAAAGGAATCTTACTCGCTCGTGATGGCATTAAAATCAGCAAGACTCAATGTCCTTCAATACCTGATGAGCTGAAAAGGATGAAGTAAATCTCATACACTTCGGTAGTAGGGTCAATCATGTATTCCATGATATTAACGAGACCGGATGTCACATATGCCTTCAGTTGTACCAGTAGACATCAGTCTAACCCCGATGAGGAACATTGTATTGCGGTCAAAAAAATTCTCAAGTATTTGAGAAGAACTAAGGACGTGTTTCTGATGTACGCGGGGAAAGATGATGTTGAACTAGTCGTCAATGAATATGTAAATGCTAGTTTCCAGATAGATCTAAATGACCTTCCAAGTCAGTTAGGATATGTGTTTACACTGAATGGTGGGGCTTTTAGTTAGGATATGTAGATGTTTACACCATCGTTGACTCCACGATAGAGGCCGAGTACATAGAGGCTATAGAGGCGACTAAGGAGGCTCTATGGATTAGGAAGTTCATGGTAGGGTTTGGCATAACTAAAAACCTATCAAACCCGGTGAATCTATTTTGTGACAACACAGGGGTCATTGCGCGATCTAAAGATCCCATATCGCATAAAAATCGAAATATTTACTACGGTGTTACCACCTCGTTAGAGAGATTATGAGAAGGGGTGATGTGAAGATCACCTTCATTGCAACTGATGACAACATAGTCGATCCATTGACTAAGGAACTTTCCCTGCCTACACAGGAGAGACATGTAAAGGAAATGGGAATAGGTTGTGTTATTACATCTAAGTTAGTAATGTTTGTGTCAAGTAAGATGTTATCTAGGATGCCATCAGACATCATGTGCGTGCACAAAAACAAAGATAGAAAAGATATCAAGCTAGGTGTCTGTGTATCTAGTGCTGTAGATTTGTTTCCTAAACCAAAAGATATTCATGGGATAGAGATTTATTCTTTTAGGAAGTAAGTTATGTTTCCCAAACTTAATGATACTTATATAATATATATTTGATCTATTTAGGAAGTATTCTATCACGAGGAAACTTGAAGATACGTTTCCTAAGTGTTTTAAGATTTGTTTCTTAGATATGATATACTTCTGCGATTTGTTTCCATCTTTGAAGATACTATTATGATAGATTTCAGGTCTATCTAGGAAAGATTCTAACGCAAGGAAACAAAAAGATTTGGGTTCTTAGTTTAGATATACTTATGTGATTTGTTTCCTAAACTTGAAGATATTCATGTATAGAGTTCTACTAATTTTAGGAAATATTCTTGTGCAAGGAAACTTAATGATTCAGTAAGATCAAAACTCCAAGGATTAAGGGAACATAAGAGTGAACGTTTACAAGCTGTATGAGCTATATATCTTGTGAAGATATTCAGAGCTCCGATTGATCGTTGTCTTATCAAAGATGTTAGACCATATGTCATTTGACATCTTGAGCGTGCATGTTTCCTAGTTTGAAGAAAAGTATCGCGTGTGTCCTAATTTGAAGATAAGTATCTTATGTTTCCCAGTTTGAAGATACTTCTATTCCAAACATCATATTTGTTTGAGTATTCTTTCCTAACTTAAATACTTCTATGTTAAAAGATCTATTTGTTTTGGAATTGTTCCAGGTTATGGAAACTTCAAGATTGAGTTAGATCGTGACTCTAATTTTTGAGAACCCTAGTGAGGCACGAATACAATAGAGGTAAACTTCCTCGATCTTTATAAGATCCTTCCCAATCTCTTTAGACTGAGATTGTACTCGTGGGAGGAAAGGTCCTAGCTTCTCAATAAGTCTATCATAAAAAGCCTAAGGGATTTCCAATAGCTGTTGGTCGTCATTGTTCTACCGATTTTTGTTACATGTCGACATCATCATCGCCATCTATCAAAGCCATTACTAGTACAAGCGTAACTACTGTAACTATATTTTGTTCGTTGTTCTTTGTTCATGACTTCAGAGCTCCTAAGCATGTTGGACTAGCGTGTTGGGAGGTTGGATGTTCTGAATAAAAATGGACGTGTTTGTGCTCAAACTCTATCCGTAATTGAATGAGTGATTGAGTTATTTTGGGTTGTAATCTATGTTTGCTGGTTCACGAAGAACACCCTTGAAGAACAAGACCACAAGGCTAAAACGATACTAAAGGTCTCGAAGTAATCCAAGACTGAAGGGCTTGAAAATTAGGATCGAGTGAGGAGCTCGGATTCAGGGGAAGCCATAAGATAGGTTTTGCACTTTGTAATAGTAGCATAGGTTTGATCTGGAGGATCCAAACTTGTATGTTTTGAGTGATTAAGTGATAGTGAAAACTATTCCACTAGCAAAGTTACCCAGATGTAGGTGGTGATGCACTGAGCTGGGTAACAAACTTGCGTTTCTTTATTGTATTTTTTATTATCGTTTATATCTCTATACCGTTCTTACGCAAGATGTCTATCCACATGTCCTAACATCTTGTAAGGCATCTTAGTGTCTGCCGACAAGTAACATCTTGGACGACATCTTGCTATTGCACCTAACTAGAATTTTTAGATTGAAATTTAGATTGGAACTAAGGGAGAGTGGAAGATTGTTAGTCGTAGTGCCCACAGCTTAATCGTAAATCTCCAAATGTATAAATCATTGTTTTCAATAAATGTAAATCGGCTTAATATTACTTATATGTTGGAGTAGTATATCAAAGTGTGTTCTGATCTATTCCCACCACACGAAGTAGAACCATAGATTGAGATGGAACACACTCGATGGGTCCCTAGTCAATAAAGCTTCATTAGAAGAAATTAGTATGAAAGATGACTCTTTATGGATCGGTTCTATTAGTCATTGGAATGGGATTCTGGAGTATGATCATAGATCTCATGTTGGACATGATATTGGACAACCCAACCTAAATATGTGCCATGGCGAAGGAAGAACGTTGACACGAGACATGCCAAAAACTGGGTTTTTGGTCATGTGCCCATTACAAAACCAGTTTTGGCCATGTCCCGAGACAACTCCCTTTTGGCCATTCTCCATAAATGTGTCAATGAGTTTTACCCTCCGGTGTGACCCTTAGGTTTATGCATGTCAATAGATCAACGTAAAATCTCATTTTACTTGATCCTATTTAAGTGGCAACTAACGAGACTTTACTATTGTCTAACACTGCATAACGAATCGACCCTGTCGATTCTAACCTTTCCGTCGTCTATATCACTATCCGTTTATCTCCGATATCCTGATTGAGATAAGGCATAGAGCCGTCATCCTTATTATTCTCAATCACTGTTCCTTGATATGTGTGAAGACTGGATATATGATACCCAGTATCATGTGCATGGCCATGCTATTCTTTCAGTCACTCTCGATCAAGCGGCCGAGAACCGATATCTTTCCCATACCTCAGTATGAGGGATAAATCCCTTAGCCGTCTTTCGTGTCACTCATGTAGCCCGTCCCCAAGCCAATCCTGGCCGTTATGGAAGCCCTGTTATGGACAACGTTAGGCTGAGGTCAAACTCAGTTGTTGACTACATAGCGATCACAAATACTACTTGGTCTAAGGATATATGACAAGCTACGACACTGAATATGTTCATAACTTAATCTATGGCACATATTCAGGGCGGGTCGTCCAATATCATGTCCCACATGATATCTATTATCAGACTCCGGAATCCCATTCCAATGACTAACAGAACGTAAGCCATAAAGAGCCATCTTTCATACTAGTCGCTTTTAATGAAGCTTTGTTGACTGGGGACCCATCGAGTGTGATCTATCTCGATCTATAGTTCTATTTACGTTGTGGACATAGATCAGATCACATATCGATATATTACTCCAACACATAAGTAATATAAAGCCGGTTTAATTTTATTGCTAACGATGATATATACATTTGGGCATTTAGGATTGATCTACGGGCACTAAGACTAACAATCTCCCACTTGCCCTAATTCCAATCTAAACTCCAATATGTCCCCATCGACTTTACATGTCTAACATGTTTAGGCAGCGACATTTCCTTAGTCAAAGGGTTAGCTATGTTATCATATGTTGCAATATAGGTTAATCTTCACTTCACCTCGGTTTAGTATTTCTCTGATGAGGTGGATATGTCGTAGTACATGTTTGGATTTGTTATGCGATTTGGGATTTTAGCTTGCGTAATGGCCCTTGTGTTGTCGCAAAATGGATTCACCGGGCTGGATGGGTTTTTAATTACACCCAACCCTGCCGTGAAATTCCAAATAAACATAGCCTCCTTAGCTTCTTCTACAGCATCCATGTACTTGGCCTCTATCGTAGATTCAGCGACGGTATCTTGGTTTACGCTTTCCCAGCTAAAGCTATGTGATTCAGCTTAAACTCATATCATGACTGACTTCCAAAGTCATCTGGATTTCCTTGGAAAACTAGCGTCTACTCATCCTTCGACGACTAGTTCAGCATCATCTTTCCCCCGGGTTAGACTGATGTCTACTGGTACAACGTAAGGCTTACGAGACGGCCGGTCTCGTACATGTCATGGCATATATGATCGATCCTGCCTCTAGGCGCATGAGATTCGCATCATCCTTTTCATCTCATCAGGTGTCTTAGGACACTGAGTCTTGTTGAGATGAATGTCATGACTAGTGGGTAAGAGTCCTTTCTTTGAATCGAGCATTGAGAACCTACTCAATGCCTTAAATCCAAGACCCTCTTGGTGCGATCTCTACATATCTTAATCCCTAAGATATAAGAGCGTCGCCTAAGTCCTTTATTGAGAAATACTTCCTCAACCAAGCTTGAGTCTCGTGCAAGGTTGTGATGTCGTTTTCAATGAGAACCAGAAAGGTAATCTTTCTCCCACTAGCCTTCTATAAACGCAAGATTCATCCTCGCTCTTGATTAAGCCAAATCCAATTACAACTTCATCAAAACGAAGGTTCCAACTTTGAGAAGCTTGTTTCCATCCATAAATGGATTTCAACAACTTACAAATCTTTCCTTATTCTTCGGATCGACAAAACCTTCTGGCTGAGACATGAAACGTCCTCAGTCAAACTTCCATTCAGGATGGCGGTTTTGACATCCACTTGTCATATCTTGTAATTATGATACGCAGTTATGTCAAGAAGAATTTGGATTGATTTTGACCATAGCCCCTAGGGAGAAGGTTTCCTCCTAGTCAATCCATTGGATCTGCCTATAACCTTTCGCCACCAGTCAAGCTTTGTAGGTCAGAGGGTTGCCGTCCATGTCCATCTTCACCTTGAAGATCCATTTGCATCCGATGGTCCTCACACCATTTATGGGATCAACCAGTTCCCAGACTTGGTTGTCCGACATGGATTGCATTTCCTCCCTCATGGCTCCCAGTCATAACTCGGAGTCGGGCCCATCCACGACTTCTTGAAAGGTGGCTGGATTATCGTGATCCACCATGACTTCATTGTCTCCTCCGGACACCATATCTTTGAGGTGGACGACTGATCCTTTCAGATCGCCTTGGACCTTCCAGAATTGTAATAAGAATTGGTTCTTACTCTACGACCATCTCTTGCTCCCTTTCTAGTGTGTTTAGACGGATCTGTACCATCCTGAATTTATTTGCGATGCACAGTCCTCCCAATGACGTCTTTGGAAACAAAACTTCTTTTCCATAAAGACCCCACCCCAAGTGACGAACACCATGTTCTCACTGGGTTTGTAGAAGTGGTATCCCCTTGTTTCTTTGGGATACCCCACGAAGGTACTTATCTCATATCTTTGTTCGAGCTTAGTCGAAACCAAATGTTTCACATAATCCTCGCAACCACAAATATTTAGGAAGGACAAAGTGGGCATCCTCCCATGGCATTTCTAAATTGGTGTCCCTTCCACAACCTTCATCGGAGCCCAATTCACTATGAATGCGGTCGTCTCTAGAGCATAACCCCAGAAAGAGATTGGGAGATCAGTCCAACTGATCATGGATCGGACCGTATCCAATAAAGTCTGATTTCTTCGCTTGGACACAACATTCAACTGCGGTGTTCCGGAAGGAGTCCATTCTAAAAAGATCCCGCTATCCACCAGATGATCTAAAACCTCCGTGGTTAAGTATTTTCCACCTCGATCCAATCGAAATGTCTTAATACTTTTCCCGAGCGGGTTTTCTACTTCAGTCTTGAACTCTTTGAATTTATCAAAAGGCTTCAGACTTATGTCTTATTGAACAGACATAACCATATCTACTATAATCGTTAGTAAATGTGATGAAGTAGCTAAAACCCCTCTTGGCTAGCGAATCTATTGGTCCACACACATCCGAGTGTATCAGCCCTAATAATTCACCCACCCTTTCACCGCGACCGATAAAGGGCGCTTTAGTCATTTTTCCCATCAAACAAGCCTTGCACCTATCGATCGAATGAAATTCGAATGGACCTGAAAGCCCGCGCTTCTGAACTGCTGATAAGCGCTTCTTGTTTATGCGGCCCAAATGACAGTGCCATAACAGAGTTAGGTTTAAATCATACTATTTAGACCTCTTCGTATTAACCTAATATATAGAACTTGAGGCATTGTTACCCATATCTAATATGTACAATCCTCCAACCAAGTTAGTAGTAGCATAAAACATATCATTGCATAAAACATTGAAAACTCCATTTCCAATATTAACATTATATCCTTCCTTGTCAAACACAGATGCAGATATAATATTCCTACTAAAAGTAGGTATGCAATATACATTATACAATACTAAGACAAGGCCACTTGGAAAAGAAAGACTCATGGATCCTACAGCAGTTGCCACAACTTTGAGGTCCACTTCGTGCTTTCCAAACCTCTCCAACTTTCAGCCACTATATGTTAGTGGATGTGTGAGATTCAGTCCTAGTATCTAATACTCATGAATCTTTGGAAGTAGAGAGATGTAGCTCTATATAGTTAATACCGGATGATGGCACGGTCCCATCGCCCTTCCTTAGATCATCCGGGTTTCCTGATAAAGGCGCAGTCCTACTGTCCTTCTTCAGATCATCCAGGCTATCTAATGAAGACGCAGTCCCACTACCCTTCTTCAGATCAGTCGTGAACTTCGTATAATTCCGATTCCAATGACCAGGCTGTTGGCAGTAGGAGCAGACATTCTCAGGTGTCTCATCTTTCCCTCTAAGTACGCATGGGCCCCGCCCTTACCACTTCCAATTCCCTTGTTGACCATCAGAATACCCTTGGGTCCCAAATCCCTGATATTCTTCTCAGCAGTTAATGACACTTCATGTAACTCTGATATGGTCTTAGACACAACCTTGTCATGAACATATTCTTTGCGATCAGACTTGAGGATTATCCTCAAAATTCTGTACCAGTCCAAATAGTTTATCCCATTTAGTTTGACCCTATTAAGAATGTTTTTAATGACAAACTATTAATGTTCGCTGAATTTGCAATTTGATCTACAACAGATAAAATTCAATCAGTAAACTGAACAAATTTTATGAAGATCAAGCTTAAACACCAACAATCGATTCTATACCTTTAGAATCAAAAACCAAGATCCTTGATTCACTCGATCAAGCTGAACGAAGGCTCACCACTCAATCGAGCTATGTAGGTAGGACCCCGTCTAATCACATCCAATGTGACTCTTGGCTAGGGTATGTACTTAAGTACACGGCTTACCGTTTCTGATACCCTAGCTCAAACCTAGCTGAGAATCATAGTCGGATCCACCAATTTTCAACTATGACCCGCCACTATGTAGGTGCTCCGCTAAGGAGCACGACACCCACATATGTCGTCCAAACGTACTACCCCGCTTTCCCATGGATGCTCCGCTGAGGCGCACGATACCCATAGGACGAGGAGGTAGTAAGTTGTTGATAATTGGGAGGTATCGGACATGACCCGTTTTTAGTTGTCCGGTTGTGTTTAAAACTTTTGGCACATCCTAGATGCGATTAGCACATCAACTACATTCCAAATGTAATGATACCTCCAATTACATCCAATGTAATTCTTCCTTCGAACCCGTCAACTACATCTAATGTAATGACGGTTCTAAGGGCTCACAAACAAGGATTAAAATTCCAATTTTATCTTTGCATGTGAGGTGATATGCTTGGTAAATAAAGTTAAGCATGCAATTCTAATCCAACACATAGAATTAATCATGCATAAATTAAACCAAGCATAAAGCGATAAATGTGCACATAAAAGCCCCCTAAACTAACTCCCACTAGCTTCTTGAGCTCCATCGACTCCAAGCCGATGCCAACACCCGAAAAGCCACCAAATGACATTTTCTCCCTTTCTTCGTCTTGAGCAAAACATTACAATTTAATACACCAAATGACCCCGTCTAATCACATCCAATGTGAATCTTGGCTAGTTTATGTACTTAAGTACACGGCTTACCGTTTCTGATACCCTAGCTCAAACCTAGCTGAGAATCGTAGTCGGGTCCACCAATTTTCAAGTATGACCCGCCACTATGTAGGTGCTCCACTAAGGAGCACGACACCCACATATGTCGTCCAAACCTACTACCCCGCTTTCCCATGGATGCTCCGCTGAGGCGCACGATACCCATAGGACGAGGAGGTAGGAAGTTGTTGATAATTGGGAGGTATCGGACATGACCCATTTTTAGTTGTCCGGTTGTGTTTAAAACTTTTGGCACATCCTAGATGCGATTAGCACATCAACTACATTCCAAATGTAATGATACCTCCAATTACATCCAATGTAATTCTTCCTTCGAACCCGTCAACTACATCTAATGTAATGACGATTCTAAGGGCTCACAAACAAGGATTAAAATTCCAATTTTATCTTTGCATGTGAGGTGATATGCTTGGTAAATAAAGTTAAGCATGCAATTCTAATCCAACACATAGAATTAATCATGCATCAATTAAACCAAGCATAAAGCGATAAATGTGCACATAATAGCCCCCTAAACTAACTCCCACTAGCTTCTTGAGCTCCATCGACTCCAAGCCGATGCCAACACCCGAAAAGCCACCAAATGACATTTTCGCCCTTTCTTCGTCTTGAGCAAAATATTACAATTTAATACACGACTCGCAGGTCGGGAATGAATAAATATTACAAAACAGTGATTCGACGACCACACCTTGAAAGAATAATTACACGCTAACTTTAACGGCTCGTAGGCCGTGAAAAGCGATAAACAATTAAATCGAGCTCAGGGCTATTATGTACACCATGCCAACATCACATCACATATCGTGTTATCAAACAAGCATGTTATCAAACATCATGTGATTTTCCGGTTTTAATTAATAGCCAAGTTTCGAAATTTTTGGGCCCTGTCGCTACGAAAAAACAGGACGCGCAACCCCAGGATGGAGACCAAATTAGGGAGTTCGGTTATCAGGGTAGTCCGTGGAGGGAAGCCTTAGAAAAACCGATCTCTAAAGTTGAGCCAAAGAAACGCGGACGTCCAAAGAAAGGTCAGCCGAAGGTGATCGCCCAGCCAGTGGTCGTGTATCAGACAAGAGTCAGGGCTGCCGATAAATTTGGACGTTTCATTGTGAACGTTTCTAAAAAAGATAGCTCGGGTAATTGGAACCATAGCTCCAAGGTTTGTAGAAAGGCAGTCGACCTTTATTCTTTGAGGCTGGCTCAGTACAAGCAGGGCTCTGAGGATGGGAACGAGGAGCACTTGGACTCGAGTGTAGAACAAGCTTTAACACCCGTTCCTGTTGCTAATCGGTTTTCTTGTTTTGAATCCGATTAGTTATGAGGCAAGGTGTTTTCTGTTCTGTTTTTTGTTTTTGTTTCCCGGTTTGTTTGTTGCTTTTTGTAGCTGTTCTGGTTTGACGAAAGGTCCTTACGGATCTGCTCTTGGTATGTGTCTACTCTTTATAGACCATATCCTTAATAAACTTTCGCTTATCAAAAAAACAAAGTTTCGAAATTTTTTGATGCTCGGTTTATCGAAACCGTTCAAAAATGAAACTTTTGAACATTTGATCTTCGAGTTCGTCAGGACGGTTCCAAACTCGTCATAACTAAAAATGCGGTTTAGCCTTGGCATATCAACCATCCAATGGTCATGCTTGGCCTATCTCCGTCCAACGGAGCCCCATTCGGTCCCGATTTCGGCTCCCCGAGAGTCCCGCTCCCGAGACCCGAAAAATCAAAAAAAAATTCAAAATTTCCAGATTTGAAAAACTTTTCAAAAAATCATTTTTCATGCATTAAATCCATAAACAAGAATTTAAAACATGTTACAAACAATTTAACAAATTAACATGTCAAAACCGAAACTTTCAACACCGTCTTGTGAATCCTGAAGGTAGCACGGCTCTGACACCACTATTGGGTCTCTTGGTAGGGTTGGAGATGAACCAACTCGCAGCGTAAAATCAATGAAAACCAAGAGACGATTAAAACCATGAAACAACTAACAAAGAATTGATTCACAAAAGAAAAATTCAGCACTATTTCTAACCAAAACAAGAACACCGGTTAACGAATGATTGGCTTGAGTCTCCAAGACGACTACGTATCCACATGGGAATCAAAGCCACGTAGTTCTTCTCTTTGAGGACTCAAGAACACAGAGATGGAGGTGGGAGCTTGCCAAACCCGAAATTGTAGGGAGAGAGGGAGAGAAGTTGTGTTTTCTATTCTTGTCTAGTGCTTGTTATGTTGAAAAAAGATGACTTAAACATAACAAACCTCATACTTGTCCAACTAAAGGCATGGGTCAAGCATGGTGAGAGTAAGGTGTAAATAGGATAAAGTATGGCTAGATAAGATGGGGTTAGGTGGTGAATCACCAACACCTTAATCCTTGTCATGCTTACTTAGTACTAATTAATCAAGACTTGACTAATTAGTTACATGGGCCTTGGTTGCATGGGCCTTTCATGGGCCTGTTGTAACATGGCCCGTGGCCATTTCCAACGAGGTGCCGTGATTCGCTCATCGCCTCCAACATTATCTGATGCGATCAATCCCAAGACTCCAAGTCTTGTCTCGATCCGTAAAGTCCTATTCACTTATGAGAACATGACCCAAAACCCAGTTTTGGTCATTTCCAGAGACAACTCCCTTTTGGTCATTCTCAATAAATGTGTCAATGAGTTTCACCCTCCGGTGTGACCCTTAGGCTTATGCATGT
This sequence comes from Erodium maritimum, assembly GCA_963921825.1. NCBI lineage: Eukaryota > Viridiplantae > Streptophyta > Magnoliopsida > Geraniales > Geraniaceae > Erodium > Erodium maritimum. Next base: position 27,012,767 of record OY997592.1, read on the forward strand.
CAATAGATCAACGTAAAATCTCATTTTACTTGATCCTATTTAAGTGGCAACTAACAAGACTTTAGTATTGCCTGACACTGCATAACGAATAGACCCTGTCGAATCTAACCTTTCCGTCGTCTATGTCACTATCCTTTTAGCTCTGATATCCTGATTGAGATGAGGAATAGAGCCGTCATCCTTATTATTCTCAATCACTGTTCCTTGATATGTGAGATGACTGAATATATGATACTCAGTATCATGTGCATGGCCATGCTATTCTTTCAGTCACCCTCTATCAAGCGGCCGAGAACCGATATCTTTCCCATACCTCAGTATGAGGGATAAATCCCTTATCCGTCTTTTGTGTCACTCATGTAGCCCGTCCCCAAGCCAATTCTGGCCGTTATGGAAGCCCTGTTACGGACAATGTTAGGCTCAGGTCAAACTCAGTTGTTGACTACATAGCAATCACAAAGACTCCTTAGTCTAAGGATACATGACAACCTATGACACTGAATATGTTCATGACTTAATCTATGGCACATATTCAAGGCGGGTCGTCCAATATCATGTCCCACATGATATCTATGATCAGACTCCGGAATCCCATTCCAATGACTAATAGAACGTAAGCCATAAAGAGCCATCTTTCATACTACTCGCTTTTAATGAAGCTTTGTTGACTAGGGACCCATCGAGTGTGATATATCTCGATCTATGGTTCTATTCGCATTGCGGGCATAGATCAGATCACACATCGATATATTACTCCAACACATAAGTAATATAAAGCCGCTTTAATTTTATTGCTAACGATGATTTACATTTGGACATTTAGGATTGAACTACGGGCACTAAGACTAACAACACTCACCGGACCCAACCCGTCCAGTACAAGACACAATCACACCCTATCCAACAGCCGCCTCCCCCGCTTCCTAGGCCGGATGCACCACCCAGGACGGCGCTGCCAATCAGAAAATGAAACTGAGGCTCTCAAAGACCCTGCTCGCCATAGCACACAAAAAGAGTGATTCTGAATCTTCCCAAACACTACGAGACTACAATCCATCACCGCATTAAAGACCATACCATTACAAAGAAGCCAAATATGCCAAACAACATAACAAACTCTAACCCACGACTTCCACAATGATTTTATCCTAGACTTTTCAAAGAACACGACGCCTCCCCAAAGGTTCTAGGCATGACCCACATCACACCCCACCATGCATTTACAAGGCTCCAAATCCACCAAGACACCAAACAATGTAATAGTAAATGATCAGTGGTCTCCATACCTATTTTGCAAAGAGAGCAAAACATCTAACTGATGGTCAACGGAAGACCCCTAGCTTCCAGGAACACCGCAGTAGGGAGTGCTTGCTGAGCCGCCAACCATAACAAGACACAATGCTTGGGCGGGATGCCATTGACCCACAACAATGAGGTCCATGGCTTTGGGACATAATTCTCCTCGCCCATGAGGAGAGAATATGCAGCAGCCACCGAGAAATCCAATCTATTCTTCTTTCAAAAAAACCAATCATCCAAATCCGAACAAACCACATGCTGGGAAATAGTCTCCTCAAAAGCCTCAATCTCGGCCCTATCCCAGTCCCAAGCCGTCCACCTTGGCCTCACCGACCACCCCGATCCATTCTAAAAATCAGCAACCTTTCCCTACCTATTCACAATCAAAGAAAAGGTTGCAGGAAATCATACTCGCAAAGAAGCCTCCCCTAACCACACATCTTCCCAAAAGGAGATACGATCGCCCTTCCCCAAGTTCCACCTGACACCTTGATTACCAAACAAAACTGCAAAAAACTGGGTTAGCTGCAAGGCTAAGAATATGCTTGAATAAAAAGCAATTCCCATCCTTATCCAACCTACACATGTCTCAATTCTCACTGGACCATCTCATTCGAATACAAATCAAATCTTTCCAAAGGGACGTAGTAGATGTGGCAAAGAGCCACCACCATTTAGCTAGTAGCGCCGCATTCATTTCTTCCAACCTTGTCAAACCAAGACCCCAATTTCTTTGGGGTACACACAATGGACCACTTGACTTTGTTCAAAACCTTCCCGTCACCTCTATTACGCCACAAAAACCTCATTTGAATAGCCTCTAATGCCTTAATAACACCTTTTTGCGCCTTTAATGATGACATGTAAAACAAAGGAAAACCTAAAAGAGTAGATTGAATAAGAGTGATTCTTCCTGCCATAGTGAGATATTGGCGTGCCATAAAGCAAAGTTGATTTATATTTGCTCATAACCGGATCCCATGTGGATAATCTCGTCTACGAACCCTTGAGAGAGAATCCCAAATAAGTCATCGGCAGCTCAATGACCCCACACCCTAATGCTAGTTCCACATCAACATCTGAAAAAGACTCCACATTCAACAACACGGCTTTAGATTTATTAAAATTCACCTTAAGACCCGAGGTAGATTGAAACTCCAAAGATATCCTTTTCACATTAGACAAATCATCCAAAGAACCACGTAAGAAAAGCAAAATATCATCAGCAAACTGCAAATGAGAAATAGAGAAACCTGAATGACGAATACCAATGCTCTGAAACAGACCAGCCGATTTTCCTACTTCAAGAAACAAATGGAGACCCTCTACTGCAATAAGAAACAGGAAAGGGGACATGGGACACCCCTGGCGTAACCTATTAAGCATAGCAAAGTCTCTACTCGGTACACCATTAACCAGAACCGATAAATAAGCATGAAAAAAACTTCTTATCCATCTCCTCCACCGATCACCAAAATTCATTTGGATAAACACCTCATCCAAATAATCCAAAAGCACCATATCATAAGCTTTTTCTAAATAAAACTTTAACAAAATAGACTCAACCCTAGCCCAGTTAACAATATGAAGAACCTCAGAAGTAATTAACACACCATCAACTAATTGTCTACCAGCAATAAAACCGCTCTGATTGTCACTAATAAGATCACAGATAACCCCTTTAAGACGATTGGCAAAGACATTTTCCAAAATCTTGTAAGGGCTAGAAATAAGGATGATCGGCCTATAGTCATTCAAACATTGAGCCTGAGCATGCTTTGGGATTAAAGTGATAAAGGTAGAGTTAATGCCCTTTCCCAACAAACAAGAATCATAAAACTCATGAAAAAACCTCAAAACATCCTGCTTAACAATCTCCCACGCAACCGAAAAGAACTTAAAAGTAAAGCCATCAAGACCGAGAGATTTCTCTCCCCCACCCCCCCCCCCCAGAAGCATCAATAATCGATTCAATTTCAGCTCAGGAAAAAGGTTTCTCAAGATCTAACCTCTGAGTTGTGGAAAGCGTTTTAAATGGAAAAAGAGAAATGTGTACACGACCTCCCAACACCCTTTGGAATCTTTTCTCAAAATGAGTTGTTGCCTCTTCCTTGATCTCGATCGGATCAGAAGTAATACCCCGACTCGATCGTAAAAAAGAAAGACTGTTGCACAATTCTCAATGTCATGCCCCAATTTCAGTAAAACCAAACTAGGGACGCGAACATTTAAAATAATAAAACCGTTTGAAACCAGTTTTGAATAAACACTTTAAAATCACCATTTGTTCAACAAAATAATATTTACAACTCAAAATCAGTCCCAACAAGTGGACAAAACAAGGTATCTGTCACTAGACTCAAAAGTAAAACCCATAATCCCGCTCCTAGCTCTTCAAGCTTCAGAAGCTCACCTAGTCCAACCTGCGACCGGTACCTGTACGAAAAGAAGCTAGGGGTGAGCGTTCGCTCACCACCACGGATAACAGACTGACTACGGCATAATTAGCAGGCAATGCCGGTAACACCAACAATAAACTCAACACCGAGGAACACTATCCCCAACCCAAGTACTCCGAATGAACGCACGCCCACTGTTACCTTCCTTGACCAACTCAACACTCTGACACGTAAAGTAGACCCGACACAACGATCACGACTCCTTCCAAGGACTCAAAAGACCACCACGCAAACCCAAGATCACAGAGGATCGCACACCAAACAAGATCACAACGGATCGCATACCAGCTGCCATCTGCTCAGTGCCAAGAACGCTCGCAACCTCCCGAGACTCTAACTTGGTCAGGCCAGCCAAAGAACGCTCGCAACCTCCCGAGACTCTAACTCGGTCAGGCCAGCCGAAGAACGCTCGCAACCTCCCGAGACTCTAACTCGGTCAGGCCAGCCAAAGAATGCTCGCAACTTACCGAGACTCTAACTCGTAAGCCAGCCAAAGAATGCTCAAAAACCCAAACCACACACGCACGGCCAGGACCCCTTTATTGACGGGCGGGCCCCCTACCCCGTCTGAACATGCAGACGCGTGTGCTCGTGGACCTCCGTTTCATGAAGCGGGCCCTAACCTCAAGTAAACACAATCACAATCACAATCACAATCACAAGAAAGTTCAACAACCAGTAACAACGCAGGTTCAACATTCACAGGCACTCATGGCCACCCAAGACACCAACAGTAAAACACGGACTCAACAGCCCCACAGGCACTCACGGCCTCCCAAGATACACCAACAGTAAAACACGGACTCAACAGCCCCACAAGCACTCACGGCCTCCCAAGATACACCAACAGTAACTCACGGGCTCAACAACCCCACGGGCACTCACGGCCACTAGAACCACCAACAGTAATTTACGGGCTCAACAACCCCACATGCACTCACGGCCTCTCAAAACTACCAACAGTCACTCACGGGCTCAACAACCCTACAGGCACTCACGGCCACTCAAGCACACCGCTAATAAAGACACGGGTTCAACAACCCGACAGGCACTCATGGCCACCCAAAACACCAAAGGTAAAGACACGAGTTCAACAACCCCACGGGCACTCATGGCCACCCAAAACACCAAAGGTAAAGACACGGGTTCAACAACCCCACGCGCACTCATGGCCACCCAACAGTCACTCACGGGCTCAACAACCCTACAGGCACTCATGGCCACTCAAACACACCGCCAATAAAGACACGGGTTCAACAACCCCACGGGCACTCATGGCCACCCAAAACACCAAAGGTAAGGACACGGGTTCAACAACCCCACGGGCACTCATGGCCACCCAAAACTCAACAATAAAACACGGGCCCTCAAGGCCACCAAAGACACAAAATACACAATCAACCTCCGGCATAACCAATGCCTCCAACAGTCATAATATCAACAGTTTCACAATCAACCTCCGGGCATGGTCATATGCCTCCAGTACTCCTAATCTCGATAAGTTCGCAATCAACCTCTAGGCATGGTCATATGACTCCAGTAATTCTAATAACGCTAAGTTCTCTGCTCCTACGACACTACTAAGTGTCACATGCATTTCCAATAATCGGTACGTTCCCGTATCATGCCTTTCTAATATTCAATAACCTACTCAACCCACGACACCCCGGTGTCACATGCAATTCTACTGTTAACTTTCCCTAGTCAGGGCCGAGATCCGGCTACTTTTCCCTACCTCGTATAAGCCCTCCAAAAGCCAACCAACGAGCTCCGGTGTGACCTCAGTCACTCACCCAGCTTTCCCTTGCCTCGGTCCGCGGCACGATCTAAAAGAACACAATTTTAAGGCACTTAACAACTCGTAGGAATAAAATGAAATTCGATAAACTTGACGCCCAAATGTAACCCCGACAATGTCGATCACTCCTAAACTCCCCAATTACTCGACATTGTCGATATTGGACCCGGAAAGGCCCGATTCGCCCGACATGGCGAATCTGCCCGGGTTTTGGAAACGCCCTTCCGGGGCTCCGAAAATTCCCGTTTTCGTTTCTACGGTCTTAGAATAATTCAAGGGTTCCTAGGCACTCGACGGAATCGAATTCCGACTTCCGAGTCATTTAATTAGCGTTTAAAGTTTCTAAACCCGTCAATTACAACTTTCACAATTTAATTCCCAAATTCGATCCAGTTGTAGATTAATGACCCGGGGAACGTTCTAAACCACCCGAACACGAAAACCCAATATCCGGGCATGTGGGCCCCACACGGCCATAATGGGAAAAATTCCCTTTTCGCCCCAAAACGTTCCTAACGAACTCCAAACCTCAACCATTCATCTTTAAACCAATCTTAAACAAAACCCAACCTTAATCAACCCATTTAAACTCAAACCCTAAAATTCAAACGTTCCAAAACGAAAATCGGTTAGATGCTCACCGTAGAGAATGTCGATGTGAGCTTGAATCTTCTATCGTTGAGACGATCCAACGGTTTGATCGACGGGAATCACCAAAACTTTCAACTTGTTCTTCTCTTTTCTCTCCTTCTAACTCACTTTCTCTCTCTAAAAACCTCTCATTTTTCACAAAGTGGCCGAACACACCTCTATCTCTCATCTTTGTATTTTTTTCAAAACTAACACAGCAAAAAGACCAAAATAACCCTCCTTTTCATTTTGACTTTTCTTTAAAGTCAAGGGTAAAGTTGTCCTCCCTTTTTCCTTCCACCACATTTGTGACATGTGTCATGTGGGTCCCATGCCTTTTTGGAGGAGATATTTTCAGTCAGATTCGCGAAATTCGGTCGTCTCGGGCCCCGAACGGGCACTTTTTCCAAGAAATTACGAAACTTCACGGGCTACAAGGAAACGGCTCAACTAAGACCGCTGCGATGACGGCTAAGCTTTTTGGATCCAAAACGGTCCTCGAATGGACAAAATGTCGCTCGGTTGACTTTTCCAGCGAAAAGTCAACTTTTCCCAAATTGATCAGAAAGTTGCCCTGAGTCCCCCGGAACTCACTTTGGTCGATAACGGGGTCAACTTAAGTCCGGTATGACCCTCGAGGTCAAATTTAGGCTCGATCAAGTGTCTGCTGAATTTTTTTAAATTTTCCTGTTTTTCGCAGACTTGACTGGCGTTGACCGGGAGTGGTTATTACACTCAAAATTTTGCAATCTTGTGGAAATAACGCGTACACCTATCCCCAGTCCGAAACCAGTACAACCTGGATTTTTTCCTCCATATCTTTGCTACGATCTTCTGTTGAAGAATGAGTAAGGCATGTAACCAAGACCGGTGGGATATTTCCGATTCCGACAGCTCCCTTTTTTTCCTACAACAAATCAACCGAATTAGTCTCATTAACCAACAGACGAACCTTCTCTTCTGCATTTCCAAACACCTCAGTGTTCCAAGATTGCAAATCATGACGTAGTGCCTTCAACTTTCTCCACAAAGAATAACTAGCAGAAGTACACGAAGGATACGACTCCCATAACCTGCGCACCGTAGGCAAAAAATCAACATGCTCTATCCAAGGATTCAAAAAATTTAATGGCCTTGGATCCCAATTCACTTCCTCAACAAACACTGATAGAGGACGGTGGTCAGATAAAAGCCTGGAGTTACTAGTCTGGATCAGAGGCCCAAAGTTACTGATAAAAGAATCAGTGATCATACAACGATCGATACGAGAAGCTTTGGAACCACAATACCAAGTAAATAATGATCCAGATTAAGGCATATCAATCAAGCCCAAGTTCGAAATAAAAGAATGGAAATACCGAATGTCCGATATGTTAAAAACAGAGTTGCGATGTTCAGAAGGTGAGAGAACAATATTAAAGTCGTCGGCCCACATGGTAGAATCGGACAATCAAGGAGCAATAAGAGCCAGACTATCCCAAAGTGATCGCCTCCTCGCAACAGACCCGGGCGCATATACGTTATAAAAATCTCCACATCACTTACAGAAAAGGATATATCCTGCCACAAGGTCAAAACGCCACCCGCACTTCCAATCGCATGGATCAAGTGATAACTCCACCCTCCATGCAAGCCAATTGAACGTAAAAAAATCATAGTCAATTGAGGCGACTTTCACCTCCTGTAACATAATAAACAACGGTTTAGTTTTCATGATAACATCTCTAGAAAAGCGTTGCTTCTGAGAGGAATTCAGTCCTCTCACGTTCCATGAGAGGACTCGCATGATTCAATGTTGAAGTTCAGCAACTCCTCTTTCCGAGCTACCACTGTCACTTAAATACTCGACCCATTCCTCCCCTTCCAAGGTAAGTAAATGATCGTCGAATATACGCTTCTGAGGAACCTCAATATCCAAATTTTCCAGCTGATCAATCACTTCCTTATTCTTGTTAATGGCTTTCGAACTACGGTGCTTCACATAATTATACTTCTCAACCGGTTTCGCAATGGGTTTTGCGACCGGTTTTGCTAGAGCTTGAAAATGGGAGGGGGCTGTCGCTCTTCCACGTTCTCCGTCTAAGGACCGGGTCTGAAATCGCGTTTGAATTGTCCGAGTGACCGTCCAAAGAGGTGGTGTAGTTGACTCAATCGAAGACTCAACGATCTTATTATTTGATAAAGAAGTATTTGAAATGAGGTCCAACTCTTTGTCTGGAATAAAACTTGCCTTGACTATTTAAAATACCAGCATTTGAGTTTGCGTCCAACTCATTTTCCTGATCAGAAGCCAATTCAAAAACAGGCATGTCCGTAACTTGGGCTTTATTAGATTTAATTCCCTCAACAACCTGTATCACCATATCTGCAGTTGAAAATTTCTCTGGAATTGAAACATGCTCAGAGGCGACAAACAAGGGATTGACTGCATACGTTGAACAACCAACGTCCGGGGCCGACGATGTGCTCGGAGAAATATCCGCAACAGAGCCACGATCAGAGAACTCCAAAAAACTACACAAATTCTCATCCGAAATATGGCTCAAAGTAACATCAAAATGCCCAAGTCCCAGTACTAACCACCAAATCATCTTTAATCGGCTTTAAAAAACAGACCAACACCCAAACATCACCAAAAAGTTCATTTGCAGGGTGATGCAAAATCGGTAGACCAATGTCGTGACATGCAAGCTTCACAACTACATATTGATCTGCAAAAAAGGGCATTCCTGACACTTTGATCCACTCCCAATGACCTATGTGCAATATCAAAGAAGCATCTAAATTAACAATATGAAACCAAGAAGTAACCCATTTCCAGTTTGTTTCTCTAAGCATAGAAGAGAACACTAAATCAGAACAAGTGATAGAGAAAACTTTGCCTGAAATCTTCTGAACCTCCAAACCTTTCGCACCATGTGAATCCATCTAAGATAGAACATTAGATAACAAGAGATCCTTCCTCAATACCCCGATAATCCCAGATTCGAGGAGCTACAGTTTAGCCACATCACATATAGTAGATCGACTTTCAACAACATCTGCAGAAAAGGCTGGAAAATCTTTGGCTTTCCAGACCATCTTCTTCTTCGGAAACACTTTGGAATTTGACTCAGACCAATCCAAAGCTAAAATAAAAATGAATCCCTTAACTTTGCAACCATTTTGACTCAAAATTAGTTTTTCAGCATCAAACATAGAACGAACAAACAGGAAACCAAAGAACTTCTCTCTTAGATTCAGATGTTTAATAGGTTGTGCTTTGATGATTGGAACCACACTTCCAAAGTACGAGCACATCCAGTCAGCTGAAGTATCGTACGGAAAATTAGAGACAAAAATTGTTATCCAAGTCGAAACAGTCGCAGCCGGGAGCTCTGACGCCGAATGATGAGCTGTAGATTCACTCAAGATAATTTTTTTCCTGTACCAATCGAGGAGCATTTTCCAGCGATGATGGACCACCAGTCAGTGAAGAAGAGCCCCGAATCATTACCATTCTCCAAACGGTCCGTCGACAGGGATCACACAGTAGAGGAAAAGGGTGGTGAGGGACGTCGGAACTCTCGCCCCAAACAATACTACTTTGGTCAACAACACGATTATTAGTCTTGTGGGGAACAAGCCTTTGATCTTGAATGAGGATTCATCTTGAATGTGGTGTAGTAGCAAGCTGCCTTACACAATGTTTTGTCTTGTGGTGTAGTAGCAAGCTGCCTTACACAATGTTTTGTCTTATTGACAGACACCTTTCTTTATAACAGAATGAAAACAATAATAAAAAAAAACCAAGCACACAAAGTCACACAAGTTGGTTATTGATGAGGACATCGAGACTAGTCTATCAGTACCCGAGGAAGAAGCTAACAGTACTACCATCATGAGACCAGAGGAAGAATCTACAAGCAACATTCCTATCATGAGACTAGCACCAAGGACAAGGTCCAAAACTAGAGCCTTGCGAGAAGAATTCAACAACCAAGTGGAGAGGTTAATTACACTCATAAAGCATAGGGAACTCCAAGAAGACGTGATCAGCAAGGCAAATCGAGAAGCCATTCAAGATCAATTCAAGACTTCAAAAAATTTGTTCTTGCCTCTTCTTCAAGGAATTAATGAATTCACTTTGTTTATCATTTCCAAAGTAAATTCAGCCACTTAATTCACTTAAAGGGAAATGAATAGTCAGCCAAGGTATGCATTTGAATTTAGGGAGAACGTTGGATCCTAACTTAGTGAGGAATGTGTTTTGCAATTCCTAACTATGTGCACCTTTTTGTCACATGTCGTGAACAAAACTTGTTTTTTTTACAAAACATGTAAAATGACACCAAAAAAGTGGTATAACATTCACATTCGATGGTTTTTCCTCTTACTTATTGTATAATTTGCATTTGTTAGTTCACTACAAGAGGTGGGTGGTATAAAATTACAAAAAAAAAAACACTTTTTTGTGTCATTTTACATGTTTTGTTAAAAAAACACCTTTTGTTCAGGACATGTGACAAAAAGGTGTGCGTAGTTAGGACATCAAAACGACCTTTCTGACAAAGTTAAGATTCGGGGTTAAGCTATTAATGAGTTATTTTTGTTGTTTTACATATTTTCAACCTTTGGTTTGTCAAAAGTCATTTAATCATTAATTAGAGTCAAATATATTAAATTTTCGACCCTGGAAAGTCACAAGCTGTTCGACTATTTAATAAAGTTCCTTCTCAACATATATTATGCATGTTTTATGAAATAAAAATTCGAGTTTTCTTCTAGGAAGCATCCTAAGCAATTCAACCTTTTTGTATGTGAAGCCTTGAAGTTTTTTTTTTTTGACTTATCACAGACTTTCCATCATCTGTGTGGTGTCATTCAATCCACCATCTATCTTCCTAGTTACTTAAATTCTTCAAAGAGTGTTGTACGACTAGTTGAAGCAATTGTTGGGTCTCGAGGTAGGGTTGGAGATGAACCAACTCGCAGCGGAAAATCAAGGAAAACCAAGAGACGATTAAAACCATGAAACAACTAACAAAGAATGGATTCACAAGAGAAAAATTCAGCACTAGTTCTTACCAAAACAAGAACACCGGGTAACGAATGATTGGCTTGAGTCTCCAAGACGCCTACGTATCCACATGGGAATCAAAGCCACGTAGTTCTTCTCTTTGAGGACTCAAGAACACAAAATGGAGGTGGGAGCTTGCCAAACCCGAAATTGCAAGGGAAGGGAGAGAGAAGTTGTGTTTCCTATTCTTGTCTTGTGTTTGTTATGTTGAAAAAAGATGACTTAAACATAAAAAAACCCATACTTGTCCAACTAAAGGCATGGGACAAGTATGGTGTCAAGTAAGGTGTAAATAGGACAAAGTATGGCAAGACAAGATTGGGTTAGGTGGTGAATCACCAACACCTTAATCCTTGTCTTGCTTGCTTAGTACTAATTAATCAAGACTTGATTAATTAGTTCCATGGGCCTTGGTTGCATGGGCCTTTCATGGGCCTCTTGGAACATGGCCCGTGGCCATTTCCAACGAGGTCCCGTGATTCGCTCATCGCCTCCAAGCCTTCCATACCGAAATGTCCAACATTATCCGACGCGATCAATCCCAAGACTCCAAGCCTTGTCTCGATCAGTAAAGTCCTATTTACTTACGGGCACATGACCCAAAACCCAGTTTTGGTCATGTCCCGAGACAACTCCCTTTTGGCCATTCTCCATAAATGTGTCAATGAGTTTCATCCTCCGGTGTGACCCTTAGGTTTATGCATGTCAATAGATCAACGTAAAATCTCATTTTACTTGATCCTATTTAAGTGGCAACTAACGAGACTTTAGTATTGCCTGACACTGCATAACGAATTGACCCTGTCGATTCTAACCTTTCCGTCATCCCTGTCATTATCCTTTTATCTCTGATATCCTGATTGAGATAAGGCATAGAGTCGTCATCCTTATTATTCTCAATCACCGTTCCTTGATATGTGAGATGACTGAAGATATGATACCCAGTATCATGTGCATGGCCATGCTATTCTTCCAGTCACTCTCGATCAAGCGGCCGAGAACCGATATCTTTCCCATACCTTAGTATGAGGGATAAATCCCTTAGCCGTCTTTCGTGTCACTCATGTAGCCCGTCCCCAAGCCAATCCTGGCCGTTATGGAAGCCCTGTTACGGAAAACGTTAGGCTCAGGACAAACTCAGTTGTTGACTACATAACGATCACAAAGACTCCTTGGTCTAAGGATACATGACAAGCTACAACACTGAATATGTTCATGACTTAATCTATGGCACATATTCAGGGCGGATCATCCAATATCATGTCCCACATGATATCTATGATCAGACTCCGGAATCCCATTCCAATGACTAACAGAACGTAAGCCATAAAGAGCCATCTTTCATACTAGTCGCTCCTAGTGAAGCTTTGTTGACTAGGGACCCATCGAGTGTGATCTATCTCGATCTATGGTTCTATTCGCATGGTGGGCATAGATCAGAGCACACGTCGATATATTACTCCAACACATAAGTAATATAAAGCCGCTTTATTTTTATTGCTAACGATGATATGCACATTTGGACATTTAGGATTGAACTACGGGCACTAAGACTAACAATCTCCCACTTGCCCTAGTTCCAATCTAAACTCCAATATGTCCCCATCGACTTTACATGTCTAACATGTTCAGGCAGTGACACTGCCTTAGTCAAAGGGTTGGCTATGTTATCATCTGTTGCAATATCGGTTATCTTCACTTCACCTCAGTTCAGTATTTATCTGATGAGGTGGATATGCCGCAGTACATGTTTGGATTTGTTATACGATCTAGGTTTTTAGCTTGTGCAATGGCCCTTGTGTTGTCGCAAGATGGATTCACCGGGCCGGATGGGTTTTTAATTACACCCAGCCCTGCCATGAATTTCCAAATCCACATAGCCTCCTTAGCTGCCTCTACAGCATCCATGTACTTGGCCTCTGTCGTAGATTCGGCAATGATATCTTGCTTTACGCTCTCCCAGCTAAAGCTCTACCATTCAGCGTAAACACATATCCTGATTGACTTCTAAAGTCATCTGGATTTGTCTTGGAAAACTAGCGTCTACTCATCCTTCGACGACTAGTTCAACATCATCTTTCCCCCGGGTTAGAACGATGTCTACTGGTACAACATAAGGCTTACGAGACGTCTGGTCTCATACATGTCATGGCATATATGATCGATCCTACCCCCAGGCGCATAGGATTCTCATCATCCTTTTCAGCTCATCAGGTGTCTTAGGACACTAAGTCTTGCTGAGATGAATGCCATGACTAGTAGGTAAGAGTCCTTTCTTTGAATCGAGCATTAAGAACCTACTCAATGCCTTGTTCACATAGATTCCCTGACTTAAATCCAAGACCCTCTTGGTGCGATCTCTACATATCTGAATCCTAAAGATATAAGAAGCATCGCCTAAGTCCTTTATTGAAAAACACTTCCTCAACCAAGCTTTAGTCTCGTGCAAGGTTCTGATGTCGTTTTCAATGAGAACCAGAAAGGTAATCTTGCTCCCACTAGCCTTCTTATAAACGCAAGATTCATCCTCGTTCTTGATTAAGCCAAATCCAATTACAACTTCATCAAAACGAAGGATCCAACTCCGAGAAGTTCGTTTCAATCCATAAATGGATTTCAACGACTTATAAATCTTTCCCGTATTCTTCGGATCGTCAAAACCTTTGGGCCGAGACATACAAACGTACTCAGTCAAATTTCTATTTAGGAAAGCGGTTTTGACATCCACTTGCCATATCTCGTAATTATGATACGCAGTTATGTCAAGAAGAATTTGGATCGATTTTGACCATAGCCACTAGGGAGAAGGTTTCCTCATAGTCAATCCATTGGATCTGCCTATAACCTTTCGCCACCAGTTGAGCTTTGTAGGTCAGAGGGTTGTTGTCCATGTCCATCTTCACCTTGAAGATCCATTTGCATCCGATGGTCCTCACACCATTGATGGGATCAACCGGTTCCCAGACTCGGTTGTCCGACATGGATTGCATTTCCTCCCTCATGGCTCCCAGCCATAACTCGGAGTCGGGCCCATCCACGACTTCTTGAAAGGTGGCTGGATCATCGTGATCCACCATGACTTCATTGTCACCTCCGGATACCATATCTTGGAGGTGGAAGACTGACCCTTTCAAATCGCCTTGGACCTTTCGGAATTGTAACAGGAATTGGTTCTCACTCTACGACAATCTCTGGCTCCTTTCTACTGGGTTGTCAATTGGTTTAGACAGATCTGTACCATCCTGAATTTCTTCGAGATGCACAGTCCTCCCAATGACGTCTTTGGAAACAAAACTTCTTTTCCATAAAGACCCCACCCCAAGCGACGAACACCATGTTCTCACTGGGATTGTAGAAATAGTATCCCCTTGTTGCTTTGGGATACCACACGAAGGTGCATATCTCAGATCTTGGTTCGAGCTTAGTCGAAACCAAATGTTTCACATAAGCCTCGCAACCACAAATCTTTAGGAAGGACAAAGCGGGCATCATCCCGTACCATTTTTAAAATGGTGTCCCTTCCACACCATTCGTCGAAGCCCGATTCACTATGAATGCGGTCGTCTCTAGAGCAAAACCCCTAAAAGAGATTGGGAGATCAGTCCAACTAATCATGAAACAGACCATTGTCTAACAATGTCCGATTTCTCCGTTTGGCTACACCTTTCAACTACAGTGACCTAGGAGGAGTCCATTCCAAAAGGATCTCATTCTCTTTTAGATGATCTAATAACTCTGTGGTCAAGTATTTTCCACCTCGATCCAATCGAAGTGCCTTAATACCTTTGTCGAGCTGGTTTTCTACTATAGTCTTAAACTCTTTGAATTTATCAAAAGCTTCAGACTTATGTCTCACTGAATAGACATAACCATATTTACTGTAATCATCAGTAAATGTGATAAAGTAGCTAAAACCCCTCCTGACAAGTGAACTTATTGGTCTACACACATTCGAGTGTATCAGCCCCAATAATTCACCCACCCTTTCATCGCGATCGATAAAGGGCACTTTAGTCATTTTTCCTATCAAACAAACCTTGCACCTATCGATCGAATGGAATTCGAATGAGCCTGAAAGCCCGCACTTCTGAAGTGCTGCTAGGCGCTTCTTGTTTATGCGACCCAAATGACAGTACCATAACAGAGTTAGGTTTAAATTGTTGGATTTAGACCTCTTGGTATTAACGGAATATATAGAACTTGAGGCATTGTTACCCATATCTAATATGTACAATCCTCCAACCATGTCAGTACTGGTATAAAACATATCATTGCATAGAACATTGAAAACTCCATTTCCAATATTAACATTAGATCCTTCCTTGTCAAACACGGATACAGATATAATATTCCTACTAAAAGTAGGTATGCAATATACATTGTACAATACTAAGACAAGGGCTCTTGGCAAAGCAAGACTCATGGATCCTACAGCAGTTGCCACAACTCTGAGGTCCATTTCGTGCTTTCCAAATCTCTCCTACTTTCAGCCACCATATATTAGTGCATGTGTGAGATTCAGTCATGGTATCTAATACCCATGAATCTTTGGAAGTAGAGAGATGTAGCTCTATAGAGTTAATACCGAATGAAGGCACGGTCCCACCGCCCTTCCTTAGATCATCCAGGTTTCTTGATGAAGGCACAGTCCTACTGCCCTTCTTCAGATCATCCAGGCTATTTGATGAAGGCGCAGTCCCACTGCCCTTCTTCAGATCAGCCGTGAACTTCCTGTAATCCCGGTTCCAATGACCAGGCTGTTGGCAGTAGAAGCAGACATTCTCAGGTGTCTCATCTTTCCTGCCAAGTGCGCATGGGCCCAGCCCTTGCCACTTCCAATTCCCTTGTTGACCATCAGAATATCCTTGGATCCCAGATCCCTGAGATATTCTTCTCAGCAGTTAATGACACTTCATGTAACTCTGATATGGTCTTAGAGACAGCCTTGTCAAAGACATATTCTTTGCGTTCAGACTTGAGGACTATCCTCAAAATTCTGTACCAGTCCAAATAGTTTGTCCCATTTAGTTTGACCCTGTCAAGAATGGTTTTTAATGACAAACTATTAATGTTCGCTGAATTTGCCATTTGATCTACAACAGATAAAATTCAATCAGTAAACTGAATAAACTTTATGAAGATCAAGCTTAAACACCAAAAATCAATTCTAAACCTTTAGAATCTGAAACCAAGATCCTTGATTCACTCGATTAAGCTGAACTAATGCTCACCACTTAATCGAGCTATGTAGGTAGGACTCCATCCAATCACATCCAATGTGACTCTTGGCTAGGGTATGCACTTATGTACACGGCTTACCCTATCTGTTACCCTAGCTCAACCTCAGGCTGAGAATCGTAGTCGGGTCCACCAATTTTCAACTATGGCCCGTCACTATGTAGGTGCTCCGCTAATGCGCACGACACCCACATATGTCGTCCAAACCTACTACCCCGCTTTCCCATGGATGCTCCGCTAATGCGCACGACACCCATAGGACGGGGAGGTAGTAAGGTGTTGATAATTGGGAGGTATCGGACATGACCCGTTTTTACTTGTCCGGTTGTGTTTAAAACTTTGACACATCCTAGATGCGATGAGCACATCAACTACATTCCAAATGCAATGATGCCTCAAATTACATCCAATGTAATTCTTCCTTCGAATCCGTCAACTACATCCAATGTAATGACGATTCTAAGGGCTCACACACAAGGATTAAAATTCCAATTTTATCTTTGCATGTGAGGTGATATGCTCAGTAAATAAAGTTAAGCATGCAATTCTAAAACACATACAATTAATCATGCATAAACTAAACCAAGCATAAAGCGATAAATATGCACATAATAGCCCCCTAAACTAACTCCCACTAGCTTCTTGAGCTCCACCGACTCCAAGCCGATGCCAACACCTGAAAAGCCACCAAATGACTTTTTCGCCCTTTCTTCATCTTGAGTAAAATATTACAATTTAATACACGACTCGCAGGTCGGGAATAAATAAATATTACAAACAAGTGGTTCGACGACCACACCTTGAAAGAATAATTACACGCTAACACTAACGGCTCGCAGGCCGTGAAAAGCGATAAATAATTAAATCGAGCTCGGGGCTATTATGTACACCATGATAACATCACATCACACATCGTGTTATCAAACACGCATGTTATCAAACATCATGTGATTTCCGGTTTTAATTAATAGCCAAGTTTCGAAAATTTTTGATGCTCGGTTTATCGAAACCGTTCAAAAATGAAACTTTTGAACATTTGATCTTCGAGTTCGTCATGACGGTTCCAAACTCGTCATAACTAACAAAACGGTTTAGCCTTGGCATATCAACCATCCAATGGTCATGCTTGGCCTAGCTCCGTCCAACGGAGCCCCGTTCGGTCCCAGTTTCGGCTCCCCGAGAGTCCCGCTCACGAGACCCGAAAAATCAAAAAAAAAAATTTCAAAATTTCCAGATTTGAAATAATTTTCAAAAATTCATTTTACATGCATTAAATCCATGAACAAGAATTTAAAACATGTTAGCAAACAATTTAGCAAAACAACATGCCAAAAACGAAACTTTCAATCAAAACCGAAACTTTGAACACCGTCTTGTGAATCCCGAAGGTAGCACGGCTCTGATACCACTGTTGGGTCTCGAGGTAGGGTTGGAGATGAACCAACTCGCAGCGGAAAATCAAGGAAAACCAAGAGACGATTAAAACCATGAAACAACTAACAAAGAATGGATTCACAAGAGAAAAATTCAGCACTAGTTCTTACCAAAACAAGAACACCGGGTAACGAATGATTGGCTTGAGTCTCCAAGACGCCTACGTATCCACATGGGAATCAAAGCCACATAGTTCTTCTCTTTGAGGACTCAAGAACACAAAATGGAGGTGGGAGCTTGCCAAACCCGAAATTGCAAGGGAAGGGAGAGAGAAGTTGTGTTTCCTATTCTTGTCTTGTGTTTGTTATGTTGAAAAAAGATGACTTAAACATAAAAAAAACCCATACTTGTCCAACTAAAGGCATGGGACAAGTATGGTGTCAAGTAAGGTGTAAATAGGACAAAGTATGGCAAGACAAGATTGGGTTAGGTGGTGAATCACCAACACCTTAATCCTTGTCTTGCTTGCTTAGTACTAATTAATCAAGACTTGATTAATTAGTTCCATGGGCCTTGGTTGCATGGGCCTTTCATGGGCCTCTTGGAACATGGCCCGTGGCCATTTCCAACGAGGTCCCGTGATTCGCTCATCGCCTCCAAGCCTTCCATACCGAAATGTCCAACATTATCCGACGCGATCAATCCCAAGACTCCAAGCCTTGTCTCGATCAGTAAAGTCCTATTTACTTACGGGCACATGACCCAAAACCCAGTTTTGGTCATGTCCCGAGACAACTCCCTTTTGGCCATTCTCCATAAATGTGTCAATGAGTTTCATCCTCCGGTGTGACCCTTAGGTTTATGCATGTCAATAGATCAACGTAAAATCTCATTTTACTTGATCCTATTTAAGTGGCAACTAACGAGACTTTAGTATTGCCTGACACTGCATAACGAATTGACCCTGTCGATTCTAACCTTTCCGTCATCCCTGTCATTATCCTTTTATCTCTGATATCCTGATTGAGATAAGGCATAGAGTCGTCATCCTTATTATTCTCAATCACCGTTCCTTGATATGTGAGATGACTGAAGATATGATACCCAGTATCATGTGCATGGCCATGCTATTCTTCCAGTCACTCTCGATCAAGCGGCCGAGAACCGATATCTTTCCCATACCTTAGTATGAGGGATAAATCCCTTAGCCGTCTTTCGTGTCACTCATGTAGCCCGTCCCCAAGCCAATCCTGGCCGTTATGGAAGCCCTGTTACGGAAAACGTTAGGCTCAGGTCAAACTCAGTTGTTGACTACATAACGATCACAAAGACTCCTTGGTCTAAGGATACATGACAAGCTACAACACTGAATATGTTCATGACTTAATCTATGGCACATATTCAGGGCGGGTCATCCAATATCATGTCCCACATGATATCTATGATCAGACTCCGGAATCCCATTCCAATGACTAACAGAACGTAAGCCATAAAGAGCCATCTTTCATACTAGTCGCTCCTAGTGAAGCTTTGTTGACTAGGGACCCATCGAGTGTGATCTATCTCGATCTATGGTTCTATTCGCATGGTGGGCATAGATCAGAGCACACGTCGATATATTACTCCAACACATAAGTAATATAAAGCCGCTTTATTTTTATTGCTAACGATGATATGCACATTTGGACATTTAGGATTGAACTACGGGCACTAAGACAAACAGCAATCTCCATCATCGACTCCATCTTCATCCATCGGTTCTTTAGAGAGTGTTGTACGACCAACTAAGTTTCTTTATCCTAACATCACTATCCTATATATCCTATAAGCAAGGTTCTATCTCATTCAACCACCACGTTCATGCACCAGTTACCTACTTCAGTTAATCATCACCTATATCTTGGGGCAATCAGCTAGTGAAAAGGTTTCATTATACGTAATTAATCAACATACAAGTTTCAGATCCTCCCGAATAAACATATGATATTATTACAAGTGCAAACCTATCTCATAGTCTCCCCCTGAATTCGAGATCTCATCTCGATTCCACCCTTCGAGCCCTTTAGTATCGGTTTGGTCTTTATTCTTCAGAGGTTGTTCGTGAATCTTTAATCAGTAAACACAGCTTTATCTCTTATTCAATTACGAATAGTGTATGAACACAAAAACGTTCTTCTTTGTTTAACTCATTCTATCTCCCAGCATGCTAGTTCAACACACTTAGGAACCTTGAAATCAAAAACAAAGAACAACAACAAACAGATAGTGTTGACGACAACAAATATTCAGTTTCGGCGATTGTGTTTAGAAAACATATCAATGGATCCCAACCGAGCTATGAGACGTACATCATGTCTTATAGTCACATGAGTCGTCCTTCCTAGGATTTTCATAATTCTTAGAGTCAAAATCAAGCTTAATCTCTTTGTTTCCTTACACCCAAATCGTTCCTAAATAGATCAGATATCTATCGCAAAAGTATCTTCAAATTAGGAAACAAATCTTCAACACCGATCACGCGCAGGATGTCTGATCACATTTGATTGAACATCTTTTTTATCTTTGCTGATGGACATCTTGAATAACATCTTGTTTGACACATATATTTTCAACCTAGATATCACAACAACAAGAATTCCAACAACCAGAGAGAAACACCATCAAAACTACAGACAAAAGGTAGTTTATACCCCAAGTAATTAGAAAAAAATAAATCACCCAACAACATATATTAAAGACTTGTAATTTAACTTCCTTGTAACACAAATAGAATGGTTAGACCTGCACAGGTGAAAGGTGAAAGGCTTGAATTTATGAAAGATGGACCATACCAAACTATAACAGGAGTTAACAATTTTCTTTCAAGTCTCCTGGCATATTTACCAAAGAGTAATATAAACCTAAATCCCCTACTGTTTCTTGGAACTCTTAGTAGTCATAAACCTCCGACAACACACAAGTGAGGTCGCATCTCTAGGTAATGGCCCTATAATACCCAACTAATCCATAATGAAGGACCAAATCGTCCAAGACCTCTTGTTACTACAGTAAAACTGGAGTGACTGTTTTTCAAGCTTCTCTTGTGATGTCTGTTATGTTCAGTTGTTTATGTTCAGATTGCTTTCTTTTTAATTTTCGCGACGTCCCGAAGTCGGGAGGCACGTCCCCATCTTTGTAATTTTTCTCAAATTTCAAAGATTAATAAATTCATTGCTTATCAAAAAAAAATCGTCCAAGACCTCAAACAGGTACTTAGTAAATGATTAGAGTCTTCAAAGACTTCATGAAAAAAGGGGAAAAGGCAACTCTTTAAGGATTTCCCGATACCCTTACTTTATAGAAAAGTTTTCGTGGGGATAGCATGTTGATAAGAGCATGAACAACAGAAAGGCCCTTGGTGAGGTCCTGGGAGTGAGGCCCTTGTGCTGACTGGACAAAAGTGAGGCGCTGGGCTGCAGAATAGTGGGTGTTTTGCAATGGAGAGGCCCTTTAAGGTCCTGGGAGTGAGGCTCTGTGCTAACTGGATTATTAATTGATATTTTTCTGTTTTATTTCATTCTTTATCAGAAACCATTTAAACTATATAAAAAATGTGAAAAAAATAATTAATCACAATAAATAAATTTAACACGAATAAAAATAATTTTTTTAATAATGGCAAAGAAATCAATAAAATATGTGTATGGAATAATATGGTCAACTATGTAATATTCATAGTAGTTGCTATAACGAAAAATCTTTGAATCGGACCGGATATAAATACACACAAAAATGATAATATGGTCAAATATATATTATATAAATATGTTATTTTATTTGAAATATCATCCAACACTAAATTATATAATATATAATCTATTAAAAAGAAGATTTGATTTTAAATTTTAATATGCATTTCACTCAAAAATTAAAAGTATATCATATAAATTATAATAAAACATAGTAACAAAAACTCATCTAGCTCAATGGTAGAACCACAAGGCTTTAAACCTTGAGGTTGGGGGTTCAAATCCCATAATTGACAAAAAAAATTGTTTAAAAAAATCGCGCTCGCGGATGCCAGGTGTCGGCCCGAGAGCGGGCCAGCGTGGACAAGGAGCGAGGTCTGTGAGCCTGGCCCGCGATTGAGGAGCGAGGCCCGAGCCCAAGACCGCGTTTTTCAGGGCCGCGGATCGCGTGAAAACCATCCCACAGTGGGTCGGCCCGAGGACTGCGGACCACGCGCAGGCCGGAGGCGAGGGCCGACCCGTTGTGTATGCTCTAAATAAGCCAAATAAACCCAGAGACCATGGGAAGCACCGGATGACCAGAGACATTTTTCCCAAAAATGATCTTGTACTCCGGACTCTTCGAAAAGATGGTACATTTTCCTGATAGAAAAGTAAGAGTCATAATAGACCACCTAACATTGTCTTCCAACCCAACATATAAAGAGACTTGATTAATTTCATTAGAAAGTGATCTGAATTCCACCAATGATATGAAGACACCACTCCCCATTGTTCCAAAAAAATGGCCATTTTACATGCCTTTTGGGTGTTTTAGCCCAAAAAAAAATTAACTCTTTTACCGTCTAGAACAGTCCACACAAAACCAATGGAGCCAAATGCAGATACAAGTCTAAACCATATACATTATATCATTAATTTTTGGGAAAAATTCAATATAATACTTTGATTATGGTGCTTCATCCCAATCTCGTACCTGCTTCAAGACTCAAGGATCTCATTTCTTCTCTGTTGCGAATTCCGTGGAAGCCTTCTAGTTGTTGGGCCCTTTCCTTGCAAGCTCATTTGGTTCTTTTTGAGGCCCCTTTCGGTTGTTTGTTTGTCTTTAAATCTGGTTGTTTTCTTGTGTTTGATTGTATCCACAAAAACTCTCCATGTAATTCCCCTTTACCCTCAAAATGGGTTTTATTCATCTATGTTTTGCTGATAAAAAAAAACTTTTTGATACTTTTTCATCCAAAAAGCGTAAAAAGTCCAAAATACCCATCACCATAAAATTTCAAAATTGCTTTCACTCATCTTCAAATTTTCAAAATTGATTTTTTATGTTAAATTTTGAAAACAAATGAAGGGAATTTTTGACACTTTATGGTGAGGAGTATTTTGGACTTTTTACACTGACTGGATGAAAAAATAACAGAAAGTTAACGGTTAGGTACCAAATAGTGGTTAAATGTTTGTCAGGGTATTATCTTGCAAAACAATTATTTCATGGTATTATCTTGCAAATAAATATATGGTAGGGTATTATATTGTATAAAAATTATACCAGAGTATTATCTTGTAAATAAATATTTGGCAAAGTATTATATTAAAAAAATTCCGGTAACTTCTATTTTATCTTTTTATGTAATTGATTTTCAAGAGGTAATATACATAATTAATAATATATAAAATATTCTCATCCATTTATCAAATTTTTGTATTATGCGCTGCATCCATCTTTGTCTATTTTTTTTTTTGACGAAGAAGCGGGAGGCATCAATATTATATATCCATCAAGTGACATACATGCATCGGATGAAAGCGCCCAAGCAAACGATAAAATACAGACTTCAGACTAGCTAGCCTATAAACTTACAGACTCTTGACTGATTGGTCTATAGAATTATCGACTCCCTAACTGACGCAGAACGCAACAGAGTACGTCCCAAAACGTGCAAACAGCTTGCACGTCAGAGGTGCAACGAAACCGTGCACCCCAAAAGTGTCACTAAGGACACACCAAACCGTGCCATCGCGGGCACACCAAACCGTGCAACAAGTGCACACCAAAACGTGCAACTAGTGTACACAACCCGTACAACTAGTGCACACCCTAACTGTTATTGAAAAAATAGTAAAAACAGTAAAAAAAAAACGAACGGCCGGGCCGACCCAGATCTGAGCAGGTCCAAAAACCAGGCCCAAATCCAACCGACCCGAACCCACCCGACCCGAACCCACCCGACCCGGATCTGAGCAGATCCGCAGACCCTGCCAAGCCCCGAACCGACCCGGCCCAACTCGACCCAGCCCACACACAGGACCTGGGCCGGTCCGGACCGAGCCCTATCCGAAAAAAGACCCGCACCCGAACCAGCAACACCACCCTGACGCGCCGCCACGAACTGTAGCACCACACCCACTCCGACGAAGACACCACACCGGCGACAGGACAGCTACGAGCAGCAAGAGGCAGCCTTCCACGAGCTTTGCCGGCAAAGAACAGGCCACCGGCCAGGAGCAAGAGTGCCACAACAAAACAGATCTGGACAGTTTCTAGATCTGTGACGAAGTTCGGCAGAGAGGACAAACGAACCTGACGCAGGCGGAAGCCCAGGAGGTCGAAAACGAAGAAGAAGAAGCGAGGGAGGGGAAAAGGTTAAGGGGGGAAAGGAGGGGGAGAGGAGAGAAGAGAGGGTGCCGTCGGCGACAACCATGCCCGGAGGGCACTTCCGTCGCCGGAGACGCGGGTAAGAAGAGGGGCGACGACAGATATGAAGAGGCTCGGGTTTTGAGACGTGGGAGAGAAAAAGTAAAACTCTATCCTTTTCATCAAAGTTACAAGTTCTTAAGAAAATATTATCCGTTGTCTATTGGATTTCTAACAACTTGGCGATCTCCAACCTAGATGTAAAAGTAATCTACTGGGAGGACGATTTTGGTTTTGACAAAGGGGAACAACACTTTCGCTGATAAAAAGAAAAAAGGAGACCAACCTCCGCCTGACTATTCTATTGTGACTCTTCCTTTCGTCCCGATTTTATTCAAGAGAAATGGTCAATCATTTCCTCCCATAGAAAATATGTTTGTTCAATTTTTACTCGGTGAGAGGTATAAGAATGAATCCACGCTAGCTAATCGCTCCTCACTTTAAAGTAGAGTATCTTCTGCTTCAAGCAACAACGTTGACTTTCAAACTTACTATTACAATATCCATTTTCTTAATGTGAATGTATTCTCTCCTCCATATATGTAGGATTGTAACTTCTCAGAAGACCTCGAATTCATGTCCTGAAAAGTCCAAAGTTGACCGTGGAGACAACTTCTAATCTATTGTCGGTGCAACACTAGTGCACAGTACCAATTAATACAAATAGTCTGTAACTTGCTTCAACAAATAATATTCAGTTTAATGAGTTTTCAGTCCTCAAACTTGAATCTCTAATTATAGGGGTTTCTCCAGAAAAAAAAACTATTCAATGATTATGTTTTTCACAACAAAAAAAAACGTGTAATTTTGAATTGATATAGATCGTAATAGAAGACTAACGAAAATTATTGCAAACCAATAAAATCTATTAGTTTTGACAGAAATCGTTAGTTAAAAATCATATGAGGTGCACATACTTGTTTAAACATTTCTAAATGGCCAAAATACCCTCACATGTTCTAAGTTTCATTCTGAGATCATAATTACTCACTTTACATTTTATTAATATATATTTTTGAGCGAAAGATGCAATTTTATAACTTGAAATTGATTACATTATCGTGCCTTGGGGAACAGGCTCCCCGATCACCGGAAGGTCAGTACTAGCGAACAATGGTTCACTGATCGATAGGCATTGATCCTGCAAAGGAAAACTAAAACAACATAAAAGAGACCCTTTCTATTAGCCAGAGCCATAATCGTGAAATTGGACGAGGCGGTTGCGGCGGCTAAGGCCAAGGAGAAGGACGCGTCAGCTGTGGCAGAGCCGATTGCTGCGACTTCAGTGACATCTCTATGGATGGTGGAGGCATCAGAACCGGCGACGGCATTAGAGGCAGCGACAACAGCAGGGGCGGCGGGGCTTCAAGGACGGCGACGGAATCATCAGGGACGGCGGCTGTAGAGACGGAAACCCACGAGGCAGTGGGGAGACCGAAATAGATCGGGAGATGCTCCGTTGGTGGCGGGAGACGGCCAACATCGTGGTGGCTAAAGACGGCTTGAAAGAAACTATAGTAGAAAAAAGCTTCGCAAGATCCGAAGGGAAAGTGCAAAGGGGAGGTTGGAAAGAAAAGAGAAGAAGAACCATGGCAAAGACTATGGCAATTTCCATAGCCATAGTCATGGAGGTGTGGAAGGCGACAAAGCTCTCTAAACCCTAGCAGAGTTAAGACTAATTTGTTATGATTAACAATTTTCATAATAAAGCCACACGTACATGATGATAGTGTGTAAATTTACATTTTCATTTTATTAATATTCTGTTTTATTCATTTTTTTCATATTTATTAATATTCTTTCTTTTAATATTTTAAAAAATAAATATTTATAAATAAATAAAAACTCTGTTACAATTTCATAAAATATGTTATTATATATTTATTTTTATATATTTACTAAATACATACATATATATATATATATAGATATATATATATATATAGCCTCGGTATCAAATGCGAACCACGCCTTATTGTGCAATTGCGGACGCACATGAGGGGACACATGGCCTTTTCACGCGCGCGCACACAGCTATTGTTCAAGTGTGCACAAGCTCTAGTACTCCCTGTGCAAAGCGCTGGTACCCATCCATACAATTGCTGACCCGTGTTCTTTTTCGCACATACAAAGTACCGATACCAACGCTCAAGTTCTGGTACATGTGGTACCAGTACCCGTGGATATGAAGTACCAACGCCTATGTATATGAAGTACCAGTGAAAAGCGTTGGCCCCTCTCCATTCAAATGCTGACACGTGTTCTTTTTCACGCATATAAGTGTTGGTACTAACGCGCAAGTGCTGATACATGTGGTACCAGCACCCGTGTATATGCAATACCAACATCTGTGTGAGAGGGGTACCAGCACTACATGCGCGCTACCAGTACCTCGAGCACACGCTACCAGCACCACTCGCACGCGCTACCACCACTAGGCGCGCACGAAAACGCCAGTTGTCACCAATCTGTGAGTTCGTAGTTCTCACAACAATGGGCGATTCGTACGTTATCGCGTCCATATATATATGTTGACTATCAAGTACAAACCTATTTTCGAATCAGAGCGTAGAAGCAATCTACACCATTGATTACCTAGATCGGACGGCCACCGAAATTCTAGGGGAGTGTGTGGTGCTTGATTACGAAATCAATTACAAGGTATGCATTAATTAAAAATATATGCATTAAATATGGGCTTTTAATTCCACGATAATGCATATCTTGTGATTGATTTCGTAATCAATCACCACCCGCTCCCCTGAATTTTGGTGGTCGTCCGATCTGGGTAATCAATCGTCTAGATTGGTTCTACGTTCTGACCCAAAAATTGGTTTGTACTTGATAGTAAATATATAGGGGTACAATCTATTGTAAATGAGTCTTATACCGTAAAATGTAAATAAACACTAGTCATAAGATTTGATTAGATGGAATGATAAGATTAAAACACTCATTAATAGCACAAACGTAAATATGAGAACTTTAAATCTATTAAAGACATTGTATATGGAAGGGGTAAATCTGTTTTATTTATTTATTATAAATGTGATTTTTTTTACGTTTCGAAATATTTTTAAATCCGAAAATATTATTTTTTTCATATTTTATTTTTGTAACGAATTCGTACTAATATTAAATTTTTATTCTAAATGATATTACAAAATTTTATAGTTGATGTTACCGAATTTTATAGTTGATGTTACAAAATTAAAAATCAATGTTACTGAATTTAAACATCGATATTACAATCGTGGTGTTTTTGAGGAGGATGTCGAGGATGGTGAGGACAAGGTTTTTCCTGAATCGTTCACATGAAAAGATCTAACCCCTGTTTCGGTCTCCAATCGATTTATGTGCTTAAACGAGGGTAGGAGGTAGACAAGGATTTGTTTTCTGTTGTCCTATTTGGTTTTTGTTATTTGGTCTGCTCTTTGGAGCTGTTTTGGTCTGCAAAAATGGTCCTCTTTCGAGGAACGTTTCTTGCAGTGTTTTGCTATATTGTAGAACACTTGCCTAATAAAATTTAGCTTATAAAAAAATTAAAATAAAAATCGATGTTACAAAATTTAAAAATAGATGCTACACATATTTTTGCATAATTTTGATCGCAAAAACCTAACCAAGCACAATTACATACACATTACAAAACATTATTATAGTTTTTATAACATTATGTTACAGTTTTCATCGAACATTATTAGAGTTTCTATAACATTATGTTATAGTTTTTGACAACCTTTATTATAGTTTTTTGTTTAATATTATTACAACTTCTATAACATTATGTTACAGTTTCTTACAACCATTTTTCAACAATTTTTGTCAAACATTATTATAGTTTCTATAATATTATGTTACAATTTTTGTCAACGATGTTACATAGTTACGCAAATGATATTATGCTACAGAATTACACGAACGATGTTACAGAATTACACAAACAATGTTACATAATTACCCAAACAATGTTACAGAATTACACAAACAATGTTACAGATGTATACGAATGATATTACAGAAGGGTTAAATACTTTTTGGTACCCTTATGTTCGGTTCACGAACGATTTGGTACCCATATGTTTTAAATGACCAATTTGGTACCCTTTTGTTCGGTCCACGGACGGAAGTGGCATATTCCGTTAGAAAACTAACAGAATATTCCTCTAAGTTAGTCATGTGACAGTTAGTGAAGGGTGAAAGTACCATATTAACCTTTCTTATTTTAAGCCTATAAATTTGATTGACAAAATTATCATTTTACCCTCATTATAAAAACAATCTTAATAAAACTAACATTTTTATCATTTAAACAATTATAATTATTTTCAGAAAATAAATATAAAATATGAAATTAAAAAAACATAAAAACCTAAACACTCGTGCTACTCTCATAAACTCATAAACTCATCTCACACAAATCCTTTCTTCTGCGGCGGTGGCGGCTTTTTTCTCCAGGTCTTCACTACCGAGCACAATAGACCATGAGCGGAGATGGCTTCGGCACGACGAGAACCACGACGTGAGGAGATTGGTTCGGCGAGTGTCTCTTCTTCTCTAGCGTGGTCTCAGATCCATAAGCGGTGAGACCTAGGGTTTATCCGCCTTCTCCTATCCTAGACTTCAATCGTCACGCGCCGTGGTTTCGGCCCCGAGATCTTACTTCTCCCTCTTCAAGACGCGCCCAAAGCTCTGGTTTCAACCTTGTGACCCAGCTTCTTCTCTCCTCCCTCTCCACCTCCGATGCTCAAACCTTCCTCGCCGTGAAGGGATTTGGGGTCGTTGAGGATTTGCGGTTTCTGGTATTGGGGTTTGGAATTTTGTGTGAGCTATGGAGATGAGCTTTGATTTGGGATTTGAGGTTGTTTAGTTTTTTTTTCTTTTTGATTTTATTTTGGAGCTGAGTTTGCAATTTGGGATTTGGAGGGGAGATTTGAATAAATTTCAGGTACTGATCGGGGTTTCTGAATTTATTTCTGTCTAACAAGAAGGTATCTCACTTTGTTCCTTCGCTTTTGGTTTTGTGGTGCGATGGGCGTGGGGATTGTGGGTTCTTTGGTATGAGGTTCGTGTCTGGCCGGAGAAGAATGGGTGAGAAGAGCTGGAGATTTGTTCATCTTCGATTTTGTAATTTATTTTTAGTTTTAGTTTTATTTTAATTGCAATTTGATTTTTTTTTGTAATGTGATTTTTTAATTCTAAATAATATAGTTAATTTTTTTGGTTCAATAATCTTATTTTAAATAAATAATTATTACATTTTAGAGAAAATAAATAAATAAAAATCATAAAAATAAAAATATATTAATATTTAAATAAAATATGGAATTAATTAAATCATTATCAAATTTTTAGAAAATAAATAAACTAAACTAAAAAATATTAAAAGTCGAAAATTAATATTCAAGAATGAATATTAAATAATTAAATAACTTTTAATAAATAATCAATAAATACATAAAATTAGGAAAAAATAAATTTGAATATTTACATATTTATTTTTTATAAAAAGAACAAAAAATATGTGAAATAATTAAATTCATCAGAATTTTATAAAGTTATATAAATAAGAATTAATAAAAACATTAATAATTGTATTAATAATTAATTAAAATGTTAAGGAAATTAAATCTAGTAAAAGGGTAAAATAGTCTTTTTACACTTAAGTCAAAAGTCAACTAAAATGATAAAGGGTAAAATGGACATTTCACTTTGGTCTGTTAGTTTTTTAACCCTATGGCTCAAAATGTTCGTGGACCGAACATAAGTGTACCAAATTGGAATAAAAAATCAAAAGGGTACCAAATTGGATTGAAGAAGAAGAAGAAGAAGAAGAAGAAGAAGAAGAAGAAGAAGAAGAAGAAGAAGAAGAAGGTGGTCATGGTGTTGTTAGTAGGGACTCCACACCCTTCATTAGAGTATTGTTTCTTATCTTTCTTGTACATCTTAGCCCTTATATCTCGTGTTGAAAATTCAATCGATGTATGACTATATTAGATTTATATCAAGTTTGTTTACGTTCATGCCTAATGATCATTTTTGCAAAGACTTCTAGCCTAGATTTTAATTATATAAGCTAAAGAATCCACCTTTGTGTTCTAGGGCCACAGAGTGAGATTAGGAGGTCGTTCATGTGTTTGTTTACAATTAGCTCGATTACATGTTTTGGTTCTAAAATTCAAAGCTTTCTAGAAGACAATTTCGTGAAATCTATTTGGTTTTACGCGAAGGACCTACGTATATGTTCCGGTCGGCCAACTCTCTCGTTGGATGGTCAGATAACTTTGAAGGGAAATACTAGTGGACGCAAAGTATGGCTCTTGGAGTGAGAGGTAGTTAAGCCTATGGTTACTTATTAATCGAACAAATCCATAGCCATAGATCCGTACATAAAAGAAACCGACACACCGTCGAGAAACTGTGAATGGTTTGCTAGATCATTATAAAATTCATTGTGGGATGGCGAGTAACATAAGGAAGATTATAATCCTGACCACCGATGCATAATTACTTGAAAACATCGTTGTTAGTTGGTCATGGACTATTTTCCTTCAAGTCGAGGTTGGAACTTCTTTCCTTTACCCCTGGATGGGAATTATCAGAGTTTTAGCATTCCAAAATATTTTTAGGGAAATAGATTGTTATTTTCATCGGTTAGTGATCCTAGAACCTATTTAGGGAAGGCGTGCATAGCACTTCGCATGACCAACCTTCAAACTTTAAATTTCCTTTACTTCCACTTGATTGTGGTAATCTTGGATTTTGGATGCTTCATAAACTTAATTGGGTTCTCAGCAAAGGTTCATAGAGTAAGCTCTACTTGAACTGAGTTTGGGGTTTTGTAACTCTGCGTTTTAACCGGTTTATTTGAGGAATACTATCAGTAATGGTAGAGATCCTCATGACATTATCCTAAATGGTTCATCACATGAAATGGATAATGAGGTTCGTGATCCTAGAAGGAAACCATAGCACATAAAAACAAGCTAGTTTAAACAAAACACAAAACCATAAGCATATGATATTTCCTTACTCATATTTGCATTCTTATATCGTACATACCATATTCTCTTGTCTCTACATGTACCAAATGCCTACCCATATGCTCCTTTGCTCTTCCTCGATCTCCCTCAAGGGCACTCTTGGTATTGTGGACCGCAAATAACCCTTTGGTACGACAACCTAACATGTTAACTGTGCTTGTATATATGTACATTTGTAAAAAGGAAAAAGATAACTAGATTATGGTAGTGTCACGTTTAGTTTAGATGAGCCTTAGGTACTAATTTACTAAGCGCTTCATTATGGGATCGATCAGTATTTCACCATAAACTATATTGAGCTATTAGTTATCCATGCACCTATATATATTGTGTCTTTTATTAGCATTACCACTTTTCACAAGGGATAAATTTTCTTAACGAGACGACTTATTGGGGTCAAGCATGTGTTAAAATAGAGAGATCATGCTAAGGGTTTGATCATGCGATCACACTTTTGGTATGACCTGACATTATATGTAATCGTCACGATAATTGTCCACATATGTATGAACCGATGACGGGAGGCGAGAAAACGGCCACCAACTCAATGTAGATGGAAACGTTTCTTGGGATTAATTAGTTCATTAATTCTTGGTAACCAGTTAGTCATTAGTCAACAGAGTCTCGTCAAGGTTGCACCGTCGTTGAGGACATCAAATAAATTCATCATTCTAAGTGACTGGTATTCCATCTTGCGAGAGGTGCATCAACCTCTGATACTTGAGCCCATCAAGATGGTGCCATTGTTAGGAAGCAACTTGTACGTTGATTCCCATGGTGTTTTTATTGTTTTCTCTTTTTATCTTTGTATGTTCTCGTACATATTTAACACCACCTTTAGTTTGTTTTTTTGTAAATCTAACAACTAAACCGTTTTAATGTCATATGTTTCTACATGCTCTAGTTTATGACCAAAATACAAACAAAAAAACTTGATAACAAAAAAACTTGATACTTTTCTTTGATCCAGATATTGAGAGGACATATCGATAAAACATGGCAAGAAGAAGACGTGAGACATCAACCACTCATCATAGACTTTCTATGGAGACTGAAAAGGAAATGAATCTAATTCCATCCCCCATTTCTGAAAGCAATAGAGAGGATGGCTCATCATCCAACCACAACAACGGAAACTATGATTGACTAGGACGACGTGGGCATACATGGCAGCCTGAACTTAAACACATAGTGTTCCAAATGATCAATTCAAGTTAAGGTCACTTGAAGAACCATATAGACATGTAGATGAAGTAATGAAAAACGCAATTTGTACGCCCATATCAACTAAAGTTGTATTTTTAATAGACAATGCCATATGCCAACTTGTAGTTGTTCAACCACAGTTGTGATCCCTCAACGCATACCCTCACATATGGCGTACCCAAACCTGAATCTGCCACCTGGGTTCTCCGGCTCATGGGAGTATGTCCCCGATTCCTAAGAATAATCTTATGACCTCCACAGGGAAGCATTTTGGGAGGAGACATACGACTGGTCCACTCCGTGTTCAACCAACATTCCATCCCCTCCACGTTCAACCTACGTTTCATCCCCTCTGCGTTGCAATCTATGTCTCGTCTCCTCCACGTTACCCTACAAAGGACCGGCCCATTCAACCTACCCGGATAGGTGCATTATTTCTTCCATAAGGCGAGCGCGAATCCCTTCCCGGTCTCGAGCAGGTTGGTCAATTAATCATTCCTAGTATCAAGCATATCGCGTCTTCTACCTATCATACGCACACAGATGCCACTAGGTCCAACTCCACCTTCGCAACCCTCTACTTCTCATCGACAACGATCAACCAAAGATGGACGCGAGAGGAAAAGACCGTGCTTATAAATGCATGGCTCAATTACTCGGAAGACTCAATCAACGACACCAACCACATTTCATAGAGTTTTTGGATCAACATCATGAAGGATGTTTCACTCATGACCTAGGCTACCCCGAAGATTAGGCGGACCACAAAAAAACAGCAAGCAACACTAACGTGTGATCAACCACAAGGTGAAGCAGTCTGAGTAAAGTTGGTCTGAATGATTTGATGACCACATCATAAAGGAACCCGAGAGGGCATATATTGAAAAGTACAACCATGATTTCATCTGAAAGCATTGGTGGAACCTTATGAAGGATAAGCCAAGTTGGAGGCATCGTCCACTAGAGATTTCGTGGGAAATAATTCATCACGCATCCTACGATCATCTGGAGTGTGGAATTATGCGTCTGGACTGGTGACGTCAATGCCTAGACTCTTATGCGGGAGATGCCCTAAAGGCCTGAAAAAAACCAAGGTGAGGATGGATCGGAAAAGGGAAAGGCACCGACCTGAGGACAGTGGATCCGAAGTTGGCCAAAAGCTTGGCCAACGTAGAAAAGCACTGGATCATGGAAACCGAGCCATCAGAGTGTGTCATGCGTAAGTACCGGCAGATCCAAGGCATTGATACCTTGATCATGAGTGAGGAGGATTTGACGACTCACTAGATCTTTCTCAATGGATTGACGTAGAGGATTAATGGATTGGTATAGTGTGTTTTATTGTATCATTTTCAAGCAGTTGTTACATGGTTGTGTTGTAATGTCCGATTTGAATTAGTGAACTCGTGGTTTTTTGTTTCGTATAGGATTTTTCTCATTTTATCATTTATCTCGGAAATGCATAAAGTAATGCTCGATCCATTAGTTTCCAGAATAGGATAAAAATAGAAAAGCAATAATGGACACAATTCTTTGAAGTAAAGAAAAGGCTAAGAGTTCAAAGTGAACTCTCAAAACTCCAAAGTTATACAATTTAGTACCCACCCAACCCTTCAACATTGCTTGATGTTCAAGATACCAAACAAAACTCAATTCTTAACCCTAATCAACCTAAACCATGGTTGCTTGCATGTCAAGTAAACCAAACTAACCCAACAATTTTCCAAAAACCACCCAAATGCTAGGCACAACTAAACCAGCCCTCTACTGATAATC
This sequence comes from Erodium maritimum, assembly GCA_963921825.1. Taxonomy (NCBI): domain Eukaryota; kingdom Viridiplantae; phylum Streptophyta; class Magnoliopsida; order Geraniales; family Geraniaceae; genus Erodium; species Erodium maritimum. The sequence continues at coordinate 27,047,072 of OY997592.1, forward strand.
CCCCTCCTTTCAAAAACATATCCCTAGCAGCCAAATCAATCCAGCCAGCCTTGTCTGCCCTGCAAACAACACCTCCTAACCCTTTCCCGAGCTACCTGCAGATTATGCAGCACAAAGAAACCCCAAATTCTTCTTTGCAGGTCACAAACAATAGGTCCCTGAACCAAAACTCTTTTGTTTCCCAGTCTGCAAAAATATGTTAGCATGGCTTATAAGACTAGACCTTGTACCCGAGACTAGTACCAAGGAAAAAAAGAACAAAACACTGAAAAGTACCCCCACACAAGCTAAGAATAGTGTCTTATTTTCTCCCACTCAAGTATCAGTAACTGTAATTCCCAGAAAAAAACTAAACATTACCTTACCAAAACTCACAATCCACTCACCCAAAAACACGCCCAGCACCAACCCAAACCCCAGCCCAAATGTAAGAATCCAAACAAGATCAGGTTCAAGAACCTGAAATATAAACCAGCAAAAGCCAAGAGGATATGAACTGAGACTTCTCTATCTTCACTCTGCTCCAAACCACATATGCTTTGAGGCTTAAGTTATCACAAGTAGTATTCCACATACCAGAGAAAACTCAACTCCACCCAACAATCTTAGCATTTTCTTCTTTCACAAGTCATTGGAGTTCTGATCCATGCTTAGAAGGAAAAGGACTTATGATTGTTGAACATGGACCACTCCAGATTAAAAGTGTAGCTCTGTATCTTTTGTAATATAGTCTGATGAGACACCAAAACCTGATTGAAGACCAAATCATTCTTAGCCAGCCATATGTGCCAAAGTGTAACAAAAATGATTGACCTCCATTGTTTATAAGAGGAAGCAAGGCAGATATAAGTCTAGGAATATATAAATCCCAGAAAATCTCCCACCATAACACTACTGATCCCCCACCAATCAAGAACTGCAGTCCATACCAACCATGATTTGTGGCACCACATAAAGGGAAAAGAGTTTCTTGTAAACTAAAATGTAGGCCTCTCCCATCTAGAAATAGCTTAGTACGAAAAGCATTATGGCATGTCAGCCAAAGAAAAGCTGAAATTTTAGGATGGAGATTTGGCGACTAAAGCAGCTTTGCCCAAGGTATCACTTGTGTACCACTATCCTCCAAATCCAATAAATTTTCTTTACCTTAAAACCAGCTTCATGAAATTTCCATACCACTTTGTCTTCACCAGAGTCTTGTAGAGAGAAAAGATTGAGCTGGTCTGACAGTAATCTAAATTGGCCAAGCTCCCAACCACTTAGTTGTCTTCTAAAGTGCATGTACCAGTTCCCATTGTTCCAATAATGCAATACCATCAGGTTTTTGTGTATGAAAAGGTGAAAAAGTTTCTGGAATCTCTCTTTCAGAGGAACCCAATCAGCCAGATTTCACCCCAAAAGTCCACCCTTGCACCATTGTTTACAAACCATTCCAGTCCTGAGAATCCAACTACACTGCTGAATTTTTGATCGGCAAGAAGGGCTTCTACATGACTTAAAAAATTCTGGTTCCCAGCAATCTTTATCTGAGAAAGATCCCAATCATCTTTGCTCCAACCATATTTTGCACAGATGAATTTTTTCCAGAGAGAATTGGTCTCAAGTGCAAATCTCCACCACCATTTAGCCACGAGTGCAACATTCATCACATAGAGGCTTTTGATCCCCAGTCCACCATTCTCTTTAGATGTACAAATCATTCCCCATTTCACTTTGTTTAGTACCTTTTTTGTGACTAATCCATTCCACAAGAATCTCCTTTTCCACTTTTCCATCTCTAGTAACACCTTCTTGGGAGCTTTGAATAAAGACATATAGTACAATGGAAGTGAAGAAATAGAGGATTTTATCAGTGTGATCCTGATGAGCATAATTTTGTCCAAGTTAATTAGGGCATTTTTCCCTATATTTTTACATTGTTTGTGCCTCGTTTTTATATTTTTAGCGTTCAGTAATAATTGCACAAAATCTCATTCTTGTCGATATTTTCAAGTGTTCAAAATATATTCATCATTGGCGTTTTTTTGTAGGCCTCAAAAAAGGAATTTAATGGCGCAAGAACGGGGTCAATCAGAGTTAGAACGGAGCGGGAATGAGCGTCGGAAGTTTATCACTTCTCGAAAACCGAACACAACCGATCAAGATGAGCTCGATAATCAAGTAGAACTAAATAGAACCTCGTTCTAGTAACACTCGAGCGTAAGTAAATTCTATAAAAGTGAAATCTTGTCTCACGCTAGATCGAATCATGGATCGCTCAAAACATCAATCCACATAGTGCACTCAACAATTAGGGAATATCCCAAAATCGTTCGGTTGGCTTGAAACATAAGAGAATCGAGAAAACACATCCTAGCATATTTATATCCCATCAATAGGAAATCAAGACATAAAAATATCGGAAATCCTAAATAAGTTCACTAAATAGTTAAAGTTTGCATTTTTACGAACTCTAACCTAGAACTTGATATACATCCGAGAGATGAAATAGCTAGCAGATCCTACCCCCAAAATTTAGAGTCTTGGACTGCCATAAATTCAATTTCCTTTTGAATTTTTCTAGGATTGGGAGCCAAGTCTTGTATCTTCTAGGATTTGCTCCCAATTGAAAACCCAGATAATCAAGAGGTAAATGATAAGTTTCACACCCTAGAATCTGAGAGATTTGTGATAAATTTAAAGTGGCAAGATTCAATAAGATTCTTTTGGACTTGCTGAAATTAATTTTCAATCCAGAAGCTAATTGGAAGGCTTTTAGGGATGTATTTAAATTATGTAGATGGGATACCTTTTCTTTTAGGATGATGAGGGTGTCATCTGCAAATTGAAGGTGAGAGATCATAGGTCTTGACCTGTCACAAGTAATGCCTTCTAAATTTTCAGATGATATCCCTTGTTCCAAAATGAGATGCTACAAGTGCAAATAAAAGTGGAGAGAGTGAACAACCTTGTCTCAAACCTCTTGTGAGCTAAAAATCACTAGAGGGAGAGCCATTAATCAATACTGAACCCCCATGCCCTGAAAGAAGAAGACATCCAATGCCTCCAAACCATTCCAAAACCCATTAGTTGGAGTACATTGTTCAAATAGGTCCAGTATAAGTGATCATATGCTTTTTCAAATCAGCTTTGAACATTATAACTTCTTCTTTGGAAGCTTTGACTGAGTGTTATAGTTCTGTAGCAATTAGTATTCCATCCAGAATTTGTCTCCCTGCTATAAAACCTGTCTAAACATCACTCACCAATTGACCCATTATTGTCTTCAATCTGGCTGCCAACTGTAAATTTTGTTTAAAACGGGCTACTTATATCGAGTCGGGCTTCCACAACTAAAAGGTCAACCTTTGTTAGTTGGGTGTGGCCCTAGCCTTTATAAGTAGCTTATTATTCTTATATTTTCTCGATGTGGGTATATACTTCAACACTCCCCCTCACGTGTAGGACTAGACATCTACACGTGGGCCATAGCAGGACTGGACATCTGCATATGGGCCGGAGACCACAGGGTGGAGGCGACAAACAGGCCGTGGGCAGAACCAGCTCTGATACCATGTAAATTTTATTTAAAACGGGCTACTTATATCGGGTCGGGCTTCCACAACTAAAAGGTCAACCTTTGTTAGTTGGGTGTGGCCCTAGCCTTTATAAGTAGCTTATTATTCTTATATTTTCTCGATGTGGGTTTATACTTCAACACCAACACTTTGGAAATAATTTTATACCATGCTCCAACCAAATTTAATGGGCCTATATTCATCAAGAGTTGTAGGATTACTCACCTTTGGTATGAGTGTAAAGAAAGAGGAGGTGATACCCTTTCCCAGTAAGCAGTTGTGTGAAAATGGTGGCATAAATTTATAATGTCTTCTTGTAAAAAATCCCACCCTTTCTGAAAGAACTCTCATGTAAAACCATCAGGTCCAGTGGCCTTTTCCCCATCACAATTCATCACTGCAAAATGAATCTCTTCTACTGAAAAAGGCCTTTCCAAAAAAATTGTCTTAGCTTGAGAAATGCAACTAAAAGGTAGATGTGAGACATTCAAGAGAATTGAGTCAGTTTTCTAGAAATCTAGAACCAAAATGAGATGAGGCAGCTTGCTTTATGTCTGCAGGAGATGTAAGTGTGTGTCCTCCCTCCACAATTTGTGAAATCTTCCTCTTAGCAACAGAAAAATTAGCCAATAGATGATAGTACTTTGAGCATCTCTCCCCATCTTTAATCCATTTCACTCTGGATTTCTGACACCACACCTTGGCCAAGGATTTTAAGTTTTGTATCAATATTGCACTATACTGAGCTCTCAAAGATCTCTCAGCCTCATAAAGCTCCCTAGACTCCACAATGTAGATCTATGCTTCTCTCTAAATGTCCAAATACCTCCCTATTCCACTTCTTTAGAAAAGGCTTTAATTGCTTCAAATTCAACCAGATGATAAGATGTGGCTCACCCACAATACTTAGATTACCCCAAAACTTAGCAACACTAGACAAGAAGAGAGGATGATCCAACCAAGTGTTTAAAAATTTGAAAGGCATGGGGCCCCAATCTATGAAAGGATCAGCTAACACAACTGGTTTATGATCAGAAATGGATCTGGCAATGCAACATTGAGTAACGTTTTGAAAAGAGGCCATTACTTGTGGTGGAAGTTAGAACCTATCCAGTCTTGATGCTAAGGAATTGGGCCTAAACCAGGTGAATTTCCCCCCAAAGAGAGGTAAATCAATTAGAGGAACTTCATTGATGAAGTTATTGAAGCTCCCAATTGAAGAAAATGATTGAGAGTACCCTGGTTTTTCTGCAGGCTGTAGTATGGCATTGAAATCACCTGCACAGATATAAAACTCTCCTCAGCTAAATTATCCCAAAGTGTCCTCCTATCACTTGTATTGTAGGGTGCATACACATTGATAATGGTTAAGCTGATCTTCCATTCCTCAGAATAACCTGTCCAGATTAAAGCATGCTGAATTGGCTTGATATCCTGTACCTTGAAAGCTTATGTGTTCCAGCAAGTGCAAATCGCCCGAAGAGCACTAAAGAATTAATAACTGCCACCTCCCAATCAACTGATCGCCCAATTGACCTAAGGAAAAAAGTAGGCAATTTTTGTAGCTTTGTTTCTTGTAACATGATAAAACCAGGTTTCCGCTTCAGTAATACACCTCTTAAGGCCTTTTTCTTTTTTACAGAGGCAACTCCTCTCATGTTCCATGAGAGAATCTTCATCTCTGAATTAGATATCAGTAAAAGCTCTGGTTTGAGATTCTATCTCATCTAGACAATTATCTTCTTCCCCTCTAAGATCAAGGAAATCATCCCCAGAGTCAGTTTCGAAATTGACCCTTTGATGTATTTCAGCCTAAAGGTTATCAAATTGATCTATCACCAGATCATCAACTACAAAAGCCTTCAGCCCAATTGCCTTGCAATATTCCCAGGGTCTTTTAATATCTTCTGAAGTAGGAGTGGCTAGGGCAGTTCCCTTCTTCTTCTTGTCTAATAAATGGACTAGTGGTGTCTCCTTCCCTCTCCTTGATCTAGTATCATACACAGAGGATACTTGAGGTTTTTTTGTTTTTCTCTTGGTGGCTTTGAGCTTGGACCGTGAAGAGGTGAACTGAGATTTTGAAAATTTGGTCCCAGAGGAAGAGAAGCTTAACTATTGAGTTTGAGTTCCCTCCAAAAATGACCCATTCTCATTTTCTAGGTTGGTTGGTGGTCCCATTGAAGTGTTATTGTCCTCAACTCTTACCATCACATTAATAAATTCCTCCATCTCATTAAATGTTTCTGTAGAATCAGTTCCCGAAGCTGGAGCAGTGGCTTGGTCTGACAGATCACATGGAACTTCTTTGTCCAATGGACTGTAACTGTTGGATAAGTGAAAATGAGCTTCTTCTTCCACTTGTAGATCTTCATGAGGACTAAGCTAATCTTGAGGAGTTGTAGGTCTGCCTTCAGAGAATGTTTGTTGGTAGACTTTAAGGAAGAAGTATCTAAGGTGTCATTTACTACCGCACAAGATAATAACTCTTCATTGTACATTAAAGCTCCTGCAGTTTCCAGTGATCACACCATTTGTGTCCCCTCATTGATGTAGGGGAATGTTCTTCTGCATTTATCATAACTACCTCAATGTTCTCTAACACAGTAATGGAAGTGTCCAAAAAGTTACTTTGTTGTGCTCTTTGGACCTGGAACCTTAAGACTCAATTCCTGAGGCAAAGAACCCTCCAAATTTTGCAGTGGAATGGAAAACTGACTAGACTGAGAGGCATCACTAACAGATGTTGTAAGTGAAGAATATGAGTATGGAGGATCCCACTGAGGGAGTAAATTCTTGTCTGATGAGGCTATGAGAGTTTGAAACTTGACATGATTTAATAAGAAGCTTGTGACCTTGTTGAAGTTTCTTAACATTTTTGAATGGATCAGAACAAAAGCTTGATCTAAGCTGAGGCCTTTGATAGTCTGAGGATGAGTATATATTAGTTATCCCACTCCTTAAAGTGCAGTCTCCATTGTTTCTTCACACAATCCATGGAAAGGTATACCTTTAATTTACACCCACTAAAACCTTCCATTTTTCCACACCATCTCTGGCTATTAGGAATCACTATAACCCTGTTGTCCAACCATTTTGAATTCTCTTCCAGCATTAATCTTTCAAATTCTTCATCTGGGAAAGTCAAAAGAACACATCTTCCTCCCAGATCTCTAACCTATATATTTGACACTCCTTCTATTGCCATCTCTCTAGCAATACCTTGTGCACTAAGATTCCTCCAACAAATAGCGACATGAGATCTCCTCATCTTCCTTAAATTATCTGTAACCACAGAGCCTACTTTAGGAAACTGGAGATGTTCTTGTGAAAATTTTGGTGAGGGATCAACAGGTTTTTCCCCAGATTACTGAGTCTTTTCCTTCCATTGATAGTTGTTGGTCGATTATATGTGGTGTCAGTCACTCTTCCTCCAAGATTTGATGATGAAAACTTTGAACCCATAGAGGTGCCAACCATTGAAGTGTTGAATCACATTCTTCCAGTTTAAATCGAATAAAGGCAAAGTGTCTACCCCTTAGATATGGTCTTGTAGGTGCTTCTATAGCCATTACCTCTCCTGCTTCCTTGAACTGCTCTTCAAGCCAAAAGGTGGAGGATTGAGGAGGTAGGTTGCTAATGAAAGCCAGTGATCCCAACTTCACATTTCCCCATCCTCTGGCTCTTTGGCTTTGTATTTAAGGCCCTAATCTCCTTCTCCACCTTCTGCCAAAGTCTGAATTCTCATCTAAGAACAATCCTCTTTCATGCTTCCTCCTCTGTTGTAGAGAATCTTCCTCTTCTTTATCTACCCCTCAAACTTCAAACCTTGGAGGTGGCCCTGTATATGCTTTTGATGAAGAGGCTTCTTCCAGACGTGTGCTTTTCTTTGTCTTGGAATTCAGAAGCCTAAAAGAACCATCTTGCCTTGTCTGGAAGAACAATTTCTCACTGTCGAACATATTGGTACATTGAAAGTGATCCTTGATATACTTCCTATCTTCAGAAGATGTTGGAGAATGCTAAGTAACCGTTGTCCGTTGAAGCTGATGCAACGACGAGTGTCTAGGATAAAGGTCAAGTGGTGAGTTATTTGCTGCCATAGAGTTTTTAAGATCTTGACGAACCAAAAGGAACCCAGAAGGAGGATGATCTTCAAAGGAATAAGTGGCATTTTTGTATTGTAACATGTTTTTATGGTCAATAGATCCTATATGGTCTACTATCACACCGATGAATCTTTGCAAGCGACTCCATCTCTAAGAGAGAAAAATGATCAATTAGATCCTTAATAGACCCATTAAGATGAGATCTCAACCACAACATTTGTTCTACCCTATTGTTTGGAAAACTAAACTAAGAAATTGTATTTTAAAAAGAAAAGGATAAATAAGAATAGAAAGACCAAAAATCAAAGGCGAAATAAGAGGAGTTATGGTCAAAAAAAATATGTCCTACACATATTTTCTGTTGGCAAAAGAAGTATAGCCATGATTCAGCTTTAATCTCTCATCATTTAAATCAACATGTCGAAGGGAAAACAGGGAACTTTAATTAGTTACTGCACTAATGATAAAACTTTTCCCTTAAGCGATACAATTATGATTATAATCAATCACGCGTTATGCGCGAAATGCGCCGAATGAGAATGCATCATAGCCGTGAAAACTATAAACAACTCACACTTGCATTTACTTTCAGGTAAGTCCAGCCCAGACACTACCATTACTATGCATGATTGCTTTCCCGCTTCTTCTTATTTAAGGCCACACTTGGACCCCAAAAAAGGAAGAAACTGCCCCTTCAGATCTGGTATCTAACGTGCCCTTCTTCTTCCCTTTCCTTTCATCTTAAAAACAATTGCTCTGATGTTCAGATTTTTGTCTCTTTTACAGATTTTGCTGTGCAAATTGTACAGAAATGGGAAGAGAAGCAGTGTTGCTAAGTCTGGTTTGTGGAGTTGTGGCTGTTTCTTTTGGTGTTGGTCTTGTGGGAGCAGAAGACCCATATAGATTTTACACTTGGACAGTCACTTATGGCACCAAATCTCTTCTGGGTGTTCCCCAACAGGTCTGAAAATGGTTCCAATGTTTGTTTCGGTTTTGGTTTTGGTCTACAAGGTTTGTGAAGTTTTAGGTGTTTGGTTTGTGAAGGTGATTCTCATAAATGGGCAGTTTCCTGGTCCCCAACTTGATGTGGTGACCAATGACAACATAATTCTCAACCTCGTCAACAAGCTGGACCAGCCCTTTCTCCTCACATGGTCGGCCTCTCACCATAATAGTGTTTCTGTGTCTCATTCTAATTCAGATAATCACTTTAGTTTTTGGATGTTTCTCAAATATTTCTGTCCTTATCAGTATACATTGTAAGAGTCATACATAGTTCCCTTTAACATGCACTTTTGCTCTGTCATTGGTAGCCAACCAAACAAATAATCCAACTTCCCAATGTGGCTGGAATAGATTGACCTTTTCATACTATATGAAATATGAAAGGAGAAACCATGGTTCCTAACCTATTTTGAGTTTTGTTTTCCCGAAACTAATATGGGTTTACCTTTTGTACGACATTTACATTTTTTGCACGGACTATCATTTGTTCTTAAAATCAACAAGGACACTAGTTTTGGATGGGAAAAGACAGAAATGCCCTCAACAGAAGTCAATAACATAAAGTTGGGCTTGACATTTTTTGCACTTTCCAACTATGACATTTCTGTTTTTTGTACGGACTAACATTTTTTTGCTGAGGGCATTTTGGACTTTTCCCATCCAAAACTAGCGTCTCTGTTAGTTTTGACGCCAAATGATAGTCCGTGCAAAAAATGTAAAGTTCAGAGTTGAGAAATGCAACGAAAGGTAAACCAAGGTTAGGATTGCGAAAACAAAGCTCAAAACAGATTAGGAACCATGGTTCCCCTTTATCAACCTGCGAAAACGAGAGTCCTGCTAGTACAGAACCCGCACAACACCTGAAACACAACAAAGTAAGGGGTGAGCTTACGCTCAGTAGAAAAAGTAGTTAAGGATCTGATTTCACTCTCTTCAAAAGCTATTTTTTATTGTTTCTCTCTCATCCAAATTCCAAAACACCTACCTATCGGCCAACAAAAAGTCAATAGTCTAGAACGTTAAACTTTATATAAATTTTGTAACAGCTTATTCTTTGGAATATAGGAATGGGATAAAACAAAGGAAGAACTCATGGCAAGATGGAGTTTTGGGAACCAATTGCCCTATTCCTCCAAACTCAAACTACACATACAAGTTCCAAACTAAGGATCAGATCGGTTCTTACACATATTTTCCATCAACTTCATTCCACAAAGCAGCTGGAGGATACGGTGCAATCAACGTATATGCAAGGCCTCGGATCCCAATCCCTTACCCATACCCCGATGGAGATTTCATATTGTTGATTGGTGACTGGCGTAAGGCCAACCATAAGGTGAGCTTGGTGTAAATATTATTTCAGCTCCCGAATCCTTGTAGGGAGCTATTCCTGCTAACAGTTTTCAATAACGTTCTTTGTCCTTTCAGGCATTGCTGGAATCTTTGGACTCTGGGAGATCTCTTCCCTATCCTGATGGCGTCCTTATAAATGGACAGGCTCATACCAGCTTCAATGGCGATCGAGGTAATCACTGCCATTTGTATGAGAAAAGTCGTATTCCCTATATTCAATTTTTGTTGACTATATTAGAATTCCCTAATTTCAGGTAAAACCTATATGTTGAGGTTTTCAAATGTGGGCTTGACAAGTTCATTAAACGTGAGGATTCAAAACCATTCAATGAAGGTAGTTGAGGTTGAAGGGTCTCACACCCTTCAAGCCAAATATGAAACTCTTGACGTCCATGTTGGTCAATCTGTTGCTGTCTTGGTGACCTTAGATCAGCCTCCCAAGGACTATTACATTGTTGCATCCACACGGTTCACCAGTCCTGTTCTCGTTGGAACCGCAGTGTTACGCTACACAAATTCCAAAACCCCAGCTTCCGGACCCCTCCCCCCTGCTCCTCCCTCCCAATACCATTGGTCTATGAAGCAGGCAAGAACCTTTAGGTATGTAGACACGATAAGACTTGACTAAACAGAGCCTTTGAGTTGGTTTGAATATAAACTGGTTTTTTCCTTGTTGAAGGTGGAATTTGACGGCAAATGCAGCCAGGCCGAACCCTCAAGGGTCCTTCCATTATGGAAAAATCATCCCTACAAAAACATTTGTACTGGCCAACTCGGCGCCTATGATAAATGGGAAGCGGCGTTATGCTGTTAACAGTGTGTCCTATGTCAGACCAGATACGCCTCTGAAACTAGCTGATTATTTCAATATCTCTGGAGTCTTCGACACTAACTCCATCCAAGGCATTCCTTCTGGTCGCGCCCCGTCCCTTGCTACCTCCGTATTACATATCAACCATCATGCCTTCATTGAAGTCGTCTTTCAAAACAACGAAAAGACCATGCAGTCTTGGCATCTCGATGGTTACGATTTCTGGGTTGTCGGGTAAGTCACTAGAACTTGTTACATTTACTTGTTATGGTTGTGATTGTTTTTACTGCAACAAACACAGATATGGTAGTGGTCAATGGACAATGCCCAAGAGAAGAACCTATAACATTGTAGATGCCACCACCAGACACACTGCACAGGTGCATTTTTGTTTCAGCTAGAACAATTGACATTGTTATCAAATTTACAATCCACGTTGTCTGATTTGGTTGCAGGTATATCCGTATTCGTGGACAACAATTCTTGTATCATTGGACAACCAAGGCATGTGGAACTTGAGATCGGCAATATGGGACAGACAGTATCTTGGGCAGCAGTTGTATCTCAGGGTTTGGAATCCAATCCACAACCTCGCTAATGAATATTTCATTCCTCCTAACGCTCTCCTCTGCGGTAAAGCCGTCGGAAGACACACTTAGTGTTACTCCAAGAAAATTAGAGAGGTCATTTATAATTCAGCTCCTTCCTTTGTATATCTGAGAACATTACCTGGACTTTAATTCATCTACTTTTTTTTAGCAAAACTAATATAATAGTATTAAATTCTTCATTTAGTCATACATAAGGACCAAATTGTAGTCTCCGAACTCGAATACTCTGATTCATGTAAAATGATCGGGCCTATATTACTCGGTTCGATCCTACCTAAGTACATCAAATACATTTTAGGCCTAAAAACTACTAATCATGTCTCGACTCGGGCTTCGATAGAGTATCTGTAATGCATCTTGGTAGCATTGGGAGGACCCTAGTGATAAGAATGAGAATCTCGTAGGATGGGGTAGGACTGTGGTAGGGAAAAGCAGATCCGAAACAAGGTAGGACGTTCCTCCTCTCAGACATCTCGCGTCCTTGGGAAAGCCTTATTAGACCTGACAAACCTATTTAACAGACTTCGCCTGATCCTTCAGGATCACATCCTCTACCACTATTAGAGTGTGGTAATTTGGGGCCCGTTTCCTAGTGTGGCCTCGCCCTGTTCAATATATATAGCTCCTACAGCTCAGTCCTTGGACTTCTGTTTCCTAACACTCTGAACTTTTGAGACAGTTGGAAAAGACCTCGCAGAGAATTGGGGCTTAGATGGACATTTGCACAAAGTCCCGTAATCCTCTATCATGGGTCTTAGCATGCCTAACCCAATTAGTCAATAGGATGTACATCATGGCTCACCCTCTCGAACACGATGCTCTTCCGCTTGGGAGATTAAGTAGAAGGTTGATGAACAGAGCAGCTCATTGGCTTGTCAGGGCTGCCTGTTCCTCCCTTGTCTGGGAATGGCAAGGAGGTTATATCCCGGAGCCATTTCACCATATTATTATTGTCGATAATTAAATAATAGTCCTCGTATTAATCAAAAAAGGTGAAGGTTGATACACCGTTTCCAAGATCCTCAATCAGCGGATCGTTTGAGCACCACGATTCTTCCATGACTCTGGTGAAGGTCATACGATCATGATGGAGGGATGTGAGGAGGCAACCTATAATGCCAGAGAAGCGATATCTACGAGTGTTTTTAGTGGGCTAGACCGAGGCCTCGATCACCAAATCTTTGTCTACATTAAGATTGATCACACTAAGGCACGTTTAGAACAAAAGAAGGACATCGTCCGTAGTTGGGTTCTCTAGTGGCACTTCTGTAGGGAGTAGGGGTGGGTTACGAAAAAAATAGTGATTAGGTCCGAGCATGCCTAACCAAATTAGTCAGAAGGTTGTATGTCATGGCTCACCCTCTCGAACGCGATCCTCCTTCGCTTGGGAGATTAAGTAGAAGGTTTATACACCATGTCTTAGATCTTGAATTAGCGGATCCATTGATTGCCAAGATTCTTCCATGAGTCTCGTGAGGGTCGTACGACTTTGAGGGCAGGATGTGAGGAGGCAACTTGTAGTGCCAGAGAAGTGATATGTACAACCGTTTTTTGTGGGCTAGACCGAGACCTCGATCACCAAATGTTTGTCTGCGCTAAGATTTCTCACACTAATGCATGTTTATAGCACAAGAAGGACATCAGCCACAATTGGGTTCTCTAGTGGCACCTCTATAGGGAATAAGGGTGGGTTCCGAAAAAATCCTACACACCTAGTAGATCAAGTGGTTGCATTGTAAACACGATAGTATTTTTCCAACTTATCTAATTATATTATCCAGAGGAAAAATCAAATAGAAACCACTCCTTAACGTAAAAACTGTGTGAACCAATCCAAACCATTCATTTTAAGAATGGATGGATGAGATGCAATTGATTTGTTGACTTGTTGACTGCAAAAAAACAGCACTTTTTAGTAATGGGTAAGGGCTTTTTAGTAAAATCATCATATATTATTTTTTTTACCAATTCACTAATTTAATTTTTCCCACTTCGTTTGAACTCCGATTGGCTTCAAACTTGCGCCATTAGTTTTGTTTTTTCAAGGGCTTTCTATCAAGATCAGTCATGAATATATTTTGAAGCACGAAAAAAAATTATTTTCGGGGTTTATTTTTTAAAAAAAAGTTAGTTCTGGGTAATTTTTATCAACACTATACACTGGGTTTATCAACACTATACATTGGATTTATCACCTCATTTTCTAAAATCGAACATGATTTTTATCACATCATCACATGTTTTTTTATGAACACTAAGCACTAGTTTTATCAACACTAAACATTATGTTTATCATTAAATTACATGTGTTTTTATCATCTCATCACATGTTTTTTTTATCAACACTAAACTCTAGGTTATCACCCTTATTTCGGGGCTGATTTAAAAAAAAGTTATGTCTGTGTAATTTTTATCAACACTATACACTGGGTTTATCAACATTATACAATGAGTTTATCAACACTGAACACCAGTTTTATCACCTCATTTTCCAAAATCGAACGTGATTTTTATCAAATTATCACATGTTTTTTTTATGAACACTAAGCACTAGTTTTATCAACACTAAACATTATGTTTATCATTAAATTACATGTGTTTTTATCATTTCATCACATGTTTTTTATCAACACTAAACTCTAGGTTATCACCCTTATTTTGGGGCTGATTTAAAAAAAAAGTAAAGTCTGTGTAATTTTTATCAACACTATACACTGGGTTTATCAATAGTATATACTGGGTTTATCAACACTATACACTGGGTTTATCAACACTGAACACTAGTTTTATCACCTCATTTTCCAAAATCGAACATGATTTTTATTACATCATCACATGTTTTTTTATGAACACTAAGCACTAGTTTTATCCACACTAAACACTATTTAGCACTAGTTTGATACCCCGATATGAAAATTTTATTAGTGAAGATTTATCAACACTTAACATTGTTTTTATCACCCCAATATAACCTTTTATTTTCGTGTTTCAAAATATATTCATGACTGATCTTGATTTAAAGCCCTTGGAAAAAGAAAAATATTGGCGCAAGTTTGAAGCTAATCGGAGTTCAAACGAAGCGGGAAATATTAAATTAGTGAATTGGTTAAGAAAAAAATGGACACTTGTCCACATGGAACCATGCTTTTACAATTATGCCCTTGCTTGTGTGAGAAAGGAAGAAATTGGCGTGCCTTTTGGTGGAATTGGGATGATGATGCGGCATTATGGTGAATGTTGGATCTAAATGGTGTATGGTTAGGATTGTTTCACACAGTTTTTAGGATAAGGAGGGTTTCTATTAGATTTCTCCTCATATTATCCATATTGTTTTTTCTTAGCATTTTTTTTCGTTAGTAAAATAAAGTTACAATCATTGAATATGATATTTTTTACAAAGAGCATGGGTATGATTTATGGTATAGTTTAACTAATCAATTTATTTTAGTACTTTATTCATATATTTTGGATATATTTTCTTGGGCTTTGCTAGTTTTGTGTCCTTAGATAATCTTGATCTTGTTCGATATTGTCAGTTATTAATATATTAGCATTACTATTATCATTTGTGAAATGTTAATAGAGTGAATAATCGACTTTTTTCAAGGTCATCAGGTATGTGACTTGATAGTAAAACTCTTAGAAGAAAAAAATATTATCCTAATGATCTCTTCTCTACTGATATATTAAGATTAGTATGATGTTCGACTGATGATCACGTTTTACTAGATCATACGTATTGAATATAAAGTCAAATCATAGACGTCATTTAGGGAAGTGGTATTGGATGACCCACTACGAGAATACTACATATGAACTATCATGAGTATTTTTCAGTACCGTAATATGGCTTAAGTCCTTTAACATTATAGTCATCATGGTTTCTGCATAGGTGGTTATTTGTCTTGATGCAATTCAACGTTGTCTTTAACTAGGCAACAATAACGATTGTTGTTGGGCATATAATTGTCTATGTGAGAGATGTGGTTGATTAACAAGGGATTTTTCCCTCATGTAAATATGAGCACATATGGTTTGGGCCCCTTGTTAAGTGAAATTACGGAAATGCATTGTCATGCGAATCGATAAGTTATCACAATAGAATTCTACTTAAGCTCTAGAAAAAACAATCGAATAAAATAAGGATGACGATCATATGCCTTCTATTCGATCGAGATATTGATGAAAAAGGGATTAAGATATTAGCGGTAGAATGTTAAGTCGGATTGATGATCATCATAAACGTTTGGGTAGTCATAATGCATTGCTAGAGGCCAACTATGAAATGAGGATGAAATAGGGATTTCGGGTCCACTGCCTAACACTGTATAAGCCTACAGGGTCACACACAGTAACAAGCCCAAAATCGAATTGGACTTTGAAAGTTCATTAAGTGAATAAAATAATATTATATTTGATATAATATTTATTTATTTATTTATTTACTAACTCATTTTTCAATTGATAATATAATAAGATTATGTTAGGAAATTTGCATGCAAAAATTACTTTCAAAGTCTACTCATCAGTGGCTTGGTCGGAGCTATGCGGACCCATGCGGACGTTCAAAGTCTTAGCTTTAAATCTTCCTTCCCTTAGCCAGTCAAACTCATACTGGGAGTCCCCAATCTACTTGCACATACTTTTAGTTGAAAGCTTTCTCTGTTCCGATATAGAAGAAGAAAAAGGAGAAGATACGACTTGGAAATGAAAATATAAAAAAAAAAAGGAAGGTAGAAAGAAAAGCCACGAGGAAGAAGAAGAAGAAATGGAGGTTAGACGAAGAAGGTAAAGCTATGAAAGAAGATGAAGGAGTGATAGAAAAAACATCAGATAGTGCAAAGGGGTTAGAATAATTGTATTTACTCATTGTATTGTAGTATGTGTCAGAGAAAGTGTGTTAGTAATTAAGTATTAGTCTATTAAAGAGGACAAATCTTATAGAAATCACTTTTATCCTAAAAACTGTGAGAACTCGTTCTAGTCATAAACTCTTAAGATCCAACAATCATCATGATGACACATCATCATCCCAATCCAACCCAAAGTACACGTCACTTTTACCCTTCTCACACAAGCAAGAGTGTAATTGTAATAGCATGGTGTCATGTGGAAAAGTGTCTAGTTTTTTTCTTCACCAATTTACTAATTTAATGATTCTCGATTCGTTTGAACTCCGATAGCTTCAAACTTGTGCCAATATTTTATTTTTTTCCAAGGGTTATCCATCAAGTAGCTTATTGAATATATTTTGAACCACAAAAATAAAAAAGTTATATCGGCTGATAAAAATAATGTTGAGTATTGATAAATCTTCAGTAAAAATTATATTATATCGAGTTGGTGAAATTAGTGCTAAATGTAGATAAAAACATGTATTTAAGTCATAAAAAACATGTGATGAGGTGATAAAAATCATGTTCAATTTTTATAATAAGGGTCATAAACTAGAGTTTTGTGTTGATAAAAAAAAAATATGTGATGCGGTGATAACACACATAATTTAGTGATAAACCTAGTGTTTAGTGTTGCTAAAAATAGTGTTCGGTGTTCATATAAAACATGTTCACTTTCGAAAAATGAGGCGATAAAACTAGTGTTAAGTGTTGGTAAAATCAGTGTAAATTGTTGATAATATAATGTAAAGTGTTGATAAAAATTTCCCATATATAACTTTTTTTAAATCAGGCCCAAAATAATTTTTTTTGTGCTTCAAAATATATTCTTCACTGATCTTAATAAAAAGCCCTTGAAAAAATATATTGATGCATGTTTGAAGCCAATCGGAGTTCAAACGAAGCGGGAATGCTTCAATTAGTGAATAATATGATAGTTTTACTAAAGATCCCATACCAGTTACCAAAAAGTGTTGTGTTTTAATAGTCAATAACTCAAATGCATTTCATTCATCCATTTATAAAATGGATGGCTTGGATGAGTTTTCACAGTTTTTAGGGTAAGGGTGAGTTTTTATTTGATTTCTTCTCATCTATTAAATAAATAAATAACTAAATAAATAAAATATAAAAATAATTATTAGGTATTAGATACGTACACGGAGACATTTCAAAAAAAAACAAAATACATAGATAATAAAAAAGTAGAACTTTCATATTTTATATTTTTTAAAAATATACTTATTAACGTGTTTATAAATGTTTTGAAAGATATTTGGTTTAGTGTGAATAAATTTATTTTATAATTTTATATATTTTTTATTTTTTATACATCACATTGATAATTTATTTTGAATATTTCATTATATATATCTAATATGTATTTATTAATAATAAAAGTAATAAAATTCACCTAGGCCCTGACTAGTCTCCGCATAACGCCTAGGGGTATTCGTCGCCCTACTAATGTTTGACGCCTTTTACAACCTTGGAGATAAGGCATAGAGTCGTCATCCTGATTGTTCTCAATCACTGTTCCTTGATATATGAGAAGACTGAATATATAATACACATTATCATGTCCAATGGACATGCTATTCCTTCAATCACTCTCGATCGAGCGGTCCGAACGGATATCATTCCCATACTGTAGTATAAAGGATAAATCCCTTAGCCGTCTTTTGTGTCACTCATGAAGTTCGTCCCCAAGCTAATCATGGCCACTATGGAAGCCCTGTTACGGGCAACATTGGGCTCAGGTTAAATTCAATTGTTTACTGCATAGCAATCACAAAGAATCCTCAATCTCAGGATACATGACAAGCTACGAAACTGAATATGTTCATGACATTATCTATGCCATAAATTCAGGTCGGGTCGTCCAATATCATGTCCCACATGGTATCTATGATCAGACTCTGGAATCACATTCCAATGACTAATGGAAATGAGCCATAAAGAGTCATCTTTCATACTAGTCGCTTCTAATGAAGCTTTGGGGAAATATAATTTTACTGCCAATGAGGGACAAACATGCAAGAAAATAAGCAGTTGCAAGATTGAGGTTGAGTATACTCATCTCCTTGATTCGGACAGTTCACATGTATTACGTTCCCGATTTTGAAAGGCCTAGGCTACGTACTAACATAAACACAACCTCTAAAACACTAAGCACGATTGGACTAAAGCTTCACTAGGGTGTCATAACGCGTTTTGGTGTTTTGGAAGGGACCCAGTAGGTTATGAGAGTGGTGTGCTAGCTACTTAAGAATATCGTAAGTTTATGGAGGAGTGAAATTAATCACGACCAATCCAAGTGGCGAGAAATTCCTCCTCCCTCACGTCCCTGTGGACTCCTCATTGACCCCGACAAGATTGTTTACCAAACCTACCCTGATCCTCTTGAACCACCTCCTATACTGCTATAGGGGTTGGTTTTTTGAGGGTCAGGTTATTCACCATGGAGTCAGTCTTCCCATTGGCCTTGGCATCTAAGATGAGGTCCGAAGATTCAATTTCTTCGCATGCCCCGTTTTTAGAGCTCCGGTCGAGGCCCTAAGAGAGAACAAAGGGGACCCCGCAAGGGAAATCTCCTCACTCTAACTCTGATTAGTCAATAGATCGTGTGTTATGCGTGGGGAGGGGAAATCTCATGTCAGACCCCTTTGTCCTTGTCCTACTAAAGAGGACCCCCGTGTGCTTTCTCGAAGGGAAAATGAAGCCTTAGTCAAGAGGTACCATGTTAAAACCTTCATCTCCGAAATTAGTGGTGCGAAACCAAAAGGGGGAGGTACGGCTCTAGTGATTTGGTCGTGTCGAGGAGCATAAGTCCATGGCTTCCAATTAGTTCGGACATGGCTGGCGACCGAGGTGACGAGTACTACCAACAACGAGGTAGTGAACTGTGGGGGTATCGTAGCGTCAACCAGGATAATTGACGTGTAGTCAACCACATGAAAAACATAAGAGGGGTAATCTCTCATATCGCAGCCCGTAACTACACGTTGAAAGGTTTGGATGTACCTAGAACTTTAGGTAGACAAACTGCTAGGGTGGTCGCGACAAGTCCTTTTAAAACTGTACCAAGAGGTTCAAATAAGGAAAAAGAACGACTTCTTAGATTTTTATTCTTATTTAATAATATTTTCCAACCATAAATGACAAAATGTCTTATCAATCGGATTTGACTCCAAGAACTATTCCCCTCAATTGAACCAAATTTTTTGGTCCACGAAAATACTAGTTTTATTCCACCACTAAAATCACATAGATTATAGTTGGTAGAAGAGAGAAAGGTCCTAAAGCGGGGGGAGGGGGGGGGGCGTACAGAAAAGGGCCCAAAGCCAAAAAGACAAAAGACAAACCCCAAGACAACCTTGAGGAGACCCACCACGCAAGTGTTGAAGATCACGCTTACGCCGGAAGGAGGAGAGATTTCTAAGGTCACCGGCGATCAACACCGTGAGGACATGATAAAGGAAACCAACAACCCAGATGAGCGCCCTATACGCGTCGAACCACAATAGAGTCGAGAGCAAAGGAGATTGTCGGAGGAGCACGACGAAGGAGCGAGGAGCAGTGGAGACGAAGGGAAGGACCACACAATGGTCGGCCTAGATCCAGTGATGGGGACAATACCCACAAGACCAACAACTGCGAGCAAGAACCTAGGGTGCACCGAGGAAGTCGGTCGAGGAACATCACATGCAACGAAGGATGAAGGAGTCATAAAAATGAGCAGAGGCCCGCGTGAGCCAAAGATAAAAGAATAATACCGACATTGGAAACACCGGTATCAGTATCTAAAGACGGATTAAGCCCACTACGAATAACCAAACAAGGTAGGCCGTAACCGTCCAGGGTTCCAGATATTTGTCCGGGCCGACCGTAGCAAGCCCAACGCTCATGGAACCATAATGATAGCCTACTTGACATCATAGACAAAAACTTAGGACATCCCCTTACCAACGTCTCAACACAACGAGACATAAAGAAAATCAAAGTCCTAAACCAACCTAACCAAAGACTTATTCGATCTAAAAAGAAATAAAAAGTAGACCTAATAGCTGAATGTAGTGCCTTGAATGCGGATTTCCCGAGACTCTCCAGCACTGGTGGTCTCGGGTCTGTGGGTATAGTCCGTAGACGGACCCTCCCACCCCCGCCGGGTCTTCTCATTCTTCTGAAGGAGGCTGAGACGCCTCCGTCTGTGGGCCCTAGACTAGAACGACGACATGAAATATGCCGAGGTCCTCATGTTGTAGTATTTCGAGGTCCTGTGGACGATCCCTTCGCCTGGGGTGCTGACGGCGAGCTTTGCCCCGTCGTCGACTCAGCCAAGAGGGATTATCACCCTGGTATGGTTCGAACGGGCGCCAAGCCGGTTCCGGATAGCAACGCCCTAACTGGCGACCCGGTGCAGGTTGTGGATACAGGCCGAGGTGCTGCACGGGGGAAGGTGCATGACACAACCATAATTACCGAGCGTCGACGGCCCGTTGATGCATGCCGGCCAACTGAACGGGGAGAGGGTGACGCCACGGCAACGAGGGCTGCTGCAACCGTCCTTCTGTGATCCAGGGACGGCAACACTGATCTTCGTAGGTCTGCTGCAGTACCGAGCTGGAGGGGGAGGAGGGACCCGGGGACGATCTATAGGTGACGACGGTGCCCTAGCAGTGTTAGGGTCTTGGAGATCGGTTTGGTGACGATGATGGGACATGGAGCAGGTCGGGACTCAGGAGAGGCGATGAGTGGTCGACTTGATGCAAAAAAAGAGAACCAACGTCGATCAGAAATCGGCGACGGTGAGAAGCGACCCCGAGGGGTAATGGTTGACCCAATCAAAGGTATCCGAGAGCTTGGAAGCAAAGAGCTTCAATGGTGAAATTGGGAAGGGGGAGGAGGCTGGGCAGAGAATGCCTATGCGAGGGTTTTCACGACTTGAGTTATGATAGACAATTACTTTCCATGAACAATAAAAAATTAATTTTGTCAACCAAAATAAATATATGGAACAAGATAAATATTCTAATAGTAAAGAGTCTAATCTCATTCATATATAACTAAATTTTAATTGTCTATTTGAGTTACTCCGCTGATAACGAGCTTCTTGCGAACTTATTTTTATTGAGGTCACATGTTCGATCAGTGGGTCCCCACTGGTTTAAGAACACGTGTGGGTGTTAGATTAAATTTGAATAGGAATTCATTGTAATTTATTTCTTATATAAATATTTTTTCATAAGCTAACAGTTTATTAAGCAAGTGTTCCACAAGATAGTAGAATAGAGCAAGAAAACGATCCTCAAAAGAAGATCTTTTCCTTAAACCATTACAACTATATAGAGAAAAACAGATAGCAAAATAAACCCAAGCAAGAAAGTACCAAAAGAAATCCGCTCAAACGGATGCCCTCATTTCCTACGTCCTACCCGAGTTCAAGCACAAAAACCGGTTAGATACCGAAACAGGGATTAAAGTTTTTCCTGTAATCGGTTCAGGGAAAACCTCGTCTTCACTATCCTCGACATCCTCCTCTAAATGCTACGGGACGTCTAAAGAGTTGGATTGTTCGAGCACCAAAGAGGCAAGATCAAAAGCCTTTTTACCAACTTTCTTGCTAAAACTCCAACCACCCGAGCTATCCTTCTTAACAATATTAACAGTAACACTTTCGGAATTGCCTCCTTTATCAGCAGAAATTTTAGGTCTTGTCTGATAGAAAACAGAAGGAAGAGCAATCCCCGGTGGCTGGCCCCTCCTTGGACGGCCACGTCTTTTTGGTTTAGCTATGAAATTGCTTTGAATCGTAGTGATTGGATTTGGAGGTTTAAGGAGAACCTCATTCCACGGACTACTTTGTTGGTCCCCAGCTGAAGCACATGCTGCTACCTTGATAATCGGGTCATCCAACCCCGAAGGAAAAAAAAACCCAATTATTCCCCCAAGAGCCTCCTGCTCCTGGGCTTCAATGCCGGAGCACAACACTCTGCCCAACAGAATAATTACTTGCTGCTTCTCCGAGTAGGCATCAACCAGACTTGGACTTAGAGAAGCCTGATCTAAGTCTAGACCTTGGGCTTCAGTCACAACCTGTAATTGAGCCTCAACAATTACACCCGGAATGACAGACCGTTCTGCGTTCAAATCTTCTTCCCCAGCACGACACCTTGTATCACCAGCGTGATTTTCTGGATCGACGATAAAATTTGATAAGATCTTATCCCCGGAATTAAGGGAACATAATCGCACTGAGGATATCGCCGACTTCGGAGCACACCTGGTTTCAGCACAGCCGATTCTATTGGTAGACATTCTAGCAGTATCAAATCGAACCTGTTTGAACTCTGTACGTCTTGGAAACGCAACCCCGGACTAGAAAAATGAGGGTGTGTCAGAGCTAAAAATAAGATATGACCATTATCTTATACCTATTAAAGGTCAACACTTCCATGGAAGCAGCTCTTGGTGACGAAAACGAAACAAACCCAAACTTTTTTCCGCCCCTGTTCAAATGCTTCAAAACATAAACGCTCCAAAAGTAACCCAAACCTCCGAAGTCTCAAACGGTAGATTACAAATGTAAATTTCATTCGGATTTACCTGGACAGGATCATAGCTCTTGGGAGTCGCCAGATTACGATGCTCAACCATGGAATCCGATGACTCAACAGCCCCACCAAATGGTGTTTCTCCTTCCTCATTAGAGTCAGTTACAAAAAACATTATTTAATAATCTTATTATTATAATTAAAGTGGAAATCAAAATAAAAAATAAAACCAAGGATATATGAATCGACTGTAATACAAAGTAATTTTTGTTCTCTCTCACTACGTTCGAGTGCTTCTCCCAAGAAAACCCTAGCCGTAGAAATCTTATAGAGCTCTCTGCCACCATCTTCGACAAGTTTGTACGCCATGCCGGTCTTGTCCCGTCGTCGTTTACAATACATTTCTTGGCACTTGTTTTTCCCCTCACCCATCCTCAGACGATGTGCATCCCTTAAAGCCTCGACGTCGAAGGAGACCGAAGAAAACCCCATCCGGGTAAGCTTCTTCAATTCCTCTTCCCACACCGGTTGTCGTTATATTTCAACAACCGTTCACGGCTATCGTGTCTTTTTCTCCGAAGTTCTCTGCTCCATTCGCAAGGCCACGAAGTGGTCGTCCGCACAAAACCACATTTGTTGCTTCCTCTGCAAGAAACATTCTAGCCAAGGCTCCCTATTTCGTTCCACCGCCATGAGTTACCCTCAAAGACGTCCTGATGACCGTGGCTCTCAACGCTATTACACAACCCACGCTTGTTCCCATCATCCCTATGCCGCCACCGATTGCTCTTAGCGACGTCTCGCCGCCTCCACTGTGTTGGGACCCTCTTCGTAGGAAGGCACCCCTGGTCAATCCCGAGAGGGAGGAATTGGAGGCGCTCTATGATGGGGTTGCGATCCCTAATGTGGTGCGGGTTCATGTGATCCCGGTCTTTCTTACTATGCCTCCGGGCATGGTTTATCTTCGTCGGGTATTCAAGCCACGGGAAGCTGGTTCTGCTTCAAAGACAACGTCCTCGCCGGACTCTCTTATGTTTAACATATCCAGTCTCCAAGAAAGGTTCTCTTCGTGTTCGTTGGAGGAGAAGGAGAAGTTGGAGTTCCTGGTCCCGTACTCTCTAGTGAGCCCTTCGGTTATGGCCC
Organism: Erodium maritimum; assembly: GCA_963921825.1. Lineage (NCBI taxonomy): Eukaryota > Viridiplantae > Streptophyta > Magnoliopsida > Geraniales > Geraniaceae > Erodium > Erodium maritimum. Next base: position 27,071,107 of record OY997592.1, read on the forward strand.
GCCAACAATTTTCCATGATCGGCAAGCTTTGGGATTTGAAGCCTCCTTGGAAGGAGGTTCTACTTCAAATCATCACCAAAGCATGGGGTAGATCGGCGGAGGCTTGGTGATTAAGGACATAGGCCGTTGAGTTTGTGGGTTCTATTTCGTGTCTGAGGAGGCTCGTACTTGGGTCTGGGATAACGAGCCCTGGTTCTTCGATGGCGACCGCTCCTACTAGGAGACTTGGACCCGATGGCTTGAGAACCTCCTGCTCTGGATCTGCTACAACTATGGGTTCATCTCTTAGATTATGTGTCGTTGTCCCGTGTGACCAATGTGGTCTGTGTTGGGGAGGAGCGGTGAAAATGAGGTTTTGACACCTAGTGGAACTTCCCCTACGTCAACACCTGTTGCTACGTTTTAGGGAATTTCTGGATCCGATAAGGGTCCGCTCACCTACAAAAAGTTTCTTTCCTTTTGTTTTAACTATGGGTTGATAGGACATGTAGTCCAAGAGTGCGATAGGGAGATGTCGGGTACCCGACAGTTCGGTTCGTCTATATTGGAATTCCAAAAGGATCGGAGCGCCAAGCCTTAGGTGACTCATTGGGGGCCTCAAGGGTCTAGGAGCCTACTACCCATGGACGAACCCATATCCCTAAGTATTGTACCTAAGGACACCTTCCCTCGAGGAAGGGGTCCAATTTTCCATGAGTACTATACCTAATAGTAAAATTCCTCGAGGCGACATCTAGGTCGGGAAAGTCGACCCAGCTTGAAAAACTTGGTGGTCGGCCAGTTGTCTGGTAGACAGAAAACCGAAGTTCCAGATCCGTCTGGGCATAGAGATAGAGTTGGAGCTGATGCTGGGGGAGTGAAGAGAGGTATGTTGGTAAACCCCGGTATGATCAAGCGAGGGCTGGCAAGCAGCCCGCCAGGAGGAATGTTAGGATCCTTTGGCCTTAAGGACTGGCTCTGGGAGGGGTCCCTGGTGAAAGCCATGTCTCCTACAACTAATGCAGTTCAAGTTTGGTCGCTTTGCCCCCCTGATGCAACCTTTAGGCACAATCTTGAGCGGGAATTCCAGTTTTATTATCCAACCCCCACCTTCCTTCGTGTCTATGTGGCGTTTCAATACCATTGTTAACGATTATATTGTTGAAAGAACTGTGAATAGTTATATTCTATATCTGTTTTTCTTTAGTGGTCAGAAATATTATTCTTAACGCATTCGTTTGTAATTGATTTTGAAGTTTAATAAAATTGCACCTTTTTAGTAAATAAAATACAAAATGTCACTAGTTTTTCATAATTGTCTTAGATTACGCATAAGAATTTTTTTTTTGAGAAGAAATGGATATATTATTTAAACTTTAGGATGCTCGCAAATTTGCGAACACTAAAAAACCAAAGTAAGCTACAATAGAAATGAAAGACAAGAACTGAAATGTAAATTTTCTCTTAGACATAGGGGCGGTCGGAGGGGAGAACTGCGGTAGAATCCATAGACACTGATAATACATAATCCAACCAAAAAGCATTGATCGAGCAGACCAAGTGTAGATTTTGCAGTGGTGGACCGATACCTCCCCCGGGAAGTCAGCGTGCATCGTCCTCCCTTGACTGATACTGTTAGGGATCCTAAACGCGGGTGTGCTGACCTCGAACTGGTAGGGGATAATTTTTTCGACTGTTGGCGGAACCGTCCCCGCCAGACGTCCAAAGAGGCGGTGCACTTGACCGACCCCTCCCTGGACCCCCAAGGACTCATTCCTGGAGGCGGGGGTGCTTGTGGCCCCCGGCGCTGTTGTATATGACGCCCCATCAGAAGCTGTCGAGCCCTCTGATTCCTCAGGCTCCCTTTCCATCTCCAGCCGTTTCCTTCCAGAGAGCGATGTGTGAGGCTCCCTCGGTATCTATCCAACCGGGACCTCCTCCTGGTGATCCTCCTGAGCTCTGTGCCCCCCTTTTTCTAGCTCCGGCGTGGTGTCACGGGGCTAAACGACCGAGCCGCCACACCTGAAGCCCCTCCCAGATATGCCCAATTCGTCCCCGGAGTAGCCTTCCCATGTTTAGCCTTTTCCAAGGCTGTTCTCGGGTCTACCGGAGCCTTCAGTGATGGTCCTCTAACTCCCCCCGAAATCGGGCAAGAAGGAAAGAGATGCCCTGCACAGCTACATCCAAAACAGTGATACGGAAGGTGCTCATACGACACATAGAGGAGTGTACGTACCTATGATTCCGAGAGACGGAACCAAAGTTGGCTCTGTAATGGAATCTTGATATCAACTTTGATCCTGATCTTCATGAAGTCCCCCCAACATAAGCCTGATTTATCTACATCCACCGCCTAACAGACTCCCAATGTATTCCCTACACGAAAACCAATTTCCTTGTTCCAGGCCCCTACTGGTAGGTTTGAAACCCTAGCCTAGACTGAGAAGTGATGGAAGTCGAGATCCCCTACTTGCATATGAGCTCTCAAATCTGTGAATAACACCAAGTAGTCCCAAAAAGCCCGGGGCTCCCCCAGAAGGACCCTTGACCTCTCCTTAGCCATCTTGAAGAAAAAAGCCACCAATCCCCCTTCCAGTAGCTTTGCCTCCACCTTCATAGCCTAAAGGTCCTCCATCCGAGCCACTAAGGACTTCCAGAAAATTTTCCGTGATGTCAGAACCTTAGCGGCCACAGCAAACTGATATTGTAGACCTCGCCCAGAGACTTCCTTCGGCGACTAGACCACCTCCTTCATTTGCATCAAGGTGAACCTCGACCCTAAGTCCCCAACCTGCTCCCTATAAGTACGGGATTCCCTCCCCAGACGAACCCGATCCACAAACGGATCTAACCCAGTCTGATTGCCCAATCCAACCGGGTTAACCCGTGGGTGAGTGACCCAACCCAGCACCGGACCGCCCGACCCGTACCTGGCGACCCATGCCCCGACGTCGCCCGGCCCGACCTAGTTCCAACCCGTTTTAGCTTTGGGTTGTACAACACTTGACTCACGTCGTCCAGGCCCTGACCCGGCCCACGACAACCACGTCGGCCCATCATGCCAGGCCCCTACGAGCGTCCGCGAGAAACCCACGGCCCAGGCCCATGTCCCCTAGGTCTCCGTCCGGCCTACTTTCAGAAACCCTAATGGGTTCACGAGCCACCACCTTCCACTTCCTTCACTGCACGCCAACTCCTCCGACGCTGAAACGCTATCCGACGAGACCACGATCGGGAGAAGGCCATCCCCTTCCGGTATGGTGTCATTCGTGCTCTCTACCTCTGTCCCCGGAGTCGATTTCCAGCTAAACCCCGCCCCGATCACCCCTGGTATCGCCGGCGAAACCCTACCAACCTTTGGTCTCGGTCCCTTCGCCTGCGTGCGTTGTATAACACCCCGTGACGCCGCATGGAAACGCCCCGTCCCCATCGATGCCCGACCTTCATCCTCGACCCTCTGTGCCGAGAAGATCAGCGGTGTCTCACGCCCGCTTCGCGGCGTCAAAGCCTCTGCCGGCATGAGAGAATCCCCCTCTACAGAGCCGGCTGCCAGCGACAGGTTCCTGACCTCGCCCGCCTTCGCTCCCTTCAGTGCCAGTTCCGGACTGCTCGGCTCCCTGAAGAGCTCGGCGTCGAAACTTGCTTCCCCTCCATCCAGATCTCCAGTCGATGCCATCACCACGCCGTGGAAATCGCAAAACCTACCCTAATTCGTCGAGAGGGAGGTTGTGCTTGATAATTAATTTTAATACAATCCCTACTTTCAAAAAAAATATGTATGGAATAGTTTTTGGCAGATTACGCATAAGATAATTTTGTGAACCTGTACAAACATGGTCATATTGTATTAAAGGAGGAAAATATATATGAAGCAGCTGCATGTAAGAAGATGCATAGCAAAGCCTAAGTGAAAAGGAGAAGAAAACAATTAAATGTGTCAAGATCCATATATGTGTGAAGGCCACATGATAAGAATTTAATTCCATGTGTATAGGAACGGTGCAATTTTAGTCCTAAATAAACTATGTTTCCTGTGATCTATCATATATCGACATCTGGTCTAGGGATTCGCTCTGGCTGTTAATCGGGTCATTGGGGTACTTCACTCTCCATCATGCTTGACGTTCCTCAAAACTAATATTTATTACTACTTTCTGATGCTGATCTCGAAACAAATTTGATATTTGATGAACTTTAATGGGTACGTATCTTGTTCCTTAAGTTGCGTCGGGAAGTTGCTTTTTTGTAATGTAGACATGAACATGATCACAAGAGCACGCACAACGGGTCGCTCCCGCTCTCCGCTCCGCGCGCGTCGGGAACGTCGGCCGCTGGTCGGTCCGCTGCAGACGCGGTCCCGCTCCCCATTCTCCCGCTCCCGTCTGGCTGGCCGAGCGCGCTGGACGCGCCCTCGCGCACTTGCCTGCGCTGGCAGTGTCTGGTGCCGCCACGTGTCCCGACCGTTGTCAACGGTCAACTCCAACGGCTCTTTTTTTTTTAATTCAAAAATCAGATAAAATGAACCCTATAAATACCCAACCTCATTCCTCATTTTTGTCAAACCATTCGCTACTTTCACTCTTTCATTCTCACTTCCTACTCGCTATTTTTGAAAATGTCCGACGAAGAGGTTATGTCCGACGCTAAGGAGATGACGTACGAGGAGCTGGCTTCCCGGATGCCGACGTATGAGGAGATGGCAGCCCAACTGCCGACATATGAGGAGATGGCAGCCCAAATGCAGCCAGTTGAGCGACGATTCTGGCGGATGATGGATAGGCACATGCAGACAGTAATGCAAGGGTCCAGAGGGCCATCCGTGGGGAACCAATGCGCCGAGAGATTAACAGAGGTCGTGAGGCAGCCCACATCCAATTGATGGCGAACTATTTTGACGAACAACCCCTACATGGCCCTGACATGTCCAGGCGTCGGTTCCGTATGTGCAAACCGCTTTTCCAACGGATTATGAACGCGGTGAAGGCTCACGACGACTACTTCGAACAGAAGTCCGAAGCTGCCTCATGGCCGGGGTTATCAACGGAACAGAAGTGCACCGCCGCTATACGGATGCTTGCGTATGGGTCCTCGGCCGATTCATTGGACGAATCTCTGCGCATGGAGGTAAGCATCATACTTGAATGTTTACGTAAGTTTTGCAAGGCCGTCATTGAGGTATTCGGAGCCGAGTATCAGCGTACACCCACATCGGCTGATATGGACCGCTTACTCCGAGAAGGGTACAACCGAGGGTTTCCCGGAATGGCGGGGAGTCTTGACTGTATGCATTGGAAGTGGAAGAACTGCCCAACCGAAGACCAGGGAGCCCATGGACGGGGAGGTCACCACGGGGAAAAGACTATTATGCTTGAAGTGTTAGTCTTAGTGCCCATAGTTCAATCCTAAATGTCCAAATGTATATATCATCGTTAGCAATAAAATCAAAACGGCTTTATATTACTTATGTGTTGGAGTAATATATCGATGTGTGCTCTGATCTATGCCCACCATGCGAATAGAACCATAGATTTAGATAGATCATACTCGATGGGTCCCTAGTCAACAAAGCTTCATTAGAAGCGACTAGTATGAAAGATGGCTCTTTATGGCTTACGTTCTGTTAGTCATTGGAATGGGATTCCGGAGTCTGATCATAGATATCATGTGGGACATGATATTGGACGACCCGCCCTGAATATGTGCCATAGATTAAGTCATGAACATATTAAGTGTCGTAGTCGTCATGTATCCTTAGACCAAGGAGTCTTTGTGATCGCTATGTAGTCAACAACTGAGTTTGACCTGAGCCTAACGTTGTCCGTAACAGGGCTTCCATAACGGCCAGGATTGGCTTGGGGACGGGCTACATGAGTGACACGAAAGACGGCTAAGGGATTTATCCCTCATACTGAGGTATGAGAAAGATATCGGTTCTCGGCCGCTTGATCGAGAGTGACTGAAAGAATAGCATGGCCATGCACATGATACTGGGTATCATATCTTTAGTCATCTCACATATCAAGGAACATTGATTGAGAATAATAAGGATGACGGTTCTATGCCTTATCTCAATCAGGATATCGGAGATAAAAGGATAATGACAGGGATGACGGAAAGGTTAGAATCGACAGGGTCGATTCGTTATGCAGTGTCAGGCAATACTAAAGTCTCGTTAGTTGCCACTTAAATAGGATCAAGTAAAATGGGATTTTACGTTGATCTATTGACATGCATAAACCTAAGGGTCACACCGGAGGATTAAACTCATTGACACATTTATGGAGAATGGTCAAAAGGGAGTTGTCTCGGGACATGACCAAAACTGGGTTTTGGGTCATGTGCCCGTAAGTGAATAGGACTTTACGGATCGAGACAAGGCTTGGAGTCTTGGGATTGATTGCGTCGGATAATGTTGGACATTTCCGGTATGGAAGGCTTGGAGGCGATGAGCGAATCACGGGACCTCGTTGGAAATGGCCACGTGCCATGTCCCAAGAGGCCCATGAAAGGCCCATGCAACCAAGGCCCATGGAACTAATTAATCAAGTCTTGATTAATTAGTACTAAGCAAGCAAGACAAGGATTAAGGTGTTGGTGATTCACCACCTAACCCAATCTTGTCTTGCCATACTTTGTCCTATTTACACCTTACTTGACACCATACTTGTCCCATGCCTTTAGTTGGACAAGTATGAGTTTTGTTATGTTTAAGTCATCTTTTTTCAACATAACAAACACAAGACAAGAATAGGAAAAACAACTTCTCTCTCCCTTCCCTTGCAATTTCGGGTTTGGCAAGCTCCCACCTCCATTTTTGTGTTCTTGAGTCCTCAAAGAGAAGAACTACGTGTCTTTGATTCCCATGTGGATACGTAGGCGTCTTGGAGACTCAAGCCAATCATTCGTTACCCGGTGTTCTTGTTTTGGTAAGAACTAGTGCGGAATTTTTCTCTTGTGAATCCATTCTTTGTTAGTTGTTTCATGGTTTTCATCGTCTCTTGGTTTTCCTTGATTTTCCGCTGCGAGTTGGTTCATCTCCAACCCTACCTCGAGACCCAACAGTGGTATCAGAGCCGTGCTACCTTCGGGATTCACAAGACGGTGTTCAAAGTTTCGGTTTTGCTTGAAAGTTTCGTTTTTGGCGTGTTGTTTTGCTAAATTGTTTGATAACATGTTTTAAATACTTGTTTATGGATTTAATGCATGTAAAATGAATTTTTGAAAATTATTTCAAATCTGGAAATTTTGAAAAAAATTTGATTTTTCGGGTCTCGGGAGCGGGACTCTCGGGTGGCCGAAACCGGGACCGAACGGGGCTCCGTTGGACGGAGCTAGGCCAAGCATGACCATTGGATGGTTGATATGCCAAGGCTAAACCGTTTTGTTAGTTATGACAACTTTGGAACCGTCATGACGAACTCGAAGATCAAATGTTCAAAAGTTTCATTTTTGAACAGTTTCGATAAACCGAGCATCAAAAAAATTTCGAAGCTTGGCTATAAATTAAAACCGGAAAATCACATGATGTTTGATAACATGATTGTTTGATAACACGATGTGTGATGTGATGTTGGCATGGTGTACATAATAGCCCCGAACTCAATTTAATTATTTATCGCTTTTCACGGCCTGCGAGCCGTTAGTGTTAGCGTGTAATTATTCTTTCAAGGTGTGGTCGTCGAACCACTTGTTTGTAATATTTATTTATTCCCGACCTGCGAGTCGTGTATTAAATTGTAATATTTTACTCAAGATGAAGAAAGGGCGAAAAGGTCATTTGGTGGCTTTTCGGGTGTTGGCATCGGCTTGGAGTCGGTGGAGCTCAAGAAGCTAGTGGGAGTTAGTTTAGGGGGCTATTATGTGCATATTTATCGCTTTATGCTTGGTTTAGTTTATGCATGATTAATTCTGTGTTTTAGAATTGCATGCTTAACTTTATTTACCGAGCATATCACCTCACATGCAAAGATAAAATTGGAATTTTAATCCTTGTGTGTGAGCCCTTAGAATCGTCATTACATTGGATGTAGTTGACGGGTTCAAAGGAAGAATTACATTGGATGTAATTTGAGGCATCATTTCATTTGGAATGTAGTTGATGTGCTCATCGCATCTAGGATGTGTCAAAGTTTTAAACACAACCGGACAAGTAAAAACGGGTCATGTCCGATACCTCCCAATTATCAACACCTTACTACCTCCCCGTCCTATGGGTGTCGTGCGCATTAGCGGAGCATCCATGGGAAAGCGGGGTAGTAGGTTTGGACGACATATGTGGGTGTCGTGCGCATTAGCAGAGCACCTACATAGTGACGGGCCATAGTTTAAAATTGGTGGACCCGACTACGATTCTCAGCCTGAGGTTGAGCTAGGGTAACAGATAGGGTAAGTCGTGTACATAAGTACATACCCTAGCCAAGAGTCACATTGGATGTGATTGGATGGAGTCCTACCTACATAGCTCGATTAAGTGGTGAGCATTAGTTCAACTTAATCGAGTGAATCAAGGATCTTGGTTTCAGATTCTAAAGGTTTAGAATTGATTGTTGGTGTTTAAGCTTGATCTTCATAAAATTTATTCAGTTTACTGATTGAATTTTATCTGTTGTAGATCAAATGGCAAATTCAGCGAACATTAATAGTTTGTCATTAAAAACCATTCTTGACAGGGTCAAGCTAAATGGGACAAACTATTTGGACTGGTACAGAATTTTGAGGATAGTCCTCAAGTCTGAACGCAAACAATATGTCCTTGACAAGGCTGTCTCTAAGACCATATCAGAGTTACATGAAGTGTCATTAACTGCTGAGAAGAATATCTCAGGGATCTGGGATCCAAGGATATTCTGATGGTCAACAAGGGAATTGGAAGTGGCAAGGGCTGGGCCCATGCGCACTTGGCAGGAAAGATGAGACACCTGAGAATGTCTGCTTCTACTGCCAACAGCCTGGTCATTGGAACCGGGATTATAGGAAGTTCACGGCTGATCTGAAGAAGGGCAGTGGGACTGCGCCTTCATCAAATAGCCTGGATGATCTGAAGAAGGGCAGTAGGACTGCGCCTTCATCAGGAAACCTGGATGATATAAGGAAGGGCGGTGGGACCGTGCCTTCATTCGGTATTAACTCTATAGAGCTACATCTCTCTACTTCCAAAGATTCATGGGTATTAGATACCATGACTGAATCTCACACATGCACTAATATATGGTGGCTGAAAGTAGGAGAGATTTGGAAAGCACGAAATGGACCTCAGAGTTGTGGCAACTGCTGTAGGATCCATGAGTCCTGCTTTGCCAAGAGGCCTTGTCTTAGTATTGTATAATGTATATTGCATACCTACTTTTAGTAGGAATATTATATCTGTATCCGTGTTTGACAAGGAAGGATATAATGTTAATATTGGAAATGGATTTTTCAATGTTCAATGCAATGATATGTTTTATACCAGTACTGACATGGTTGGAGGATTGTACATATTAGATATGGGTAACAATGCCTCAAGTTCTATATATTCCATTAATACCAAGAGGTCTAAATCCAACGATTTAAACCTAACTCTGTTATGGTATTGTCATTTGGGTCGCATAAACAAGAAGCGCCTATCAGCACTTCAGAAGTGCGGGCTTTCAGGTTCATTCGAATTCCATTCGATCGATAGGTGCAAGTTTTATTTGATGGGCAAAATGACTAAAGTGCCCTTTATCGATCGCGATGAAAGGGCGTGTGGATTATTGGGGCTGATACACTCGAATGTGTGTAGACCAATAAGTTCACTTGCCAGGAGGGGTTTTAGCTACTTTATCACATTTACTGATGATTACAGTAAATATGGTTATGTCTATTCGGTGAGACATAAGTCTGAAGCTTTTGATAAATTCAAAGAGTTTAAGACTATAGTATAAAACCAGCTCGACAAAGGTATTAAGGCACTTCGATTGGATCGAGGTGGAAAATACTTGACCACAGAGTTATTAGATCATCTAAAAGAGAATGGGATCCTTTTGGAATGGACTCCTCCTAGGTCACTGTAGTTGAAAGGTGTAGCCAAACGGAGAAATCGGACATTGTTAGACAATGGTCCGTTCCATGATTAGTTGGACTGATCTCCCAATCTCTTTCTGGGGTTATGCTCTAGAGACGACCACATTCATAGTGAATCGGGCTTCGACGAAGGGTGTGGAAGGGACACCATTTTAAAAATGGTACGGGATGATGCCCGCTTTGTCCTTCCTAAAGATTTGTGGTTGCGAGGCTTATGTGAAACATTTGGTTTCGACTAAGCTCGAACCAAGATCTGAGATATGCACCTTCGTGTGGTATCCCAAAGCAACAAGGGGATACTATTTCTACAATCCTAGTGAGAACATGGTGTTCGTCGCTTGGGGTGGGTTCTTTATGGAAAAGAAGTTTTGTTTCAAAAGACGTCATTGGGAGGACTGTGCATCTCGAAGAAATGCAGGATGGTACAGATCTGTCTAAACCAATTGACAACCTAGTAAAAAGGAGTCAGAGATTGTCGTAGAGTGAGAACCAATTCCTGTTACAATTCCGGAAGGTCCAAGGCGATTTGAAAGGGTCAATCTTCCACCTCCAAGATATGGTATCCGGAGGTGACAATGAAGTCATGGTGGATCACGATGATCCAGCCACCTTTCAAGAAGTCATGGATGGGCCCGACTCCGAGTTATGGCTGGGAGTCATGAGGGAGGAAATGCAATCCATGTCGGACAACCGAGTCTGGGAACCGGTTGATCCCATCAATGGTGTGAGGACCATCGGATGCAAATGGATCTTCAAGGTGAAGATGGACATGGACAACAACCCTCTGACCTACAAAGCTCAACTGGTGGCGAAAGGTTATAAGCAGATCCAATGGATTGACTTTGAGGAAACCTTCTCCCTAATGGCTATGGTCAAAATCGATCCAAATTCTTCTTGACATAACTGCGTATCATAATTACGAGATATGGCAAGTGGATGTCAAAACCTCTTTCCTAAATAGAAATTTGACTGAGTACGTTTGTATGTCTCGGCCCAAAGGTTTTGACGATCCGAAGAATACGGGAAAGATTTATAAGTCGTTGAAATCCATTTATGGATTGAAACGAACTTCTCGGAGTTGGATCCTTCGTTTTGATGAAGTTGTAATTGGATTTGGCTTAATCAAGAACGAGGATGAATCTTGTGTTTATAAGAAGGCTAGTGGGAGCAAGATTACCTTTCTGGTTCTCATTGAAAACGACATCACAACCTTGCACGAGACTAAAGCTTGGTTGAGGAAGTGTTTTTCAATAAAGGACTTAGGCGATGCTTCTTATATCTTTAGGATTAAGATATGTAGAGATCGCACCAAGAGGGTCTTGGATTTAAGTCAGGGAACCTATGTGAACAAGGCATTGAGTAGGTTCTTAATGCTCGATTCAAAGAAAGGACTCTTACCCACTAGTCATGGCATTCATCTCAGCAAGACTCAGTGTCCTAAGACACCTGATGAGCTGAAAAGGATGATGAGAATCCTATGCGCCTGGGGGCAGGATCGATCATATATGCCATGACATGTATGAGACCGGCTGTCTCGTAAGCCTTATGTTGTACCAGTAGACATCAGTCTGACCCGGGAAAGATGATGTTGAACTAGTCGTCGAAGGATGAGTAGACGTTAGTTTTCCAAGACAAATCCAGATGACTTTAGAAATCAGTCAGAATATGTGTTTATGCTGAATGGTAGAGCTTTAGCTGGGAGAGCGTAAAGCAAGATACCATTGCCGAATCTACAACAGAGGCCAAGTACATGGATGCTGCAGAGGCAGCTAAGGACGCTATGTGGATTTGGAAATTCACGGCAGGGTTGGATGTAATTAAAAACCCATCCAGCCCGGTGAATCCATTTTGCGACAACACAAGATCCATTGCGCAAGCTAAAAGCCCAGATCGCATAACAAATCCAAACATGTACTACGCCGTATCCATCTAATCAGAGAAATACTGAATTGAGGTGAAGTGAAGATAACCTATATTGCAACAGATGATAACATAGCCAACCCTTTGACTAAGGCGGTGTCGCTGCCTGAACATGTTAGACATGTAAAGTCGATGGGGACATATTGGAGTTTAGATTGGAACTAGGGCAAGTGGGAGATTGTTAGTCTTAGTGCCCATAGTTCAATCCTAAATGTCCAAATGTATATATCATCGTTAGTAATAAAATCAAAACGGCTTTATATTACTTATGTGTTGGAGTAATATATCGATGTGTGCTCTGATCTATGCCCACCATGCGAATAGAACCATAGATTTAGATAGATCATACTCGATGGGTCCCTAGTCAACAAAGCGTCATTAGAAGCGACTAGGATGAAAGATGGCTCTTTATGGCTTACGTTCTGTTAGTCATTGGAATAGGATTCCGGAGTCTGATCATAGATATCATGTGGGACATGATATTGGACGACCCGCCCTGAATATGTGCCATAGATTAAGTCATGAACATATTCAGTGTCGTAGCTTGTCATGTATCCTTAGACCAAGGAGTCTTTGTGATCGCTATGTAGTCAACAACTGAGTTTGACCTGAGCCTAACGTTGTCCGTAACAAGGCTTCCATAACGGCCAGGATTGGCTTGGGGACGGGCTACATGAGTGACACGAAAGACGGCTAAGGGATTTATCCCTCATACTGAGGTATGAGAAAGATATCGGTTCTCGGCCGCTTGATCGAGAGTGACTGAAAGAATAGCATGGCCATGCACATGATACTGGGTATCATATCTTTAGTCATCTCACATATCAAGGAACATTGATTGAGAATAATAAGGATGACGGCTCTATGCCTTATCTCAATCAGGATATCGGAGATAAAAGGATAATGACAGGGATGACGGAAAGGTTAGAATCGACAGGGTCGATTCGTTATGCAGTGTCAGGCAATACTAAAGTCTCGTTAGTTGCCACTTAAATAGGATCAAGTAAAATGGGATTTTACGTTGATCTATTGACATGCATAAACCTAAGGGTCACACCGGAGGATGAAACTCATTGACACATTTATGGAGAATGGCCAAAAGGGAGTTGTCTCGGGACATGACCAAAACTGGGTTTTGGGTCATGTGCCCGTAAGTGAATAGGACTTTACGGATCGAGACAAGGCTTGGAGTCTTGGGATTGATTGCGTCGGATAAGGTTGGACATTTCCGGTATGGAAGGCTTGGAGGCGATGAGCGAATCACGGGACCTCGTTGGAAATGGCCACGTGCCATGTTCCAAGAGGCCCATGAAAGGCCCATGCAACCAAGGCCCATGGAACTAATTAATCAAGTCTTGATTAATTAGTACTAAGCAAGCAAGACAAGGATTAAGGTGTTGGTGATTCACCACCTAACCCAATCTTGTCTTGCCATACTTTGTCCTATTTACACCTTACTTGACACCATACTTGTCACATGCCTTTAGTTGGACAAGTATGGGTTTTGTTATGTTTAAGTCATCTTTTTTCAACATAACAAACACAAGACAAGAATAGGAAAAACAACTTCTCTCTCCCTTCCCTTGCAATTTCGGGTTTGGTAAGTTCCCACCTCCATTTTTGTGTTCTTGAGTCCTCAAAGAGAAGAACTACGTGGCTTTGATTCCCATGTGGATACGTAGGCGTCTTGGAGACTCAATCCAATCATTCGTTACCCGGTGTTCTTGTTTTGGTAAGAACTAGTGCTGAATTTTTCTCTTGTGAATCCATTCTTTCTTAGTTGTTTCATGGTTTTAATCGTCTCTTGGTTTTCCTTGATTTTCCGCTGCGAGTTGGTTCATCTCCAACCCTACCTCGAGACCCAACATGAAGCTGTAGCGTCCCGTGATTTATGGATTTGGCATGCATTTTTCGGGATGGCTGGATCGAACAACGACGTCAACGTCCTCAACAACAGCCACCAATTCCAAGACGCTTACTACGGCCGTGAGCTGGCTGTGGAGTACTACATCAACGGCTATCGGTACGACCGACCTTATTACTTGGTGGGCGGCATTTACCCAGCATGGGCACGGTTCGTGAAGAATATTCGGCATCCCTTCGAGCCGAAAGAGAAGTTGTTTGCTAGATGCCAAGAAGGTGCTCGGAAAGATATTGAAAGGGCTTTTGGAGTACTTCAAGCAAGGTGGCACATCATTTCCCGTCCCGCTCATAGTTGGAGCAAACACACTTTGGCTGATATCATGCACACTTGCATAATTCTACACAACATGATTGTAGAGGATGAGCGCGACCGGTACGAGTATGGGGAGGAGGAGTTGTTGTGGGCGCAACCTCCAGAAATGCCGAATTGGACACCACCGGAACGATGGCACCACGGAGGCCCATTGGAATACCAGGGACTTGTGGATGCTCAACTAAGTGTCCTAAATCCTGAGATCCACCATCAACTACAACAAGATCTTATGGAGCACTTATGGGATCGATTTGGAGCTGGTTTCCATGACGACGTGTAGTCGTTTGTGCTCTTGGAGCTGGTTTGTATTAAAAGGGGTTGAATAAAATTAGAAGTTCATTTATATTCGTGTTGAATTTATGAATTATTTATTGTCATTAATTATTTATTTCCAAAATTGTTTAAATTATGACTAAATTAAACGGTTTCTGATAACGAATTAAATAAAACAGGAAAATATCAAATAATAATCCAGTCAGCATTGTTCTGCACTCCCAGGACCTCAAGGTCCTTTCTGTTGCAAAACACCCACTTTTCTACACTCCCACTCCCTGACTTTTGTCCAGTCAGCACAAGTTCTGCACTCCCACTCCCTGACCAAGGTCCTTTCTGTTGTTCATGCTCTAACACCGTTCAGTTCGCTCCTTTCCTTCTTGTGTCGTGCATCGCCACCAAACCATCGTTAAACAAGTGTTATGTTTTTCTCTTTTATGAGTTAAATATTAAATTTTACTTTTATTTATCGACCACGAATACTACGTAATATTTCAAAATAATAAATATATTACTTGAAATATTAGTCGTTGATTCTGTTAGTAAAAATAAATGGAATATTTCATTTCGGTAATCATATGACTTCATGTATCACTTTTTATTATAAGCAATTTTTGATTGGGGTAACCATGGATTCTAACCCCCTTTGAGGTTTGTTTAGGCGATCCTAACTGGGCTTGACTTTTCCTTGCACTTCCCAACTGTGACATTTCCATTTTTTGCGCAAACTAACATTTTTCGTTTATTTTGACGATTCCGTTAAAAAAATGCTATTGTGCACGTGACCAACACGTGTCAAAAACCTAACGGAATCCGTTAAAATAAACGAAAATTGTTAGTTTTCGCAAAAAAGGTCAAGCGTAGTTGGGAAGTGCAAGGAAGGTCAAGCCCAGTTAGGATCGCCAAAACAAACCTCAAGAGGGGGAAACGCAAGTAAGGAGCCCGTGAAATTCAGCACACCCAAGTACCCAAGAACAAACGATTACAAACAAAGTTCAACTGCAAAACTGCCAGTTATCACTTAATGGATGGTAAAATGACAAGTGTGCTCTTACTTATTTTACCTATAGACATTTTATAAGAAACATTAGTATTGTACCTTCATTTTTGTTTCTTATAAAATGTATATAGGTCAAATATGTGAGGGAAAAATCGTCATTTTACTATCCATTAAGGGATACATGAGGTCGTATGACTAACAGAATGGAATATTCTGTCAATTTATACTAACAGAATCGTGTGACCAATCCTTAAGGTAGTGCATTTGTCACTTTGAAATGTTGGGTAGTGTATTATTCGTGACTAATAATTTTTTTTAGCGAAAGGTGCAGATTTCATCAATCAATTCGGTTAAATACAATCAAGTGCATCAGAGACTCTTTGACCACGAAGAACAGGGCAAGAACATTTAAAAATGTTCGCTATTCTTTTCACAATAGAATCGTCCATGACGGTTTTGAATTGGTGCCCATACAGAATATGGGTTGGGGGAATGGGATACCGGAGATCCGGAGGGACCTCGACGGTAATGGTGGGAGACAAAGCATCGTCTAGGGACCCCTCCTAAGGCCAGTCCCCGATCCTCTGACGATGCATCATTCCTCCCAGCGGGGGTTCCTCCCCGCTATTGATGAGTTTTTCCACCCAGCGCCAGATGACACCATCTTCAGGTGTCTAACAGTTGTTTCTTCACGAACTGGGATTGCAACACCTCGATCGGCTGGCTGAGCGTATCCTCCCCCTCCAACCCCACCATGCTAGGGGTTATAGGGTTAGCCGTACAGGCAGCAAACTTACCAAATCCCGACCCCCTGATCTTCCCGTGCACAAAAGAACACTGGAGTGGGTGGCCTTGTACTAGCAATGAGCCAGTATCCCAACCGGGCATTTGGGGACTCACATTAGGTATCGGGTCCAATGTCATCGCTCGCGTTGCAGTCTTAAGCAGTCCTACACCCCGATCTATGCCTACTCCATCTTGGTCCTCTAGTAGGCGTCGACGTTTACGGGACCAATGTCCTCCCACCGGGACAACCCATGATAGGCCCTTCCGGTATACCGGGAGACAATAGTGCGAGTAACATCTTTAGGGACCCGACCTAGTTGGCCTCCTGACCGTATCCATTGCGGGTATTACAGCCGTCGCCCTCGTATCCTGGTACGGGGACCCACAAGTTCTGTTAACAGATGCGCCGAGTCATGTAGCAGCTCCTAATGCAGTCCCGCCGGCTGGAAGCCATGCTATTTTCCGCCTCCACATCCAGCGCCGGGTGGTCCACAACGACGAGGTCTCCACCACGCCTCTATGCTCCCCGTAGCCGTCATGAGTTCATCCCCCATGTTGGGCCTTTACCGTCACAACCTCGACAGACGCCGAGTACTCCATCCCGTCCCTCACCACTCCCACCGGCAGATGAGGAGGCAAGGACCTCAGCGGGATCGGCGTGTGCTGAACCCTAGACCGTCCATCAGAGATCCCAGGCGCCAGAGCTTGGTCATGGATGACCTTGTCCGAAAGACCCCGGTTCAGGCGAGGTAGAGTCCCATGGCATGGGTTATAGGGAGGGGCCTTAGATCCAACAACATGCCTCCCAGGCACCAGAGCCAGGTCATGGTGATGATGGGTGTAGTGCTTGTGGTGGTGAACCCTATGATGCGTGTTAGGGTTCGGTCCACGGGGAGAGGACCTGTAGCTTAGAGCAAAGGATTCCGAACGTCGCTGCTCGCATCGCCGGATCTCCTAACCCTGTCGACAGATAACCGCAACAAGGGGAATAGGGGGTAGTCCTTGCGCACCAAAAACCCCTGTCGTTACTAGAGCAGGCAAGCCCGAGGTGGATGGAAGGGGAGAATAGGTGGTGATGGGGTTTGCATACCACTCGGAGTAGTGAGAGTCGGTAGCACTATCAGAGAGGGGGGAGGGATCATGGTAATTGGACAAGGAGTCGACGAAATCACCAAGGGACTAGGAGGAGGGAGAGGCATCAATGGTTGTGGAACAACTATCCACTTCCATCCGTATTTGAACCCCGCACCCGGTGTGGTCTGCGAGGAGGTCAATGGGATGGACAATCGAACACGGGGACGAAAAAACTGACAACCCCAGGCGGCGCTACATCGGCGCTGCAATGGCGGCGGCAAAGTGAAGCTCAATAGCGGCAAGGACAGGCTAGGGCTACGGTAGGTTCTCAAAAACGAGAGAGTAAAATCGAAAATAAGTCACGTTTCATGACTAATAATTAAAAGTAAGTTTCAATATTTAAATTTTTTATTTATTAATTAACAAAATATAGTTTATAAGCTCTCAAATATAACTAAGGTATCAAACCCAAATAATCAATCAAGATCTAAACAAACCAGTAAATAAGATGTCTCATGTCAACACAGTTTCGAGCTAAACAACCTAATAAACTAGACAATAACCCAATCTAAACTAAGACATTCAATCCAAAAACAACAAAAACCAAATTACTTAAACAAATTGAATTGCCACCAACCCCTGTAATCGAGACCATCCTAATCTGTCATTCATGCGTCGTCACACCATAAATCGGACGACTGACAGATCAATGCGACTACAAGCAAGTTGTCGTCGAGCATCCACTTGCTCACACAAGTTCGCACCAACCTCTGATAGACGTCGAGACAAGGGATTTGTGGCCAACACCACATGAAAACGAACCAAACAACGAAGAGAATACGAAGAAATATCTAAATCCAAAGACCTAAGTCCTAACACCAAAACCCTTCTTCTCCAAAAACGGACCCACTACCGGCCAACACCAGAATACAACAAGTTGGAACAAATATATCTTATAATCTCAGTAAACAATGGGGATAAAAAGCAGTTGCTAAACTTGAATCCAGTAGAAAAAGTGTGACTCCAGTAGTTGAAGTTCAGCTTAGGAGAAGAGCTATGTATCATCGGGGATGACATGTGCACCAGACTAAGGTTAAAGCAGAGGCATATAGGAGCACAACGCGCATAGAAGAAGAGGAGGAACTTCAAGAAGGAGGCAATACCACTAGCGATATCCATGGTGATGAGCGTAAATGTGTCCTATCTAATTAGACCATTTCCCCCTACATTTTTATCTTATCTGTGCCTCGTTTTTATATTTTTAGTGTTTAGTAATAAATGCGCAAAACCTCGTTCTTAGTCGATATTTTTAAAATTATCCAAATATATTCATAATTTGTCTTGTTTTGTAGGCTGCGAATGGAGGTCAAATGGAGTGGGAAAGAGCAACGGAAGTTTAAAATTAAAAGTGAGAAAAGGCATATGCAGATCTGATCATGTGCGCTGCCAACGCACCACATACCGTGCACGCACGCTCCTCCCAGCCATTTGATCTGTTGACCGCGAATCTGACCAGATACAGCGGTTCGATGGCTTCTGCTGACTTTCCCTTCCAGTCGCACGATGGTTGACCTACGCTAGTAGGCTGACCTGACGCCCTACACCTATGGTTTCACCGTGTTATCATGCTCCCGTCGACACCGGATTAAATTCGGTAGCTCAGCCTCCTCCAACGCAGAATGACGTGATTTTGAAGCAGCAAGAGAGATTTTTTCTCTAGTCTATATATTTATACCGTAGCTTTTAGTTGATAAACAAATTTTTTTGATAAAGAATTATTTTTTTGAGATCAAACTTCCTTCTCTCTTGTTCTTACATTGTTCTTAAGGGTTCTTGAGAGTTCTTCACTTTTTAGGGCATTTTCTACCATCAAAGACCGTAACTAAGACGATCCAAGGGGGTTTCAAGCATTCATGAGCCTCCCACCATCTCCAACTTCTCCATTTTCATATGTTAAAGCTTTGGAGAGTTGGAGATGATGGGTTTGCAAAGCTAGAGGAGTTTTCGATTGAGTTTCTCAACCCAATCCCGTAGCTAATCTCTACTCTTCTCTATTTTGTTGTAAAGCTCGATTTTTTTGGCATACTTGAGTAGGATTCGGATTCCATGACCTTGGTTTCCAATCTTTGGTCATGGGTGTTGTGTAAATGTTGATTTCCGTTAAGTTGATGCATGGTTTTATGGTTAATTTGATGTTGGTGATATTTTTGGCATGATTTGAGGTTTTTTGAGCATAATAGCATCCACTTGATTGTATGAGTATTTGTCTATATTTTAGCTAATCGATGTACATGCATGATTTTCTTACTTTGTGTTCGAAACTTTCATGATTTTAAACCCCGATTTCATGTGCTAGCCATTTCATCTCTCGGGTGTATATCAAGTTCTAGGTTATAGTTCGTAAAAATGCAAACTTTAGCCATTTAGTGAACTTATTTAAGATTTCCGATATTTTTATGTCTTGATTTCCTTTTGACGGGATATAAATATGTTAGGATGTGTTTTCTCGATTCTCTTGTCTGTTTCAAGCCGATCGAACAATTTGGTGATTTTCCCTAATTGTTGTGTGTGCGCTATGTAGATTTATATTTGGAGCGATCCATGATTCGATCTAGTGTGAGACGAGATTTCACTTTTGTACAATTTGCTTATGCTTGTGTATTTCCATAATATCGTGATTCGATGTTCTATGTAGTTCGCCTTAATTATCGGTGACCATATTTAGTTTGGTATTCGATAGTTAGAATGATTGAACTAGGCGTAGCTAAGTAGATTAATCCATAATTTAGAGTTTATTCATGCTTGTGTATTACCAGGGCTTTGAGATTCGTTGCTCTATTTAGTTCTCCTTGAGGATCGATTTATTCAGTCGTCAAGTTGAATGAACTAGGTGTAGTTGAGTAGATTCGCCAATTTAATTAGATTCATCTCATGCTTGTGTAGTACTAGATTATCATGATTCAATACTCTATTTAGTTCTACCTGATTTTCGGTGTTCATCGTTATTGATGGAATTCTAGAATTGGGAAGTGAACTAGGCGCAACTGATTTGATTCGTCGTGTGGTGTAGCTATCTCTACTTATGGTAGTTGGTAGCGAGAGTGACATGCATTCGTTGTCGTTATCCCTCGTTTGAGGATTGATCAAGCTTCGTTTAAGATCATAGAACTACATCCTATTTTATTGCTTTCCGATGATTGGTGGTTCACATATCAATCCGAGCAATGGTCTTGTGCCCTCTCCCTGTGACTAGTATGCGGTTGATTTCATGATACCACATACATATGAACATAACTGTTCTAAGACCATCAGGAAAGCATTATTTAATTTCACCATTGTTAACCAAACCATGCGTCAATTGAAAGTCATATTTACTTGTACCCGTGATCAACTCCTTATGTGAATCAAAAGTTATGCGTCTTAGGTGGTAGCGTGTACATATTTTACCTTTATGTATAAACTTTAAAACAAACATTTACTTTTCTACTCTTTATTTTTCCTTTCGGGGATGTGGAAGTGACAGCTCACGTCCCCAGGTTTTAGCGAAATACTAGTGACACCTCTACTCCCTGTGGGATCGATCGGTACTTAACCGTCAAATATATTGCTTGATGAGCGTGTCTTGATGCACGTAAAAAGAGGGTTTTGACACATAGTCATCCCCATTCATCACATGACAAAAAACAATGAACGTTGCCGGCCGTGGCGGTTTGGAGAGAGGAAATGACTTTCAAGTTGAGGGTTTCGGAGGACCTAGAGATAAAAGGGGAATGGAAGATAATGTTATAAGTATCTAATGATAGCTATCAAAATCGTGTGGGGGTACCCTAATTTGCCACATTTTCACTTTCCTCAACGATGTTAATTTTCCATCCAAAAAATGTAAAAATTCCAAAATACTCCTCACCAACAGATCCTAGCGATACTGTGAATCTCATAATTACGTCAATTGGGGAAGAGGTTTTGAATGCGAAATTGGAGTTGGGTTCGGTTAGTGGGGTTGAGTGTGCATGCTCACTACAAGCCTATTCGACTTTGGATGTGGACATTGATCTATCCCCTGAATTGGTCTCTGCTCATGGTTTATAGCTAGTTATTTCTGG
This sequence comes from Erodium maritimum, assembly GCA_963921825.1. Lineage (NCBI taxonomy): Eukaryota > Viridiplantae > Streptophyta > Magnoliopsida > Geraniales > Geraniaceae > Erodium > Erodium maritimum. The sequence goes on from OY997592.1 coordinate 27,092,522, forward strand.
TTCCATAAGAGCAGGTGATAATGACTAACCTAGTGATCTTGTGGAGGCGTGTAGATCAGGCCCAATTGTACATGGGTCAGGTTCTATCATTTTAGCAGAGCACCCAGGTTCAGGTGCTGATGGGTTGACATCGGGTCTGATTTCACTCGTTACTGTTATGAATGTTTCGAGAGCTACTATCCCTTCAGCAGGTCATTTGTCCGGACAGATAGAAATTAGCGATCGGATCGGGGATCAATAGTCCGTAGAAGGAGGTTCTCCTTCAACCTCTGAAGCCTAATCCTTTGTACAAGGGTCGTCATTCGAAGCAAGCTCCTTCTAGAGCTTCGAATCCTCAGAGTCGACCTCCTAAATGTTAGGGGACTACTACACTGCTGAAATTAAACATCTCGCTCCTTGAGTCGTGCGTATCCTATGGACATTAGGAAACAGATTTTACAAACTCAAGCCGCTCAGCTAGCTCATTCAACTAAAGCTTTTGTTGATCCGACTTTGACTTCAGAAGATGAAGAGTGGATCACTGATGGTTAATTTAGTGACGTATTTTGGTTTTTTTGTTCGGGTTGTGTACTTGCAATTCCTTATGAGAACTCTTATGTAATGGTTGCCTTTGGTTATATCCTCTTCGGATCTAACTTTTTTCTAAATAAATTTTTTCGAGCTTATCCCAAAAAAAACCCGCAGCGGATTGAAGCCATGCACAGGGCCAACAGATTAATCCACGATCAGCTGAACAGAACCAAACTAAGACCGATTCAAAGATGCAAGAGCAGAGGCAGCATCCTTCTTGTTGAGGAAGAAAACAAAACCAGAACGTTTTCCAAACTTGATCGGTTTGGATGGATGAAATCACGGCCCATTTTGTCAAAAATTTGGAGGAGATAGAATAATTATTTTCGAGAATAATCTACAGGGAGATTGCAGGTGAAAAGACGAGAGGAGAGAGGCGGTCCGGAGGTTTGGCAATGGCTTGTATCCATACGTAGTGTTTTTGAATGAGACAAATTCAATCAGTGTGGAACTTTTCTCTTAAATTCACTTTCATTGTTCTATAATTTTTTCCGGAGTCTCAAAATACTTTTCATTCCACGCTAACTTCTGATATTTCACCTGATGGAGACAAAAAAAAACACTGTGTAAGTAAGTTGAAGTAAAAAAAAGAAAAGGATGTTGATTAGTGTCGGCAGCTAGCTTGTCCCTTGGGTGACCTACGTATACAAAGACGATCCGCTCTCGGCTGCGATGCCTCCGCTAGTATGGCCTCTCCCTCTCTTCCCGCCACACGAAACATTTTCATATGATCATTCTTCTGTAATTGTATTCTGTTCAATTTTAACCGGCTTTGGTGACAGTTAAATCAATCCTGTGTACTAAAACCACTATTTTCATTCTATAAAATTATATATGATACCATATTTTATTGTATTCAACTCTATATATAAGCATCTTTCCCAAAGCCCGTGCAAATGGGACGGTTTTAGATTTCCAGAAATCGATCCAAAACAAAAGGGAAATAGGTATTTTTTTTCTTAATTAAAACTATTATGCATGTGCATGTTCATGTAGCTTAGCATGAAGTGCGCGGTAACTAACCTCTTTTTTAAACACTAATGTAATTGCCACTCCATACATGTATATATAAGTACCCATGGTTGCACCACTCCCTATTGAGTTGGCTTGAAAAATGAGGAAAGGTTCCTCTACTAGTGTGTTTATTTTTGTTGGAGTGTTGGCCTTGACCTCGCTCGTCAATGCTGAAGACCCTTACAGATACTACACTTGGACTGTCACTTATGGCACCATTTCTCCTCTTGGTGCTCCCCAAAAGGTTTAGTTCAACTGTCTCGATCTATCACATAGCTTGATTTGGGTATCGGTAGTTTAAATTGTGAGTTGATGACATTGCAGGGTATTCTTATTAACGGGCAATTTCCTGGGCCGACAATCGATTGTGTGACCAATGACAACATAATCGTGAATGTTATAAACAAGTTGAACGAGCCATTCCTGATAACGTGGAACGGGATAAAGCAGAGGAAGTCGACTTGGCAGGACGGAGTGCTCGGGACCAACTGCCCAATCCCTCCCCACAGAAACTGGACCTACCATTTCCAGACAAAGGACCAGATCGGTACCTACTCCTACTTCCCTTCCACCCTCATGCACCGAGCTTCCGGCGCCTTTGGAGCCATCAATGTCAACCATAGGTCCGTCATTTCCGTCCCTTACCCCCAACCGGCCACCCAGTTCACTCTCCTCGTCTCCGATTGGTACAACATCGGCCACAAGGTATTTCTTTCTCTTAAAACCACATGCGTTGTAGGCGTAGTCAACACGCGCTACAGTGTAATTAAAAGTACAAGAAAGTTCGTGTTATTTACGAAGTTAATGTCGTACATATTACAAGATCTGATCTCTTGAATCCGACAACTCAGATTGATTTTTAATTTACACGATAAGAACGATTTTTACTGGATCGTCACCCCTGTAGCTAATATATGTGTTTGTTTCTCACATAGGGCTTGCAACAAAGACTGGACTCAGACAATGTCAATCCTCAACCCGATGGGCTTCTCATAAACGGGCTTCCCAAATCTGCCACCTTCATGGGCCAGAAAAGTAACCATTTTGGCTCATCTCTCTATATTGATAATCACTCATTGAAAATAACTTATGTAACTTGCTCAGGGAAAGTGTACATGGTTAGGGTGTCAAATGTGGGGATAGCAACATCTATAAACTTCAGGATTCAAGGGCACACCCTGATGCTCGTAGAAGTAGAAGGAGTTCACACCATGCAGGAGATGTACGAGTCCATGGACATTCATGTGGGCCAATCTTACGCATTCTTGGTCACCCTCCACGCCCACCCCAAGGACTACCACATGGTCGCCTCCACCCGTTTCTCCAAGCCCACTCTCACCGCCACCGCAACTCTCCGCTACAAAGGGTCCAACACCCCGGCCTCTGGCCCACTCCCCATAGGCCCAACCCACCAGGTCCACTGGTCCATGAAGCAAGCCCGGACCATCAGGGAGAATTTAACAGCCAATGCGGCCAGGCCCAACCCGCAAGGCTCGTACCATTACGGCACCATACCTGTCGTAAGGACGCTGGTGATTGCCAACACTCTGGCCAAGATCAACGGCAAGCTGCGCTACGCGGCCAATGGTGTCTCCTACGTGGACCCATCCACACCGCTGAAGTTGGCCGATTGGTTCAAGATTCCCAAGGTCTTTAACTTCAAGACCTTTTCCGACAAACCCACCTCCGCCGCCGCGAAACTCGGTACCTCCGTCGTCAACCTCGCCCTTCACGACTTTGTGGAGATCGTGTTCCAAAACACGGAGTCCACCTTGCAGTCTTGGCATATGGACGGAAGCAGCTTCTACGTGGTGGGGTATGGTTCTGGACGGTGGACCCCTGCCATGAGGAAACGTTATAACTTGGTTGATGCAGTCAACAGACACACCGTTCAGGTAACTTATATCAATGCATATATACTATTAGATGGTACAAATTATAACAATTACTTACAGGTGTATCCAAAGGGATGGAGTGCAATAATGGTGGCATTGGACAACAAGGGAATGTGGAACTTGAGGTCAGCAATATGGACAAGGAGATATCTAGGGCAGCAATTGTATCTCAGAGTATGGAACGACGAGCACAGCCTCTTCACCGAGTATGACATTCCTCAAAATGCTTTGTTTTGTGGTTTAGCGCACAAGTCCTGACCAACATATGGTTTGTGCCATGTTTTATGGGTAATTATTGCACTATGTGATGTGATTGGACCATCGTCTCGATACGAAAAATAAGGGTATAATAGGATCAACAAAAATTGTATCAGGACGTAGTTGTTACTTGTACGTGGTCGGTAGCAATATATAATAATGATATGTTAATAGTTGAACTGGAGTGGACGGCCAAAGAATCACAGATCTAAACGAATGGTAAAATGTGGAGACATCACTAGCTATATTAGTCTAGCAAATAAAATACTTCATGCAACAAAAAGAAATATAATATTATCATGTAAAGGAAGATTTGTAAAGTAGGAAACCCAAATATATAAAGGATAGGGAAAACTACCAATACCTACCCAAAACCATGCCCAGTTAACTGATGTTAAGTTTCGACATGGTAAACATCAGGGTAAACATCAGTTAAATGGGCATGGTTTTGGGTATGTATTGGTAGTTTTCCCTAAAGAATACAAAAAAAAATCGTCATTACACCCAAATAACAATTACAACGCCACGCATGACTACTACAAGCAAATGAATTCTCTCTCAAGGACAGCTCGTCCTTCATCTTCATGCACACATCCATCTCAAGATCTTCATCGTTCCAAAGGTAAATCCCAGCTTCCATTGCCAAGTCATCTTCACCTTCAGAACCGTTTTCTCCACCTTCAGTCTGCCTCATCCTCCCACCATCAGCAACCCAACCCACTTCCTCCTCCTCCACCATTATCTCGCTCTGTTCCGTCCTCTGCTCCCTGCATTGCTTCTAGGCATGGTACCTTTCTCTCCTTGCAGGAACTATCTGGAGGACCCTTAGCCTCCCATCAACAGCTCCAAAGGAAGCAAGACTCCTCATCCATTGGCCCCCCACCCGGCTTTGAGCATGTTCAGAAAAAGGCTCTTAAACCTTCTGCAAGGAAAAAAGGAAGATCTTCCTTAGTCCAGTACCCAACTTTCTCAGATAAAACACAAGAATATAGCCCAGGCAGTCGTACCAAGCTTGTGGATGGCCAAAAGATGTTCTATGACAAGAACCTTAGACCTATCAGCTCAGGCCCTGATTCCACACCTTCTCCACCACCTCTGCATCATTCAACAAAGGTGTTTCAGAAGATACAGGACCATTCACTACCAGATCCTCAGATCCGGCCTCGCAAACCTGCTCATCTATCTGATTTTGTGGCTTACATTCACAATATCCCTCACAAAGCCTCTGAGGTATGGCTGCATAACTTATTTTCTGATATTGGAGGAGTTGATTGGGTTCATATATTAGCAAAAGTAAGCAAGCTTGGAAAACACTATGGGTTTTGCTACTTTCTTTCCATGGCTCAATTGCAGGAGGCCATTTTTCTCTTTAATGGCTACACTATCAATGGTCATCAGCTATATGTCACCCAGGCTAGGAGTAAACCCCAGCATCAACATTATCCAAACCCATCCTTCCCCAACCTTCCTAGGCAGGTGAAAGGTGATCTGCAGCCTCCAAAACCCCAAGGTTCTGTGGTTACAAAGCAACAATCCCTCCTCAACAATTCACACCTAGCCATTACAGTTGCAAACCATACTGTTCAACAAATAAGAAGAGATCTAACAATGGAGGGTGTTAGTGATCTTGAAATCAAATCTCTTGGCTGCAATTTATTACTTCTGCACTGGCTAGACCCCTCTATGGAACATGAAGCCTTGAAAGATAATGGAGCATGGTTAAGCAATTGGCTCTCTTTCATTCCCCAAGCTCAACATCTCTGTTCGCAACATGGAAGATTCACCTGGGTCACAATCCAAGGCCTGCCCTACCAAGGTTGGTGTGATGAATCTCTTGCAGCTGCTGTAAGTTCTTTTGGTACTTTTGTTATCTCTCATCCAACTACTTCTGCTGGTACTGATCTAGAGAAGGCTTATGTACTCATTCATACCAAACACTACAATCAATTCTCCTCTGAGGCTCATTTTCTCCTTGGTTCTACAACCATAATTGTATGGATTAATTCCATTTGTTTATCTGAGGTTCCAATCATGCATGATCCTCTTCTTTCTCTGAGTGATAGCTCTGCAGATTCAGACTCCCTTGCCTCACCATTTATTGAAGATGATTTGGAAAATTCCTCCTCCAATCTTGGAGAACCTTCTGAGGACCTACCACAATTTATTGACAAAGCCCTGCCCACCCCATTTCAGACTGAAGTTATTGCTGCTGAGTGTGAAGTTATTGCTCATCCCAGAATCTCCACTGCTACCTGCCTGGAGGACAATCTTTGTCCCCATCCAAAGGACACTGAGGTTCTGCACCAACCCCTTCCCTCTACACCCATTGTTGCTGCTACCATCCCCACAGATCAAATGCTGAGTCTGCAAAACAAAATTATTCCTGACTCCATTGAAGCTGATAGCTCTGCAAACACCCTACAGTTGCAACTTACTCTCACTCAGGAAAGAATTCTGGAGCTAACTAAGTTAGTTCAGCAACAAGCACTTCAGTTACTTCCCAAAGAACAAAGTACACCCCATTCACATCAGGATTTAATGCTGGGAGTGCCCCAAAATGACCTCTCTCCTCACACCAGCTTGCATCTCCCCTTGGAAACTGTAACCATTAAATGTTCCTGACCAGCAGCAACACAGTCCACCCCTTATGTCTCACTCAACACAGCTGCAAAGCTTGGATCAAATTTGTAGTGGTAAAATATCCACCTGCCATACTCAGAGGAACAGTGACCCTGATTTTGTACTTGATCCTGAGTCACCAAAATTTCCCCCCAACACCAAATCAACCAAAACCAAAGGAAAGAGACAAAAGAAAATTATCTCTCCTCATTGCTATCCAACCAGGTCCAAATACAAAGAAGGAGGTTCAAAAATTAAAAACTTTGTTTCAAAGGCTCAACTAGAAGAAGCTAAAGGGGTTTGAAATTTTGGGAAAATCATTGGACTCTCTGCTTATTGTAGTGAGGAGTTGATTCTGCAGCAGCTGGCTTCCCTTGATGATGATAGAGTCTTGGATACTAAAGTGGAGCCTGCTGTTAACCCCTACTCTCTTTCCAAAGATGCTGATACCCTTCTCTGTGATCCGGATGTGAGCAGCAGCCTCACTCCACTCCCTCATAACTAATCATCCATGAAGCTCCTCTCATGGAACTTGAGAGGAGTGTCTTCCTCACAGAAAAGGAAGACTCTAAGTAACTTGATCCGCAAGCAACAACCCTCTATGATCTTGATTCAAGAATCCAAATTGGAAAAGCCTCTCCCCTCCTTCCTTAGGTCTTGTGGTATGCATTGGGGCTGGGAAATGGATTTTATCCCAGCAATTGGCTAGGCTGGTGGACTCATCATGTGTTGGAAATCAAGCTTCTTTCAGGTTGACAATATCAAAAAAATCATTGGGGTTATGATCTGGATTGGCACTATAAAGCAATCAGGTGCCCCATGCTGCATTACCAACATATATGCCCCTTGCTCCAGATCTGCTAGAAGAGCCCTCTGGCTAGAGCTCACTACTGAAATATCCTCCTTTTCTCCCCTTCCCTTGATGGTGCTGGGTGGAGATTTCAACTCAGTCTTATCAGCTCAAGAAAGATCAACTGGAAGAGCTCCTGCTGCAGATGCTTCTATCCTTCAAAGATTAATGGATTCTTTAGACCTCATTGATTTACCCCTCAATGGTGGAAAATACACATGGTTTGGCACAGGTTCTTCTGCCTCTAGATTAGACAGATTCCTCATTTCCTTAGATTTTTTAGCCTCCTTCACCCACATCTCACAGAAATGTTTACCAAGGAGCATCTCTGATCACAGACCCCTAATGCTATTTGATGATCAATTGGACTAGGGGCCAAGACCTTTTAAGTTCCTCAACATCTGGCTAGAGGATGAAAGATTTTACAGTGCTGTGCAATCCTTTTGGAGCTCCTTTCAAGTCTCAGGCCCTCCACACATTCTATTATGGCAGAAGTTCAATCTATTAAAAGCAAAGCTCAAGGATTGGAATGCTAATGTTTTTGGCCATCTTGACACCCAAATAACCTGCATTACACAGCAAATTGATCAATTAGATTCCATTATTGAAGAAAGACACCTTACTCCTCCAGAATGCAATACTAGAGGTGCTTTAAAGGCTGAGTTGATACAAAAAACAAAGCTGCTAGCCAAACTTTGGAGCCAGAAGAAAATACTTCCATGAGGGTGACAAGGGTTCAAAAAAATTTCACATTCTAGCCAACTTTCAAGGGGCAAGGAAACAAATCACACAAGTATTGGTAGATGAGGTCCTACTTGATGATCCAACCCTCATTAAATCTGCTGCAGCATCCCATTTCAGTGCCAGATTCTCAGAACCTCCTACTCATCACATTAATCTGGATCTCCTGCACTTCAATTCACTTTCCCCACAGCAGGCAGATGATTTAGAGTTACCCTTCTCTGAAGCTGAAATTCTAAAGGCCATAATGGCTTGCTCTGGAGACAAAGCTACAGGACCTGATGGCTTCACCCTCAGATTTTTTCAACTGTGTTGGCCAATTATCAAGCAAGATCTAATGAACTTCATCAATCACTTCCATATGTCAGGGCATCTAGGAAAGGGCATCAACTCATCATTTATCACCTTCATCCCAAAATGTGAATCCCCTCTCACCTTTGATGACTATAGACCCATTAGTCTCATGGGTGGCCCTTATAAAATCATCTCCAAGCTGCTCTCTTCCAGACTCAAAGGGGTTATTGGTTCACTGGTTGGTTTTGAGCAAACTGGTTTCATAGCTGAAAGGCAAATTCTGGATGGAGTGCTTGTTGCCAATGAGGTGGTTCATCAAATAAAAAAGGATAAGCTTAAGGCCATTCTATTCAAAGCAGACTTTGAGAAAGCTTTTGACAAGGTCCATTGGATGTTTATCATGAAATTACTTGCTAAAATGGGATTTGGTAGGCTTTGGAGGCTTTGGATGATATCTTGCTTTAAAGCACATGTCTCAATACTCATCAATGGGGCACCTTCCTCTGATTTCTTGATACATAAGGGTCTTAGACAGGGTTGTGCCTTATCACCTCTTCTCTTTGCTCTGGTAGCTGAATGTTTGAATCAGATTCTCAAAGCTGGGCTCCATCACAATCAATTCCAAGGAATTAAAATAGGAATCAATGGCCTGGTGATCTCTCATTTACAATTTGCAGATGACACAATAATTTTTATTGAAGCATCTACTGAGGGAGCTGCAAACTTGAAGAATGCTCTCATAATTTTTAAACTGGCTTCAGGCCTCAAAGTTAACTTCAGCAAATCCTCCATGATCCCCTTCAACTTAACTGAGGAAGACACTCTTGCTTACTCTCAGATCCTACATTGCACAGTTGATAAGCTTCCAATTACCTATCTTGACTTCTCTCTTGGAGCCAATTATAAGAGGGTGTGCACTTGGGACCCAATTATTCAGAAATTCAAGAAAAGCCTGGGCCTTTGGCAAGTAAAACTTCTCTCATTTGGAGGAAGGGTTACCCTCATCAAGTCCACCCTTTCTGCTCTTCCACTTTATCATTTCTCACTGCTCAGAGCCCCCAAAGCTGTCATCCTAAATATGGAGAGGCACCAAAGAAGATTTCTTTGGCATGGTGAAGCCCCATCAAGAGTCTTCTGCAATGTTGCTTGGAACACTGTCTGTAACCCAAAAAATGAGGGAGGCCTAGGGATCAGAAAGTTAAAAATCATGAACCTTGCTCTCCTTGCAAAATGGTGGTGGAGATTTGCTGTGGAAGAGGACTCCCTATGGAAACAAACCATCTGTGCAAAACTTGGCTGGAATTATTCTGAATGGGATCTATCTAAATTCACTGAAATAGGTATGCCAAGCTTCACCTCACACATTATAGCTTTACTCAAAGACCCTCATTTTGCAGATTTATTGGGTTCCATAGGCTTTAACTGGGACCTTGGAAGGGGAAATAAAATTCACTTCTGGCTTGATATTTGGTGGGGAGACACACCTCTCAAACACATCTTCCCTAGGCTCTATGCCCTGGCATCCTCAAAAACCATGCTAATAGAGGCCCTTTGGGATGGTTTGGATTGGGATATCATGCTGAGAAGATCTCCCAGAGGAAGAGAAGCTCAAGAATGGGGAGCTCTCTCAGTTATTCTTGACTCATTGCATCCAACAGCTGCAGATGATAAATTGCAATGGATTCCAGATAAAAAAAGTTTCTCTGAGACCAGGTTCTATGGCTTACTTGCACACCAAGGCACCTCCTCTGACAACTCACATTTTCACTGGACCTCTCATGTTTGGATTCCTGGCATTCCCCCAAAAATATCTGCCTTCTCATGGCTTGCCTGCCTTGATGCAATCCCTTCCAAATGCTTTTTGGAAAATAGAGGCATGACCTTCTCTCTTCAGCAGCTAATCTGTCCTCATTGCTCCTGGGATCTTGAGGATGGACCTCACATCCTCCTACACTGCTCCAAGGCCTGGAAAACTTGGAACCTGATCCTCTCTTGGTGGGGATTATATTAGGTTGCCCCTTCCTCTATCAGTGCCCTCTTCAGCTCTTGGGACTTCCTTGTCCCAAAAAAATTCAGAAGAGGTTGGGGAGGTATTCTTCAAGTCACAGTTTGGCAATTATGGTTGACAAGAAATGCCCTGGTTTTCAATCATATTGATGAAGCCCCTGAATCAATTTTTCTCAGAATTTTAAACAACACTTATACCTGGGAATGGGCCAACTTCAATGCAGGCTATCACTTCACACTTCAGGATTGGACCTCCAAGCCTTGGCTTCATATCAGAAAATGAGATCTCTATTGCCTTTTCCTCAACTGGTTTGGCTTGGAACTATCCTCTTTGGGGTTTGGAGTTTCTGGGATGGGTCATGGGTGGTGGGGGTTTTAGTTACTGGTGAGGTAGGTTGTACTCTGGGGTTTTTTTTCTCTACTGGTGTGTGGGTTTCTTTCCTTTCCTCTCTTCTCCTCCCTTCCCTTCTGAGTGTGGGTAGTCTCACTTTAGGCTTTAGTGTTTCTTTGTCTTACAGGATCCTCCTTGCCTGCTCTGTTCAGTCTCCTCTCTTGTGTATTGTTGCCTCTCTATTGGAAGATCAGTCATCATTCAAAGGCTTACCTCTTTCAAGCCTCATTCACATTCCACCTTGCTGATTTTTTCAACTGGTTACTCTGCTCTTCAGTCCCGGACTTCTATCACTGAGTTAACTTGCTCTTCAAGAAAGCTTACCTTTTGAATGTTCTTCTTCAGCTGCTTCAATCTCAGCTGCCTAAAACCCTTAGAACCCTCTTGTTCATCTGCTACAAGTTTACACACTTCAATCTCTACAACTGCACTTCAATCTCTACAACAGCTTTGCTATTTTATCTGATCATTCAAACCCTCATGTAGAGCTGCTTCAAGATCAGGCATTTTAGCTCCATCATTTCAGCATTTCAGCTCCATCATCAGCACCACAATTGCAGCTCCATCAACAGCACCACAATTGCATTTCCTTTTGCATCTCTCATTTCTATCATCTCTACTCTATATTTTGTTGTTTATTTATGCTTCTAGCATATTTGTATCTCTTTTTTGTTTGCTTTGGCTTCCAATCTGTAGCTGGGTTGTGTTGCCTTAGTTGTTTCTTTTCGACCTCGGAAGAGATTAATTCAATATGCTTTCGTTGATCAAAAAAAAAAAGAGGTCAAACCAATACACCCCCCCCCCCCCCGAACTTCGGCAAAATATATTATGACTTAATTTAATATTCTATTTATATCACAAAATTTTATTGTATTTTGTTATGTTTTCAAATTATTATTATTTTTTGCATTAACCTGTTACTTTTGTACCTGTTTTAATGTTTTATAATATTTAAGTTTGTTAATTTATGCAATATAAGTCATTATTTTAAAATTAAATACTATTAATAATTTGAGTTTAGTTATTATTTAAGATTACTATCAATTTGAATTTATTAGTAATCTAAAAATTATTATAATCATGGATGGATATTTCAAAAGAAAATTTGACTCCACAATTTTTTGTACGAAGATGAAAAAATCGAATAAGATGCCAATGAATATCATATACGGTAAGGTTTATTTATTGTATGGACAATAAAAATGTTTTACAGCATTTTGAAAATATAAAATTCTGAAATCATGTTTTAAAACAAGTATTAATTATTATTTTATGCGATGTGAAAAAAATTAATGTTATTTATATTGTTCTTACGTTAATTATTATTATTAAAAAAATATGTGCCCCCCCCCCCCCACGTTGAAAAGGCTAGATCCGCCACTGCATACAACTGGTATAGAGGAGGAGGTATGGAGTCATTCTCGTTCCCGAAGCTCTATTGATCCTAGGAAGACAATAATACGGAAATATGAATGTTGTATGGTCAAATAACAACTAATCCTTGAACAAGTGTATCATTAAGAATTTGATCATAAATATTGTACTTTAGATATATATATATATAGTACTCGACCTCCCTTCAGCTGTCAGTCTTGTGCCTAACATTTCTCACATTAACTATCATTTCCCTTCCTTTCTCCCACTTAAGGAGAGGCCAAAAGTTTAGGAAATTTTGTATGGGCCGTGTTTGACTCATTCTACCCAAGTTGGTGGTCTGATCGAGTGGAATTTCATTGGATAGCATCCGACAGGTACAAGCCTCAGGTGGAGTTATACCTGATTACCTATCCGACGGGTGAGTTTGTCGGGTGGTTTTGTCATCTTGGCTTTTCTCGCTCTATTTTGCATATGAATTTGATCTTTTTCGTTCCAAATTTTGGAAAACCATAGTGACAGGGAAAATGTACCAAATATACAAGAAATTGTATTGTTCCTTATTAAATTGGGTGCTAAAATGGTTATAAGTGTGAGAGAACACATCTAAAATAGATGTTACGGGGCATATGCACACTCATCATCACCTCACACTTAAACTTTTCTTAGTCTGAGAAAACTAAAACAAAATAGTAAGATAGTGTTGGTTAAACACTGAAGTTCACCTCGATAAGAGAATTCTAGGTATCCTTTATTTTAAAACTTTTTTTTTAGTAGAGATGCATATCCAAAAAGGTATTTTTAAGTTGTCAAATATATTGATCAACAAATTTTCTCAAAGTTGTGCATGCCCACTACTCCCACAATTCCCATGAGCGCACAAGAAAAGAGAGTAAGTATAGTATAGAATGAAGTTGACAATCTTAAAAATTACCTTTTACGTGTATTCTCTTTCGCCAACTCCAAAAAGGAGGTCCTCTTTGTCATTGTGCATGGATTTTAGAATTTCATATTTATAGGTTTTGTGTCTTAAGACTGCCCACATTGGCATATTACAACGTCATTGTGATTAATAAAAATTGGCAAATGTTTAGCTACTATGAAGTTTTAATGTTAACTAACTAGAATATACTACTCTTTCTAAGGTATCGAGGAGTAGCACTACGATAATAGAACTCTTAGAAACAAATGAATGAGTCTATTCATTTTTCCTTAACCTAAACCAATAGTTAGAGCTAGTGTGACTATTGATTGGAGGATCATGTTTGACTGATCATGCATATAGAGAAATGAGCCAAGGTTACAGATGTCAAAGAGTTTGATATTACATGACGCACCTTGAGAATACCCCATACAACATGTGACATGAGTATTTCTCAACTACCAAAGTAAATCTTAGTCCTACGACCATGACATCACCATACTATCTATATGCGTTGATTCATGTCTTGACATGACCAAAGAAATCTTGACAAGATATTTATTAAAGTTATGATTAGATGTGGGTAAGCATATATGAGGTATATGGGTAATAGTCATAGGGACTTGTCACTTGTATATATACAAGTCATAAGTCAGTACAACTCCTCTTGATGTGTAGAGGATTGTAGAAGAAGGGTGGCTGGCATTTAATGGTGACAGAAGAGATTAGTGCCCTAGATGCGAATGGTACTTGGTAGTTGACTTTGTTACCTCCCAAGAAATAGGCTATTAGTTGTAAATATGTATTTGCTATTATATTCAATTATATGTTGGGTCTCGATGTCGTGGACATGTTAAAAACACAAAATTACAGCGGAAAATTAACCACGAATCAAGCGAGATGAATCTACCAAATATGAAAAACAAGTCTGAAAATTCAGCAAAGGTTTGTGTACATCACCTTTGCAGATGGCTCATCTTGAAGCTCGTGTATCTCCAAAATGAACCGTTGAAACGCGAATCCCTTCGGTCATATTGAAGACCCATATGTAGAGAACGTTCACTCCAACAATAAGCTTCATCGGACCTTGGATGAACCTCCTATCGTGCTCTTGAAAGTGACTAGTCGGACCAAACTGTGCTGAAAATCAGCACCCTCTACTTGTCCGAAATTGGTTCAATAACACCAAACTTTGAATGGCTTGAGCCCCTTGGACGCCTACGTATCCTTAAAGGAATCAAAGCCAACGTAGTTCTTGAGTTTGTAAACTCAAGAACATGCAACAATGGAACTTGGAGCTTCTTGGAGGAGTTTGCAAAGATGGGAGAGTTTTTGAAGTTGTGCTGAAATTTTCTTCTCTTATTTACATGTTGTGTCTTGCCAACACCCCTTGCATGTAGACTTAAGTGGATGTGGTCATATCACTTAATGTACATCAAGTTGCCAAGTGTCCATGCTAGTTTGCATGATAGACTTAATAAACTCAGTTAGTTTATTAACTAGTGGAAAGTGGGTCCAACCCACTTAGTTTAACAAGACCACTTAGTCAACCTTTGACCTTTGGTTCTTGTTGGGCCTAGCCCATGTGGGCCGGTCATGGGCCTCTCCAAGAGAGCCCATACCGAGCCCACCATGCTAGCCCGTCCACTATGGCAATTCCCGACACGACTCCCTCCAAGCCAATCCACTTGCATTCTTATCGAGTTAAAAACTTATGGTGTGACCCTTAGGTCTATGCATGTCGGTAAGATCAACGTAAAAACCCATTTTACTTGATCTTACTAATGTGGCGACTGACGAGACTCAGTATCGCCTGACCCTGCATAACGAATCGCCCCATGTTGATTCTGACCTTTCAGCCGTCCTTGTCATTATCCCTTATCACTGATATCCTGATTGAGATAAGGCATAGAGCCGTCATCCTTCTTATCCTCAATCACTGTTCCTTGATATGTGAGATGACTAACTCTTATGATATCCCATATCATGCGCATGACCATGCTTTTCCCGTCAGTAACTCTCGATCAAGCGGTCGTGAACTAGATATATTTCCCAAACCGCAGTATGATGGATACATCCCTTAGCCGCCTATCATGTCACTCATGCAGTCATTCCCCAAGGCAATCCTGACCGTTATGGAAGCCCAGTCACGGTGCAACGTTGGGCTTTCAGGTAAAACTTGGTTGTTTACTGCATAGCAATCATATAGACTCCTCGGTCTAAGGATACCTGACAAGCAACGACTCTGAACATGTTCATGACTCAATCTATGGAACATATTCAGGTCGGGTCGTCCAACATCATGTCCCACACATGATGTCTATGATCAGATTCCGGAAACCTTTCCAATGACCAATAGAACCTAAGCCATCAAGAGTCATCTTTCATACTAGTCGCTTCTAGCGAAGATTATTGATTAGGGACCCCGTCGAGTGTGATCCATCCTGATCTGTGGTTCTATTCGCATCGTGGGCATAGATCGGAAACACATAGGACATATTACTCCAACACTTAAGTAATATCAAAAGCCGCTTTATTATATTTCCAACGATGATATTTACATTTGGACATTTACGATTAGGCTACGGGCACTGATGCTAACATTATAATGGTGTTGTAGCCCCCCTTAAGACTTGAATCGTGGCTAAAGGCTTCGCCCAAACTTATAGAGTGGAATACTCTAATACTTTTCCCCTTGTTGCTAAGCTGACTTCTATGCGATTGTTTCTCTTTGGTAGCCACTTCTAATTGGTCCTTATACCAACTAGATATCATAAATGCTTTCTTGCATGAGGAAGTCTATATGGAGCAACCTCCTAGTTTTATTGCTCAGCGGGAGTGTGGACTAGTATGTCATCTATAGAAATCATTATATGGACTCAAATAGAGTTCTCGAGCTTAGTTTAGGAAGTTTAGCCAAGTAGTGGAAAAGTTTGGAATGAACAAGAGCAAGTCCGATCATTCTGTTTTTTTACAAGAACTCTCCAACATTAGTTATTCTTCTAGTTGTATATGTGGATGATATTGTTATCACCAGAAGCGATATTTTAGGCATCTCTTCTTTGAAGTCGTTTCTCAACAATCAGTTCAGTACAAAAGACCTAGGATTCTTGAAGTACTTTCTAGGAGTAGAGGTATCAAGAAGCAAGAATGTAATATTTTTATCTTAGAGAAAATATGTGCTAAACTTATTAACGGAAATCGGGAAGCTAGGAGTCAAACCATGTTCTTCCCAAATGTCTCAGAATACGCAACTCATGTAAGAAGAATAATTATTTGAGAATCCACAGAGGTACAGAAGAATTGTGGGAAAACTGAATTATATTGCGATAACTTGACCTGATATTGCATTCTCAGTAAGCATTGTAAACTAGCATTGTACCCTTGAAAATATTTTGGCTTATCTGAAATGACCACTTGGACGTGGTATACTCTACAACAACCACAATCATAATCATATAAAATGTTTTACAGATGAAGATTAGGCAGGGTCTATAAGATTGATCGATGATCCACCTCAGGATATTGTGTATCTGTGAGAGGAAATATAGTATCGTGGAAATTAAAAAAAAAAATTGTCTCACGCTTTAGTGTAGAATCAGAATATAGGGCCATGACCCAATCCGTCGTTGAGATAATGTGGATCTATCGACTACTTTCAAAGCTCGGCCTCAGTTTTCATGGCCACAAAGTTATGGTGTGTCAATCAAGTTGTTATTCACATTACATGAAATCTGATGTTTAATGAACGAAGCAAGCACATTGAGATTGACTGCCACTTCTTCCATGAAAAGCTTCAGTAGAACTTGATTACTACCATGTATGTAAGAACCATACAATAATTAGGAGACCTATTTACCAAAGCACCTCCAGGTACTTAGGTTGATTATCTCTATAACCACTACTGTAGAAATGTATTTGGCCAACAGATTTAAAAATATTCGTTGTTAAAGTTTGTGCGCTTTAGCAACAGATGTAGTATCCATGGGTGAAGTGATGACGTGCCCAACGGATAGAATATCCGAGTATCAAGTATGAAGTATCTGTTAGTATAGTCTTAGAATTTTACCAACGGATACGGTATCCGTTGGTGAAGTAATGACTTTCCTAACGAATAAAATAATCGAGTCTCAAGTAATTGTATCCATTAGGTAAGTTGTGTTTCTTTACCAACGGATGCAACATCAGTTTGTCAAGTATGTATCTTGACCAAAGGATGTTATATTTGTTGGTAAAGTTGTACACTTTACCCATGGATAGTCTATCCATTGGTACAGTTGTGATTCTTTACCAATAGATTGGTGAAGTATTATATTTAGTTTACGAGAAAACCATTAACTAAACATTCCCAAAACATGTACAACTAATACATGAATTTAGTGTATCCAAAACATATAACTTGTATAACCATTCCATAAAATCATATACAAATCCAAAAATGAAAACAACGAATAGTTAAACATAATTTATAATATTAGAAACCTGTTATAGTATCAAGCCAAAACACACAAACATAATCAACAAATACCTAAGCAGAAGTACTAGCACACAGGCTATTAAGAATGGTCTCGTATGTGGCTTTGTTTTCCTCATACGTCAGGAGATATTATTGGAACCACGCAGACTCATCTGCAGTGATAGGTAGAGGTGCATCCTAGAATTGCTGGTAGTAAACAAGGGGCACAGTTCTGACTATTGGAAGAGTAATGAAAACAACAGGTTTGGTGAGCATTAGGTGGTTAATCCAATTACATCTTGCCACATTTTTACTCATCAATGGCATAAAGTACAAGGACCACGCAGGGTCAGCTAAAACTTCAGATCTAGCGGCAGCCTCATTAAGCTTCGTCTCTCTTTGGTGCCACCTACATTCAGCGCGAGGATCAAAGTTTTGTTCCATTGTAGTTTTGAAAGAAAAATGTTACGATAAGCACATACAATACGCGCGGTGCACCCACTTAGTACAAAAGTATAGAAAGCTGAAAGAGTTGATAATTAATTATAATAAGATTAATTTGTCTTAATAAATATAAAAAAACTTGGAATCAAGTTCTAAATTGTAAGAGGTAAGTCAGTCCCTCGTGCACTATTGTTGGTCCGGAGATACAAGTGGGAGCGTGCCACTTCCCACCATCAATGTTGGCTGCATAGGGGATTTGTATGGTCGACTATGGTCCGAAATATTGGGTGTAACCAGATCATATCTTTCCACTGGCGTCCTCTCCTTCGAGGGGATTCTAACTGCCCAACCTCACCGCCTGATATAGAAATAAAAGCTATCACATAGGGCCCCGGCTAGGGAATTTCGTTTATGACCCTTTTGAAAATGGCAGTGTACCGCGCCACTGAGAATCCCCCGCCCTCAGAGAACGATTGTTCGACGAGTAAGGGTGGCTGAGGAACCGATTACCATGAGATGTGGGCAACAGACGTCCCTAGCAATACCAAGGGTGCGGGTGATGCTCCTCAAGACCCGCATCATTATGGACACATGACATAATATGATAAGATCAAGAGGCATGCATTTCCATTAGAGAGGCCTCACAGTCCCGTCGATTATCAAAGGGATCACGTAGCTATCAAATCTCGGGCTGATTGGGAGATGGAACGATCTGATTCATCATCCACTACTCATCCCATTGGTTCGGACAATGTTACGTAGGATGAACATGAAAGCAACCCATTTGACAAGAGTTATGACCCTAGTGGGTCGACAACGAGGCTTTGTCACCGGCCTTGTTGGTCATCATGAGTACCCTACGGCATCACGAAGTGTAGTAGAGGAGCCACACCCTGACCCGTACGAAACATTCATTAACCTGTTCTTCAGCCTCATCTGTTCATGGCATACTCCTTGGACGACTGTTACGACACAACATGCCCATTCAAGTTGAGACGGGATAGTCTACTAGATATCTTGTGCATCCCACTATATGAATTGGGTATCCACCCCTATTTTTCTCCCTGGTAACACCGGACATACTATTATAGGATCATTTTTTTGGTCGTGACCATAACTAAATCGCATCCTATTTTATTTCCACGTTTTTGTACGATCTTCGTGATCTTTCCTTTTCATTATCAATAATATTATCTCGTATGCTAACAAAATAGGTAATTAAAGGGTTAAGTTTATTAAAGCCCTTTATTTCAACTTTATTTTACAATATCACACTTTAATAGTCGTTTTTTTATTAGTGGCACACTATTATTGTTTGTTATACTGTTTGTTATTTCCATTTTTTCTATCAGCAATAACATATTTAAATTAAACCTCTTTTGAGAGGAAAGATGGGTTACATGGAGGTAGTGTAGTACAATTGTATCCAGAAGAGAAATCAACACAACAAAGTAGTTTCAAATAATTCAGTAAAACACAGGGGAGGGGTGATTGAGGAGATCCAAACAAATCAGAAACGATCTTAGAAGCCTTTGCTTGTTGTGCAAGGCATG
Source organism: Erodium maritimum (assembly GCA_963921825.1). Classification (NCBI taxonomy): domain Eukaryota; kingdom Viridiplantae; phylum Streptophyta; class Magnoliopsida; order Geraniales; family Geraniaceae; genus Erodium; species Erodium maritimum. The sequence goes on from OY997592.1 coordinate 27,111,910, forward strand.
AATGGAACCGAGAGCAGCAGACTAGCACTGATGTAGGTTGAGCTGAAGGGAAGGTTGTTGAGAGTAGCACTGATGAAGGTTGAACTGAAGAGTTGTTGCAAAGTGATTTATCCTAAGGATAATTGTATTTGTAGTTGCACCAACACTTGAGCCGCGGCTGTGATGAAGACTTACGGAACTTGCGGCCTTGCTTGCAGCTGAAGTCACCGAGTGCAAAGAGGTAAGTATGCACTGAGAATGTGTTGAATAACTAGAATTGTGGAGACTTGGAACTAGTAGGGCTTGTTCTTTCTCCTCTTAGCCTCTTAGAAGAAGAATGGAGACCTTGAAATGCACTCAGAATATGAAACATGAATGAGAATTCTAGACTCCCAAATACATAGAAGTGGGAGAGAATAGAAGTACAAAAACTACAGTAGCAAATGCAGCAACTAGATAATAACAAAAGGAGACAAAACACACTCCACCTAATGGATTAACTACCCACACACTTAGAGAGGAGAAATAGCATAATAAACTACCCACACACATGTGAATTACAGAATAAAATAAGCAAATATTAAAGATCCTTACCAAACTCACCAAACTGACCCAAACCCCACCCAGACCCACCCCTAAATCTTAAACCAAAGGATGAGAAAGAGAACCTAAGATGTGCATCACTTAACCATTGAGGTGGAGGGATTGTTTTGATACTTTAGATAAGTTGCAACATGATCTTGGAGAAGACAACCAACTTTGGAATGAAAAATAATGGCCCTTCACTTGAAATTTTGACCATTGCAAGCTATAAGAGTAATGCAGTACGTTGTTGAAAATTTCTTCAGCTGATAGAACCTGGCCATTAAAGTATGCATCATTCCTAGCCAACCATAATTGTCAACAACAAACCTGAACAATGTTATTCCAATTCTCTTTTTATTTGGCATGTAGAATTTAGGGCCAATTAGAAAATAAGTCTTTGACTGAACTTGGGATTACCCAAGAAGCACCCCACCAGGTTATGACAAATCCCTAAACGAACCAAGCTTTAGGACAATGCAACAGAGCATGAGCACCATCCCCAAACTCCCAATTACAGATATGACAAGTGACTTAAGGAGAGAGGGAGTCCCTTTTTTTCTAGGAAACACTTAGAGTGTATTGAATCTAAACAAGCCAACCAGCAAAATGCTGATATTTTTTGGAGGTATAGAGACAGACCAAAGAATTTTGGTCCAAGGAAGTACTTGTGAATTATTAGTGTCTTGTAGATGAATTAAACTATACAACCTTTTAACTGTGAAGCCTTTAGCATCCCACACCCAACAGAGAGATTTTTTGTTTAGATAGATGCACCCCACTTACAATAGTTGAAAAAGCTTGCCATTCATCTTCAGCCCTTCCTCTTAGAGTTGCTTTGAGATTGAGGTTCTAACCATCTTATGTTCTGGCTTGGGCCATAAGCATCTTTAAATTTTGAGCCATAAGGTAAAGTCTAGGAAATAAGGATTTGAATGGGACTCCTCCCTAATATATATCCTCCCAAAAAAGGATATTGTCACCAGATTCAATATTCCATGAAAAACCTTTAACCCCAAATAAATCAACAAATCTGGGATCTAGTTTTATTTCCAGAATGTGTTTCATAAAACTTGGACTTCCTACCTCAGTGGAAATTGAGAGATCCCATTCATGAGCCTACCAACCATATTTAGCATAAATAACAGCTTTCCACAGGGAATTTCTTTCAAGTACAAATCTCCACCACCACTTTGAAAGGAGAGCTAAATTCATCAAAGAGAGATCCTTTATTCCTAACCCCCTTCTGATTTAGCTTTACACACTATTTTCTAATTAACTTTGCAGAAGGATATTGTAATTGAGGAACTAGAAATCTTCTCTGCCAACTAACCATAGATTTGATCATTACTTTAGGGGCTTTAATAATTGAGAGTAAATAGAGAGGAATGGCTCCCAAGGTTGATTTTAGTAGAGCGATTCTTCCCTCTGGAGATAACAGTTTTTGTTGCCATAACTCTATTGCTGATTTGAATTTATCAATTATACTATCCCAGGTTGCAATTCTCTTTGGATTAGAGCCAAGAAGAAAGCCAAGATAGGAAATTGGAAGGGTACATTGATCACACTGAAGGATTTGTAGTATTTCTTCATCCTCTTGATTAGACATATTCAAGGGAATAACTACTGATTTGATATAGTTAACTGATAGACCTGAAGCTTAAAGAAACATAGAGAGAGCATCCTTTAGATACAAGGCACTTTGAACTGAGGCTTGGAGAAATAAAATGGAATAATCTAAAAATTGTAGATGAGATATGGTTGGTCCTTGAGATGATAGTTGAATTCCTTGGAAAAGATCTTGTTGAACTCCTGCCTTCATAATCTAATTGAGCCCCTTAGCAACTAAAACAAAGATTAAAGGGGATAAGGCACACCCTTGTCTTAGCCTTCTACTCATGATGAAAACAGGGCTAGTATAACCATTTAATAACATAGATACACTTTTTTTTCTTTTTCTATTTTTGATAAATGATGATTTTATTGATGGCTTTGGAATAACATATTACAAAGCACGAGGTATAAACCCCAAAACAACCTTCAAAAGAAACTGAAAATGAGCTCAAAAACTCCTAAATGGAACCAATATAACACGAGGCAGGGGATGCTAACCAAAGAGGAAGGGTTGCATCACCCGTAAGATCATCATCCAACCTGCAAATACTGAAATTGTGGAGCTGCACTTTGCTGAAAACATCAACTACAGGCTCAAACAACTGCTTAAAGAAACCGGAGTTCCTCTGTAACCCAATATGCCACAAACACAAGTAGCCAACCTTGACCTAGAACCTCCACCAACCCCTCCTCCCTAGCCCTCTCCAAGCTGTGATCAAGGAGACACAATCTCCAGGACAGACCCAAAAGATTGACCACCAAGAATAGAGTTTCGACCACAACGACCAAGAATAGGAGCAATGCAGAAAAAGGTGCGAGGTATCCTCAAAGACATCACCACAAAGACAACAGAACATATCATTGAGGGAGATGCGCATGTTAGTCTTAGTGCCCGTAGTTCAATCATAAATGTCCAAATGTATATATCATCATTAGCAATAAGATTAAAGCGGCTTTCTATTACTTATGTGTTGGAGTAATATATCGATGTGATTTCTGATCTATGCCCACCATGCGAATAGAACCATAGATCGAGATGGATCACACTCGATGGGTCCCTAGTCAATAAAGCTTCACTAGAAGCGACTAGTATGAAAGATGGCTCTTCATGGCTTACGTTCTGTTAGTCATTGGAATGGGATTCCGGAGTCTGATCATAGATATCATGTGGGACATGATATTGGACGACCCGCCCTGAATATGCGCCATAGATTGAGTCATTAACATATTCAGTGTCGTAGCTTGTCATGTATCCTTAGACCAAGGAGTCTTTGTGATCACTATGCAGTCAACAACTAAGTTTGACCTGAGCCTAACGTTGTCCGTAACAGGGCTTCCATAACGGTCAGGATTGGCTTGGGGACGGGTTGCATGAGTGACACGAAAGACGGCTAAGGGATTTATCCCTCATACTGAGGTATGGGAAAGATATCGGTTCTCGGCCGCTTGATCGAGAGTGACTGAAAGAATAGCATGGCCATGCACATGATACTAGGTATCATATATTCAGTCATCTCACATATCAAGGAACAGTGATTGAGAATAATAAGGATGACGGCTCTATGCCTTATCTCAATCAGGATATCGGAGATAAAAGGATAATGACAGGGACGACGGAAAGGTTAGAATCGATTGGTTCGATTCGCTATGTAGTGTCAGGCAATACTAAAGTCTCGTTAGTTGCCACTTATATAGGATCAAGTAAAATGGGATTTTACGTTGATCTATCGACATGCATAGACCTAAGGGTCACACCGAAGGATGAAACTCATTGACACATTTATGGAGAATGGCCAAAAGAGAGTTGTCTCGGGACATGACCAAAACTGGGTTTTGGGTCATGTGCCCGTAAGTGAATAGGACATTACGGATCAAGACAAGGCTTGGAGTCTTGGGATTGATCGCGTTGGATAATGTTGGACATTTCCGGTATGGAAGGCTTGGAGGCGATGAGCACGTCACGGGACCTCGTTGGGAATGGCCATGGGCCATGTTCCAAGAGGCCCATGAAAGGCCCATGCAACCAAGGCCCATGGAACTAATTAATCAAGTCTTGATTAATTAGTACTAAGTAAGCAAGACAAGGATTAAGGTGTTGGTGATTCACCACCTAACCCATCTTGTCTTGCCATACTTAGCACCATACTTGTCTTACTTCACACCATGCTTCACACCTTACTTGTCCTTGATGGTTGTTGATGGTTTAAGTCATCTTTTTCCTACAACAAATCACAAGACAAGAATAGAAACACAACTTCTCTCCCTCTCACACTACAATTTCGAGTTTGGCACTTTTCTTCCCTCTTGTTGTGTTCTTGAGTCATCTAAAGAAGAACTACGTGGCTTTGATTCCAATGGGATACGTAGGCGTCTTGGAGACTCAAGCCGATCATCGTTTCTTTGGTGTTCTCTTCCTTTTCTTGAACTAGTTGGTAAGGAAACATCCATATTGTTTATTCTCTTGTGTATCTAATATTTGGTAGTGTTCTATGACATGGTCTCGAGTTATTTCCGCTGCAAGTATGTGTTCATACCCTCCATCGAGACCCAACAGCGCATACCTCTCTCTTCCAAGAACGTCTTGGTCGGTACTGCATCATGAGCTATCAACCAAACCAGGGAGCTATACTTGGGAGGGAGATTCTTGACCCACAGAAAACCCGCCCAAGGTACATGAGGAGGAACCGTATCATCAAGTAGAAGATAGGCAGTAGCCGAGGAGAAGACATGGTCACACTGCGACCAAGAAACCGAGTCCGGCATGTTGGGCCTAATACAAGCCGTGGACAGGAGATCCATGAGCATAACAAATTCCTCCCACTTATAGGAGAACACAAAAGAGCGACGATAATCAAGGGTCCAAGAGCCATCACGCCAAACCTCCCCAATACGAGTCCATTTCCCTACACAGATGCTATAAAGCCTAGGGAAACGAAAACGAAAGGCAGTAGGTCCAATCCAAACATCCTGCCAAAAACGGATCTGATCCCCTCCTCCTACTCTCCAATGAAGGCTCTGATTACCGAACATGCCTCTGAAAGTCGGGGAATCAGACAAACTCATGATATGACCGAAAAAGAAAGAAGATCCCGGCTTATCAAGAGCAGTCAAATCCCAATCCAAGGAAGACCAGCCAAACTTAGCACAAAGAACACGCTTCCAAAGAGAGTCCTTCTCTGAGGCAAAACGCCAGAACCATTTCACCAGCAAGCTCTGATTCACCTTCTCGAGCCCTCGAATGCCCAATCCCCCTCAGATTTGGGTCGACAAACAGAGGACCAGCGGACTTTGCAAAATACCTGAGTATGAGCCATGTTATGCCAAAAGAACCGACGCCTCCACGCTTCCAATTCTCTAATAATACCCTTAGGTGCCCTGAATAGAGACATAAAGAAAACAGGCAGAGCAGACAAAGTAGATTTGATCAAAACCAATCTACCTGGCATAGAGAGATCCTTGGTCTTCCACAAGGCTAAGGCGGCTTTGAATCTCTGAATAATAGGAGCCCAGAAGGAGAGACGTCTCGGGTTCGCTCCCAAGCTGAAACCAAGATACTTGATAGGTAGAGCACCTACCAAGCATCCCAAAGAAGAGGCAACTAAATTCGGGGTACAGGATCGGGCATTCAGGAGAATGGCAGTGGACTTGTCAAAGTTAATCTTGAGGCTCGAACTCCGCTCAAAAGTAAGGAGTGTGCTTTTGAGCCTCAAAAGATCATCAGGTGACCCTTTCACAAACAACAGGGTATCATCTGCAAACTGTAAATGGGAGATAACAGGTCCAGAGGGGCCTATCTGAACACCAGCAAAATCCCCCAAACGAATACCCTGCTCCAAAACCTGGTGGAGGCCTTCAGCTGCAATCAAGAATATGAAGGGAGAGAGAGGACAACCCCGGCGAATCCCATTCAGAACCGTAAAATCATGGCTAGGGGAGCCATTTACAAGGACAGCAACAAAAGCTTTGAAATAGGAAGCCATCCAAGAACGCCACTTGGGACCAAAGTCCATAGCAGTCATAACCTCATCCACATAGTCCCAGTGCACCTTATCGAAAGCTTTCTCAAAATCCAGCTTGAGAACCACAACCTCCTTACTAGACCTACGAACCAGGTCAATGACCTCAGAGGCAATCAGAACACCATCTACTAGCTTCCTGCAACGAAACCAGACTGAGCATCGCTAATAATATCATCCAAGACCTGACGGAGACGAATAGATAAAACCTTGGCCAGGATTTTATAAGGTCCTGAGACAAGGCTAATGGGCCTGTAATCCTAAAAGCCAGTAGCGTTCCGATGCTTGGGGATCAAGGTAAGGAATGTAGAATTGAGTCCCTTACCTAAATTCCGAAAGCATGGAACTCCAAGAAAAACCTCAGAAGATCATCCTTGATCGTATCCCAGCAGACCTTGTAGAAAAGCAAAGAGAAACATCCGGACCTGGAGCCTTATCCGGACCACAAGCAAAAATAGCAGCAAAAAATCTCCTCAGAAGTGAACGGTTCCTCAAGAAAAGAAGCCTGATGAGCAGTCAAACGGGTAAAAGAGAGCAAATGGAGGGGAACCCGGGATGACGGTCTACTGAACCTCGAGCTAAAATGGGCTGCAGCAAGCCTCTTAATATCCTCAGGATCAGAAAAGGCAACTGAATTAACTATGATTTGAGAAATCTTATTCCTCGATGCTCGAACATTGGCTATTCTGTGATAAAACCTTGAGCAGACATCTCCGTGCTTATGCCACTTCATACGGGCCTTCTGGCTCCAAATACGAGCCAAAACCTTTTGCTTACGAATAAGAAGAACACGAAGCAGAGACCGGGAAACACATTCGGGACCTTATAAATCACGAGCATCCAGAGCAGAATCGAAGTCGTTAATCTCGGCCTCCAAGACTTCAACCTCACGGTCTGCCCGACCAAATGCCTCCTTGTTCCAACGACTTAGATCCGAACGCAAGCATCGAAGTTTAAACCAAAGGCACTAACTAGCCGAGCCTTGGCAGGAGTAAGACGCCCAAAACAAACCAACGTCCGTCCTGAACAATCGGTGATCCGTCCAAGCATTAAGGAAACGCAATGGCTTCGGTCCCCAATTCACAATGGAGGAAGAAAGAGTCAGAGGCCGATGATCGGAGAGAGAACGAGGATGGCTTTGCTGCACCAAGTCGCCAAAGCATTCCAAAACCGAAGGGGACACAAGAAAGCGATCAATCCTAGACGCTTTAGAACCTCCACCATACCAAGTGAATGCAGCCCCTAAAAGGTTTAAATCGATCAATTCCATGCCCTGCAAGAAATCAGAGAAGATAGTACAATCTGCAGCAGATGTGATGGTGTTTCGCCTCTCAGTCGAGAATAAAACTGAGTTAAAGTCCCCTCCCATTATGAGGTTATCACCCATAGTAGGTATGTCGAGTAACAAAGCTTCCCAAGCCGTGCTGAGTGCAGAAACAGAAGAAGGGCCACACACATTTAAAATCGAAATAGTTATGCCAGTAGGAGAAACAGAACCTGACCATAACAAAGCTGATGCAAGAGGACGAGATGAGGCATGATTAAAAACTGAAACCGTCTAAGCTGAGAATTAGCCTCCTGATGCTCCTGCAGAAGGCGTGAAAGCAAAGTCCCAGCCATGAAACAGACCACAGTCTCTGAGGAAGCTAGCATTGATGTCGACAACTTTGGTTTCCTGGAGCAGAATAAAGTCCGGTCGGAGCCCTGTGATGACCCGTCGAATTCCTCTCCTCTTATGAGGAGAATTTGCTCCTCTCGCGTTCGATGAGAGGAGCCTCATGCCTCAATGGGAAGAGGAGACATAGACACTTCCATGAACGGGATCAGGAAAAGCCTCTAACAACAAAAGATATGAGAGATCAGCTTCTATATTCTCAAATTGATCCCTGGCATCACCACCAGAAGCTAAGGCCTTATAACCGATACGCTTGACATGGTTCCAGGTGGTCGGAATTGGAGACAGAGGCTTGGAAGGGACGGTAACGCGAAAGGGTTTCGCGAGTCGAGCTTTCCATTTCCGTTATGAGATCATGCAAAGTCTCCATACAACTCCAAAGCCCATTCTTGTTAGTAAGTTGAGAATATAATCCAGCTAACTTTGTCAAAGGCCTTCTCAAAATCAGCTTTGAAAATAATGGCCTTGATTTTTTATTTCTTTAGGAACTAGACTGTTTCTGAAGCTACCAATATACCATATATTATCTGTCTTCCTTTTGATAAAACCTGATTGCTCATATCCTACTAAGCAGCCTATAACCAAACTGGGCCTCAAGGATAAAAATTTGGATGATATTGTATAGGGGCCACCCATAAGACTGATTGGTCTGAACTCATCAAAGGATATTGGAGCCTGATTATTTGGAACAAGAGTAATAAATGAGGATTTGAGCCCCTTACCTATTTGTCATGTTTGATAAAAATATTGAAGGAATAGCATTAGGTCTTCTTTGATAATATGCCAACAACTTTAGAAAAACTTGAGAGTAAACCCCTCAAGGCTTGTAGCCTTGTCTCAACTACATGCCATTATAGCGGACAAGACTTCATCTTCTAGAAATGACTTTTCCAACCAAATAGCTTGTTATTTGGTTAATGAGGAGAAGGGGAGATTGTTGAAATCAACAGTACTATCTGGGATATTTTCTAGTAAATCTTTTTTTGAAAATGATCAGAGGTATCTTCCTTGATATCTGAAGGATGAGAGAGTAATTCTTCATTGAACATAATTTTAGAGAACTTAGCTTTGGCACCATTAAGGTTGGCTAATCTATGAAAATATTTGGAGCCTCTATCCCCTTCATTGAACCACTTTTTTTCTGGATTTCTGACTCCATAACTTAGAGAGGAGCTTGTACTTTTGGAGTAACTCGGCTTTGTAGGCACCTCTATCACAAAATTCTTTGGAAGTTAGAGGCCTGGACTCCACTGTGACATCAATAATATCAATGGATTTAATCAGTACCTGAATGTTCCAATTTCTGAGATAAGCCTTCAACAACTTTAGCTTCTTCCACAAAACATAAGAGGGAGGGTACATGAAATTTGATAGGAGGACCAAAAAATTTACATTACAGGTATAAACCTTTTGTCTTCAAACCAAATATTAAGGAACTTGAATGGTCTTGGCCCCTAGTCTAGTCTGTTGTCAAAGAGAACAATAGGCATGTAATCTAAGATGTTTCTTGGGATACAAGCTTGAGTGGGAGAATTATAGATGACTAGGAAGTCCATAGATACCAAGAATCTATCTATTCTAAAGGCTTGAGAGCCAGTTCCAAACCAAGTGTATTTCCCTCCATTTATAGGAAGATTTGCTAGATTGAGATTGTTGATGAAGGTTTGAAAACTGAGCATGTCTGATCTGGAGCCTCTTAGTGATAATCTCTCCTCTAGTTCCAAGACAGAATTGAAGTCGCCTCCAATAATATTGAGAGTTTCCTAATTCAAGACCTTTAATATGTCTTCTAATTCTCTCCATATAATTTTCCTTTCTCTTCTAGAGTTTGGACCATAAACATTTTCTATAGAACATGGTCTATTTAAATGCACAGACTTTTCAAACCAGATCAAAGCTCCATCTATTCTTTGCAGGTCAGAGATGATATAATCTTTTGATTTCCATAGTGATAGAATTCCTCCAAGAGTTTCCTATTGAATCAATAAATGCCAACTCCCAACCCCAACCCAAGCCACAGATTCTAGGGAAATCAGCAGGTAAGGATTCCAATTTAGTTACCGTAGAATGAAATTTGGACTTTCCTTGTAGATCAAGTTACCAAAGCTCCTCTTGTTTTCTTGGAGGAGAGACATCTCATGTTCCATGAGAGGATTCCATTTATTATGACTAACGCGTTAAAATTTTATAAAATGTCCAATTTATCCTTCTTTATTAATCTAATTTTCAAATATTACCACATCGCCTGAACTAATTTACATACATTAACGAATTTAGAAATCAACCGAAAACAAAAAAAAGGAATCAAAGAAATTGCCTGTCATCCATACCTTGTAATCGTTGTTCTAATTTTCTTTATATTTTTACTCCCCGTGAAAATGAAGGAAAGGAAAACAATAGGGACAGGTAAAGATATACGGAGAAAGCTTACAAAACTTTCAAAGAATGTATATGAAGCCTCCATGGTTTCACCAACTCTTCTAGAAGGGTAATCTTAGTAAAAAGGAGTGATTTTTCTTTATGGGTTTGCTAAAATATGATGCTCTGAAACCAAAACTATTTTTTCATGGGCTGAGGCCAACATTTTTATTGAGGATTTTGTACGTTTTAGAGATGACCCTATTGAAGGTAATCATATTAGAATAAATCTAATTGATTTATTCTGATTAGATTTTATTTGATTTCGATAATTAAATTAGACAATCATGTATTATTTATTTCCTTCTATGAATCTTGTATCCTCCTATATAAAGGAGCTTAGACTCTTCAATAAAATCATTCAAAGCATTTCGATTACACTTTTTACATGGTATCAGAGCTCCTAGTTTGGATCCTTGATAAATCCTTATGAATCCGTAGCTTTGCCCACTTGTTAGTTTATGGTTCTAACAAGTGGGCAGGGCGTTTGAAGGATATATTTAGTCCTTTTTTATTTTATTTTCATTGTTTTATTTCGCTTCCACATCGTAGTAATCAACTATAGCCTTTTCCACCTTCTATGATGTTTACATTGTCGATCACGAGACAAGATATTGTTTGTGCCGTCAACCACAGGATGAGATGCCCTTTGCACCGTCGGCCACGAGACGAGATGCCCTTTGCACCGTCGGTCCCGAGACAAGATGCCCTTTGCACCGTCGACCACAAGACGAGTAGCCGTTTGCACCGTCGGCCATGAGACGAGATGTCGTTTGCACCGTCGGCCACGAGACGAGTAGCCGTTTGCACCATCCACCAAAGATATTAGACGTGATCGTTTTATAGTCTCCTTTTTCAAGTTGCACATTACGAATCTCCATGCTCCAACTTGAGGGGAGTATTGAAGGTAATCATATCAGAATAAATCTAATTGATTTATTATGATTTGATTTCGATAATTAAATTAGACAATCATGTATTATTTATTTCCTTCTATGAATCTTGTATCCTCCTATATAAAGGAGCTTAGACTCTTCAATAAAATCATTCAAAGCATTTCGATTACACTTTTTACAGACCCCCTTCCAACCCTTTGATGAACAGAGAGTCAAAAGAGTTTGAGTGGAGATTGGAAGGCATAAAGCATTTCAAGCTTCGTCCTTTCCTATACTTTGACCGTACCTCTCAACTGCTACAGTATGTTCACTGTGCATCTACCTTGTTCTTGACCTTGAAGGTGTAGTGTTCATGGTGGATTCCGGCCATCGAACCACCTTCTCTCTCATTTCTTTCTCGCATTTGTTCCAGGGGAATTGAATCCTTTCTTCTCGCGTCGCATCGGTAGCTAATTTCGTTATGGAGGCTGGTACTATTTCACTCTGTTTCAACATGACTTCATCGTCGGCAACGGGTCCGCCACCGGGGTTTGGACCATCGGTCATGGGAGACAGAGATCAAGCTTTGGATGCACTGGGGGGAGATAGACTTCGCTCTGTAGTGGTGGGATCGCAATCACAAGACACAGGCCAGGGGAGATTTAGGGTGTTCATTCACAATTTATCGCCAATGTCACTCCCCAATTTCAGTAAACCGAACTCGGGACGCGAACATTTAAAACCATAAAACATTTGAACCCTAGTTTGAATAAACACTTTGAAATCTTCATTTAGTTATTCAAAATAACATTTACAACTCAAAAACGTCCCAACAAGTGGACAAAATACAAGGTATCCGTCACTAGACTCAAAAGTAAAACCCGGACTCCGCTCCTAGCTCCACAAGCTTCGAGAGCTCACCTAGTTCGTCCTGTGATCAGTACCTGTAGGAAAAGCAACTAGGGGTGAGCGTTCGCTCACCACCACGGATAACAGACTGACTACGGCATAATTAGCAGACAATGCCGGTAACACCAATAACAAACTCACACCGGGAAACACTATCCCCAACCCAAGTACTCCGACTGACACACACCCACAGTTACTTTCCTCAACCGACTCAACACTCGAACACGTAAAGTAGACCCGACTCAACGATTGACGACCTCCTCCAAAGACACGACAACAACCACGCAACACCCAAGATCACAAAGGATTGCACACCAAACAAGATCACAAAGGATCGCACGCCAGCTGCTCAGTAACCTCCCTCACTCACACGCTTTGCCGAACCACTCAGGCCAGGTGGTCGACCTGTCTCAGTAACCTCTCTCACTCACGCGTTTTGCCGAACCACTCAGGCCAGGCGGTCGACCTGTCTCAGTAACCTCTCTCACTCATGCGCTTCCCCGACACAAAGTCGGGCCAGGCGGTCGACCTGTCTCAGTAACCTCTCTCACTCAGGTAACCACAATCACAATCACAAGCAAGTTCAACAACAGTAACAACACAGGTTCAACACTCCATAGGCACTCATGGCCACACAAGACACCAACAGTAAAACACGGACTCAACAACCCCACGGGCACTCACGGCCTCCCAAGACACACCAACAGTAACTCACGGGCTCAACAACTTCACGGGCACTCACGGCCTCCCAAGACACACCAAGAGTAACTCACGGGCTCAACAACCCCATGGGCACTCACGACCTCCCAAGACACACCAACAGTAACTCACAGGCTCAACAACCCCACGGGCACTCACGACACACCAACAGTAACACGGGCTCTCATGGCCACCCAAGACACAACAGTAAAGTACGGGCTCTCATCGCCACCCAAGACACAACAGTAAAGTACGGGCTCTCATGGCCACCTAAGACACAACAGTAAAGTACGGGCTCTCATGGCCACCCAAGATACAACAGTTACACAATCAACCTCCAGTTATGGTCATATGCCTCCAGTACTCCTAATATCGATAAGTTCTCTGCTCCTACGACACTACTAAGTGTCACATGCTTTTCTAATAATCGCTACGTTCCCGTATCATGCCTTTCTAATATTCGATAAACCTACTTAACCCACGACACCCCGGTGTCACATGCAATTCTACTGTTAACTTTCCTTAGTCAAGGCCGAGATCCGGCTACTTTTCCCTACCTCGTATATGTTCTCCAAAAGCTAACCAACAAGCTCCGGCGTGATCTCAGTCACTCGCCTAGCTTTCCCTTCCATCGGTCTGCAGCACGATCTAAAAGAACACAATTTTAAACGCTTTTAAGCTTACAGGCATAATGCTGAATTTTAATAAACCTGACGCCCAAAAGTAACCCCGACAATGTTGATCACTCCCAAACTCCCCAATTACTCGACATTGTCGATATTGGACCCGGAAAGGCCCGATTCGCCCGACGTGGCGAATCTGCCCGGGTTTTGGAAACACCCTTTCGGGGCTCCGAAAATTCCCGTTTTCGTTCCTACGGTCTTAGAATAATTCAAAGGTTCCTAGGCAATCGACGGAATCGAATTCCGACTTCTGAGTCATTTAATTAACGTTTAAAGTTTCTTAACCCGTCAATTACAACTTTCACAATTTCATTCCGAATTTCGATCCGGTTGTAGATTAATGATTCGGGGAACGTTCTAAACCACCCGAACACGAAACCCAAGCACCCAAGCACGTGGGCCCCACCCGGCCATACTTGGCCGAGGGTTGCTAGGGTTAAATTGGGCCCGACCCACCATGGTGGTGGCTGGTCCTAGCTCCGGCCAGCCACCCAACTCCGGCCAGCCACCCCACATGGTGGCCGGCCACCCTACATTTTGGCCGGAGCTCCCCCCGAGCTCCCGGTCACCGGAAAACGTCTCTCTTCACTCCAAAACGTCCCCAAAACGTCTCCAACGATCCCCACACCTCATTTCCACCATAAACTACTCATTTTAACCAAACTATAACTTTTGAACTTAAGCAAAACGAAGATCGATTAGGTGCTTACCGTAGAGGAAGACGATGTGAGCACGAATCTACTATCGTTGAGACGAACCCATGGCTCGATGCTCGTGAATAGTGACCAAACCTTCTCTTTTCTTCTCTCATTTTCTCTCTTCTTCTAACTCACTTTCTCTCTCTAAAAAGAACCCGTTTTCTCCTTTTTGATTGAAATGGCCGAAACTTCCAACTCCTTTCCCTTTTGTTTTGTTTTTAAAAAATCAAACTAATACTTAATTACAAACTAACACTAAAAGTAGTCTTCTCTTGTCTTGTCCCACACCTAACACCACCACTTGTTTGACAAGTGGCAAGATGGGTCCCACACCTTTTTGGGAAAATATCTCCTAGATATTTTCCAATCAGATTCGCGAAATTCAGACGTTTCGGGCCCCGAACGGGCACTTTTTCCAAGAAATAACAAAACTTGACGGGCTATAAGGAAACGGCTCAACTAAGACCGCTGCGACGACGGCTAAGCTTTTTGGATCCAAAATGGTCCTCGAATGGACCAAAACATCGCTCGGTTGACTTTTCCAGCGAAAAGTCAACATTTCCCAAATCGATCAGAAAGTTGCCCTGAGTCCTCCGGAACTCACTTTGGTCGATATCAGGGTCATCTTAAGTCTGGTATGACCCTCAGGGTCAATTTTGGGTTTAATTTAGTGTCTGCTTAAAATTTTTAAGTTTTCCTGTTTTTCGCAGATTTGACTGGCGTTGACTGGGAGTGGTTCTTACAGCCAAGAACTTCAAATGTCTGGTTACAAAACCTTTTTCAAGAGTGTGGAGACATCATCTCAGCTGAAACACATCCTCATCCGAATACTCGTGGGAAATTGTTTGGGTTTATCAACTTCAAGTCCAAGCAAAGCCTTCTCAAAGCCATACAAATCTTCAACGGATATTTTTTGAAGGGTTTTAAGCTTTTTGTAGTTGAAGCTTGGGACAAAGGCTCGTCACACATTAAACCTTCTGTCAAACAAAGGTGGAGGGAGAACAGAACTGAAACACCATCTTCTTTCCCCAAAGGAACGGTGGTGGAAGGTCATAGAGAATGGTTGAACCGAGGACATTTGGTGCTTTTACACACACATCTTTCAGTTGGAGCTATAATGGAGGACATCAAAGCTACAAGGAGAACTAACTTGTTGATGAAAGCATTGGGAAATAGAGTTGCTTTAATTTTATTTCCCAAGGAGGAGGAAGAATTACAAGCATTTCAAGAAGAAGAGGTTTGGTTTAAACTTTGGATGACAGTTCTCAAAAACAAGGCTGATCTATATAGGCAAGGTGGGAAATTTACTTGGCTTGCTCTTCATGGGGTTCCTATGCTTGGTTGGTGTGAGGAAACTTTTAAAGTGTTAGTACAAGATCTAGGATCTTATGTTTGCACACATCCTTTGTCATTACAAGAAAGTTCTCTGGAAGCAGCATTTGTATTAATTCATGCACATGAATACCCTAGAGTTTATAAGGAGACTGGTTTGAATTTGGAAGATCAGAACTACAATATCATGGTCTGCTCAATTGAGGCCACAAACATTCCACTGATTCTTTCTGATTCTGTCATTGATGTGGACTCTTATAGCTCTCACAGTACTGATCAATCAAGGAGTCTTAATGAGGAGGAGGCTGGGGGAGATACATTACCTACTCAGGGTTTAATTGTTGAGAATGTGGGTAGGGAAGTTGGTGATGTAAGAACCACTCCCGGTCAACGACAGTCAAACCTGCGAAAACCAAGAAAATTTAAAATTTTCAAGACAGACACTTATTTAACCTAAATTGACCCCGAGGGTCATACCGGACTTAAGATGACCCCGATATCGACCAAAGGGAGTTCCGGGGGACTCAGGGCAACTTTCTGATCAATTTGGGAAATGTTGACTTTTCGCTGGAAAAGTCAACTGAGCGACGTTTTGGTCCATTCGAGGACCGTTTTGGATCCAAAAAGCTTAGCCGTCGTCGCATCAGTCTTAGTTGAGCCGTTTCCTTGTAGCCCGTCAAGTTTCGTAATTTATTGGGAAAAGTGCCCGTTCGGGGCCCGAAACGTCCGATTTTCGCGAATCTGATTGGAAAATATCAAGTAGATTTTGGTGGTGTTATTTTTGGGGGGAAAATGAGTGGTGAGGGAGGGTGGCCGACCACACTTGGTTAAAAAGAAAAAAAAAGGAAAAATGAGTTAGTTGTTTGAAATAGAAAAAGAAGAAGAGAGTTAGAGAGAGAAGGAGAAGGAGAAGAAGAGAGAAGGATAAGGAGCTAGGGTTTTGCGAGTTATCCAACCCTTGGATCGTCTCAAGGCAAGAAGAAAGCGTCTTCCCCTCGTCTTCCTCTACGGTTTGTACTAAACCGATCGTCGTTTCGTTTATTTTCAAAAGCTAGGGTTTCGTTAAAATGAATGGGTTAGGGTTGTATTGAGGTTGGGGAAGTGTTGGAGACGTTTTAGAGGTGTTTGGAGGTTTGATTGAACGTTTTCCGGCGACCGGGAGCTCGGGAGGAGCTCCGGCCACCATAGGGGGTGGCCGGCCACCATAGGAGGTGGCTGGCCGGACCTAGGGCCGGCCACCACCTTGGTGGCCGAGCCCCATTTAAACCATAGGGCCCATGGCCGAGTGGGCCGGGTGGGGCCCACGTACTCGGGTGCTCGGTTTTAGTGCTCGGGAGGTTTAAAACGTTCCCCGGACCATTTATCCATAACCGAATCGAAATTTGGAATTAAATAGGAAAAGTTGTAATTAACGGGTTTTAGAAACTTTAAACGTTAAATAATTGACTCGGAAGTCGAAATTCGATTCCGTCAAGTGCATTGGGATCCTTGAAATATTCTAAGACCGTAGAAAAGAAAACGGGAATTTTTGGAGCCCCGGAAGGGCATTTACAAAAACCGGGCAGATTCGCCATGTCGGGCGAATCGGGCCTTTACGGGTCCTTTATCGACAATGTCGAGTAATTGGGAAGTTTGGGAGTGATCGACATTGTCGGGGTTACATATGGGCGTTAAGTTTATTGATTTTCGGTTTATTCGTACTAGTTTAAAGGTGCCTTAAATTTGTGTTCTTTTAGATCGTGCTGCGGACCGAGGCAAAGGGAAGCTCGGCGAGTGACTGGGATCACGTCGAGGTTTAGTGGAGCACTTTTGGAGTTATTTACGAGGTAGGGAAAGGTAGCCGGATCTCGGCCCTGATTAGGGAAAGTTAACAGTAGAATTGCATGTGACACCGGGGTGTCGTGGGTTGAGTAGGTTTATTTAAATATTAGAAAAGCATGATACGGGATTGTAGCGTTTACGAGGAAAGCATGTGAAACTTAGCAGTGTCGTAGGAACAGAGAACTTAGCGAAATTAGAATTACTGGAGGCATATGACCATGCCCGGAGGTTAACTGTTTAATTTATGTCTTGGGTGGCCATTAGAGCCCGTGCATTATTATTGGTGTTTTGGGTGGCCTTGAGAGCCCGTGTATTATTATTGGTGTCTTGGGTAGCCATGAGAGCCCGTGTATTGTTGTTGGTGTCTTGGGTGGCCATGAGAGCCCGTGTATTATTATTAGTGTCTTGGGTGGCCTTGAGAGGCCGTGTATTATTATTGGTGTCTTGGGTGGCCTTGAGACCCCGTGTATTATTATTGGTGTCTTGGGTGGCCATGAGTGCCCGTGGGGTTATTGAACCCGTGAGTTACAGTTGGTGTGTCTTGGGAGGCCATGATGGCCCGTGGGGTTGTTGAACCCGAGTCTTTACTGTTGGAGTCTTGAGTGGCCATGAGTGCGTGTGGAGTGTTGATCTGGTCTCGTTACTGTTTGTTAAGCTTTGCTTGTGATTATGTTTGCCCGGGGTTAGTAACCCGACTTCGTGTCGGGGAGCGGTGTGGATTTTGGCAGGTTACGAGCATTCTTTGGCTGGCCTGACCAAACTCGAGTCTCGACAGGTTCTGAGCATTCTTTGGCTAGCCTGTTCCGTGTCCGGATCTCGAAAGGTTATGAGCATTCTTTGGCTAGCCTGATCCGTGACCGGGTCTCGGCAGGTTACGAGCATTCTTCGGCTGGCCTGATCCGTGTACGAGTCTCAGCAGGTTCTGAGCATTCTTTGGCTATCCTGATCCGTGTTCGTGTCTTTGGAGGAGGTCATGAATGGTTGTGTCGGATTTACTTTACGAGTTTGAGGTTGAGTCTGTTGTGGAACGAAACGGGTTGTGGTTCGGTTGAGCACTTGAGTTGGGGACTGTAGTCCCGGTGTTGGGTTTGGTTTTGGGTGTTACTGGCTTTATCTCTTAATTATGCCATAGTCAGTCTGTTATCCGTGGTGGTGAGCGAACGCTCACCCCTAACTGCTTTTCCTACAGGTACTGATCACCGGACAGACTAGGTTAGCTCTTGAAGCTTGTGGAGCTAGGAGCGGAGTCTGGTCTTTATTTTGTTCAGTCTAGTGACGGATACTGTACCTTGTCCACTTGTTGGGACGTTTTTGTATTGTAAATACTATTATTTTGTTAACTAAATGGTAAATTTCAAAGTATGTATTCAAACAGGTTTCAAGTGTTTTATGTTTTAAACGTTCGCGTCCTGAGTTCGGTTTACTGAAATTGGGGCGTGACAGCTTGTGATCAGAGCTCGAGGTTTCACACCTCGGACTGTCCGTCAATTAGGTGGGAGAGTCGAGTCAGTGTAGACCCGTCATGTCTTCAGTCTTGTTTTGTTTGTGCGTATGTTGCAGTATTTTGGTGCTGGCATATTGATTGTGTGTGATTCCGTGAACTGTGTTTAAACTGTCGCGGGTCGACTCAGGAGCGCTCCTGTAGTCGAACGTGACGGTGTTGATGTCAAGTCGGTACAACATAGTTCTGGGACGCCTGGACCGGGTTGTAACTACGTGATGTCAAGAAATGAGGTTTTAAGCTGAAAAGGTGAAAGTTTTAAAAATTGTTGACCCTGTTGTCGTGTTTTAAACTTGAGTGGCCCTGTGGGCGTATGTTTTGATTTTGATTGGCCCGGTGGGCGTGGTTCGGTGTTGGTTGGCCCGGTGGGCGTGTATTGTTGTTACTCGGCCGTGTTGGCTTGTGATTGAGGTCGGTCTTGAGTTGCCCTACTGTGTTATGTGTTTGGTGGTCGTTTGTCTGCGACGTACTATTGAGCGGGTCGCTATTAGCCGGTAAAGTTACGAATACCCTAGGGTCGACACAGCGGGTGTAAGTAGGGCGAAATCATCATCGCTACGAGATCGGAGTCACTGGTTTGACCCGGTAGGTGGAATGGCAGGACCTTGGTGCCGGCCCGGAACGGGACACGGCAGGACCTGGCTGCCGGCCCGGTACGGGGCTCGGCACGGTCTGGCTGCCGGCCCGGTACAGGGCACGGCATGGCCTGGCTGCCGGCCCGGTACGGGGCACGGCACGGCCTGGCTGCCAGCCCGGTACGGGGTACGGCAGGGCCTGGCTGCCGGCCAGGTATGGGGCACCGGCCGGTTTGGTTGCCGGCCCGGAATGCGGCACGGCCCGGGTCGTGTACCGGCCTGGTCCAGTGAGTCGTTTTCAAACTTTTGGTGGTCGTTGATTCGTTTGTGGTTCGGTTTGTCGTCGCGTGTTTGGTGCACGTTGGTGCGGTCTCTTTGAGATTTCTTTTACTAATGCTAATATCTAGAGTATTAATAGCATGAGCGGTGTGACGTATCAGTGATGAACACGCTAGAGTAAGCGTAGACCGTGTGAGCGTTAGTGTATTTAAGCTTGTTGTCTTTATTTAAGTTCGCAAACTGAACGTTTGCGTGTATCCGTCCAGAGGATACTGACCTATGGCTCGCGGTAGACGCGGACGAGCAGCGGGAACACGGGGTCGGGCGCCCACGCGAGGCCGGAGGGGACGGTCAGCGGGGACACCGGGAAGGGTGCCAACCGTTGAGCCCGCCGAGTACGCGGAGGCGCAGGGCACTCCTGTCGGAGAAGACAGGAGAAGCGACGAGGGACTGTCTACAGGCACACCCAGTGTTCCGCCGGTCGCGGACCCTCCCGTTATGACTGCCCTGGATGAGCTGACCAGGACAGACCAGAGTTTGGTGGCGGTTATCGCCAGCCGAGAGTCGGCTTTACCAGCTCCAGAGGCAGCCGCGGTCCTAGTGAGGCCCGGTCAGGCAGAGGATCACACAGCCCGGACCCTACTAGACTTTCTGAAGTTAGGGATACCCATCTTCGTCGGGGACCCGAACCCCGACCTAGCCGAGAGGTAGCTAGAGCAGGTCACGTGGGACCTGGATACATCAGGTATCACAGATGGCCGCCGCAGAGTGTCCTTCGCAGCTCACCAGCTGAGGGACATCGCCTACCACTGGTAGGGGCGTGTGAAGGACACTGTCGGGCACGACTACGACATCTTCCAGGAGGTGTTTCTGGCACAGTACTTTCCCGAGTCGGCTCGACTGGAGTGACATCGGCAGTTTCTAGACCTGGAGCAAGGAGGGTTGACAGTGGCGGAATACGAGGCCAGATTCACGGCCTTGACCAGATTCGCGCCGGAGATGGTGACTACCGAGCAGAACCGTTACCTGCGGTTCCAGGGGGGACTGAGACCGGTGATTCGGGACAAGGTCCTCGCCTTGAGACTGTGGAAGTATACAGATCTCGTGGACACCGCAGCGAAGGTGGAGCAGGGTATTCGGGATGCGACCAGGACCCGCGAGGTTCGACAGCGGCCGACCAGCTTTACAGGGCCGTCAGAGTCACGAGACCCGAGGAGGCAGAGGACCACGGGGTTCTTCCGACCACCGACTCATCAGGGTGGATCGAGATAGCTGGGGTCAGTAGCATCAGTAGGGCCAGCCGCCTCAGAGAGGGGGCCGACATGCTATCTCTGCGGGGAGACAGGCCACTTGCAGCGAGGGTGCAGAGCGAGAGGAGGGCACACGGCAGTACCATCGACCAGCCGGACAGGCCAGAGCTCGGGGTCGAGAGCCGACGAGGCCAGCTATTTCCGGTGCGGCCGGATGGGACACACTATGGCATGGTGCCGCGAGCAGTTGGGAGAGACATCAGCGCAGCGACCGCAGCAGTCGCGGACAGTACAGTCGCCCAGGGGTCGCCCTCGACAGAGTCAGCAGCCGAGGTTCTCACGGCCGTCTACGAGTGCACCGATTCCGAGACAGCAGCAGAGTCACGGATATGCAGCAGCCAGTGCGCCGGGTCAGAGGCAGCAGGCCTCGCAGGGGAGACTGTATGCAGTCACCGACTCCAGAGCCCCAGGATCTAGCATGTACCGCGAGACCATCAAGGGTACGTGTTTATTGTATCATTTATGGGCGTTATTCTTATTTGATACCGGGGCGTCGCACTCTTTTATTTCGTCGGGTTGTGCTGAGAGGTTGGGGTTGAGCTTAGAGCCGTTGAGTCCACCCCTATGCCTGGACACCCCAGTTGGGGGTGGTGTATCGTTGACTAGGGTGTGTCGTGCCTGCGAGATTAGAGTCGCAGACTGTCCTTGCCCTGGTGATCTTCTAGTACAGGGAATGACGACCTTTGATGTGATCTTGGGAATGGATTGGCTGTCGAGGTACCGAGCCAATATCGATTGCTACAGGCGACGAGTGACAGTGTCAGTGGGCGGTACGAAGGTGACGTGTGTTCTGGGTAGTAAGAGTGGGGTCCTCCTGTCGGCGTTGTCCGCAGAGGAGGAAGTACCGGCTGTGCAGAACCGAGAGTTACCGAGAGTGGTATGCGAGTTCCCCGAGGTCTTTCCTGAGGATTTGAGCGGGTTTCCACCGGTTCGTGAGGTAGAGTTCGGGATTGACCTAGTGCCGGGAACGGCGGCGATATCGATGGCGCCTTACAGGTTTGCGCCGGCAGAGTTGACTGAGCTGAAGCGTCAACTAGAGGAGCTTCAGCAGAAAGGGTTTATCCGTCCGAGTGTATCACCGTGGGGAGCACCAGCACTCTTCGTGAAGACGAAGAGTGGAGAGCTACAGATGTGTATAGATTACCGGAAACTGAACCGGGTTACGGTGAAGAACCGACACCCGATGCCGAGGATCGATGACTTGTTCGACTAGTTGAGAGGGGCGACCTACTTCTCGAAGATCGATCTGCGATCCGGTTATTATCAGTTACGAGTCTGTGAGGGGGACGTCGCAAAGACTGCATTCCGGACACGCTATGGGCACTACGAGTTTCTGGTGATGCCATTCGGACTGACGAACGCACCTGCAGCGTTCATGGACCTGATGAACAGCATCTTCCGGCCGTACCTAGATCAGTTTGTGGTGGTCTTCGTGGACGACATCCTGATATACTCGCAGAACGGGGTGGCGCATAAGTCACACCTGAGGGCTGTTCTGACACTACTGCGCGAGCATCAGCCATATGCCAACCGGGAGAAGTGCGAGTTCTGGCTCTCTGAGGTGAAATTCCTCGGCTACATCGTGACCCGTGACGGTATCCTGGTCGATCCGTCGAAGATCGACGCGGTCTCGAAGTGGGCACGGCCCACGAGTGTCTTCGAGATCCGCAGCTTTCTAGGGTTGGCAGGCTACTATCGGCGATTCGTACAGGATTTTGCGCGACTAGCCGCGCCGATGACTCAGCTGACGCGCAAGGGAACCGGATTTGTGTGGACGGAGGACTGTGAACGGGCATTCACGGAGTTGAAGACTCGGCTGACTACCGCTCCAGTATTAGTGGTGCCCGAGCGAGGGGTCGGTTATGATGTCTACTGTGATGCGTCCGGAGAGGGACTGGGCTGCGTACTGATGCAGTTGGGCAGAGTTGTGGCTTATGGCTCCAGACAGTTGAAGATGCACGAGCGCAACTATCCCACCCACGACTTGGAGCTAGCAGCAGTCGTGTTTGCGCTAAAGAGCTGGCGATATTATCTGTATGGCGAGGGGTTTCAGGTGTTCTCGGATCACAAGAGACTCAAGTACATCTTTTCCCAGCGAGACCTGAACGTGCGTCAGCGGCGGTGGATGGAACTACTCGAGGAGTACGACTTCGAGCTACACTACCATCTAGGAAAGGCGAACGTGGTCGCCGACGCCTTGAGTAGGAAGTCGGTTCCGAGCCTCGCCAGCATATCAGTCCGAGAGTGGGGCATGATGGGGGAGCTGAGCACGTTCGGGCTCGAGCTAGAGGAGATTACTGGCGGCGTGGCCATGTGCTCATTGGTGGCTCAGCCCTCACTGCTTGCCCAAGTGTTGGAGGCGCAGTCGTAGGACGTCGAGGCGTCAGAGATCCGCGAGAGAGTCATTAGGGGTGATGAGGTGGTGGGCTGGGAGGATAGTACTTATTGGGGGTTACGGTACCGCGGGGGGCTGTTCGTGCCGGTTAACTGTAGAGACGCCGTGTTACGAGAGGCACATCATTCGCGTCTTACAGTGCACCCGGGGGGCACCAAGATGTACCGTAACCTCAGACGACACTTCTGGTGGCGCGGGATGAGGAGAGCAGTCGCAGAGTTTGTGTCGAGATGCCTCGTTTGTCAGCAGGTGAAGGCCAAGCATCAGCGTCCCGCGGGATTGTTACAGCCACTACCGATTGCTCAGTGGAAGTGGGAGCACATTATGATGGACTTCGTGTGTGGACTACGGAGATCGCCGAAGGGAAACGACGTCGTGTGGGTGGTAGTCGGCCGGTTGACCAAGTCGGCCCACTTCCTGGCTATGAGGATGACTGACCCGGTCGACAAGTTGAGCAGCTTGTATGTTCAGGAGATAGTGCGTCTCCACGGGGTCCCAGTGTCGATAGTGTCTGACAGGGATCCCCGCTTCACGTCCAGGTTTTTGGCCGAGTCTGCAGACGGCATTGGGGACCGAAGTTCTACTCAGTACGGCACATCATCCCTAGACAGACGGTCAGTCCGAGCGCACTATTCAGATATTGGAGGACATGCTGCGGGCATCTGGATTTCAGGGGATCATGGGAGACCCACCTTCCGTTGGCCGAGTTCGCCTACAACAACAACTTCCAGGCTAGTATCGGGATGGCACCGTTCGAAGCGTTGTATGGGAGGCCGTGTCGATCGCTAGTGTGTTGGGCAGAGGTGGGAGACAAGAGTCTGCTGGGGCCAGATCTTGTCAGAGAGACGACGGAGAAGGTCGCGCTGATACGCGATCGGTTGAGGACCGCGCAGAGTCGGCAGAAGATTTATGCCGACAGGCGACGTCGACCTCTTGAGTTTGTAGTTGGGGATCACGTGTTCCTGAAGGTGAGCCCGAGGAAGGGGTTGGTGCGGTTCAGACGCAGCGGGGGCAAGTTGGCCCCGGGGTACATTGGCCCGTTCGAGATCTTGGGCAGAGTGGGAGCAGTGGCTTATCGTCTGGCGTTGCCACCGCAGCTTGGGAGAGTCCATAACAACTTCCACGTATCCCAGTTGCGGCAGTACAACGCAGACCCCTCCCACGTCATTGAGTGGACCGATATCGAGGTGGCTGACGATGTCTCCTATGAGGAGCAGCCGGTTCGGATCATGGACACACGGGAGCAGGTCCTGCGGGGAGGCAAGATTATCCGCCTGGTGCGAGTGCAATGGAAGCATCACGGGGCTGAATCGACTTGGAAGCGCGAGGACGAGGTTCGCGCGAAGTATCCCGCCTTGTTCGTTTACCGAGTTACGTCTGTTTTAAATTTCGTGGACGAAATTCCTTTAAGGGGGGTAGATTGTAAGAACCACTCCCGGTCAACGACAGTCAAACCTGCGAAAAACAGGAAAATTTAAAATTTTCAAGACAGACACTTATTTAACCTAAATTGACCCCGAGGGTCATACCGGACTTAAGATGACCCCGATATTGACCAAAGGGAGTTCTGGGGGACTCAGGGCAACTTTCTGATCAATTTGGGAAATGTTGACTTTTCGCTGGAAAAGTCAACCGAGCGACGTTTTGGTCCATTCGAGGACCGTTTTGGATCCAAAAAGCTTATCCGTCGTCGTAGCGGTCTTAGTTGAGCCGTTTCCTTGTAGCCCGTCAAGTTTCATAATTTCTTGGGAAAAGTGCCCGTTCGGGGCCCGAAACGTCCGATTTTCGCGAATCTGATTGGAAAATATCAGGTAGATATTTTCCCAAAGGTGTGGGGCCCACCTTGCCACTTGTCCAACTTTTGGTGGTGTTGGTTTTGGGGGGAAAATGAGTGGTGAGGGAGGGTGGCCGGCCACACTTGGTTAAAAAGAAAAAAAAAAGGAAAAATGAGTTAGTTGTTTGAAATAGAAAAAGAAGAAGAGAGTTAGAGAGAGAAGGATAAGGAGCTAGGGTTTTAGGAGTTATCCAACCCTTTGATCGTCTCAAGGCAAGAAGAAAGCGTCTTCCCCTCGTCTTCCTCTACGGTTTGTACTAAACCGATCGTCGTTTCGTTTATTTTCAAAAGCTAGGGTTTCGTTAAAATGAATGGGTTAGGGTTGTATTGAGGTTGGGGAAGTGTTGGAGACGTTTTAGAGGTGTTTGGAGGTTTGATTGAACGTTTTCCGGCGACCGGGAGCTCGGGAGGAGCTCCGGCCACCATAGGGGGTGGCCGGCCACCATAGGAGGTGGCTGGACGGACCTAGGGCCGGCCACCACCTTGGTGGCCGAGCCCCATTGAAACCATAGGGCCCACGGCCGAGTGGGCCGGGTGGGGCCCACGTACTCGGGTGCTCGGTTTTAGTGCTCGGGAGGTTTAAAACGTTCCCCGGACCATTTATCCATAACCGAATCGAAATTTGGAAGTAAATTGGAAAAGTTGTAATTAACGGGTTTTAGAAACTTTAAACGTTAACTATTTGACTCGGAAGTCGAAATTCGATTCCGTCAAGTGCATTGGGATCCTTGAAATATTCTAAGACCGTAGAAACGAAAACGGGAATTTTTGGAGCCCCGGAAGGGCATTTAAAAAGCCCGGGCAGATTCGCCATGTCGGGCGAATCGGGCCTTAACGGGTCCTTTATCGACAATGTCGAGTAATTGGGAAGTTTGGGAGTGATCGACATTGTCGGGGTTACGTTTGGGGGTTAAGTTTATTGATTTTCGGTTTATTCGTACTAGTTTAAAGGTGCCTTAAATTTGTGTTCTTTTAGATCGTGCTGCGGACCGAGGCAAAGGGAAGCTCGACGAGTGACTGAGATCACGCCGAGGTTTAGTGGAGCACTTTTGCAGTTATTTACAAGGTAGGGAAAAGTAGCCGGATCTCGGCCCTGATTAGGGAAAGTTAACAGTAGAATTGCATATAACACCGGGGTGTCGTGGGTTGAGTAGGTTTATTTAAATATTAGAAAAGCATGATACGGGATTGTAGCGTTTACGAGGAAAGCATGTGACACTTAGCAGTGTCGTAGGAACAGAGAACTTAGCGATATTAGAATTACTGGAGGCATATGACCATGCCCGGAGGTTGACTGTTTAATTTACGTCTTGGGTGGCCATTAGAGCCCGTGCATTATTATTGGTGTCTTGGGTGGCCTTGAGAACCCGTGTATTATTATTGGTGTCTGGGGTAGCCATGAGAGCCCGTGTATTGTTGTTGGTGTCTTGGGTGGCCATGAGAGCCCGTGTATTATTATTAGTGTCTTGGGTGGCCTTGAGAGGCCGTGTATTATTATTGGTGTCTTGGGTGGCCTTGAGACCCCGTGTATTATTATTGGTGTCTTGGGTGGCCATGAGTGCCCGTGGGGTTGTTGAGCCCGTGAGTTACAGTTGGTGTGTCTTGGGAGGCCATGATGGCCCGTGGGGTTGTTGAACCCGAGTCTTTACTGTTGGAGTCTTGAGTGGCCATGAGTGCGTGTGGAGTGTTGATCTGGTCTCGTTACTGTTTGTTAAGCTTTGCTTGTGATTGTGTTTGCCCGGGGTTAGTAACCCGACTTCGTGTCGGGGAGCGGTGTGGATTTTGGCAGGTTACGAGCATTCTTTGGCTGGCCTGACCAAACTCGAGTCTCGACAGGTTCTGAGCATTCTTTGGCTAGCCTGTTCCGTGTCCGGATCTCGAAAGGTTATGAGCATTCTTTGGCTAGCCTGATCCGTGACCGGGTCTCGGCAGGTTACGAGCATTCTTCGGCTGGCCTGATCCGTGTACGAGTCTCAGCAGGTTCTGAGCATTCTTTGGCTATCCTGATCCGTGTTCGTGTCTTTGGAGGAGGTCATGAATGGTTGTGTCGGATTTACTTTACGAGTTTGAGGTTGAGTCTGTTGTGGAACGAAACGGGTTGTGGTTCGGTTGAGCACTTGAGTTGGGGACTGTAGTCCCGGTGTTGGGTTTGGTTTTGGGTGTTACTGGCTTTATCTCTTAATTATGCCATAGTCAGTCTGTTATCCGTGGTGGTGAGCGAACGCTCACCCCTAACTGCTTTTCCTACAGGTACTGATCACCGGACAGACTAGGTTAGCTCTTGAAGCTTGTGGAGCTAGGAGCGGAGTCTGGTCTTTATTTTGTTCAGTCTAGTGACGGATACTATACCTTGTCCACTTGTTGGGACATTTTTGTATTGTAAATACTATTATTTTGTTAACTAAATGGTAAATTTCAAAGTATGTATTCATACAGGTTTCAAGTGTTTTATGTTTTAAATGTTCGCGTCCCGAGTTCGGTTTACTGAAATTGGGGCGTGACAGGTGAAGCTAAACATTTGCACAGCAGCAAGATCTTGTCAAGGGCCCAGTCACTCAACAAATGCCTTCTGTTCCTATGATTGAATGACAACAGAATTCATTGCTTGATTATCCTCCTCTCTGTACTCAAATGGTTCAAGGCATTGAAGATCCAATCTTTACTTCCACTAAGTTGTCATTAACCTTCAAAGAAATCCTCACTGTGACGGACACTTTCCAAAGTGAAAATTCAGGTGAGTTGGCCACTATTCCGGCAACTGTTGATTGTCAACCTCTCTTAGCTGTAACAGATGGGACTATTACTGGTTTGGAAAAGAAGAAAAAATCATTGGGAGGTGATGCCATTAATGTGGAGGAACTTCAAACTCCTTCCTTGACAGTGGAAAACAAGTGTCAAAGGAGAGTAGTGCTTTCAAGCAAGGTGGAGCTGGGACTTGAGATTACTTTCAAGCATTGGGACTAAATGCTTATCTTGCTAAGGATCAGGTGATTGAACAATTTGATAATCTAGACGAGGAGGCAAACCAAACTGTACAATTGGAAGCAGACTCAGATGATGAGTTCTGTGATCTTGAAGATGTTGAGGACACATTAGACTCCCCTGTGTTGTCCTTACCTACTCAAAGATTATCTTCACCGTGAGGATCATCTCATGGAATGTGAGGGGTGTATCCTCAAGGCAGAAGAG
This sequence comes from Erodium maritimum, assembly GCA_963921825.1. Taxonomy (NCBI): domain Eukaryota; kingdom Viridiplantae; phylum Streptophyta; class Magnoliopsida; order Geraniales; family Geraniaceae; genus Erodium; species Erodium maritimum. Next base: position 27,140,294 of record OY997592.1, read on the forward strand.
GAGAGCTTTGAGAAACTTGTGTACCAAACTTCGTCCTTCAATTGTTTTGATTCAAGAGTCTAAATTAACAGAGTTAACTCATTATTTTCTAAATAGATGTGGCTTCAGTCAGAGTTGGGAAGCAATAATGGCTCCTTCTAATGGAGCTTCTGGGGGTATCATCACAGTTTGGAATAAAGAAGAGTGGAAACTGTTGAGTTCAGATTGTAAGGAGAGGGTGATTTATTGGTCTGGTAAGCATATAAGCACAGGTTTAAACATAATTGTTGCAAATGTATATGCTCCTTGTTTTGTTCCTGACAGGGTTGCACTTTGGTTGGAGATTGAACAACAAATCAGTACTTATATATCTGAATTCTTGGTGGCTGGGGACTTTAATGCTGTATTAGATCCTGTGGAAAAAAATGGCTCTTCTCCTTCAAACACAAGCATTTCCGATTTCAGACCACTACTGGACAATGTGGGGCTAGTTGATCTGCACTTGGTGGGGGGGTAAATACACCTGGTTTGGGACAAGATCAAGAGCTTCTAGACTTGATAGGTTTCTGGTTTCTCCACAGCTACTTACTACTTTCAACAATTTATCTCCGACTTGTCATAATAGGGGCATTTCAGATCATAAGCCCATTTTATTGGCTAATCCTGTGTTGGATTGGGGCCCTAGACCATTTAAATTCATCAATGCTTGGACTGAGCATCCTAAATTTGCCAAGGATACTGAGGTCTTCTGGAGATCAGTACAAGTTCTTGGTTCACCTGCTTATATATTATGGTTCAAACTTAAGGCTTTGAAGGGATTTTTGAGGGGTTGGAATATTCATACTTTTGGTTGGTTGGAAGTGGATATAGATTTGTTATCTGGGAAATCAGTGAATTTGATTCCCAAGTGGAGAGTAGGGAACTGACAAATGCTGAATGTTCTCAGTGAGCTCTCTTGTGTGCTAAATTGATTCAGAAATTGAAGTTACAATCCAAGCTTTGGTGTCAGAAGGCTAGGCACAAATGGAGTAAAGATGGGGACATATGTTCAAAAAAATTTCACTTGGTGGCCAATGTTAATCAGGCCAGACAAAAAATCTCACAAGTATTGGAAAATGGTGTTTCATTCTCTACTCCAACTGAGATAAAGGAGGTGGCCAAAACACATTTTGCCAAAAGGTTTACAGGGGAATTGGAAACAAGCATTGATATCTCTTCCTTACCTTTCAAAACTATTACTTCTTTACATGTTGAGGGGATGGAAACAATTTTTTCAGAACAGGAGATCTTTTGGCTATTAAGGCTTGCAATGGTGATAAATCCCCTGGTCCAGATGGATTTACCATGAAATTCTTTCAGGTGGCATGGGAATTTGTAAATGAAGATATCATGAATTTTGTCCATTATTTTCATGGGGGGGGGGGGGGGGGGGCACTTTGGGGAAGGGGATCAACTCTTCATTTATCACCCTCATCCCCAAATGTTCAGCTCCAACAGGTTTTGAGGACTATAGACCTATTAGTCTGATAACTAGATCTTACAAAATACTCTCCAAGGTGTTGGCTCAAAGATTAAAGGTTGTTATAAATATTCTTGTTAGTGATGTGCGGACTGGTTTTATTGGAGGGAGGCAGATATTAGATGGAGTATTGATTGCTACTGAACTCATTCATTCTATTAAGCAATCTGGACAAGAAGTAATATTGTTTAAGGTTGACTTTGAGAAAGCTTATGATCATATACACTGGAAGGCATTATTGAAGGTTCTCAAGGCTATGGGGTTTGGAGAAAAATGGCTTGCTTGGATGGCTGAATGTATCAAGGCTTGGTCTTCAATTCTGATCAATGGCTCCCCTTCACTTGATTTTCCTTTATTCAGAGGTTTAAGACAAGGATGCTCACTGTCACCTCTCTTATTTGCTTTAGTGGCTGAAACACTTCACCTGTTAATGCTCCAAGGGACTAATACTGGGCTATTTAGGGGGGTTCAATGCAGTGACTTGGGTCCAGAAATTTCACACCTGCAATTTGCAGATGATACCTTACTATTTATCCAAGCTGGGAGACAAGAATTGGTGAATTTGAAGCACACTATTAATGTTCTATAAAGGGCAACAGGGCTGAAGATAAATCTGAACAAGTCAAAGGTTATTCTATTAAACCCCTCTTCCTTGAATATATCTGAAGTAACTGAGATTTTAGGGTGCTCATCTGCTTGCCTCCCCATTGATTATTTGGGATTCCAATTGGGGGCCAATCCCAGGAAGAAAAAAACTTGGGAACCAGTTGTGAATAAGTTCAAGAAAAAACTTGGGTTATGGCAAGCAAAATCAAAATCATTTGGTGGCATAATTACACTCATCAACTCAACACTTGGGGCATTGCCTTTATTTTATATGTCATTATATAAGGCCCCAAAAGGAGTCATTTTGGAGATGGAAAGATGGCAAAGAAGATTTCTTTGGAGTGGTAGCTTGTCAAGAAAAGTATTACACAAGGTCTGTTGGGACCCAGTGTGCAGACCAAAAAAGGTTGGGGTTTGGGAATTAAAAGGTCGCAAACCATGAATTTGGCACTTCTAGCAAAATGGTGGTGGAGGTTTGCTTTAGAAAAAGACTCACTTTGGAAGCAACTACTGTGTGCTAAATATGGTTGGGATCCATCTTCATGGGATTTATCAAAGTTCACACTACATGATGGCCATAGTTTCCTTAGACATATAGAGTCCTTACTCTCTATTCCTCAATTTGCTACTGCATTTGGAGCTACTGGTCTGAGTTGGGAAGCTAACTCAGGTAATTCAGTTTTCTTTTGGGAGGACTTGTGGATCTCTGAGGTTCCTCTTAAGACTTTATTCCAAAGAATGTATCATCTTAGCAATCAGAAGAAGGCACTCATATCTAACTGTTGGTCAAATGGAGTTTGGGTTTTATACTTCAGAAGAGACCTGAGGGGCTGGGAATGGGACCAATTCCATCTACTTGGCCAACTCATCAATACAAAGGAGTCCCTCAATGACAGAGAAGATGTTGTTACTTGGGGAGCTGATAAAAAGGGCTTCTCTGTCAGAAAAATGTATCAACTGTTAGATAAGCAACATGATCTGACTTTGAATTGGCCAAGGTTACTCTGGACTCCCATATTACCTCCTAAAGTGGCTGCATTCTCTTGGCTGGTCTGCATGCAGGCAGTACCTACTAAATGCTTTCTAGGGTCCAGGGGTATTTTTTCCTAGAGAACATTTGGTGTGTATACTGTCAAGAGCATCCTGAAGAAGTGGATCATCTTTTTTTGGGGTGCAATTATGCTGGAGCTATTTGGAATTCAATTCTTAACTGGTGGAACATATTGATTGTGATGCCTGACTCCATTAAGGATTGGATTTGTGCTTGGAAGAATTTGGGCCCTCAGAAGAACAAGACTCACTGGAAATGGTTATATGCTATTGTTATTTGGAGAATCTGGCTTAGTAGAAACAAAGTCATCTTCAACAAAATTTTGGATCATCCTGACATTATAGTGCAATTAATCCAACATGATGCTTATCAACTTCTCTGAGCCAATTTCAAAGCAGGCAAATCCTTCTCCTTCTTATCTTGGATTGAGTCGCCTCAGCTGTGTGGATTGATTCAGAGTTGATCAGGACTGGGGGTTTAAGGGTGGGATAAGGGGGGTTTATGGGGAGTGTGGTGAGGTTATTGGTGAGGTTCTATTGGGGTTACACTTGTCCTGTAATTTGAGAGGGGGTAGAATTGTATCTTTTTGTTAAACCTATTGGTTTGGTTTACTGAGGTGTGGGGGTAGAACAACATTTTAGGTGAGAGGTTTGGTTTGATGCATTTTGCTGTTGGTTTGTTTTTTAAGCTTTGTCTTCCAGCTACTGAGTTTTGGAGCAGATCTCTGGTAGTTTGGACAAGAAAGGATCTACAGTTGTAGGGGAGGTCTTTGTAGCTGAAATTGAGTTTGGAGTAGATCCTTGTTAGTTTGGACAACAAAGGCTTGACAGTTGCAGGGGAGGTCTTTGAAGCTGGTAACAATCTGGCTTGAATCATTTACTGTTGCACAAGTGGGGAAGCTAATTTTGCTGCATAATTCATCTTCTGGTGGGTTTTTTGTTGGTTGGGGATGTGGTTGGGTTTGGTTAATAGGGCTGCTACTAATGGTGCAGCACTTAGAGGCAAAGGGTTAGAACATTACTGTGTTTTTTTGGGTAGTTTACTGAGATGGTCGATTAAGTGTGTCTTAAGTATAGCCGTTGGGGGGGAATTTTCAAATTTTGAATCTTCTTTACTTCATCCGCAAGTTTGGTAGTTTAATACCTGCAAGTTTGTTACGTGGGTTGAACTTTGGGTTGTTTGGTTCGTTTAAAAATCGAACTACTTGTAATGCGAGGGTTTATCCCTTTTCCAAGTTTTTGATTCGAAAACTTGGTTTATAAAATTTCAAAAACATTGCTGATAAAAAAAAAAGCTTCGTCCTTTCCGAGTTTCTTTCCCTGATTTATATGATTCTGCTTGTGAGAATGTTAAAAGAGGTGTGTTATTGATAAGAAAAGGTTAAATAAATGGTTTAAATGATGTTTTCTTTACATTAAATTTTAAATGTTTAGGAGCACAAAATATCAAAATTCTTGAAACCATAAAAAACAAAGAATAGTTGGTCAGGTGTATTTACAGGCAACATTTTGGAGATAGGAGCTCAACTCCAGTGGCCTAGAGAGCATGATCATATGATCGGCACCCGCAATAACCTCAATCTCGTCCGTTGGATTGCTCTCAATCGTCTGAATCCAATTCTGTACCAACAAATCTTCGTCACCCACAACAAAAAGTCGATGCACCGATCCATAATTCTCTTTGGTAACGGTTACTTCCGCTCTACGAGTAGGACATGGTCTCACCAGCAACTGTCCCAACGTCAAATCCTGTACAATCATTCCAGCTCATTAATTTACTAGCACGCCATCTTCGTTTTAAGGTATTATAACAAAACAAAATCTATAAAACAATAAATATGGTACTGAGGATTGAAAAAGAAGATAAAGGTTATTGGTTCTAACCTCGGGTGAACACTGTTGATAATACCAGGTAGCCAGACAACGGGGACCTAATAGTACAGATGTTCGAGGGTTGTCTGGTCCATCATCGTACCTATACTCGCTGTCCATAAAATCTATTCTTTTTACAAACTGCGTTTAGACATTTCCCTAAAATGTTAGGAAAATTGGTAAATAAAAATGTACTAATAGAAATAATATACAGCACTCATTATTACATGATGATTTAAGAAATTAGTTAATATTTTTGATAAGCAATACTTTCATTGACTTAATAATTTATGAAAAATTACAAAAGAAGGTGATACAACTATACTATTTACTATGATGATCGACCTCAAAACTTAAAAAAAAAAACTGAAAAGAAGCTAAATAAAACTGGGATGCGAACGAGATGGACCACCGTCCAATCAACACCAAGGTCCAAAGGCCATACCACTGCCACCGAGGAAATCTTAGGTCACACATGTCTTGCGTCTCCATAGAAAAACTGGCCTCCTAATGCCATCTATACTGGAGGCGGCGGCCAACACCAAGAACACGACTCCAAGCTCCACCGACTAAAGTCGGCCGGACAGAACCCAGTCCTTCAACTGGGGAGTTTTCACCGCTAGCCAACACCAGTTATCCGGTACAAATCTTCTCAGAAATGCCAAGTCCTTGAGCGCAACAAAAAGACAGCGAGTCAACCATAGAGCTCCGAAGACGTTCACGGTAGATTTGAAAGCACACAACGAATCAGACAGCCATCGATCCCCGGCAACAATCACGGTCAGAAGACACCACACGCGACCCCGAGCTACATCCTCGAACTACAGAAGGAAGAAGGTAAGGCGAGGAGGAGGGGGAAAGAGGAAGAAGAAGCATTGCACTAAATATCAGATCTAATTTTTCAATACTAGTTAAGGTGTACTGTCTGCCCATTTTATAAAAATATCGACATAAATATAGTGACTAAGTAGTTTGGTCTCTAAACAAGCTTTGTTTTTCAAACTGGTAACCGATATATTAGTATAAATTAACGTCCAACATACCTCAGGTTTACGGGAGGACAAAGGCATGTCAGGAGCAGGTAAACTAGTGGCGGAGGCCCCGACAAAGACCGCTACAGATATTTTGTGCGGAAAGCTCTCCATAGCCCGAGTGACACTGAGGGCACCGAGGCTGTGACCCACCAGAATGACCCTTTCGTCTGTGGCTAAGCCCTCCATAAAATCCATCAATGGTTGATTATATTCCGACGCAGTGCCCACCTCGGTGACCTGCATGGGATTGGCACCGGAAGCCGCCAAATCCAGAGCCGTGACCTTGTGACCTCCTGCTTTGAGGAGGGTGGCTACCTTGTACCAGCACCAAGCTCCGTGACATGCTCCGTGAACCAACACCAAGTGACTCTTCAACATCTTCCCCGTATTTTATTGCTACCACCAGCTCTCTTTTTCTTTTTTCTTTTTGAGTTTTATAGGTGCCCAATTTATAGCTGACAAGACAGTTTGGAATCTGACGACCATTCATTCTAAAACGCGGATAGATCAAGGACCACGTACTCACAATTTGAACCAGACACGGGAACGTCATTGTCACATTACCTGTAGGACATTATGAATTACACAATAGGTGAATTGTGAGTACGTGGTCCTTGATCTCCTGAAAAGTAAAACCACCAAAGGCATAGTGTTAGACAAAAAGCTGAGATCATCTTGCGATCATGATCATGGAATTAGATGAATTGGAATTATTATCCACGTTATGAATTTGTTTTTGAGCTGTGACGGAAAGTAATATATTAATAAAATGAAATCTTCCAAGGTATAATCTCAAAACAGGTCACTAACTAACAATTAAAATAACCGTAAACAACAAGATAAAAGATCTACACATCGTGAGACTACTATTAAATTGTAAATTACTCTTTCGCAGGAGTGTTTCGAGAGTGTCGACGGGAGAATACTGTAATAACAGCCGAGGCAACCGATGCAATGGTTGAAGACTGTCGAGTAGGACCGAGTGAACCATATAATCTGAACAGGCAGTAATCGACTCTATATTGTGCTCCAATAGAATACTGAAGCCCAAGAGTGACGGCCTGGGCAGTCTTGTAACCGGGGACTGAAATGACTCAAATGGACTAAGCATCCTCCCAAGGAGCCAGCTGACGTCGTCCCCCCTCTGATGATAATGAGGGTCTGTAAAAACATATGAATGGTGGTTCCTAATCTGATTGAAGAATATTGCGTCGGTACTTGGTGGAATCGATGCCACCTTATGGTCGATGAGGGGAGAGTACCCGTGGACCCCTCATCAACTCTCCAAATACTCATCAGGGGACGCAAGGGTGCTTGCGGCCCCACTTCGGTTCTCTTGATGCCCCATCGGATCGTGTAGACCATTCCGATGTAGGCCCATAACTTCCAAAACCCCATCCTGGCCGGCTCGTGTCCCTGAGGCCCAAGACCTGATCCGTCCCAGGAACCCTACCTCGAGGATCTTCTCGGTGCCGCCAGGTGGAGTCGAGATCTTGTCGGGATCTTACCCTGCCGAGTCGGTTCCCCTTTTCACCGATCACCTTCTCCACCGGGATGTCACCTCCCAAAAACAATACCTCCTCCGTATAGCCATCACCGGACCCCTCTCCTACCGATGAGCCTCTCCCCATATGATATTCCCGAGGTTCAGGACGAATAGGCCAAAGGTTGTCGACGGCGAGGATTAAGCCAGACCGAAGGATCTGTACCAACCAACCCACCCGAAACTCAATACTCGAAGGAAAGGGGTTATGATGACGAAACAGATGAATCTGATTTAGTCCACAACACCGATCGGTCTAATAGATCCGATTTGAAGACTCCAAATTAAGGACACAGAGACAAGGTGAAGAAGATGGGCATAAACTACCTTCCCTCAACGACGTTCACCCTGGCTTGCGAGAAGGCCTCCCGTTTTATTGTTGTCGACCAATAATGACCACCACGGCGTCGGGACTCCTCTTTGAAAAACCCTAGCATGTAGCACTTATATGAATGGAATAGCTGAATTAGGTACAAATATAATAGTTATGGGCTTGAAACCCGAATGGAGCCCAAACGAACATTACCAATTACTTAGGTTGCTTATGGCATTTACAAGTGCATACATGATGGTTCCGAATACTAAGGATAGGAATCATATTCGAGATCTCAAGGTTACAAAATAATGGAATGTGGGGAGCCGAGTTCTATGGATTCAGAAACCAAAACCAATTGATTCGGTTCTTCTAACGGATTAGTGTGGATCGGGATCCTAATCTTGGCGGCCCAATAGAAGCGTGACATGTGGCTCTAATGAAAAATAAATATTCGTTGACTTTGCCAACGGCTAGTTAACGGCTCTTTATTTTTCAAAATATATTTAAAAAATCAGAAATTTTCTTTCGATAAATACCCAAACCTTTGTTTTGATATACACACTTCCAACTTCACACCCACAAGCCAAATTTTATACTTTCTCTCTTCCGTTTTTGTGATCGAGATATGGATGATTTGCAAGCGAGGGTCCATTAAATGGAGGCACGAGTTCGGCGAAGAGATGAGCAAGAATCTAGCCTCAAGTGGAGGCATTGAGGTAAAGGGTAGAAAAAGGGGCGACCTTCTTGAAGAGAGATTAACAAAGGTCGTGTCGAGGGTCACGGACGACTAATGCGAGATTATTTTGTTAATGAGCCTACTTAATGCCTCGACATGTTAGGCATAGGTACCAGATGAGCTTGTCCCTTTTCATGCGGGTGATTGATGAGCGTAAATTTGTCCTACTTAATTTCACCATTTCCCTATATTTTTTTACCTTGTTTGTGCCTCATTTTTATATTTTTAGCTTTATTTAATAATCACGCTAAACCTCATTTGTAGTCGATAGTTTCCAATTGTTCAAAATATACTCATCATTGATCTTGTTTTGTAGGCCGCAAAAAAAATATTGGCGCAAGAACGAGGTCAATTAGAGAACTAGTGGACTGAGAAAGAGCAATTGAAGCATTAAATTAAAAAGTGGGAAAAATGTCAGCTGAGCTGATCAGGCGTGACACAACGCACAGTATCACCGTGCGCCCGCACTTCAGCAACCACATGATCTACTGACCAGTGTTGAATGTCTCTCAATCATCCATTAACGCAATTTTCCAACCGTTGGATGATCTAATTTATGCGTTGAATCGATCAGGCGGTCTACACCACCGGTTGTAGCGTTCGTTTCCCACACGTTCCACAACGAATCTCACTCCTCAGCACAGCCTCCTTCAGCTCCCATTTCGCGTGACTTCAAAGAAGATCTTTTCTTTCTTTTTTCTTTCGGTCGTAGCTTTTATATAGAGTTAAGGTTCATATTTTTTTTTCATATCATATTTTTTTACAACAAGAAATAAATTTCCCTTTTTTTATTTTTTGTTCTTCTTTGTTCTCTATTTCTTAGCTTCTTCTTTAAGCTGAAAGCTTTTTCTACCATCTAAGGTCATTATTTTGACGATCCAAGAAGGTTTCAAGTATCCATGAGCCTCCCTACATCTCCAACTTCTCCATTTTGATGTGTTGAAGCTTTAAAGAGATGGTTATGATGGGTTTTGCAAGCTAGATGAGTTTTTGATTGAGTTTTTCAACTCAATCGTGGTTCTAATCTCTACTATTCTCTAGTTTTATTGTAAAGCTAGGACTTTTGGAATGTTTGAGTAGGATTTGGAATCCATGACCTTGGATTTTAATCTTTGATCATGGGTATTGTGTAAATGTTTATTTCCTTTAAATTGATGCATGGTTTTATGGTTAATTTGATGGTGGTGATGTTTATGGCATGATTTGGGGGTTTTGAGTTTAAATAGCATCCACTTGGTTGTATGGGTATTAATCTATATTTAAGCTACTTGATGTTCAAGCATGATTATTTAACTTTATGTTCGAAATTTCATGATTTAAAACCCTAGTTCATATGCTAGCGATTTCATCTCTTAGTTTTATATTAAGTTATAGGCTAGAGTTCGTAAAAATACAAATTGTATCCATTTAGTGGACTTATCTAGGATTTCTGACATTCACATGTCTTGATTTCCTATTGACGAGATAGAAATATGCTATGACGTGTTTTCTCGATTCTCTGGTATTTCAAGCTGACTAACACTACGAGAATTGACTCTCAGAATGGCACGACAAGCGTACCAATCGTCAAGTAGTATTCGGGGTTTAGTCCGAGATATCGTACCCAAGTAAGCAGTTAGACAAGCACTTTAATTAATTAATTTGTTCGTCAAGTTATTCCTATACAGTGGTTGGTTTTGTTTCATAAATATTGATTTGATGCAATTATGAAATAATGTAAATGCTCCGAGAATGCGAGAACAAAATATCAAAAGCAGATTTAAAATCAGAGATTTGAAGCGATCTAGGACATTAATGGGGTTTTGATATGATGAATAAATGATCGGGATTCGGTCTATTCTTGCAACTAGTACTATTCTAAAGGCAACATGAATTCTCTATCACTAGTCCTAACCATCTCTCGATCGAATTAGGACCCTATCGTACTCTGACCACCTAGTTATCTTTAATCTAGGTGTAGAAAAGTACCAAGCATTAAGATTTACGAATTCCTCTAACTTTTGGGTTTTAATCCTATAATTATTGCACTCGTGTCAGTTTAACCATATTCTAGTCTAGATTGAAACCCGAGTTATATAATTTCATTTTCTTCCTAATTACCTCATTTCTCAATTGTTGGTTAATAGAATTCCTACATCTATCACGTGATCAATTAGACAAAGCATTACGCACGAAATTATATAAACAATAACATAAATACAAGTTTAACAAGTGTAAAGCCGAAGCCCATTAATTTACGTCATCATATTGTTCCCTATGTCCTATGTAAAGACCGGGAAAATTTATTATTTAATTATTAAAGTTTAACGTCGAGGTTAGAGAACGGTGTGAAAATTAAAGCGAATTTTGGTCCGAGTTCAAAAAAAAAATAGAGAGAAAGAAATTTCAAAAAAAAAAAAAAGGGAAAAGGGCGACCAGGCCTGAGAAGGCCCGACCAACCTGCCCTCCTGTTTGGGCCGCACGGCCCAACTTGCACCTGAGGCCCAAGGGTGCCAAGCCCAGCCGATTGGTTTCGGTATAAAAGGGAAGTTAGGGTGAAACCCTAACTGTTACAGCCTCTCTTTTGCCTCCTCCCTCTTCGATCCATCCCCCTCCCTCTCTGTCGAACCTCACCCGACCTCCCTCCCTTCTCGCAACTCCAGTCGCCGGCGCCGGTCCCGAGTCCGGCCACACCTCCCTCTCACGTCCCCACGCCGACCTCCCTCTCCCTTTCTTCTCCGTCCAGCCACCGCCTGCACCACCGAGCCCCCTCCTTCTTCTCCGACCCCAACCACGTCCCCACGTCGCCCCGTCTCCCCTCTTCTCCGGCCAGCATCGACCACCACCGCCGTCTCCTTCGTTCTCCGCCCCTCACCTCTCGGCCGTCTCCGTCCAGCCACGGCGCCACCACTTCCGTTTCCTACCACCGAGCCCCGCCTCTCTCCCTCGTCTTCTCGGACCAGACCCGCCGTCGCCGTCCGTTCCCCGCCGTCACCGAGCTCCTCTCGCCTCCCTCGTCCCGAGCCGTCGCCGGATCTGGTGAGACCCGTCCGATTCTGAGGCGGAGTGCCCGCCGCGCCCACGGCCACCACCGCCACCGCCGCCGTGCCCCGCCGCCCTCATCTCCCCTACGGTGAGCCTTAACCGTGAGGTTGGCCGGCCGGACTCGAAACCCGAGCCCCTTTCCCTTCCATCTGTTAATAGCAAGTGTTCATTCTTAACGTTTTTGTTGAAACTAGTTCTTTGTGTAACAAATGGAAAAGGAAATAAAACGAGTTTGATTTTGAAGGTTGTTCCTTCTTGTGGTTAGGGTTTTGAATCTGTTAGTACCAAAAACGAAAGTGTAAATTTGGATCTGTTGAGGGTTAAAAATGCTAAAGAAATTGATTAATATTGGTTCGGTTTTTAAATTAAAAAGGGAAGTATGTTGAATCAAAAATCAGATTGGAGTAAGAGGTGTTTTTTTTTGGATCTGTTTGGGTTGGAATCGAAATCAAGATTTGGAAAGAAAAGGGTTGTAAAACGAAAATCAGATTTAAGGAAAAGGGGGGATTTAAAATAAAAGAGAATTAAAATCAATTTGGGTTTTAAAAACGGTTTTAAATCGAGGAGTTGAGAATCAGTTTCGTTAGGAAATAAACTAAAATGACGTTGGTTTTATGGTTTGGGACTGAAATCGTCGGAAATAAAACTTGGGTTTTACAAAGTCGATTTAAGGGAACAATCAGATTTGATTTAAAATGGATCTTGGTCCGTTGAGCGTGGAACGAATAGTCGGGCTGTTAAAATGGACTGCAATTTGGGTTTAAAAGGGAACAAAAGCAGACCGCTGAATCGGACCTCGGGATTCGTGCATTGGGACTGTGCCTCGCATGCACCGGTTTCGGTGCTCGGGTACTCAACCCGATTCACCGTGACCCCGCTTTTATCCCGCTCGAGTTTAAGGGACTACTGTCGGTTTTAAAACTGGAATAATCGTGACCTTTAAATTAACCTGGGAACCGCCTCTAATTATGGCTTTCGTGTTATCTTTAGCGTCCGGCTTCGATCGAAGTGAAGCCCGGAGGTAGCAAGCCAGAACGTCAGCAGCTAGGAAGCGTAGCGGTTGCTCTTCAGTTGAGGTAGGGAAAAGTAGCCGGATCTCGGCCCTGACTAGGGAAAGTTAACTGTAGAATTGCATGTGACACCGGGGTGTCGTGGGTTGAGTAGGTTTATTTAAATATTAGAAGAGCATGGTACGGGATTGTAGCGTTTATCAGAAAAGCATGTTACGGGAACTTAGTAATTATGAGAAAAGCATGTGACACTTAGTAGTGTCGTAGGAGCAGAGAACTTAGCGATAATTGATTTACTGGAGGCATATGATCATGCCCGGAGGTTGGTTGTGAAACTGTTGATATTAGGAGTACTGGAGGCATATGCCCATGCCCGGAGGTTGATTGTGAAACTAGTGATCTTAGGACTGTTGTAGGCATCGTTTATGCCGGAGGTTGTTGTGTATTATTTATTGATTGAGTTTGGGTGGCCTTGAGAGCCGTATTATTTATTGTCGAGTTTGGGTGGCCTTGAGAGCCCGTGTTATTTATTGCTGAGTCTTGGGTGGCCATGAGAGCCTGTGTTGTCGTTTCGGTGTTTTGGGTGGCCGTGAGTGCCCGTGGGGTTGTGAACCCGTACTTTACCGTTGGTGTCTTGGGTGGCCATGAGGGCCCGTAGGGTTGTTGAACCTGTGTTTGGTTGTTGGTGTCTTGTCGGCCTTGAGTGCCTGTGGAGTTGTCACCGGTGTCGTTACTGTCTGTTTGAACTTGTTTGTGATTGTGATTGGTTACTGGTTACTGGTGGAGGTTGTGTGGTGTAGCTAGCCTCCCGACTGGGATCGGGAGAAGCGGAGGGGTTGTGGGCTAGCTCCCTGACTGGGATCGGGGGAAGGACGCGCGGGTGTGGCTAACCACCCGATTGGGATCGGGTGAAGCGGAGAGGTTGTGGGTTAGCCTCCCGACTGGGATCGGGGGAAGTTGCGCGACAGGTCGACCGCCTGACCACGTCTATGATCGGTGAAGGGCGAGAGACAGAGATTGGTTACTGAGCAGTCGGTTTGCGATCCTTTGTGATCTTGTTTGGTATTGTGTGGTCAGTCGTGTCTTGGAGGAGGTCGTCGATCGTAGTGTGGGGTCTACATAACGTGTCCGAGTGTTGAGTCGGTTGAGGAAAGTACTGGTCGTGTGTGTGTCTTTTGAGTCGTTGTTGGTGTTACCGGCTTTGTCTGCTAATTATGCCGTAGTCAGTCTGTTATCCGTGGTGGTGAGCGAACGCTCACCCCTAGCTGCTTTTCCTACAGGTACCGTTCGCAGGTTGGATTAGGTGAGCTTCTGAAGCTTGAAGAGCTTGAAGCGGGTTCTGGGAGTCTTGAGTCTAGTGACGTGTACCTACCCCTTTTTGTCCAAGTGTGGGACTAATTTGTTTGAGATGTAAATGACATTATTTGTTGAACTAAATTGATATTTTAAAGTGATTTAAAGAAAACAGGTTTCAGTTTTGTTTTTTTTTAAACGTTCACGTCCCTAGTTTCGGTTCGCCGAAATCGGGGCGTGACATCCTAGATCAAAATGTATTTAGTTCATGAAAGCGGAATAAGAACACAAAACGCAGTTGAATGTAATCATAAACATCATAACTAGCGAAAGTGATACAAATACCTGATTATCAATCACTGCGATGAAGTACTTTGATTACAAGTCTCCAAAACTCCAAACCTTGAACCCTAGCTCTCAAACTTGTGTTTCTCTCTCTGAAACTGGTGACCCCCCTTTTCTAACCTAATTCCCCTTTTATATCTAGGATAAAAACTAATTAAAACGGGAATTCTGGATGAAAATGCGTCTTTGGGTGTTTGCACGGGGTGAAAACAACTGGTGCATCTTAAGTTGCACGGTAATTTGCACGTCGTGCAAGTTTCTGGTGCATTTGTATTGCACCTCTGTTCTAGAATGCACGGTTAGATGCACGCCGTGCAAATAACCGGTGCATTTTTCAACATCAAATCCTTCATTAAAGTTGTAGATCTTTTGATTCCCTTCTATTTGAAATGTACCGGGTATGCTCTTCACAAGATCAGCTAGACTCCAAAATTCCTTAAGCTGATTTTTGCTCCATTTAGCTCTAAAATTCCTTATTCCACATCAAACTCCTAAATACCCCTGAAAAGAGACCAATTACATAGATAGAAAGAGAATTACATTAAATCACATAATCATGGGACTGAAAAGCATATAAATATGGGCTAAAACATCTAGAATATATGCATTTTACGTTCACATCAACTCCCCACACTTAAGCTTTTCTCGCCCCGAGAAAACCAAAATAAATAAAGAAGTAAGATATGTCCAGGTTAAACTATGAGGTTCACCTCGATAGGAGGAGTTTGGGCCTCCGTTATTCAAACAATGAAAATAAAGATGCACGTGCAATGCATGATCCTTTAACTAATGCAACCTATGACTCAACTACATTATGCATTCAAAAGATCACGAAAAGTTGCTAATTTACGAGCTTAAGCACACACTGATCAAAGAGATTTATCAGAGTTATCACATGCCAAAAATTCTTACACAGCTCAAAAGAATGCATAAACCGATGAACAGACTGCATGTGAAGCTATATTAGAGGACTCAAGCACACATGAAAGTAACTATCCATAATGTAAACAAACGAGCATGCCTCACTACATGTGCTTACAAAAGTCAATTCCTTCATACTAAATCGATGCACTCCTTTGAATTATGCAAGAAAAATGAGTGTGTTCAACATTCCAATCATCGAATCCTTAAAGTCATACGCACTAATCTCAATAAAACACCATAAAATATATTTTTTTGATCATTGATTTTTGATTTTTTTTAACACACAATGATGCATGAACATCTAATGTAGATAAAGCGCATAGCACAATGCAAAGCATCCCACCCACACTTTAAACCTAAGCATTGTCCCTAGTGCGACTCAATCCTATACATGCTCCTAACCACATACAGGAAACCCCACACTTGTGTAGAACAATCAAGCAATTCAGAGAACTAAGATGCATAACCTATCAGCACAGTAAGTCGGGTGCTCAACACCCACTAGAAAAACATCAAAGTTCACAAGTAGATATTAAACATAATAAAAATAGAGGGATATAGATACTGCCCCTTCAACGGTACTACTTTTTCCTAAATATTGCAAATTGCCTTTGTGCATGGTAGATGGAATACTACTTCGCCCAAATGAGTTCTCGAGAACTCAGCGCCAATAAATATAACTTTAATTTTCAAGCTTCCATCTTGTATCACCAACTTGCATAACTAGTTAGAGAACAAGAGCATTATACTGAAATTTTCCCAATATTATACTTGGTTTAGTTTTTTTCCTTTGTTAGAATCAAACTTTACAGACTAACTAACCCTTAGACGTCTGTTATATGGCTTTAAGTTTAGGCTTGAATTGATAGATTGTACACAAACTGTTTCATATCTACAACTGAATTAGAGTACAACTTTACAGACTAACTAACCTTTAGACGCCTACTTTAAGGCTCGAAGATTAGACATTGTAGTTTCGAAAGAAAAATGTTACGATAAGCACATCGCAATGCGCGGTGCACCCACCTAATACAAAAGGATAGAAAGCTGAGAGAGTTGGTATTTAATTTTAATAAGATTAATCTATCTTAATAAACATAAAAAAAAACATGGATCCAAGTTCTAAATTATAACATGCATGTCAGCTCCGCGTGAACTATCATTGGCCTTGAGATACACGTGGGAGTGTGCCACTGCTCACCATCAACGTTGGTTGTACATGGGATCTGTAGAGTCGATTAGGGTCCGGAATATTGGGTGTAACCAGATCATGGCTTTCCCACTAGCACCCTCTCATTCGAGGGGATTCTAGCTGCCCAGCCTCACCGCCTGGTACAAAAATATAAGGAATCACATAGGGTCCCAACTAGGGAATTTCATCTATGACCCTTTTGAAAATGATAGTGCACCACGCCATCGAGAATCCCCCCGGAGAACGACCGTCCGACGAGTAAGGGTGATTGAGGAACCGATTACCAAGAGATATGGACCATAGACGTTCCAAGCAATACCAAGGGTGCGTGTGATGCTCCTCGGGACCCGCACCATCATGGACACACGGCCTAATATTATAAGATTAGGAGGCATACATTTCCAAAAGAGATGCCTCACAATCCCGTGGATTTTCAAGGGGATCATGTAGCTATCAGATCTCGGGCTGACCGGGAGTTGGAACGATATGATTCATCATCCACTACTCGGACCGATGGTTCAGAAAAATGTTACATAGGATGAACATGAAAGCAACCCATTTGACAGGAATTATGACCTAGTGGGGCGACAACTAGGCTTGGTCACCATCCCCATTGGTCATCATGAGTACCCTACGACAGCATGGGGTGCAGCATAGGAGCCACACCCCAGCCCCTACGAAACATTCATCAATTGTTCTTCAGCCTCATCTGTATATTGGCGTACTCCTTAGACGACTGTTATGACACAACAGGCTAATTCAAGTCAAGCTGGGATAGCCTACTAGATATCTTGTGCATCCCACTATATGAATTAAGGATGCACCCCTTAAATTTCTCCCTGGTAACACCAGACATATTTTCATAGGATTAGTTTTTCGGTCGTCAGCGAAACTGTATCACATCCTATTTCATTTCCACGTTTTTGTACGATCTTCGTGATTTTTCTTTTTTCATTATAGTAATATTATCTCATAGGCTAAAAATATAGATAAATTAAAGGTTTAACTTTATTAAACCCTTTATTTCAACTTCATTTTACAATAACATACTTTAGTACATCATTTCAAACCATGAGAGACCAAGAAAGGAGGAAGGAGCTCTTATCCTTCTCCTTCTTTTGTACGGTCTTGCTTAATGCGTATGAACCCTATTGGCAGATTATACTGCTAATGGGTCGTGCCAAGGAAACAGTTTCGGGTGATTCTCGTCGATCCAACAAGAAACATCAACGACATGCTCTGAGCGTTCAAGTCCCGAAGGCAGAAGTCCTTACGACCAAGGTCTCGTTTTCAACTCCTGTTGTGGAGGTCACAAAGGAGAAGGTGGTCTCCGATCTGTTGCAGCTGGTCAATCTTGCCAGGCGTCGGAAACTCGACCTTCTTATCGGCGCTCCAAAACAGAGCATGACATATACGGCAGACCTTGCTTCGGGTTCGTTGCAGAACCATGCTTTAGTAATCTTTGGTGATAAGGATGCGATTGATCGGCCATTGGAGGCGCACTGGAGTCCGAGAGGCAACACTAAGAGCACAATTGTGGAATTGAGCATGGGGCTTGGGTCGTTGGAGCACGGTGGTGTTCAGGCTTCTTTTGCTGAGGCGGGTCCGATGACGTCCAGTGGAAACCAGCCCGTTCAGGACGCTGTTTTTCCGACTAGTAGGTATCCCGTGATTCCAATAACTGTTCCGACGAAGATGTTGGACAAAGATCGGGTTCAGATTCCATCTCCTGCAATCACAGTGTTGAATCGCGATGAATCTGGGATTGAAGCCATTGGGGATTCGATTTCCAATCGGGACGCGTTATTTTTGTCCCAAATTGATGATTCGAATCGCGTAGAATCAGAAGATGGCGATTCAAGTCCCAGCCTGGATACGTTACTTACGGCGTAAGTTGACGAAGTTGGGCCGCTTTCCAAATTGGCGAAGTTTGATCGTGGCCATAGATGGTTACAGGCCCAATGGGTGTGCTTACACATGACCCTCTATTTGACTTACCCGTGGAGTAGCACGATGACTCAAGTGAGCCAACTCTTGGGGTTGGTCCTAGGGTTTGTTATCTTTTTAGGCCTAGACCTTTGTCTTCGGCGAGCCCAAAACAAGCTTCAGAAGTTATTAGCTTGTGTGATGGGTCGGTTTCACCAAGTTTGGGTATTGTACTCGTAGCCGTTGACGTTAAATCTCTTGGAGCGGGTCAGATCAGAACCTGGTGAACAAGTTGGAGTTCAGCAGAATAGTCCTTGGAAGGAGGCTCTTCTTAAACCTTCTAACCCTCTGATCAAGGGACGTCATTCAAAGTAGCACTCTAGAACTTTGAGTCGTCAGAGTCAGCCTCCTAAATTATTAGGGGATTACTATATCGTTCATATCAAACCAGCCTACTCTAGCAGTCGGGAGAGATTAGTTAATCCTGTGGACATTAGGAATCAGATCTTACAACCTCAAGCTTCCCTCAACAACTATCGTTCTAGGTGCTATCATACTCAAGCTACTCAGCTCGCTCATCTAACTAAAGCCTTTGATGATCCGAACTTGACTTCGGATGGTGAAGAGTGGGTTACTGATGGGTGATTTTGTGATCCATTTTGTTTTGGTTTCGTGTTTTGATCCCGCATCTCCTTCTACGAGCTCCCATGTAATTGTTGCATTTGGTTAGATCCTGCTTGGATCTAACTTTTTCCTAATAAAACTTTTCGAGCTTATCCAAAAAAATTAACATACTCTAGTAGTCGTTTTTATTAGTAACACACTATCACCGTTTGTATACATCAAAAACTAAGTTTGACTTTCGGCCGGAAAAGTCAACCGATGACTCGGAAAGTCATTCGGGACCTTTCCGGGGCCCAAAAAGCTTAGCCAACTTCACGGTTAGCTTAGTTGGGCCGTTTCCTTCAGTTTGACTGTAATTTTGTTAAAGTCAACCGTCGGTCAAATTTGGGCTTTATAGCGGTTGTTTTCCGATAAAATCTTGGAAAGCTGGAAATTAATTAAGTGTGAGTGACCACGCATGACACTTGTCATGCTTGGCTTGGAGGATGAAAATGGGGATTCAAATGACCCTCATACCCTCCTAACTTGCCTTTAAAGGGATAAGACCTTAAGGGCTTTTGAGTAAATTGATATTTTAGGTCATTTAAAGGAAAGGGAGCAACAATTCAGCTCATTTCCTCTTGTTGCAGCCGAAAATCACAAGGAGAGAGGAGGAGAAGAGCTCATTTCTTGAGGAAAAAGATAGAGAAGAAAGCTTGGATTTTGGAGCTTGTTCTTGGTCCTTTTGCCTCCATTTTCACTTCATCTTCTTAATCTCATCTCCCTAGAGGTAAAGATACTCTTAACTCTCCATTTCATCCACTTCCAATCTATGGGTTTTGGCTTAAAAGTTGAAGAACTTGCCTTGTGGGTGTTGCTTGGAGAAGAAGTAGTGAAGTAGGATGTTTGGATTGTGTTTTGGTTGAAGTTTGATGAACCCATTGAGGGTGTTGATGTTGGGTAACTTTGGTTGAACATTTTTGAGCTAAGAGAGCTTGGAAATGGGGTTTGTGTTGAGATTTTCGTGAAATTCGAGTTGGGGAAGAAAGGGGAAGGAGCTGGTCAGGTCTGATACGGAAGCTAACCCGGACCGGGCCAGGTGCCGGCACGGTATGCCGCACGCAACGGGCCTGGTACTGGCACGGCACGGAACGGAAGGGAGTCCGGCACGGTACCTGACACGGTCCGTGTCGCTCTCTGGGCCGGTCTGTGACGCGTTCCGTGCTGGCTTCCCGGCCGGCCTGTGACATGGTCCGTGCCATGTTCCGGCACGGCTAGCCACACGGTCCGTATGGCACTCCGGATCAGACCCCCAGAGCCCAAAACCCTTCCTTTTAGCTCAATTTGATTCCCACATCACCTCTTCAAACCTTGGTCCATTTCTGAGTATTGTTGTGTATTTTGGGGAGAAGAACACTTTGTTGGGGGAACTAATTTGTGGTCTTTTGTGGTCCAAGACCGTGGGACCAAGCTAGGAAAGAAGGAAGAACGTGGACACGAGCTAGGAGATCGAAGATCACGCCGGTACCCGTGTGAAGAACGGTGTGGTGACTATCGTTTGTGACATCAGAGTGTTGAGAGGAAGACCTTGAGGTAGGGAAAGTCTTAACTTCTCGTTTAAATGCTTAGTATGCATGTTAGGCTAATAAAATCGGAAAGGTCCTAGAAATGCCTATAAGATGCGAATAACTAGAATAATTGTCTTTCAATTACTAATAACTGGAAGTGTCTAGTAATGCATGCTTAGGATGCCAATCACTAGTGTAACTCGCTTTCAATACTTGGGAATTGTTTTACTGGTAGAGCGGCCTTGGCAAAGCCCTCGGATTAGTTGTGTGCTAGGATCACATGCTTGGTTGTTTGGTTGCTTAGTGGATAGGCTAAAGAGTCTAACGGAACTAGTTGAATTGCATGCTTGAATGTTCGACTGAAGGTTTACATGATCGGTTGCTTGAACTTGTGCTTGACTGTTGAATGTATTTGTATGATTGCTTTATTCCTCAAAGGGTTGATTGGAGAATCGAGTATGACTGGTTGTACCATTCGGTGCAATCAGGTGATCGATGGACCGATGGGTCAAGACTGGTAAGTAATTGGTAAGTTGTAGTTATGTGATTCGTGTGCTATGGATATGTGATTCGTGTGATGTGTGTTGTGATGAAACGGTGACTCGTGAACTATGTGTGATAGTGGAATGGTGCTCGTTGGGAATGGATTGCTCCGTGTTTTGTTTGTGTGTGTTACTCAATTATATCTGATTAGTAGTGAATTGCCCAAGTGTATGCTTCCTATGGGAGTAATACCTTGGTTCCAGAGGACGTATAGTCCCTTAGAGATGTTTCTGAGAATCCCGACGATAAGCGCCCTCAGGGGGGTTGTTTCCGGTAGCCTCAATGATATGCGTCTCCTCTGGACTTGAGGGAAAATCCGAGAGGACACATCATATGTGGATCGGAGGGTGGTGACTTCATGCGCCACGTCATTGATTGGATTACCTATTGCCCGAAATTGTTAAGAGTTATCTTGTTGACTTTACTGATGAAATTGTTGAGTTTAAAGTCCTTCTTGTTATGTATTTTCCCTACTGGGCGCAAGCTCACCCCTATGAGTTTATTGTTGTGATTACAGGCTTGATTGAGGAGTAGAGGCTCGGGAGCTTCTTGGTGTGGGTATCTTATTAGAGACTTCGTTTTTATTTCATTTCAGTTTTGAACAAACTATGTTGGAGGATTATTATTACACCCCTGGAGGGTTTTATTTACGTTTCAAACTGAGTTTTGTAGAGTTGAGATTTATTTGAAGGATTTATGAACTTGTTGATGGTTAATTAGTGTCGAAAACCGTTTTACTCAAGTCACGCTTCGAGTCCGGGTAAGAACTGGATTTGGGGCGTGACACCCCATCAAGGGCAACTCTCAAGCCGGCAACACATTCTGGTGCGCTGTTAAAAGTAAATACTACTCGATGGGAGGTCTCCTAGAGCGCCTCTGGCAGCTATCAAGAAACGTTGGCTCAGAGGTTCCTCTCAGATAAGGAGGTTCCTCGGCTATTTGAAGATGTCCAAGGACGAGTATGCGAGCGGCGCCAACCAGGACGAGCACATGAGACGTGCGAAGCAAATGTGGGTGGACGCAGGGAAAGTGGGTGACCACCCACTAAAGTTCAACCTGGATCATTGGGTGATGAAGCGTCGTGGACCTTGTGTTTCATTGAGGCGTATTGGTATTCCCTATCTCCTGCTTTAGTTTAGTTTCCCCTTGGGTACCGATATCGTTAATTGTTGGTTATATTCTGCTTCCTTCCACTTTGGTGGGTAGGACTCGTCGTTTTAGGGTGTTGGCCCCGATGAGTTTTTGGCCTCAGTTCCATTAAGTAGTTTACCTACAGTTTCGGTATTAGTATTTTTTTTTGGAGGGTATTACGTTTCGATTTTGTCGCTGTCGTTTGTGGTGCTGGCCACCGACTCGTTAGAACCCGTCTGTTAGTCTATGTGCCTGATAGATGGTCCTAATGCGACAGGGTGGTTCACTTGGTTTAGCTGTCGGGTGGGTTCTACTAGTTGTTATGTGCTTCTTATTAGTAAAATCCGGGTATTGACCTTTTTTATTCTCTGGTGCTTCAAGGTAGGAAAATATGGTTTCTAGACCCTCTTTTTTTCCAGGTCTTTATGGTTGTAAAATCTAGGTTTCTAGACCTTTTTATTGTTCTGTATCAGGTTTCCCCGGTGTGGGGCATCAGGGTCTACGTACCCTTTCATCATCAGGGTCTGCGTACCCATTCATCTTCAAGGTCTGCGTACCCATTCATCATTAGGGTCTGCGTACCCATTCATCATCAGGGTCTGCGTACCCATTCATCTTCAGGGTCTGCGTACCCATTCATGCTACCTGAGTTGTAGCCGTTGTTGTGGTCATTTTTTGTTGGAGAGTGTGTAGTTAGACTCTCTTCGTTGTACTCCTCTTTCTCCTTGAGAGAGGTTTAATTTAAATATGCTTTGCAGATAAAAAAAAGGGTCTCATGATACGGTGATAAAGTAGTCAAGAGACATCAAAATTAAAGTTGAATCAGTTGTTCTTGATGGGTTATGATTAAGCCAATTCCGAGAAAAACCCAACGACTTTCAGTGTTGGGTTATGATTAAGCCAATTCCGAGAAAAACCCAACGACTTTCAGTGCCATACAATTTGATAAAGTTATGTATGTTGACGTTTGTATTTGTTACTAAACTTTGAAGAAATTAACTCTTTCTCTTATGCATGTTAAATCAACTCTTTTATTTAATTAACATAGGTGTATATTCAATTCCATAAATATACTAACACAATATGCTAATTTTTCCCTCTAGGTTTAGTGCAACAATGATTCTCAAACACTCGTTCAAAAGAACATAGACAACAGTAAAGAGCCTGGAGCAGCACAATACTCTCAAAACGCTCTAAAAAATCCTAGTCTCTCTTCGTCTTCCTCCGCCGCTCCGGCTTCCTCGGCGCTCCGCTGGCTCTCCTGGTTGCCTTGACCATGGATGATGCCGGCGGGGGATCCTTACCCTTATCCCCTTCTTTCCCTTCCTCCTCACCCTTTCTTTCTCCGGTAAAATTTGACGCTGAAGCTTCGTCTCCGACAGTGAGGCCTCATAGATCCGGAGTGGGACGAGCTTCTCTGCCCTCGGTGGCGTGGATTCTCGCGGATTTGGTCTTGGATCCTCCCTTTCGCTTAATCGGTCGCTTGCTCTTCGTTGTTGCACCTCCTCCGACATCGGTAGTGCATTCTTTTTGAATCTCTTAGAACACCATGCATACTATCAAAATCTCTAGTGGCTGCAACTCGGCGGAGAAGAAGATGCGGAGGGAATGAGTTTCTACACAAATAAGGAGAGGGTATTTTGGGGTTTAGGAGGGTAGTTTAGGAATTTCAAAAAAATAATGAAAAATGACTTGGGTTTTGAGATTTTCCTTCCAAAATAACAGAAAATGTTACTTTCTGACAATAAATAAAATATATAAGTACGTCTTTGAAAAACAAAGATAAAACAACATGTTTATGTTAAAAAAATGTTGTATCAAAGCCTGTACAATGGAAAGGTCCTGACCCTGAGTCTCTTGTGCTGACTGGACAAAAGTGAGGCCCTAGGGACTCAGAATAGTGGGTGTTTTGCAATGAGGACCCTGGTGAGGCCATGGGGCTGAGGCCCTTGTGCTGACTGGATGTTGAGTTATTATTAATTGATATTTCACTGTTTTATTTAATTCTTTATCAAAAACTGTTTAAATTATATAAAATATAAACAAATGTGAAAAAAAATACTTAATGACAATAAAAAAAAATAATAAATAAATTTAACACGAATAAAAATTAACTTTTAATTTTATTGATCCCCTTTTAATACAACCCACAAAAAAATACATGCTCAAGAATCATTGTGGATGGTCGACATCCGATGGTGGTTGTTGTCGTCGAAGATCTTCAAGTTCACCTTCAAGGGTACCCATGACTCTTCGTAGTCGGGCCTTGCACGACCTATGCTCTTCCTTTTCCTCTTCGGTGAAAGAGGAGGTATCCTTTTCCACCATGGACACGTAGGTTGCGAAGTTTGCTTCCCACTGTTGGGTTATCTTGTGTATCATGTGGGTCCTTTCTACATGGCGTTCCTGTCATGTACGTTCAACCTCCTATCGTGTACGTTCCATCTTGGCGAAGGCAATCATTTGGGCCGTGGGGACGCTCGCCTTTTTTTATGGCTTCACTGCCTTCTTTTCTTGCGGTCGCGTTCGGCGAGGGGGACTTGCGGCGGCCTCAGGGGATGGGGGTGTGTCGTTGAGAGGGACTTCAGTCCCCTCGTTGTGATCAAAGCTCCCCATTCTGGTTGTTGGGACTCACCACTAAGAGGTGTGTAATCGTCCCCTGTGCTTGTGGGTGGGGTTGAGCTATAAGCCCCAGCCTCATCCAACCGTTGTCGTTGTTGGCGTGCTTATTCTTGGCGGACATTACCCATGTTGGCTTCCTCGACAGCGAACTTGTTATTGCCCTCAAGCTTCGCAACCCAATGATCCAGTTCGAACTTTGATGGGTGATCATTCGGTCTGTCTTCCTTCTTTATAGCCGCCCACATGTCCTTCGCACGTCTCATGTGTTCCTCTTGGTTCCAGCCGCTCGTGTACTCGGCCTAGGAGGTCTTCAGAAAACCGAGGAACCTCCTTGTCTACGAGGAGCCTCTGCCTCAACGTTTCTTGAGAGAACTCCAGTCGCGCTGGCGGTGACCTCCCCTCGAGTTGTACTTCCTCTCAATATTTCACCAGAATGTGTTTCCGGCTTGAGAGTTTCCCTTAATCGTGTCTTTTGTAAGACTCAGCCAGCAGTCTATGAGGTGTATGTCTTCCTCCTTGGTGAATACCCGCGCATCCGGCTGTGCTGCTCGGATTCGTCGTTGTCGTTGGGAAGGTCCAGCAGAGGATGGTCGGGGGACGACTACGTCGGGTAGTGGGTGCTCGGGGTAGTTGTAGAATTGTGGTGGAAGCTAGAACCCTTGTGGCGGCATTCCAAATTGTTGCGGCAGTTGGAACCCTGGCGCCATTTGGAATTGTTGGGGACGGAATTGACCTAAACAATAAATGAATACAATAAATGAATTAAAAAATACAGTAAATGAATTAAATAAATACAATAAACTAATTAAATAAAATACAATACATTATTTTAATAAAATACAATAAATGAATTAAAAAATACAATACATTAATTACATAAAATACAATAAATGAATTAAATAAATACAATAAATTAATTAAATAAAATACAATAAATAAAAAATTAGTTTGCACTTACCTGAGCTCGAACCCGCTTGCGAGTATGGCGTGAAAGTGGAGTTGTGACGAGGGTCTGTTAGAATTTCTTCGAAATTTCGTGCTAGTTCTTCGGGGCTGAATCCGACTTCGTCACCAACTGAGTGTGCACGGGACCCTGCGTCGCCCGACATTTTTCACGAGAATATTTGAAATGAGAGAGTAGAATGTGGGAATGGGAGAGTGAAATTGGAGAATGGGTGTGGAAAAAATGAGGTTGGGGTTGGGGTATTTATAGGGTTTAAAATGAATTAAATTAATTTTTTTTAAATAGCCGTTACCGACCGTTGTCAAACGGTCGGATTTGGGATGCCACGCGTCGCCACGGGAGAGGACGGGAGCGAGACAGGGCCGAGGGGCGAGGGGCGCGCGCCCGGCCCGCGAGCGAGGGACAAGAACCGAGGCCTGCGGGCCGCAGGCCGCGAAAAAACCGTCCCATAGTGGGACGGCCGCGTCTCGCGGACCGCGAATGCGCGGGTCGGGCCCGAGGGTGGGCCCGTTGTGTTTGCTCTCAGGGCATGTTATAGACGTTCCCCTTGTATATACATATTTATTTATTAACAATTAAAATAATAAAAATATAAATTCCACCTATGATCTAGGGTCCTCATTTTCCGATTTGCGTTTAATTTGTTTTAATACCTTGCCTACCAATACATGCTAAGATCATCCATAGTGGGATTAGACCTGATCGGTCTAATCCCGGTCAAATTGAATGAAAATCGGAAAAATCTGTGTAGAATCGACCCGATTTGTGGGTCTTATGCGAAGTCCCTCAGTGAGAATAGACCTGATTCACCTATTCCGAGTCATATGTAAAATTATATTAAATAAAATAAAATAACAATTTGCGTCGAAGGTGATATTATTATTTTTGGAAACGAGTAAAGTAAAGTACAATGTAAAACCGAGAAACACCAAAACTCGAGAACCAACAAAACACACCTCTGAGAAATTCGAGCGAATGAGAACTAGAGGTTGGGGAACCCGTTCATTAGGCGTCATTTCGGATATTCCCGAACAGTCGCCCACCACTCATGCTTGTTGAAGGGGAGAACGACATTATGGGCATACATCCGGTTGGCCTCGAGGAACAACTCGGCATCGATGACGGTTGGATCGAGCTCATGTTGGGTCTATAAGAACGCCAACTCGAATCGTTGCACCCGAAGGTTGGTCTTTTGCCATTGATCCTTCAATTTCTCCTTGGAGCGAGGATATGGTTCCATTGCCATGGATTTCCAATCCTCGTACGGATCGTGCCAATATTCTCTGGTGGCTCTATCGTGAAGCATCCACACAACGACGAGTTACCTCTCCTCTACGTGTGTCCAAAGATGCGCCATCGATTCAGGCTTGGAGAAAATATATGTTGCTACCAATTCTGTTTTGGAGAGAGTCTTAAAGAGGAAGAGTTGCTGCCGATTCTGTATTTGAGATTGCTTTATACAGGAGAGGCCGAATCGTAGGGTTTGAAATCCAAAGGGATAGAATCGGTCCAACCTAAAAATGTAAGAATCGGTCAAAGCAATTATGGTGGTAGATTCGGTGCATATGACCAAGTGAAGAATCACTCACACAAGGCAAAATTAAAGGATTGCATTTATTTCAAACATTGCAAGGTAGGTTTCCGAGTACAAAATGCAACTGAACGTGTTCGAAACCGAGTAGTAAGATACAAAATAAAAACATTGAACATGCTTGTTGTGGTTCATAGCTCAAAACATCTCGAACATAAGAGCCTCCTGGTTGGCCTATTCCAACGGGATCCAATCTGATGGGTCTAGAGTAACTGCTTCAGCGTATTGCTTGGTTAATGACAACTAGTACTTCATAAACTTTGTCTTCATTTGCTCGAACCAACCATGGCGGCGTTGCTCTCGATCGACCATGTACATTACTGGTGGTGGACCCATATCAACTTGGGAAACACCGCTTTCGTTCTCGGAGTCCATAAATTTGGTTCGATACTACTTTTGGAAGAAGTTTCTTTGAGTCTTTAATGGTTGAGGATGAATTATTTTTTTATAGGCAACCGAATCGGCATATAGGGCATTAGGGAGGTACATGGTTCAGATTACAATAAAATAAAGTTTTCGAAATACAAGTAAACGGAAATACATTGAATTCAACTACGAAAATAAAATAAAAAAGTAATTAGTTGTCGTCATCCATAATGGCCTTTGTCCTGAACAGAGATCAAATGTGTTCAATCAGATCACCCTTCAGTTGTTGGTGTACTGCTCGATTCTCTATCCGGCTTGGCTGGTTTCAAATGTAATCGTAACTTAATAATGACCCTCAATGGACGAGTATGATAGGTTCTTCGGATGTGAGTAATTTTATTTCTCCCTGATAGGTGTCACGTTCATCGTCCACAATCATGTTTTGTATAATAATGCACACCTACGTGATCATAGAAAATTTCCTATCGTCCCAACCTCGAGTAGGCCTACTGATGATACGAAAATGAGCTTGTAGGATCCCGAATGCCCGCTGCACATCCTTCCTTACGACCTTCTGTTTCTTTGCGTATAACACGTGACTCGGTAGTTGTAGTGTAGGGATAGACTTTATAAACAAAGGATCATGGTGGGTAAATTCTGTTAGTTAAGTATTAAGGAGTGTTGTAGTACGTACCATTGACTTGAAATGCGATCGGAGGCTGGCACCTTGATAGATGTGAGAAAATATGAATGATCGGTTCAAAACATTGATATCGTGTTCGAACCCGGCATACCAAAGTATGCGTGCCAAATCCAGGTGTCGGGCCCAACAACTACTTCAAGCATGACTGTAGGTCTAGAATGATCGTCCTGCTCGTAAACCCCCTGATGCGCTTTTGGACAACTCTTCCACGCCCAATGCATACAATCGAGGATGCCGATACAACCTGTAAAACCACGAATTTCATTGATACCCGTAATGTAAGAAATATCACTACTGTTCGGCTTCTTAAGGTAGGTTTCACCAAAGACGTTGATTACGACAAAGCGAAAATGGTGCATGCACTCGAGAGTCGTTGTCTCAACCATTTTCAAATACTCGTCAAGGCTGTCAGCCGAAGCACAACATCCGTATAACTTCCGTACACTTTTGAATTGTTGAGAACCTAGGCCGATCACGACAATCAATTTTTTGTTTGAAGTAGTCATCGTACTCGGACACGCCATCCGCAATTTTTGTGAAAATAGATTGCGCCATTCTGAAACGCCGGCGAAACATTTTTTCATCGTACATCAGGGTCACTATAAAATAGTCGGACATAAGCCGGTCGTGTGAAAATATAATTTATTTTCTGGTTCCCCTAGATGGGTGCCGTCATCCATGTCTCTACTTCCCTAACCTTTGCCCGTATAGACTATAGACTCCAATATTTCTTTCTCCACTTCTCGGGTGCTTGCATGTAACATTGCCTAGTCGATTTTCCAGCTATAATACTCTTTGCTACTCAATGAATCCATAATAAAGAAAAAAAAAATGTGTAGAGAGAAAACGATTGAATTTCTTGTATGGGGATACAATCTTCAAAAAAACTAGTAGGGTATTTATAGAAAATAATTTCTGAAATTGAAATTTTTTCAATTAATTCGGTCAACCGAATCTACTGACTGGGTCATGTGGCAGAATCGCCGTACCTTGTCAAATTCCAAGCGCCGAAACGCTCCACGTGTCGCTCGTTGACTCGGGCGGTCAACACCGAATCTATTGAACCGACTCTACAGACGGGTTGCATATTCGTAGACCGTCTAAAACGACATGATCGATTCAACGTGACAAACGAATCATTGTCTACCTTGTTTTGTAGACATGTCACTAGAGTCCGCATTTGCGACTAACCAAACCATTGACTGTACAAACACTTCAATCGATTGTTGGGCCATCATCGAATCGGAAACCCTAGGCCCATTTATAACCAAACCCACATACAAAACCAAACCCCTAGTGAAGAGATCGTAGAAGAAACCAGGAGGGGCTGTTTCTGAAGAAAAATGACACTGCTGAGACGATTTGTCTCTCTCCGCACTCGCAATTTTCTTACTCTTCTCCCCTTCATCCCTAACATCACGAAACCTAATTCTATAATCCCTTCTCTCGCTGTTTCAACTTGCTATAGACCGAGGCTTTATTGCTCAACTAATTCAACGCCAAATGACTCAAATCATGCTGCCGACGTCAGTACCGCAGGTTAGCGACAACCTCTCGCATTTATATCTTCTGTTTGGGTTCTCAAAAATGCTAGGAAAACTGAAATTTCACACCTCGTCTTTCATAATTATGTTTCCTTTACTGTACATTTCAGTTAAAAGCCATCATTTTTCTCGGGAACCAAATTGCTGTTATGGTTCATTCTTGTCTGACTTACGTGCTGTGTTAGATTATGCTGTGATTTTTTTTTTGTTGGAAAATATTTGCTTACACGTTGGATGGGTATTTACACTTGAAAAGTTATAGCTTTGTGAGTATGAAATCGAGTTACTAGTTTTGTTTATTTAGATAAATGTCACTTCTGTGATAAATTCCATGCTCCTGTATAGAGGAGAGAGAAAAGAAGGCATACTACGTGATAAAACATAGCTTAGAGCACTTATGGGATGTTGAGTTCGAGACACCAAGTTCTATGATTCTGAGTTTTGGTTGTCAATATGTTGAGTTTGAACTGATCACAGTTGGTAGGGGTCGAAAAATCAGTTATTTGAATTGTAAATAGATAAGATGTCAGATAAAAATTTATCTATTAACTATTGATTAAATATATCACACACTAATGAACAATCATAAAACAAAGATCAACACATTTGGAAAAATTATGTTCTTGTCGAAATTAACAATATTATTGAAACTAAATGTCATCTTCTACAAAATCACTATCTTTACAAAAATCTTTGTTGTCTGCCTCATGCTCGTACTCTTTTCTTTATCTTTTCGAACAAATACTTTGAACTCCCCAAGTATCTGACATTTGTTTTTCAAGCCACACATAGGGCATAGAATGAGGGGAGAGTGGTAGACGAGGGGGAGACCTTTCGTACCCGTTATTGCTCCTTCTTTATAATGAGTACCATGGGGCGGACATGGTAGGTGTGGATTCCGAGATGGAGTTTTTTCAACGGGAGGCTTTTCCTTTTCAGTAGAAGTAGGAAATCCTTCTTCGAGAACATAAGGAGGAGAATGTGGTATACTGAGGATTAGACCATAGATACATGCTATTGTTGGTGTTTAAAGATGAATGATAGGATGACTCTCATTCATTAAAATCAAGAGGAGTGTAATTGGAGGACATCTTCATTAGATGTTGATCAAATGGGAAAACTAGAAGGGGAATATAGACAGTAAAATGTTGAAAGGTCTAGAGTGGTTTAGAGACATGAGGTGTGGTGATTTACATATTGAAGAGAGAAAGTAGACGTGGAAATGTAGGCCCGGAAATATAGCCGTTATATTAATATAGCCATTATGAATTCAAGTAAGGACCCATGTTGAATATCTGGTGAAATCTTGGGCACTTCCATATTGATGTAAGTGTGCATGATACCAGCCAAGGTCCTTCTATCCCACAAATGAGTTGGCCAGGTAATAATGTGCCAACGTGCCTAAAGAAATTCAAACGCACTTATCCTACTGTGGACTGACATATTGTTTCAACAAATCAACTCCATGTAAGATAAATGCTGGACTGACATATTGTTTCAACAAATCAACTCCATGTAGGATAAATGCAGTCAACTTAGTTATAATAGTTGTAGCGAGACCATTTACCTCGTACACATCCGAGTCATTGGCAACAATAGTGTTGTTCTTCAATCCGGCGGTAGCGAAAATGACTTAATAAATCCACAGGTTGTGAGGCAACCACTTCTAGTATGATTTTGAGACATTGTTATACCGTGAAACAAATGTCATTTCTATGCGGTGGGACATGCATGCAATTAAGGCTTCCAATCGTGCTTGGGAAGCCCTGTCTTTCGTTGATACTAGAATAAACGTATCATGTAGTCTGAATTCGGTCGTCTCAAAGACGTGGTTCGAGTTTAAAGATCATGCTCTCAGAAAGCCTTTGTAGACACTCCATGATGGTTTTTTGCACCCATTCATAGTGTTTCATTTAACGAATCAGTGCAGTGACCATAAACTAGCATCATTAGACCAGCCGTGCATTTCTGGTTTGGACGTAACTCCAACTGTCTTACAGTGTCAATCTTTTAGACGAGGCAATGGTTCTGCTTCATAATTACCCCCATATTGCGAACTAAAAGATCTTAGCCCATTCAGAGCTGACACCGTTATGACTTTTCTTGTAAATTGGAGCTCAACAAATTATTCCTTAATTAGTCGCTCATGGAAATCTGCACGACCTCGGTCTAGGTACCTTTTTATGCGTTGAATCCACAATGATCGGTCTCCGAAAATTGATACAGCCTTGAATACTTCTTACTTCTCGTTCAAATCCTCAATCAACTCGACTTTCCTGCACTCTTATTTTTTGTAGAACTCCTCCATCACCTCCGCCTTCCTAGGCTCGTAATTTTTAAGGTTTTGGTTCATTCCGAGTTTTATAACCTAAATTTGAATAACACAAAATTAGTACACGTGGAGTTGTATTGTCAATTTCCTATTATTTAGACAAATATCACATCTATGATAAATTCCATGGTCCGAAATAGGAGAAAGAAAAAATAGTGCGTGCTACATGATGAAACTTAGCTGAGCTTGAGGGTAACAACTTTAGCTTTCTATGCTGCAAAGTGTCATTTTACTTGACAACAATAGAAACATAACCCGAAAGCATTTTCATAGATTGGTGATATAATAATTTTTAACCCTTTTGAGGGTAGAGTTCGTAATGTGTCGTATTGATAAGTTATCATGTCATTCTTAGCAACAACAAAACACTGTGATAAAATAATGCAGCCGGAACCTAAATGCACCTCCCCACAACAAAATAAGTGTTACCTTTAATATATAAACCAGTAACATCATTAACTTTTAGGTGATGTGCAAGCAGCTGAACATAAATTGGCATGATAGTAAATTAGTGCATAGTCCACGTTGCAAACATCCTAGCGGGTCAATGGTTAAGGATGATAAGTTTGCACTAAGTAAAATTGTTACGTGCCTCACGAATGGATCTCGTTATGGGACCTTGGTAGGACTTCAAATCAAGGGTTCGTTGGAACGAATCCTTGCTCTTCTTCCTCCCAATTGTGTAGGGTTATGAGCTCGTTGTAAAGGGAACTCAAAGACCTTCGGAGAGATCAAAATATTCTTAAATTCAAGTCTGATTTATTCATAATACCTGTCTGGTATACATAGCAGAGAGGTTGCCTAAAACCCAATTCCTACATTAATTGCTACTTACCCAATAATTCCCAAATCCTAATACAACTTGACTAACAAGAAATAATAAAAGGAAACTTATTAAAGTCCAAAACCCTAGATGCTTCCTAGTCTGGCCGGCCACCTCCTTAGCCGACTTCCCTGTTCTGATCGGCCAAGACTTCCCTGTTCTGATCGGCCACAACCCTAGCCGACCGTCTCTGGTATGTGAGCCCTTTGAACCGGCCTGTTGGGCCCATAACAAAAATTTCATCAATGTAATAAAAAATAATCTAAACACATATGAATTGCACATAATATAAACAAAACTAGATTGAACATAAATTCTTCAAAAGAACACTGTGTTTCCCACATTCAAGTTGCTCCATTTACCATTTTTCTATATAATTTACGACTCACTTCAAATGTTTGCATTGGATTGCCTTCACTGTATCGGCTGTGCCTTTCCCATTCAAATGGATGGATTTCGCAAATATGCAATGCACATAATTGTTTTGATACAATTTTAATCAAATTTACCCCGTCTGATTTTTTTCCAAATTATGACCAGTGTTAAGCTAGAACTTAGAATTGATCGGTAAAATTATGACCATATGTGGGGAGCAATATGCAAGAGGAAACGCATATAGGGGCGTTCACAAGAGTAATCCCTCTAGGAAATAGAATTTATTAGATCACCTACTTTAGTTATTTGGTTTAATTTTCCTTGTTGCATTAGTAGTATATGGGAAAGTAGAATTCATTATGCATTAGGAAAGCTCTACTCGTATAAAAAAGAATGAGAGGAATAAAGGAGATTATCAATTAAGAAAATACTACAGGTTTACCTAGAGGTCTTGAGCTCTCTTTTAACGAGCTCTAAACATGCAAGATAGCACGTGTGAAGTCAAAGATGAGATGCAAAAGACAGGGACATAACAAAAACATGTGAGGGTAATGGTTTGAGAAGTCAAAGACTTAAAATTGGATCCTAAATCCTGCCCAAAATCAAATAGGACATTTATTTTTGAGGTAGGAGTTATATATATGCAGGTGTTTCTTATATATACTAAGTGCTTATGTTTTGGAGATGTTCACGCAAAACAGAGGACCCATGTGGTGTCTATCATAGCAATTACATGAACCATTAGACGATACAAAATGACGATTTCACTTGTATTCTCATTTCTTTTGTGCATTTTCCTTATTTGATTTTCGATAAAAGTTGTTTATATTTTGTGGTCAGAGCTAAAGATATTGATTGAGAGGTATGCTAAGGGCGGAGAAGACAATGTTATCCCACTTATTTTTGAAGCAGTATTGAAAAGATCATTGTCTGGGAATCATGAGGAATCAGATGACGAGCTTTTAGAAGAGCTGGAAAGAAATAAGCCGCCAGAGCAAGGGGTGCAGTGTGAGGACAACTGGGAAGACGATGATCTCCCTGAAATGTTTAAAGAGATACTGGAAAGAACATTGGCTCATCATCCAAGTACTATGCCTTCACAACCGATGGATAATATTAAGGACGGAGAGTCTGATAATTTGGAATTAGGGCACGAATCGAATTCTGAGGATGACGAGTCTGATAGTTTGGAATTAGGGCACGAATCGAATTCTGAGGATGACGAGTCTGATAATTTGGAATTAGGGCACGAATCGAATTCTGAGGATGACGACACTGATGAAGAACTTGAAACCATTTCTGACTACTTGGACCAAACGGATAAACAAGTTAAGTAGCAAAGTTGATACAAAATGACAGATATTGTGTTTAAATAGCTGCCCTACACTGGCCTCAGTTGTAATTCTACCCTTCCATTTTATAATGTACTTTTTTTATCCCAAATTGAGCAGCCCTCATGTTTTTTCCTGTGGCACTGACGAAGGGCAATGCGCTACGTTATATAATTTTTTGTATACTAATGTTTGGACTCAAAACCTTGCCTATATAGTAGGTAATAATACTAAATGTTTGATTCTTGATTAGATTTTTTTTGGAGCATAATGAAACTTTTATTAATCATGGAAATCAAACATTACATGATATGGAAACGATAAAAAGGAAAGAGTGAAACAAAGTTCTAAACCTGTAGGTATCAAACGCTACCTTTATTACGAAATACCCGGCTATACTAGGGACAAATAATGAAAGACGATCACCAGACCTGTGGTTGTGCAATAGTAGTGGATGATGAACATTTCTTGATCTCGATATGAAAATGCCCGTGGTAAAGATAAGGTGTACTTATGGAATAATGGGCATCCAGGGAGAACATTTGGAAATGAGGGAACCATGTTGTCGGATTTCAACTGACCTTTTTTTTATCAGCGCAGAAAATTTTATTAGAAAAGAGACTTTCTAAGCAGGAAAGCATCTCAAGGTCGAAGACCAAAAAAACTTACAATTTCATAGGAGCTCCCGTCAATAGAGCTTAAAGGCAAAACCTTTTAAACCAAAAGAAGAGTAGTCCAAAACAAAAACAAAAAACAAAAAACATACAAAAAAGAAAACAAAATTAACTGATGTTCTTCTTGACACCCGAGAGAACACCCTTAGGTGGTTTAGTAGTCGCCTGATTCCACATGTCCGCTGCTGAAGGGGCAACTTGAATAGCCTTTTCCCTACTCATGGGTCGCGTTCTCGGTTTAGTGTAGGTCGCGATCCGACCCCTAGAAGTCAAAGTCAGTGCGACTTTCCAAGGACTACCCTGATCTCTAACTTCCGGGATCAAATCATTCGAAACACCACCAACCTGAGAAAAAACAACCGGACCCACAAGAGGATTAACAAGACCCCGTGACCTCAAAACATCAGCTAAGTTCCCCGATTAGAACAATAAGGCCCAAACCACACATCATCGAATCCTCACAGGAAGAATTTTCACCCAAACTAGTCAAAACAGTACAAATGGGCTATACAACATGTACACTATCCACATCTGAATCACATACATATAAGCCAAAGGATCTTATGTGGGCCTACTAGTTCAGCCCCATTACCCAAGCCCACAACCAGAATTGGAGTTTCATCGTCCTCCCGAACGTTGTCTACGTTTATCTCAACAATACGATTTGCAGAATCGCAAATTGCAGAACAATCCCGTGAATCAAGCAAAGGAATCTGAAAATCAAATTTCAAACCCTTGAAACCTGGAAACGATAAACGAGCTACGAATCGAACGCCTATCGGGATGTTTGAAGGAAGCTTAACAAGTTGACCACCATCCTCACCGGAAACAACTTTCATATACTGTTCTCCGGGATCATATCCTCTAGGCCGACCTAGTGCTACAAGCACAATATATCCATCGAGTTTGTACGCATGGAGACTCTCCACGTCCTGAGTTGCACCGGACTTCGATGCGAATAATACAAAACCAAAGAGTTTCCCTCCACTATTAGGTTGTTTGTTAACAGAGCAAGAGCGAATCTCTCCATAAGAGCCAAAGAAGTTTTGAACCCAAACCTCAGTAGTTCCATACCTGAGGTTACACACGAAAACCTC
This sequence comes from Erodium maritimum, assembly GCA_963921825.1. Taxonomy (NCBI): domain Eukaryota; kingdom Viridiplantae; phylum Streptophyta; class Magnoliopsida; order Geraniales; family Geraniaceae; genus Erodium; species Erodium maritimum. The sequence goes on from OY997592.1 coordinate 27,176,930, forward strand.
TATGAGACTTGACTCATTAACTAACAAATTCGTTATGACCACAAAAGAAGAGGGTAACACAATCTACGATATGTCCTTTCCCAAACCAGAGTCTTGGTCCGAACAACGTAACTTGTCCCTAACCGATCCCATAAGACCGGAAACTTAAACGGATCCTGAGTGTGGTAGACCAGAGCTCATACTCTGCTTTTTGCGTACATTTGGAACTGAGGCCAAAACTTCCTTCCTCGAAGCTCTAGGCGCACCCAATCTGTGACCAAGCACTATTTCGCTGGGTGTAACACAAAAGAACTCGATAACCCTTTATCAATTGAGGCATCAATCTTACCTGTAAAACCGACCAGAGTCTTGGTTTTTTTCGGACAAACCTGGACAACCCCTTTGCTAGCCCTCTTCGGATCCTTCTTCCCAATCTTAGACTCATCTAAAATGGAGCAATACTCTTTGTATAGAGCAATCAACTCCTTGCCGAAAGATAAAAAGGAAAGTAACTCCCCACTTTTGACCTTCCGGCGAACATGATACATTATATTGTTCATGAATTGTTACTAAGATCTAGTATGTTGATTGTGTTGTTCCATATTGTCCTGATTTCCACTGACCTTGGCAGAGCGAGATGTGTGTCCCCACACACACCTTGTTTCTTTACAGGTCGCTCATTGACTCTGACGAGGCTGCTTGGTAGACCTCGCCACTAATTGTTCCAGAGCAGTTGTTTCCTTGGTTTTGGTAGGGGCATCCTGACCCCTCTTCTTCCGGGTCGAATGGGAGGCTATTACCTTGTTAAAACCCCGATCCAGCAGATGGGGTTGGGACGGCCTTGTACGGAAGCCCCGAGTGATTAGGTGTGCCTATTCTTGATATCGGACCCTAGATCGGTCCTCTGATGAGCTCGGATGATCGAAAGGCGGCGACGTTGGTGGAGGAGAGGGAGGCGGATGCGACGATGGAGGCGAAAACGTCGTCTCTAATGGCTTCCCCTTAGGACTTTTGTAAATCCATAGACTCGTGGAGAAGGTGGCGAGCGAAGCAGAGGCGGTAGCAGTAGCGGAACACGAGTTATCAACGGAGGAATTGGTGGTGGCTTCAGGTCGGAGAGCAACGGGAGGGTCGTTGGCGGCAACAGTGGAGTAGGCGACGGAGCCGGTGGGGAAGGAATAGCATGGAAATTCACATGATACTAGGTATCATATATTCAGTCATCTCACATGTCGAGGAACAATGATTGAAAATAGTGAGGATGACGGCTATATGCCTTATGTGAATCAGGGGTATCTAGAGATAAAAGGATAATGACAGGGACGACCGAAAGGTTAGAATCAACAAGGGTCGATTCGTTATGAAGTGTTAGGAAATACTAAATTCTCGTTAGTTGCCACTTATGTAGGATCAAGTAAAATGGGAATTTACGTTGATTTATCGACATGCATAAACCTAAGGGTCACACCGAAAGATGAAACCCATTAACACACTAATAGAGAATGGCCAAGCAGTAAATTGACAAGGGACATGACCAAAACCATGTTTTGGGTCATATGTCTGTGAGTGATTAAGATATTACGGATCGAGACAAGACTTGGAGTCATGGGATCAATCTCATCGTATAATGTTGGACATATCCGAAGTAGAAGGCGCTGGGGACGATTAGAGTGTCATGGGACCTCGATGGGAGTGACCGTGGGCCCCACCCACTAGAACCAATGAGCGGCCCAAGGAACTATCAAGTTGACTCTTGACTTAAAGACTCCAACTAAGTTAGTTAAGTTAATTAGTTAGTAACTAGGTGGGACCTTAGTTCCACTAACTAATTAACTAATACTTTTTAATCCACTATCCTAATTAACTATTAAAATAAGCTAGTGATGGGTGATTTATGAGGTGATGGTCACCACTTATCTCAACATGCAACACACTTTGGGCTTAATACACTTGTAAGAGAGAGTTTGGAACTCGTTCTTCTCCTTCTCCCTAACTTGGTCGAACCCCCTTCTCTGCCCATCTCCTTGTTGTGTTCATAAGTTCTCTACCTCAAGAACTACATGACTTTGATTCATTGGAGGATACGTAGGCATCTTGGAGACTCTAGCCGATCATCCTTCTTGGTGTTCTTGAACAAATTTGGTAAGGGAACATGAATTGGTTATTTGTCTTGTGTGGCTAACTTGGTAGTGTTTTATGGCTTGCATGAGTCTCGTTTATTATGCTTCCGCTGGATTTTTGTTCTTCCTCTTCTCTACCTCGAGACCCAACAGTTTTATCAAAGTCGTGCTATATTCGAGATTCACAAAGACGAAGTTGAGTTTTCATTTTTTTTCTTGTGTAGTTTCAGTTTTGTTTCTTGGTTTATGCATGTTTGATTGATAACATGTTATAAATTATTACATGTTGGTCAAATGCATGGAAAATGTGATTTTAGAAATCAATTTAAATCTGAAAATTTGGACATAATTTGATTTTTCGTGTCACGAGATCGGGACTCTCGGGGAAATATGTCTCATTGAGTCTATCCTTCTCAAGAATAGTTCGGATTGGTATAGTGTGTGTTGTGTTTGAATACATGATATCTACAACAAATACATATATGTAGAGTAATTAATAAAAATAAAAACTAACGTAAGCAATCCTTAATTATATCTTATATATTCCAAGTTCTATATTTCATCACACAAGAACGAGCTTTAGCCTATTACCCTAAGTGTGACTATATAGGTAGGCCAATCTTTCTCAATTGTTTTATTATGCAACTTTTGGATAGAATACATACATATTTATGTGTGTTAGAACATTTTATCTTCATGCCGCAAGTTCATGTCAAATTCGCTTCCCTTGTTAGATACAACCACATCGAGCTAATAGATAACATTTTTATTTATCTTATCTTGCTTTAGGTGGCTACGCATACCACACTTCGGCGCATCCATGCATAATCCTTAGGTTTGGTCGTAAATTGAAATCCTATGCATTCCCCCCTTTGTCGTACCAATACAAGGTCACAAGTTTCAGTCAACGCTCGTGATAATGGATGAACATCACTTTTACCTAATATTAATTTCGAGGATTCTTTTCTGATTGTATCGTATACACTATCATACAGAACATTTATAAACCTAATCATGTTCCGAATCATATATGACATTTATAAATGTAAGCAAGTTTTTAATTATAAACACCATTCATATGAGAATGCATATAAACATAAAATAAATGTTTCATAGCATAACCAATTTTGGTTTGGTCTTCATAGGCCTATATGAGGACCAATTTTCAATCCTAGGTAGGATATAACATGAAAGACCATAAGTGGACTTTCTATCTTGTGCCCAGGGCCGGCCCTACCTCTAGGCTGATTAGGCGATGGTCTAAGGCCACATCCCATATCAAGGCTACATATGAGAAAAAACAATTGGACTTAGTGTTATAAATAACTATGGTCCAATTTTATGCAACCCTCCACATATCTCCTAATATCGTACAAATAAAAAATTGCAATCCCATTAATAGGATTCAATGTCATATAGAAAAAGGAATATGCAAATTCCTTTTTTCATATATATTTTAGATTCGATTGTTATTGGTAACCTAACCTCAATTTTTAAATTTTTTAAATTCTATAACCAAAAACAAACGTTTTTCTATTCATAGTTTTAAACCTGGTCAAGTTTTGTTTCCAAATCTTTTATTCTTTCTAATTTTATAAATATGAGGTTAGTTTTAGGTTCAGATTCATCTCAAATATTTTTGTTATTTCTTCTCCAATTTCTCTATTGATTCATTGTGATTTCTTTCTCAAGTTTTACTTCGTTTCAAAAAAAAAATCTTTTTTGTAACTATTTGATATTGCTTATCTTGGTTGTGGAGAACAAAGGTAAACACAAAAACAATCTGCAATAAAAGATTAATAATGTTAATTAGTTAATTATTGTTCACTTGTTTTTATTAATTAGTTAATTATGTTTAGTTGTTGATATATATATGGAGACAATCACGTGCGAACCTCCTTTACGGTGTAAACCTACGAACCTCAAATCTGGTTTGCGGAAATAACCAACATGGTTTGAGGAAATAAGCATCCCAGTTTGCGGGAAAAAAGTTTAAAAACACAGCATTTTATCTTGAGAAAATATGGTTTGCGAATTTTTTTGTCTGAGAATATTCACCTCAAACCGAGAACGCTGTTTCCTCAAACCGGATACACTAAACACGCAAAGTCCGTAGGTTCACACCGTAACTCCTGGTCCGCACCTGATTGCACCCGTATATATATATATATATATATATATATATATAGGATAATAATCAGGTACAAACCTTATAAATTCGTCAGAACGTAGAACTTTCAATCTGGGCCCTTGGATCATAGAATTAAAGGTCGAGATGTAATGCATATCTTTTAATATCTTTTTTAATTAATGCATATCTTGTAATTGATTTCGTAATCAATCACCACCCCCCTGAATTTCGGTGGCCATCCGATTTGGATAATCAATGGCCCATATTAGTTCTACGTTCTGACCCGAAATAAGGTTTGTACCCGAAAGCTCCCACATATATATATATATATATAGATAGATAGATAGATAGATAGATAGACAATTACGTGAGACCCCTTCTTAAAATGTATGGTTATGCATGTATGGGACAATTTACAAATATTGCATATATGGTTTGCAATAAGAGTGACATGGTCTGAGAATATGATATATGTGGTCTGCAAATTGTATGTTTATCATAATTTTTTTCGCACATGTTTTTTCTTGCTTCAAAACATATGCAATACACTACTTGATAGATAGATCTTGGAAAAAGAAAAATATTGCGCAAGAAAAAATTAAATCGGAGTTGAAATGAAGCGGGAAAAATCAAATTAATAAACTTGGTGGAAAAAAAAGATGAGTATTTTCTAAACGCGACACGTGTCATGTTGGAGTTGAGTTCACATGTTCATATTTTAAGAAGGGGTCTCACGTGATTGTCTCCATATATATATATATATATATATATATATATATATAGGGTAGCTATCCAGTAAAAACCATCCTTATTGTGCAAACTACGAACCAATCTAAGCCACAGGATGCGGACAAAGTGACGTCAGCAGAGCGCGCGCGATGCTGACACGTGGCAGATTCGCGCGCGCCTCTGCCCGCGCGCGTGAGCGTGTTGACCACGCGCGCGCACGGTGCTAGTAGTTTGGCGCGCATAGTGCTAATAGTTTAGCACAGTGCCAAACTATTAGCACTGTGCGCCCAAACTATTAACACTATGCGCACCACGTGTCAGCACTGTGCGCGCGCACCAGCAGCGCGCGCGCCCACGTGTCAGCACCTGGTGAGTTCGTAGTTTGCACAATAAGGGGTGGTTTGTATTTGATACCAACCTTATATATATATATATAGGAGAGCAATCAGGTGCGAACCATGAGTTACGGTGCGAACATGCGAACTCAACCAGATTGCGACATGTGTCGCGCTCAGAAAATGCCCCCCCTTTTTTTATAATCAAGTTTATTAATTCGATTTTTCCCGTTTCGTTTCAACTCCGATTTCATTTTTTCTTGCGCCAATATTCTTATTTTTTCAAGAGCTTTCTAACAAGTAGTGGATTGCATATATTTTGATGTGTTTTTGAATAAGTGTGTGGATGTGTGAATATGAGTGCGAAAAGTGTGATGTGTTTTGCAAATTTAGTGTATATGGTTTGCGGATTTAGTGTATATGGTTTGCGAATTTAGTGTATATGGTTTGCGGATTTAGTGTATATAGTTTGCGAATTTAGTGTGTTTTGCAAATTTAGTGTATATGGTTTGCGGATTTAGTGTATATGGTTTGCGGATTTAGTGTATATGGTTTGCAAATTTAGTGTATATGGTTTGCGAATTTAGTGTAATTTTCACACTAAATTTGCTTGCTTTATATATTGTATATTGTTAAGTATTTCTTTGGGTGACAAGGGTTCAATTATTATCAACCATGGAGAATGTAAGTGAATTGATGCATACCCACATAATGTATTACATATTCAGAATTTGGTTCTTCCATGAATGATGAAGAGCTTCTTCACTTTTCAATTTCTGGTACTTGATAATTTAGTAAGTTATCTCTCAATTTTGATTACTGTTTGCACAAGAAAGTTTATTAATAAGTTTCAGTGTTTGCATTAAGAAATTATGTTTGGTTCTATTTTAGTTTCATGCAATATGTATATTGGTTATTAGTTGATATATTAATTACACAGTAACAATGCCATGAGCCTATTCCATTGCAATTCAACAATATGTCTTCAGAAATAAACGTGAAGATCTAATAATAGTCAACTAAAAATAAATTCTCAAACCATATACACTAAATTCGCAAACCATATACACTAAATCCGCAAACCATATACATTAAATCCGCAAACCATATACACTAAATTTGCAAAACACACTAAATTCGCAAACCATATACACTAAATCCGCAAACCATATACACTAAATCTGCAAACCATATACACTAAATCCGCAAACCATATACACTAAATTTGCAAAACACATCACACTTTTTCGCACTCATATTCACACATCCACACACGTATTCAAGAACACATCAAAATATATGCAATACACTACTTGTTAGAAAGCTCTTGAAAAAATAAGAATATTGGTGCAAAAAAAAATTAAATCGGAGTTGAAACGAAGCGGGAAAAATTAAATTAATAAACTTTGTGGGGAAAAAAAAGATGAGCATTTCTAAGCGCGACACGTGTCATGTTGTTGTTGAGTTCGCATTTTAAGAGGGGTTCGCACCTGATTGCTTCCCTATATATATATATAGGATAGCTATCAGGTGCAAACCTTATAACTTCGTTAGAACGTAGAACTTTCAATCTGGGCCCTTGGATCATAGAATTAAAGGCCCAGATTTAATGCATATCTTTTTAATATCTTTTTAATTAATGCATATCTTGTAATTGATTTCGTAATCAATCACCCCCCCTGAATTCCGGTGGCCATCCGATTTGATTAATCAATGGTCCAGATTGGTTCTACGTTCTGACCCGAAAATGAGTTTGTACTTGATAGCCCCCCTATATATATATATATATATATATATAGGGTAGCTATCCAGTAAAAACCACACTTATTGTGCAAACTACAAATCAATCTAAGCCACAAGATGCGGTCAAAGTGAAGTCAGCAGAGCGCGCGCGATGCTGACACGTGGCCGCTTCGCGCGCGCCTCTGCCCGCGCGCGTGCGCGTGTTGACCACGCGCGCGCGCGGGTGATGATCGTTTACAAGCACGGTGCTGATAGTTTAGCACAAATGCAAACTATCAGCACTGTGCGCGCAAACTATCAGCACCGTGCTACGCAAACTATTAGTACTGTGCGCGCGCACCAACAGCGTGCGCGCCCACGTGTCAGCACCTGGTGAGTTCGTAGTTTGCACAATAAGGTGCAGTATTTTATATATTTGTTCCCCACGTGTCAGCATCTGTTGCGCTCTGCTGACATCACTTTGGGGGGGTCCTATGGCTCAGATTGGTTCGTAGTTTGCACAATAAGGGGTGGTTTGTACCTGATACCAACTCTCTCTCTCTCTCTCTGTGTGTGTATATATATATATATGTATATAGCCGACTCTTGGGGATTACTAGGACTCACTCATAGGAGTAGTAAGCCAGCAAACACAAGGCCCCAGAGGGGGAATCTAACTATTCTTGTAAAACCCGCTTCGTTTCATTAGGGTATTAATTCGCAAACCGAAAACCCTAAGGTAGTTTTTTTTTTAAAAAAACAAGTGCAAAAAAAAAAACAAAAAATGAAAGGAGCAGGTCTGGACCAGGCCAGGCGCGCAGGCCCAACCCAGCCCAACCACTCTCGGCCCGGTTGTCCCCTGAGGCCCAAAACGGCCGGCCCAAGTCCCACCTATATAAGGTGGCATTAGGGTTTTGAAACCCTAATACCCACTCCCCTTCTTCGATCCACGCCGCCCCCACTCCTCTCCCGACCTCCTTCTTCTTCGCCCTAACCAGATCCGGCCACCACTCCCTCTCCCGTCTCCAGCTCCGGCGACCCTCACCTCCCACGTCCGACCCTCCTCCCTCGTTCTTCAACCTCTCTCCCTCTCTTCTTCGATCCACGCAGCCCCGACCACGCCGCCTCCATCTCCGGCCAACGCACCAGCTCCGACTCCCTCACCTCCGGCCACTCCCTCCCTCGCTCTCGTCTCTGTCCAACCCAAACACCCCCACCATCGCCGACCCCACCCTCATCTTCTCCTCCGATCTCGATCTCGGCCGACCCCGCGCCACTACCGCGCCAACACCGAGAGCCCACCGCCACCACCGTCTCCCTCGCCTCCGTTCTGCTTCCCCTTCTTCAACCGCGTAGCCGAGACCGTCGCCGGACACGTCCGGGCGAGTCGTGCCGTGCTCAGATCTGCCGTCGCGTCCCCACGACATCCACCTCCCCGTCGTTCTTCGCCGACGCCGCCGTCTTTTCTCTACGGTTAGGCCCCGGCCGACGCCGCCCTCGCCGGCGGCCGACCGGTTCGAAACCGAACCCTTTTTTTTCCGTCTTCGAATTTCAGTGAATCTGGTTTGGTTTAAAGATTTACTGTATTGGACGTTAATCTAAAATTGTAAAGAAAACAAATTTAAGATTATTGTATTATATGTTCATTACGGTTTCAGATCTGCTTAACGGTGTAAATCTGGTTTAGTTTGAGTTTAGAATAAAAACCTGTTTTAGAACGAAAGCTCGATTTCGCTTTTCGAACATAAAATTTGTTATCGATAAAACTAAATCGGTTGATTTAAACGGGTTTTAAAACGAAAGTCGGCTGTTAAGTTAAACTCGAGTTAAGATTAAATCGAAAAAGGGAAACGAAATCAAATCGACTTTATAAGGGTTTTGGACCGAAGTATCGAGTTTGGAAACGAACGGAAGGAAACCGTTTTGTTTTAAAATCAAAGACGGAATTAATTAAAGCAAGGGAGTTCAACGACGGTTTTAAGTTAGAAGGGGGTTTAAACTGGGTTTAGATCAAACCTGGGTTCAGTGCGCGGGTGCTCGAACCCGATCCATCGTAACCCGACTTTTATTCCGCTCGAGGGTAAACGACAACTGTCGAATCTAAACTGGACAAATCGTAGCCGTTAACTTAACGGCGGAACCGTTATTAATTTGGGGCTTCGTGTTAAATTTAGAGTCCGGCTTCGATCGAGGGGGGAGCCCGGAAAGCAATTTACAAAACCCGGGCAGATTCTCCATGTCGGGCGAATCGGGCCTTTAAGGGTCCTTTATCGACATTGTCGGGGTTACGTTGGGCGTTGAGTTTATTTAAGTTTGGCCTGTTCGTACTAGTTTAAAAGTGAGTTAAATCTGTGTTCTTTTAGATTGTGCTGCGGACCGAGGCAAGGGGAGGCTCGGCGAGTGACTGCGATTCATCTCGGGTTTAGTGGAGCGCTTTTGGAGTTGCTTACGAGGTAGGGAAAAGTAGCCGGATCTCGGCCCTGACTAGGGAAAGTTAACTGTAGAATTGCATGTGACACCGGGGTGTCGTGGGTTATTTAGGTTTTCGAATATTAGAAATGCATGATAGGGGAACGTAGCGAATAGTAGAAAAGCATGTGACACTTAGTAGTGTCGTATGATAAGAGAACTTAGCGATAATTGTTCTACTGGAGGCATATGACCATGCCCGGAGGTTGTTTGTGAAACTAGTGATCTTAGGACTGTTGGAGGCATCGATTATGCCGGAGGTTGTTGTGCGTTATTTGTTGTTGAGTTTGGGTGGCCTTGAGAGCCCGTGTTATTATTGTCGAGTCTTGGGTGGCCATGAGAGTCCGTGTTATTATTCGTGTTTGGGTGGCCATGAGAGCCCGTACTTTACTGTTGGCGTTTTAGCTGGCTTACGAGTTAGAGTCTCGGTAAGTTGCAAGCGTGTTTTATGGTTGGTGTCTTGGGAGGCCGTGAGTGCCTGTGGGGCTGTTGAGTCCGAGTCTTACTGTCGGTGTGTCTTGGTGGCCATGAGTGCCTATGAGTGTTGAACCTGTGTTGTTACTGGTTGTGAACTTGCTTGTGATTGTGATTGTGTTTGTGGTTACCGGAGGTTGGGGGCCCGCTTCCTGAAACGGGGGTCCACGAGCACACGCGTCTGCATGTTCAGACGGGGTAGGGGGCCCGCTCGCCAATAAAGGGGTCCTGGCCGCGCGTGTGTGGTTTGGGTTTGTGAGCATTTTCCGGCTGGCTTATGGGTTAGAGTCCCAGTAAGTTGCAGCATTTTCCGGCTGACTTATGGGTTAGAGTCCCGGTAAGTTGCAGCATTCTTGGGTTGGCCTGACCGGGTTAGAGTCCCGGGAGGGCGTTCTTGGCAGCGGTTTTGCGATCCTTTGTGATCTTGGTTGGTGTGTGATCCCTTGTGATGCTGTTTGGTGTTGCGTACTTTCTTTTGAGTCCTTGGAAGAGGTCGTCAATCGTTGTGTCAGGACTACTTTACGTGTCAGAGTGTTGAGTCGTTCGAGGAAGGTCACCGTGGGTGTTTGTTCAGTCAGAGTACTTGGCTTGGGGATGGGGTTCCCCGGTGTTGAGTCGTTGTTGGTGTTGCTTGCTTTGCCTGCTAATTATGCCGTAGTCAGTCTGTTATCCGTGGTGGTGAGCGAACGCTCACCCCTAGCTGCTTTTCCTACAGGTACTGTTCGTGGGACGGACTAGGTGAGCTCTCGAAGCTTGTGGTGCTAGGAGCGGAGTCCGGGTTTTGTCTTTTGAGTCTAGTGACGGATACCTTGTACTTTTGTCCACTTGTTGGGACGTGTTTTAAACTGTAATTATTATTTTGTTGAACTAAACTGGTAGTTTTAAAGTGTTTAATGAAAACTGGTTTTCAAGTGTTTTTATGTTTTGAAATGTTCGCGTCCCTAGTTCGGTTTTACTGAAATTAGGGCGTGACAATTCTAGCTAATAGCTAAACAACTTCCAGATAAGAGGATGAAAATCAAGTCTTGTCCATCCTTACAATAATATTGAAGATAAATACAAAGTGGAGGAGATAGGAATCCAAGTCTCGTCCATCATTGCAATAATATTGAAGACAAAGACAAAGTGGAGGTGATGGGAATCCACTAGCTTATTAAAGTGCTTATTAATGATCCAATAATATTGGGAATAAAGATAATGTGAGGTGGGGGGACTCCACCACTTTTAAATGTGTGTTTTTAGTGACAAGATTGAGTGCTTGTCATCATTAGGAGAAATAGAAGCAATTTCTCTATAAGAAGGAGTTGGTTCTCCTCTGTATGGTAGCCACACGGTGCAGCCAAGATGACGTCATCAGAGCGCGCTCGCCTCTGCCCACACAATAGCGCGTGTTGACCACGTGCGCAGCGCCATTGCTGATAGTTTACATAGCATGGTGCTGATAGGTTAGTACAAATGTGCTGATAGTTTACATTTGTACTAACCTATCATCACATTTGTACTAAACTATTAGCACCGTGCTATGCAAACTATCAGTACTGTGCGGCGCGCCCACGTGTCAGCATCTGGTGAGTTCGTAGTTTGCACAATAAGGTGCGGTGTTTTATAAATTTAATTGCCCACATGTCAGCATCTGGTGCGCTCTGCTGACATCACTTTCGAGGGATCTTATGGCTCAGATTGGTTCGTAGTTTGCACAATAAGAGGTGGTTTGTACTTGATACCAATCATATATATATATATATATATATATATATATATATATATATATATTGTAGATGTTAAGCAAGAGTTTGGACACACTTCATTAATTATTTTATATCAGGCTCTATCTTTTAATTTGTCCTAAGTTTATTCAATAGAACAATGTCAAACAGAAAGCATGAATCTACTTTTGAAGAAAAGAAAAAAAATTGAAGCTTTAATAAATTCACAAAAGGGGTTTTAGGTAGATTTATATATAAAAAAATCAACTAGAAAATATTGGTGATTAATCTGTTTTTTTTGGATAAGCGCAAAAATTTTATTTAGAAAAAATTAGATCCAAGTAGGATCTAACTAAAGGCAATTATTACAAGAGAGCTCTCAACAGGAGCTGCGGGAACAAACCCGAAAAAAAAACAAAATGGAACACTAAATCACCCGTTAGTAGTCCACTCTTCACCTTCCGAAGTCAAAGTCGGATCGTCAAAGGCTTTAGCTGCATGAGCAAGCTGAGCAGCTTGAGTTTGTACACAGCTTGAGCGGAAACTATTGTCAACAGTCTAAGAGATCTGCTTCCCAATGTCCACGGGATTTATAAATCTCTCTCGGCTCCTAGAATGGGTTGATTTGACATGAACGATATAGTAATCTCCTAAGAACTTGGGAGGCTGACTTTGACGATTCGAAGTTCGGGTAGGCTGCTTCGAATGACGTCCCTTGTTCAAAGGGTTAGAAGGTTTAAGTAGAATCTCCTTCCAAGGACTACTCCGTTGTTCCCCAGCCGGTTCACTAGGACTCCCGACATGAGGTTGCGCAGGCTCGATGACTTCAGTTCCCAAAAAAATTGGGTTCTGAAATGGATTTGTTCTAAACTGGCCCAACTCAGCCAACCCTGACCCAGTTCCAACATCCACTGGGCCGGACTGACCAGGCCCAGTCGTCAGCCCATTCACAGACAGTCCATCTACGCCTACTTCTCACGAATCGTGTGCCAACAGACCATCGTCTTCAACGCTAGACTCTGTAAAATCACCACGATTTTCCAGATCGCGTTCAAACGTGCGTGATTCGCGTGCCAACAAACCACCGTCTTCAATCTCGCCAGAATCTGTAACGTCCAAATCACCAACGCACAGTTTCGATCTCACATGAATCACAGACAAATCGCGATCCAGCCATGTGCATCCAAAGTATCTGTAGAAACGAGTTCGTTAGTTTGAATTGGAACTGGACCGATCTGCTTCTCCTCTCGACCTTCCTTCAACGCCATGGTCGAAATTCGACCTGAATCAGCAAGTCCCGGAGCAGGAAACTGGGAGCCAAGCACCGCCTGTACATCAGCCACAGTATGGACCAGACCGGCCTGCGTCCCTGATTGACCTTCCTCCATTACCATGGTCAAATTTCGACCTATATTAGTAATAGTTACCAGTCCCAGAGCAGGTACCTGGGAACCAGCCACCGCCTGAACACCAGGCACAATGCTGACTGGACACGGATGTTTCCGGCGACGAGCAAGAGCGACGAGTAAAATATACCCGTTTATTTTGAACCCGTTCAAACTTTCAACCGCCTGTTTCGCCCCCTGCTTCTCTCGGAATTGAATGAAACCAAAATACTTACCGGTGCGATTCGGCCGATGTAAAACAGTTGATGAAACGATTTCCCCAAACGGGTTAAAAACGTTTCGAACCCAATCATCAGAAGACTCGAAGGGTAGATTGCAGACGAACACCTTGTCCTCTTGAAGAACTCGAACTGGTCTACGTTTTCTCACCTTCAACGATTTCGATACGATATCAACATCATGCTTCTGTGATGGATGAATCTCTTGACCGGGCCTCCTCGCCTCCTTGCCGGATCTGACATTAACGCCACCAGATCTCGGTAAGGATTCCTGAACAGGCTCAACAGGCACAACAAGGTCTCCCTTTTCTCTCACGGGTGTATCCTTACTCCGAAGAACATACCTGCGCCCAGGCTTCACTCTGAATGAAGAAACACAAAATTTCTTTTCGCTTGATGAATTGGCATCTTTAAATGATGAAACTAAAGAGTAGTATTCACCATAAAGATTTAACAAAACATGGCAGAATGAAGAGAAAGAGAGAGCATTTTTCATTGCAGAGAAAAAACCCAACCCAAAATAGTTGGGGTACAAATTCAGTTGTTCTGGAGAAATATGTTAAATCAGCATCTACTGTTGCTGAAGAGGGCACCCTATTATTTGTGACTTACATCATTCCCTCATGAATAATCTGTTGATCATATGCAATTTGATGATCATGAAATTAATAATGAAGACGAAGTACTATATATTAATATAATATCGATATATCGTCATGTTTTAGATGTTTAAAGGCCCATTTTCTAATTTTTGCCTAAGGCCACCGAATGTGTAAAGATGGCCCTGCTTGTGCCTATCTATCTTGGTTCTTCATATTTGGCCTCTAATTGGATCTCCATTTTGGGCCACCATCTTGGATACACAATCTTTCTTGCTTCGGATTACATTATATTATATAATAATGTAAGGCTAATCTACTTATTACATCGAAAATAATGACACATATGCCATATTTAGAAATTAAAATAAATAAAATCATTATCACATTGGTTGATACAAAGCTATGTTTTGCACCTTGCATATAATTAATGCGCAGACATTAACAGGTTATACAAACAAATCAACTGAACAAATATATTTGTGATTATCAACTTTTCATCATTTCAGGATCAACGAGATATTTCTTTGACCTCGGATATGCAAATCCCCATTAATCACGTAGAATCAGTTCGCGTGTATCACGACGTGATATGTGATGTTTCGGTTGGTAACATATGCGATTCGTGTGGAGTGGATGTAGTCGTTGACATTGGGTTGACTCAGGATCTTGGGTCTGGCACGACTAACTCACTTGGGCTTGTCCAGCCCGAATTGGTAAGTTCTCAATGTGTGTCTGAGTTATCCCAGCCAGCTAGTGTTGGTGTAATAACGGGACCAACACTTGATGGGTCTATGATTGGGCCTTTGAGTCCAACCCATCCAATAGGTAAGGTCTAATTATTGAGGTCATTTTCAAACGGGTCAGTATCGGGACTCGAGACCCAAATTCAACCATCCGTTGTGGTTTTTTGGGGAATTACTGTGTCTCACTGGGTAGAATATTGTCACGGACCAGGTGGAGACCCTTCTTTGGGCTGGTGCCGTGCACTTGGGGACGAGGTGGGGTCGGTCCCATTTGGTTGCCGAGAGGGAGAGACCGGCCAAGGGCCAGGCCGAGACATGGGCGAGGGCGGACCGGGCCAAGACATGGGCGAGGGCGAGATGGCCCGAGGCATGGGCGGTGGCGAGCTGGGCCGAGCCATGGGCGGAGCTGGTTTGGGCCGAGAGGAGGGGCTGATCGGTTGGCATGGTCAAGGTGCAACGAACCTAGACATGGCCATGATTGGTGCCCTTCTAGATGGTAGAGACAAGGAGCAAGAATCAAGGGTCAATGTGAGTTACAAGACTTGGCAAGGATCAAGGGATAGTCTTTGACCAAGGAATCAATGCATTAAAGGCATTTCATTTATTCTTGTTTCCATATTTAGATCTCTTGTACTAGTATATATAGAGGGCTCATTAGCCTTGTAAACACACTTACTTTTGTACTCATTTTCACTCTCAATACAATCTGAAAAACGCTCCCTCTTGAGCACCAATCTCTTGTCTTCTACCTTTCTTTTTGTTGCTTGTTCGTTGCTCACTTATCAAAACGCTTCCGCACGTTTGAAGGCTGATCACATCGCTTACAAAGCCTAGGAAAAGGCTTGTGTAGGGTTGTGAGCCGCACGGATCAAAGAGAGGTCTTGTGGTCCCGTGACAAGTGGTATCAGAGCTACGGTTCGAGAACAAGGAATGGCTGAACAAGTGGAGTTTGCTTTGGAGGAAGCTGCTGGCCGAGACATGTCCAGAGTGAACACCAAAAAGAGGAGTAAGTCAAAAGATCCTTCACTTCGTGCTATTGACTCATCTTCTTCTTCTTCTTCTTTGGAGGAACGCATAGCTCTTTTGGAGGAGTATGCTAAAAGGGGGGGAGAAAAGACACACATGGGTGAGAGGGGAATTTCTCACAATGGCCGAACGTGATGATGAGGTGAAAGCAACCGTGATGCCTTATCAAGAGAGGATAGAGGCGTTGGAGGAAGATGTGATCTCGTTCAAGGAAGAGTTGAAGATTTGCAAGAAGGCTTTGGCGAATGGAGGTGGAGGCACCCCGAGGATGGATGTTCCTCGACCAAAGGCCTATGCAGGCACTCGTTCCGCGAAGATCGTGGACAACTTCCTATGGAGCTTGGACAACTACTTTGAAGCCGTGGGCGTCCAAGATGATTCATGTAAGCTCAAAAACGTTTGCAATTATTTGTCTGACACTGCTAGTTTGTGGTGGCGTAGACGTTGTGAAGAAGCCAAGCTCGAAGGCGAGGAAGAAGTCGAGAGTTGGCTGGATTTTAAGGAAGAGTTCAGAGCACAATTCAGACCCGAGAATGCTGAGGATGAGGCGAGAGGAAGGCTCCGCCGGTTGACTCAGAAGGGGTCCATCACGGAGTACGTGGTGGCATTTCAGGAGATAATGCTGGAGATACCGGGCTTTGGAGGGAAAGAGGCGCTCTTTCAATTCAAGGACGGTTTGGCTACTTGGGCGCAAGCTGAATTGCGAAGGGCCAATGTGCAGAACTTGAACGAAGCTATTCGTGTGGCCGAATCCTTGGTTGATTACACAAGGAAGGAGAAGCCAACGGATGATCGTAGGAGTGGACGGTCACATCATAGAGAAGAAAAGAGAAGGGACGGACCCATGGAGAAGCCAAGAGACAACACCGAAAGGCCAACCAAACCGGGTAGTCCTCGTTCTCGTTCTTTTCAACATACCTTGTCATGTTATATTTGCAAGGGTGCTCATTTGATGCAAGATTGTCCAAAGAAGAGTAGCTTGCGAGCTATGGAAGCCGTACCAGATTCGCAAGAGACAACGTTGAACTCGTTAAAGCTTTCAAGCGTTGTGAAGGCGAAAGATGGGTGGAAGAAGAAGGGCTCCATGTATGTGGAGGCCGTAGTGAAGGGGATCCCGACGAAGGCCTTGGTTGACACGGGTGCTTCGGATCTCTTCATGAGCATTGAGGCAGCCAAGAAGGTGGGTCTCAAGTGGGACAAGGTGTATTCGACCGTGAAGACGGTGAACAAGGAGGCGACCCGAGTTGAGGGGTTGGCTCGTGATGTGCAGCTGAAGATTGGCACATGGGAAGGAGTCGAGGACGTCTATGTTATGGAGCTCGACGACTATGACTTCGTTATGGGTTGGGACTTCCTCGACCGTATACGAAGTGTGCTTGTCCCTCACCTAGACATCATGTGGATCTTGGATGGGACGCCATGCATGGTTCCACTCGAGAGGAAGTACACAAGAGGTAAGATGCTTTCAGCTATGCAAGTTAATGATGGTTTAAAGCACTCTTCTCCTACATTTCTTGCGGTACTAAAGGGTGATGAAGGGACAAAGGGGAAAGAGGTTATTCCCGATGTGGTGGGGGAACTTTTGGCCGAGTTCAAGGATGTCATGCCTAGTGAGCTGCCCAAAAAGTTACCACCACGAAGAGACGTGGA
Organism: Erodium maritimum; assembly: GCA_963921825.1. Classification (NCBI taxonomy): domain Eukaryota; kingdom Viridiplantae; phylum Streptophyta; class Magnoliopsida; order Geraniales; family Geraniaceae; genus Erodium; species Erodium maritimum. The sequence goes on from OY997592.1 coordinate 27,194,240, forward strand.
TCACGTCATTGAGTTGCTGCCCAATTCAAAACCACCAGCCGGCGTGCCTTATAGGATGAGCCCACCCGAGTTGGAGGAGTTGAGGAAGCAATTGGGGGACTTGTTGGAGGCGGGGTTCATCCAACCGTCCAAAGCTCCGTATGGTGCACCGGTACTCTTTCAAAAGAAGCAAGACGGGTCGATGAGGATGTGCATAGACTACGGAGCGCTCAACAAATTAACAGTAAAGAACAAGTACCCTATTCCTTTACCCGCTGATTTGTTTGATCGTTTGGGGGGTTCCTTCTTCTACTCAAAGCTCGACTTGCGTTCTGGGTATTGGCAAGTACGAATTGCGGAGGGGGATGAGGCCAAGACCGCTTGTGTGACGCGGTATGGCTCATACGAGTTTCTCGTGATGCCATTTGGGTTGACAAATGCACCAGCCACGTTTTGTACTCTCATGAACAAGGTACTACAACCATTTTTGGACAGATTTGTGGTCGTGTATTTGGATGACATTCTAGTGTATAGCCGGTCTTTGGCCGAGCATGTGGATCACTTGAGACAGGTATTCGAGGCATTGAGGGAACACGAGTTCTATGTGCAGGAAGAGAAGTGTTCCTTTGCCCAAGAGGAGGTGCCTTTCCTTGGGCATATACTTGGGCGTGGGCGGGTCAAGATGGATGGTGCCAAGGTGAAGGCAATCCAAGAGTAGCGACCGCCAACCAAGGTGCCGGAGTTGCGATCGTTCCTTGGGCTGGCCAATTACTATAGGCGGTTCATAAGGGACTACTCAAAGATCGCAGCCCCTTTGACGGACCTCTTGAAGAACGATCGTCCGTGGGAATGGAGCGAGAAGGTCGATGATGCTTTTCGTCTCCTAAAGCAAGCCGTTGTGGAGGAACCTGTGCTCATGTTTCCGGACTTTTCAAAGACATGGACGGTCCAAACGGATGCTAGTGACTTTGCGCTTGGCGGGGTCCTGATCCAAGATGGGCACCCCGTTGCATTTGAGAGCCGAAAGCTCAACGATGTGGAGAGAAGGTACACCGTGCATGAAAAGGAGATGACGGCCGTCGTGCATTGTCTAAGGGTATGGAGACATTACTTACTTGGAAGCAAATTTAAGGTTATAACTGACAATGTTGCTGTAAGTTTTGTCCAAACCCAAAAGAAGCTCTCTCCCAAGCAAGCAAGGTGGCAAGATTTCCTAGCCGAGTTTGACTACACATTGGAGTACAAACCCGGTAGGACGAACATTGTGGCGGACGCTTTGAGTCGCAAAGCGGAGTTGGCAAGCCTTCATACAAGGGCCTTAGGGGAGGACTTGTGGGGACACGATCCGTTGGGTAACACCAATGCGGATTTTGTCTTGAAGGGCGAAGACCACCAAGACAAGATAGCCAAGACGAAGAACGTGGGGCGGCCGAGCATCGGGGCGATGCTCCGTTTTGGTGGGGGAGGATGTCACGGACCAGGTGGAGACCCTTCTTTGGGCTGGTGCCGTGCACTTGGGGACGAGGTGGGCTCGGTCCCATTTGGTTGCCGAGAGGGAGAGACTGACCAAGGGCCAGGCCGAGACATGGGCGAGGGTGGACCGGGCCAAGACATGGGCGAGGGCGAGATGGCCCGAGGCATGGGCGGTGGTGAGCTGGGCCGAGCCATGGGCGGAGCTGGTTTGGGCCGAGAGGAGGGGCTGATCGGTTGGCATGGTCAAGGTGCAACGAACCTAGACATGGCCATGATTGGTGCCCTTCTAGCTGGTAGAGACAAGGAGCAAGAATCAAGGGTCAATGGGAGTTACAAGACTTGGCAAGGATCAAGGGATAGTCTTTGACCAAGGAATCAATGCATTAAAGGCATTTCATTTATTCTTGTTTCCATATTTAGATCTCTTGTACTAGTATATATAGAGGGCTCATTAGCCTTGTAAACACACTTACTTTTGTACTCATTTTCACTCTCAATACAATCTGAAAAACGCTCCCTCTTGAGCACCAATCTCTTGTCTTCTACCTTTCTTTTTGTTGCTTGTTCGTTGCTCACTTATCAAAACGCTTCCGCACGTTTGAAGGCTGATCATATCGCTTACAAAGCCTAGGAAAAGGCTTGTGTAGGGTTGTGAGCCGCACGGATCAAAGAGAGGTCTTGTGGTCCCGTGACAATATGGAACCCGATCAGGGCTCTTCAAAGTAGTCCGTGGAAGTAGGTTCTCCTTATACCTCTGAATCCTAAACCTTTGAACATGAGTCGACATTCAAAGCAGCCTTCTAGAACTTCGAATCATCAAAGTCAGCCTCCCAAGTGTTGGGTCTCGAGGTAGGGTTGGAGATGAACCAACTCGCAGCGGAAAATCAATGAAAACCAAGAGAAAATTAAAATTGATGCAGAGTGCGGAGCGGAAAGGAAGAATTCTTTACCGAATTCGTTGATTCAAAGAGAATACCGAATAAGATAGAAATTGAGTAGAACTCGTTTTTGGTTTATTTCATCAAAATCTGAATTACAATGGAGAATAACAAGTGCTTAAATAGAGAAACTAGTACCCAAAGTCCTAATACAATAAGGAAATTATTACCCAAAACCCAAATTCGAGAATAAAGGAATTATGAAAAATAGGAAATAATATCTGGATTTCTAAAAACACGAATTTAACCTTCCAAAGGCCGAAAGCCATCGGGGCTCATGGCAAAGCCATGAGTTTTGCTTGGAAGCCCGTTTCGACCCAAAATAGACTAGGACTTTGTCGAATTCAGACACCGATACCTTTTCTGTTCTCAATCAGGACTGCATCATTCTCTCCGATGAAGAGAGGATTCGTCCTCGAATCCGGACCTGCGCCAGTCTTGGGCTTGGATGGTAGAAAGACAATGTTTGTACCCCGGAATGAGAAGGAATAGGTGGTAGCACAACTAACATGAACAACATGAGAACCAAATATGAGGTAACCAGCAACTTTGTTGAGCCAGGAGAGGTGATAGAGCTTAGGGTGTGGTTCAGTAGGAAGATCAAGCTTTGACACTACGATCTCTACAACCACGTTCTCACAACTGCCACTATGGATGAATTGATTGCAAACTTTTCTCTTGATGCAAAGCACGTAATCATCACCATAGTCATCATAAACCGGAGCTGAGTCAATTTGGAAAAAAGACTCAGGATTACTAACCTCGATGAACAGGTTGGTATCCGGGGCGAAGGGGTATTCAACGTCCGTGACAATCACGTCATCGCGACAAAGCACAACATCCATTCGCTGGGATAATAACTCGACCTGACGCCTCAGATCATCGTTTTCACGACGAACTGCTGCAATCTCCTCAGCAAAATCAGCAACATCATCGTAGGTGGCGGCCTGACAATTCTGTCTGCAAGGCGGCATCTTCCTGGAACGGTGAGGCTCTGATACCAACTGATGCAGAGTGCGGAGCGGAAAGGAAGAATTCTTTACCGAATTCGTTGATTCAAAGAGAATACCGAATAAGATAGAAATTGAGTAGAACTCGTTTTTGGTTTATTTCATCAAAATCTGAATTACAATGGAGAATAACAAGTGCTTAAATAGAGAAACTAGTACCCAAAGTCCTAATACAATAAGGAAATTATTACCCAAAACCCAAATTCGAGAATAAAGGAATTATGAAAAACAGGAAATAATATCTGGATTTCTAAAAACACGAATTTAACCCTCCAAAGGCCGAAAACCATCGGGGCTCATGGCAAAGCCATGAGTTTTGCTTGGAAGCCCGTTTCGACCCAAAATAGACTAGGACTTTGTCGAATTCAGACACCGATACCTTTTTTGTTCTCAATCAGGACTGCATCATTCTCTCCGATGAAGAGAGGATTCGTCCTCGAATCCGGACCTACGCTAGTCTTGGGCTTGGATGGTAGAAAGACAATGTTTGTACCCCGGAATGAGATGGAATAGGTGGTAGCACAACTAACATGAACAACATGAGAACCAAATATGAGGTAACTAGCAACTTTGTTGAGCCAGGAGAGGTGATAGAGCTTAGGGTGTGGTTCAGTAGGAAGATCAAGCTTTGACACTACGATCTCTACAACCATGTTCTCACAACTACCACTATGGATGAATTGATTGCAAACTTTGCTCTTGATGCAAAACACGTAATCATCACCATAGTCATCATAAACCGGAGCTGAGTCAATTTGGAAAAAAGACTCAGGATTACTAACCTCGATGAACAGGTTGGTATCCGGGGCGAAGGGGTATTCAACGTCCGTGACAGTCACGTCATCGCGACGAAGCACAACATCCATTCGCTGGGATAATAACTCGACCTGACGCCTCAGATCATCGTTTTCACGACGAACTGCTGCAATCTCCTCAGCAAAATCAGCAACATCATCGTAGGTGGCGGCCTGGCAATTCTGTCTGCAAGGCAGCATCTTCCTGGAACGGTGAGGCTCTGATACCAACTGATGCAGAGTGCGGAGAGGAAAGGAAGAATTCTTTACCGAATTCGTTGATTCAAAGAGAATACCGAATAAGATAGAAATTGAGTAGAACTCGTTTTTGGTTTATTTCATCAAAATCTGAATTACAATGGAGAATAACAAGTGCTTAAATAGAGAAACTAGTACCCACAGTCCTAATACAATAAGGAAATTATTACCCAAAACCCAAATTCGAGAATAAAGGAATTATGAAAAACAGGATATAATATCTGGATTTCTAAAAACACGAATTTAACCCTCCAGATGAACTCGAAAGGCTGAAAACCATCGGGGCTCATGATAAAGCCATGAGTTTTGCTTGGAAGCCCGTTTCGACCCAAAATAGACGAGGACTTTGTCGTATTCGGACACCGATACCTTTTCTGTTCTCAATCAGGACTGCATCATTCTCTCCGGTCAAGAGAGGATTCGTCCTCGAATCCGGACCTGCGCCAGTCTTGGGCTTGGATGGTAGAAAGACAATGTTTGTACCCCGGAATGAGAAGGAATAGGTGGTAGCACAAGCAACATGAACAACATGAGAACCAAATATGAGGTAACCAGCAACTTTGTTGAGCCAAGAGAGGTGATAGAGCTTAAGGTGTGGTTAAGTAGGAAGATCAAGCTTTGACACTACGATCTCTACAACCACGTTCTCACAACTGCCACTATGGATTAATTGATTACAGACTTTGCTCTTGATGCAAAGCACGTAATCATCACCATAGTCATCATAAACCGGAGCTGAGTCAATTTTGAAAAAAGACTCAGGATTACTAACCTCGATGAACAGGTTGGTATCCGGGGCGAAGGGGTATTCAACGTCCGTGACAGTCACGTCATCGCGACAAAGCACAACATCCATTCGCTGGGATAATAACTCGACCTGACGCCTCAGATCATCGTTTTCACGACGAACTGCTGCAATCTCCTCAGCAAAATCAGCAACATCAGCAACATCATCGTAGGTGGCGGCCTGGCAATTCTGTCTGCAAGGCGGCATCTTCCTGGAACGGTGAGGCTCTGATACCAACTGATGCAGAGTGCGGAGAGGAAAGGAAGAATTCTTTACCGAATTCGTTGATTCAAAGAGAATACCGAATAAGATAGAAATTGAGTAGAACTCGTTTTTGGTTTATTTCATCAAAATCTGAATTACAATGGAGAATAACAAGTGCTTAAATAGAGAAACTAGTACACAAAGTCCTAATACAATAAGGAAATTATTACCCAAAACCCAAATTCGAGAATAAAGGAATTATGAAAAACAGGATATAATATCTGGATTTCTAAAAACACGAATTTAACCCTCCAGATGAACTCGAAAGGCCGAAAACCATCGGGGCTCATGATAAAGCCATGAGTTTTGCTTGGAAGCCCGTTTCGACCCAAAATAGACTAGGACTTTGTCGTATTCGGACACCGATACCTTTTCTGTTCTCAATCAGGACAAGATTTCTCATCGTCATCCATCATGGATTTCTTACTTGCAACAGTTCACTTTTGTGATTAAACACAAGGCGGGTGTTTCTAATCGTGTTGCAGATGCACTGAGCAGGCGCCATGGCTTGCTGACTGAGATGCTAGTCCCTGTTCCAGGTTTTGATTCCTTTTTGGACCTTTATGCTACAGATCCATTCTTCTCCCAGATTCTTCTCCATGTTCAGTAGGGAACACGCACTGATTTTGTGCTGGAGGGAGGATTCTTGTTTCGTGGTCTACAGTTATGTATCCCCGATTGCAGCCTACGTTTGAAGATGATTCAGGAACGCCATAATGAAGGGCATGTGGGGCGTGATCGCACCCTCCAACTCCTTGCTGACTCCTATTTTTGGCCCTCCATGCGCAAAGAGGTTGGTCGCTTTGTCGCTCGCTGCCGTGTGTGTCAATTGGCGAAGGGCGGGTCTACCAACGCAGGATTATACATGCCACTGCCTATTCCCACGCAACCATGGTCTGATGTGAGTATGGATTTCGTCCTTGGGCTTCCACGTACTCAGCGTGGTTTTGATTCTATTTTTGTGGTGGTGGATCGCTTCTCCAAAATGGCTCATTTCATTGCCTGTAAGAAGACATCTGATGCTGTCGCCGTGGCACACCTCTACTTTCGGGATGTGTATCGCCTACATGGGTTGCCCACTTCTATTGTTTCTGACCGTGATACACGCTTCGTGGGGCACTTTTGGCGAAGCCTGTGGCGTTTGGTCAACACTCTGCTAAACTTTAGTAGTGCATATCATCCTCAGACGGACGGTCAGACAGAGGTCATCAATCGATCCCTTGGTAACCTTCTCCACTGTCTAGTTGGAGATCATCCGAGGCATGGGACCTGAAACTTCCTCAGGCTGAGTTTGCCCATAACCATGTTGTTAACCGTTCCACAGGTTTCAGTCCTTTCTATGTGGTTTATGGCTTGTCACCTAGTGGTCCTCTTGATTTACTTTCTCTGCCCAGCAAGGTGCGTTCTCATGCTACTGCCGAGGAATTTGTTGGCCATTTGACTGAGGTGCACTCTTCTACTCGTGACCATTTGGTGACTGCTACTGCCAAGTATAAGGAGAAGGCTGATCAGAGTCGTCGTGCTGTTGAGTTCGAGGTGGGAGATTTTGTTTGGGCCATACTGACCAAAGATCGTTTCCCGGCTCGTGAATACAGTAAGCTTGCTGCCAAGAAGATAGGTCATGTTGAGATTGTCGAGAAGATCAACCCGAATGCTTATCGCTTGCGTCTCCCCAGCCACATCCGCACCTCTGATGTCTTCAACGTGAAACATCTTATTCCTTTTGCTGGGGATTCCTCCTCTGAGGAAGATGGAACGGGTCCAGATTCGAGGGCGAATCTTCTCTACCCCGGAGGGTATGCTAAGACGTTTTTCGGCCATCCGAGATCGTTTAGAGGGGCGAAACTGATATTTTAGCGTCCGGTTCATTATTTCCTATTTTTTATGTTTCCTTTATTTTCGAATTAGGGTTTGGGTAATAATTTCCTTATTGTATTAGGACTTTGGGTACTATTTTCTCTATTTAAGCACTTGTTATTCTCAATTGTAATTCAGATTTTGATGAAATAAACCAAAAACGAGTTCTACTCAATTTCTATCTTATTCGGTATTCGATTTGAATCAACGAATTCGGTAAAGAATTCTTCCTTTCCGCTCCGCACTCTGCATCAAAAACCATGAAACAACTAACAATGAATGGATTCACAATAGAAAAATTCAGCACTAGTTCCTACCAAAACAAGAACACCGGGCAACGAATGATTGGCTTGAGTCTCCAAGACGCCTACGTATCCACATGGGAATCAAAGCCACGTAGTTCTTCTCTTTGAGGACTCAAGAACACAAAAATGGAGGTGGGAACTAGCTAAACCCGAAATTGCCATGGAGAGGAGGGAGAAGTTGTGTTTCCTATTCTTGTCTTGTGTTTGTTATGTTGAAAAAAGATGACTTAAGCATAACAAACCCCATACTTGTCCAACTAAAGGCATGAGACAAGCATGGTGACAAGTAAGGTGTAAATATGACAAAGTATGGCAAGACAAGATTGGGTTAGGTGGTGAATCACAACACCTTAATCCTTGTCTTGCTTACTTAGTACTAATTAATCAAGACTTGATTAATTAGTTCCATGGGACTTGGTTGCATTGGCCTTTCATGGGCCTCTTGGAACATGGCACGTGGCCATTTCCAACGAGGTCCTGTGATTCGCTCACCGCCTCCAAGCCTTCCATACCGGAAATGTCCAACAATATCCGACGTGAACAATCCCAAGACTCCAAGCCTTTTCTCGATCCGTAAAGTCCTATTCACTTACGGACACATGACCCAAAACCCAATTTTGGTCATGTCCCGAGACAACTCCCTTTTGGCCATTCTCCATAAATGTGTCAATGAGTTTCATCCTCCGGTGTGACCCTTAGGTTTATGTATGTCAATAGATCAACGTAAAATCCCATTTTACTTGATCATATTTAAGTGGCAACTAACGAGACTTTATTATTCCCTGACACTACATAACGAATCGACCCTGTCGATTCTAACCTTTCCGTCGTCCCTGTCATTATCCTTTTATCTCTGATATCCTGATTGAGATACGGCATAGAGCCGTCATCCTTATTATTCTCAATCACTGTTCCTTGATATGTGAGATGACTGAATATATGATACCCAGTATCATGTGCATGGCCATGCTATTCTTTCAGTCACTCTCGATCAAGCAGCCGAGAACCGATATCTTTCTCATACCTCAGTTGAGGGATAAATCCCTTAGCCGTCTTTCGTGTCACTCATGCAGCCCGTCCCCAAGCCAATCCTGGCCGTTATGGAAGCCCTGTTACGGACAACGTTAGGCTCAGGTCAAACTCAGTTGTTGACTACGTAGCGATCACAAAGACTCCTTGGTCTAAGGATACATGACAAGCTACGACAATGAATATGTTCATGACTTGATCTATGGCACATATTCATGTCGGGTCGTCCAATATCATCTCCCACATGATATCTATGATCAGACTCCGGAATACCATTCCAATGACTAACAGAACGTAAGCCATAAAGAGCCATCTTTCATACTAGTCGCTTCTAGTAAAACTTTGTTGACTAGGGACCCATCGAGTGTGATCTATCTCGATCTATGGTTTTATTCGCATGGTGGGCATAGATCAGAGCACACATCGATATATTACTCCAACACATAAGTAAAATAAAGTCGCTTTAATTTTATTGCTAACGATGATATATACATTTGGACATTTAGGATTGAACTACGGGCAGTAAGACTAACAATCTCCCACTTGCCCTAGTTCCAATATAAACTCCAATATGTCCCCATCGACTTTACATGTCTAACATGTTTAGGCAGAGACACTACCTTAATCAAAGGGTTGGCTATGTTATCATCTGTTGCAATATAGGTTATCTTCACTTCACCTCAATTCAGTATTTCTCTGATTAGGTGGATATGCCGTAGTACATGTTTGGATTTGTTATGCGATATGGGCTTTTAGCTTGCGCAATGGCCCTTGTGTTGTCGCAAAATGGATTCACCGGGCTGGATGGGTTTTTAATTACACCCAACCCTGCCGTGAATTTCCAAATCCACATAGCCTCCTTAGCTGCCTCTACAGCATCCATGTACTTGGCCTCTGTCGTAGATTCGGCAATGGAATCTTGCTTTACGCTCTCCCATCTAAAGCTCTTCCATTCAACATAAACATATATCCTGACTGACTTCTAAAGTCATCTGGATTTATCTTGGAAAACTAGCGTCTACTCATCCTTCGATGACTAGTTCAGCATCATCATTCCCCTGGGTTAGACTGATGTCTACTGGTACAACATAAGGCTTACGAGATGCCCGGTCTCATACATGTCATGGCTTATATGATCGATCCTGCCCCCAGGCGCATAGGATTCTCATCATCCTTTTCAGCTCATCAGGTATCTTAGGACACTGAGTCTTGCTGAGATGAATGCCATGACTAGTGGGTAAGAGTCCTTTCTTTGAATCGAGCATTAAGAACCTACTCAATGCCTTGTTCACATAGGTTCCCTGACTTAAATCCAAGACCCTCTTGGTGCGATCTCTACATATCTTCCTCAACCAAGCTTTAGTCTCGTGCAAGGTTCTGATGTCGTTTTCAATGAGAACCAGAAAGGTAATCTTGCTCCCACTAGCCTTCTTATAAACGCAAGATTCATCCTCGTTCTTGATTAAGCCAAATCCAATTACAGCTTCATCAAAACGAAGGATCCAATTCCGAGAAGTTCATTTCAATCCATAAATGGATTTCAACAATTTATAAATCTTTCCCTTATTCTTCGGATCATCAAAACCTTTGGGCCGAGACATACAAACGTACTCAGTCAAATTTCCATTTAGGAAAGCGGTTTTGACATCCACTTGCCATATATCGTAATTATGATACACAATTATGTCAAGAAGAATTCGGGTCGAATTTGACTATAGCCACTAGGGAGAAGGTTTCCTCATAGTCAATCCATTGGATCTGCTTATAACCTTTCGCCACCAGTTGAGCTTTGTAGGTCAGAGGGTTTCCGTCCATGTCCATCTTCACCTTGAAGATCCATTTGCATCTGATGGTCCTCACACCATTGATGGGATCAACCGGTTCCCAGACTCGGTTGTCCGACATAGATTGCATTTCCTCCCTCATGGCTCCCAGCCATAACTCGGAGTCGGCCCATCCACGACTTGCTGAAAGGTGGCTGGATCATCGTGATCCACCATGACTTCATTGTCACCTCCGGATACCATATCTTGGAGGTGGAAGATTGATCCTTTCAAATCGCCTTGGACCTTCCAGAATTGTAACAGGAATTGGTTCTTACTCTACGACAATCACTGGCTCCTTTTTAATGGGTTGTCAATTGGTTTAGACAGATCTGTACCATCATGAATTTCTTCGAGATGCATAGTCCTCCCAATGACGTTTTTGGAAACAAAACTCCTTTTCCTTAAAGACCCCACCCCCAGCAACGAACACCATATTCTTACTGGGATTGTAGAAGTAGTATCCCCTTGTTGCTTTGGGATACCACACGAAGGTGCATATCTCAGATCTTGGTTCGAGCTTAGTCGAAACCAAATATTTCACATAAGCCTCGCATCCACAAATCTTTAGGAAATACAAAGAGGGCATCATCCCGTTCCATTTTTAAAATGGTGTCCCTTCCACACCCTTCGTCGAAGCCCGATTCACTATGAATGCGGTCGTCTCTAGAGCATAACCCCTGAAAGAGATTGAGAGATCAGTCCAACTAATCATGGAACGGACCATTATCTAACAATGCCCGATTTCTCCATTTGGCTACACCTTTCAACTACAGTGTCCCAGGAGGAGTCCATTCCGAAAGGATCCCATTCTCTTTTAGATGATCTAATAACTCTATGGTCAAGTATTTTCCACCTCGATCCAATCGAAGTGCCTTAATACCTTTGTCGAGCTGGTTTTCTACTTTAGTCTTAAACTCTTTGAATTTATCAAAAGCTTCAGACTTATGTCTCACCGAATAGACATAACCATATTTACTGTAATCATCAGTAAATGTGATAAAGTAGCTAAAACCCCTCCTCGCAAGTGAACTTGTTGGTCTACACACATTCGAGTGTATCAGCCCCAATAATTCACCCGCCCTTAAAGGGCACTTTAGTCATTTTTCCCATCAAACAAACCTTGCACCTATCGATCGAATGAAATTCAAATGAACCTGAAAGCCCGCACTTCTGAAGTGCTGATATGCGCTTCTTGTTTATGCGGCCCAAATGACAGTGGCATAACAGAGTTAGGTTTAAATCGTTGGATTTAGACCTCTTGGTATTAACGTAATATATAGAACTTGAGGCATTGTTACCCATATCTAATATGTACAATCCTCCAACCAAGTCAGTACTGGTATAAAACATATCATTGCATAGAACATTGAAAACTCCATTTCCAATATTAACATTATATCCTTCCTTGTCAAACACAGATACAGATATAATATTCATACTAAAAGTAGGTATGCAATATACATTATACAATACTAAGACAGGGCCACGTGGCAAAGCAAGACTCATGGATCCTACAGTAGTTGCCACAACTCTGAGGTCCATTTCGTGCTTTCCAAACCTCTCCTACTTTCAGCCACCATATATTAGTGCATGTGTGAGATTCAGTCCTGGTATCTAATACCCATGAATCTTTGGAAGTAGAGAGATGTAGCTCTATAGAGTTAATACTGGATGAAGGCACGGTCCCACCGCCCTTCCTTAGATCATCCAGGTTTCCTGATGAAGGCGTAGTCCTACTGCCCTTCTTCAGATCATCCAGGCTATTTGATGAAGGCACAGTCCCACTGCCCTTCTTCAGATCAGCCGTGAACTTCCTGTAATCCCGGTTCCAATGACCAGGCTGTTGGAAGTAGAAATTCTCAGGTGTCTCATCTTTCCTGCCAAGTGCGCATGGGCCCGCCCTTGCCACTTCCAATTCCCTTGTTAACCATCAAAATATCCTTGGATCCCAGATCCCTGATATATTCTTCTCAACGGTTAATGACACTTCATGTAACTCTGATATGGTCTTAGAGACAACATTGTCAAGAACATATTCTTTGCGTTCAGACTTGAGGACTATCCTCAAAATTCTGTACCAGTCCAAATAGTTTGTCCCATTTAGCTTGACCCTGTCAAGAATGGTTTTTAATGACAAACTATTAATGTTCGCTGAATTTTCCATTTGATCTACAACAAATAAAATTCAATCAGTAAACTGAATAAATTTTATGAAGATCAAGCTTAAACATCAACAATCGATTGTGAACCTTTAGAATCTGAAACCAAGATCCCTGATTCACTCGATTAAGCTGAACTAATGCTCACCACTTAATCGAGCTATGTAGGTAGGACTCCATCCAATCACATCCAATGTAACTCTAGCTCAACCTCAGGCTGAGAATCGTAGTCAGGTCCACAAATTTTCAACTATGGCCCGTCACTATGTAGGTGCTCCGCTAATGCGCAAGACACCCACATATGTCGTCCAAACATACTACCCCACTTTCCCATGGATGCTCCGCTAATGCGCACGACACCCATAGGACGGGGAGGTAGTAAGGTGTTGATAATTGGGAGGTATCGGACATGACCCGTTTTTACTTGTCCGGTTGTTTTTAAAACTTTGACACATCCTAGATGCGATGAGCACATCAACTACATTCCAAATGCAATGATGCCTCAAATTACATCCAATGTAATTCTACCTTCGAACCCGTCAACTACATTCAATGTAATAACGATTCTAAGGGCTCACACACAAGGATTAAAATTCCAATTTTATATTTGCATGTGAGGTGATATGCTCGGTAAATAAAGTTAAGTATGCAATTCTAAAACACATAGAATTAGTCATGCATAAACTAAACCAAGTTTTGGTCATGTCCCGAGACAACTCCCTTTTGACCATTCTCCATAAATGTGTCAATGAGTTTCATCCTCCGGTGTGACCCTTAGGTTTATGCATGTCAATAGATCAACGTAAAATCCCATTTTACTTGATCCTATTTAAGTGGCAACTAACGAGACTTTAGTATTCCCTGACACTGCATAACGAATCGACCCTGTCGATTCTAACCTTTCCGTCGTCCCTGTCATTATCCTTTTATCTCTGATATCCTAATTGAGATAAGGCATAGAGCCGTCATCCTTATTATTCTCAATCACTGTTCCTTGATATGTGAGATGAATAAATATATGACACCTAGTATCATGTGCATGACCATGCTATTCTTTCAGTCACTCTCGATCAAGCGGCCGAGAACCGATATCTTTCTCATACCTCAGTATGAGGGATAAATCACTTAGCCGTCTTTCGTGTCACACATGTAGCCCATCCCCAAGCCAATCCTGGCCGTTATGGAAGCCCTGTCATGGACAACATTAGGCTCACGTCAAACTCAGTTGTTGACTACGTAGCGATCACAAAGACTCCTTGGTCTAACGATACATGACAAGCTACGACAATGAATATGTTCATGACTTGATCTATGGCACATATTCATGTTGGGTCGTCCAATATCATGTCCCACATGATATCTATGATCAGACTCCAGAATCCCATTCCAATGACTAACAGTACGTAAGCCATAAAGAGCCATCTTTCATATTAGTCGCTTCTAGTGAAGCTTTGTTGACTAGGGACCCATCGAGTGTGATCTATCTCGATCTATGGTTCTATTCGCATGGTGGGCATAGATCAGAGCACACATTGATATATTACTCCAACACATAAGTAATATAAAGTCGCTTTAATTTTATTGCTAACGATGATATATACATTTGGACATTTATGATTGAACTACGGGCACTAAGACTAACACCAAGTTCTTAGGGGAATACTATACCGCTCATATCAAACCAGCTCATTCTAGGAGTCGGGATAGATTGATAAATCATGTTGACATTGGAAAGCAGATTTTACAACAAACGAAAGCTGCTCTGTAAGAACCACGTCCGGTCAACGCCGGTCAAACCGGCAGGAAATAGAATTAAAGTCAAATTCTGTTATTTATTCAAATAAGCACAGGCTTGACCCCGAGGGTCATTTCAGACCTTAAGAGAACTCTAAAGCGATCAAGTTAGGTTTGGGAAAGCTTAAGGCAACTTTGGGACGAATCTGGGAAAGTTTGACTTTTCACCGAAAAAGTCAACCGATGACGTTTGGGTCGCCCGGGACTTATTCAGGACCCAAAAATCTTATCCTTCGTTACGGCTAGCTTAATTGGGTCATTTACTTGCAAATAAGGGTTTTCGTGAAAAAGTCAATTTCGGGCCGAACTGGTTCAAAATTGGAGTTTATCGGATTTTAAATTATTGGGCTAAGATATTTATGAGTGGGGGTGGACCCTACTTGGACACTTGTCCCTAACTCCTTGGAAGAGAGAAAAGTGTGTGAGAAAAGACACATTTGACCTTACTTTTTCCCAAAAAGGTGAAACAAGGGAAAATAAGTTTTTAGACTTTGCCACTTTATGCTAAAGGTCACATGTGAACCAAATTTCAGCATTTCCATTGTTGAAGAAGAAGAAGAAGAAGACCATTTCCCTTTGATTCTACCATCAAAACTCCTCAATTTCTCCATATTCCTCTTCATCTCTTCATTTCCTACGGTAAGAACCCATTTCTTTTCACTTTTGAAGAACTTAAGATTATGGGTCTTGTTGGATTTAGATGAAATTGGATTGGGTCTTGTTGGAAATGAGAAATCCTTGGTAGAATTGAATAGTAATGGAAAGAAATTGGTGAAATTAGAAGAAGTGGATAAAACACTAATTTTGGAATTGGGGGAAATGTGAAATTGGAGCTAATCTTGAATGTTTTTAGTTGAAACATGATGGATTAAGGACCTAGAGCTCGTTTGGGACGTTTTTGGGAAAAAGGTGAAGTTTTCCGGCGACCGGAGGCTCGGCGGAGCTCCTGCCACGGTGGGATGGTGACAGGAACATCGAGATCCGAGGCTGCCTCGGGATTCGGACCGTGCCTCGGGTTATGAACCATGCATCGGTATTCGAGCCGTGCCTCGGGTTTCGTTGTGTGTGGTGCCCGGTTGGGTGTCCTTCCGCTTTGATCGGATTTGGACTAGTATTGAGTTTTTTATGTGTTACGTTGTTAACTTAGAGTCTGGCTTGTTCGTGGAGAATGTCACGCCCCAAATCCGTGTTTGACCGGACTCGAGACTTGAACTAAAAATAATAAATAATAAGAGTAACTTTGAAACCAAAACGAGTTTCCAATGATAGTTTTAAAGATCCAAGTAACAACACGAGTCAACATCTCGGCAAAACCAAATAATAAATAAGTTTAGCAACAAATAAACAGTACGTCTCTAGACCAAACTAGCCTAAGACCCTCGCTAGCTCCCAAGCTCTGAGAATCCCGCTAGTCCAAATCCAGCTCGAAACCTGTAGAACAATAAAGTAAAGGGGTGAGCTTTCGCTCAATAGGAAATGTAGTTAAGGTGACGAGTATCCGCTCACCACCACGAGTAACCCTTCCAATTAGGTCATACTAGTAAGGCACAACACTAATGACAGCCACAGATAACACACAAAACACAACCACACTTTCATGACCACTATCACAACGTACTCACATCACTTATCCAATCCTCAAGCATACAACACATAGTAAAGCAATCACACGTCCCGTACAGCAGTCCCCGAACCCGCCGGTTGTCCACAGCCCGACTCAACCATATCGTACCGGATCACACAGCATCGGCCTAGATATCTTCCCGGAACCACATCGGGGCACAATCACAATACATCATACCGGATCATACAACATCGACCTAGATGTCTTCCCGGAACCGCATCGGGGCACAATCACAATATAACATACCGGCTCACGTCGCATCGGCCTAAATTGCCTACATCGGCATACCCCTTCGATGTAAGTATCGTACCGGAACCACTACCCGGGGGACCGCGTACATGGGACCTCACCGTCGGCCTAGATACCACCCTACACCGGCATACCCCCTCGGTGTAGGTATCATACCGGAATACACCTCATCTCGGAACATACATCAAGAGAGTCTCACGCATCACAATGCCATAATTCATCCACGGTATACCAACCGAGTCAACTTACCACAACACATCACATCGGTCTATCAATCACCCGATCATATCACAAATATTGGTTCACATCATCTCAAGCATGTCACACTTGCCAAAACGTCACAACATACTGCACCGAGTATATCACATCCTGATTCTCGATCTAACAACGGATAAACCAATCAACAAGCATCACAATCATAGATCATGGCATCACAATCAACACACAAACCTAAGGGCTCGACATGGCCCACATGCATTTCTACAGCACGACAATTCCCAAACTTACTGCTCAACATGGCTCGTAAGCTATCCCTCATTTCGCTCATTCCTCACATCCTACATGCAATTCTATCGTTTAAACAAGTATTTACAACCTATATGCATACTAGTAACTTTCCCTAATTAAACCGGTATTCGCTACTTTACCTACCTCGATCGCTTTCCAAACGCTTAGTCACTTCACGATGTCCAAAAGTCTCCTCCGCCGAGCTCGGGTCGAAAGTCTAGGATCACAAATTAATACGAGAATTAAGAGTAATTCACGATTGGTTTAAAGAGGAAAACACTCCCAATTAACCCCAAAATGGCTCGGTTATAGGTAATCGTCCCAATTGCTCGAAATCCACCAAAATGAGCCCAAAAGGCCCAATTCTGACCTATCACGGTTCAGGTCACAGAGCCTTGACGGGCTCCGTAGCGGATCGGGTCACGGACCCGTGGTCTGCACCATCACGGTTCTTCTCACAGAGCCGTGACTTGCGCCGTCACGTTCTGCATCACGGAGCCGTGACGTCCTCCGTCACGGTCCCCGTCACGGATCCGTGATGGGCCTGGATAGCTTCGTCCTTCTTCTTCCTCCAGCTCCGATTTCACGAAAATAAACCTCAAAACCTCCATTTTTGACCTTCCCAAACCTCCAAAACAGCTCCACAAACGTCAATACCTCACTACCCATCATGGGTCTTCACCAAAACACCAAAATCCAATTGAAAATCCAACATCCATCTCCCTTTTCTCTCCATAAATCATCATCTAACACCAAAACCTCAAACCCACACCAAGTTCATGCTCTAACTACTAAACCCATGGATTAAATTCATCAAAAACGAATTTAGTTTAGAGCTTTACCTTATAAATGGAGAGTAGAAGAAGAAAATGGGATTTGTGAGATGTTTTGAGGTAGAAATCAAATGAAAGCTTCCTCCTTTCTCCTTGCTTCTTCTTCAAGCTTTCATGGCTTCTCGTCCTCTGCTCTCTCTCTCTAAATTTCGGCCAAGCCTAAAATAATGGCTGAAATGTTTGTCGCATGTGGCCTTTAACCTAGGGTTGAGATGACCATAATGCCCCATTGTTCAATTTCCCCTTATGCCTTAGATTTATGGGTATTTGGGTCATTCCTCCCCTCTTTCTTCTCCCCCAAAACAACATGGACAAGTGTCCATGTAGGTCCACCTTAGTCTTAATTAAAATTCTAGCACCTGGAATTAATTCCTTAAGACATTTGATTTGACCGAAATTGACCCCGGGTTGACTTTTTCACAAAAACCACCGATGGAAAGGAAACGACCCAACTAAACTAACTGTAATGACGGCTAAGATTTTTGGGTCCCGGAAAGGTCCCGAATGACTCACGGAGTCATCGGTTGACTTTTCCGGCAAAAAGTCAACTTTCGCTAAAATTCGACGGTTCGACTGGGATCGACCATGGCGGTTTTTAAAGAGAAGGAGGAAGCTAGCCAGTTCGTCACTGCTGGATTGGATTGCTTTTGAGGTAGGGAAAAGTAGCGGTTATTGGTTCGATTAAGGAAAGTTACTAGAATTGCATATAGGATATTAATAACCAATAAATCCTAGAATCGCATATACGAGGTGAATAACTAGTGTACTGATATTCAAATTGTAGAATCGCATGTGGGCTATGTCGTGCTTGTAGTCTTGTTGAATTGCCGTGCTGTAGAATTGCATGTGGGCCAGGTCGCGCCCGTAGGTTGTGTGTTGGTTGCACTTTGTCTTCGTGACTAGTACCGTTGGATTGATTGAATTGTGGTATGTTCTGTTGTTAAATTAATAGTTGTGATATGCTAAGTAACGATGTTTTAGTTAAGTAACGATGATGATTTGGTGATAATGCGGCATGATTGGTTGTTTTATGTTTGGTGGTTTTATGGTTGGTTGGGATGATTTATAAACTGATGTTGTGTGTTCCGGTATAATTTGTACCCCGTGTTACAGGATGATATCTAGGCCGATGCTGAGTGTTCCGGTATGATATGTTCGGTATGATTTGTACCCCGATGCTGAGTGTTCCGGGATGATATCTAGGCCGATGTTGTGTGTTCCGGTATGATATGTTTGGGATGATGTGTACCCCGATGCTGAGTATTCCGGGATGATATCTAGGCCGATGTTGTGTGTTCCGGTATGATATGTTTAAGCCGTGTTGTGTGATCCGGTGTATTATTGGATACTTACTGTGTGTGTGTTTGCTAATGATCTACTGTGTTTGTTGCTATTGTTTTACTGTGTGTTTTTGCTCGGTGATTCATTTGAGATATGGTTGAGTGTGAATATTGCGTAATCGATGATTGTTGAGTAGGGTTGATTTCACACGTTAAGTGTGGTTATTGGGTAAGTGACTTATGAATTGATGCGATTGGTGGAATGTGGGTAAGTATTGACGGTAAGTGCAGTATTATTGGTTGGGTGACATTTTGATGATCGGTCATGACTGTGTGTTACCTCTTGTCGAGTGTTGTCATGGTAATTTCTGACGTGTTGTATGTTCGAAGCACGCATGCCTTCCGACCAGGTGTTGGTAAAATGTGCTATTGTCCCAGACCGTGTAGTAGGTATGTGATCCAATGTGACGATGGATGCATTTGTGTGTTGTTTCCTTGTATTATTGAGTGTGTTTGCAAGTGTGCTACTTAGTGATATAAAGGACCCCCTCCTTCCGACACATGAGCGATAAAGTGTGGCTATAGCTATGTGCTCCTTATAACTGTGTGCTCCTTAGTGGAATATATATATATATATATTGATAACGACCTAAGGTCGGTCGTGACTAAGTTCCGGTGTTGTTTTGGATACCTGTTATGTCTATTAACTGTTGTGCTGAGTGTGTTTGCTTGGTGCTTAATTGTGTTACCCGTTACTCGATGTTTCTGGGTGGAAAGGATGGGGAAGGTATGAACGAGGAGGCCTGTCCCCGTAATAGGTTGGTATCAGAATCGAAGGTTGAATGGTCTTAATGGTTGGTTAGGCCTCGTGTTATTTTTTAGTCCCGTTTAAGTAATGATTTCTCCTGCTTTACTAGTATGCCATAATCGGACAGATATCCGTGGAGGTGAGCGAAATGCTCATCCCCTTTACTACTTTTCCTACAGGTTATGATCGTGATCTGGACTAGAGGACGTCTCTAGGCTTGGGAGCTTTAGCGAGAGTCTGGTTATTAGTTATCGTATTTAGAGACATACTCTTGTTTTTGAATTCAAACTTATTTGTTATGAATTCGGGCGTAGGACTCATTTATGTTTTTTACGCGGTTAAGGATTTAATTGAGTTGATGTTTCGTTTCAAAGAATGTTTTTATTTTAAATTTCAGTTCACGTCTCGAGTCCGGTCAAAACCGGATTAGGGGCGTGACATGCTCAACTGACTCACGCAGCTAAAGCTTTTGATGATCCGACCTTCACTTCAGATGATGACGAGTGGGTCACTGATGTGTGATTTTGTATTACTTTTTGTTTTTGTTTCGGGTTTTGTTCCCGCAGTTCCTTTTGAGAGCTTCCTTGTAATGGTTGCCTTTGGTTAGATCCTGCTTGGATATAATTTTTTTTAATAAATTTTTTCGAGCTTATAAAAAAATCAACTTTTCATTTCATTTTACAATTATAAACAGATAAAGGACTTTATCTTTCAATCCCGATTTTGCTTATGTGGAAATAGTTGTAAGTAACTTTGAGTATACACAAGTACATGGAGAAATACACTCGGGCAATCTATTTCTTGTCTTTTCTTTGGTCCCTTGGTATCTTGTTGAGAAATTCGGAGGAGAACCTGTTATACTTTCTCTTCATCTTTCGGCTTACACGGCCTGCAAATCTATCCACTTCTTCCTCATACATCTCGTACATATATGGAATTGTCTCCAGACTAACAATGCCTTTATCCAACAAAAGACGTACCCGAGTCAATAGGATATAACCATATTATTTCTTTACAAAAAAGAGGGATGATCCCATATTGTTATTAGGGTGAAATGTAAAAACCTATTCTTAGGTATTGGTCACGAACAATAAACTATCCTGAAGTATATTGGTCACTATTAGAGACAGGTAAATGATATATGATCAATTCATAAGACATTTAAATGATATGTAATCAGTTTATAAAAACATATAAATGACACATGATCAAAACATAAGGTCTTTCATTTTACACTTTTAAACTTTAGGTGGCTTACTGCTCGTGACCAATGCATAAGGGTAGATTGCTACCTTTAACCTTTATTATTATGGACGACGTAAGTACACGGCATGTTTAAATTTTTTTAATGGTTCCGTACGAAATCAATGTCTTACTTAAATTTGTTCAAACAAATAAAAAAAACTAAAATTTATACATTTATTTCAAGATAGTGGAATCCATATTCTTTTTTAGTTTTTACTTATATATAGAGATGGAGGAGACAAGTGCCATGAGATAAGAGAATGGTACCGAGGAAAAGAAGGTTAACGAAGTTGAAATAGGTGCCCACAACAGACAATATATACAACGAGAAGATGGCCTACAAAAGAAGCAAAACATAAAAACCATTAGGAGTACACATGAAATTATAAATATGAATCAAGTGGAGACACAAATATATATACCAGAAAGAAGTATGGTAGATCTCTTCCACAGGCAATGTAGATAGCTTGTGAAAGGAAGTGGTTCAATCTTGTCCGGAAAATGGAGGCTAGTTTTTGGAAATCGTGTTGATGTAAGTTAATTGTTGGGATGTTGGGGCTACTCCTGTACAATATTACTTATTTTAGATTTCATGAAGTGAATTAACGGATATAATGAAGGTAAGGTGTGAGCTTAATTAATTACCATCCAAAAAATTCAGAAGCCCTGGACCAAATGAAGCATACAAGCATTAGGGTGATGAATAAGTGGCAGAAGAGGGTTACAAAGCTATACTCAGCAACCTCAAAAAGAAACCAAATCGTTCCCACGCCCGCTAACATCGCCCCGGAGGCTTTTCTGTTCCTCCACAAAAGCAAACCAGCCACTGCATGGATACATATATACTATTATTAATATTTGTGATTCGCCGAAAAGATATATTTTTTGATCAGCCGAGTTTTATAAAGCGCTTCAATGCCCAAGACGGGTCTTGAAGGCACATGTCGATTAGCAAACGAAGAAGATATAACTATACCAAAACAACCCTTTTGAACCCGGGTCCATGAGATAACAAGCTCTGATACCATATTAGAGAACCAACTCAACTAAAGCTAAAACTGATAGTTGAAGGCTCAATTATAGTTATATTCTAATAATAACGGAGCCTCCTTACAAAACGTAACTTCCCATAACGAGAAGGAAAACCCCAACATACCAGCCAGCCAATCACTTGTTAAACCACACAAGAAAAATACAATGACGGCTGAAAATTAGAAAACCAATATGAAGGGAAAGAAACCCAAAGAGGGAGAGGGAGTACATGGTCCTCCCCCGAGAACTGCATGGATGGGCCTTTGACGACCAAATATCTTAGCGTGTGGATGCGAGCCTGCTTCATCGATGTTTGAATCATCCGAAGAATAGGCAGCCATGATGTTGTTAATAGATGCTATTAATTTGGATTTTGCACACGTTGTTCATTTATATGTATGTGGACAAATCTATCCTTTGATTGGTAGTCAAGAAAGCTATATGTATACGTCTTATTTAATTTAGACACGCAAGGAATGGCATATTGCATTGGCCTTGAATTAGGGGTTGCTTCATCTATTCAAAGTCTTGCATATTCCATATACAGGAACCTTCTGCCATGTCTTTTCATTCACTCCCATCTTATGATCTTAATGTCACATTTTCTATATACATCGATTTATCTTCAATTTTGCATTGTTTATGCTTAACTAACTTCATCTTCAGAAACTAATTTTAAGAATTCCCAACTTTCAAAAAATGTCACTTATCTAATAAGATAATGCCTTTAACGCTAATCTTAAAATACTACAAAAATTGATCTGATGTAGGATGCGATTGAGTAGATGTACAAAATCTTCTTAAAATATAAGACTATTAAAGAGACAAAGAAACCGTATTTTGTCAAGTTGCAATCAAAACAGTATGGTAAAAGACAAGAGTTTTGTAGTTGGAGATCTATAATTGGTCCGTCCGATTCAACCTTTTAATGGGTGAGTTTTATTATATTTTTTTGCTGATAAATAAAAGACAAGAGCTCCACTGGTGCAACACATAGCCCTATGGAAGGTTGAAAGAGTAGAGGGTGAGTTTCGAGCGGAGGATGGTGTTGTAGAGGAGACCCTGTCTGATACTAAGTCGGAGGTCAAGGAATAGTTGCAGATTTTCTACAATTGGTAACTGGAAAGCTCTGAAATCGGTGGTGATTTCTTCTTGGTAAATCTTGCCCGGGAAAGAAGGAACACACTATATGGCAAAGCCTATGGAGGCAAATGATCGACCAGAAGAAGGATGTCAACCTTACACCCCCACAAACTCTTTGTTTTAAATATACCCGAGGACTAACATCTAGAGGGAGGGGTTGTGCCTTCTCTCTAGAAACCCTAAACCTCAACCACTTGCGAATCCGCAGCCCACTGTCCTCTCCCTCCGCCAACGATCTCTTCGGAGGTTGCTGGCAGTGGCTTCTCTCCTCTCCTCACCTTCCTTCCTCCCCCATTTTCTTTCCACTCCACTCTTGGACGACATTACCCACTCCGTTTACATTTGGTTCGATCTCGCTTGGAACGACTTCGATGGCTCTACCTCTCCACCAGTTGTTGTTCTCTGTGGTACGTTGGTTTCTCGGTGTTGGCCGCCAACGAGGGTTCTTTCCGAGACGAGATTTGGTCCTGCTCGCCGTCAGCCGCAACCAAGGTTCTAAAAGTCTCTAGGCGCTAGTCGGGCGACTAGGTCCTTCGGGGACTAGACGGGGATTAATCGGATTTGTATTTTTTTTATTTTTAATAGATATATTATTATATATAGAAATAAAATATGAATTTCATTACATTAAAAATGGTAACTAATATCTAAAATACCTAAAAAATAACACCACACAATTCAGAAGCACAAACTCTAATATCACCAACATCATAACCATCTAATTATTTTAATTGAGTCAGTATACTACGTAAAATTGAAGGAATCGCCTAGGCGGCTAGGCGGGTCGGCTAGGCGTAGGCGGGCGCCTAGTCCGGATTTTTAGAACAGTGGCCGCAACTCTCGGAGGGCATCTCCTCCATCTTCGCTCCTCTGGTCCGATTTACAGACCGTTTAACAGTTTGGGTTCCTCGTCGACTCCGCCGCCGGATCTCGCCACCGGTGTCTACTCCCAGGTCATATCTGGTCTGTCTTCTTTTCCTCCCCTTCTTGGTACCTCGGATCTTCCTTTTCCGGTCCCGTGAGTGGTGCTACGTGTGACTCGGGGCCTGTATGACGGTGTTGGCCGCGTTGGGTTTGTTATGGCCGTCGACCTTGTTCGGGAGGTCAAGGGGTACTGGGGTAAAGGAAAATCGTTTTGATGGCCGAATTTGATGAACTTCAATCGCCCTTGGACGGATCCGATTCTTTCTGGAAGAGTTATCCCTGTTATTTGAGGCTAGGGTTTTGGCTTTTATTTGCTCCATTTTTTCTGTTTTTCAGTTTGTTTTTTCTTTTCTAAACTGTGTTGGTTTGCTCTTGATGTTTGTTGTTCAAAGGTTTTGGTTGTTGGTTGTTTTGAGTTCACCCCTTGTGGGGCTGTTGTTGTTTGTACTTCATGTTCGGAAAATCTGGGTTTAGACCTTTGTATTCCCAATAGTTGGGTTGTTGTTCTAGTATCTGAGGCCTGTGAAGGTGCTCTTGGTTGTACGAGTGGTTTAATCCTCTTTCTCCTGATTTTTACTTAAAATCAGGACTTCTCTTTAATAATATATAGCCTTTTAAAAAAAATATACCCAAAGACTTTGAGAAAAAGGACTAGTGTCCATATTTTGTTTGGCATGAGAGGTGACAAAAGTCAAAATGCCTCGATTCCCCAACATAGCAGGAATTTTTTTCTGCTTTATAACCTATGCAAAGGATGTGGATATCGACAAAGTGATTAAGATGTTCAATGGGTCTAAATTGGAAAGCATTGTGGCACAAGCAAGAAAATAATATGGAAAATCAGAAGAATATGTAGCACCTACAATTCAATCCTTGAACGAAGATCTAAGAAATGTCTTGGGAATGACAGATTTAATGCCTATGCAAAACCTTTGTGAAAAGTGTTGAGGAGTTAGAGTTTGAAAGATTTGGTGAGCAGGGCTTGGATGGGAGTCAACGACTGTATTAGAAGCGTAGTAGTGATTCAGAAGGAGATTGGGGCAGAAAAGAGTTACTGATATAGTAGTAAGGGATTTGGGCAATCGGGTGATGATGATAAACTCCCATGATCCGTTGTTTAAAAGGAGAATGATCGAAGAAGGATGGAGCTGGCTCTTCTATTGGATCACTATAATTCATGGTAATGAGGATTGTATTTGAAAAGGGGTTACTATAAATGGTTAAGCATTCAAGGAGTCCCAGTTCATGGCTGGATTAAAGGAAATTTTGAAGAAATTGAAGGAAGATTTGGTGTGTCTCTCCTTGTTTATCCTGATTCTTTATCGGGTTTCTCCTAATATAAGAGAACTCAAGCGTCCGAACCACACACCGAACCACGATTCGCGAATCGTATTTTAGTGGTTTGCGGTTCACACGATGTGGCTTGCGTGATTAGCGAACCACGAACAGCTAAAACGTGAGCCATTCGCGCGCCGAACCGTGACTCGTTTTGTGGTTCACTGGTGTGCGGTGCGTGGTTCGTGGCTGGCCAACGACCATGTGACACGTGGCAGGGTGAGGCAAAAAAAATCGGCAAAGCAACGATTATATATATTTTTAATTAAATTCAATACAAAATTAATACAGAAAAATATTTTTTCTCCACCTATAAATACATGTTCCCCATTCATCCAACCCACAACACTTCTCTCAATATTCTCTCAACTTTCGCTCTCAAATTGTCCACTTCGTCTATACAAAATCCGATAAAAAATGTCCGACGATTCGACTCAACCGCCGAACTCACTGGTGCAGTAAGAATATATGCCGAATGAAGTCAATCCGGCTGTTGAGGTGAACACATCTCTAGGAGGGAGCTTCCAACAAATTTTGAACACAGGTTTCAACCCTACAGTTGCTTGGAACTCTGAGACTTTCAACTAATATATACAATAACATTGGAACACCGGTACTTTGAACTTCTCACCATTAATTTTTTATTATAACATATGTTGTTAAATGCATTTAATTTCATTAAATAATTTTTTAGTTATAGATGTCTTTAAATGCAAATCATTTCATTAAATAATTTTTTTATTATGTATGTTAATTAATCATTTGAACCTAGATACAATCCAATAATCGTCCAGCCATGTTGTATTCCGACCAGCAACTTTAAACCCCCCCTCCTTACAATCCCGTATTCAACTATTATGGTACCCTGGTAATAGTGAGTACCACCAACAACACGTCGGTGGTAGCATTGGCGCCTTGATGTCGTCTACGTCGTCCTTTGTTGGCCCAAGACAACGGAGCAAGCTAGTCTCAGACAAGTGAACCAAATGGCTCCCTGAGGTGGACATGATCCTGATAAAAGCATGGTTACGCACATGTAAAGACCCCATTAAAGGAAACTCCCAAGGTTGAAACACGTTCTAGGGCACAGTTGCCAAACGATTCATCAAAGATTCGACCCTAAAGATTTTACATGGCAAGTCGTCAAGAGTCATTGTTACACACATGCGCCTAGAGTGTGGAGGTACATCACCCTCATGAGGAGCGAGAAGGCGCTTGATCATAGAGGATGAGAAGATGAAAGGTACAAACAAGTGGTCGGGGAAACGTATCGAAAGACGACGAAAAAGGACGAGACGAAGAATTTCAACCTCCACAATTGGATAGATCTGTTGCAACACGAAGACAAGTTCTGGGCAGAGGAAGGCACGGTCGGGACTATAGGACGACAATTGGACGAGGCCGATAATTATAGCTAAACCCCATCCACTTCACTCAACCCCAATGATGAACATGTTAAAGATCTCGGTGGTGAGTCCCAGCATGATCCTGATCCGATTGAGGGAGATTGTACCCCAAGTGCCCTAATTTCCCCTCAGCGCGTACAAGAGCGCCCCAATGGACAACAAGGCCGTGAAAAGGAAGGGGAAGGGTGTCCAAGACCGAGTAGCTGCCGTAACCCAAATTGACAACGCAAGGTGTGAGAAGGCCAATCTTGTATGCACTCTAGACGCTAAATTTTACAAATATTGTGTAAAGATTAATGAACTGTAGAGCGTGGATGTGTCAGACTTCACCGAGGAGGAGGCGTCAATCACACGAAAATGTTGTCTTTCTATTTCGCACAATGTGAGAAGATCCCTCCAATAAAATTGTAATACTTTGACGAATTAATGAATGGATTATTTTTTTTATTAATTACAAGTTGAAGTTTAATTTTAATTTCAGTTAAACAAAATTATTAATTAATGTTTTTCATTTTTTCAATTATATTTTATTTATTTTTTCAAAATTTTCAATTTTATTGTGTCAGATTCCTTGGTCAAGGATGAAGTTATTGCACCTACGATCAGGAAAAAGGGCCGGGTGAGGGAGACAGTACAGAGTCGTTCGTTGTTTGGCGAAGGTTCTACATCTTCAGCCGATAAGGGCCGAAGCCGTACACAGGCGGGAGTGGTTGGAAAGTCTGGATTCACGAGTTTGGATCCTGATCCTGTTGTGCCAGCGACTGTTCAAGGGACGACAGAGAGAGTAGTGCGAGATCAAACCATTGGAGCTGTTCATACCTCGCCTGAGCATGGAGCAGAAGTCACCGGGCCGAACACGATGATTTTCATCCACAACCTTCCATTTGGTATTACATCGGAATGGGTACAGAACTCTTTGGGAACTTTTGGTGAGGTTTTGTTTGCCTCTGTTTTGAAGAGACCGAATCGAAAAAGATGTTTTTCGGGTTTGCCGAGTTCTCTTCTCAGGAGTCTGCTCTACAAGCTATAAAATCTCTCAATAGATTCTGGTTTAATGGTTATGACCTCTTGGTAGCTATGGCTCAACCTGGCACGTTCCGTCATTGTTCTGGGTTGAAACAGAGCTGCCTGGTTGGAAAATAAAGCAGCCCTTTACGGTCGAAGCTACGGTAGGTAACTTCGAAGGTGAAGCTCCGACTTTGTTCAAGCTGGTGATTTTATCTCCAAAACAGAGTATAGGACTCACTAATTTTAACCATCAGAACACGGGTCTGGTTCCAGCTGATTCACATCTTCGGTGTGGAGAGACGGTGGCTCGAAAGGATGAAGTAAAGGAGGTGGGTTCGCCGGAGTTTGGTTCTCAGGAGGTCGCGGTTGTTCGGTAGCAGACTAGTACAATCTGGTCGAAATCGGCGGGCATATCTCCAAATGAATTGGAGAGATCCTCGAAATTGATCTCAATATCAAATTCCTCTACTGATTTTCAGGAGGGGATTGCTTCGGTCGAGATTTGTTCGAAGCAGGGCGATGAATGTCAGTTGTGTGTAGAAGAAGATAGCGGCGGCTGTGCAAGTGAGACTGGAGTGCTGTTGGGCTTGTCAATGTTAAGGCCCAGTCTGTTGCTTTGGGTCAGAATGGGTTGTTAAAGGAGACCCAATTTTCAGTTCAAGGCCTCGGTCATTTTCTTGCAGAGTCGTCTGTGGGTGTTGAGCTTTGGATTGCCTTATTCAATCCCAGTTTTCGAGGTTCAAGGGAGTTCATGGAAGGATGCTTTGTTTAAATCTCTAATTCCTGAGGGTACTCAACCAAAGAAGGGATGTGGTCATCCAAAGAAGGGACAATCCAAGAGAATTGTTCCTCATGTTTTCGTGTATCGGATAAGAGCCAAGACTTCTGCAGAGAAATGGGGTAATTCGGGAAGCTTCACCGTTGACATTGCTAAAAAAATGCCTTGGGTGGTTGTAAATTTTGCAAGAAAGTGGGAAAAAAGGCAGTTGACCTTGTTTCGTTGGCTCTCGAAAAGGAAATCCCGATGATTACAGGAGAAGCTATAAGTCCGTACCCGATCTATAACATGTTTCTTTGTTTGACCTCGGATAGGAAGTAGACGAAGAGGATGGTTTCCCTTTTTGTTTGTTTTCTTGCTTGTGTCTTTTTTGTTTTTGCTCTTTGTAGCTGTTTTGGTATGGGGAAATGATCCTTTTATGAGGATCATTTTCTGGCATTGTTTTACTACCTTGTAAAACACTTCCTCAATAAATCTTTCGCTTATAAAAAAAATGAATATAATAAATTCAGTAAAAGAATAATTAATTATCCTGTCAGCATCCACTCAACACTTCTGCAAACCATGATCCCCATATGTGATCCATTCAGGGTGGAACTCAACCCAGTTTTAGGGGTTCACATCATAAATCATCCCAGTCATCACATGATTCGCGCATCATGATCCCCATATGTGATCCCCTCACTATACATGCTCTAAGAGTCTGTCGTAATTCATGCATCTTCGAGCAAACTGATTGTAGAAGAGATTGCCTTCTCAGTAGGAGAAGAGACCTTTTATGTGCCAATATCAAAGTTAGACCACCTCTTAATACCCCCGTTACAATCTATGATTTCTTCTTCATCAGAATCCTTATTTGGAAGCTCGGAGGACCAGATCTCTAGAAGCATTGGCAACGAAGAGATGGTGTCCTAGAATTTGGCACTAATCATTAATATTAAAGCCTACGAAGAGTCAGTCCATTCCATAACATCAGATAAGGGGAACATAGTACCTGGAGAAGAGTCACTCATTAATGATCTGTCGTACGAGGAGCTTGCTATGGGAAATGAAATTAAGATTATAGGTTCTGAGAAAACTTTACCTACCCACTCAAAGTTCCCAAAAAAGAAGAAGAGTGGGAAAGAAGAAATTTAATGGTTCTCAGCATTTATTGGCCTCGAATGAAGTCAACTTAGCCTCTGATGAACTTATTGCAAAACAGACATTTGAACTGAACCCAATCGAATTTGATGGAACACTGAATTTCTGAAAGAAAATGGGATTCTATACAAAAGGAAATGTAGATCTTTTGAAAGAACACTTAAAATCTTTCGACAAAGTATTGGATCATTGGCAGTCTTACAAAGACTTTAAAGAAGAGCATAGTTGGGAGTTTGAAGGAGAGGATACAACCACAAAATCCTCTTTTGACATTGGTGTCACTCCCTCTCTAACGTCCCTTTCATGGATAATGAGAGGTCTCCCCTCTTTGCAGATGAGGAGAGTGGCAAATGAGGAAGTAAAAAAAGAGGAAACCAAGCATATTGTTCATACAAGAACCTAAAATGGAGGGCATGTCAGCTAACTTTCTTTGATCATGTGGTTTGGGATATGAATGGATACTAATCTATATTCCCTCTTTTTGAAAGTCACGAGGAATCATGACTTGCTGGAAAAACTCTATATTCAAAATGGACTGGATGAAAACCACAATAGATGCCTTATATTGGTGGCGATTGTTGGGTCTCAGTGGAGAGTATGAACATACAATCACAACGGAAAATAATTCGAGACCATGCATAAAACACTACCACGATTAGTTTCATAAAACAAAACCAAAATCACCATTTCTTACTAAATCAAGAGCACCAGGTAAGGATGATCGAAATTGAGTGTCCAAGATGCCTACGTATCATCCTAAGAATCAAAGACACGTAGTTCTAAGCTTACATGACTCAAGAACACAAAAATTGAGGAGAAAAGAAGGCTTGGCCGAAATTTAGAGAGAAAAGGAGAGTTGTTTTCTTCCTTTTTTGTGTGTTATGTCTCTTATTGTGAAAGGGTGACCCTTATGTCATTTTAATCCATCAACATAATAAACTAATAGTAAATAGGATAAGGAGGGTGTAAAGTAGTTAGAAATTGGTAGCGAGTTGGTGGATTAAATCACCAACTACCTAATCTAACTAATTAGTTAGAACCATTTAGTTAAAAACCAACTAGTTGGTTCCTTGGGCTTTTGGTGGCATTGGCCGCCTAAGGGCCTTGCAGGTGATGACATTTAGCCATTCCCGATGAGGTCCCTTGACACACTTATCGCCTCCCACACCTTCCATCCTGGGTATGTTCAACATTATCCGATGAGATCGTTCCCAAGACTCCAAGTCTTGTCTCGATCCGTAAAGTCCTAATTATTTACATGCACATGACCCATAACCCAGTTTTGGTCATGTCCCGTGTCAACTTCCCACTTGGCCATTCTCCATCAATATGTGACCCTTAAGTTTATGCATCTCGGTAGATCAACGTAAAATCTCATTTACTTGATCCTACATAAGTGGAACCTAACGAAACTTTAGTACTGCCTGACACTGCATAACGAACTGACCCTTGTCGATTCTAACCTTTCTATCGTCTATGTCACTATCCTTTTATCTCTAGATATCTTGATTGAGATAAGGCATAGAGTCGTTATCCATATTATTCTCAATCATTGTTCCTTGATATGTGAGATGATTGAATATATAATACCCGATATCATTTGCATGGCCATGCTATTCTTTTAGTCACTCTCGATCAGGCGGCCAAAAACCGATATATTTACCATACCTCAATATGAGAGATAAATCCCTTAGTCGTCTTTCGTGTCACTCATGCAGTCCGTCCCCAAGCCAATCCTGACCATTATGGAAACCTTGTCACAAGAAACGTTGGACTCAGATCAAACTCAGTTTTTACGCATAACAATCACAAAGAATTCTTGGTCTAAGGATACATGACAAGCTACGACATTGAATACATTCATGACTTGATCTATGGCACATATTCATGTCGGGTCGTCCAATATCATGTCCCACATGATATCTATGTTCAGACTCCGGAATATCATTCCAATGACTAATAGAACATGAGACATAAAGAGCCATCTTTCATACTAATCGCTACTAGTGAAGCTTTGTTGACTAGGGACCCATCAAATGTAATTTCTCTCGAGTTATGGTTCTATTTCACATGTTGGACATAGATCAGAGCACACTTTGATATATTACTCCAACACATAAGTAATATAAATCCACTTTACTTTTATTGCTAACGATGATATATACATTTGGATATTTACGATTGAACTACGGGCACTAAGCATAACAATCTCTCACTTTCCCTAGTTCCAATCTAAACTTCAATATATTCCTATTGACTTTACCTGTCTAACATGATTGTGAAACGAGACTACCTTAGTCAATGGATCGGATATGTTATCATCCGTTATAATAAGGGGATCTTCACATCGCCTCGGTCCAGTATTTCTCTGATGATGTGATAACGCCCCAGTACATGTTTGGATTTTTTTATGCGATCTGGGCTCTTTAGCTTGCACAATGGTTGATGTGTTCTCGCAAAATGGATTCACCAGGCTTGGACAGGTTTTAATTACGCCTAACCCTACCGTGAATTTCCAAATCCATATAGCCTTGTTAGCTGCCTTTGCAGAACTTATGTACTCATATCTTGACTGTCTTCACGCTCTTCCATTCAAAAGCTCTTCCAAATCCATATAGCCTTGTTAGCTGCCTTTGTAGCACTTATGTACTCATATCTTGACTGGCTTCACGCTCTTCCAGTAAAAAGCTCCATCATTCAGCGTAAACACATATCTTGATTGTCATCTAAAGTCATCCTGATTGACTTCCACATATATATTAACGACTAGTTCAGCGTCATCTTTCCCCCTAGGGTTAGACTGATGTGTGCTGGTACAACTTAAGGCATACGAGACGTCTGGTCTCATACATATCATGGCATATATGATCAATCCTACCACCCTCAGGCGCATGAGATTCATATCATCCTTTTCAGCTCATCAGGTTTCTTAGGATACTGAGTCTTGCTGAGATGAATGTCATAACGAGCGGATAAGATTCCTGTCTTTGAATCGAGCATTGAGAACCTACTCAATGCTTTGTTCACTTAGGTGCTCTGACTTAAACCCAAGACACTCGTGGTACAATCTTTATATATCTTAATGCTGGGTCTTGAGGTAGAGTATGAGATGAACCAACTCGCAATGGAAATAAATAAACCCGAGACCATGCAAGGAACAAAATACCACGATTATATTCACAAAACAAAATGAAATAGATGAAGTGGCTCAACTTGCAGCTCGTGTATCTGAATAAAGAACAATTGAAATCCAAATTCCACTGTTCACTTTGAAGACCAATATGTGGAGAGTATTCCCTCCAAAAATCGGTTTCATCGGACCTTGGATGAACCTCTGATCGGGGTCTTGAAGGTGGCTGATCGGAACAGAAACAATGCAGAAATTATGCACCTTTTTCTTCTCTATTCGTTCAAGAACACCAAGAAAAGATGATTGGCTTGAGTCTCCAGGATGCCTATGTATCCTCTAAGGAATCAAATCCAAGTAGTTCTTGTGAAGAGAACTCAAGAACACCAAAAATGGAGAGAAACATTGTAGAGAGAAAAAGGAGAAGTTGTGCTGCATCCATGTCGTGTGCTTTTGTTATATTGAATAAGATGAATAAACTATCCTATCAATATAATAAACAATAATATACGACAAGTATGATGTAGAGAAGCATGGTGTAAATAGAACAAGTATGGTGCTAAGTATTGCTAGACAAGATGGGGTTAGGTGGTGAATCACCAACACCTTAATCCTTGTCTTGCTTACTTAGTACTAATTAGTCAAGACTTGATTAATTAGTTCCATGAGCCTTGGTTGCATGGGTCTCTCATGGGCCTCTTGGAACATGTCTCGTGGCCATTCCCAACGAGGTCCAGTGATTCGCTCATCGCTTCCATGCCTTCCATACCGGAAATGTCCAACATTATCCGACGTGATCCATCTCAAGACCCCAAGTCTTTTCTCGATCCGTAAAGTCCTATTCACTTACAGCACATAACCCAAAACCTAGTTTTGGTTATTTCCCAAGACAACTCCCTTTTGGCCATCCTCCATAAATGTGTCAATGAGTTTCACCCTCCGGTGGACCCTTAGGTTTATGCAGATCAATAAATGAACGTAAAATCCCATTTTACTTGATCCTATATGAGTGGTAACTAACGAGACTTTAGTATTGCTGGACACTGCATAACGAATCGACCTTGTCAATTCTAATCTTTCCGTCGTCTATGTCACTATCCTTTTATCTCCGATATCCTGATTGACATATGGCATAGAGTTGTCATCCTTATTATTCTCAATCACTATTCCTTGATAAGTGAGGTGACTAAATATATGATACCCAGTATCATAGGCATGGCCATGCTATTCTTTCAATCACACTCGATCAAGCGGCTGAGAACCGATATCTTTCCCATACCTTAGTATGAGGGATAAATCCCTTAGCCGTCTTTCGTTCACTCATGCAGCCCGTCCCCAAGCCAATCTTGGCCGTTATGGAAGCACTGTTACGAACAACGTTAGGCTCATGTGAAACTCAATTGTTGACTGCACAACGAGAACAAAGACTCCTTGGTCTAAGGATACATGACAAGCTACGACACTGAATATGTTCATAACTTAATCTATGACACATATTTAGGGCAAGTCGTCGAATATCATGTCTCACATAATATCTATGATCAAACTCTAGAATCCCATTCCAATGACTAACAGAACGTAATACATAAAGAGCTAGCTTTCATACTAATCGCTTCTAGCGAAGCTTTATTGACTAGGGACCCATCGAGTGTGATCTATCTCGATCCATGGTTTTATTCGCATGGTGGGCGTAGATCATAACACACATCGATATATTACTCCAACACATAAGTAATATAAAGCGGCTTTAATTTTATTGCTAACGATGATATTTACATTTGGACATTTACGATTGGACTACGGGCACTAACACTAACAATCTCCCACTTTCCCTATTTCCAATCTAAATTCCAATATATACCCATTTTCTTTACATGTCTAACATGATCTGGCAGCGAGAGTGCCTTAGTCAACGGATTGCCTATGTTATCATCAATTGCAATATAGGTGATATTCACTTCACCTCGGTTCAGTATTTCTCTGATGAGGTGGATACGCCACAATACATGTTTGGATTTCTTATGCGATCTGGGCTTTTAGCTTGCGCAATGACCCTTGTGTTGTCACAAAATAGATTCACTGGGCTGGATGGGTTTCTAATTACACCTAACCCTACCGTGTATTGTGGACGGTTTCATGTTTCACGCTCTTGCAGTTGAAAGCACCGCCATTCTGCGTAAACATATGTCATGACTCACTTATAAAGTCATTTAGATCCGTCTGGAAAACTAGCGTCTACTTATCCTTCGACGATTAGTTCAACATCATCTTTCCCTAATTGTTAGACCGATTTCTACTGGGACAACACAAGGCATACGAGACATCCGGTCTCGTATATGACATGGCATATATGATCGATCCTGCCCCCTAGGGGCATGAGATTCGCATCATCCCTTTCAGCTCATTAGGTGTTTTAAGACACTGAGTCTTGCTGAGGTGAACGCCATGACGAGCGAGTATGAATCCTTTCTTTGAATCAAGCATTGATAACTCACTCAATGCCTTGTTCACATAGATGCTCTGACTTAAACTCAAGACCCTCTTGGTGCAATCTTTATATATATGAATCCCTAAGATATAAATAGCATCGCCTAAGTCCTATATTGCGATACACTTCCTCAACCAAGCTTTATTCTGGTGCAAGGTTGGGATGTTGTTTCCAATGAGCACCAGAAAGGAAATCATTCTCCCACTAGACTTCTTATAAACGCAATGGTCATCCTAGTTCTTGATGAAGCCAAATCTAATTACCGCTTCATCAAAACGGAGCTCCCAACTCCGAAAAGCTTGTTTCAATCCACAGATGGATTTTAACAACTTATAAATCTATCTCGTTATTCTTCGGATCGTCAAAACCTTCTGACTGACACATACAAAAGTCCTTAGTCAAATTCCCGTTTTAAAAGCGGTTTGACATCCACTTGCCATATCTCCGAATCAAGATACGAGACTATGTCAAGAGGAAATCTTGATAGATTTGACCATGGCCACTAGTGAGAGAGTTTCATCATAGTCAATCCCTCGGATCTGCCTATAACCTTTCGCAACTAGTCAGACTTCGTAGGTCTGAGGCTTGTCCTCCATGTCCATCTTCACCTTGAAGATCCAACATCTGATGGTCCTCACACCATCAATGGGATCAACCAGTTCCAGACTTGGTTGTCCGACATGGACTGCATTTCCTCCCTCATGGCTCTCAGCCATAACTCGGAGTAGGGCCTATCCACGGCTTACTGAAAGGTGGCTGGATCCTCATGACCCACCATTAGCTCACTGTCCCCTCCAGATTAAAAATAACCATATCTCGGAGGTGGGTGACTGATCCTTCCAGACTGCCTTGGACATTCAAGAATTGCTACAAGAATTGGTTCCTGCTCTACAACCACTTCAGGCTCCTCTATTGGGTTATCAAGTCGTTCAGAGGCATTTGTACCATCTTGAACTTCTTCTAGATGTACAGCCCTCCCACTAACGTTTTTGGAAACTAATTCCCTTTCCATAAAGACCCATCCCCTAGCGACGAACACCAAGTTCTCACTGGGTTTGTAGAAGTGGAATCCCCTTGTTCCTTTGGGATACCCCACAAAGGTGCATTTCTCAGATCTTGGTTCGAGCATAGTCGAAACCAAACGTTTCACATAAGCCTCACAATCTTAGACCCTTAGGAAGGACAAAACAAAATTCTTCTCGTACCATATCTAAAATGGTGTCCCTTCCACAGCCTTCGTCCGAGCCTGATTCACTATGAACGCGGCCGTCATTAGAGCATAACCCCAGAAAGATATTGGGAGATGAGTCCAATTGATTATGGAACGGACCATTGTCTAACAATGTGCGATTTCTCCGCTAGGCTACTCCTTTCAACTACAGTGTCCAGGAGGAGTCCATTCCAAAAGGATCTCACTCTCTTTTAGATGATCTAAAAACTTTGTGAACAAGTATTTTCCGCCTCGATCCAATCGAATTGCCTTAATACATTTCTCAAGATGGTTTTCTACTTCAATCTTAAACTCTTTGAATTTATCAAAAGTTTCAGACTTATGTGTCATTGAATAGACATAACCATATTTACTGTAATCATTAGGAAATGTGA
This sequence comes from Erodium maritimum, assembly GCA_963921825.1. NCBI lineage: Eukaryota > Viridiplantae > Streptophyta > Magnoliopsida > Geraniales > Geraniaceae > Erodium > Erodium maritimum. The sequence goes on from OY997592.1 coordinate 27,231,248, forward strand.
TAAAGAAATTAAAACCCCTCTTAACAAGCGAACTTATTGGTCTACACACATCCGAGTGTATCAGCCCCAATAAGTCACCCGCCCTTTCAACGTGATCAATGAAGGACGCTTTAGTCATTTGGCCCACCAAACAAGCCTTGCACCTATTATTCGAATGAAATTCGAATGGACTTAAAAGTTCGCACTTCTGAAGTGATGATATGCGTTTCTTGTTTATGTGGCCTAAATGACAGTGCCTTAACAGAGTCTGGTCTAAATTATCGGATTTAGACCTTGTGACATTAACGTTATAAATAGAGCTTGAGGCATTGTTACCTATATGTACAATCCTCGGACCAAAGTTTGTACAAACATAAAACATAGGGTAAACTACAAATACCTACCCTAAACTTGTCACGATTAACTGATACATACCCTCATGTTTTTTTTTTGTAACCGATACATACTCAAATATTCCGAAAATTAACGCAAAGCCCCTGCAGACAGGTAAAATGACGAAAATGCCCTGAAGTGATTTTTTAAAAATAAAACTGAAGTGATTTTTTAAATAAAACTGAAGTGATTTAATAAGTACATATATATACCTAACAAAAGTGATTTTTAAATTTTTTTTTAAAGTAATTACTGAAATGTAGTTGAGGGCATTTTCGTCATTTTACCTGTATGCAAGGGCTTTGCGTTAATTTTCAGAACATTTGAGTATGTATCAGTTAGAAAAATACATGAGGGTAGGTATCAGTTAATCATGACAAGTTTGGGGTAGGTATTTGTAGTTTACCCTAAAACATATCATTGCATAAAATATTGAAAATCCAATTTCCAATATCAACATTGTATCCTTCGGTGTCTAAAACGGATACATATATAATGATCTTATTAAAATTAGGTATGCAATATACATTGTTCAGTACAAAACAAGGCCACTTGGCTAACGAAGATTCATGGATCCTACATCAGTCGCTACAACCCTCATTTGTTGTCCACTCTGAGGTCCAATCTGTTCTTCTCCAAGCCTCTCTTACCTTCCAGTCACTACATGTCACTACATACGTTAGATTCAACTCCAGTATTCAATACCCATGAATCTTTGGAAGTAGAGAGAGGTAGCTCTATAAAGTTAATACATGATGAAGGTGCAGTCCCACTGCCCTTCTTCAGAGTATCCTGGTTTTTTTTCCACAATCCCTTTTCCACAGACCAGGCTTCTAACAGTAGAAACAGACAATCTGATCCTCCTTATCCTTCCATAAGGACCCCCGGTTCTAGGAGGGCTAGGAACAATCAAGTGTCTCATCTTTCATGCCAAGTGCGTAGGGGCCTTGCCCTTACCACTACCAGTTTCCTTACTGAAACTAGATCCCTTTCTGACCATCAGAATATTCTTCGATTCCAAACCCTTGATATTATTGTCAATAGTTAAAAACGTACCATGTACCTCGGATATGGTCTTATCCATATTGTGCATGTGATAGTTCATGATGAACTCAACATACGCACGAGGAAGGGAGCGTAGAAACCTAGCTACTTCCATCACTGATTCTATCTTAAGACCTAGTGCATTCAGATGTTCGAGATGCACATTCATTTCCTAGACACAAGGGATAGCCTTTTCAAGGTCATTTTTTAGCGTTTATATTTGAGTACCAGCCTCAAATTTCTAGACCAGTCCAGATACTTTGTCCCATTTAGCTTGGCCCCGTTAATCATGGTTTTCAATGACAAACTACTATTTACTTTTTCCATTTGATCTATACGAAAAATAAATATTAATCAGTAAAATGAATAAATTTTCTGAAGATCAAGTTTAAACACCAACCAATTGATTCTAAACCTTTAGAGTCTAGAACCAAGATCATTGATTCACTCGATCAAGCTGAATAAAGGCTCACCACTCAATCGAGCTATGTAGGTAGGACCCCGTCAAATCACATCCATTGTGACTCTTGGCTAGGGTATGTAAATAAGTACATGGCTTACTCTATCTGATACCCTAGCTCAACCCTATCTGAGAATCGTAGTCGGGTCCACCAATTTTCAACTATGTCTCGTCACCATGCAGGTGCTCCGCTAAGGCGCACGACACCCACATATGTCGTCCATACTTAGTACCCTGCATTCCCATCGATGTTCCTCTAAGGCGCACGACACCCATAGGACGAGGAGGTAGTAAGTTTTTGTGAATTTGGGAGGTATCAAACATGACCCGTTTTTACTTGTCCGGTTGTGTTTAAAACTTTGGCACATCCTAGATGTGATGAGCTCATCAACTACATTCCAAATGTAATGATGCCTCCAATTACATCCAATGTAATTCTTCCTTCAAACCCGTAAACTACATCCAATGTAATGACAATTTTAAGAGCCCGCAAACAAGGTTTGAAATTTCAATTTTATCTTTGCATGTGAGGTGATATGCTTGGTAAATAAAGTTAAGCATGCAATTCTAAAACACATAAAATTAATCATGCAAAAACTAAACCAATCATAAAGTGATAAATGTGCACATAATAGCCTCTAATCTAACTCCCACTAGCTTCTTAAGCTCCACCGGCTCCAAGCCGATGTCTACACCCGAAAAGCCACCAATTGACCTTTTCGCCATTTCTTCGTCGTGAGCAAAAGATTACAATTGAATACACAACTCGCGGGTCATGAATTAATAATTATTACAAATAAGTAGTACGACGACCACACATCAAAAAAATAATTACACGCTAATATTAACGGCTCGTAGGCCGTGAAAAGCAATAAATAATTCAATCGAGCTCGGGGCTATTATGTACACCATGCAAACATCACATCACACATCGTGTTATCAAACAAGCGTGTTATCAAACAAGCATGTTATCAAACATCATGTGATTTTTTGGTTTTAATTAATAGCCAAGTTTTGAAAATTTTTGAAGCTCGGTTAATCGAAACCGTTCAAAATTGAAACTTTTGAACATTTGATTTTTGAGTTCGTCAAGACGGTTCCAAACTCGTCATGACTAACAAAATGGTTTGGCTTGGAATATCGACCGTCCGATGGTCATGCTCGGCCTAGCTCCGTCCAACATAGCAACTTTCGGTCCCGGTTTTGACTCACCGAGAGTCCCGCTCCCGAGACCCGAAAAATCAAAACAATTTCCAAAAATTCCAGATTTGATATTATTTAAAAAAAATCATTTTTCATGCATTAAATCCATAAAAAGAATAAAAAAAACATGTTATCGAACAATTTAGCCAAACAATATGCTAAAATCAAAACTTTAAAGCAAAACTGAAACTTTCTCAATACTGTCTTGTGAATCCCGAAGGTAGCACGACTCGGATACCACTACTGGGTCCCGAGGTAAGGTAGGAGATGAACCAACTAGCAGCGGAAATAAATAAACCCGAGACCATGCAAGGAAAAGCTACCACGATTAGATTCACAAAACAAAATGAAATAGTTGAAGTGGCTAAACTTGAAACTCTTGTATCTGAATAACGAACCGTTGAAATCCAAATTACACTGTTCACTTTAAATAAAAATATGTGGAGAGTATTCACTCAAAAGATCGGCTTCATCGGAACAGAAACAGTGCATAAATTATGCACCTTTTCTTCTCTATTTGTTCAAGAACACCAAGAAAAGATGATCGACTTGAGTCTCCAAGACGCCTACGTATCCTCTTAGGAATCAAAGCCACGTATTTCTAGTGAAGAGAACTCAAGAACACCAAAAATGGAAAGAAACCTTGTAGAGTGAAGAAGGAGAAGTTGTGCTCCATCCATGTCTTGTATTTTTGTTATATTGAATAAGATGACTTAATTATCCCATAAATATAATAAACAACAGTATAGGACAAGTATGGTGTACAGAAGCATGATGTAAATATGACAAGTATGATGCTAAGTATGGCTAGACAAGATGTGGTTACGTGGTGAATCACCAACACCTTAATCCTTGTATTGCTTACCTTGTAGTAAATAATCAAGACTTGATTAATTAATTCTATGCGCCTTCGTTGCATGGGCCTCTTTGGACATGACCCATGGCTATTCCTAACGAGGTCCTATGACACGCTCATCGCCTCCAAGCCCTCCATACCGGAAATATCCGACATTATTTAACGTGATCAATCCCAAGACTCCAAGCCTTCTCTCGATCCGTAAAGTCCTATTCACTTACGGGAACATGACCCAAAACCCAGTTTTGGTCATATCCCGAGACAACTCTCTTTTGGCCATTCTCCATAAATGTGTTAATAAGTTTCACCCTCCGGTTGGACCCTTAAGTTTATGCATGTAAATTGATCAACGTAAAATACCATTTTACTTGATCCTATATAAGTGAAAACTAGCGAGACTTTAGTATTGTCGAACACTGCATAACGAATCGACCTTTTCGATTCTAACCTTTCCTTCGTCTATGTCACTATCCTTTTATCTCCGATATCCTGATTGAGATAATGCATAGTGTCATCATCTTTATTATTCTCAATCCCTGTTCCTTAATATGTGAGGTGACTGAATATATGATACCCATGATCATATGCATGACCATGATATTCTTTTAGTCACTCTCGATCAAGCGGACGAGAACCGATATCTTTCCCATACCTCATTATGAGGGATAAATCTCTTAGCTGTCTTTCGTGTCACTCATGCAGCTCGTCCCCAAGCCAATCCTGGTCGTTATGGAAGCCTTGTTACGAAAAACGTTAGACTCAAGTGAAACTCAATTGTTGACTGCATAGCGATCATAAAGACTCCTTGGTCTAAGGATACATGACAAGCTACGACACTGAATATGTTCATGACTTAATCTATGACACATACTCAGGGAAGGTCGTCCAATATCATATCCCACATGATATTATTGATTAGACTCCAGAATCCCATTCACATGACTAACAGAACGTAAGCCATAAAGAGCCAGCTTTCATACTAGTCGCTTCTAGTGAAGCTTTGTTGACTAGGGACCCATCAAGTGTGACCTATCTCGATCTATGGTTCTATTCGCATGGTGGGAATAGATCAGAACACACATCGATAAATTACTCCAACACATAAGTAATAAATACTTAGCCCATATTGATTCTTGGTTGCTTTTGTCATCAAATACTTGATATATTTTTCGATTAGAGAAACCTTTATGAACTACAATCCATGAGAGTTGGTCTTCTTCATCAGAGATATTTTTCTGATTGAGGAAAATGCTTAGAGTTTTGACTTTTCCATACTTCTAACCTCTTAGTTTTCGTCTAAACCTAAGGAACCAAATGCCTTCTTTCTAGAACTAACAAACCCTTTTTTCAATGCTTAACAAATAAAGTCTTTTTGATGATACTTTTAGTATTGGATATCCAAGCAAAGGATCATTCCAGAAACTGATTCTAGATCTATTTCCTAAGGACCAAGATAATCCAAAGAATCCAAAAATAAGAGTGAGGTGTGTGAAGAAACTCTGACTTTGTGATAGCGGTTGAGAAGATAGGTCCCAATCTAATTCATGCTAGCCTAGTTTTGAACATAGGGTTTCTATAAAGAAGAAGATTATAAGGCAAACCTCCACCACCATTAAACTAAGAGGGACTTGTTCATAATATGTAGACTTTTGATGCCAAGGCCACCAAGATGTTTTGTTCTGCAGACTAAATTCCAACTTACTTTGGTGAAAACTCTTCCACAGACTGTCCCATACCATAAGAATCTCCTTTTCCATTTATCCATTTCCTTTAAAACTACTACTGAAACTTTTAAGAGTGACATATGGTAGAGTGGGAGAGATGTAAGAGTGGATTTGTTAAGTGTAATTTTGCCACCAAAGAGTGAAGTTTGGTCTGCCATAAACTTAGTTTTTTTTTCATGAAACAACAACAATAGGATTCCAAGTACTGATTCTTCTAGGATCCACTCCTAGTTGGAATCCTAAATAGTTGAGAGGGAGAGACAACACTGCAACCCAAGATCTCAGATACCTCTTCCTCCTTAATGTTAACAGGATTGAGAAGAATAAACTTGCAATTGTAGAAGTTGATCTTCAGTCTTGAGGCCAATAGGACAGGTAGTTGAGTGAAATTGAGACTCTTGATTTGTGCATCATTTACTTTGACGAATAACAGGGTGTTATCAACAACTTTAAGTGAGAGATATGGGACCATTTTCCGAAAAGAAAACACCCGGAAATTGTACCAAATATATGGTATGTTCTCGGAGTTGATGCAAACCCTCAACTACCAAAACAAAGAGAAAGGGAGATAGATGGAAACATGTTCTGAGGCCTCTTTCTAGATTGAAATTAGGAAATGGAGAACAATTGAGTAATTTTGAAAATCATGCCTGAAAGCAAGATTGGTGCCAATTTCTACATTGAAGACCAAAACCCATTATATCAAGCAAGTTATTGAGATAGTCCTAGCTTACATGATCATATGTTTTCTCAAAATCAAATTTGAAGATGAAAACTTTTTCTCCGGTGGTTTTGATGTGATGAACTACTTTGGAAACAATAAAAATTCCATCTAGTACATGTCTCTCTGCAATCAGCTAGATTAATCATCACTGACAAAAAAAATCCAAGTAGATTTTGAATCTTGAGGGAAGAACTATTATGAGGATCTTGTCAAGGCCCCCAACTAGACTTATAATCCTAAATTCATTGAAGGTTTGTGGACTATCAAATTTTGAATAAGAGTGATGAAACAAGAATTAGACCCTTCCCTAATTATGAGGAAGAATGAAAATGAAAGAAGAAATCCATGAAATCATTCTTGAGAAAAAACCAATATTGTTAGTAGAACTTTGTGAAGAAGTCATCAGAGCATTTACAACGGTCGTTGCAGACGTGTTGTGCCAGGATGTCGTTGCAAGGGGGTGTGGTTACGGGTCGTGGCAGGATCCAGACACGACGCGACGTCATGGTAGGAGCTATTTTAGAGGAGAGAGAGAACCATTTTGCTCCAAAACAACTACAAACCATGACTCCCTACCACTAGCCATGACAGACCATTGGAGAGGCCATGACAAGAAGCCATGGTAGGGAGGAGAGAGAAAGCCAAAAAGCACCTCCTACCATGGCTTTTTGACACTAGTCATGGTAGACCATTGGAGATACTCTCAGAACAATGAGAGTTGTCTCCATTTCAATATTTAAGGGCAACTACAACTTCCTTTGAAGAGAAAGGGAGTTGGAGGCAATTGGTTTGGGAGGTAGAAATGTCATGGAAACAATTTTATAAACTCCCAAATGCTACTGTACCATAAGGTTTCTATTTTCTTAATTCTCGACATTGGTAAAATACAATTTATAAATCTAGTATACACTCATGATATTCTTAATGTGTAACTTAAGAGAAGGTTCTCCACAGATAAATTATTTTAGCAAATAATATATTTTCGTAAACTTTAAGAAATATGAAAAATACTATATAAAAAAAGCGCTTTGAATACCTGTTGGGTTGCACAACTACCCTCTCTAGGGTTCACCCATTTCCGCCGCCCACCCCCCTCAATCTCCACCTCTCCGGTCCGCAATACACCCTGCAACCTCTACCACGGCGTGCTTCCTCTACCTATTCGACATCCCAAAGCTCTGATAGCCATTTCCGACCCAGTTCAATGAAATCCGTCCAACCACACCCACACTATCCCAATGATGCGAAGCCAGCTCCCCGGGGTTTCCTCCCCGACGTTGATTTCCCTGCACCGGACGTCGTCCAGTCAACTGCTCTCCCGGCCGGACAACCAACACTCAATTGATGCATGCACCCGCCGCCGAAGGACAAGTCGATCTTGGCCAGTGCGGGTGTAGTTATCCCCTACGAACCCCAACCACCGGAGAAAGCCGCAGCACCGGAGTGGATGGCCCCTCGCCGGACACATGTAGAGATTGGTTGCAATCTATCCCACCGACGCGACCAAACCAAGCCGATGCAGAATCGCGGCATCCTACCCAAAATATCATCCCCCGGGCATGGATGACCTAGATCCGATGGGCCGGTCGTCGCCCATCATCAGATCTGCTCCTCGGCAAGGTGGGACCCTTCCAAAACGTATCACTCCGGTACCGTATTGGGAGGATGAAGACGAGGAACTGATTTTTCCAATCGAGGCCATCCCGGAGGCCAAAAACGGTAAATACTATACTCGTTGGCAGGTCGGGTCACTGGGGGGAAAACCCACAACCAGAACGCGGTCTGCGGACTGATACTACACAAATGGAAGGTGGACGATATCCAGGTTGAATACCTATCGTCGTAGGTCACTGGGTTCCATTTCCCGTCCCAGGCGATTATGGAGGACATCCGCCACTGGGGACCATGGATTTTCAAAGGATTCTCGCTACTATTGGAGCCCTTCAGCCCTTACATGCAAGCCAACGACATCGATTTTAACCATATAGATAGGGTTTAGGGCTATGAACGTCCCGGGGGTGCCCGGACCCCAAGTGTACGCAACCTAATAGCCTCCTCCATGGGCACTCAGGTAATTTCGGGTCATTTACCTTTTATTAGGCGAGAGGACCACTTCATGTGGATGAGGGGCAGATTGGAGGTGAGCCAACCGTTATGGAGACGTGTTCGTCTCCGTTTCATGGTAATACCCAATCCTCGCTGATTGAACTGCAATATGAGAAGCTACCAGAATTATGTCGTCGGTGTGGTCGGCTGACACACCGTTTATCGGGTTCTACGACTCACTTACCGGGAATTGGGCGAGAGGAGGCCCGCTATGATAACTCCATACATGTACCAAGGCAACTGAATGTGGATCGCCTGCTGAAGACGGTCTGGCACCCCCCAAGACATATCAAGGAAGTGGAAGTTGATGACCTCCTAACAGGGCTCTCCCTAAACCCGATTGGTAGACCCAGGGAGGACTTCCCGGGGGGAAGCGAACCGTTTACAGACTACCACCCGAAGTCTGACAACTTGGTTAAGACTGCCCCGGAAGGGGCGGTCAACATTTTGCAGGGAGGATCCCGAGAGTATATGGGGGGCCACCGGGTTTCACAAAGCCTGACAACCTTGCTAACGTCCACAATGCTGGGGGTGCTCTTTGCCCAAACAGATTTGCAGATGCCTTGGGCTTACAAGCAGGGAAGGAGAAAGATCCCCAGGATCTGTTTGGAAAAGCAAGTCTCATCAGAGAAAAGGCAATGAAGACAACCATGAGAACGAGGAGCGGGCAACTTATGCTAGAGTTGTCGGGTCAAAGAAACCTTTAGAACTGCCGGGCCCCACACCAAGAGAGTATAAGCCGGACAAGATTGAGAAGGACCAGGTGAATCAAGCGGAGGCAGAGTGGACTCCTATGCCGGAATGAGAAGACCCGGTGGGGGTGGGTCTGGCCACTGCTAGCCTATACCCACAGACCTAGGACAACCACTGTTGGGAGGTCTCGGGAAGCCCGCATTCACAGCTCTCTACTTCTGGTCGTTTTTATATTATTTTGTTTTTCGCTGGAACATTTTGTCTTATGTTTTGGTTTGGACAATTTTCTTTATATCTTGTTGTTTTGAGACGTCGGCAAGGGGATGTCCTGAGATATTGTCGACGATATCAAGTAGGCTATTTTTATGGGTCCATGAGCGTTGGGCTTGCAACGGTCGGCCCGAACACATATCTGGAACCCATGTTCAAAGGAATATTTGGAATCTTTTTCATCCTCAGATCTAACCCTAGTAATCCAAAGAAACATCAACTTCAGGGTTGTACATATAAAAAATGATTCTCTAACAAGAACAACAAAGAAACAGTCAAAAAAAGAAGAAGCTACATTCAACCGAAATGCATTACATGAGGTGCAAGCGTCAACAACTTGCCCAATGCGTCCGGCGAGAACTTTCTTGCAAACAAGAAGCACACATTTGTTTTCTCACCATTGTACTCACAGTTAGTTCCTCTTCTTAACCTCTCCAAGAAATCCACCGTCACATCGTTCCACCCAAAACTCGTCGGATGAGGACCTCCTCTCGACCAATCCACCCACGTCAATGTCCGATCCGAATTTTTCTCGGGAAAATTGACGTGCACAAACGTAGGTAGGTAATGCTCATCAACGTAACACGAAGGCCTGCAGAATTTCTCAAAATTGGGAACGTATTTACGGTCGGAGACTACCCTGACTGCAAGGCTGCGGTCCATCTCAAACCATTGAGACCCTTTGCGCCATTGATCGAGAGTAACCATCGGCCACATGTTGGAATTGTACCGTCCGCGTCCAACTGGGCCTTGCTGGTCATAGACCTCGACGAACGATTTCGTTGAGTTTGTGAGGTAATTGTACACCGTCGTGAAATTGAAAATGGGGATGCATGATTCTGAGACGAGTACGAATCGTTGGTTTGAGTAATCGAGTAAAGCGTTGGCCAACAGACGACGTTCAGCTTCGAGCATGTTGAACTCTCCCCAGTACACCTTCTGAAAAGTTTGTTCAAGGCTAGTTAGATGATCAGTGTGACTAAATTTATGTGTAGTAACTAAAACTTCAAATTAGCATAGCTCTTTAGAATAAGCATAAAATCGGCAAAAGTGGTAGAGTTTTCTTGCCAGGTTCGGAGGTGGAATCAAAACAGTACACGTTTTTGCTTCCTTGAATGTAACAAATAGTTGAACGTACTCACAGATTAACTAGTAACATATTTTCTAGGGACATTTACAAATACATATACTAACTTATATACTGTTTTCAGATACCTACATAAATCTTTTAAATTTATACTTATCTTAATATATTTTCAAAATTTTAATAGATACTTACACGAACTTAGCTTTGACAATTACAGATGCATACACTAATCTATATACCAAATGTAAAGATTAGTGTAGGCATTCGTAATTTCCAAACGTTAGTGTGTACATGTGTAATATATGTATATGTTAGGGTAAGTAAAAATAAGCCGCCCTATTTTCTATTACATTCTTAAGAGGTTAAATCGGTTACAAACCACTTTGAACCTAAGAACCGTGAAAACTAATCATACCCACACATACCTAAGATCCCACATTCACCATGATGCCACATCATCACCTCAATTCCACACAAATTCACGCCACTTTCATCATTTCTCACACAAGCAAGGGCATAATTGTAATAACATGGTTCCATGTGGACAAATGTCCATTATTTTTCTTCATCAATTCACTAATTTAATATTTCTCGATTCGTTTGAACTCCGATTAGCTTCAAACTTGCGCCAATATTTTTATTTTTTCAAGGGATTTAAATCAAGATCAATCCTGAATATATTTTGAAGCACGAAAATAAAAAGGTATATCGGGGTGATAAAAATAATTTTGAGTGTTGATAAATCTCCACTAATAAATGTTTTATACCGAATGTATCAAACTAGTGCTAAATGTTGATAAAAACATGTACTCAGGTGATAAAAAACAAATAATGAGATGATAAAAACCATGTTCAATTTTGATAGTAAGTGTGATAAACTATAGTTTAGCGTTGATAAAAAAAACATGTGATGTGGTGATAAAAACACATGTAATTTAATGATAAACATAATGTTTAGTGTTCATAAAACTAGTGTTCATAAAAACACGTGATGAGGTGATAAAAATCATGTCCGGTTTTGGAAAATGAGGTGATAAAACTAGTGTTCGGTGTTGATACAACCAATGTAAAGTGTTGATATAAATTACTCGAATATAGTTTTTTTAAATCAGCCTTGAAATCAGTCTCTTTTTCGTGCTTCAAAAAAACATGTGATGAGAGGTGATAAAAACACGTAAGTTAATGATAAACCTAGTGTTCATAAAAAGCACGCGATGATGTGATAAAATCATGATCAGTTTTGGAAATGAGGTGATAAAACTACTGTAAAGTGTTGATAAAACCGATGTAAAAGTGTTGATAAAACTAAAGCAAAGTGTTGATAAAAATTACCCATATTTATTTTTTTTTAAATCAGCCCCGAAATAATTTAAAATTACCCATATTTGTTTTGATAAGTTAAAATTTTATTAAGCAAATGTTCTATAGGAAAAATAGAACAAAGCCAGGAAAGTAGTCCTCAAAACAAGGACCTTTTCCGCAGACCAATACGGCTACAAGCAAAAACAGATAGCAAAAACCCAAGCAAGACAAAAAACAAAAGAAGCCGCTCAAAATTGCCGCCTACCCTGCTTGCGTCCTACCCGGGTTCAAGCACAGAAAACGATTAGAAACCGAAATAGGGGTTATAGCTTTTCCTGAAAACGCATCAGGGGTAACCTCGTCCTCACTATCCTCGACACCCTCCTCAAGACGCTGTTGGACGTCTAGAGATTGTTCAAGCAATAAAGGAGCAAGATCAAAAGCCTTTTTACCAATTTTCATGCTAAAACTCCAATCACCCGAGCTATCCTTCTTGGCAACGTCAACAATAAAGCTTCCCGAATTCCCTCCTCTATCAGATGAAGTTTTAGCTCTTGTCTGATAAAAAACAGTTGGAGGAATAATCACCTTTGACTGACCCTTCTTAGGAGGCCACATCGTTTTGGTTGAGCTATAACGTTACTGTGAATCGTAGTGATTGGCAACGGAGGTCTAAGAAGAACCTCCTTCCACGACTATTCTGTTGGTCCCCAACCGAAGCACCAACCTCCTTTTGAGTTCCAACATCCAAATCCCCAGAAGCCTCCTGTTGAGCTTCATGATCAATGCCCATTTGATTCTCCGATTGGGTCCCAGCGTCTAAACCCTGTACAATAGAAGGCGTTGTGTTTCGTTCTTCTAAATCAACATCGTCCGAAACTGGAACATCACCATGTTCTACACACACAGAAGATGTTACCGGAGTCGGCGTCGAAGTACACCTGATATCAGCATTCTCAGCTCGCTTGGAAGACGGTCCAGCGGAATCAACCCGAGCATGTCCGAGATTCGTACGAGACGAAACCTCGACACTATACACACGAGGGTATGCGAGAGCTAAAAATAATATGTGTCCATTAATCGTGTACCCATTGAAGGTCTCCACTGCCATGGACGCAGATTCTGGTGTCGAAAACGAAACGAACCCAAAAATCTTTTTGCCCCTGTTCGGACGCTTCAAAACAGAGCATCCGGTAATCTCACCAAAAGCTCCAAATGTACGACGAACCCAATCCTCTGAAGTCGCAATAGGTAAATTTCGAATGTATACTTCGTTCGGAATTACCTGTGCAGGATCGCAATCCTTTCAAGCTGGGAAGGCCTGCTTCTTCCTCTTCGAGAATTTCGTCTCTGCAACTGGATAGGAAGAGACATCCATCTGTTCAAGCTCCCCACCAACCTTAGCAACAACCTGTTTCTTTTTCTTCCTTGTTTTTGCAGACTTGCCTGACTCTACGTTCTTCAAATTTGCAATTCCAGCCACATTACGAGGAGCTCGATTAACCTTAGCTGCATCTTTGAATAAGTTCTTAACTTTATGGTTAACACCAAGTTGAGGAGCCGCTTTCAAGCCTTTCTCATCCCTAGCCCTTTTACCTGACTGCTTCGAAAACTTTCGATCCTCAATCTGACAAAAAAACTCATAGGATGATAGGAGTATGGAGCAAAAATATGGAAAAGACAAAACTTTTGTCACAACCCTTTTCTTCAATTGCTTCTGTACTGCCATCGAAGGATTGTGCCCAAAAAAATGCCCACAACAGCTCTGTTCCAAACAGGATTGAAACAAACACCAGAGAAACAAGCTGCGTGACCTCCGTCTGACACACCTCACCACCAAAACGCCGTCCCGCAGCACCCCAACCAAACCAAACCAGTTTACGGCGACTGGTGAAGGCCAAGGACAACCACACACACGACGAGTCGTCGATCTGTGAGGGAGTTCTGGCTGGCGTCGAGAACGAATCAATGGCACGCCGGCAACGTTCCAGCAGGGGCAACCAGCGGACGACGATTGGAGGCCGAGGATTGAAACGTTCCCCGCGAGCAGCCACACACACAGGACGAGTCGTCCTCTGTGAAAGAGATGGCTGGCGTCGAGGACGGAAATCAACGAACAGGGCAGATCAAACGCCGGCGACGCTCCGGCAGGGACAGAACGGGAGATCAGCGCGTGAAAGCGCGTTCTCCTATGGCCGGCTTCGATCTACTCTTCTTCTTTTGATTTCAACAACTCAATTGTATCTCATCCCTCCATTCTTAACATGGATGACTTACCACTACTGCAAATAAGTACTTGGGAGACGGATTGGATCCATCACCTAAGAGGACGTATCCGTCACCCAAGTTCTTAGGTGACAGATTCATCCGTCGGTCAAGTCTCGTCGGCCAAGTATTTGGCCGACGGATGCGTACATCCGCCGGTAGGGTAAAAACTTAGGTGACGGATCCAATCCGTCAGCCAAGTGTATCCGTCACCCAAGGTTTTCACTCTAGCCACGGGTCCAATCCGTCAGTCATGGTATCCGTCACCCAAGGTTTTCACTCTAGCCACGGATCCAATCCGTCAGCCAAGTGTATCCGTCACCCAAGTGCAATAATAGATTAATTAAAAAAATATATTGAACCCGACCCGCCACGCGCGCATCCGCCATGTCACAGCCCGACCCACCACGTCACCGCCATGCCGCTCCGCCAGCCCGTGTGCATGCCATGGGGTTCGAACCTGTGACCTCATGGCTCACAATGCTGTGCCTTTTACCAACTCAACTAGGTTGTTTTGTGTCATATGTATGTTTAGAATATATATATACACTATTTAACTGATTATTTATAGATTTATATAATTAAATTAAATAGCTTTATATAATTAAATTAAATAGTTTTTGTTATCAACGTACCTAGTACTTATTGTCAACTAATTATTTATAGCAAGTTAATTTTTTCATTTGCGCTACATTGTTTATATTTATAGAAGGATAAATTAAAAATATCTACCTTTAACTTATCACGTTTATCTGATACCTATCCATAAATTTTTTTAACTGATACCTACCCATATGTTTAGTTATATCACAAATAGGCCCTTTTTCTTTGTTAACTTTTTTCTAAAATGACGAAAACGCCCTTAGTGATTTTTTAAATATTTTTTATAAATAAAAATGAAGTGATTAAGTAAGTATATATACATATATAAATATATATATATATATATATATAACAAAAGTGATTTTTTAAATAATTATTTAAAAACAATTATTGAAGTGTGGTTGAGGGTATTTTCGTCATTTTAGAAAAAAAGTTAACAGAAAAATGGGCTATTTGTCATATAACTACACATCGGGATAGATATCAGTTAAAAAAAGTTAGGGGTAGGTAATTTACCCTTTATATAATACTAAGACAAGGATAACACAAATTTTCTTGTTCGTTTTCTCGATTCGAAGTACAAAATATTGTTTTTTTTTGTGATCAAATACATTATATAACTTTTTTTTACAACAATATCAATATAATGATTATAAACTTGTGAATTATGGACACCGGTCGCTCAATGTCGGGTTTCAATTTGATGCCCAAGTTCAAAGATATAATTAAAATAGTGGAAATAATTATATATATATATGTATATATATATATATATATATATTGAACGATGGATATATGCATCCGTCGATGAAAAAGTTGGCCGATGGATATATGCATCCGTCGACCAGCAGAAGTTGACTTACATTGACCAAAACCCCAAAACCCGTCATTTTTCCCGACTATCGTAGTACTGATAATTGAACGATATAAGTACTTAGCATGCCTCATATACAACATAAGATGTATAGTACTCATACATATCACATACAAAAAATGAACGAGACAACGTCATACGTTATACTACCGTAAGGCTAAATATGGTCATGCACATAGTGGAATTGACGATTTCAATCAATACGTGTCGGTCTCTCGCATATTATATAATCAAGACCGCTCATCTCGTATGTACTATCCAAACTAGTATACGTATGTAAAAAAAACTATCATCGAACGGTTAATTCATCTTGAATATTGTGGTCAATTTTTTTTTTGTAAAATAGTCAACCTACTTGGGTGACGGATAGAGCCCACTTGGGTGACGGATAGAGCATGCGTAGCTAAAGTTTTCTCACTTGGCTGACGGATCCAGCATGCGTGGCTAAACTTTTCTCACTTGGGTGACAGATCCATCATGTGTGACTAAAGTTTTTTCACTTGGGTGACGGATAGTAGTTACCTTATCTCACTTGGGTGACGGATCCAGCTATGCGTCGGCCAGGTTTGTCACTTGGCTGACGGATACAGGATCCGTGACCTAAGTTGTTCCACTTGGCTGACGGATTGCTGTATCCGTGGCTAGAGTGCGAAAACTTAGGTGACGGGTCCATTTTATCCGTCACCCAAGTGGATTTCTGCAGTAGTGTACATTGGTTTTCACGATTCAAAGGTTAATACATGGTTTGTATTAGATTTCTCCTCACATTCTCAATACAAAAAAACAACTAATTGGGAATGTAATGGAAAATAGGGCTACTTATTTTTACTTACTCTAACATATACACGTATTACACATGTACATACTAATGTCTGGAAATTAAGCATGCCTACGCTAATCTTTAGTCAAGTTAATTGAAACTAGTTTAGTGGGATCAACCTGTGTTCATCTAATAGGTTAGTTAATTCTAACAAATTAGGGGAAGGGAAACCAATTTCACCGAGGACTCGACGATTTCTAACTACTAAGGAATTAGCGTTGAGCCCAAACCATCGATGAAATCATCAAGCTAGGGGCGACTTGGTGGACTATATACACAAAAACAAATCGCCGAGCCTTTTTTTAGCCGAATAATCGGTCAGCCATTAGAGACAAACAAATGTTATTCGACTTAGAAAATATTTGCAATGATTAAATGCAAATTGGTAGGGAAACACACATTAAAGAAAAAGAAAAAAAGAAAAACAATCATGGAGACAAACATTAAAGTGTGGAATGAGGAGCAACTGACCTTACTAGGGATCCTCCGGCGGTAGAAAACTGAGCCGGTGGGATCGGTCGCGTTGAAGGAAGGATGGGAGTGCACATAGACCGAAAACAGGCCTTGATGTCCTCGAAAAAACGTTTCCCACAGCGGAGCAAACGTGACTTCACCTTTGGTCAGGAACATGAACGCCACCTTTGGGGTTCGGTTGAACGGGTACTCGCTCACAAGCGGCTCCATGGAAGCTCTCCACAGCAGCTCAGGCTCCTCCATGTCGTGCTCCACGCTCGGAACTTGCAAGTACTCTCGCAACCCGCTTCTCGTTCGCTGCCTCGGTTCATGGGAAGAGGCATTCAGAGTAGCATTCATCACACGATGATGGGACTTGGGTTCAACGGCGACGACGGAGAGATGGCGGAGGCGGAAATTGAAGGAGACGTCTTGGAGGATGAAGCCGAGGGTCACGCCCACGGCGACACCCGAGCAGAAGAGGATGAAGCATAAGACGAGGATGTGGAGATGCATATGCCTCCACCGCTGTTGTTGCTGATCCATCTTCATCATCAATATTTGAAGCCAACCTATGTATTTCACACAAATAAATGTATTTTCTTGTTGATCGGTAATGGACAAAACTATTACAAGAAGCTTTTGTTTTTATGTACGAGCCTCGAAAGCATCTCTAAACTCGGCTGACTTGTATTATTAATACTTACATCAACAAGAAATGGCCTCATTGTCAATGGTATCGTCTACGATATGATTACGAGATAAAATAAATCAAACACTTGTAATCAGTTTCCATGTCGCGTAAATCTGAGGAGAAACTGACCATTACAAAGTACAGAACCCAGCCCGGAAGAGGGGCGGCTGACAGGTGGTGGCTTCTAATTGGCTACACAGTTTTCAGACAAATGGACTATCTGACAACGATTACGTTGTGCTGGTCATCCTGGTTATAACTGAGCAAGTTACTCTGTTTTTTTTTTTACTTTCTCTGTTAATAATGGAAACAGCATCAACAATTTACAATTGTACTCGTATTGGAGTCATAAACTGACCTTCCTCTCCTCCGTACTATTTATTGGACTATCTGTTACTATGGGAAGAAATTCTTTGTGTGTTTTCAAGTATTGTCAATAAATGTTTTTTTTTCTGATCAGCGAAATCAAATTTAGTCAACCTCTCAACCGTGGAAAATATTTACAAGCATAAGTAAGAGCTTGTAGGAATTGCAACAAGCAACCTACAACAACCAAGACAATAACTAATTGTAGCAACTCACAATCAAAACTTGAACAACAAGAAAGCATACATATGAGAGAAAAGACTCATATACAAGTATTGAGCCACAAGAATCCCAAACAAACAAGTGAGGTTGCAAACCAATCAAGTGTAATTGCACGTAGAAGTGTAAGTGAGCAGTATAAGAAATAAAGGAACACTCAATCTAAACACCAAACAATTAGTACTACAACCCATCTAGTCCAACCCAAAGTCAATACAAATCTAAAGAATGTTCTATCTATGTTTAAACTCTCTGCAGGATTGAAAGTCAACTACAACAAATTGGTCATCATTCCAATGAATCTTATATAAATAGAGGCCCATCAATACTCAAGTATCTTAGCATGTGAGATTGAGTCTAATCCTAGAAGATTAATTTCTTGGGCTCCTATAATTCAAAAATACAAGAAAAGCCTTGGTTTATGTAAAGCTAAACTCCTCAGTTTTGGGACTCACACTGATAAAGACCACCCTCAGTGCAATTCCTATATACTACTTATCTCTGTTAAAGGCTCCCAAATCAGTTTTAAAAAGTATGGAAAGTTGTCAAAGATGGTTTCTGTGGCATGGATCTGCTCAATCAAGGGTCTTCTGCAAAGTTGGGTGGACACAAGTTTGTAAAACAAAAGCTCAATGAGGACTGGGGATAAAAAAACTTTAAGCTAATGAAAGAGGCTCTTTTGGGAAAATGGTGGTGGAGATTTGCCTTAGAAGAGAAGTCCATTTGGACGTTGATTGTGTGTGCTAGATATGGAGAGGGCTCAAAAGACTGGGACTTAGCAAAATTTACTGAACTTGGAAGTTCAAACTTCATCACCCATATAATTGCTTTAGCCTATGACCCAATCTTTGCAGATCAGTTTAGTGACAAGGGTCTCTCCTGGACTTTGGGCAGTGGTAATAGAATACTTTTTTGGGAAGACATTTGGTGGAGAGATTTGTCGTTTAAGCTGCTATTCCCAAGAATATTCTTATTGGCCAAATCAAAGAAATCAGTGATCTCTGAGCTATGTGAAGAAGGGGTCTGGTATTTGGATCTAAGAAGAGATCCCAGAGGTTGGGAGTGTCAGGAATGGGGTCTCTTATCTACAAATTTGAGTGCCACAACACTAAGCTTGGTGGATGATAAACTCTAGAAAGCTGAGGCTAAAGGATACTCAATTTAAAAGATGCACTCCTTACTTGCAGGACAAGGTACCTCGACTCAGACTTGGACAAAACATCTCTGGGTGCCAGGGATCCCTTCAAAATCTCTGCATTCTGTTGGTTAGATTGCCTTGAGGCAATTCCGTCCAAATGTTTCTTGGATTCAAGGGGGATGGATCTGATTTTTCAGCAACTCCTTTGCACATCTTGCTTCTGGGATTTGGAGGATGGAGATCATTTACTTATGCATTGTCAGAGGTCTTGGGAAGCATGGTCATTCATATTATCTTGGTGGGGGCTTAATTGGATATGTCCCTCTGACATTAAATCCCTCTTTCTATATTGGGGCTCTCTGGTGCCTGCAAAATTCAGGAAGGCTTGGTACAAAATTTTACAAGCAATGATTTGGTAGCTATGGTTATCAAGGAATGCTACTATCTTCGTAAATGAAAAAGACAATGCTGGAGTGTTTTTCTATAAAGTCTTGAATAAAACTTATAGCTGGGAACGGGCTAGCTTCAATCAAGATCATCATTTCTCTCTGTAAGAGTGGATCCATCATCCTTGGCATGTTCTGAATGCTTAATTACATAGGCATGGGCTGGGGGTTCTGGGGTGGGTGTTTGGGTTGGTTTGGTGAGTGGGTGAGACTGATGAGGTTTCCTTTCACTCTTTGGGGGCCGTTTTTTCTGTTGTTGTGTGTGGGTTTGTTCTTCCCTCTCCATTCCCCTCATCTCTGGTGTGTCTAGGTTTTGAGTGTCTTCTTCTTTCCTTCTCTTTCTCTCTTCTGAAGTTTCATTACTCTGCTGTGTTCATGCCCAACCTTTACTTTGGATGCAAGACATCTTGGTAAATTAGACTCTGGGGCAGCTGAACTGAGGCACCCACCTTATACTCTAATTTGGGGATGCTGTTGTGCAATTCACCACACACTCATAGCTCTCCTCGATCCATTGACAAGGGAGTCACAAAGTTCTCAACAACTATCACAAAGTTTCCACTGCTACTGCTCTGTCGTGGGGTGCAAGTACTGATCATAGTTCGGATCGTAAGCCTCTGTAATTCAGGTTACATATCATCTGCTGCAGGTTCCCTTGCTGGCTTAGTCTACTTAGCTTAGATGCACTGGTTTGGCAATGGTTTCACACTGATTGATTTGGGCTGCAAGGGTTCTGCTCCCTCGGGGGGCTTTAGTGATTATCTTTGGTCTTTAAGCTTGTTTGTTGTTGTGTTTGGGTTTGTGGTAACTTGACATCTCTAGTTAGCTTTGTGTTGGTTAGGCATTATTATAGTCAGTTTTTGCTTCTTTTGTAACCTTTTCCTTCTCAAAAGAGGTTAATCTAAATTCGTATTCCCTAATAAAAAAAACATTTTTGGGTGGCTTTACACTTGATCTAAGAGAAGTTAACCAAGTTTCAAAGGTGAAAAAATGGGCTTGGCTGAAGCTGGTCCATTCCCAACTAAAAGTTTGATGCATAATTTGAAGGAATATTTCCTATGAAGTAAGAATCAGATTCTAGAAGATGGAAAGCGTTTTTGGCTAGCCAGAGGTGCCAACATGTGACTTTCAAAACATTGCCCCATACCCTATTAAAACATGGAGCTACTAGATCATACCAAGAGCACATGAGGCTCATGACTTAATCTGTCATCACCTAAAGCACACCTCACCAAACTGAGATTTTATTCTAGACCTTCCAATACCTTAAACAATGTACAAGAATGTAGCACCATCTTCAAAATCTCAAGTTCAAATATGACATGCCAATTCTTAGAAAGAGAGATATATTCCTCTATTTTTAAAAAAAGCATTTAGAGGGTATAGTTTCTATAAAGGCTAACCAACAAAAGGCTGTAATTTTGGGATGGACTCCAAAATTCTAAAGATTGTAAGCCCAATAAGCTTTTTGTGTATCTTGCTTTGCAAGTAAAGAATATAACTACTTGAAAGTAAAACCTTTATCATCCAAATACCAACACAAAACTTCATCCTCATTGCTCAAATGAATGTCATGAAGGATTAAGGATAAAGATCTTTATTGTTGATTTTCTCTGCCGCTAGGATCTTTTTCTCAATTTAAGATTCCAATCAGTGTCATTCCAAACACCAAACACCATATTAGATTTTGCATTAAAGAATGGATAAATTCTTGGAAGTAAATATATGAATGCCTGATCTCCCCACTAGACATCCTCTCAGAAATGAACTCTTGAGCCACAACCAAAATTTTAATGCAGACCTTGTGTCACGCCCCAAATTCAGTAGAACCGAACCCGGAACGCGAACGGTAAAACAATAAAACCATTTTCAAACCTTTTAAATAAATCGCTTAAAATCATCATTTAGTTAAATCAAAATAATAATTTACAACTCAAAAGTACGTCCAAACAAGCGGACAAAAGACATGGCGTACGTCGCTTAACCCAAAGGAAACCCGGACTCCCGCTCCCAGCTCTTCAAGCTTCGAGAGTTCACCTATTTCGTCTCGCGACCAGTACCTGTAGGAAAAGCAGCTAGGGGTGAGCGTTCGCTCACCACCATGGATACCAGACTGACTATGGCATACTTGCAGACAATGCCGGAAACACCAATCAACAAAACAAACACTGGGGACTACTATCCCCAACTCAAGTAACCTGACTGACACACAAACTGTTACTTTCCCCAACCGACTCAACACGCGGACACGTAATGTAGACCCGACACAACTGTTACAACTTCCACCAAAAACACAAAAGATAACCACACAAAACCCAAGATCACAAAGGATCGCACACCAAACAAGATCGCAAAGGATCGCACTCCAGCTGCTCAATGCCGGTTGCTAACCGGCTGGGCTCGAGCTTGCCCACGCAACTTCCCCGATCCCTGTCGGGTCGGGCGGTTGACCTGTCAACGATGTATAAAGCCATACTTTTCTGATAGCTGGTCGGAAGGGGAGCCGCCCTCATCGCCAAAGAAGACGCTCAACCTTACCGATCCCTATCGGAAGGCTAGCCAACACCCACACACTTTTCCCGACACGCAGTCGTATCAGGCGGTCGACCTGTCGGGCCCCATCCTCAGGCAACCACAATCACAATCACAACCAAAGTTCAACAAACAGCAACAACACCGATTTAACACTCCACAGGCACTCATGGCCACCCAAGACACCAACAGTAAAACACGGGTTCAACAACCCCACGTGCACTCATGGCCACCCAAGATACAAATAGTAAAACACGGGTTCAACAACCCCACAGGCACTCACAGCCACCCAAGACACACCAACAGTAAAAATACGGGTTTAACAACCCCACGGGCACTCATGGCCACCCAAGACACACCAACAGTAAAATACGGGTTTAACAACCCCACGGGCACTCATGGCCACCCAAGACATACCAACAGTAAAATACGGGTTTAACAACCCCACGGGCACTCATGGCCACCCAAGACACACCAATAGTAAAATACGGGTTTAATAACCCCACGAGCACTCATGGCCACCCAAGACACAAACTAAACAATCAACCTCCGGGCATAACAAAAAATGCCTTCAGTAATTTTAATATCGAGAAGTTCACTGCTCCTACGACACTACTAAGTGTCACATGCATTTCTATTGTTCGATACGTTCCTGTATCATACGACACCACCCGGTGTCGCCTGCCTTTCTATTGTTCGATAAACTTACTTAACCCACGACACCCAAGTGTCACATGCATTTCTACTGTTAACTTTCCCTAGTCAGGGCCGAGATCAGGCTACTTTTCCCTACCTCGTACGCTTTCCAAAAAGTTCTCAACCAAGCTCCGGCATGTTCACGATCACTCGCCTAGCTTTCCCTTTCCTCTGTCGTTGGCACGATCTAATAAGAACACAATTTAAAACACTTTTTAAGTTCGCAGGCATAAACTAAATTTTAATACACTTGACGCCCAAACGCAACCCCGACAATGTCGATCACTCCCAAACTTCCCAATTACTTGACATTGTCGATAATGGGCCCGGAAAGGCCCGATTCGCCCTGTTCCCAATTTCCGACTTCCGAGCAATTTAATTCGCGTTTAAAGTTTCTAAACCCGTCATTTACAACTTTTACAATTTAATTCCAAAATTCGTTCCGGGTGTGGATTAACGACTTGGGGAACGTCCTAAACCACCCGAACACGAAAACCCGATACCCGAGCATGTGGGCCCCACTCGGCCATCAAGGGACGTGGGTGGCTTGGGCCGGTTTTGGGCCGGTTCACCATGGTGGTGGCCGGTCCTACCTCCGGCCAGCCACCACCCGGTCCGGCCAGCTACCATCCACGGTGGCCGGAGCTCCCCCGAGCCTCCGGTCACCGAAAAACGTTCATCTTTCACTCCAAAACGCCTCCAACGAGCCCCACACCTCAACTTATCCATAGTCTACACGTTTTAACCCAAACCCTAACTTTTAAACTTAACAACACGAAAATCGGATAGTTTCTCACCGTAGGGAATGACGGTGGGAGCTCGATTCCTTGATCGTTGAGACGATCCACCGGTTGGATAGTCGGGAAATGTCAAACCCTAACTCCCCCTTCTCTTTTCTATCCTTCTTCTCTCTTATTTTCTCTCTCTAAAAACTATCTTCTTTTTCATTTTTTTTGAATAAGTGGCCGAACCCCTTAGGTGTAGTCTTCCCTTGTCTTGTCCAAAAACCTAACACCACCACTTGTGTGACATGTGGAAAGTGGGTCCCACCCCTTTTGAAAAATATCTTCTAGATATTTTTCAGTCAGATTCGCGAAATTCGGTCGTCTCGGGCCCCGGACGGGCACTTTTTCCAAGAGATT
This sequence comes from Erodium maritimum, assembly GCA_963921825.1. Lineage (NCBI taxonomy): Eukaryota > Viridiplantae > Streptophyta > Magnoliopsida > Geraniales > Geraniaceae > Erodium > Erodium maritimum. The sequence continues at coordinate 27,255,337 of OY997592.1, forward strand.
ATGAAACTTTACGGGCTACAAGGAAACAACTCAACTAAGACCGCTGTGACGACGACTAAGCTTTTTGGATCCAAAACGGGTCTCGAATGGACCAAAATGTCGCTCGGTTCAGCAAATTGGTCAACCTTTACCAAATTGGTCAGAAAGTTGCCCTGAGTCCCCCGGAACTCACTTTGGTCGATGCCGGGGTCAAATTTAGGTTCATTTAAGTGTCTGTCCCAAAATTTTAAATTTTCCTGTTTTTCGCCGATTTGACTGGCGTTGACCGGGAGTGGTTCTTACAATCTACCCCCTTACAGGAATTTCGTCCGTGAAATTTAAAACAGACGTACCTCGGGAGTCGAAAAAATCGGGGTACTGCGCGCGAACCTCGTCCTCGCGCTCCCAAGTCGACTCATCCCCGTGGTGCCTCCACTGCACCCGTACTAGGCGGATAACCTTGCCACGCAGGACCTGCTCCCGTGTGTCCATGATTCGAACCGGCTGCTCCTCATAGGAGACATCGTCAGCCACCTCGATATCTGCCCACTCAATGACGTGGGAGGGGTCCGCATTGTACTGCCACAACTGGGACACGTGGAAGACGTTATGAACTCTCCCAAGTTGCGGTGGTAACGCCAGACGATAGGCCACTGCTCCCACTATGCTCAAGATCTCGAAAGGGCCGATGTACCGCGGGACTAACTTGCCCCCGCTGCGTCTGAACCGTACCAGTCCCTTCCTCGGGCTCACCTTCAGGAACACGTGGTCACCGACTGCGAACTCAAGAGGTCGGTGCCGTCTGTCAGCGTAGCTCTTCTGCCGACTCTGTGCGTCTTCAACCGCTCGCGTATTAGCGCGACCTTATCAGCTGTCTCTCGGTCTAGTTCTAGACCCAGTAAACCCTCATTCCTCACTTCCGCCCCACACACGGGAGACCGACATGGCCTACCATACAACGCTCCAAACGGTGCCATCATGATACTGGCCTGAAAGCTGTCGTTGTAGGTGAACTCGGCTAACCGCTCACGAAATCCATCGTGACGTGCCCCCATTTCCACAGTGCAACCCACAGTGGTTGCAATAATCCAGCGGGACGCTGTTTTTCGGCTCTCGCCTGCTGACGAGGGAGGCACCGCGATACTAACTCCGCAACCGCTCTCCGCATCCCGCTCCACTAGATATGCCGCCTAATGTCGCGCTCCTCTTAGTGCTACCCACGTGCACTTTCAGACGCGAATGATGCGACTCTCGCAGCTCATCGCCTCCACCGTTACGCGGTACGAACAAACCTCCGCGATACCGTAACTCCCAATTAGCACGACGATCCCAGCCCTCGGCGTCAACACCGCCGGCAACTCTCTCCCGGATCTCTGTCGTCTCGACATCCACCGATTGTGCCTCTATCCCCCGGCCAAGCAGGGTGGGCTGAGCCATCAAGAAACACATGGCCACGCCGCCGATAACCTCTTCTAGCTCCAAGCCGAACGTGCCCAGCTCTCCCATCATGTCCCACTCCCGGACTGAGATGCTAGCAGGACACTGCATCGGCTTCCTACTCAGGGCGTCGGCAATCACATTCGCCTTACCCGGATGGTAGAGTAGCTCAAAGTCGTACTACTCAAGTAGTTCCATCCATCGCCGCTGGCGCATGTTTAGGTCTCGTTGGGAAAAGATGTACTTAAGGCTCTTATGATCCGAGAACACCTGAAATCGCTCGCCATACAGATAATACCTCCAGCCTTTCAGCGCGAACACTGCTGCTACTAATTCCGGGTCATGGGTAGGATAGTTGCGCTCGTACGTCTTCCACCGCCTGGAGCCGTAAGCAACAACTCTACCCAACTGCATCAGTACACAGCCAAGTCCTTCCCAGGACACGTCACAATAGACCTCATACCCGACCCCGCGCTCTGGCACTATCAACACTGGGGCGGTAGTCAGACGAGCCTTCAGCCCCGTGAACGCACGTTCACAATCCTCTGTCCACACAATGCCGACTCCCTTGCGCGTCAACATGGTCATCGGCGCGACTAGTCGCGCGAAGTCCTGGACGAACCGCCGATAATATCCTGCCAGCCCCAAGAAGCTGCGGATCTCGAAAACGCTCGTGGGCCGCGCCCACTTCAAAGCCGCGTCAATCTCCACCGGATCGACCAATATACTGTCACGGGACACAATGTGACCGAGGACTCTCACCTCAGCGAGCCAAAACTCGCACTTCTCCAGGTTGGCGTATAGCTGATGTGTGCGCAACAGGGTCAGAACACCCCTCAGATGTTCCTCATGCACTGCCTCGTTCTGCGAGTAGATCACGATGTCGTCTACAAACACCACCACAAACTGATCTAAGAACGACCGGAATATACTGTTCATCAGATCCATGAACGCTGCAGGTGCGTTCGTCAGTCCAAAAGGCATCACCACGAACTCGCAATGCCCATAGCGTGTCCGGAGTGCAGTCTTTGCGACGTCCCCCTCTCGGACTCGCAACTGGTAATATCCGGATCGCAGATCGATCTTCGAGAAGTATGTCGACCCTCTCAACTTGTCGAACAAGTCATCGATCCTCGGCATCGGGTATCGGTTCTTCACCGTAACCCGGTTCAGCTTCCGGTAATCTATACACATCCGAAGCTCTCCAATCTTCTTCTTCACGAAGAGTGCTGGTGCTCCCCACGGCGATGTGTTCGGCCGGATAAACCCCTTCTTCCAAAGCTCCACGAGCTGACGCTTCAGCTCGGTCAACTCGGCTGGCGCGAACCTGTAAGGCGCCATCGACATCGCTGCCGTTCCCAGCACCAGGTCAACCCTGAAGTCCACCTCCCGAACTGGTGGCAACCCGCTCAATTCCTCCGGAAGGACCTCGGGGAACTCGCACACCACTCGCGGTAACTCGCGGCTCTGCACAGCCGATACTTCCTCCACCGCGGACAATGCCGATAGGAGGACCCCACTCTTACTGCCCAGACTACACGAACCTTTCGTGTTTCCTGTTGACACCATCACTCGTTGCCAGTAACAGTCGATATTTGCTCGGCACTTCGCCGGCCAATCCATTCTCAGGATCACGTCAAAGGCTATCATTTCGTAAGTATCCTTCCCACGGATACACGCACAAGCTCAGTCGCTGCCGAACCTCACGGAACCTCGCGGTCTCTCTAAGACCTCAACCCACTACCGTCGTCGTGCCTACCAACTCCGAACATACCCAAATCCTCGGGGTGAGGACTCGATCCGACATCAGGGCTCTTGAGCCCTCTCTTGAACCTCATGTATCAGTTCGCTTCTCTATCTCCGCAGGCACGACAGGCCCTAGTCAACACCACATCACCCCCAACCGGCGTATCCAGACGCAGGGGTGGACTCAACGGCTCTAAACTCAGCCCCAACATCTCAGCACCACTCGACGAAACAACGAGTGTGACACCCCGGTATCCAATAAAACTGACGCCCAAACCAGAGACCGAACAACCCCTCCATTAGTCGCTCCGGTAAAGTCTAGCACAACCCTAACACGGTTCTCTATGCATTTAGTTATAACGTTCCGCAACCCAACCAGTATTTGCTACTCGTCCCCAATCTAACCAGGGCAAACCACTACCTCAAAACCTGATACCAAAACGTCACACTGCTCAAGTAATTAATACCTCAAATACTCTCTCACGTAAGGGAAACCTCCAAACGGGGATCATGTTCTCAATTCACCAAATCACTATTGCTCACAACCTCAATACCCCAATTACCCGATCACGTAGGGAAACCTCAACGGGGGTCCTATTCTCAATTCTGCAAGCCACTATTGCTCACAACCTCGATACCCTAGTTACTCGATCATGTAGGGAACCTCAAATAACCCACTCACGTGAAGGAAACCTCAAACCACCCGTTCACGCGAGGGAAACCTCGAATAACCCACTCACGTGAAGGAAACCTCAAACCACCCGTTCACGCGAGGGAAACCTCGAACACCCGTTCACATAGGGGAAACCTAGTTCGTATGGCGCCGTAGCACATCAACCTTAACCCCTCTCCGTGGTGAGACTCTCACACCGAGACGCTGTATCACTATCGTAGGTTATTGATGAGTCTCGAACCCAATACCTCACCCTTTAACACCGAACTTATGACCTCTACCACCAACACAACCATGAACACCGCCACGCAAAATCAACACTCAAACTGCACAATCAAGACGGTGGAACAAGACAGGAATCATGGACCCTAAAAATAGCCTTAAGCGACACACACGCTCGACCACCAATTCAACAAACACACGCACAACGACTAACAGACAAATTCAAGTCACCCAACCTCAATCACAAGCCGACAAGGCCAACCAAAATAAAAAACACGCCCACCGGGCCAACCAATTTAAACACACGCCCACCGGGCCAACCAATTCAAACACACGCCCACAGGGCCAACCAATTTAAACACACGCCCACCGGGCCAACCAATTCAAACACACGCCCACAGGGCCAACCAATTTAGAACACGCCCACCGGGCCAATAAATTTAAAAACACGCTACCGGGCCAACAATTTTAAAACTTTCTCCTTTTCATTATAAAACCTCATTTTGGCATCACGTAGTTACAACCCGGTCCAGGCGTCCCCGAACTACATTGTACCCACTTGATGCCAACACCGTCACGTTCGACTACAGGAGCGCTCCTGAGTCGAGTCGCGACGGCTAAAAACGTTTCACGCAACAACACACAATCAGTATGCCAGTAATAATAATACTGCACATACACACAATTACAAACAGGACTCAAGTCCCTACAGGTCTACACACGGTCTCCGACTTGCGCATCCAACGCACGACGGGACTTTACTGACTCGACTCTCCCCACCTAATTGACGTACAGTCCGAGGTGTGAAACCTCGAGCTCTGATACCAAGCTGTCACGCCCCAAATTCAGTAGAACTGAACCCGGAACGCGAACGGTAAAACAATAAAACCATTTTCAAACTTTTTAAATAAATCGCTTTAAATCACCATTTATTTAAATCAAAATAATAATTTACAACTCAAAAGTACGTCCAAACAAGCGGACAAAAGACATGGCGTACGTCGCTAAACCCAAAAGGAAACCCGGACTCCCGCTCCCAGCTCTTCAAGCTTCGAGAGTTCACCTATTTCGTCTCGCGACCAGTACCTGTAGGAAAAGCAGCTAGGGGTGAGCGTTCGCACACCACCACGGATACCAGACTGACTATGGCATACTTGCAAACAATGCCGGAAACACCAATCAACAAAACAAACACTGGGGACTACTATCCCCAACTCAAGTAACCTGACTGACACACAAACTGTTACTTTCCCCAACCGACTCAACACGCGGACACGTAATGTAGACCCGACACAACTGTTACAACTTCCACCAAAAACACAAAAGATAACCACACAAAACCCAAGATCACAAAGGATCGCACACCAAACAAGATCGCAAAGGATCGCACTCCAGCTGCTCAATGCCGGTTGCTAACCGGCTGGGCTCGAGCTTGCCCACGCAACTTCCCCGATCCCTGTCGGGTCGGGCGGTCGACCTGTCAACGATGTATAAAGCCATACTTTTCTGATAGCTGGTCGGAAGGGGAGCCGCCCTCATCGCCAAAGAAGAGGCTCAACCTTACAGATCCCTGTCGGAAGGCTAGCCAACACCCACGCACTTTTCCAGACACGCAGTCGGATCAGGCGGTCGACCTGTTGGGCCCCATCCTCAGGAAACCACAATCACAATCACAAGCAAAGTTCAACAAACAACAACAACACCGGTTTAACACTCCATAGGCACTCATGGCCACCAAAGACACCAATAGTAAAACACGGGTTCAACAACCCCACGGGCACTCATGGCCACCCAAGATACCAACAGTAAAACACGGGTTCAACAACCCCACGGGCACTCACGGCCACCCAAGACACACCAACAGTAAAAATACGGGTTTAACAACCCCACGGGCACTCATGGCCACCCAAGACACACCAACAGTAAAATACGGGTTTAACAACCCCACGGGCACTCACGGCCACCCAAGACACACCAACAGTAAAATACGGGTTTAACAACCCCACGGGCACTCACGGCCACCCAAGACACACCAACAGTAAAATACGGGTTTAACAACCCCACGGGCACTCATGGACACCCAACACACAAACTAAACAATCAACCTCCGGGCATAACCAAATGCCTCCAGTAATTCTAATATCGATAAGTTCACTGCTCCTACGACACTACTAAGTGTCACATGCATTTCTATCGTTCGATACGTTCCTTAGAATAATTCAAGGATTCCAACGCAACCGACAGAATCAATTTCCGACTTCCGAGCAATTTAATTCGCGTTTAAAGTTTCTAAACCCGTCATTTACAACTTTTACAATTTAATTCCAAAATTCATTCCGGGTGTGGATTAACGACTTGGGGAACGTCCTAAACCACTCGAACACGAAAACCCGATACCCGAGCATGTGGGCCCCACTCTGCCATCAAGGGCCGTGGGTGCCTTGGGCCGGTTTTGGGCCGGTTCACCATGGTGGTGGCCGGTCCTAGCTCCGGCCAGCCACCATCCACGGTGGTCGGAGCTCCCCCGAGCCTCCGGTCACCGGAAAACGTTCATCTTTCACTCCAAAACATCTCCAACGAACCCCACACCTCAACTCATCCATAGTCTACACGTTTTAACTCAAACCCCTAACTTTTAAACTTAATAAAACGAAAATCGGATAGTTGCTCACCGTAGGGAATGACGATGGGAGCTCGATTCCTTGATCGTTGAGACGATCCACCGGTTGGATAGTCGGGAAATGTCAAACCCTAACTCCCCCCTTCTCTTTTCTGTCCTTCTTCTCTCTTCTTTTCTCTCTCTAAAAACTATCTTCTTTTTCCTTTTTTTTGAATAAGTGGCCGAACCCCTTAGGTGTAGTGTTCCCTTGTCTTGTCCAAAAACCTAACGCAACCACTTGTGTGACATGTGGCAAGTGGGTCCCACTTGTGGAAAATATCTTCTAGATATTTTTCAGTCAGATTCGCGAAATTCGACCGTCTCGGGCCCCGGGCAGGCACTTTTTCCAAGAAATTATGAAACTTCACGGGCTACAAGGAAACGGCTCAACTAAGACCGCTGTGATGACGGCTAAGCTTTTTGGATCCAAAAAGGGTCTCGAATGGACCAAAACGTCGCTCGGTTGACTTTTCCAGCAAAAAAGTCAACATTTCCCAAATTGGTCAGAAAGTTGCCCTGAGTCCCCCGGAACTCACTTTGGTCGATGTCGGGGTCAACTTAAGTCCGGTATGACCCTCGGGGTCAAATTTAGGTTCATTTAAGTGTCTGTCCCAAAATTTTAAATTTTCCTGTTTTTCGTCGATTTGACTAGCGTTGACCGGGAGTGGTTCTTACACCATGAATGCTAAAGAACTCTACAAAACTTGGATTAGAGAAAAAGCTTAAAATATGTGAAAGGGGAAACCTTGGTTGCTAATATAGTTTTATATTTGTTTCCATCATCCTAACTGCGAATGACATTTCGTAACTACAAACTATCTTCTTTTTACACGGAATAACGAATATTTCCCTTTTGACGCAACCGTTTGATATTCGAATCCATGTTGGTCATGTCTAATCTTACAATTTCCTAAATATCCGATTTGTCCTTAATTTTTGACTTAAAATCGAGAGTGTGACCTCTATTTAATGTTGTCAGTACCGAGAATGAGTTGAAGGAGAGAAGAAAACAAAGGATGTTTCCAACTGGAAAATCGGGTAAGTATTTTTTATTTCTTCCCTCTATTAATATGAAATCCTAGGGTTAGTTGTTTTTTAAACCACAAATTCGAATCTTTGTAGTTTGAATGCATGAAAATCTTAAATCCTAGGGTTTGGTGTTTCAAAGTTATGGAATGTCGTTTGGAAACCTCTGAATTTGGGGTTAGGGTTTGGAAATTGTTAGATTTGAAATATTAAGGTTAGGGTTTGCATACTGTAAAATTTTAAAAATTAGGGTTACTGAACATTTATTGTGATAAATTTTGGTACAATTATTGGTTTTCAGAATTTGTAACTTGTATATTAGAAAATAAAAGTTATACTAATGTTGTTGTAAAAACAGTACATATATACCTTATGTAGTTAGCTCATGTATGCTGTTTGTATAAGGGTGATAGAATGGGGAATGTAAGAATTGTTAATTGTTATTGTGGTGTAAGAGCTCTGATGCGTACGTCGTTTTTAATATAAAATATGGGTACAAGGTTTCATGGATATGGGAAATTTAGCTTAAGTAGTAGATATTTGTACAATATGAATTTTGTTTGAGCAATGTTCTTTATTCACAATGAAGGTGTATTTTTTCACATGCATCATATAAGTGCAGTTTGTTTGAGTGGGTTTATGGTGATGTATGTCCTCGTGCAAGGGGATTTGTTCCTCAACTAGTTCAGATAATTATAACATTGAAAGAGGAGCTATGGAAGGAGCAGAAGAAGAACATGGAACTGATGAAGAAGAACAAACTGCATGGTGGTATGAAAATGGTGTGCTTGTTAATTATTGGGCATTTTGTAATGGTTAAGTTCTTTATATAGTACATAAAACAATGTAATGATGGATGAATGGATCCTTAAGGATGAACTATGTATTTTTTGATTGATCATTTATGTAGTTCTTTATGTCGTTGCCTGATTTTCTAGTTTTGGGGTTTCAATGTAGTTTCTAAAACATTATAATATGCAATTGTTAGTTCAAATATGCAATAGTAAAATCCAACTGTTAGTAATAGTATGAGAATAGGATGATGAGACAGTGCATGCTAATGTGTGTATAACTAAAGTAGACATAAATTAAAGATAGATCGTTCATACAAAAATGAATATTACATGAAAATAAGCATGATATGATGAGAATTATGGTTTTTTGTCATCATCCTCGGTGTTAGGGGCAAAAGAATTCCTTTCCGAAGATGCTTCATTAGCACTCCCTTCTTCTTCAATATCAGCGTCATAACCATTGTGTGAACCTTCTACTTTGACATTCTTGTTGTGAACTAGAGGAAGTTCTTCATCCGGAGCCTCTTTCAGCCGATACTCTTCTGGTGGTAGCTTGACATCATCTGAATATTCTTGGGCCGATGATGGGAAAGGGAATGGGTACTCGGATTCAAGGTCAACGGGTGGAGAGTTGGGTATAGTTCGTTTCTCATACTTGTACCAAGTATCACTACCTCCCGAGGATGAACAATTGAAGAACTCATTAACGAAGATGTCAATATCATCATCAGCAAACATGGTTTCTTTGTGGACGGAAGTAGGGTGTAGCAAAATACTGTGGCATACATGAAAATTATGAACATGAAAAACATGTTTATAGGACCCAAACGTGTTGGAGTTGGATGTGCAAATAATGCACAAGCGTAGTCAACTATCTAGATAATTAGAAAAGTAAAAAAAAAAAAAAAGTTAACCTGTCATGGTGAAATCAATATCATATTGTTTTGAGAACATATGTGTTCCCAATGAAAAAGAAATGACAAGTCCAATATGAGCTATCTATCATATTGTGTAGAGAATATATGAGCTATCTATCAAGATGCATATTGGATATATTTTGAAGCACATAAAAAAAAGGAAGGATATGTCCAATATGGGTATGTAAATAGTGGTGATGAAATTGTAGATATAGTGGGTGTAAGTTCTTGATATAATGAATGTAGATTTTGGATATACAAGATTTATATTCTAGATGTGTAAATCTTGGATAAAAATATAGATTTTGGATATGAAAAATATAGATTCTAGATATAGAAGACGTACATTCTGGATATAGAAGGTGTAGATTCTAGACAAAAAATAAATAGATTAGCAAATTTTGGGAGGGTAGATCTTCCAACTCCTGCGACGTCCCGGCGAGTTCCAACCTCCGGCGAGTTCTGACCTCCGGCGTGAGGTCTCACTCCCTTCTAGTTAGAGCACCCATTAGAAAAGATATTTAAAGCTTCTAAAAAAAGATTCAAGGCTTCAAATAAAGCTCATTACCCATTTCCAATTGAAGAAATTTTCAGCAACTATATTTTTTCGGGTAGCAAACTTTGGGAGGGTAGATCTCCTAGCTCTGACGAGGTCTAAGCGAGTCCCGACCACCGACGTGAAGGTCTCACTCCCCTATAGTAAGAAAAAACCATTTGAAAAGATATTTAGAGATTATAAAGGAAATATCAAAGGGTTCATTACCCATTTCAGATTGAATCTAGATACAAAGATGGAGACAAGCAAACTTTGGAAGGGTAGATCTCCCAACTCCGACGATGTTCAGGCGAGTTCTAACCACCGGCATACAGGTCTCACTCTTTACTAGCTAGAGCACCAATTTGACAAGTTCTTTGAATATTATAAAGGAAAGATAATAGTTTTCAAAGATGGCTCATTACCCAATTTTTGTTGAATTTGGATACAAAGATGTAGATTAGCAAAGTTTGAGAGGGTATATCTCCCAACTTCGGCGACGTCTTGGCGAGTTCCAACCATCGTCATGAAGGTCTCACTCCCCTCTAGGTAGAGCACCCATTGAAAAAGATCTTTAGAGCTTTGAAAGACAGGATTAAAGGCTTCAAAGACGGATCATTACCCATTTTGGGTTGAAATTTTTTCCATAATCTACATCTTGCATATCTAGAATTCACATCTTGCATATCTAGAATCTACCTCTTTTATATCCATAATCAACCTCTTGCATTTCCATAATCTACATCTTCCATATCAAGAATTTACATCTTCCATATCCAGAATCTACCTCTTTTATATCCACAATACATCTCTACAATATTCATAATCTACTACTCTTCTATGAACATGCATGATGTGGTCTCATGTTTCAAATGTTTTTTTTCTTCAAAACATATTCAATATGCTACTTGATAGATATATCTTGCAGCAATAAAAATATTGGCGCAAGAAAAATGAAAATTTGGAGTTGAAACGAAGCGGAAATAATTAAATTAGTAAACTTCGTGGAAAGATAAAGAGGCATTTTCTAGAGTGCGACATGTTGCGCGCTGTGATAAGAGGTCATATGATCGCATTCTACCAAGGTGTCACAACCGGTAGTGTTCCTATATAGGGAGCGCTTCAGGTGAGAACTCAAATTGGGCTGCGACCCGTGCGGGCCAATTACTTGCGTTGATGAAATTAAATCAATGAACCGAATCAGTCATCGATAATGCAACATTTGAAGTGTGGTGCACGCGTTTCTAAGGGTAAATCTGTAAACATGTAAATCGTTTTAATTCTTTAACGGTTCTATCGTATCTTCACTCCTAATTGCGTGGATGAAATCACGACATTTTTTCATATACAGATATTCAAATTAATCACCAGGGACGGCAAAACATTTCATCAAAACTTATCTCTACAATATCGCAAAGCAGACAACAATTCATTGGTCTTGGCTTGGTAGAAGACTACAAATGTCTAGATCATATTTAGTTCATCGCGCTGCAAAATCCAGAAAAAACAGTGACAAATCCTTTATCTGTTTATTATAACTTATCTGTGAAATACAATGATCGTCTTAACTGTTGTGATGGAATTAAATTGTAATATGTTTCACTTTAAATAACATTGTGAACATGTGTGTCTTTGTTTCTTAATTTGGTATATGTTGGATTTTAATTCACTGTATGTGTATTTGTTGTGTAAGTAATCATCTGGTCAAACATTACAATACATATGTGTGTTATATTAAGTACGCATGATTTTATATTTCTTTCATTGCATGCATTATTTTTCTCAAATGACACTGTATATCAGGATATATTTCAGGACATTACATTTTATTCAGATATGATTACTGTCACGCCCTAATTTTAACGAACCGAACTCGGGACGCGAACATTTAAAATAATAAAACACTTTGTAAACTTTTCCATTAAATCACTTTAAAATACCAGTTTAGTTCAACAAAAGAATAATATTTACATCTCAAAAATAAGTCCCACAGTTGGACAAAAACGAGGTACACGTCACTAGACTCAAAACACCCAGAAGCCCGCTTCAAGCTCTTCAAGCTTCAGAAGCTCACCTAGTCCAGACTGCGAACGGTACCTGTAGGAAAAGCAGCTAGGGGTGAGCGTTCGCTCTCCACCACAGATAATAGACTGACAACGGCACACTTAGCAGACAAAGCCGGTGACACCAACAACGACTCAAAAGACACACACACGACTAACACCTTTCTCAACCGACTCAAACACTCGGACACGTGATGTAGACCCCACACAACAATTGACGACCTCCTCCAAAGACACGACTGACAACCACGCAACACCAAGATCACAAAGGATCGCACACCAAACAAGATCACAAAGGATCGCATACCAGCTGCTCAGTAACCATCTCTGTCTCTCGCCCTTTCCGATCCCAGTCGGGCCAGGCGGTCGACCTGTCTCAGTAACCTCTCTGTCCCTCGCCCTTTCCGATCCTAGTCGGGCCAGACGGTCGACCTGTCTCACAACTTCCCCCGATCCCAGTCGGGGAGCTAGCCCACAACCTCTCCGGTTCTCCCGATCCCAGTCGGAAGGCTAGCTACCCAAGACTCCAACGGTAAAGTACGGGTTCACAACCCCACGGGCACTCACGGCCACCCAAACCACCAAAATAACAACACGGCTCTCATGGCCCCCCGAGACTCAACAATAATAACACGGGCTCTCAAGGCCACCCAAAACTCAACAATAATAATACACAACAACCTCCGGCATACTCAATGCTCCAACAGTCCTAGAATCACTAGTTTCACAAACAACCTCCGGGCATGGTCATATGCCTCCAGTAATTCTAATATCGCTAAGTTCTCTGCTCCTACGACACTACCAAGTGTCACATGCTTTTCCAGTAATTGCTACAATCCCGTATCATGCTTTTCTAATCCTCGATAACCTAAATAACACACGACACCCCGGTGTCACATGCAATTCTACAGTTTACTTTCCCTAGTCAGGGCCGAGATCCGGCTACTTTTCCCTACCTCGTATACAACTCCAAAAGCGCTCCACTGAACCTCGATGTGATCTCAGTCACTCGCCGAGCTTCCCTTTGCCTCGGTCCGCAGCACGATCTAAAAGAATACAAATTTAAGGCACCTTTAAACTAGTACGAATAAACCGAAATTCAATAAACTTAACGCCCAAACGTAACCCCGACTATGTCGATCACTCCCAAACTTCCCAATTACTCCACATTGTCGATAAAGGACCCGTAAAGGCCCGATTCGCCCGACATGGCGAATCTGCCCGGGTTTTGTAAAAGGCCTTCCGGGGCTCCAAAAGCCCCTGTTCTCGTTTCTACGGTCTTAGAATAGTTCAAGGGACCCAATGCACTTGACGGAATCGAATTCCGACTTCCGAGTCAATTAATTAACGTTTACAGTTTCTAAAACCCGTTAATTACAACTTCTCCAATTTAATTCCAAATTTCGATTCGGTTATGGATAAATGGTCCTGGGAACGTTTTGAACCTCCCGAACACTAAACCCGATCACCCGAGCACGTGGGCCCCACCCAGCCCACTTGGCCGTGGGCCCTAGGGTTCCCATGGGGCTCGGCCACCATGGTGGTGGCCGACCATAGCTCCGGCCAGCTACCTCCTATGGTGGCCGGCCACCTCCTAAGTTGGCCGGAACTCCTCTCGAGCTCTCGGTCGCCGGAAAACGTTCAAACAACCCTCCAAACACCTCTAAAATGTCTCCCATAAACCCCCAACCTTACTACAACCCTAACTCATCAATTAAACCCAAACCCTAACATTTGAAAATTAACAAAACGGGAATCGGTTCGGTGCTTACTCAAGAGGAAGACGAGGGGAACACGATTGCTCTTTGTCTTGAGACGATCCAAGGGATAGATTTCTTCCAAACCCTAGCTCTTCCTCTCTTCTCTCTTCTTCTTCTTCTTCTCCTTCTCTCTCTAAACACTCTCTTCCTTTTTCTAATTCAACAAGTAACACAATTTCTATTTTTTTTCTCTTTTAACATGTGGCCGGCCATGCTTCCTCTCCACTCATTTTCCCACCAAAACTACCACCACCACAATTAGGACAAGTGTCAAGGTGGGTCCCACACCTTTTGGAAAATATCTACTTGATATATTCCAATCAGATTCGCGAAAATCGGACGTTTCGGGCTCCGAACGGGCACTTTTCCCAAGAAATTACGAAACTTGGCGGGCTACAAGGAAACGGCTCAACTAAGACCTCTGCGACGACGGCTAAGCTTTTTGGATCCCAAACGGTCCTCGTATGGACCAAGACGTCGCTCGGTTGACTTTTCCAGCGAAAAGTCAACATTTCCCAAAATGATCAGAAAGTTACCCTGAGTCCCCTGTAACTCATTTTGGTCGATAACGGGGTCAAATTAAGTCCGGTATGACCCTCGGGGTCAATTTAGGTTAAGTTAAGTGTCTGTCTTAAAAATTTTAAATTTTCCTGCTTTTCGCAGGTTTGACTGTCGTTGACCAGAAGTGGTTATTACAGTCTACCCCCCTTAAAGGAATTTCGTCCGCGAAATTTAAAACAGACGTACCTCGGGAGTCGAATTGGTTGGGATACTTCGCGTGAACCTCGTCCTCGCGTTCCCACGTCGACTCAGCCCCGTGATGTTTCCACTGCACTCGTACCAGGCTGATAATCTTGCCTCCCCGCAGAATCTGCTCCCGTGTGTCCATGATCCGAACCGGTTGCTCCTCATAGGAGACATCATCAGCCACCTCGATATTTGTCCACTCAATGACGTGGGAGGGGTCTGCGTTGTACTGCCGCAACTGGGACACGTGGAAGACGTCATGGACTCTCCCAAGTTGCGGTAGGCCACTGCTCCCACTCTGCCCAAGATCTCGAACGGGCCTATGTACCTCGGGGCCAACTTGCCCCCGCTGCGTCTGAACCGCACCAGCCCTTTCCTCGGGCTCACCTTCAGGAACACGTGATCCCCGACTGCGAACTCAAGAGGTCGACGTCGCCTGTCGGCATAACTCTTCTGCCGGCTCTGCTTGGTCCTCAACCGATCGCGTATCAGCGCGACCTTCTCTGTCATCTCTCTAACAAGATCTGGCCCCAGCAGGCTCCTGTCCCCCACCTCCGCCCAACACACTGGCGATCGACATGGCTTCCCATACAACGCTTCGAACGGTGCCATCCCGATACTGGCCTAGAAGCTGTTGTTGTAGGCGAACTCGGCCAACGCAGGTGGGTCTCCCATGATCCCCTGAAATCCAGCACACATGCCCGCAACATGTCCTCCAATATCTGAATAGTGCGCTCGGACTGACCGTCTGTCTGGGGATGATGTACCGTACTAAGTAGAACCTCGGTCCCCAATGCCTTCTGCAGACTCGGCCAAAACTTGGACGAGAAACGGGGATCCCTGTCAGACACTATCGACACCGGGACCCCATGGAGCCGCACTACCTCCTGAATATACAAACCGCTCAATTTGTCGACCGAGTCAGTCATCCTCCTAGCTAGGAAGTGGGCCGACTTGGTCAACCGGTCGACTACCACCCACACGACGTCGTTACCCTTCGACGATCTCGGTAGTCCACACACGAAGTCCATCGTAATGTGCTCCCACTTCCACTGAGCAATCGGTAATGGCTGCAGCAATCCTGCGGGACGCTGATGCTCGGCTTTCACCTGCTGACAGACGAGACATCTCGACACAAACTCTGCTACAGCTCCCCGCATCCTGCGCCACCAGAAATACCGTCTGAGGTCATGGTACGTCTTGGTGCCCCCCGGATGTACTGTAAGACGCGAAGGATGTGCCTCTCGCAACACGTCCTCTCTACAGTTAACCGGCACGAACAGTCCCCCGCGGTACCGTAACCCCCAATCGGTGCTATTCTCCCAGCCTACTACCTCGTCAACCCTGACGACTCTCTCGCGGATCTCTGACGTCTCGACGTCCTCTGTCTGCGCCTCCAATACTTGGGCAAGCAGTGAGGGCTGAGCCACCAATGAGCACATGGACACGCCGCCCGTAATCTCCTCCAGCTCAAGCCCGAACGTGCTCAGCTCCCCCATCATGTCCCACTCTCGGACTGATATGCTGGCGAGGCTCGGAGCCGACTTCCTACTCAAGGCGTCGGCAACCACGTTCGCCTTGCCTGGATGGTAGTGTAGCTCGAAGTCGTACTCCTCGAGTAGCTCCATCCACCGTCGCTGACGCATTTTCAGGTCTCGCTGGGAAAATATGTACTTGAGGCTCTTGTGATTCGAGAACACCTGAAACCCCTCGCCATACAGATAATATCGCCAGCTCTTTAGCGCAAACACGACTGCTGCTAGCTCCAAGTCGTGGGTAGGATAGTTGAGCTCGTGCGTCTTCAGCTGCCTGGAGCCATAAGCCACAACTCTGCCCCACTGCATCAGTACGCAGCCCAGTCCCTCTCTGCACGCATCACAGTAGACATCATAACTGATCCCTCGCTCGGGCACCACTAACACTAGGGCTGTAGTCAGTCGAGTCTTCAACTCCGCGAATGCACGCTCACAGTCATCTGTCCACACAAACCCGACTCCTTTGCGCGTCAACAGAGTCATCGGTGCGGCTAGTCGTGCAAAGTCCTAGACGAATCTCCGATAGTAGCCTGCCAACCCTAGAAAGCTGCGGATCTCGAAGACACTCGTGGGCCGTGCCCACTTCGAGACCGCGTCAATCTTCGACGGATCGACCAGGATACCGTCACGGGACACGATGTGACCGAGGAATCTCACCTCAGAGAGCCAGAACTCGCACTTCTCCCGGTTGGCATAAAGTTGATGCTCGCGCAGTAGTGTCAGAACAGCCCTCAGATGTAACTGATGCGCCGCCTCATTCTGCGAATAAATCAGGATGTCGTCCACGAACACCACCACAAATTGATCTAGGTACGGCCGGAAGATGCTGTTCATCAGGTCCATGAACGCTGCAGGTGCGTTTGTCAGTCCGAATGGCATCACCAGGAACTCGTAGTGCCCATAGCGCGTCCGGAATGCAGTCTTTGCGACGTCCCCCTCACGGACTCGCAACTGATAATAACCGGATCGCAGATCGATCTTCGAGAAGTAGGTCGCCCCTCTCAACTGGTCGAACAAGTCATCGATCCTCGGCATCGGGTATCGGTTCTTCACCGTAACCCGGTTCAGCTTCCGGTAATCTATACACATCCGTAACTCTCCACTCTTCTTCTTCACGAAGAGTGCTGGTGCTCCCCACGGCGATGCACTCGGACGGATAAACCCCTTCTACTGAAGCTCCTCTAGCTGACGCTTCAGCTCAGTCAACTCTGCCGGCGCAAACCTGTAAGGCGCCATCGATATTGCCGCCGTTCCTGGCACCAGGTCAATCCCGAACTCCACCTCACAAACCGGTGGCAGCCCGCTCATCTCCTCAGGAAAGACATCGAGGAACTCGCATACTACTCGCGGTAACTCTCGGCTCTGCACAGCCGATACTTCCTCCTCTACGGACAACGCCGATAGGAGGACCCCGCTCTTACTACCCAGAACACACGTCACCTTCGTACTGCCCACTGACACTGTCACTCGTCGCCTGTAGCAATCGATGTTGGCTCGGTACTTCGCCAACCAATCCATTCCCAAGATCACATCAAAGGTCGCCATTCCCAATACAAGAAGATCACCAGGGCAAGGACAGTCTGCGACTCTAATCTCGCAGTCATGACAGACTCTAGTCAAAGATACTCCACCCCCAACTGGGGTGTCCAGGCACAGGGGTGGACTCAACGGCTCTAAGCTCAACCCCAAGCTCTCAGCACAACCCGAAGAAATAAAAGAGTGCGATGCCCCGGTATCAAATAAGAATAAAGCACATAAATGATACAATAAACACGTACCCTGGATGGTCTCGCGGTACGTGCTAGATCCTGGGGCCCTAGAGTCGGTGACTGCATACACTCTCCCCTGCGAGGCCTGCTGCCTCTGACCCGGCGCACTGGCCGCTGAATACCCATGACTCTGCTGCTGTCTCGGAATCGGTGTGCTCGTAGAAGGCTGTGACGGTCTGGACTACTGACGAGGACGAGGACGACCCCTGGGCGACTGTACTGTCCACGACTGCTGCGGTCGCTGCGCTGACGTTGCCCTCGACGGCTCACGGCACCATGCAATGGTGTGCCCAACCCGGCCGCATCGAAAACGGCCGGTCTCGTCGGCTCTCGACTCTGTGCCCTGGCCCGTACGGCTGGTCGCCGGCTGCGTCGTGGGCCCTCCTTCCATCGGACACTCGCGACGGAGATGGTCTCGCTGCCCGCAGGTATAGCACTTCGGCGCCCTCTCCGACGCGACTGGCCCAACTGATGCCACTGACCCCCGCTGTCTCGCTCCACCCTGATGAGGCAGTGGTCCGAAGAACCCCGTGGTCCTCTGTCTCCGCGAGTCTCATGAGTCGGACGGCCCTGTAAAGCTGGTCGGCCGCTGTCGAACCTCGCGGGTCCTGGCCGCGTCCCGGATCCCCTGCTCCACCGTCGCTGCGGTGTCCACGAGATCTGTATACTTCCACAGTCTCAAGGCGAGAACCTGGTTCCGAATCCCCAGCCTTAGTCCTCCCTGGAACCGCAGGCAACGGTTCTGCTCGGTCATCACCATCTCCGGCGCGAATCTGGCCAAGGCTGTGAACCTGGCCTCGTACTCTGCTACCGTCATCCCCTCTTGCTCTAGGTCTAGGAACTGCCGATGTCGCTCCAACCGAGCCGACTCGGGAAAGTACTGTTCCAGAAAAACTGTCTGGAAGATGCTTTAGTCATAACCGACCATGTCCTTCACACGCCCCCACCAGTGGTAGGCGCTGTCTCTCAGCTGGTGGGCCGCGAAGGACACTCTGCGACGACCATCCTCGACACCCGATGTATCAAGGTCTCGCGTGACCTTCTCTAGCCACCTCTCGGCTAGGTCGGGGTTCGGCTCCCCGACAAAAGTAGGTATCCCGAGCTTCAGGAAATCTAGTAGTGCTCGGGATGTATGATCCTCTGTCTGAACGGCCCTCACCGGGACCGCGGCTGCCTCTGGTGCTGGTGAAGCCGACTCTTGGCTGGCGATGACCGCCACCAAACTCTGGACTGTCCTGGTCAGCTCATCCAGGGCAGTCATGACGGGAGGGTCTGCGACGGGCGGAACACTAGGTGTGCCTGCAGACGGCCCCGCGTCGCTTCTCCTGTCTTCTCCGACAGGAGTGCCCTGCGCCTCCGCGTACTCGGCGGGCTCAACGGTTGGCACCCTTCCCGGGGTCCCCGCTGACCGTCCCCGCCGGCCCTGCGTGGGCGCCTGACCCCGTGCTCCCGCTGCTCGTCCGCGTCTACCGCGAGCCATAGTCAGTATCCTCTGCACGGATACACGCAAACGTTCAGTTTGCGAACTCAAAAAAACACAACAAGTTCAAATACGCTAACGCTCACACGGTCCAAGTTTACTCTAGCGTGCTTAATACTAACACGTCACACCGCTCACGCTATTAGTACTTTAAATATTAGTATTAGTAAAGGAAACCTCAAAGAGACCGCACCAAAACACGCGACGACAAACCCAACCACACAACGAAACGACAACAACAACCAATTCGACCACTCAAGACCGACCTCAAACATAAGCCAACACGGCCAAGTAACAACAATACATGCCCACCGGGCCAACCAAAGTCACACACGCCCACCGGGCCAAACAAAGTCACACACGCCCACCGGGCCAACAAACTCAAAACACGCCCACAGGGCCAACAAATTTTAAAACTTTTTCCACTCCCTTAAAAGTCTCATTTCTCGACATCAGGTAGTCACAACCCGGTCCAGGCATCCCCGAACTACGTTGTAGCCACTTGATATCAACACCGTCACGCTCGACCACAGTAGCGCTCCTGAGTCGAGTCGCGACAGTTTAAAAACGTTTCACGGAGCAACACACAAACACTGTGCCAGTAACCTCGTACTGCACAAGCGTAAAACAAAACAGGACTCAAATCCTAACGGGTCTACACACGAGTTCCGACTTGCGTACCCAACGCACGACGGGACTTTACTGACTCGACTCTCCCACCTAATTGACGTGCAGTCCGAGGTATGAAACCTCGAGCTCTGATACCAAGCTATCACGCCCCAATTTCAGCGAACCGAACTCGGGACGCGAACATTTAAAATAATAAAACACTTTGTAAACTTTCCCATTAAATCACTTTAAAATACCAGTTTAGTTCAACAAAAGAATAATATTTATATCTCAAAAATAAGTCCCACAGTTGGACAAAAACGAGGTACACGTCACTAGACTCAAAACACCTAGAAGCCCGCTTCAAGCTCTTCAAGCTTCAGAAGCTCACCTAGTCTAGACCGCGAACGGTACCTGTAGGAAAAGCAGCTAGGGGTGAGCGTTCGCTCTCCACCACAGATAATAGACTGACTACGGCACACTTAGCAGACAAAGCCGGTGACACCAACAACGACTCAAAAGACACACACACGACTAACACATTTCTCAACCGACTCGAACACTCGGACACGTGATGTAGACCCCACACAACAATTGACGACCTCCTCCAAAGACACGACTGACAACCACGCAACACCAAGATCACAAAGGATCGCACACCAAACAAGATCACAAAGGATCGCATACCAGCTGCTCAGTAACCATCTCTGTCTCTCGCCCTTTCTGATCCCAGTCGGGCCAGGCGGTCGACCTGTCTCAGTAACCTCTCTGTCCCTCGCCCTTTCCGATCCCAGTCGGGCCAGGCGGTCGACCTGTCTCACAACTTCCCCCGATCCCAGTCGGGGAACTAGCCCACAACCTCTCCGGTTCTCCCGATCCCAGTCGGAAGGCTAGCTACACCACACAACCTCCACCATGATCAAGTAACCAAACACAATCACAAACAAAGTTCAACAGACAGTAACGACCCCAGTCTCAACTCCACAGACACTCAAGGCCACCAAGACACCAACAACAAAACGCGGGTTCAACAACCCTACGGGCCCTCATGGCCACCCAAGACTCCAACGGTAAAGTACGGGTTCACAACCCCACGGGCACTCACGGCCACCCAAACCACCAAAATAACAACACGGCTCTCATGGCCCCCCGAGACTCAACAATAATAACACGGGCTCTCAAGGCCACCCAAAACTCAACAATAATAATACACAACAACCTCCGGCATACTCAATGCTCCAACAGTCCTAGAATCACTAGTTTCACAAACAACCTCCGGGCATGGTCATATGCCTCCAGTAATTCTAATATCGCTAAGTTCTCTGCTCCTACGACACTACCAAGTGTCACATGCTTTTCCAGTAATTGCTACAATCCCGTATCATGCTTTTCTAATCCTCGATAACCTAAATAACACACGACACCCCGGTGTCACATGCAATTCTACAGTTTACTTTCCCTAGTCAGGGCCGAGATCCGGCTACTTTTCCCTACCTCGTATACAACTCCAAAATCGCTCCACTGAACCTCGATGTGATCTCAGTCACTCGCCGAGCTTCCCTTTGCCTCGGTCCGCAGCACGATCTAAAAGAATACAAATTTAAGGCACCTTTAAACTAGTACGAATAAACCGAAATTCAATAAACTTAACGCCAAAACGTAACCCCGACTATGTCGATCACTCCCAAACTTCCCAATTACTCCACATTGTCGATAAAGGACCCGTAAAGGCCCGATTCGCCCGACATGGCGAATCTGCCTGGGTTTTGTAAAAGGCCTTACGGGGCTCCAAAAGCCCCCGTTCTCGTTTCTATGGTCTTAGCATAGTTCAAGGGACCCAATGCACTTGACGGAATCGAATTCCGACTTCCGAGTCAATTAATTAACGTTTACAGTTTCTAAAACCCGTTAATTACAACTTCTCCAATTTAATTCCAAATTTCGATTCGGTTATGGATAAATGGTCCGGGGAACGTTTTCAACCTCCCGAACACTAAACCCGATCACCCGAGCACGTGGGTCCCACCCGGCCCACTTGGCCGTGGCCCTAGGGTTCCCATGGGGCTCGGCCACCATGGTGGTGGCCGGCCATAGCTCCGGCCAGCCACCTCCTATGGTGGCCAGCCACCTCCTAAGTTGGCCGGAGCTCCTCCCGAGCTCTCGGTCCCCGGAAAACGTTCAAACAACCCTCCAAACACCTCTAAAATGTCTCCCATAAACCCCCAACCTTACTACAACCCTAACTCATCAATTAAACCCAAACCCTAACATTTGAAAATTAACAAAACGGGAATCGGTTCGGTGCTTACTCAAGAGGAAGACGAGGGGAACACGATTGCTCTTTGTCTTGAGACGATCCAAGGGCTAGATTTCTTCCAAACCCTAGCTCTTCCTCTCTTCTCTCTTCTTCTTCTTCTCCTTCTCTCTCTAAACACTCTCTTGCTTTTTCTAATTCAACAACTAACACAATTTCTATTTTTTTTCTCTTTTAACCACATGTGGCCGGCCATGCTTCCTCTCCACTCATTTTCCCCCCAAAACTAACACCACCACAATTAGGACAAGTGTCAAGGTGGATCCCACACCTTTTGTAAAATATCTACTTGATATTTTCCAATCAGATTCGCGAAAATCGGACGTTTCGGGCCCCGAACGGGCACTTTTCCCAAGAAATTACGAAACTTGGCGGGCTACAAGGAAACGGCTCAACTAAGACCGCTGCGACGACGGCTAAGCTTTTTGGATCCCAAACGGTCCTCGTATGGACCAAGACGTCGCTCGGTTGACTTTTCCAGCGAAAAGTCAACATTTCCCAAAATGATCAGAAAGTTACCCTGAGTCCCCTGTAACTCATTTTTTTCGATAACGGGGTCAACTTAAGTCCGGTATGACCCTCGGGGTCAATTTAGGTTAAGTTAAGTGTCTGTCTTAAAATTTTTAAATTTTCCTGTTTTTCGCAGGTTTGATTGTCGTTGACCAGAAGTGGTTATTACAATTACATTGTATAAAATATATATTACATATTAAAAACATTCATTATATTTTGAAATAGATATGTATCGTAGGGGATAATCATGCACAGTATAGCATTCTCAGGACGGGTCATTGACATACATAACATTATTTGTATCTAGTCGAACTCCATACGAAGGGAAACCATTCAAGACGCAGAACCATGAGATAAGTTTCTACCAGACTTATGGTAGTGTCGGGGGGTTGAACACAAGAAGATCTTCTGAGAAATTGGGGAAGGAGGAAAAATAGAGATGAAGTACATGGTTTGTTCTAAGGAAGGGGAAGTCAAACCAAAGCTAGACAAACCAGAATCAAGTACAACAAAGAAAGAGAAATGATTATTGACCCAAACAAACTGAGGCAATGATAAGATTTACTTTCGTGTCTGATGAAGAGGGTTACAATGTTTCCAAATTTGTAGAAGCACACAATCACCCGCTAGTTGGAAAAGCTCAATCCCATCAGATGCGCGGTAATACACACGTTAGTGAAATCCATGTACAGTGGCTAGATTATTGCAAGAAGTCTGGTATAGGACCATTGGATGCTCACAAATTAATGAGTAAAAATTGTGGGGTGTTGAAAATGTTGGGGTGACGAAACGTGATTTCATTACCTAGGAAAGGGATCTTAAGGCATTCATTGAAGACAGTGATGTTCAAATCATTTTGGACGAATTTAAATAAAAAAAAGGCCGCAAACAGCTCTTTCCACTTTGACTACGATGAGGACACAACTAGAAGACTCATACGGCTATTATGGTGTGATGGAATCTCTGTCAAAAACTTTGAGCTGTATGGGGATTGTGTCACCTTCGATACAACATATATTACAAACAAGTAAGTGCAACATGTGACATTTAACTAAATTTCGATAAGACATGAAGAGAGGATACTAACGAAATCTGAATGTAACAGGTACGCAATGCCAATATGTCCATTCACCGGTGTTGATAATTACATAAAATCAGTAAGATTTGGGCTCATCCTTGTTACACGTGAGGACACATAATCATTCACGTGGAGGTTCAATGCATTTCTCAAAGAAATGAACAATAAACAACCACTTTACGTTGTAACTGATCAAGACCCGACTATGAAAATTGCGGTTCCAAATGTCATGACCGAGTCAAAACACAAATTCTTTATTTGGCACATTCTGGATAAGCTGCCTTTGAAGATAAGTATTCGATGTGTGCTTCCTTTTTCAGCGCTTATTTTACATATCCTGTGGCATATAGTTTTAGTGGTTATTTTACATATTTTGTGACATAATTACATTTAGTGTGAGTATAATTACAGGTTAGTGTATTATGACATTGGTATATATGGAATGGAATATTACATTAAGTTTTAGGCATTATTACATTAATACTATTCATAATTTACATTATGTGACATAAATTACATTTTCTAACCAATCATGAAAGCGTAGGTTCCGGTTGTATTCTTACAAGACACTAACTTCTGTGAGAAAATACATTCTGTTGCATAACAATAATATCACTCTAGCTGTTTTTTAGGATAGATGGAGATCGATTAAACAATTCAACATGGAATACCACAATTTAACAGCATATACAACATACGCCATAAGTGAATACCAGTTTATTACTGAGATCTTCCAATGGGGCAGTTTATGAGAACCACGTCAGTGTCAAAGTCGACAAATGCTGCATTCCAAAAATAGACTGGTCGGTACCTAGGGCTGGTACAACTAATTTGGGGGTTTAGCTCGGTAATTGAGAACCAACGACAAGAACATTATAGGTTGATGATGCAGAGTTACACATCGTATCCAATAAATTTAAACCATTTCAGGGTTGGAAGCAGATGCTTGTAGTTTGTATACGCAACCAATATTTGAAGACGTCCAAGGTGACATTTGATGAGTGGGATGACTATGCATCAAAACCCTCTTTTTACGTGCATCAGGACACGATCATCAAGTAATATTTTTTTGGGATAACGAGCTGCGGGAACAAACCCGATACAAAAATCAAAATAGAACATAAAATCACCCATCAGTAATCCACTCTTCACCTTTCGAAGTCAAAGTCGGATCATCAAAAGGTTAAGTTGCATGAGCAAGCTGAGCAGCTTGAGTTTGTACACAGCTTGAGCAGAATCTGTCGTGAGCATCCTGGGCTTGCAGAATCTGCTTCCCAATGTCCACAGGGTTTTTAACTCTCTTCCGACTCCTAGAATGGGATGGTTTGATATGAACGGTATAGTAATCCCCTAAGAACTTGGGAGGCTGACTTTGACGTTCGAAGTTCTGGTAGGCTGCTTCGAATGGCGACCCTTATTCAAAGACTTAGAATTAAGTAGAACATCCTTCAAAGGACTACACCGTTGATCCTCAATCCTCAGTCGGTTCACTAGACACATGATCCGATCGGTCGTCCGATTCAATAGGTTGGGAAGAATCGCTCCCAACAGAAAGTTGTGCAGGCCCGATGACCTCAGGCCCCAAAACTGAAATTGGAAGTAGGTTGTGATGTGGGCTTGAACTCAACTGGCCCACATCAGCCAGCCCAGCACCATAACAGACAATTGGACCGGACTGAAATGAGCCTGGCCCACTATTAGGCCTAGTCAGCACCAACCCAACCGCACCTTCAACCTCGCGCACGTCACAATTCAGCGTATCCACTGCAACTGCAGTATCAATTTCGCACAAATTGCGATCTTGCGTATCCTCTACAGCGTCAACCTCGCGCAAAACAGCACCTTCAACCTAGCGCACGTCACGATTCAGTGAATTCACTGCAACTGCAGTGTCAATCTCGCGCAAATCGCGATCCTGCATATCCTCTGCAGCGTCATCCTCGCGCAAAACAGGCGAAAGTTCAGTCACACCCAGATCATCAACAATCTCCTCCGAGCGCCCTTCCTCCATCACCGTGATCGAAGGTCGATCACTATCCTGAAAAGATACAGGTTCCAGTCCCGAAACAAGCAGCTTAGAGCCAAAACCCATCTGAACTACGGAACCAGAAACAGAACTCACCGTACATGGAGGTTTCCGACGACGAGAAATGGTGACGAGTAAAAAAAACCCGTTAATCTTGAACCCATTCAAACGGTCAACCGAATGGAACCGAAATATATACCGGTGCGATTCGGCCGACGTAGAACAGAGGATGAAACGATTTCACCGAATGGATTAAAAATGTTCCGAACCCAATCATCGGAAGACTCAAAAGGCAGATTGCAAACGAACACCTTGTCTTCTTGAAGAGCTCGAGTTGGTCGACGTTTTCTGACATTCGTCGATGTCGATGTGATACAAACACCCTGAGTTTGTGATAGCATAAGTTCTTGACCGGATCTAGCAGTGACGAACCCGACACCAGTTCTCGGATTGGACTGAACAGGTTCAGGAGGCTCAACAGGGTCAACCTTCTCACTTACAGGTGAAACCTTTTTCCGAGGAATATGCCTGCGACCAAGCTTTCTAACTGAAGAAACGCGACCTTTCTTCTTTCTTAATGAATTGACATACTTAGCTGCAGAAACAATGTTGCAGATTACGACATAACTTGTGGTCATCACAGAACAAAAGGCAGAGAATGAAAGGGGTCGAGCTTCTGGGACGTAACGGGAACCCGTCATCTCCTTCATGCTATGATCATTAAGTAATATATGTGATGGTTAAGTACTGTTCGATCCCGCAGGGAGTACCATTAGTATTTTGCTAAAACCTAGGGACGTGGGTTGTCACTTCCACATCCCCAAAAAGAAAAATAAAGAGAAAAAAGTAAATGGTTGTTTTAAAGTCTAGGAAGAAAGTAAAATATGTACACGCTACCACATAAGACACATAATGTTCGATTCACACAAGGAGTCGATCACAAGTATAAGTAAACATGACTTCCAATCAACGCATGGTTTGTTAATGATGGTGAAATTAAATACTGATTTCCTTATGGTCTTAGAACACTTAAGTTCCTATGTATGTGCTATCACAAAATCAACCGCATACTAGTCACGGGGAGAGGGAACAAGACCATTGCCCGGACCGATATGCGAACCACAATCATCGGAAAGCACTAGAATATGGTGTAGCTCTATGATCTTGCGCGAAGTTTGATCAATCCTCGAACGAGAGATAACGACAACGAATGCATGTCACTCTCGCTACCAACTCCCACAAGTAGTGATAGTTACACCACTCGGCGAATCGACTCAGCTACGCCTAGTTCACTTCCTAATTCCCGAATGACATCGATAAAGACGAACACCGAAAATCAGGTAGAACTAAATAGAGTATCGAATCATGATACTCTGGTAATACACAAGCACGAGAGGACTCTAAATAAATTGTCGAATCTACTCAGCTACGCCTAGTTCAATCAACCAAACGACCGAATAAATCGATCATCAAGGAGAACTAAATAGAGCAACGACTCACGAAGCTCTGGTAATACACAAGCATAGGTAAACCCAAAATGAATAAACAAATCTACTTAGGTACGCCTAGTTCACTTCTTGAAAACCAAACAACATCGATCGAGATGAGTTCGGTAATCAAGTCGAACTACGTAGAACATCAAATCACGATGCTCTTGTAATACACACGCATAAGCAAATTCTATAAACGTGTAATCTTGTCTCACACTAGATCGACTCATGAATCGCTCCAAACATCGATCTACATAGCGCACACAATAATGAGGGGAAATACCCAAATCGTTCGGTCGACTTTAAACACACAAGAGCATCGAGAAAACACAACCTAGCATATTCCTATCTCGTAAATAGGGAATTGAGACATAAACATGTTGGAAAGCCTAGGTAAGTTCACTAAATGGCTAAAGTTTTCATTTTTAAGAACTCTAGCCTAGAACTTGATAGACACCCTAGAGACGAAATAGGTAGCACATGAAATCGGGTTCAAAAACATCACAAATCGAACACAAAGCAAGAAAATCATGCATAAACATCGAGTAGCTTAAATATAGATGAATACCCATACAAGCAATCAGATGCTAATAAAGCTCAAAAACCCAAATCATGCCAAAAACACCACCAAACTGAAATTAACAATAAACTCATGCATCAATTTAAAGGAAATCAACATTTACACAACACCTATGACCAAAGATTGGAATCCAAGGTCATGGAATCCAAATCCTACTCAAGCATACCAAAAAAACCGAGTTTTATAGCAAAATTGAGAAGAGTAGATATTAGAACCGGGATTGGGTTGATGAAAACCCAATCAAAAACTCCTTTATCTTGCAAACCCACCATCTCCAACTCATGAAAATGGAGAAGTTGGAGATGGTGGCAGGCTCATGGATGCTTGATACCTCTTTGGATCGTCTTAGTTATGGCCTTAGATGGTAGAAAATGTTCCCAAGATGAAGAACACTCAACAAAAAATGAAGAACAAGAGGGAGAAAGGAGAGAAAAAAAACAAAGCTTCAATTTAATTTTGTGTGTTAAAAATCTGATATGTACAAAATATGCCCTCACGCCTCAAATATATAGGCACGATACTGAGGAAAAAAATTATGTTTTTAGCTGCTTTAGAACCACGCGAAGTGAGGAGGAGGGAGGCTGGGCTGACGTAGATAATCAGGTGCAGGCGCGTCCATGGGAGCAGCGTGTAACCGCAACGCTGAGGCGTCAAATCATCATACTTGCACAAGTCAGCAATTGGATGGTCGGAGATAGAAGTCAACGCGCAAAAATGTACGGCTCGACATGGTCAAGTGCACATTCAGTAGATCCAAAGGTGGGTAGACGCACGGGCTCACGGAAATAAATGTGCTACGACACACCGGATAATTAGTTGATAGCTTTCCTTATTTTAAATTTATTGCTTCAAACACTCATTCCCGCTTTGTTTCGCCTCTAATCGACCTCGTTCTTGCATGAATAATTTTCTTTTTTCGCGGCCTACAAAACAAGACCAAACATGAATGTATGCTGAACAAATGAAAAATATCGACCAAGAATGAGGTTTAGCGTAGTTATTACTAAACACTTAAAATATAAAAATGAAGCACAAAAGGTAAAAATATAGGGAAAATTTGTCTAATTAACTAGGACAAATTTAGGCTCATCAACATTAAAGATGAAATGAAGTTCTACCGCTTGAAGGACATGGGTCGAGACAATGTGACAAGAGTGTAAATGATAATTGAAAAAAAAAGTATGTTATTGAAGGCAACGAGTACCACGTGAAACATACTACAAGTATAAAAACGTTTGAGTGTAGTGCAACAAGGTACTATCAAGGGGTATGATTTGTTCACATATTTTTTTTCGTATTACAAATAGTAGGTTTCAGAAAAATTCCGCGAACATTGGTGCAAAGTCGTTGGTGCAGAGATACTAACATGGCTGCTAAAATGTCTGATAATGGTGCCATTAACGATGAACTAGGAATAAATGAAACGAAGTTAGGGGTGAACTCAGGGAAAAGTTTGAAGAAATACTGGATATACCAAATGTTTTCGTATCAATCATTCGAGAATTGTTGAACATAGTTATAAAGTACAAAGTGAAGACATTAGTACATATTCGCTGTGTAGACAAACAGCGAAGAGCCGGCTCTAGGGGAACGCGCTCCCGCACGCGCCCCCATCTACGGCCTGCATCGGCGTGCGTTTGGCTAGCGTCATCACTTGGACGTGTCGAACCGATTCTGGTGGTCTCGCTTTTTCAGGGCCACGTTCCCTTTGTCTTTGGTGAGGTATTGTCGGATCGGAAACAACCGATTCCAGTCCTCGCCTTTGCTTCGTGCGGTAGAAGAGGAGTGAACGTGCACGATAGGTTTGTGTACAGGTCTGCGAGTGGCTCTGTTTCAGGTCGGAGATCCACGACGGCTGACACTGTGCTGGTCAGTATTTCGCCTGTGCTCCGTGCGGCAGTGATTGAGGACGAGAGCAGTTCAGTGATGTAAGAACCACTCCCGGTTAACGCCAGTCAAATCGGCGAAAAACAGGAAAATTTAAAAATTTTGGACAGACCCCTAAATGAACCTAAATTTGACCCCGAGGGTCATATCGGACTTGAGTTGACCCCGATATCGACCAAAGTGAGTTCCGGGTGAATGAGGGCAACTTTCTGACCAATTTGGGAAAGGTTGACTTTTTGCAGGAAAAGTCAACCGAGCGACGTTTTGGTCCGTTCGAGGCTCGTTTTGGATCCAAAAAGCCTATCCATTGTTACAGCGGTTTTAGTTGAGCCGTTTCCTTGTAGCCCATGAAGTTTCGTAATTTCTTGGAAAATGGGCCCGTTCGTGGCCCGAGACGGCCGAATTTCGCGAATGTGACAGAAAAATATCTAAAAAGATATTTGTTTAAAGGGTGGGACCCACTTGACACTTGTCACACTTTTGGTGGTTGATAGTTTTTGAACAAAACTAAAGAAAATGAAAGGGATGGTAGTTTTGTAAATATGAAAAAGGTGTGTGTTTTGAAACAAACAAAAGGAGATGGCAGAGTAGGTTTCGACCACACTTAGAAAAAAAAAGAGAATTAGAGAGAGAAAGTGGAGAGAGGAAAGAGAAGGAGAAAAGGGAGAAAAAGAGAAGAAAGGGTGTATGGTTTGTCGATCTCCCGACGATCCAACCGACGGATCGTCTCAACGATTGAAGAATCGAGCTCCCGTCATAATTCCCTACGGTGAGAACTTATTCTATTTTCGTTTTGATACGTTTGAAAGTTAGGGTTTGGGCTTAAACGGGTTAAATATGGATGAGTCGAGGTGTAGGGTTCGTTGGGAACGTTTTGGAGCGAAAAGGATCGGTTTCCGGTGACCGGAGGCTCGGGGGAGCTCCGGCCACCATAGGTAGGCTGGCCGGAGCTAGGACCGGCCACCATGGTGGTGAACCGGCCCAAAACCAGTCCAGCCACCCACGGGTTTTGATGACCAGGTGGGGCCCACGTGCTCGGGTCTCGGGTTTTCGTGTTCAGGTGGTTTAGGACGACCCCCCAAGTCGTTAATCCACACCCGGAACGAATTTTGGAATTAAATTGTAAAAGTTGGAAATGATGGGTTTAGAAACTTTAAACGCAAATTAAATTGCTCGGAAGTCGGAAATTGATTCCGTCGATTGCGTTGGAACCCTTGAATTATTCTAAGTTAGTAGAAACGAAAACGGGAATTTTCGGAGCCCCGGAAGGGCGTTTTTCAATCTCGGGCAGATTCTCCGAGCCGGGCGAATCGGGCCTTTCCGGGCCCATTATTAACAATGTCGAGTAATTGGGAAGTTTGGGAGTGATCGACATTACCGGGGTTGCGTTTGGGCGTCTAATTCTTTAATTTCAGTTTTTGCCTGCGAGTTTAAAAAGTGTTTTAATTGTGATCTTGTTAGATCGTACCGACGACCGTAGAAAGGGAAAGCTAGGCGAGTGATCGTGAGCACGCCGGAGCTTGGTTGTGAACTTTTGGGAAAGCGTACGGGGTAGGGAAAATTAGCCGGATGTCGGCCTTGACTAGGGAAAGTTAACAGTAGAAATGCATGTGACACCTAGTGGCGTCGTATGATACGTGAACGTATCGAACAATAGAAAGGCATGTGACACTTAGTAGTGTCGTAGGATAAGTTAGCTTATCGAACAATAGAAATACTGGTGGCATTTGGTTGTGCCCGGAGGTTGATTGAATTGTTTGTGGTTATGGGTGGCCATGAGTGCCCGTGGGGAGTTGAACCCGTATTTTACCGTTATGTGTATTGGGTGGCCATGAGTGCCCGTGGGGAGTTGAACCCGTATTTTACCGTTGCGTGTCTTGGGTGGCCATGACTGCCCGTGGGGAGTTGAACCTGTATTTTACCGTTGCGTGTCTTGGGTGGTCAGGTGTGCCTTTGGGGTGTTGGACCCGTGTTTTTACTGTTTGTGTGTCGTGGGTGGCCATGAGTGCCTTTAGGGTGTTGACCCGTGTATTACTGTTGGTGTGTCGTGGGTGGCCATGAGTGCCTTTGGGGTGTTGACCCGTGTATTACTGTTGGTGTTTCGTGGGTGGCCATGTGTGCCTTTGGGGTGTTGACCCGTGTATTACTGTTGGTGTGTCGTGGGTGGCCATGTGGGCCTTTGGGGTGTTGACCCGTGCATTACTGTTGGTGTGTCGTGGGTGGCCATGAGTGCCTTTGGGGTGTTGAACCTTGGGTGTTGATTGTGATTGCCTGAGGTTGGGGGCCCACCTGACAATGAAGGGGTCCTGTGGTCGCGCGCGTGGGGGTTGGCTAGACTTCCGACTAACCATCGGTAAAGTTGTGCATTCTTCTGCCTGGGGTTGGGGGAACGCCTGACAATAAAGGGGTTATGTGGTCGCGCGCGTGGGGGTTGGCTACCCTTTCGGGTTAACCACCGGTAAAGTTGTGCATTCTTCGGCGATGAAGGGCGGCTCCCCTTCCGACCAGCTATCGGAAAAGTATTGCGGCATATATCGCTAAAATTCGACCGCCTGGACCCGACAGAGATCGGGGGAAGTTGCGTGGGGCAGGCTCGAGCCCAGCCGGTTAGCAACCGGCACTGAGCAGCTGGAGTGCGATCCTTTGTGATCTTGTTTGGTGTGCGATCCTTTATGATCTTGGGTGTTGCGTGGTTATCTTTTGTGTCTTTGGTGGAGGTCGTAACCGCTGTGTTGGGTCTACATTACGTGTCCGGGTGTTGATTTGGTTGGGGAAAGTCACAGTTCGTGTGTCAGTCGGGTTACTTGAGTTTGGGGATAGTAGTCCCCGGTGTTGGGGTTGTTGTTGGTGTTTCCGGCATTTTCTACTAGTAAGCCGTAGTCAGTCTGGTATCGTGGTGGTGAGCGAACGCTCACCCCTAGCTGCTTTTCATACAGGTACTGATCGCGAGACAGACTAGGGGAACTCTCGAAGCTTGAAGAGCTGGGAGTGGGAGTCCGGGGTTCTTTTTAGGAGTTTAGCGACGTTCGCTGGTTTTTGTCCGCTGTTTTGGACGTACTTTAAGTTGTAAAATATTATTTTGATTAACTTAAGTGGTGATTTTAAGTGGTTTACTAAAATGTTTAAAAATTGTTTTACTATTTCATCGTTCGCGTTCCGGGTCCGGTTATACCGAATTCGGGGCGTGACAAGTGAGGTGCCGTGTGCTGCAGTGAAGTAGTCCATCCATATTTGATCATACACAGGTTTGGTTCCGGTCCGTTATCCGCACCTTGTTTTTCTCGGAGAAGACAAGTATGAATACTCTTGCAATTCTCTCGTTCAAATCCTTTCGCTCTGTTTTATTGTCTTCATACCGGGAGTATTGTTCGATCTCCGGTGTTGCAAACAATGAGTTGAGCGGGGTTAAGCGTGAGCCCAAGGTTCGTGTCCGACGACCAACACGCACGAGGAAACGATCAGTTGTCACTGGTGTGGCGAAGATGAATGGAGTTGTTCAGGGTAGTCCGTCTTTGATTCAGAGGACTGTTCTAGCCAAAGGCCCTGAGGTCGATGGGCCTACTATTCCTACTGTTAGCTCCGGTCAGGAGGTTTTAGCTGCTGCAGTTGTAAAAAATAGAACAACTAAATCTCGTAGTTCGGGGGAGCGTTCGAATAGGGTCAAGCGTCCTCAGATCGTTACAGATGCTCCTAGAGCTGATGTAGATGGGAATCAGATCAAAGAAGCTCAACCAGAACCCGTGGTCAACGTTAAGGAGTATGCTTTGGAGAACGTCAGAACATGGAGGTCCACCAATGTTTTTGTATGCAATCTCCTGTATGGATCCACAGAGGATTGGGTAAGCAACGTCTTCAGTGCTTTTGGATCCATCCGAAGGTGCTCTGTTTTGAAGCGCTCGAACAAGGAAGGGAGGTTCTTCGGTTTCATCTCCTTCTCGACGTTGGATGAGGCTTCTCAGGCTGTTTCGAACTTAAACAGATTGACATTGAAAGGTCATATTGTTTTTGTCGCTTTGGCTCATCCTGGAACTCACAACCGTGAATCGGAGCTTTTGAACCTCGGTTCTCTCGTGCTGACTGTCACGCCCCAAATCCGATTTTGGCCGGACTCGAGACGTGACCTAAAACAAACGAGGTAAAAGTAATAAAACTGTAATAAATTCCTTTACAACTGAAAGCGAGTCCAAAGTATTTCTCAATGATCAAAAAAGATGTCAAAACTTGATAAGTAACATAAGGTAAATACAGTTCAACAATGTGGACCAACACATCTCTAATACAATCCTCAAGACATCCGGAAGCTCCCGAGCCTCGAATTCCCCCAAATCTCAAGCATACCTGTACACACAATAAATAAACAAATAGGGGTGAGCTTACGCTCAGTAGGGAAAATCGTAAATGACCTTAGTCTCCAAGTTTAATATTAAAACTGTTTTAATTCGATGTCACAAAAGTATTTAAAACCCTTAGACCAAAGGATGTAATAAACAAATAAGAAGTAACAATATCAATAGTGCATTTTCAAGGATAACGATAACTTCCCAGAGAATAGATGGAGAGCATTATAATAAAATAGAAAACTGACACAACTGGGAACGAGTAAGTTCTATTAATCAATGAAATGTTATGGAATTCGTGTAATGAAATAGTATCGCGTCTTCAAAGATGACAGTAACTTAAAAGAAGTTCATAATAAATACTTTAACGGATCAAGAATAGTAAAAATGGGAATAATCAATATCTCGCCAACTACTCGCTTTCTCAAGCCTCCGATCCATGGATAGATTCTGGGATCACATCGGTTCCCACATTCCGATCCACCAGAGTATCCATATCATATCAGATTTTCCCTCGGTCCAGAGGAAGCACATGCGTCGGGGCACCGGAAACAATCCCAAATGGGCGCTTATCATCGGGATTCCCAGAAATGCCTCTAAAGGACCTTATGTCATAGGGAACCAAGGTAGTGCTCCACTGGGACGCACATCCTTGGGTGAAACCTTAGTAACCATCTCTCAAGAAGTAACCCAAATAATATCCCGCAGGATCTGCTCATAATCAATCTATATATCCCGCAGGATCTGCCAATAATCAATAAATATCCCGCAGGATCTGCTCATAATCAGTAAATATCCCGCATGATCTGCCAATAATCAACTCTCGTAATGTCCAATAACTAATGCCCTCAGGCTCCAATACTCAGTCCATATCTCACTGTATCTGTCCAACTCCAACCACCACAACGGCACCGGATTACCCCCCCCCCCCCCCGGTGTAGTACCAAACCAAGCAAACAAACAGACGAACCAATAAACGAGCATACATTCAAGAACAAGAATAAAGGAACAAGCATTTCATTCATCCATCAAGCAACACACGTCGGAACACACTTTCATCACAACCCAGACAACCAACACCATTTCATACTTACCGTACACTTACCTGTCACCAACCATCGGTACATCGATCACCTGATTGTACCCGTTTGGCACAACCAGTCATACTCGATCATCCGTTCAACCAACAATTATATCAACATAAACACTCAATCGACCAAGTATGCATTCAACCAATCAATCATCATGTGAACTAACAAATAGTCATTCAATAATAGACGTTAATCTAGTTTCATTAGACTCTTAAGTTAACCTAATAACTAGCAACCAAGCATGTGAACCTAGCACACAACTAATCCGAGAGCTCTTCACAGCCTCTCTACCAGTCAATCAATTTCCCAAGTATTGAAAGCACACTTCACTAATTGTCATTGTCCTAAACATGCATACTAGGCTCATCCATTTATTAGTAATTGAAATACGATTATTCTAGTTATTCGCATCTTATAGGCAATTCTAGGACCTTTCCGATTTTATTATCCTAATCATGCATACTAAGCGTTAAATAAGTAATTAAGACTTTCCCTACCTCGTGGTCTTCCTCTAATAAAACTCTGATGAAACGCTCGAATGGTCACAACTCCGTTCTTCACATTCCGGCGTGATCTTCGTTCTTCTAGCTCGGGTCCAAGTTCTTCGTTCTCGGGCGAAGTCCCGTCTAGGTTTGACAAATAAAGTGTCCAATCAAAACCCGGAAAAGTCCAAAGTTCCACTAATTTACCCAAAAGTCCTTTAAATTCTCACCTTGAATTAATTAAATTAATTACTTAAATCTGATTTTGAAATACTTTTCTTCAGAACCGGGTTGACCCGGATCCAAGCCCAAACCCGGACTCAGATCCGGTCCGACCCGGTCCGGACCCGAGCCGACCCAAACCCGGTCGGACCCGGATCCAGATCCGACACAGGACCCGGACCCAAGCCCAACCAGATCCAGGCCGAGGCCCAGATCACACCAGGCCCAAGCCCGTCTTCTGAGGTTGTCTGACCCGAGGCCCAACGGTCATCCTGGCTTGGCCGTGACTCAGGCGAGCTGGAGGAGACGTCCGTGATGTCTCCGGCGAGCTCTCCGATCGTCTAGGGGCGGCGTGGTCAGAAAGGAAGCCCGGAGAAGGATAGAAGTGACTAGGAAGGGCGTCAAGGAACGAAGGTGGCCAACCCGCTGCTACCCCGTTTCAGATCTGGCGACGGGAAGTTTCTCCGGCGTCGCTCCGGTCGGCAGCGCTCGAAACGAGCTCGGGAAAAGGTGAAATCCGACGTTGCGAGGTCGGAGAACATGGAACACCGGCAAGGGAGCACGAATCGTGCCCACACGCAGTCGCCGGTGCGGTGTTGCTCGGTACCGAAGGCGGTGGACCGAAGGAAAGGAAATCGAGGGCGGTGGTGCTGAATCCGGGGACGGCGAGGCTCGATTTGTGGTGGAGATGTCCGGTGAGGTGGGGCAGAACGAAATCGTGAGAGAGAGAAACGCGTAGGAGGAGGGACTGCGAATGGATCTGTTCCATTTCGTGCGAAGCTGCGCGAAGGAGATGTACAGTGACGCGTTTAGGGTTACTTCTGAGTGGATTGGGCTTGGTCCACGCGAATTGGGCCAAAATTCAAGCAGCCTGGGCCCAGCTCGTCCCTGACCGACCCAAACAGCCCAAACCCCTCTTGTCCCTTTTTTTTTTTTTGATTTTCCTTCTCCAATTTCACTTGTTGCAAAAAAAACCCACCTTGACATTTCGATTTTCAAATAATACCCTTTAGAATTCACGTGGGGTTTTACACTGACCCTCGTGGTGTGGTGCAAGTGGATAGGATTCAAGGTTCTAGCTCTGGTACGAGTGGGGCTACTCCGTCGTGCTCCTACAATGGTCCGACCTCGTATTTTGATTCTGCAAAACCGCGATGTAATCTGGGTTCAGTTGATGATGGAGAAGATCACGGGGTGAGTGAGACTGGAGAGATTCACGGGGTTGCTGATTCGATTGCAGATGCTTTGGGTGTAAGTCGGCATGAGTCACAGGCCTCTGGAGGTGCTGTTCGGATTGTGGATGAGGCCCACGTGTGTGGGTTGACTCTGCAGGCCACAAAGACTTCAGAACAAGTCCAGCTTGGCCACTATTCTCTTCCTGTGGTGACCGTGTTTGGTGATGGGCCTCGTGATGTTGCCATCCCGGTTGTTGACCAAGGAAGCCCTTGAAAGGACGCTATGACTAAATCTTCGAATCCCGAGGTTCCACCTCAAAAGAAGGGACGCGGACATCCAAAAAAGGGACAACCAAAGAGAAGTGTGGCTCCAGTTGTTTTTTATCGGTCAAGAGCCAAGACCTTTGCTGATAAAGGAGACCTTTTGAGTAGCTTCTCAGTTGATATTGCTTAAAAAGATAGTCTGGGTGCTTGGAGTTTTAGCAAGAAAGTTGGAAAAAAGGCAGTTAACCTTGCTTCTTTTGTTCTCGAACGTGGAGTTCCGTAGGAAGAAAACGTCGAGATTATTGAGGACGAGGGCTACCATGATCCGACTACAGTAGAAGGTCCTATTCCGGTTACTGTGTCTAATCGATTTATTTGTTTGAAATCGAGTAGAAAGTAGTTTTGTTAGCTTTCCTACTTGGTTGTATTTTGGTTGATTATTTATTGTTGTTGTGATGAGTTTAACAAAATGACTCTTTATTTTAACTGAATATGACAAAATGCTTGTGGGTAAAATGTAAATGTAAGTATGCAGTGACATAAAATGGAAAAAGGGAACAAAAGATCCTTATAAATCTTTTGAGTGGGAAACAGTTGATGTGCCATCACTTACCAAACCTTAGCGGTTTTCAAGGAGACGTGATATGTCAACCTTCTAATTCTCCACGATTCCACCAAACTTATCTATAAATACCCTCAATGGACACAAAACTTTCTCATACAATACTACAATTCATTGAAGAAGAAAAAGCTAGTTGCAATATGGCCCCAAACGATGTCCAGGACGTGCAAGGCATGGGTGGAAGGCGTTCTCCGGTGGAACGCGCCGAGGAAACCCTCCACCGAATTGCCCACAACCATTGTGAGCTAGAGTTCGAGCGCATCAAAGAGAGGCTGCTGCGAGCTCATGTTGATCTGGTGCGCTAGTTGTATGGGATGGGAGAGATCAATACAGATGGCTGACCAGTTGAGGAGGTTTCTGCGCACGAGGCCTTACTAGCGGAGCATGCAATTATCCTTACGTCTCTCTTCCCGTACTCCCTCCTTCCGTCTAATATTTAAGAATGTAAATCTGGGCACACATAGTGTAGTCCATTTTGTTTTAATGAACTAATGGTGTTCTTTAAAACACCCACTATCCTTGTCAATGAAATTGTTTAATTTTTTATATATATATATAATGTCTATTACTATCTTCCATGCTCCTTTTCGTATTTCCTTTGATGTTTACATTATAAGTAATGGTACTATTTTTGTTTACATATTACATCTTTATGTTTACATTTCATTTGTATGTTTATTACATTTCAAAATCATCTGACACAATAAAGGTAGCATAGAATGTGAACACATAATAATAACATCATATAAATGAAATCAAAACCAAAGTAAAATGCTTAGCTGCATATAATTATAATATATGTTCCATATATAACATTCAAACACCCATACTTGGGTGGGATATACATAAGGTCCAAAAAAAGGTCACCGACCACATACCAGACAGAAGCCCTAAATTAAGTAGAACTAGTCTTCATCCGCGTCCTCGTCCTCGTCCTCCTCAGACACATCTGTGTGATCATCTTCAAACGCATCTTCTGCGTCCTCCATAGATCCCTATTCGGCGTCATCTTCTTCCTGCTCCTCCTCATCATCCAACTCCTCCTCATCAGAAGGTTCTTCATTAGAGAAGTCTTCGTCTGAGGGAGGGTTGAGTTTGCACCTTTTGGAAGACACAACATCTTCGTCAGACGATGATTCATCTGAAGCTGGTGTCTCCTTGTGATGATCATCATCCTCCTCGCTGCTGAACAATGGTGAAGGTGGGGAAAATCCTTAATCGGACCAGTTGGTCTTGAGCGATGAAGGAGGAAGTGGTCATGCATGAGGAGGAAGTGACCCGGAAGAAGGCATTAAGTGTGTTTCGAGAAAGAGGTAAGTTATTGTATGTGGTTTGTGTGATAAAGTGATGGGAGAAGAAAAGATATGATGACCTATTTGAGGAGATGAGAAGAGGCAAGATTTGCAACCCTTCAACAATAACTTCCTTACACGGTTATCGAATGTAATGATGACTGTTTGTCGGCGTTTGGTATGTGAGATATGACCATTATGATTTTATTTTTGCAATTATTACTATCTACTGTGTACTTTTATGTGACTATAGTATGAACCTTGTAAACTTAATTATACAACTTTTATGTTGATTAATCTAAATGTAATATTTTATTATGCAAATAAAAAGCACCCAAAACACTAATTGTTAGGTATTTATAAAAATGTTGTATTTGTTTGAAAAAAAGTTATGAAAAATGTAATGTTGGCTTCATATACTGTAAATACCAATAATCTTAATGTAAAACGTTATGAGAAAACAGTCAACATTCTTAACATGTGCACAAATATGTGAAATAACGAAAATGCAATAATGCGATAGTCAAATTGTTCAGCAATCCAAAATGGTGAAATTGAAAACCAACTAATTATGTGAAACAAGTTCGAGTTAAGGCTTTAAAATCCTCTGAATTTGCTATTGATCAATTTAATAATGGAAAATTTTACTTTAACACCCTGCCAAACATTTAATTTCATTTTGATACCCCTAGCATAAATTTTTAACACTTTCATACCCTAACCAAACTTTTAATTTCACTTTCATACCCAACCGTCAGATTTTGTTAACTTTCCATCCAAAACAAGTAAAATGCCCATAAATACCCCTAACTATTACTCAAATTTTCAAACTCATGACATGGGTTCAGAACTTAAAAATAAGTGAAATGCCTATACTATCCTTCATTGTTAGGGTGTTAAAATGAAAAAATACTTTAGAATTTTCAAATTTTCCAAAATCACTTTTTTTATTAAATCAGTTTTTATTTTTAAAGATTCAGTTTTTATATAAAAATTAATATAAAAATAAAAAAACTGTTTTTATTTATGAAAAATATTTTTAATTTTAAAAATTCAATTTTTGTTTTTAAAAATTCAGTTTTTATTTAAAACTGATATAAAAATTTATTTTTTATTTAAAAAATAATTTAGAAATTCAGTTTTTATTTAAAAAATAATTATTATTTTCATTTATTTAATTACTTTTTAGATATTAAATCTTTTACAATACTATTTTTTTTTAATTTCAAAACAATACACATCTTTTAACTTCGGAAACATACCCATCTTTTACAATATTGTTCTTCTCCAGCAACCCAAAAATTCCTAAAAATGAATTCCCAAATCCCTTAACTTTTTCCCTTTTCTCTTCCTCTCACAAACTTCACAACACCAGCACCTGTAAACTCCAAATTTGATCTCTGCTTCAAGCTTTTTTTTTTCTCTTCATTTCACAAACTCCACAACACCAGCACCCACGCCGCCACCGCCCTTAGGTGTTGTTGCTTTGATCAAGAATGACGAGCATCTCTCCACGCCGCCAGAAAGCCCTTCGTCCTCGATTCTCAAACCGGGTACGATCTCATATCAACGGCGCTGATCTCTCCGATGCTCTCTCGTGTGCCGGTGGTGATATATGATGGAGGGGCAGAGCCGCCATCGCCTCTCGCTGAACGCTCAGGCAGATCTGTTCTCGCGGTTCGATTCCTTCACAAAACTTGCCTTTGAACCTCACATCTGTGACCGTAGGTCCGTGAGCATCGGTGTCGGAACCTAATTTACATATAAGCTTCCTTTGTAGAAGCTTGAACCAGAAATCTGTTTTGTAGAAGCTATCGTGTATCGTGTGGTGAAAATGAAAAAAAAAACTAATTTACTAATTAACACTAATTAATATTTTAATTCCTTGGTTAATGATTTAAGGAAAAAAAAAAGAAATGATTAAGGATTTAAGGAAAAATGATGTTTTTATATTATTTTTGAAATAAAAACTGAATTTTATAAAAATAAATATTGAATTTTTAAAAATTAAAAAATATTTTTCACAAATAAAAACAGTTTTTTGATTTTTATATTAATTTTTAAATAAAAACCTATTTTTTAAAAATAAAAATGTCACGCCCCAATTTCAGTAAACCGAACTAGGGACGCGAACGTTTTAAAAACATAGAAACACTTGAAACCTGTTTTCATTAACTCACTTAAAAATACCAGTTTAGTTCAACAAAATAATATTTACAGCTTAAAATACGTCCCAACACGTGGACAAAAGTACAAGGTATCCGTCACTAGACTTAAAAGACAAAACCCGGACTCCGCTCCTAGCTCCACAAGCTTCGAGAGCTCACCTAGTCTGTCCCACGAACAGTACCTGTAGGAAAAGCAACTAGGGGTGAGCGTTCGCTCACCACCACGGATAACAGAGTGACTACGGCATAATTAGCAGAAAATGCTAGTGACACCAATAATAAAGTCAACATCGGGGACACTGTCCCCAACCCAATGACTCTGACTGAACATACACCCACTGTTACCTTCCTTGACCAACTCAAAACTTTGACACGTAAAGTAGACCCGACACAACGATCACGACCTCTCCCAAAGACTCGCAAGAAACTACGCAACACCAAACAAGATCACAAAGGATCGCACACCAAACAAGATCACAAAGGATCGCAAACGAGCTGCTCAGTAACCTCCCTCACCAGACTCAACCTCAAACTCGTAAAGTAAAACCGACACAACAAACAATGACGACCTTCCCCCAAAGACACGAACACGGATCAGGCTAGCCGAAGAATGCTCAGAACCTGCCGATCCTCGTACGCGGTCAGGCCAGCCGAAGAATGCTCGTAACCTGCCGGGACCCGGTCACGGATCAGGCTAGCCGAAGAATGCTCATAACCTTTCGGGATCCGGACACGGAACAGGCTAGCCGAAGAATGCTCAGAACCTGTCGAGGCTCGAGTTTGGTCAGGCCAGCCGAAGAATGCTCGTAACCTACCAAAATCCACACCACTCCCCGACACACAGTCGGGTCGGGCAAACACAACCACAAACACAAGCAAGCTCAACAAACAGGCACTCAAGGCCACTCAAG
Source organism: Erodium maritimum (assembly GCA_963921825.1). Lineage (NCBI taxonomy): Eukaryota > Viridiplantae > Streptophyta > Magnoliopsida > Geraniales > Geraniaceae > Erodium > Erodium maritimum. Next base: position 27,297,740 of record OY997592.1, read on the forward strand.
ACACCTCAACAGTCAATACTCGGTTTCAACAACCCCACGGGCCATCATGGCCTCCCAAAACACAACCACTTAACTCGCGGGCTCAACAACCCCAAGACATCAGTAATAACTCACGGGCTCTCATGGACACCCAAACTCAACAACGAACACAAGGGCTCTCATGGCCACCCAAACTCAACAACAATTAATACGGGCTCTCAAGGCCACCCAACTCAACAACAATTAATACGGGCTCTCAAGGCCACCCAACTCAACAACAATTAACACGGCTCTCAAGGCCACCCCAGACTCAACAACAATTAACACGACTCTCAAGGCCACCCAAGACTCAACAATAATTAACACGGGCTCTCAAGGCCACCCAAGACTCAACCATAATTAACACGGGCTCTCAAGGCCACCCAAGACTCAACCATAATAATACACGGGCTCTCAAGGCCACCCAAGACACCAAAATAAACAATCAACCTCCGGCTTAACCCAAGCCTCCAACAGTCCTAATATCAACAGTTTCACAATCAACCTCCGGGCATGGTCATATGCCTCCAGTACTCCTAATATCGATAAGTTCACAATCAACCTCCGGGCATGGTCATATGCCTCCAGTAAAACAATTATCGCTTAGTTCTCTACTCCTACGACACTACTAAGTGTCACATGCCTTTCCAATAATTACTAAGTTCCCGTAACATGCTTTTCTGACAAACGCTACAATCCCGTATCATGCTTTTCTAATAATTACCAAGTTCCCGTAGCATGCTTTTCTAATATTTAAATAAACCTATTCAACCCACGACACCCCGGTGTCACATGCAATTCTACTGTTAACTTTCCCCAGTCAGGGCCGAGATTCGGCTACTTTTCCCTACCTCGTGCGTGTTCTCCCAAAAGCCAACCACGAGCTCCGGTGATGATCTCAGTCACTCACCCAGCTTTCCCTTGCCTCGGTCCGTGGCACGATCTAAAGGAACACAATTTAAAGTCACTAAACAACTCGCAGGAATAAGCCGAAAACCATTAAAATCGAGGCCCAAACTTAACCCCGACAATGTCGATCACTCCCAAACTTCCCAATTACTCGACATTGTCGACAAAGGACCCGTAAAGGCCCGATTCGCCCGACATGGCGAATCTGCCCGGGTTTTGTTAATTGCCTTCCGGGGCTCCGAAAGCCCCCGTTTTGGTTTCTACGGTCTTAGAATATTTCAAGGAACCCAATGTACTTGCCCGAATCGAATTCCGACTCCCGAGTCAATTAAATGACGTTTAAAGTTTCTAAACCCGATAAATTACAACTTCTCCAATTTAATTCCAATTTTCGATTCGGTGTAGGATAAATGGTCCGGGGAACGTTTTTAAACCACCCGAACGACAAAACCCGAGCACCCGAGCACGTGCGCCCCACCCACACTACTTGGCCGAGCCTTAGGGTTTAAGGGGAGGGGCTCGGCCACCATGTGGTGGCTGCTGCCAGCTCCGGCCAGCCACCTCATGGCCGGCCGGCCACCACCCACGGTGGCCGGAGCTCCTCCCGAGCCTCCGGTCACCGGAAAACGTGAAATTAAATCCCCAAACACCTCTAAAACGTCTCCAACACCTCCCCAACCTCCACACAACCCTAAATCATTCAATTTAACAAAACCCTAGCTTTCCAAAATAATCAAAACGAGAATCGGTTTGGGTATTACCGTAGAGGAGGATGAGGGGAACGAGATTGCTCTTTGCTTCAAGACGATCCAAGGGCTTGATTTTCCTCCAAACCCTAACCCTTACTCCTTCTCTCTTCTTCTTCTTCTTCTTCTTCTTCTTCTTCTTCTTCTTCTTCTTCTTCTTCTTCTTCTTCTTCTTCTTCTTCTTCTTCTTCTTCTTCTTCTCATCTCTCTAACCTCTCTCTTCTTCTTTCTAATTTAAAACAACTAACTACAAAACACCACTTTTCTCTCCCTTAACCCATATGTTCGGCCAACACTCCCATCCACACCTTTTCCCCCCAAAATTTACACCACCATATGATTGACAAGTGTCAAGGTGGGTCCCACACCTTTTGGAAAATATCTAGTTGATATTCCAATCAGATTCGCGAAAAACGGACGTTTCGGGCCCCGAACGGGCACTTTTCCCAAGAAATCACGAAACTTGGCGGGCTACAAGGAAACGGCTCAACTAAGATCGCTGCGACGACGGCTAAGCTTTTTGGATCCAAAACGGTCCTCGAATGGACCAAAACGTCACTCGATTGACTTTTCCAGCGAAAAGTCAACATTTCCCAAATTGCTCAGAAAGTTGCCCTGAGTCCCCCGGAACTCACTTTGGTCAATGACGGGGTCAACTTAAGTCCGGTATGACCCTCGGGGTCCAATTCCGGTTCAATACAGCGTCTGCTCAAAATTTTTAAATTTTCCTGTTTTTCGCAGGTTTGACTGGCGTTGACCGAGAGTGGTTATTACAAAACATATTTTTCTTAAATAAAAACTGAATTAACAAAATAAAAAGTGATTTTGTAAAATTTGAAAATTCTGAAGGATATTTTTCATTTTAACACCCTAACAATGAAGCCTATTATAGTCATTTCATTTATTTTCAAGTTCTAAACCAATGGCATGAGTTCTAAAGTTTTAGTAATAGTTAGGGGTATTATGGACATTTTACCTATTTTGGATGAAAATTTAATAGAATCTGACGGCTGGGTATGCAAGTGACATTAAAATTTTGGTTAGGGTATGAAAGTATTAAAAATTTATGCCAGTGTATCAAAATGAAATTAAATGTTTGGCAGGGTGTTAAAGTGAAATTTTCCCATTTAATAATCTGGACTTGGATGTACCTGAACATCTTGATCTGGAAGGAGATGAGGATGACTTGTATGAGGATGTATGTGATGATGAGGAACTTGAAGCATTAGAGTCAGTTCCTCTTCCTCTTATTCAAAACTAATAGCATGAAGTTCCTCTCATGGAATGTGAGAGGAACGAACTCCGTTCAAAAAGGACGGAGTAGTTGTTGTACCATTAGAAGAGTTCATCCAGATTTTGTTTTTCTCCAAGAAACCAAGGTAGCTTCGTTCTCTCCTTCGTACATTAGAAGTTATGGTTTTCTTGGAAATTGGGAACATTCTTATTCACCTTCTGAAGGAGCTTCTAGTGGTATATTATCTATATGGAAACCTGAATCTTTTACGTGCTCAGAAGTGGGTCCTTTGAAGAATGCTATCTTATGGTTTGGTTATTGGATTGGTTCTCCATCTCCTATTGTCCTGATTAATGTTTATGCACCTTCTTTTGAGACTGAAAGAGCAGCATTATGGGATGAACTTAGAACTTTTAGTTCTAGGTTCTCTGATGTAATTTGTGTTGGAAGTGATTTTAATTCGGTTTTTTTTTTGCTGAGGAACGTCGGGATAGTGTTTTCTCGGAACATGATAGCTCTTGTTTTTTGAGTTTTTTCCTCGACCTTGGCTTAACTGATCTGAGACTTGAAGGTGTGAAATTTACTTGGTATGGGCCTGGGTCTAAGGCTACTCAGTTAGATCGTTCTTGGTTTCACCTGAGTTTTTGGTTCTCTTTGAGGGCATTTCTCGGAAAGGACTTGCTCAGGGGCTTTCTGATCATTGACCCACTGTTCTTGAATCTTACATTGTTAATTGGGGCCCGAAACCATTTAAGTTTCTACATGTTTGGCTTGAAGTAAAAGATTTTTCTCAACTGATTTGTGGCTTCTGGAATTCATATATTTGTACTGGTTCTCCAAGCTATCAGTTATGGTTCAAGTTAAAGTGCCTCAGAGAAGATTTGAAGGTTTGGAACCGTAAGGTGTTTGGAAGGGCTGATCTTCAAGTAGAATCTTTGTGCAAAGAGATAGAAGCTTTGGATTTCCTTATTGAAAGTAGAGCTGATCACGAAGCAAAAGATTCTTGCTCGTATTTGGTGCCAGAAGTCGAGGCAGAGGTGGTTCGATGAAGGAGATGCTTGTTCTAAGTATTTTCATCGAGTAGCTAACTTCATGTGATCGATTAATCGTATTTCTGTTATTATATATGGTTCTATATCTCTTTCGGATCCAGATGAAATCAAAAATCACGCTGCCTTGCACTTCAAGCAACGTTTCTCACATCATCCTCAGTCCTCATTGGTGCTTCCAACTCTTTCTTTTTCTTCTTTATCAGTCTCGCAGAGTTTGAATTTGGAAATTCCTTTTTCAGTTGAGGAAATTCATCAGGCAATCAAGGATTGTGGTAGTGAAAAATCCCCAGGACCGAACGGTTTTACTTTGAGACTTTTTCAGCAGTGCTGGGACATCGTTGGAAAGGACGTGATTCAGATCATCCAAGCCTTCCATGATTTAGGAACGATAGGAAATGGTTTTAATGATACCTTCTTGACTCTTATTCCAAAAGTGCAGAACCCTGAAACCATGTCAGAGTTGAGGCCGATCAGCTTGATATCAGCTCCTTCTAAAATTCTTGTTAAAGTGTTGGCAAATCGTCTGAAACTAGTGCTTCCAGTGTTCATAAATGATGTTCAAAGTGGGTTTGTGGCAGGTCGTCAATTGGTCGATGGCGTTTAAATTGTCTCGGAGACTCTTTAGTTGATTAAGTAGAATAAAGCTGAGGTTGTGCTCCTTAAGCTTGATTTTGAAAAGGCATACGATAATCTGAGATGGGATTACATAGATGAGGTTCTCTTGTCCATGGGGTTTGGGGTTCGGTGGCGAAGGTGGCTGGCTTCTTGTTTCAAGGCCTCTTTATCAGTTCTTGTTAGTGGATCGCCGAGTTCAGACTTTCTTATTTCGAAAGGTTTGCGCCAAGGGTGTCCTTTGTCCCCATTTATATTTCTTTTGGCTGTAGAAGGTCTACACCAGATTTTGAGTCAAGGAATTGCTCTGGGGGATTTTGGAGGTGTCAGAATTGGAGGAGAAAACTTCCTGGTTTCTCATCTTCATTTCGCTGACGACACTTTGCTCTTTGTTTCAGGGACAGAAGCTAACTTTTGTATTCTCAAAAACACTCTGTATATGTATTAGATTGTTTCAGGTCTTAAAATCAACTATGCCAAGTCCAGGGCGGTACTCTTGAATGGTTTCTCGATGTCTGAAGAGTTAGTGCAAGATATTTTCTGCTGTGAAGTCGTAAATCTCCCAATCAGCTATTTGGGCTTTCAACTGGGCGCGGATCCTTGGAGAGTTAAGACTTGGGACCCCATTTTTAAGAAGTTTAAATCGTCTCTCACAATTTGGAAAACGAAGCTCTTGAACACAACTGATCGACTTGTTCCTATCAAATCTATTTTTGTTGCTTTACCTGTATTTTAGATGACTCTTTTTAAGGCTCCAAAAGCGGTAATTCTTCAGTTGGAAGCTTGGCAAAGAAGGTTTGTTTGGTCTGGTAGTGTGGCTAGAGAGTTCTAAATCGAGTTGCTTGGGGCAAGGTGTGCAGACCTCGTGCTCATGGAGGCTTGGGCATTCGTGAATTGGAACAAGTTAATGATAGTCTTCTTGCAAAATGGTTTTGGCGTTTCACGTCAGAGAAAGAGTCGTTTTGGAAAAGATTCATTTGTGAGAGATTTTGGTGGAGTTTGGATTCTTGGGACCTATCTGCAGTTGATAAACCATCCTCATCTTCTATTTTTAATCACATTGTGAACTTGGCTTCAAATCCCAGTTTCTCACAGTTGTTTGGAAATCAAAGTTTGCATTGGAAAATTGGTAATGGAGCTTGAGTTCGCTTTTGGGAAGATATTTGGCTCGGAAACTCACCTCTTTCTTCTCACTTTCCTCGCTTGTACTCAATTTCCTCTTCTAAAAATCAGAAAATCAGTGTAGTATGTGCAAATGAGCTGTGGACTCTAAGCTTCCGAAGAGATTGTTTTGTTTGGGAAGCGAGAGAAGTAGAGCTGATTTTAGACTCTCTAAGGTTTATACCTATTCGAGTTAATGACGAGGACTCTATGGTTTGGTCGAAATCTTCTTTTTTTAGCTCTAGTACTGTGTACAACCTGTTAGAGGCTCCTTTCTTTGTTCCTCCTCCATGGGTTGATTTTTTGTGGATTAAAAGGTGGTATCCTAAGTATTCTATGCTGTTGTGGTTAATTTTGAATCAAGCTATACCTTCTATAGTGTTTCTGGAAAGTAGAGGGTGTCGCATTTCCTTAAATAAAATGCTTTGCAAATCCTACAAGATCGTTTTTGAAGACTCTGATCAAATCTTCTTATATTGCAGTTTTGCTTGGAATCGTTTGTGTGGGTTTTTGAAGACTCGGATCAAATCTTCTTACATTACAGCTTTATCGGTGGTGGGGAATCGTTTGTGTTCATTCTAACTCGACAGCTTTAGTTTTACTTGGATGGGTTGATTTGTGGCCTCGGAGATGGAGGACAAACTGGTTGAGAGTGGCGTATGTTGGGTTTTGGATATTGTGGTTGCGTAGAAATGCGTTGGTTTTTAATTCTATTGATGAATCGGTTGAGGCATCGATTCTGAAAGTGCAGGCGCAGTGCTTTTCTTTGCTGCGTTTAGAAGGAATGGTCTCGGAAGGCTTCTCTTTTGTAGATTGGCAAAGTGGGCCGACTAAGTGCCTGGTTTAGCTGAAGTTGTGGCTGTTTTTTTGGCGCTAGCTATAGGTATTGTGTGTTTCTTGGTACACAAGCAAGTGTTTTTTTTGTTATTGTTTGGTTGCTGCAGAATTGTTCATTTTGATCTGAACTTCTGCTTCCATTGTATTTCTCCTTTATATCAATGGACTTTCCCCTCGTTTATCAAAAAAAAGAAAACCAACTGATAAGGTTGTGATATACTCAACACCTACTGTGGGGAAAAGCCTTGTACTTTGGGGTGAAAATGAAATCTTCCTGAAAACGCTTTCAATATCGCTTTAGTTTCTTCTCTTGATCATGCCAAACCATATTCAGCTCAAACATGAGCAGTTTGTAAATGATTCTTTGTAATGACATTTGTTCCTGCTAAATACAAAAAATGTGCGAGTTATAGAAACATAATATGATGTTGGGACTTAAGCGCATGGAAAATAATTAAAGAAATGACACAAACTTACATAATCCTTCTCCAGTGTATCAGCCCATCTCCTACGCCCGAGATAAGACTCCATATCCTACATTACAAAAATGGCACAATCATCTTTTTTGTGTGGTGACGATCAGTACAATCATACCCGTTTCATTGGTGCTTCGCTGATTCTAATACACAACTCACTGTCATCTTCGAAGATTACATCAGCAATCTTGTTGCGCTGTTGGAAATAAAAACCATTTACCAAGATATAGAGTTAGAACAAACTAACCAAACATACAATGTACAAGTCGTAAATAACATTCACCATACCATCACATCGTGTATACCATCATATCGAATAATATCAGGCCCATTCGAGAGAGAATTGTAAAAAAGCTCAACAGCAGGATTCTTCAAGTCGAAACATATTACTGTGTAATGATGACTTTTAAGAATCACCATGAAAACCTACAAGTTATCAAATATATAGAAAACATCGCCCTTGTAAGAAAGTACCCACACATGAATAAATAAATAAAAGTATAACATAATTACGAGGTCCAACGTGTCCCATGTGACTGGTAGTTCGTTTATCTCTACTGAAAACTGTTCGTTAAACCCATTTAGGTTTCCATATGTTCCGTACGAGACCTAATACAATGTCGTAAGCATTATAAGCCTATATATATGATATACCAAACCAGAATGGTACTGATCTAAATGCTTACACTCGCAGCCAAAGATAAAAACAGTCGAGACAGTGATGTCGTGCTACGCAACTCTTCCATATTATTTAAATAATTAGACCACGCATCTACGACCTGACTCACAACCCAAAAACCATCCTTTATTGTTCTCATGGCTTCCCTTGTTATCTTAAATGGAGGGCACACATACACAAAGTCCTTGTGAAAGAACACAATGATAGTTGGTATGTAAACAAGGCAGGACTAAATGTTAATTATGATACACGAAATGTAATTGTGTTATACTTAAATTTTACGATTGGAAACTGCGAACATCTAATGAAAGGCTTTCGCCTCATCATCTTCGAGATAGTTGCCAACATTTATTTTCATGTCCACAAACGGGGAGCGACACAGCAGCTGATGCGGTAAGGCGAGCTGGTGGGACCACTTCGGGGGTACAAACAATGGATGACGATAACATTTACCAAGATATAGAGTTAGACCAAACTAACCAAACATACAATGTACAAGTCGTAAATAACATTCACCATACCATCACATCGTGTATACCATCATATCGAATAATATCAGCCCATTCGAGAGATAATTGTAAAAAAGCTCAACAACGGGATTCTTCAAGTCGATACATATTACTGTGTAATGATGACTTTTAAGAATCACAGTGAAAACCTACAAGTTATCGAATACATAGAAAACATCGCCCTTGTAAGAAAGTACCGTATCACGCCCCAAATTCAGTAGAACCGAACCCGGAACGCGAACGTTTAGAACGATAAAACAATTTCAAACCTTTTAAATAAATCACTTTAAAACCACCATTTACTTAACCAAAATAGTTATTTACAACTCAAAAGTACGTCCCAACAAGTGGACAAAATACAAGGTATACGTCGCTAGACTCAAAAGTAAACACGGACTCCCGCTCCTAGCTCTTCAAGCTTTGGAAGCTCACTTAGTCCATCCCGCGACCAGTAGCTATAGGAAAAGCAGCTAGGGGTGAGCGTTCGCTCACCACCACGGATAACAGACTGACTACGACTTACTTAGCAGACAATGCCGCTAACACCAACACCAAACCCAACACCGGGGACTACTATCCCCAAACTCAAGTAACCCGACTGACACACAAACCGTTACCTTCCTCAACCGACTCAACACTCGGACATGTAATGTAGACCCAACACAGCGGTTACGACTTCCACCAAAAACTCAAAATACAACCACGCAATACCCAAGATCACAAAGGATCGCACACCAAACAAAATCACAAAGGATCGCACTCCAGCCAGCTGCTTAGTGCAGGTTGCCAACCGGCTGGGCTTGAGCCTGCCCCACGCAACTTCCCCCGGTCTCTGTCGGGCCAGGCGGTCGACCTGTTAGCGATATATACAGAGCTACTTTTCCGATAGCTAGTCGGAAGGGGAGCAACCCTCCATCGCCGATGAATGCACCCCTTTTTCGGTGGTTAACCCGGAAGGCGGGCCAAGCCCCACGACACGTGGCCCCAGGACCCCCTTCTTGTTAGGTGGGCCCCCAACCTTGTTTGAACAATGCACACGGGCACGAACCACGGGACCCCTTTCTTGTCAGGCGGGCCCCCAACCTCGGGCAGAGAGTGTCCACAACCAAAGTCAACAACAGCAACAACACAGGTTCAACAACCCCACGGGCACTCATGGCCACCCAAGACTCCAACAGTAAAACACGGGTTCAAAAACCCCACGGGCACTCATGGCCACCCAAGACACCAACAATAAAAACACGGGCTCTCATGGCCACCCAAGACACAAACAGTAAAGTACGGGCTCTCATGGCCACCCAAGACTCAAACAGTAAAGTACGGGCTCTCATGGCCACCCAAGACACAAACTAAACAATCAACCTCCAGGCATAAACAAATGCCTCCAGTTATTCTAATATCGAAAGTTCACTGCTCCTACGACACTACTTGCGTCACATGAATTTCTATTGTTCGATACGTTCCCGTGTCATACGACACCACCCGGTGTCGCCTGCCTTTCTAATGTTCGATAAACGTACTTAACCCACGACACCCAAGTGTCACATGCATTTCTACTGTTAACTTTCCCTAGTCAGGGCTGAGAGCCGGCTACTTTTCCCTACCTCGTATGCTTTCTCCAAAAACGCACAAACAAGCTCCGACGTGATCTCGATCACTCGCCTAGCTTTCCTTTTCCTCTGTCTGCGGCACGATCTAATAAGAACACAATTTTAAATACTTTTAAGCTTGCCGGCATAAACTGAATTTTAATAACTTGATGCCCAAAAGTAACCCCGACAATGTCGATCACTCCCAAACTTCCCAATTACTCGACATTGTCGATAATGGACCCGGTAAAGCCCGATCCGCCCGACATGGCGAATCTGCCCGGGTTTTGAAAACGTCCTTCCGGGGCTCTGAAAATTCCCATTTTCGTTTCTACGGTCATAGAATAATTCAAGGGTTCCTATGCACTCGACGAAATCCAATTCCGACTTCCGAGTAATTTAATTAGCGTTTCAAGTTTCTAAACCCGTCAATTACAACTTTTACAATTTAATTCCAAATTTCAATCCGGGTGTAGATTAATGATTCGGGGAACGTCCTAAACCACCCGAACACGAAACCCGAACACCCGAGCACGTGGGCCCCACCCGGCCAACCTTGTCCGTGTGTGGCTAGGCCCATTTGGGGCCGGTCTACCATGATAGTGGCCGGTCCTAGCTCCGGCCATCCACCCCATGGCCTCCCAACCACCACCCACGGTGGCCGGAGCTCCCCCCGAGCCTCCGGTCACCGGAAAACGCTCAACTCTTCGCTCCAAACACCTCCAACAAACCCCACACCTCAACTCATCCATATTCAACCCATTTCAAACAAAACCCAAACTTTTAAACTTAACAAAATGAGAATCGGTTAGGTGCTCACCGAAGAGAATGTCGATGTGAGCTCGATTCTTTTATCTTTGAGACGATCCAACAGTTTGATGATCGAGGAATGGCAAAACTTCCAACACCTCCTTCTCTTCTCTCTTCTTCTTCTAACTCCCCTTTCTCTCTCCAAAACTCCATTTTTTAGAAGTATGACCGACCATCACCATGCCTCTCATCTTTTGTTTTGTTCAAAAACACTATCCACACATCAAAATTACCAAAGTACCCTCACTTTCCCTTTTCCTTTAGTTTTAAGTCAAAGGGAAAAGTTGTCCTCTTTTCTTCATTCCACCACATTCATGACATGTGGCAAGTGGGTCCCACCCTTTTTTGGAAAATATCTTTTAGAAATTTTTCATTCAGATTCGCGAAATTCGGCCGTCTCGGGCTCCGAACGGGCACTTTTTCCAAGAAATTACGAAGCTTCACGGGCTACAAGGAAACGGCTCAACTAAGACCGCTGCGACGACGGCTAAGCTTTTTGGATCCAAAACGGACCTCGAATGGACCAAAACGTCGCTCGGTTGACTTTTCCAACGAAAAGTCAACATTTCCCCGATATCGATCAAAGTGAGTCTCCCGGAACTCACTTTGGTCGATATCGGGGTCAACTTAAGTCCGGTATGACCCTCAGTGTCAAATTTAGGTTCATTTAAGCGTATGTCCAAAATTTTTAAATTTTCCTGTTTTTCGCCGATTTGACTGGCGTTGACCGGGAGCGGTTCTTACACACCCACACATGAATAACTAAATAAAATTATAACATAATTACGAGTTCCAATGTGTCCAATATGACTGGTAGTTCTTTTGTCTCTACTAAAAACTGTTCGTTAAACCCATTTTGGTTTCCATATGTTCCGTACGAGACCTAATACAATGGCGTAAGCATTATAAGCCTATATATATGATATACCAAACCAGAATGGTACTGATCTAAATGCTTACACTCGCAGCCAAAGATCAAAACAGTCGAGACAGTGATGTCGTGCTATGCAACTCTTCCATATTATTTAAATAATTAGACCACGCATCTACGACCTGAATCACAACCCAAAAACCATCCTTTATTGTTCTCATGGCTTCTCTTGTTATCTTAAATGGAGGGCACACACACAAAGTCCTTGTGAAAGAACACAATGATAGTTGATATGTAAACAAGGCAGGACTAAATGTTAATTACGATACACGAAATGTAATTGTGTTATACTTACATTTTACTATTTGCAACTGTGAACATCCAATGAAAGGCTTTCGCCTCATCAACTTCGAGATAGTTGTCGACATTTCTTTTCATGTCCACAAACGGGGAGTGAAACACAGCAGCTGGTGCGGTAAGGCGTGCTAGTGGGACCACTTCGGGGTACAAACAATGGATGACCATAAGATTTCCACTGAATCATCTTGTTTCTTCACACGAATCAATGAGATTTCGAAGTCTGATCATAGATATCATGTGGGACATGATATTGGACGACCCGTGCTGAGTATGTGCCATAGATTTAGTCATGAACATATTTAGTATCGTAGCTTGTCATGTATCCTTAGACCAAGGAGTCTTTGTAATCGCTATGAAGTCAACAATTGAGTTCGACCTGAGCATAATGTTGTCCGTAACAGAGCTTCTATAACTGCCAGGATTGGCTTGGGGATGGGCTGCATGTGTGACACAAAAGACGGCTAATGGATTTATCCCGCATACAGAGGTATGGGAAATATATTAGTTCTCGGCCGCCCGCATACACAAAGTCCTCTTTTTTCAGCATAACAAACACAAGACATAAATAGGAAATAACTTTTTCTCTCTCTCCTCCCATAGATTTCGGCCAACACTTGGTGTTTTCTCCATTTTGGTGTTCTTGAGTCTTCATAAGAAGAACTATGCGGCTTTGATTCCCAGGTGGATACGTAGGTGTCTTGGAGACTCAAGCCCGATCATTCCTTACTCGGTGTTTTTTTTTGTATGAAAATGCTGATTTTTTTTCTTGTGACTCTAATCTTTGGTAGTTGATTCATGGTTTTAATGGTCTCTTGGTTTTATTTGTTATTCCGTTGCAAATTTGTTCATCTCCTACCCTACCTCGAGACCCAACGGTGTTGAGAAAGTTTCGGTTTTGCTTGAAAGTTTCGGTTTTAGCGTATTGCTTTGCTAAACTGTTTGATAACATGTTTTAAATTCTTGTTTATGGATTTAATGGATGAAAAATGAATTTTTGAAAATGATATCAAATCTGGAATTTTTGAAAAAAAAAATTTGATTTTTGGGGTCTCGGGAGCAGGATTGTCGGGGAGCCGAAATCGGGACCGAACGGGGCTTTGTTGGACGGAGGTAGGCCGAGCATGACCATTGGATGGTCGATATGTCGAGCCAAACCGTTTTGTTGGTCATGGTGAGTTTGGAACTGTCACGCCCCAAATTCAGTAGAACCGAACCCGGAACGCAAACGTTTAAGATAATAAAACATTTTCAAACCTTTTAAATAAATCACTTTAAAACTACCATTTAATTAATCAAAATAATAATTTACAACTCAAAAGTATGTCCCAACAAGCAGACAAAATACAAGGGGTACGTCGCTAGACTCAAAAGGAAACCCGGACTCCCGCTCCCAACCCTTCAAGCTTCGAGAGCTCAACTAGTCCGTCCCACGAACAGTACCTGTAGGAAAAGCAGCTAGGGGTGAGTGTTCGCTCACCACCACGGATAACAGACTGACTACGGCATACTTAGCAGACAATGCCGGTAACACCAACAACAACCCGACTGACACACACAACTGTTACTTTCCTCAACCGACTCAACACTCGGACCCGTAATGTATACCCGACACAACGATTGACGACTTCCTCCAAAGACACGACAGATAACCACGCAACACCCAAGATCACTAAGGATCGCACACCAAACAAGATCACAAAGGATCGCACTCCAGCTGCTCAGTAAGCCCCTCACGCCCTTTACCGATCCCTGTCAGGCCAGGCGGTCGACATGTCGCACTTTTCCCGACACGAATTCGGATCAGGTTGTCGACCTGTCACCCCTAACCACGCACGCGCGGCCAGGACCCCTTTCCTCACGGGCGGGCCCCCTACCCCGTCTGAACATGCAGACGCGTGCGATCATAGGACCCCCGTTTCATGAAGCGGGCCCCCAACCTCAGGTAACCACAATCACAATCACAAATAAAGCTCAACGAACAGCAACAACACCGGTTTAACACTCCACAGGCACTCATGGCCACCCAAGACACCAACGGTAAAACACGGGCTCAACAACCCCACGGGCACTCACGGCCTCCCAAGACACCAACGGTAAAACACGGGCTCAACAACCCCACGGGCACTCACGGCCACCCAAGACACCAACGGTAAAACACGGGCTCAACAACCCCACGGGCACTCATGGCCACCCAAGACACCCACGGTAAAACACGGGCTCAACAACCCCACGGGCACTCATGGCCACCCAAGACACCAACGGTAAAACACGGGCTCAACAACCCCACGGGCACTCACGGCCACCCAAGACACAAACAGTAAAGTACGGGCTCTCATGGCCACCCAAGACACAACAGTAAAGTATGGGCTCTCATGGCCACCCAAGACACAACAGTAAAGTATGGGCTCTCATGGCCACCCAAGACACAACTACACAATCAATCTCCGGGCATAACCAATGCCTCCAGCAGTTCTAATATCAACGAGCTCACAATCAACCTCCGGGCATAACCAAATGCCTCCAGTATTTCTAATCTCAACAGTTCACTGTTCCTACGACACTACTAAGTGCCACATGCATTTCTATTGTTCGATACGTTCCAGTATCATACGACACCACCCGGTGTCGCCTGCCTTACTAATATTCGATAAACTTACTAAACCCACGATACCCAAGTGTCACATGCATTTCTACTATTAACTTTCCCTAGTCAAGGCCGAGATCCGGCTACTTTTCCCTACCTCGTATGCTTTCTCCAAAAGCTCACAATCAAGCTCCGGCGTGATCCCGATCACTCGCCTAGCTTTACCTTTCCTCTGTCTACGACACGATCTAATAAGAACACAATTTTAAATACTTTTAAGCTTGCAGGCATAAACTGAATTCTAATAAACTTGACGCCCAAAAGTAACCCCGATAATGTTGATCACTCCCAAATTTCCCAATTACTCGACATTGTCGATAATGGACCCGGAAAAGCCCGATTCGCCCGACATGGCGAATCTGGCCGGGTTTTGAAAACGTCCTTATGGGGCTCCGAAAATTCCCGTTTTCATTTCTACGGTCTTAGAATAATTCAAGGGTTCCTAGGCACTCGACGGATTCCAATTCCGACTTCCGAGTAATTTAGTTTGCGTTTAAAATTTCTAAACCCGTCAATTACAACTTTCACAATTTAATTCCAAATTTCGATCCGGGTGTAGATTAATGAATTGGGGAACGTCCTAAACCACCTGAACACGAAAAACCCGAGCCCCGACCAAGTGGGCCCCACACGGCCACAACGAAAAATGTTCCTTTTCGCCCCAAAACGTTCCTAACGAACCCAACACCTCAACTCATCCAATTTCAACCCATTTCAAACCAAACCCTAACTTTTAAACTTAAGAAAACTAGAATCGGTTAGGTGCACACCGTAGAGAATGACAGTGTGAGCTTGAATCTTCTATCGTTGAGACGATCCAATGGTTTGATGCTCGAGAAACGTCACAAAACTCCAAGACTTCTTCTCTTTTTTCTCCCACCTTCTCTCCTCTTTCTAGCTCCTTTCTCTCTCTTCAAACTCTCCCTTTTTCTATTTTTTTTAAAGTGACCGAAACCTCATCTGCAAGTTCATTTTGTTTTGTTTTAAAACAACCCAACCAATCCTTAATTACCAAACTACCATCCACTCTTCCTTTTCCCTTCTAATTGCCGAGAGCATCAATTCTTTCCCTTTTCATTTTGTTTTAAAAATCAAATCTAATACTTAATTACAAAACTAACACTAAAAGTAGTCTTCTCTTGTCTTGTCCAATAAACCTAACACCACCACATTGGTGACATGTGGCAAATGGGTCCCACACCTTTTTGGAAAATATCTTCTAGATATTCTCCAATCAGATTCGCGAAATTCGGCCGTTTCTGGCCCGGAACGGGCCTTTTTTCCAAGAAATTACGAAACTTCACGGGCTACAAGGAAAAGGCTCAACTAAGACCGTTGCGACAACGGCTAAGCTGTTTGGATCCAAAACGGACCTCGAATGGACCAAAACGTCGCTCGATTGACTTTTCCAGCAAAAAGTCAACCTTTCCCAAATTGGTCAGAAAGTTTCCCTGAGTCCCCCGGAATTCACTTTGGTTGATATCGGGGTCAACTTAAGTTCGGTATGACACTCGTGGTCAAATTTAGGTTCATTTGGGTGCCTGTCCAAAATTTTTAAATTTCCCGTTTTTCGCCGATTTGACTGGCGTTGACCGGGAGTGGTTCTTACAATCTACCCCCCTTAAGGGAATTTCGTCCGCGAAATTTAAAACAAACGTAACTCAGGAGTCGAACAGATCTGGGTACTTCGCGCGAACCTCGTCCTCGCGTTCCCAAGTCGACTCAGCCTCTTGGTGCCGCCACTGTACCCATTCTAAGCGGATAACCTTTCTGCGCAGGACCTGCTCCCGCGGATCCATTTCCCAAACCAGTTTCTCCTTATTCTAGACATCATCCGTTACCTCGATATCTGCCCACTCAATGACGTGCGAGGGGTCCGCATTGTACTGCCGCAACTGGGACACGTGGATATTCCCATGCTGCGGTGGCAGTGCAAGTCGATATGCAACTGCTCCCCCTCTACTCAAGACCTCGAAAGGCTCGATACACCGCGGGGCTAACCCGCCTCCGCCGCGGTTGAAACGCACAAGTCCACCTTTCGGACTCACCTCCAGGGATACATGATCACCGACTGTTGATTCGAGAGGTCGGCGCCGTCTGTCAGCATAACTCCAGCTGACTCTGCGCGGTCTTCCACCGCTCATGCTTCGACACGACCGACTCTGCTGTCTCTTGGTCCAGTTCTAGACCCATTGAACTCTTATCCCTCACTTCCGCCCTGCACACGGGCGATCGACACGGCCTACCATACAACGCTCCGAACGGTGCCATCATGATACTGGCCTGAAAGCTGTTGTTGTAGGCGAACTCGACTAACCGCTCACGAAATCCATCGTGACGTGCCCCCATTTCCACTATGCAACCGGCAGTGGCTGCAACAACCTAGCGGGACGCTGATGTTCGGCTCTCACCTGCTGACAAGTGAGGCACCGCGATACCATATCTGCAACCGCTCTCCGTTTCCCGCTCCATTATATATGTCGCCTGATGTCGCGCTCCTCTTAGTGCTACCCACGTGCACTGTCAGACGCGAATAGTGTGACTCTCGCAGCTCGTCGCCTCCTCCGTTACGCGGTACGAACAAACCTCCGCGATACCGTAACTCCCAATTGGCACGACGCTCCCAGTCCTCGGCGTCAACACCGCCGACAACTGTCTCCCAGATCTCTGTCGTCTCGACATCCATCGACTGTACCTCTATTCCCCGGCCAAGCAGGGTAGGCTGAGCCACCAAGAAGCACATGGCCACGCCGCCAGTAACCTCTTCTAGCTCCAACCCGAGCATGCCCAGCTCTCCCATCATGTCCCACTCCCGGACTGAGATGCTAGTAGGACACGTCATCGGCTTCTTACTTAGGGCATCGACAATCACATTCGCCTTACCCGGATGGTAGAGTAGCTCAAAGTCGTACTCCTCAAGTAGTTCCATCCATCGCCGTTGGCGCATATTCAGGGCTCGTTGGGAAAAGGTGTACTTAGAGCTGTTATGATCCGACAACACCTGAAATCGCTCGCCATACAGATAACACCTCCAGCCTTTCAGCGCGAACACTACCGCTGTTAATTCCAGGTCGTGGGTAGGGTAGTTGCGCTCATGCGTCTTCCACCGCCTGGAGCCATAAGCAACAACTATACCCAACTGCATCAGTACACATCCCAATCCTTCCCCGGACGCGTCACAATAGACCTCATACTCGACCCCGCGCTCTGGCACTATCAACACTAGAGCGCTAGTCAGACGAGCCTTCAGCTCCGTGAACGCACGTTCACAATCATCTGTCTACACAAACTCGACTCCCTTGCGCGTCAAAAGGGTCATAGGCGCGGTTAGACGCGCAAAGTCCTGGACCAACCGCCGATAATATCCTGCCAGCCCCAAGAAGCTGCGGATCTCGAAAACGCTCGTGGGCCGCGCCCACTTCAAAACCGCGTCGATCTCCACCGGATCGACCAATAAACCGTCACGGGACACAACGTGACCGAGGAATCTCACCTCAGCGAGCCAAAACTCGCACTTCTCCAGGTTGGCGTATAGCTGATGTGTGCGCAACAGGGTCAAAACACCCCTCAGATGTTCCTCATGCGCCGCCTTGTTCTGCGAGTAGATCACGATGTCGTCCACAAACACCACCACAAATTGATCTAAGGACGGCCGGAATATAATGTTCATCAGATCCATGAACGCTGCAGGTGCGTTCGTCAGTCCAAAAGGCATCACCAAGAACTTGTAATGCCCATAGCATGTTCGGAATGCAGTCTTTGCGACATCCCCCTCTCGGACTCGCAACTGGTAATATCCGGATCGCAGGTCCATCTTCGAGAATCACGTCGACCCTCTCAACTGGTCGAACAAGTCGCCAATTCTCGGCATCGGATATCGGTTATTCACCGTAACCCGGTTCAGTTTCAGGTAGTCCATACACATCCGAAGCTCTCCACTCTTCTTCTTCACGAAGAGTGTTGGCGCTCCCCACGTCGATGTGCTCGGACGAATAAACCCCTTCTCCCAAAGCTCCTCGAGCTGACGCTTCAGCTCGGTTAACTCTGCTGGCGCGAACCTGTAAGGCGCCATCGATATCGCTGCCGTTCCCGGCACCAGGTCAATCCTGAACTCCACCTCACGAACTGGTGGCAACCCGCTCAACTCCTCAAGAAAGACCTCGGGGAACTCACACACCACTCGCGTTAACTCTCGGCTCTGCACGGTCGATACTTCCTCCACTACGGACAACGCCTACAGGAGAACCCCGCTATTACTACCCAGCACACACGACACCTTCGTGTTGCCTACTGACACTGTCATTCGTCGCCTATAGCAGTCGATATTGGCTCGGTACTTCGCCAGCCAATCCATTCCCAAGTTCACGTCAAAGGTTGTCATTTCGTAAGTATCCTTCCCACGGATACACGCACAAGCTCAGTCGCTGCCGATCCTCACGGATCCTCACAGTCTCTCTAAAACCTCGCTCCACTACCGCCGTCGTGCCCACCAAATCCAAACATACCCGACTCCTCGGGGTGAGGACTCGATCCAGCATCAGGGTTCTTGAGCCCTTTCTCGAACCTCTTGTGTCAGTTTGCTTCTCTAACTTCGCAGGCACGATAGACTCTAGTCAACACCACACCACCACCAACCGGCGTGTCCAGACGCAGGGGTGGACTCAACGGCTCTAAACTCAGCCCCAACATCTCAGCACAACTCGGCGAAACAAGCGAGTGTGACGCCCCGGTATCCAACATAAATGACGCTCAAAACAGAGACCGAATAATCACCCCATTAGTCACACTGATAAGGTATAGCACCAACCTCACACAAACCCATATGCATTTACTTATAACTTTCCGCAACCAAACCAGTATTCGCTACTCGTCCCCTGCGGGAAAAGTAGTAAAGGGGATGAGCGTTCTGCTCACCTCCACGGACACCCGTTCGATTATGGCATACTAGTAAAGCACTAACGACTTACCAATCTAACCAGGGCAAACCATTACCTCAAAACCTGATACCAATGTCACACTGCTCAATCTATTAATACCTCAAATACACTCTCAAGTACGGGAAACCTCGAAACGGGGATCATGTTCTCAATTCAGCAGACCACTATTGCTCACAACCTCAATACCCCAATTACCCGATCACGTAGGGAAACCTCAAACGGGGATCATGTTCTCAGCTAAGCCAACACTTTTGCTCACAATATCAATACCCCAATTACCCGATCATATAAGGGAAACCTCAAAACGGGGATCACGTTCTCAACTAAGCAAACCACTACTGCTCACAACCTCGATACCCTAGTTACTCGATCATGTAGGGAACCTCAAATAACCCACTCACGTGAAGGAAACCTCAAACCACCCGTTCACGCGAGGGAAACCTCGAATAACCCGTTCACATAGGGGAAACCTAGTACGTATGGCGCCGCAGCGCATCAACCTTAACCCCTCTCCGCGGTGAGCCTCTCACACCGAGGCGCTGTATCACTACCGTAGGTTATCGATGAGTCTCGAACCCAAGACCTCATCCTTTAACACCGAGATTACGACCTCTACAACCAACACAATCCTGAACTGTCACGCCCCAAATCCGGTTCTTGCCCGGACTCGAGGCATGACTAGGATAAAACGATTAAAAAGGCAATAACTCAACAGTAACTTCCTGAAAATCTCCAATATAAAACTCAAATCCACATAACTCAATTTAAAACATAAATAACCCTCCAGGGGTGTAATAATAATCCTCCAACAAGGTTTGTTCAAAACTGAAATGAAATGAAAACGAAGTCCCTACAGGACACCCACACCAAGAAGCTCCCGAGCCTGTACTCCTCAAACAAGCCTGTAATCACAACAATAAACTCATAGGGGTGAGCTTGCGCTCAGTAGGGAAAATACATAACATGGTGGACTTTAAACTCAATAATTTCACCAGCAAAGTCAACAAGACAAATCTTAACAATCACAGGCAATAGGAAAACCGATCAATGCCGTGGCACATGGAGTCACCACCCTCCGATCCACATATGATGTGTCCTCTCGGATTTTCCCTCCAATCAAGAGGAGACGCATATCATTGAGGCCACCGGAAACAACCCTTCAGGGCGCATATCGTCGGGATTCTCAGAAACGTCTCCAAAGGATTTTATGTCCTCGAGAACCAAGGTATTACTCCCATAGGAAGCATACACTTGGGCAATTCAATAATAATCAAATAATAATTGAGCACTCACTCAAACCGAAACACGAAGCAATCCATTCCAAACAAACACTTCACTATCACACATAGCTCACGCATCACCGTTTCACCACAACACACAGCACACGAATAACACAATCACAACTTACCGTTCACTTACCTGTTACGACCCATCGGGGCATCGATCACCTGATTGCACCGCTCGGTACAACCAGTCATACTCGATGCTCCAAACAACCATTTAAGGAAATCAAGCAATCATTCAAATACATCCAACAGTCAAATACGAGTTCAATCAACCAAACATGAAAACCTTCAAACGAGCATTCAAATATGCAATTCAACTAGTTCCATTAGACTCTTTAGCCTATCCACTAAACAACCAAACAACCAAGCATGTGATCCTAACACGCAACTAATCCGAGGGCTTTGCCAAGGCCGCTCTACCAGTAAAACAATTCCCAAGTATTGAAAGCGAGTTACACTAGTGATTGGCATCCTAATCATTTAACACTAGACATTTCCGGTTATTAGTAATTGAAAGACAACTATTCTAGTTATTCACATCCTATAGGCATTTCTAGGACCTTTCCAATTTTATTAGCCTAACATGTATACTAAGCATTTAAACGAGAAGTTAGGACTTCCCTACCTCAAGGTCTTCCTCTCAACACTCTGATGATAAGCCCGGTGGTCACCACTCCGTTCTTCACACGGGTCCCGGCGTGATCTTTGCTCCTCTAACTAGCGTCCACGTTCTTCCTTCTTTCCTAGCTTGGTCCCACGGTTTTGAACCACAAAAAGACCACAAATTAGTTCCCCCAACAAAGTGTTCTTCTCCTCAAAACACACAACAATGCTCAGAAATGGATCAAGGTTTGAAGAGGTAATGTGGGAATCAAATTGAGCTAAAAGGAAGGGTTTTGGGCTCTGGGGGTCTGATCCGGAATGCCATACGGACCGTGTGGCTAGCCGTGACGGAACTTGGCACGGACCATGTCACATGTCGGCCCGGAAGCCAGCGCTGAACGCGTCACAGACCGGCCCGGAGAGCGACACGGACCGTGTCAGGTACCGTGCCGGACTCCCGTCCGTTCCGTGCCGTGTGCCGTGCCGGTACCAGGCCCGTTCCGTGCGGCATACCGTGCCGGCACCTGGCCCGGTCCGGGTCAGGTTCCGTATCAGACCTGACCAGCTCCTTCCCCTTTCTTCCCCAACTCGAATTTCACGAAAATCTCAACACAAACTCCATTTCTAAGCTCTCTTAGCTCCAAAATGTTCAACCAAAGATACCCAACAACCACACCCTCAATGGGTTCATCAAACTCTGCTCCAATGAAGTGAAAATGAAGGCGAAAGGACCAAGAACAAGCTCCAAAATCCAAGCTTTGTTCTCTATCTTCTTCCTCAAGAAATGAGCTCTTCTCCTCCTCTCTCCTTGTGATTTTCGGCTGCAACAAGAGGAAATAAGCTGAATTGTTGCTCCCTTTCCTTTAAATGACCTAAAATGTCAATTTACTCAAAAGCCCTTAATGTCTTATCCCTTTAAAGGTAACTTAGGAGGGTATGAGGGTCATTAGAAGCCTCATTTTCATCCTTCAAGCCAAGCATGACAAGTGTCATGTGAGGTCACTCCCACTTAAATAATTTCCAGCTTTCCAATATTTTATCGGAAAACAACCGATCTAAAGTCCAGATTTGACCGACGGTTGACTTTAACAAAATTACAGTCAAACTGAAGGAAACGGCTCAACTAAGCTAACCGTGAAGTTGGCTAAGCTTTTTGGGCCCCGGAAAGGTCCCGAATGACTTTCCGAGTCATCGGTTGACTTTTCTGGCCGAGAGTCAAACTTAGCTAGGATTCACCGGTTCTACCGGGATCAACCGGGGGCGGGTCTTACATGAACACAGCCACGTGAAACCAACACTCAAACTGCACAAACAAGACGGTGGAACAAGACAGGAATCACGGATCCGTGACAGACCCCCTCACGGTTGGGGTCACGGAGCCGTGACGAAGGCCTAAAACTCGCCAAAACGCTCTGGTCCGTCACGGATCCGTGACAGGATCCGTGACGCTCGCGCAGACCTGTTTTCCAATTTCGTTTCAAACTCGATCCTTACCCCTTTTTAACTCTAACAATAGCCTCAAACGACACACACGCTCGACCACCAATTTAACAACCACACGCACACGACTCACCGACCAAATCAAGTCACTCAACCTCAATCACAAGCCGACAAGGCCAAACAACAACAACACGCGCCCACCAGGCCAACCAAAGTCGAACCACGCCCAACGGGCCAACCAAAATCAAAACACGCCCACATGGCCAATCAAAATCAAAACACGCCCACAGGGCCAACCAATTTTCAAAACTTTTCCTTTTCATTATAAAACCTCATTTCTTGACATCAGGTAGTTACAACCCGGTCCAGGCGTCCCCGAACTACATTGTACCCACTTGATATCAGCACCGTCACGCTCGACTACAGGGGCGCCCCTGAGTCGAGTCGCGACAGCTTAAAAACGTTTCACGCAGGAACACACAAACAGTATGCCAGTAATAACCGTACTGCACATACACACAAACACAAACAGGACTCAAAACACTACCAGTCTACACACGGTTTCCGACTTGCGTACCCAACGCACGACGGGACTTTACTGACTCGACTCTCCCCACCTAATTGACGTACAGTCCGAGGTGTGAAACCTCTAGCTCTGATACCAAGCTGTCACGCCCCAAATTCAGTAGAGCCGAACCCGGAACGCAAACGTTTAAGACAATAAAACATTTTCAAACCTTTTAAATAAATCACTTTAAAACCACCATTTAATTAATCGAAATAAGAATTTATCACTCAAAACTACGTCCCAACAAGCGGACAAAATACAAGGCGTATGTCGCTAGACTCAAAAGGAAACCCGGACTCCCGCTCCTAGCCCTTCAAGCTTCGAGAGCTCAACTAGTCCGTCCCGCGAACAGTTCTGTAGGAAAAGCAGCTAGGGGTGAGCGTTCGCTCACCACCATGGATAACAGACTGACTACGGCATACTTAGCAGACAATGGCGGTAACACCAACAACAACCCGATTGACACACACAACTATTACTTTCTTCAACCGACTCAACACTCGGACCCGTAATGTAGACCCGACACAACGATTGACGACTTCCTCCAAAGGCACGACTGATAACCACGCAACACCCAAGATCACTAAGGATCGCACACCAAACAAGATCACAAAGGATCGCACTCCAGCTGCTCAGTAACACCCTCACGCCCTTTACCGATCCCTGTCAGCCAGGCGTCGACCTGTCGCACTTTTCCCGACACAAAGTCGGATCAGGCTGTCGACCTGTCCCCTGTAACCAACGGTAAAACACGGGCTATACAACCCCATGGGCACTCACGGCCACCCAAGACACCAACGCTAAACACGGGCTCAACAACCCCACGGGCACTCACGGCCACCCAAGACACCAACGGTAAAACACGGGATCAACAACCCCACGGGCACTCATGGCCACCCAAGACACCCACGGTTAAACACGGGCTCAACAACCCCACGGGCACTCATGGCCACCCAAGACACACCAACAGTAAGGACACGGGCTCAACAACCCCACGGGCACTCATGGCCACCCAAGACACCAACGGTAATACACGGGCTCAACAACCCCACGGGCACTCACGGCCACCCAAGACACAAACAGTAAAGTACGAGCTCTCATGGCCACCCAAGACACAACTGTAAAGTACGGGCTCTCATGGCCACCCAAGACACAACTACACAATCAACCTCCGGGCATAACCAATGCCTCCAGCAGTTCTAATATCAACGGGCCCACAATCAACCTCCGGGCATAACCAAATGCCTCCAGTAGTTCTAATATCAACAGTTCACTGTTCCTGCGACACTACTAAGTGCCACGTGCATTTCTATTATTCGATACGTTCCCGTATCATACGACACCACCCGGTGTCGCCTGCCTTTCTAATATTCAAAAAACTTACTAAACCCACGATACCCAAGTGTCACATGCATTTCTATTGTTAACTTTCCCTAGTCAGGGCCGAGATCCAGCTACTTTTCCCTACCTCGTATGCTTTCTCCAAAAGCTCACAATCAAGATCCGGCGTGATCCCGATCACTCGCCTACCTTTCCCTTTCCTCTGTCTGCGGCACGATCTAATAAGAACACAATTTTAAATAATTTTAAGCTTGCAGGCATAAACTGAATTCTAATAAACTTGACGCCCAAAAGTAACCCCGACAATGTCGATCACTCCCAAACTTCCCAATTACTCGACATTGTCGATAATGGACCCGGAAAAGCCCGATTCGCCCGACATGGCGAATCTGGCCGAGTTTTGAAAACGTCCTTCCGGGGCTCCGAAAATTCCCGTTTTCGTTTTTA
This sequence comes from Erodium maritimum, assembly GCA_963921825.1. Classification (NCBI taxonomy): domain Eukaryota; kingdom Viridiplantae; phylum Streptophyta; class Magnoliopsida; order Geraniales; family Geraniaceae; genus Erodium; species Erodium maritimum. The sequence continues at coordinate 27,322,869 of OY997592.1, forward strand.
CGATCTTAGAATAGTTCAAGGGTTCCTAGGCCCTCGACGGAATCCAATTCCGAATTCCGAGTAATTTAGTTTGCGTTTAAAGTTTCTAAACCCGTCAATTACAACTTTCACAATTTAATTCCAAATTTCGATCCGGGTGTAGATTAATGACTTGGGGAACATCCTAAACCACCCGAACACGAAAAACCCGAGTCCCGACCAAGTGGGCCCCACACGGCCACAACGAAAAATGTTCCTTTTCGCCCCAAAACGTTCCTAACAAACCCAACACCTCAACTCATCCAATTTCAACCCATTTCAAACCAAACCCTAACTTTTAAACTTAACAAAACGAGAATCGGTTAGGTGCTCACCGTAGAGAATGACGGTGTGAGCTTGAATCTTCTATCGTTGAGACGATCCAATGGTTTGATGCTCGAGAAACGTCCCAAAACTCCAAGACTTCTTCTCTTTTTTCTCCCACCTTCTCTCCTCTTTCTAGCTTCTTTCTCTCTCTTCAAACTCTCCCTTTTTCTATTTTTCTATTTTTTTTAAAGTGACCGAAACCTCATCTGCAATTCCATTTTGTTTTGTTTTAAAACAACCCAACCAATCCTTAGTTACCAAACTACCATCCACTCTTCCTTTTCCCTTCTAATTGCCGAGACCATCAATTCTTTCCCTTTTCATTTTGTTTTAAAAATCAAATATAATACTTAATTACAAAACTAACACTAAAAGTAGTCTTCTCTTGTCTTGTCCAATAAACCTAACACCACCACATTGGTGACACGTGGCAAGTGGGTACCACACCTTATTGAAAAATATCTTCTGGATATTCTCCAATCAGATTCGCGAAATTCGGCCGTTTCGGGCCCCGAACGGGCACTTTTTCCAAGAAATTACGAAACTTTGCGGGCTACAAGGAAACGGCTCAACTAAGACCGCTGCGACGACGGCTAAGCTGTTTGGATCCAAAACGGACCTCGAATGGACCAAAACGTCGCTCGGTTGACTTTTCCAGCAAAAAGTCAACCTTTCCCAAATTGGTCAGAAAGTTGCCCTGAGTCCCACGGAACTCACTTTGGTCGATATCGGGGTCAACTTAAGTCCGGTATGACCCTCGTGGTCAAATTTAGGTTCATTTGGGTGCATGTCCAAAAATTTTAAATTTTCCCGTTTTTCGCCGATTTGACTGGCGTTGACCGGAAGCTGTTCTTACAGGAACCGTCTTGACAAACTAAAAAAATCAAATTTTCAAAAGTTTCAATTTGGCATGAAAGATGAGACACTTGATCGCTCCTAAGCCTCGTAGGACTAGGGGTCCTTAAGGAAGGCTAAGGAGGATAAGACTGTCTGCTTCTACTGCCAGAAGCCTGGTCAACGGAAAAAGGGATTGCGGGAAGAACCAGGATGATCTGAAGAAGGGCAGTGGGACTGCGCCTTCATCAGATATTAACTTTGTATAGCTACCTCTCTCTACTTCCAATGATTCAATGGTATTGGATACCGGAGCAGCATCTCACATATGCACTGACGTGTAGCGACTGGAAGGTAGGAGAGGCTTGGAGAAGAACATATTGGACCTCAAAGTGGACAACAGACGAGGGTTGTAGCCACTACTGTAGGATCCATGAGTCTTCATTAGGCAAGTGGCCTTGTTGTGTACTAAACAATGTATATTCCATACCTAATTTATTAGGATCATTATATCTGTACCCGTGTTAGACACCGAAGGATATAATGTTGATATTAGGAATTGGATTTTCAATATTCTATGCAGTGATATGGTTTATGTTTGTACAAACTTGGTCCGAAGATTGTACATATGGGTAACAATGCCTCAAGCTCTATTTATAACGTTAATGCCAAAAGGTCTAAATCCGATAATTTAGACCAGACTGTGTTAAGGCATTGTCATTTAGGCCACATAAACAAGAAATGCATATTAGTACTTCAGAAGTGCAGACTTTTAAGTCCATTCGAATTTCATTCGAATATTAGGTGCAAGGCTTGTTTTATGGGAAAAATGACTGAAGTTCCTTTCATCGATCACGGTGAAAGTGCGTGTGAATTATTGGGGCTGATACACTCGGATGTGTATAGACCAATAACTTCGCTTGCCAGGATAGGTTTTAGTTACTTTCTCACATTTGATGATGATTATAGTAAATATGGTTATGTTTATTCAATGAGACATAAGTCTGAAAGTTTTGATAAATTCAAAGAGTTTAAGACTAAAGTGGAACACCATCTCGGGAAAGGTATCAAGGCACTTCGATTGGATCGAGGTGGAAAATACTTCACCAATGGGATCCTTTTGAAATGGGCACCTATTGGGACACTCTAGTTGAAAGGTGTAGCCGAAGGGAGAAATCGGACATTGTTAGACAATGGTCTGTTCCATGATCAGTTGGACTGATCTCTCGATTTCTTAATGGGGTTATGCTCTGGAGACAGTCGCGTTCATAGTGAATCAGGCTCCGATGAAGGGTGTGTAAGGGACACCATTTTGGAAATGGTACGGGGAAAAGCCCGTTTTGTCCTTCCTAAGGGTCTGGGGTTGCGAGACTTCTGTGAAATTTATTCTTTCGTCTAAGATCAAACCATGATCTGAGAAATGCACCTTCGCGGGGTATCCTAAAGGAACAACGGGATACTACTTCTACAGATCCAATGAGAACATGGTGTTCATTGCTAGGGGTGAGTTCTTTATGGAAAGATAATTTGTTTCCAAAGACGTTAGTAGGATGGTTGTACATCTAGAAGAAATTCAAGATGGGACAGATCCATCTAAGCCACTTGACAACCCAGTAGAGGAGATAGAAGTGGTTGTAGAGTAGGAACCAGTTGTTGTAACAATTCCTGAAGGTCCAAGGCGATCTGGAAGGATCAATCATCCACCTCCGAGATATGGTTATTTTTTGTGTTGATGGAACGGTGAGCTAATGGTGGATCATGACGATCCAGCCACCTTTCAGGTAGTTGTGGATGGGTCCGACTCCGAGTTATGGCTGGGAGCCATGAGGGAGGAAATGCAATTCATGTCGGACAACTAAGTCTTGGAACTGGTTGATCCCATTGATGGTGTGAGGACCATCGGATGCAAATGGATCTTCAAGGTGAAAATGGACATGACGGAAACCCTTAGACCTACAAGGCCCAACTGGTTGCGAAAGATTATAGGCGGATCCAAGGGATTGATTACGAGATATGGCAAGTGGATGTCAAAACCGCTTTTAAACGGGAATTTTACTTAGGACATTTGTATGTCTCAGCCCGAAGGTTTTGACGATCCGAAGAATAAAGGGATAGATTTGTAAGTTGCTGAAATCTATTTATGGATTGAAACAAGCTTCTTGGAATTGGAATCTTCGTTTTGATGAAGCGGTAATTAGATTTGGCTTCATCAAGAACGAGGATGACCCCTGCATTTATAAGAAGGCTAGTTGGAGAAAGATTTCCTTTCTAGTGCTCATTGAAAACGACATCCCAACCTTGCACGAGACTAAAAGCTTGGTTGAGGAAATGTTTTGTATTATAGGACTTAAGCGATGCTCCTTATATCTTAAGGATTAAGATATATAGAGATCGCACCAAGAGGGTCTTGGGTTTGAGTGAGAGAACCTATGTGGATAATGCATTTAGTGGGTTCTTAGTGATCGATTCAAAGAAAGGATTCTTACCCGCTCGTCGTGGCGTTCATCTCAACAAGACTTAGTGTCCTAAAACACCGGATGAGCTGAAAAGGATGATGCGAATCCCATGCTCCTGGTGGGGTGGGGGACAGGATTGATCGTATATGTCATGACATATAAGAGACTAGACGTCTCGTATGCCTTGTGTTGTACCAGTAGACATCAGTCTAACCCTTAGGGAAAGATGATGCTGGATTAGTCGTCGAAGCATAAGTAGATGCTAGTTTTGCAGACGGATCCAGATGACTTTAGAAGTCAGTCAGGACATATGTTTTCGCAGAATGGCGATGCTTTTAGCTAGAAGAGCGTGAAACATGAAACCATCGCCGAATCTACGATCGAGGCCGAGTACATGGTTGTTGTAGAGGAAACTAAGGAGGCTATATGGATTTATAAATTCACGGCAGAGTTGGGTGTAGTTAAAAACCCATCCAGCCCGGTGAATCTATTTGGCGACAACAGAAGGGCCATTGCGTAAGCTAAAATCCTATATCACATAACAATTCCAAACATGTACTACGGCGTATCCACCTCATAAGAGAAATACTGAACCGAGGTGAAGTGAAGATCACCTATATTGCAACTGATTATAACATAACCAATCTGTTGACTAAGGCTTCCATAACAGCTAGGATTGGTTTGGAGATGGGCTGCATGTGTGACACGAAAGACGGCTAAGGTATTTATCCTTCATACTGAGGTATGGGAAAGATATCGGTGTTAGTCTTAGTGCCCGTAGTTCAATCCTAAATGTCCAAATGTATATATATTATCGTTAGCAATAAATTTAAAGCGGCTTTATAATACTTATGTGTTGGTGTAATATATCGATGTGTGCTTTGATCTATGCCCACCATGCGAATAGAACCATAGATCGAGATAGATCGCACTCGATGGGTCCCTAGTCAACAATGCTTCACTAGAAGTGACTAGTATGAAAGATGGCTCTTTATGGCTTACGTTCTGTTAGTCATTGGAATGGGATTCCGGATTCTGATCATAGATATCATGTGGGACATGATATTGGACGACCCGACATGAATATGTGCCATAGATTAAGTCATGAACATATTCATTGTCGTAGCTTGTCATGTATCCTTAAACCAAGGAGTCTTTGTGATCGTTATGCAGTAAACAACTGAGTTTGACCTGAGCCTAACGTTGTCCGTAACAGGGCTTCCATAACGGCTAGGATTGACTTGGGGATGGACTGCATCAGTGAAACGAAAGACGGCTAAGGGATTTATCCCTCATACTACGGTATGGGAAAGATATCAGTTCTCGGCCGCTTGATCGAGAGTGACTGAAAGAATAGCATGGTCATGCACATGATACTAGGTATCATATATTTAGCCATCTCATATATCAAGGAACAGTGATTGAGAACAATAAGGATGACGGCTATATGCCTTATCTCAATCAGGATATCAGAGATAAAAGGATAATGACAGGGACGACGGAAAGGTTAGAATCGACAGGGTCGATTCGTTATGCAGGTTCAGGCAATACTAAAGTCTCGTTAGTTGCCACCTAAATATGATCAAGTAAAATGGGATTTAATGTTAATATATTGACATGTATAAACCTAAAGGTCACAGCGGAGGGTGAACCTCATTGACACATTTATGGAGAATGAGCAAAAGGGAGTTGTCTCGGGACATGACCAAAACTGGGTTTTGGGTCATGTGCCCGTAAGTGAATAGGACTTTACCGATCGAGACAAGGCTTGGAGTCTTGGGATTGATCGCGTCGGATAATGTTGGACATTTCTGGTATGGAAGGCTTGGAGGCGATGAGCGAATCACGAGATCTCGTTGGAAATGGCCATGGGCCATGTTCCAGGAGGCACATGAAAGGCGTATGCAACCAAGGCCTATGGAACTAATTAATCAAGTCTTTATTAATTAGTACTAAGTAAGCAAGACAAGGATTAAGGTGCTGGTGATTCACCACCTAACCCCATCTTGTCTAGCCATACTTTGTCCTATTTACACCTTACTTGTCACCATACTTGTCCCATGCCTTTAGTTGGACAAGTATGGGGTTTGTTATGTTTAACTCATCTTTTTTCAACATAACAAACACAAGACAAGAATAGGAAACACAATTTTCTCTCCCTCCCCTCCCCAATTTCGGCCAAGGCAAGGTTTCATCTCCATTTTGTGTTCTTGAGTCCTCAAAGAGAAGAACTACGTGGCTTTGATTCCTATGTGGATACGTAGGCGTCTTAGAGACTCAAGCCCAATCATTCGTTACCCGGTGTTCTTGTTTTGGTAAGAAACAGTGCTAAAATTTTCTCTTGTGAATCCATTCTTTGTTGTTGTATCATGGTTTTAATCGTCTCTTGGTTTTCATTGATTTTCCGCTGCGAGTTGGTTCATCTCCAACCCTACCTCGAGACCCAACAATCGGTTCTCGGTCGCTTGATCAAGAGTGACTGAAAGAATAGCATGGCCATGCACATGATACTGGGTATCATATATTCAGTCAACTCACATATCAAGGAACAATGATTGAGAATAATAAGGATTGCGACTTTATAACTTATCTCAATGAGGATATCAGAGATAAAAGGATAATGAAATTGACGACGGAAAGGTTAGAATCGACAAGGTCGATTCGTTATGCAGTGTCAGGCAATACTAAAGTCTCGTTAGTTGCCACTTATATAGGATCAAGTAAAAAGGGATTTTACGTTGATCTATTTAAATGCATAAACCCAAGGGTCACACCGGAGGATGAAACTCATTGACACATTTATGGAAAATGACCAAGAGGGAGTTGTCTCGGGACATTACCAAAACTAGGTTTTGGGTCATGTGCCCGTAAGTGAATAGGACTTTACGGATCAAGACAAGGCTTGGAGTCTTGGGATTGATCACGTTAGATAATGTTGGACATTTCCGGTATGGAAGGCTTGGAGGCGATGAACGCGTCACAGGACCTTGTTGGGAATGGCCACGGGCCATGTTCCAAGAGGCCCATGGAAGTAATTAATCAAGTCTTGATTAATTAGTACTAAGTAAGCAAGACAAGGATTAAGGTGTTGGTGATTCACCACCTAACCCCATCTTGCCTAGTCGTACTTAGCACCATACTCGTCTTATTTACACCATGTTTCACACCATGCTTGTCCTATACTAGTTTTTATTATGTTGATGGGATTTAATTAGTTTAAGTCCTCATTTTGCAACATAACAAACACAAGACACAAATAGCAAGTAACGTTTTCTCTCCCTCCTCCCATAGATTTGGGCCAACACTTGGTATTTTCTCCATTTTGGTTTTCTTGAGTCCTCATAAGAAGAACTACGTGGCTTTGATTTCCAAGTGGATACGTAGGCATCTTGGAGACTCAAGCCCGATCTTTCCTTACTCGGTGTTTTTTTTGGTATGAAAATGCTGATTTTTTTTCTTGTAATTCTAATCTCTGGTAGTTGATTCATGGTTTTAATGTCTCTTTGTTTTATTTGTTATTCCGCTGTGAGTTGGTTCATCTCCAACCCTACCTCGAGACCCAACAGTTAAATGACATCTCTGCTAACATCTTTGACTTGACTCAAAAGTAGCCAATATCGATGTAGCAATAGTCTTGATAGTATATCCCTGAAACTCTTTCCGAAAGCGGGGCACATTGTGAAATTGGACACTTTGGAATTTTTCTCTGAGTTTCACCAATCAGATAAACTAGGTAAAGGCTTCAGCACCTCCTTCATCACCCTAATCCCCAAAATCCCCTCCCCTCCCTCTCTAAGCCACTTCTCTCCGATAAGCCTCCTAACAGCCCCATACAAAATACTATCAAAGCTTCTGGCGGTCAGGCTTAAGCCTCTCATCCTTGAGCTCGTAAGCGAATTTCAGTCTGCTTTCGCCAAATATAGGCAACTTGTAGTCTCTGTCTTGGTCGCCAGTGAGCTCCTGCAGTTTGCAAAGTCCCGTAAAATCAAGCTTGTTGTACTGAAGCTCGATTTCTCCAAAGTGTTTGACAACCTTAACTAATACTACCTACTTAGAGTTTTAACTTGGATGGGATTTGTGGCTCATTGGAGGAAATGGATTAAGGCCTTTCTTCGTGGCCACGCCTCGGTCTTGATAAACGGACCCCCTACGCCTGAATTCTCAACTTCCTACAGCGTTAAGAAGGGCTACTCGCTATTTCTCTTCCTATTTGTCCTTTCAATTGAGGGATTACATGTTTTACTTGAGGAAGGCGAAGCTCAAAACAAATTCAAAGGGATCTCCTTGCCTCACTTCTCAGCATGAATCACCCACCTCTCGTATGCCGATGACACCCCTATTTTTCTCCAACCCGAAGCCCAATGGATTCGCAACCTCAAACCGGTGCTAGCAGCCTACCATCTTGCATCCAAGTTATAGATAAACTACTCTAAGTCCCTGCTGATTGTGCTAAATAACCCCTTCCAAGAAGCCCAGTCTTTAGCTACTATCCTTGGATACCCAGTTGGATCCCTCCCCTTCACGTATTTTGGATTCGCTTTGGGAGAAAACTCGAGGCTATATTTAACATGGGAACCGATAGTCAACAGATTTCTCCAAGCGACTGAGCACTGGAAATTTAAACTTCTATCAATCGGCAGGGGAAACACCCTCATTCAGAGCACTCTTAATGTGGTCCCTATCTTCCTTATTTCATGGTTCAAAGCTCCTGCTAAGGTCACAAATAAATTAGAGGCAATTGAAAGAGCCTTTCTCTAGGGAACCAAGTCTGGTCACCGTATTTTCAGCAAAGTAGCTTGGTATAAAATGCAACAACCCAAACTAGCCGACGACCTTGCCATCCGATGTCTTGCGGACTTCAATCGAGCTTTGCTCTCCAAATGGATCTGGAGATTTTCCTCAGAATCGAAACCCCTTTGGAAAAGAGTGTTGTGCTAAATTTACGGCTTGTCAGACCAATCTTGGGACCTCTCCTCGTTTTTTTCCTCTCGATGTTTCACAAATATTTTCAATATCCTAAGACTCTTTCAAGACTCCAAGATAATCAGCCTCTTTGGTCTTGATGGATTCAGATGGAACTTGAGCTTCAGTTCTCGAATTCTATTTTGGGAAGTATTGTTGGGTCGAGCTAGAGCCTCTCTCATCTCTTTACACTCGCCTCTTTCTTATTGTAGAGAACAGATTGGCCAGAGTATCGGATTGCTGGGACAGCACCCGCTGGAATCCAATTTTTTAGCTCTTCTCCTCAGCCAATTGTCTTTCTATAGTCCTTCATCCTCTCCCGATGAAATTTGCTGGCTCCACAACACCAAATCTGTAAGGACCGCTCCTGGTCAACGCCGGTCAATCGGCAGAAAAACGGAAAAATTTAAAATTTTAGGACAGACACCTAAATGAACCTAAAATTGACCCCGAGGGTCATATCGGACTTAATTTGACCCCGATATCGACCAAATTGAGTTCTCGTGCTCCCCAAAGTACACAACACAATCAATAAACGGAGTTCTCGTGCTCCCAAATACTACGGGGTGCTCGTGCCCCAAATTCGCCACACACGGGCACACGGGGTTCTCGTGCCCCAAATCTCGCCACACACGGGCACACGGGGTTCTCGTTCCCCACCAATATTCTCAACACAAACGCTATACGGGGTTCTCGTGCCCCACTCAGAGTTCTCATACAACGGGATACGGGGTTCTCGCGCCCCACCCAAAACACTCAATACAAGCACACATGGAGTACTCATGCTCCAGAAAAGCGGTCAACCACAAGTCAACACTTGAACAAGACCAAACTACAACTTCAAAATTTTCGAAATGATCCACCAAAATGGCAACACCACCAACCGTTGGCTCACTCTACAATGAATGCTTAGCGGGTCGATCATTGCCCGTTAATCCAAATATAGGCAACTTGTAGTCTCTGTCTTGGTCGCCAGTGAGCTCCTGCAGTTTGCAAAGTCCCGTAAAATCAAGCTTGTTGTACTGAAGCTCGATTTCTCCAAAGTGTTTGACAACCTTAACTAGTACTACCTACTTAGAGTTTTAACTTGGATGGGCTTTGAGGCTCATTGGAGGAAATGGATTAAGGCCTTTCTTCGTGGCCACGCCTCGGTCTTGATAAACGGACCCCCTACGCCTGAATTCTCAACTTCCTACAGCGTTAAGAAGGGCTACTTGCTATTTCTCTTCCTACTTGTCCTTTCAATTGAGGGATTACATGTTTTACTTGAGGAAGGCTGTCACGCCCCAATTTCAGAGAACCGAACTCGGGACGCGAACATTTAAAAAACATAAAAACACTTGAACCTGTTTTGAATAAAAGCTTTGACATTTCCATTTAGTTCTCAAAAATAATAATATTTACAATACAAAAACGTCCCAACAAGTGGACAAGGTACATTATCCGTCACTAGACTCAACAAAAATAAAGACCAGACTCCGCTCCAAGCTCCATGAACTCCGATCAGTACCTGTAGGAAAAGCAGCTAGGGGTGAACGTTCGCTCACCTCCACGGATAACAGACTGACTATGGCATAATTAGTAGATAAAGCCAGTAACACTAAAACCAAACCCAACACCGGGACTACAGTCCCCAACTCAAGTACCCAACTGACCCACAACCCGTTACTTTCCTCAACAGACTCAACACTCGATAACACAATGTAGACCCGACACAACTATCAACGACCTCCTCCAAGGACACGACAGAAAAACTACACAACGCCAAACAAGATCACAAAGGATCGCACACCAGTTGCTCAGTAACCAATCTCAATCAGGTCAGGGTTCGACCTATCGCAATTCCTCGACACGAAGTCAGATCAGGCTGTCGACCTTTCGAACTCGCAATTCATCGACACTAAGTCGGATCAGGCTGTCGACCTTTCGAACTCGCAATTCATCGACACTATGTCGGATCAGGCTGTCGACCTTTCGAACTCACAACTTCAGGTAACCACAATCACAATCACAGGCAAGTTCAAACACACAGGCACTCAAGGCCACTCAAGACACCTCAACAGTCAAGACTCGGGTTCAACAACCCCACGGGCACTCACTGCCACTCAAGACACACCAACGTTTAAGACTCGGGTTCAACAACCCCACGGCACTCACTGCCACTCAAGACACACCAACGGTCAAGACTCGGGTTCAACAACCCCACGGCACTCACGGCCACCCCAAAACATCAATAGTAAGACACGGGCACTCATGGCCACCCAAGACACCAATTTAAATACACGTGCTCTCAAGGCCACCCAAACTCCACAATAAATAACACGGGCTCTCAAGGCCACCCAAACTCAACAATAAATAACACGGGCTCTCAAGGCCACCCAAACTCAACAATAAATAACACGGACTCTCAAGGCCACCCAAACTCAACAATAAATAACACGGGCTCTCAAGGCCACCCAAACTCAACAATAAATAACACGGGCTCTCAAGGCCACCCAAACTCAACAGTAAATAACGCGGGCTCTCAAGGCCACCCAAACTCAACAATAAATAACGCACAACAACCTCCGGCATACTCGATGCCTCCAACAGTCCTAAGATCACTAGTTTCACAAACAACCTCCGGGCATGGTCATATGCCTCCAGTAATTCAATTATCGCTAAGTTCTCTGTTCCTACGACACTACTAAGTGTCACATGCTTTTCTCTTAAACGCTACGATCCCGTATCATGCTTTTCTAATATTTAAATAAATCTACTCAACCCACGACACCCCGGTGTCACATGCAATTCTACTATTAACTTTCCCTAATCAGGGCCGAGATCCGGCTACTTTTCCCTACCTCGTATATAATTCCAAAAGCGCTCCAATAAAACCCGAAGTACACCCAGTCACTCGCCGAGTTTCCCTTTGCCTCGGTCCGCATCACGATCTAAAAGAGCACAATTTCAAAGTACTTTTAAAATAGTACGAATAAACCGAAAATTTATATACTTAACGCCCAAACGTAACCCCGACAATGTCGATCACTCCCAAACTTCCCAATTACTCGACATTGTCGATAAAGGACCCGTAAAGGCCCGATTCGCCCGACATGGCGAATCTGCCCGGGTTTTGTTAATTGCCTTCCGGTGCTCCAAAAGCCCCCGTTTTCGTTTCTACGGTCTTGGATATTTCAAGGAACCCAACGCACTTGACGGAATTGAATTCCGACTTCTAAGTCAATTAATTAACGTTTAAAGTTTCTAAAACCCGTTAATTACAACTTCTCCAATTTAATTCCAATTTTCGAATCGGTTTAGGGTAAATTGTCCGGGGAACATTTTAAAGCACCCGAACATTAAAACCCGAGCAACCGAGCACGTGGGCCCCACCCAACCCACTTGGCCGTGCCCTAGGGTTTAAGGGGAGGGGCTCGGCCACCATGTGGTGGCTGGTGCCAACTCCGGCCAGCCACCTCATGGCCGGCCGGCCACCACCCACGGTTGCCGGAGCTCCTCCCGAGTCTCCGGTCACCGGAAAACGTCCAACAACGCCTCCAACCACCTATAAAACGTCTCCAACTTACCCCCAACCTCATTACCATCCTAACTCATAGTTTATAACCAAACCCTAGCTTTTGAAAAATAAACGAAACGACGATCGGTTTAGGTCTTACCGATGAGGAAGACGAGGGGAAGAGGTTTGCTCTTTGCTTTGAATCGATCCAATGGTTGAATAAACTCCCAACCCTAGCTTTCAATTCTTCTCTCTTCTTCTCTCTTCTCTTTCTAATTAAAACAACTAACAACTAACTAAATTCTATTTTTTTTTCTCTTTAAAACCCCATGTTCGGCCACCTATGTCAACCACACATTTTCCCCCCAAAACTAACACCACCATATAGTTGACAAGTGTCAAGGTGGGTCCCACACCTTTTGGAAAATATCTAGTTGATATTTTCCAATCAGTTTCGCGAAAAACGGACGTTCCGGGTCCCGAACACGCACTTTTCCCAAGAAATTACGAAACTTGGCGGGCTACAAGGAAACGGCTCAACTAAGACCGCTGCGACGACGGCTAAGCTTTTTGGATCCAAAACGGTCCTCGAATAGACCAAAACGTCGCTCGGTTGACTTTTCCAGCGAAAAGTCAACATTTCCAAAATGATTAGAAAGTTGCCCTGAGTCCCCCGGAACTCATTTTTGTCGATAACGGGGTCAAATTAAGTCCGGTATGACCCTCGGGGTCAATTCAGGTTAAGTTAAGTGTTTGTCTTAAAAATTTTAAATTTTCCAGTTTTTCGCAGGTTTGACTGACGTTGACCAGAAGTGGTTATTACAGTCTACCCCCCTTAAAGGAATTTCGTCCGCGAAATTTAAATAAGACGTACCTCGGGAGTCGAACTGGCCGGGATACTTCGCGCGAACCTCGTCCTCGCGTTCCCACGTCGACTCAGCCCCGTGATGTTTCCACTGCACTCGGACCAAGCGGATAATATTGCCTCCCCGTAGGACCTGCTGCCGTGTGTCCATGATCCGAACCGGATGCTCCTCATATGAGACATCATCAGCCACCTCGATATCAGTCCACTCGATGACGTGGGAGGGGTCTGCGTTGTTCTACCGCAACTGGGACACGTGGAAGACGTTATGGACTCTCCCAAGCTGCGGTGGCAACGCCAGACGATAAGCCACTGCTCCCACCCTGCCCAAGATCTCGAACGGGCCTATGTACCTCGGAGCCAACTTGCCCCCGCTGCGCCTGAACCGCACCAACCCCTTCCTCGGTCTCACCTTCAGGAACACGTGATCCCCGACTGCAAACTCAAGAGGTCGACGTCGCCTGTCGGCATAACTCTTCTGCCGGCTCTGCGCGGTCCTCAACCGATCGCGGATCAATGCGACCTTCTCCGTCGTCTCTCTGACAAGATCTGGCCCCAGCAGACTCTTGTCCCCCACCTCTGCCCAGCATACTGGTGACCGACACGGCCTCCCATATAACGCTTCGAACGGTGCCATTCTGATACTGGCCTGGAAGCTGTTGTTGTAGGCGAACTCGGCCAAAGGCAGGTGGGTCTCCCAAGATCCCCTGAAATCCAGCACACATGCTCGCAGCATGTCCTCCAAGATCTGAATGGTACGCTCAGAATGACCGTCTGTCTGAGGGTGATGTGATGTGCTGAGCAGAAACTCGGTCCCTAGTGCCTTCTGTAGACTCGGCCAAAACCTGGACGTGAAGCGGGGATCCTTGTCAGACACTATCGACGCCGGGACCCCGTGGAGACGCACTATCTCCTGAATATACAAGCTACTCAACTTGTCTACCGGGTCAGTCATCCTCATCACCAGGAAGTGGGCCGACTTGGTCAACCGGTCAACCACAACCCACACGCCATGGTTTCCCTTTTGCGATCTCGGTAGCCCGCATACGAAGTTCATCGTAATGTGCTCCCACTTCCACTGAGCAATCGGTAGTGGCTGTAACAATCCCGCGGGACGGTGATGCTCGGCCTTCACCTGCTGACAGACAAGGCATCTCGACACAAACTCCGCGACTGCTCTCCTCATCCTGCTCCACCAGTAGTGTCGTCTGAGGTCACGGTACATCTTGGTGCCCCCCGGATGCACTGTGAGACTCGAATGGTGTGCCTCTCGTAACACGGCGTCTCTACAGTTAACCGGCACGAACAGCCCCCACGGTACCGTAATCCCCAATCAATACTGTCCTCCCAGCCCACCACCTCATCACCCCTGACGACTCTCTTGCGGATCTTTGATGCTTCGACGTCCTCCGTCTGCGCCTCCAACACTTGGGCAAGCAGTGAGGGCTGAGCCACCAATGAGCACACGGCCACGCCGTCAGTAATCTCCTCAAGCTCAAGCCCGAACGTGCTCAGCTCCCCCATCATGTCCCACTCTCGGACTGACATGCTGGCGAGGCTCGGAACCGACTTCCTACTCAAGGTGTCGGCGAAAACGTTCGCCTTGCCCGGATGATAGTGTAGCTCGAAGTCGTACTCCTCGAGTAGTTCCATCCACCGTCGTTGACGCATGTTCAGGTCTCGCTGGGAAAATATGTACTTGAGGCTCTTGGGATCCGAGAACACTTGAAACCCCTCGCCATACAGATAATATCGCCAGCTCTTTAGCGCAAACACGACTGCTGCTAGCTCCAAGTCGTGGGTAGGATAGTTGCGCTCGTGCGTCTTCAACTGCCTGGAGCTATAAGCCACAACTCTGGCCGACTGCATCAGCACGCAGCCCAGTCCCTCTCCGGACGCATCACAGTAAACATCATAACCAATCCCTCGCTCGGGCACCACTAACACTAGAGCTGTAGTCAGTCGAGTCTTCAACTCCGCGAATGCACGCTCACAGTCATCTGTCCACACGAACCCGACACCCTTGCGCGTCAACAGAGTCATCGGTGCGGCTAGTCGTGCAAAATCCTGGACAAATCGCCGATAGTAGCCTGCCAATCCCAGAAAGCTGCGGATCTCGAAAACACTCGTGGGCCGTGCCCACTTCGAGACCGCGTCGATCTTCGACGGATCGACCAGGATACCGTCACGGGATACGATGTGGCCAAGGAATCTCACCTCAGAGAGCCAGAACTCGCACTTCTCCCGGTTGGCATATAGCTGATGCTCGCGCAGTAATGTTAGAACAGCCCTCAGATGTGCCTTATGCGCCGCCTCGTTCTGCGAATATATCAGGATGTCGTCCACGAACACCACCACAAACTGATCTAGGTACGGCCGGAAGATGCTGTTCACCAGGTCCATGAACGTTGCTGGCGCGTTCGTCAGTCTGAATGGCATCACCAGGAACTCGTAATGCCCATAGCGTGTCCGGAATGCAGTCTTTGCGACGTCCCCCTCATGGACTCGCAACTGATAATAACCGGATCGCAGATCGATCTTCGAGAAGTGGGTCGCCCCTCTCAACTGGTCGAACAAGTCATCGATCCTCGGCATCGGGTATCGGTTCTTCACCGTAACCCGGTTCAGCTTCCGGTAATCTATACACATCCGTAGCTCTCCACTCTTCTTCTTCACGAAGAGTGCTGGTGCTCCCCACGGCAATGCACTCGGACGGATAAACCCCTTCTGCTGAAGTTCCTCTAGCTGAAGCTTCAGCTCAGTCAACTCTGCCGGCGCAAACCTGTAAGGCGCCATCGATATCGCCGCTGTTCCCGGCACTAGGTCAATCCCGAACTCCACCTCACGAACCGGTGGCAACCCGCTCAACTCCTCAGGAAAGACCTCGGGGAACTCGCATACCACTCTCGGTAACTCTCGGCTCTGCACAGCCGGTACTTCCTCCTCTGCGGACAACGCCGACAGGAGGACCCCACTCTTACTCCCCAGAACACACGTCACCTTCGTGCCACCCACTGTCACTGTCACTCGTCGCCTGTAGCAATCGATATTGGCTCGGTACCTCGACAGCAAATCCATTCCCAAGATCACATCAAAGGTAGTCATCCCCAACACGAGAAGATCAGCAGGGCAAGGACAGTCTGCGACTCTAATCTCGTAGGCACGACATACTCTAGTCAACGATGCACCACCCCCAACTGGGGTGTCCAGGCATAGGGGTGGACTCAACGGCTCTAAGCTCAACCCCAACCTCTCAGCACAACCCGACGAAATAAAAGAGTGCGACGCCCCGGTATCAAATAAGAATAAAGCCCATAAATGATACAATAAACACGTACCCTGGATGGTCTCGCAGTACGTGCTAGGTCCCGGGGCTCTGGAGTCGGTGACTGCATAGACTCTCCCTTGCGAGGCCTGCTGCCTCTGACCCGGCGCACTGGCTGCTGAATACCCGTGACTCTGCTGCTGTCTCGGAATCGGTGCACTCGTAGAAGGCTGTGACGACCTCTGCTGCTGACTCTGTCGCGGGCGACCCTTGGGCGACTGTACTGTCCGCGACTGCTGCGGTCGCTACGCTGATGTCTTTCCCAACTGCTCGCGGCACCATGCCATAGTGTGTCCCATACGGCCGCACCGGAAACAGCTGGTCCCGTCGACTCTCGACCCCGAGCCCTGGCCTGTCCGACTAGTCGCTAGTAAGGCCGCGGGCCCTCCCTTCACTGAGCAATCTCGCTGTAAATGGCCTGGCTGACCGCAGTGATAGCATACCAGCCTTCTCTTTGAGGCGACTGATCCCACCGACGCTACTGACCCATGTTGTCTCGATCCACACTGATGAGGCGGTGGTCGGAAGAACCCTGTGGTCCTCTGCCTCCGCGAGTCTCGTGAGTCTGACGACCCTGTAAAGCTGGTCGACCGATGTCAAACCTCGCGGGTCCTGATCGCATCCCGGGTCCCCTGCTCCACCATCGCTGCAGTGTCCACGAGGTCCGTATACTTCCGCAGTCTCAAGGCGAGGACCTTGTCCCGAATCACCGGTCTAAGTCCCCCCTGAAACCGCAGGCACCGGTTCAGCTCGGAAGTCACCATCTCCGGCGCGAATCTGGCCAAGGCCGTGAATCTGGCCTCGTATTCTGCTACCGTCAACCCTCCATGCTCCAGGTCTAAGAACTGCCGATGTCGCTCCAGCCGAGCCGACTCGGGAA
The DNA here is from genome assembly GCA_963921825.1 of Erodium maritimum. NCBI lineage: Eukaryota > Viridiplantae > Streptophyta > Magnoliopsida > Geraniales > Geraniaceae > Erodium > Erodium maritimum. The sequence goes on from OY997592.1 coordinate 27,340,035, forward strand.
AGTACTGTGCCATGAACACCTCTTGGAAGATGCTGTAGTCGTATCCGACCGTGTCCTTCACACGCCCCTACTAGTGGTAGGCGCTGTCTCTCAGCTGATGGGCAGCGAAGGACACCCTGCGACGGCCATCCTCGACACCCGATGTGTCCAGGTCTCGAGTGACCTGCTCTAGCCACCTCTCGGCTAGGTCGGGGTTCGGCTCCCCAAAAAAAGTAGGTATCCCGAGCTTCAGGAAATCTAGTAGTGCTCGGGAGGTATGATCCTCTGTCTGAACGGCCCTCACCGGGACCGCGGCTGCCTCTGGTGCTGGTGAAGCAGACTCTCGGCTGGCGATGATCGCCACCAGACTCTGGACCGTCCTGCTTAGCTCATCCAGGGCAGTCATCACTGGAGGGTCCGCGACTGGCGGAACACTGGGGGTGCCTGTAGACGGCCCCGCGTCACTTCTCCTTTCTTCTCCGACAGGAGTGCCCTGCGCCTCCGCGTAGTCGGCGGGCTCAACGGTTGGCACCCTCCCCGGTGCCCCCGCTGGCCGTCCCCGCCGGCCTCGCGTGGGTGCCCGACCCCGTGTTCCTGCTGCTCGTCCGCGTCTACCGCGAGCCATAATCAGTATCCTCTGCACGGATACACGCAAACGTTCAGTTTGCGAACTCAAATAAAGACAACAGTTCAAAAACACTAACGTTCACCCGATATACGCTTACACTAGTGTGCTTATCACTGAAGCGCCACACCGCTCAAGCTAAACATACTTTAAGTATAGTATTAGTAAATGAGACCTCAACGAGACCCCACCGACGTGCACCACACAAGCGACGACAAACCAACCCACACAATGAAACAACGCACATACGACAACTCAGGACCGACTTCAATCATAAGCCAACACGGCCGAATAACAGCACAACCACACGACCCCCGCTCACCGGGTCAACCAAAGTCGAACCTTGCCCACCGGGCCAATCAAAATCAAACACACGCCCACAGAGCCAATCAAGTTCAAAACACGCCAACAGGGCCAACAATTTTGAAATTTCCACCCTTTCATTTTAAAACTTCATTCCTTGACATCACGTAGATACAACCCGGTCCAGGCGTCCCCGAACCACGTTGTACCGACTTGACATCAACACCGTCACGTTCGACTACAGGAGCGCCCGTGAGTCGACCCGCGACAGTTTAAAAACAGTTCACGCAATCACAGACAATCAGTATGCCAGCAACAAAATACTGTAACATACGCACAAACAAAAACAAGACTCAGGACATGATGGGTCTACACTGACTTGACTCTCCTACCTAATTGACGGACAGTCCGAGGTTTGAAACCTCGAGCTCTGATACCAAGCTGTCACGCCCCAATTTCAGAGAACCGAACTCGGGACGCGAACATTTAAAAAACATAAAAACACTTGAACCTGTTTTGAATAAGAGCTTTGATATTTCCATTTAGTTCTCAAAAATAATAATATTTACAATACAAAAACGTCCCAACAAGTAGACAAGGTACATTATCCGTCACTAGACTAAACAAAAATAAAGACCAGACTCCGCTCCAAGCTCCATGAACTTCAAGAGCTAACCTAGTCCGTCCGGTGATCAGTACCTGTAGGAAAAGCAGCTAGGGGTGAGCGTTCGCTCACCTCCATGGATAACAGACTGACTATGGCATAATTAGTAGATAAAGCCAGTAACACTAAAACCAAACCCAACACCGGGACTACAGTCCCCAACTCAAGTACCCAACTGACCCACAACCCGTTACTTTCCTCAACAGACTCAACACTCGATAACACAATGTAGACCCGACACAACTATCAACGACCTCCTCCAAGGACACGACAGAAAAACTACACAACGCCAAACAAGATCACAAAGGATCGCACACCAGTTGCTCAGTAACCAATCTCAATCAGGTCAGGGTTCGACCTATCGCAATTCCTCGACACGAAGTCAGATCAGGCTGTCGACCTTTCGAACTCGCAATTCATCGACACTAAGTCGGATCAGGCTGTCGACCTTTCGAACTCGCAATTCATCGACACTAAGTCGGATCAGGCTGTCGACCTTTCGAACTCACAACTTCAGGTAACCACAATCACAATCACAGGCAAGTTCAAACACACAGGCACTCAAGGCCACTCAAGACACCTCAACAGTCAAGACTCGGGTTCATCAACCCCACGGGCACTCACTGCCACTCAAGACACACCAACGGTCAAGACTCGGGTTCAACAACCCCACGACACTCACTGCCACTCAAGACACACCAACGGTCAAGAATCGGGTTCAACAACCACACGGCACTCACGGCCAACCCAAAACATCAACAGTAAGACACGGGCACTCATGGCCACCCAAGACACCAATTTAAATACACGGGCTCTCAAGGCCACCCAAACTCCACAATAAATAACACGGGCTCTCAAGGCCACCCAAACTAAACAATAAATAACACGGGCTCGTAAGGCCACCCAAACTCAACAATAAATAACACGGGCTCTCAAGGCCACCCAAAATCAACAATAAATAACACGGGCTCTCAAGGCCACCCAAACTCAACAATAAATAACACGGGCTCTCAAGGCCACCCAAACTCAACAATAAATAACACGGGCTCTCAAGGCCACCCAAACTCAACAATAAATAATGCACAACAACCTCCGGCATACTCGATGCCTCCAACAGTCCTAAGATCACTAGTTTCACAAACAACCTCCGGGCATGGTCATATGCCTTCAGTAATTCAATTATCGCTAAGTTCTCTGTTCCTACGACACTACTAAGTGTCACATGCTTTTCTCTTAAACGCTACGATCTCGTATCATGTTTTTCTAATATTTAAATAAATCTACTCAACCCACGACACCCCGGTGTCACATGCAATTCTACTATTAACTTTCCCTAATCAGGGCCGAGATCCGGCTACTTTTCCCTACCTCGTATATAATTCCAAAAGCGCTCCAATAAAACCCGAAGTACACCCAGTCACTCGCCGAGTTTCCCTTTGCCTCGGTCCGCATCACGATCTAAAAGAGCACAATTTCAAAGTACTTTTAAAATAGTACGAATAAACCGAAAATTTATATACTTAACGCCCAAACGTAACCCCGACAATGTCGATCACTCCCAAACTTCCCAATTACTCGACATTGTCGATAAAGGACCCGTAAAGGCCCGATTCGCCCGACATGGCGAATCTGCCCGGGTTTTGTTAATTGCCTTCCGGTGCTCCAAAAGCCCCCGTTTTCGTTTCTACGGTCTTAGAATATTTCAAGGAACCCAACGCACTTGACGGAATTGAATTCCGACTTCTAAGTCAATTAATTAACGTTTAAAGTTTCTAAAACCCGTTAATTACAACTTCTCCAATTTAATTCCAATTTTCGAATCGGTTTAGGGTAAATGGTCCGGGGAACGTTTTAAAGCACCCGAACATTAAAACCCGAGCAACCGAGCACGTGGGCCCCACCCAACCCACTTGGCCGTGCCCTAGGGTTTAAGGGGAGGGGCTCGGCCATCATGTGGTGGCTGGTGCCAACTCCGGCCAGCCACCTCATGGCCGGCCGGCCACCACCCACGGTTGCCGGAGCTCCTCCCGAGTCTCCGGTCACCGGAAAACGTCCAACAACGCCTCCAACCACCTATAAAACGTCTCCAACTTACCCCCAACCTCATTACCATCCTAACTCATAGTTTATAACCAAACCCTAGCTTTTGAAAAATAAACGAAACGACGATCGGTTTAGGTCTTACCGATGAGGAAGACGAGGGGAAGAGGTTTGCTCTTTGCTTTGAATCGATCCAATGGTTGAATAAACTCCCAACCCTAGCTTTCAATTCTTCTCTCTTCTTCTCTCTTCTCTTTCTAATTAAAACAACTAACAACTAACTAAATTCTATTTTTTTTTCTCTTTAAAACCCCATGTTCGGCCACCTATGTCAACCACACATTTTCCCCCCAAAACTAACACCACCATATAGTTGACAAGTGTCAAGGTGGGTCCCACACCTTTTGGAAAATATCTAGTTGATATTTTCCAATCAGTTTCGCGAAAAACGGACGTTCCGGGTCCCGAACACGCACTTTTCCCAAGAAATTACGAAACTTGGCGGGCTACAAGGAAACGGCTCAACTAAGACCGCTGCGACGACGGCTAAGCTTTTTGGATCCAAAACGGTCCTCGAATAGACCAAAACGTCGCTCGGTTGACTTTTCCAGCGAAAAGTCAACATTTCCAAAATGATTAGAAAGTTGCCCTGAGTCCCCCGGAACTCATTTTTGTCGATAACGGGGTCAAATTAAGTCCGGTATGACCCTCGGGGTCAATTCAGGTTAAGTTAAGTGTTTGTCTTAAAAATTTTAAATTTTCCTGTTTTTCGCAGGTTTGACTGACGTTGACCAGAAGTGGTTATTACAAAGGCGAAGCTCAAAAGAAATTCAAAGGGATCTCCTTGCCTCACTTCTCAGCATGAATCACCCACCTCCCGTATGCCGATGATACCCCTATTTTTCTCCAACCCGAAGCCCAATGGATTCGCAACCTCAAAGCGGTGCTAGCAGCCTACCATCTTGCATCCAAGTTACAGATAAACTACTCCAAGTCCCTGCTGATTGTGCTAAATAACTCCTTCCAAGAAGCCCAGTCTTTAGCTACTATCCTTGGATACCCAGTCGGATCCCTCCCCTTCACGTATTTTGGATTCGCTTTGGGAGAAAACCCGAGGCTATTTTTAACATGGGAACCGATAGTCAACAGATTTCTCCAAGCGACTGAGCACTGGAAATTTAAACTTCTATCAATTGGCAGGGGAAACACCCTCATTCAGAGCACTCTTAATGTGGTCCCTATCTTCCTTATTTCATGGTTCAAAGCTCCTGCTAAGGTCACAAATAAATTAGAGGCAATTGAAAGAGCCTTTCTCTAGGGAACCAAGTCTGGTCACCGTATTTTCAGCAAAATAGCTTGGTATAAAATGCAACAACCCAAACTAGCCGACGACCTTGCCATCCGATGTCTTGCGGACTTCAATCGAGCTTTGCTCTCCAAATGGATCTGGAGATTTTCCTCAGAATCGAAACCCCTTTGGAAAAGAGTGTTGTGTTAAATTTACGGCTTGTCAGACCAATCTTGGGACCTCTCCTCGTTTTTTTCCTCTCGATGTTTCACAAATATTTTCAATATCCTAAGACTCTTTCAAGACTCCAAAATAATCAGCCTCTTTGGTCTTGATGGATTCAGATGGAACTTGAGCTTCAGTTCTCGAATTCTATTTTGGGAAGTATTGTTGGGTCGAGCTAGAGCCTCTCTCATCTCTTTACACTCGCCTCTTTCTTATTGTAGAGAACAGATTGGCCAGAGTATCGGATTGCTGGGACAGCACCCGCTGGAATCCAATTTTTTAGCTCTTCTCCTCAGCCAATTGTCTTTCTATAGTCCTTCATCCTCTCCTGATGAAATCCGCTGGCTCCACAATACCAAATCTGTAAGGACCGCTCCTGGTCAACGCCGGTCAATCGGCAGAAAAACGGAAAAATTTAAAATTTTGGGGCAGACACCTAAATGAACCTAAAATTGACCCCGAGGGTCATATCGGACTTAATTTGACCCCGATATCGACCAAAGTGAGTTCTGGGTGACTCAGGGCAACTTTTTGACCAATTTGGGAAAAGTTGACTTTTTGCCAAAAAAGTCAACCGAGCGACGTTTTGGTCCGCTCGAGGCCCGATTTGGATCAAAAAAGCTTAGCCGTCGTTACAGCGTTTTAGTTGGACCGTTTCCTTGTAGCACTCAAAATTTTATAAATCCTTGGAAAATGGGCCCGCACGGGGCCCGAGACGGCTGAATTTCGCGAATCTGATTGAAAAATATCTACAATGATATTTTTCTAGCTAGTGAGACCCACTTGACACATGTCATGAATGTGGTGGAAGGGAGATGAGAAGACTTATTTACCCTTGGACTTAAAACTAAAGGTAAAAGGAAAAGGGGGTATTTTGGTCTTTTTGGTGTGTGTTTGATTTTAAAAAAAAATAAAAAGGGAAGGGATGAGAGATGTTCGGAAATTTAAGAAAAAAGGAGAGGGAAGAGAGAGAAATAAGAGAGAAGAAGAAGGAGAAAGAAAAAGAGAGGTTTGTGCTCGATTTCCCGACGATCCGACCGACGGATCGTCTCAATTCTCGCGTATTCATCATCCCCTCATCGTTGCCTACGGTAAGAACCCGTCTTTTTCTCGTTTTGGCACGTTTGAATTCTAGGGTTTGAGTTTAAATGGTTTAAATAAGGTTGGTTTAAGGATTGGAGTTCGTTGGGAACGTTTTGGGGCGAAAAGGAGCGTTTTTCGGTGTGGCCGTGTGGGGCCCACTTGGCCGAGCCTCGGTTTTTTCGTGTTCGGGTGGTCTTGGATGATCCCCGAGTTGATAATTCACACCCGGAACGACTTATGGAATTAATTTGTGAGAATTCAGATATTTGGGTTAGAAACTTTAAACGCGGAATTAAATCGCTCGGGTATCAGAAATTGATACCGTCGATTGCGTTGGAACACGTGAATTATATTAGGGTTGTAGAAACGAAAACGGGAATTTTCGGAGCCCCGGACGGCGTTTTTCCGATCCCGGGCAGATTCGCCGAGCCGGGCGAATCGGGCCTTTCCGGGCACATTGTTGACAATGTCGAGCAATTGGAAAGTTTGGGAGTGATCGGCATTGTCGGGGTTGCATTTGGAAGTTAAGTTCATTAAATTCGGTTTTGCCTGCGTATTTAAAAAGTGTGTTATTTTGATCATGTTAGATCGTGCCACCGACCGTGGAAAGAGGAGGCTAAGCGGGTGATCGTGAGCATTGGCGGAGCTTGAGCGCAGACATTTGAAACGCTTTACGAGGTAGGGAAAAGTAGCCGGATATCGGCCTTGACTAGGGACAGTTATTAGTAGAAATGCATGTGACACTTGGTGGTGTCGTAGGATAAGTGAACTTATCGAACAATAGAAATGCATGTGACACTTGGTGGTGTCGTAGGATAAGTGAACTTATCGAACAATAGAAATGCATGTGACACTTGGTGGTGTCGTAGGATAAGTGAACGTATCGAACAATAGAAATGCATGTGGCACCTGGTGGTGTCGTAGGTTAAGTAAACTTACTGTGCGATAGGAATCACATGTGGGCACCTAGTTGTGCCCGTAGGTTGAGTGAACTGATTGTGTTTGTGTGTGGCCATGTGTGCCTGTGGGGTGTTGAACCCGTATTGTTGTTGACTGACTTGTTGAGTGGTAGTTAGTCGTTATGTTATATTTTGCTATTTGCGGAGTATTGTGTGATATGTGATTGTGATTGTGATTGTTCTGGTGATACCTGATTGAGCTATGCCTGAGAAGTGTGTCGTACCTTCCAATGCGCGACCGGTAAAGTGCCGAGGGCTGTGTTCCCCGTGAGGTGTGTCGTACCTTCCGGCGTGCGATTGGTAAAGTGTTGAGGCTTGAGTTATGCCCGTGAGGTGTGTCGTACCATCCGATGCGCGATCGGTAAAGTGCTGAGGGCTGTGGTCCCCGTGAGGTGTGTCGTACCTTCCAGCGCACGATCGGTAAAGTGTTGAGGCTTGTGGTTGTGTGATCTTGCGTGCATTGTGTGTGTTGATATTGTTGATATTACATGACTTTGTTCACGATTGTGTTGTTTGTAGAGATCGTAATTTATGTGTTAAAGGGTGAGGTCTTGGGTTCGAGACTCATCAATAACCTACGGTGGTAATACAGCGCCTCTGTGTGAGGGTCTCACCACGGAGAGGGGTTAGGGTTGATGCGTTGCGGCGCAGTACGAACTAGGTTTCCCCTACGTGAACGGGTTGTTCGAGGTTTCCCTCACGTGAACGGGTGGTTTGAGGCTTCCCTCATGTGAGCGGGTTGTTTGAGGTTTCCCTCACGTGAGCGGGTGGTTTAAGGTTTCCCTCACGTGAACGGGTTGTTTGAGGTTTCCCTCACGTGAATGGGTGGTTTGAGGTTTCCCTCACGTGAGTGGGTTGTTTGAGGTTTCCCCTATGTGATCGGGTAATTGGGGTACTGATGTTGTGAGCAATAGTGATTTACTTAGTTGAGAACATGATCCCCGTTTTGAGGTTTCCCCTACATGATCGGGTAATTGGGGTGTTGATATGGTGAGCAATAGTGTTTTACTTAGTTGAGAATATGATCCCCATTCGAGGTTTCCCTTACGTGAGCGAGTATTTGAGGTATTGATATCGTGAGCAGTTGTGACGGTTTGGTATCAGGTTTTGAGGTAGTTGTTTGCCCTGTTTAGATTGGTAAGTAGTTGATGCTATACTAGTATGCCATAATCGAACGGGTATCCGTGGAGGTGAGCGGAACGCTCATCGCCTTTACTACTTTTCCCGCAGGCCTCTGAGGTAGGGACGAGTAGCGAATACTGGTTTGGTTGCGGAAAGTTACAAGTTAATGCACATAGGATCGTGTGAGGGTTGTGCTTTACCTTGTCGGTGTGACTAATGGAATGGTTGTTCGGTCTCTGATTTGGGGTCTCCATTACGTGTACGGGTTTTAGATGGTTGGGGAAATTGACAGTGATTTGTGTGATAGTCGGGTTTAACATGTGATTTGGGGTAGTAGTCCCCTGTGTTATTGTTTGTTGCCGGTGTTCCCGGCATTTCTGATGTATGCTGTAGTCAGTCTGGTGTCCGTGGTGGTGAGCGAAACGCTCACCCCTTGCAGCTTTTCCTACAGGTACCGTTCGCGAGACGGACTAGGAGGATCTCTCGAGGCTTGAAGAGCTGGGAGCGAGAGTCCGGGCTGTCAGGGTTGTCTAGCGACGTACACTCATGTTTTAGTGTTCTTTTGGTTTTTTTTTTGAATTAAAACTCAGTTTGTAAAAGTATTGTTTTGATTAATAAAAGTGGTGCTTTTAAAGCGGTTTATTAAACTATTTGAGACTTTGTTTTACTTGCTTCACCGTTCGCGTTCCGGGTTCGGTTTTACTGAATTCGGGGCGTGACAAAATCTTTCTTAGTCAAAGCCGTCTATGAAGATTTAAGGAAGAACTCTGATGGCCCCAAGCTTACCTGGGCATATATTCTTTGAAACGCCAAATTGCCTCTAAAAATCACTCTTTTTGGATGGTTGGTTTCCTTAGACACTGTCCCTTCCAAAGCTTTCCTAGAGGATCGAGGTATGCACATCCCTTTAGCCTCTGAAATGTGTAAATTTTGCCCACATGCCTTTGAATGCACCTCTCACCTCCTTTTACAATGCCCGCGATCCACCTCTAACTTCCTTTTACAATGCTCGCGATCCACCTCTCACCTCCTTTGACAATGCCAGCGATCCACCTCTCTTTGGGTCCAGATCTTTTGATGGTGGAATATCAGAGGATGCCTCCCATCCTCCTTGCTTCACTTGATCATACATTAGAGCGGTTTGGCTCCTAAAGAAATAACGAAGCCAATTTGGATGAAGATTATCTTCCTAAGCTTCTAGTTTCTCTGGATTTCCCGAAACACGAGTCTTCTCAAGTACCATTGAACCAATCGAATCAATCCACACCATGGTGCAGCTCTTCAATTTTTCCTTTCTCAATCTGAAACATACAAGCATCTCTTAAGTGGACATACTATAGAGGAAATGCTCTCTGTCTACCTTCATTGGCTCTCTTTCCCCAAGTTGATCAATCAGTCCTAATTCTTCAAAAAAAGTCTTCTTTTATTGGTTATTTCTCTTTCCCCAATCTCAGCTTCGGCAATATCAATAAGACTGTCTTTTTTGCTGATAAAAAAAAGTACCAAGTACTTGAGATACGGACCATATTTAGAGACAGTTAATGAGTTATGATTTGAGGATCAAGGGTGTGGTAATTAAACCGCTTGTAGAGGGTCATTTTGGTTGTTTTTGTGCTACTGCTTGGTCATAAAATGGATCCTACGCTAGTGCTCATATAGTAGGGGCAGAACCAAAGGGAGTATAGGGTGTTCCGTGGAACACCCTATACATATCAAAAAGTAGCTTAGTGGTTAAAGGTTTATATGTATTTGCGTCCAACCTTAGTTCGAATCTATGCTTAGAACCCCATGATATTTTTCTCGCTTTTCTCCTGATTTTTGTTTGGACTTGGGCTGGCTTTTCCCTTAAATTTGTTTCAGCTTGTGCTGCACTTTTGTGTGTGGTACAAACTAAATCATGGAGTCCAAATCAGATTGGGCTGTACTTTTGTGTCTAGTACAAACAATTAAACAATATATTTCATAAGCAAGGAAAGAAAAGTAACATACACTACATAGACCCTTCTGAACGAACTTGATTTCAATGTTTTTCCTAGTATGATCTTAATGGTTAAGGTTCCACAACTATATTAAAATGATGATGATTTAGCTACCTAAGTTAACAATTTAACACATTATATGAGAACTCTTCCATTCATAGTAAACACGTTACTAACAAAATTGCACAACAAATGCAAGACCAAACTTTGAATTTCCGGTCAAGGTACTTCAACAATTGTAACTAGAGTTAATGTGTTTTAAAGCTATGAACACAGTTACACAATTCAAATTTATTCGATTTTCCAACAAAATATAGGAGAGAATTAGTTGACTTGATTCATGAAACTGTTTTGCTGGAAGGTTTGAAAAGAGATTTGTCACCATTAGAATAGTAACTCTTGTTTGGGGAGCTGGGTTAGAGTTTGGGGAGTTTCGCTAAATATTACTGAGCTCATGACCTTTAGACACTAATTATGCATTAAATCTCCAAAACCAAACTGTATAAATAACAATAAACGAAGATGAATGATCAAAAACCGAAATGGGCCATATGGTGAAGATCATAGAATCTTAGTATACTTGATGATAATGATCATAACCCATAAAACGTCTTGTTGTTTATGTTCTTGTTCACAAAATGTATCAATTCTTTGACCCGATTTTGCTTATACACATCTTTTTCTTGTAATTATTTGCACTACCTCTGAAGCTATAGTCACTTTTAAGACTCAAGTTCTAAACAATCCATCGGTGGAATTTAAAGATATCCATATCTCAAATAGTGGATATTGTATTCAGGGTTGGGAAAGGAATGTGCTGAAGTGGAATAGTCAAGTTTTCTCTCAACTGCTACAGTATGAGTTCTTGATGTTCATCAGCCCTTGCTAATTCAATCATGAAGATCTTCAAACATAATGAAGAACTCTTCAAGCTCATCACTCCCTCTTCAACTTCAACACTCAAGGCTCATTGAAGAATCTCCTCTGCCAAGCAAACAGCTCAAGGACATATGTTTTATGTTTGTTGTCATGGAAGTTCCAAGAACAACACTCGGCACTATTTCAACTTGAAGGTCTTCATGCTCAAGGAAGAAAACTTCAAGATCTTCAACCCACATTCATCTGCAACACTCAAGGCTCATTAGGCTCATTGAAGAAGCTCTTCTAACATGTTAACAGCTCACGAACACTTGTTCTTTGTCAAATATCATTGAAGGCTCAGGAACAACATCACAACACTTACTATTCCAACCTCAAGAAACACATTGAAGAATACATCAACAACTCCATTACTTCTCCAATTACATCTCTCCAGGCTCTTTGAGTAAGCTCTCTAACTCATTTGGGTGAAATGATGGCAACAAATTATGGGTTTTAGGGGCAAGACTAACCCTGCAAGATCTCATTGGTGGAGGAAGCAAACATCCTGCAAACATTTCAACTAAGAAAGGAATAAAAATAAGGGAGAAGTCCAACCCATTACTCTACCTCTTCCTTTGACAAAACTCAGCAATACTCTCCAGGTGGTCATATAAAATTAATAGATGGCCAAAAAATGTTTTATGATAAATACTTTAGGCCAGTTAGATCTGATACAGATTCTACTCCAACATACAACCAAAGAATCAACAAGCATACCCACTATTCCAAGAGAAAAAAGGCTCAAGATGCTTCAAGGAACAAACACTCTGAGTTTCATCCAGAAGAAAGACAAGAAAGGCCACAAGAAAGAACTCCCAAATCCATGGTGGTTTCTGCTATTCAAGAGCAGCATTAAAGGATTGATCAACAGGACTCCTCCTCAATGGGGTACCCACCACTAGGCTTTGAGCATGTCCATCCCTCTAATACATACAAGAAAAGAAAATGGGTGCTCAATTCTAGAGTTAATCTTGACAGCAAACTCTATCCTGCCTTTATCTACAATATCCAAGCCTTTTCCTCAACTGATTGGCTTGAAGATGCTTTTGGAAATCTGCAAGGCTACTGCAAATCAATGGTGGCTCAAAAACAAAACTCAAAAGGCAAATGGTTTGGCTTTGTGAACTTCTTGAGCAGAGAATCACTTGTTGAGGCAATAGAAAATTTTAATTGTCAAATTCTTTCAAACCATAAGCTTTTTTTCACTGAGGCTTGGGACAAAAAAACAAAACCTGCATTTCAAGAATATAATTCTTATTCTCACACTATCAAGGAAGGAAAAAGCTTCTCGGATTTTACTCACAGAGGTTCAATTGTATCTAAACAAGCACAAATCCTCCTCAAGGGCCATCTGGCAGTTACTCATCCAAATCTATCAGTGGAAGCTATTATGAGGGAAATAGCTTTACAAGGGGTATGTGAGATTCAACTAAAGGGCTTGGGAAATAAGGTTGTTCTGGTGTACTGCCCTGATGAGAAATTTGACAAATAAATGATCAGAGACAATGGACAATGGTTGCATACTTGGTTATCTCTCATCCTTGGTTTTCAACATTTGCATGGATCTGCAGGAATTTTTACTTAGATAGCTATATATGGTATACCTTACCAAGGATGGTGTGAGGAAACATTCCAAGCAACCCCTGCTGATATTGGGACACTATTTTACACTCATCCAATTTCTAAAAAAGGATCTTATGTTGATATTGCTTATGTTCTGGTCCACTCTTTCAAGTTGAACAATATATCTCAAGAAGTTGGAATCACCCTAGTGTTAGACTTAGTGCTCGTAGTTCAATCATAAATGTCCAAATGTATATATCATCATTAGCAATAAGATTAAAGCGGCTTTCTATTACTTATGTGTTGGAGTAATATATCGATGTGATTTCTGATCTATGCCCACCATGCGAATAGAACCATAGATCGAGATGGATCACACTCGATGGGTCCCTAGTCAATAAAGCTTCACTAGAAGCGACTAGTATGAAAGATGGCTCTTCATGGCTTACGTTCTGTTAGTCATTGGAATGGGATTCCGGAGTCTGATCATAGATATCATGTGGGACATGATATTGGACGACCCGCCCTGAATATGTGCCATAGATTGAGTCATTAACATATTCAGTGTCGTAGCTTGTCATGTATCCTTAGACCAAGGAGTCTTTGTGATCACTATGCAGTCAACAACTAAGTTTGACCTGAGCCTAACGTTGTCCGTAACAGGGCTTCCATAACGGCCAGGATTGGCTTGGGGACGGGTTGCATGAGTGACACGAAAGACGGCTAAGGGATTTATCCCTCATACTAAGGTATGGGAAAGATATCGGTTCTCGGCCGCTTGATCGAGAGTGACTGAAAGAATAGCATGGCCATGCACATGATACTAGGTATCATATATTCAGTCATCTCACATATCAAGGAACAGTGATTGAGAATAATAAGGATGACGGCTCTATGCCTTATCTCAATCAAGATATCGGAGATAAAAGGATAATGACAGGGACGACGGAAAGGTTAGAATCGATTGGTTCGATTCGCTATGTAGTGTCAGGCAATACTAAAGTCTCGTTAGTTGCCACTTATATAGGATCAAGTAAAATGGGATTTTACGTTGATCTATCGACATGCATAGACCTAAGGGTCACACCGAAGGATGAAACTCATTGACACATTTATGGAGAATGGCCAAAAGAGAGTTGTCTCGGGACATGACCAAAACTGGGTTTTGGGTCATGTGCCCGTAAGTGAATAGGACATTACGGATCAAGACAAGGCTTGGAGTCTTGGGATTGATCGCGTTGGATAATGTTGTACATTTCCGGTATGGAAGGCTTGGAGGCGATGAGCACGTCACGGGACCTCGTTGGGAATGGCCATGGGCCATGTTCCAAGAGGCCCATGAAAGGCCCATGCAACCAAGGCCCATGGAACTAATTAATCAAGTCTTGATTAATTAGTACTAAGTAAGCAAGACAAGGATTAAGGTGTTGGTGATTCACCACCTAACCCATCTTGTCTTGCCATACTTAGCACCATGCTTGTCTTACTTCACACCATGCTTCACACCTTACTTGTCCTTGATGGTTGTTGATGGTTTAAGTCATCTTTTTCCTACAACAAATCACAAGACAAGAATAGAAACACAACTTCTCTCCCTCTCACACTACAATTTCGAGTTTGGCACTTTTCCCCCCTCTTGTTATGTTCTTGAGTCATCTAAAGAAGAACTACGTGGCTTTGATTCCAATTGGATACGTAGGCGTCTTGGAGACTCAAGCCGATCATCGTTTCTTTGGTGTTCTCTTCCTTTTCTTGAACTAGTTGGTAAGGAAACATCCATATTGTTTATTCTCTTGTGTATCTAATATTTGGTAGTGTTCTATGACATGGTCTCGAGTTATTTCCGCTGCAAGTATGTGTTCATACCCTCCATCGAGACCCAACAGTGGTATCAGAGCCGTGCTACCTTCGGGATTCACAAGAGAACTTTCGGTTTTGCTTGCTAGTTTCGGTTTTGCATGTTAATTTGCTAAATTGTTTGATAACATGTTTTAAATTCTTGTTTATGGGTTTAATGCATGAAAAATGAATTTTTGAAAAGTTTATCAAATCTGGAATTTTTGAAAAAAATTTGATTTTTCGGGTCTCGGGAGCGGGACTCTCGGGGAGCCGAAACCGTGACCGAACGGGGCTCCGTTGGACGGAGCTAGGCCAAGCATGACCATTGGATGGTCAATTTGCCGAGCTAAACCGTTTTGTTAGTCATGACGAGTTTGGAACCGTCTTGATGAACTCAAAAATCAAATGTTCAAAAGTTTCAATTTTGAATGGTTTCGATAAACCGAGTATCAAAATTTTTCGAAACTTGGAAATTAATTAAAACCGGAAAATCACATGATGTTTGATAACATGCTTGTTTGATAACACGATGTGTGATGTGATGTTGGCATGGTGTACATAATAGCCCCGAGTTTGATTTAATTATTTATCGCTTTTCACGGCCTGCGAGCCGTTAGAGTTAGCGTGTAATTATTTTTTCGAGGTGTGGTCGTCGTACCACTTATTTGTAATATTTATTAATTCCCGACCTGCGAGTCGTGTATTAAATTGTAATATTTTACTCAAGACGAAGAAAGGGCGAAAAGGTCATTTGGTGGCTTCTCGGGTTTTGACATCGGCTTGGAGTCGGTGGAGCTCAAGAAGCTAGTGGGAGTTAGTTTAGTGGGCTATTATGTACATATTTAACGCTTTATGCTTGGTTTAGTTTTTGCATGATCATTTCTATGTGTTTTAGAATTGCATGCTTAACTTAATTTACCGAGCATATCACCTCACATGCAAAGATAAAATTGGTTTTAATCATTGTCTGTGAGCCCTTAGAATCGTCATTACATTGGATGTAGTTGACCGGTTCGAAGGAAGAATTACATTGGATGTAATTGGAGGCATCATTACATTTGGAATGTAGTTGATGTGCTCATCGCATCTAGGATGTGCCAAAAGTTTAAAACACAACCGGACAAGTAAAAACGGGTCATGTCTGATACCTCCCAATTATCAACACCTTACTACCTCCCCGTCCTATGGGTGTCGTGCGCATTAGCGGAGCATCCATGGGAAAGCGGGGTAGTAGGTTTGGACGACATGTGTAGGTGTCGTGTGCATTAGCGGAGCACCCACATAGTGACGGGCCATAGTTGAAAATTGGTGGACCCGACTACGATTCTCAGCCTGAGGTTGAGCTAGGGTATTAGATAGGGTAAGCCGTGTACATGAGTACATACCCTAGCCAAGAGTCACATTGGATGTGATTGGATGGAGTCCTACCTACATAGCTCGATTAAGTGGTGAGCATTAGTTCAGCTTAATCGGGTGAATCAAGGATCTTGGTTTTAGGTTCTAAAGGTTTAGAATCAATTGGTTGGTGTTTGAACTTGATCTTCATAAAATTTATTCAGTTTACTGATTATATTTTGTTTGTCGTGTAGATCAAATGGCAAGTACTTCAGCGAACAATAGTAGTTTGTCACTAAAAACCATTCTTGATAGGATCAAGCTAAGTGGGACAAACTACTTGGACTGGGACAGAAACTTGAGGATAGTCCTCAAATTCGAGCGCAAAGAATATGTCCTAGACCAGGCTATCCCTGAGGAGCCAGCTAATAATGCCATTAGGGCCGTTAAGGATGCATACCAAAAGCACCTTAGCGATTCTATAGATGTGGCATGTATTATGCTGGGCTGCATGGAGTCTGATCTCCAAGACCAGTTCATGGAGTACTCTGATGACCCCTATACTATGATGGGGATCATAAAGGGTATGTTCAAGGAAACGGCACGTATCGTGAGATACAATGTCTTTAATGAACTTCTCTCCTGCAAAATGTCAGCAGGAGTCTCCGTGGGTCCTCATGTCCTAAAGATGAAGGGGCATCTCGAACATCTTAATCGACTGGGTCTTAAGATAGAGAACGAGATGGCAGCGGATGTGGTTCTGCGTTCCCTTCCTCGTTCATATGCTACGTTCGTCATGAACTATCATATGCACGATATGGACAAGACCATTTCAGAGTTGCATGGAATGTTGGTAACTGCTGAAAAGAACGTCAAGGATCAGGGATCCAGGGATGTTCTGATGGTCAGACAGGGAAACAGTTTCAAGAATAAGGGAACTGTTAGTGGTAAGGGCAAGGCCCCTATGCACTTGGCAGGAAAGATGAGGCATCCGAAGCGTCCTAACCCTCCTAGGACCGGGGAGTCCTCAAGGAAGGGGAAGGATGTCGAGAATGTCTGCTTCTACTGTCAACAGCCTGGTCACTGGAAGAAAGATTGCAGGAAGTTTCTGGATGATCTGAAGAAGGGCGGTGGGACTGTGCCTTCATCAGGTATTTTCTTTATAGAGCTAAATCTCACTACTTCCAAAGATTCATGGGTATTGGATACCGGGGCTGAATCTCACATTTGTACTAATGTGCAGTGGCTGGAAGGTAGGAGAAGCTTGAAGAAGGACGAGGTGGACCTCAGAGTGGGCAACAAGACTAGAGTTGTGGCGACTGCTGTAGGATCCATAAGTCTTCTTTTGCAAAGTGGGCTAGTTTTTGTTTTGAACAATGTATATTGTGTACCTACTTTCAGTAGGAATATTGTATCTATTTCTTTGTTGGACAAGGAAGGATACAATTTTGATGTTGGAAATGGGATTTTCAATATTTTATGCAATGATATATTTTATGCTAGCGCCAAAATGGTTGGAGGATTGTACATATTGGATATGGATAACAATGCCTCAAGCTCTATATATAATGTAAATACCAAGAGGTCTAAGTCCAATGATTTAGACCAAACTCTTTTATGGCATTGTCGTTTTGGCCACATAAACGAGAAACGCATATCAACACTTCACAAGTGTGGACTTCTTAGTCCATTCGAATTTCATTCGATTGATAGATGCGAATCTTGTTTGATGGGAAAACTGACTAAAGCGCCCTTCATCGGTCGCGGTGAAAGGGCGGGTGACTTATTGGGGCTAATACACTCGGATGTGTGTGGACCAATGAGCACACTTGCCAGGAGGGGTTTTAGCTACTTTATCACATTTACTGACGACTTCAGTAGATATGGTTATGTCTATTTGATGAGACATAAGTCTGAAGCTTTTGATAAATTCAAAGAGTTTAAGACTGAAGTAGAAAACCAGCTCGGGAAAAGTATTAAAGCATTTCGATCAGATCGAGGTGGAGAATACTTGACCACAGAGTTTTTAGATCATCTAGCAGAAAGTGGGATCCTTTCGGAATGGACTCCTCCCGGAACACCACAATTGAATGGTGTGTCCGAACGGAGAAATCAGACTTTATTGGATATGGTCCGGTCCATGATTAGTGGGACTGATCTCCCAATCTCTTTCTGGGGTTATGCTCTGGAGACGGCCGCATTCATTTTGAATCGGGCTCCGACGAAGGCTGTGGAAGGGACACCATTTGAGAAATGGCGCGGGAGAAAGCCCGTTTTGTCCTTCCTGAAGATTTGGGGTTGCGAGGCTTATGTGAAACGTTTAGTTCCGACTAAGCTCGAACCAAGATCTGATAAATGCACCTTCGTTGGGTATCCCAAAGAAACAATGGGGTACTACTTCTACAAACCCAGCGAGAACACGGTGTTCGTCGCTCGGGGTGGGGTCTTTATGGAAAGGGAGTTTATTTCCAAAGACGTCAGTGGGAGGGCTGTACATCTAGAAGAAATTCAGGGTGGTACAGATCCAACTGATCCACTGGACAACCCTGTAGAAGAGCCTGAGATGGTCGTAGAGCAAGGACCAGTTCCTGCAACAATTCCAGAAGGTCCAAGGCGATCTGAAAGGGTTAGTCGTCCACCTTCGAGATATGGTTACTTTGTGTCTGGAGGTGACGGTGAGCTTGTGGTGGATCACGATGATCCAGCTACATTTCAGGAAGCTGTGGACGGACCCGACTCTGAGTTATGGCTGGGAGCCATGAGGGAGGAAATGCAATCCATGTCGGACAACCAAGTCTGGGAACTGGTTGATCCCATCGGTGGTGTAAGAACCATCGGATGCAAATGGATCTTCAAGGTGAAGATGGACATGGAAGGAAACCCTCAGACCTACAAAGCCCGACTGGTGGCGAAAGGTTATAGGCAGATCCAAGGGATTGACTATGAGGAAACCTTTTCCCCAGTGGCTATGGTCAAATCTATCCGAATTCTTCTTGCCATAGCTGCATATCACGATTACGAGATATGGCAAATGGATGTCAAAACCGCTTTCCTAAACGGAAATTTGTCGGAGGACGTTTATATGTCTCAACCCGAAGGTTTTGTCGATCCGAAGAATAAGGGAAAGATTTGTAAGTTGTTGAAATCCATTTATGGATTGAAACAAGCTTCTCGGAGTTGGAACCTTCGTTTTGATGAAGCTGTAATTGGATTTGGCTTTATCAAGAATGAAGATGAACCTTGCGTTTACAAGAAGGCAAATGGGGGTATGATTACCTTTCTGGTGTTGTATGTCGATGACATACTACTCATTGGAAACGACATCCCAACCTTGCACGAGACTAAAGCTTGGTTAGGGAAGTGTTTCTCAATGAAGGACTTAGGCGATGCTGCTTATATCTTAGGGATTAAGATATATAGAGATCGCACCAAGAGGGTCTTGGGTTTAAGTTAAAGCACCTATGTGAATAAGGTATTGAGTAGGTTCTCAATGCTTGATTCCAAGAAAGGACTCTTACCCGCACGTCATGGCGTTCATCTCAGCAAGACTCAGTGTCCTAAGACACCTGATGAGCTGAAAAGAATGATGCGAATCCCATACGCTTCGGCGGTAGGATCGATCATGTATTCCATGATATGCACGAGACCGGATGTCTCATATGCCTTGAGTTGTACCAGCAGACATCAGTCTAACCCTGGTGAGGAACACTGGATAGCGGTCAAAGCGATTCTCAAATATTTGAGAAGAACTAAGGATGCGTTTCTAGTGTACGGGGGAAAAGATGATTCTGAACTAGTTGTTAATGGATATGTACACGCTAGTTTCTAGACAGATCCAGATGACTTTAGAAGTCAGTCAGGATATGTGTTCACGCTGAATGGCGGAGCTTTCAGCTGGAAGAGCGTGAAGCAAGACACCGTCGCTGACTCCACGACAGAGGCCGAGTACATAGCGGCTGCAGAGGCGGCCAAGGAGGCTGTGTGGATTAGGAAGTTCACGGCAGGGTTGGGTGTAATCAAAAACCCATCCAGCCCGGTGAACCTATTTTGCGACAACACAGGGGCTATTGCGCAAGCTAAAGAGCCCAGATCGCATAACAAATCCAAACATGTACTGCGGCGATATCACCTCATCAGAGAGATACTGAACCGAGGCGATGTGAAGATCACCTATATTGCAACTGATGATAACATAGCCGACCCGTTGACTAAGGCACTATCGTTGCCTAAACATGAGAGGCATGTAAGGTCAATGGGAATAGATTGGAGTTTAGATTGGAACTAGGGCAAGTGGGAGATTGTTAGTCTTAGTGCCCGTAGTTCAATCATAAATGTCCAAATGTATATATCATCATTAGCAATAAGATTAAAGCGGCTTTCTATTACTTATGTGTTGGAGTAATATATCGATGTGATTTCTGATCTATGCCCACCATGCGAATAGAACCATAGATCGAGATGGATCACACTCGATGGGTCCCTAGTCAATAAAGCTTCACTAGAAGCGACTAGTATGAAAGATGGCTCTTCATGGCTTACGTTCTGTTAGTCATTGGAATGGGATTCCGGAGTCTGATCATAGATATCATGTGGGACATGATATTGGACGACCCGCCCTGAATATGTGCCATAGATTGAGTCATTAACATATTCAGTGTCGTAGCTTGTCATGTATCCTTAGACCAAGGAGTCTTTGTGATCACTATGCAGTCAACAACTAAGTTTGACCTGAGCCTAACGTTGTCCGTAACAGGGCTTCCATAACGGCCAGGATTGGCTTGGGGACGGGTTGCATGAGTGACACGAAAGACGGCTAAGGGATTTATCCCTCATACTAAGGTATGGGAAAGATATCGGTTCTCGGCCGCTTGATCGAGAGTGACTGAAAGAATAGCATGGCCATGCACATGATACTAGGTATCATATATTCAGTCATCTCACATATCAAGGAACAGTGATTGAGAATAATAAGGATGACGGCTCTATGCCTTATCTCAATCAAGATATCGGAGATAAAAGGATAATGACAGGGACGACGGAAAGGTTAGAATCGATTGGTTCGATTCGCTATGTAGTGTCAGGCAATACTAAAGTCTCGTTAGTTGCCACTTATATAGGATCAAGTAAAATGGGATTTTACGTTGATCTATCGACATGCATAGACCTAAGGGTCACACCGAAGGATGAAACTCATTGACACATTTATGGAGAATGGCCAAAAGAGAGTTGTCTCGGGACATGACCAAAACTGGGTTTTGGGTCATGTGCCCGTAAGTGAATAGGACATTACGGATCAAGACAAGGCTTGGAGTCTTGGGATTGATCGCGTTGGATAATGTTGGACATTTCCGGTATGGAAGGCTTGGAGGCGATGAGCACGTCACGGGACCTCGTTGGGAATGGCCATGGGCCATGTTCCAAGAGGCCCATGAAAGGCCCATGCAACCAAGGCCCATGGAACTAATTAATCAAGTCTTGATTAATTAGTACTAAGTAAGCAAGACAAGGATTAAGGTGTTGGTGATTCACCACCTAACCCATCTTGTCTTGCCATACTTAGCACCATGCTTGTCTTACTTCACACCATGCTTCACACCTTACTTGTCCTTGATGGTTGTTGATGGTTTAAGTCATCTTTTTCCTACAACAAATCACAAGACAAGAATAGAAACACAACTTCTCTCCCTCTCACACTACAATTTCGAGTTTGGCACTTTTCCCCCCTCTTGTTGTGTTCTTGAGTCATCTAAAGAAGAACTACGTGGCTTTGATTCCAATTGGATACGTAGGCGTCTTGGAGACTCAAGCCGATCATCGTTTCTTTGGTGTTCTCTTCCTTTTCTTGAACTAGTTGGTAAGGAAACATCCATATTGTTTATTCTCTTGTGTATCTAATATTTGGTAGTGTTCTATGACATGGTCTCGAGTTATTTCCGCTGCAAGTATGTGTTCATACCCTCCATCGAGACCCAACAGGAGAGAAAATCTTCAAAGTATGGATATCCTCTGTGGATAGTGCCTTGATCCCAACCTTGACATCTCCCGTTTCCTCAGATAGTGAATTTGATATGCTAGTAGAGCCCTCCTATAGTTCATGCTATTCAGACCCTTCTGCCTCTCCTCAAGAGCAACATGATTTTGAGAGCCCACCATCTTCTCAATTGGGTTTGAGTGATCATTCTCAAAATGAAGAAAGATTTATAGAAGTGGATAAAGGAGTTGGAATAGAAGACCAAAGCTTATTGCAGAACATTAATGACTTCCAACTCTAAGACAAGCACAGAATGTCCACTTGCCATGCATTCAAGAGGAAAATTCTTCGGGGATTGCTTCTGACACTAGTGATGAAGGATTTCAGCAACAACCTCAACTACAAGATACAACTCCTCAAAAGCTTCTCAATTATGGTGATTTACAAAGTATAATAATCCCGGATACATTCGAAACACAGCTGCAAATTCAGTCTCCTTCAGAAGTCAGCCAAGGAATTTTTACAGTAAGGGCTACAATCTCAACGGTGTTAGTTAGTCCATCAGAGGATCAAAATTCAAGACCCACAAAAGTTCAAACTCAGCCTCCACAATCACCTCACACTGCTACTGAGCGACTACCAACACCCTCAGTCAGTGCAAAAGAAAGATTTCCATCAGGATCAAAGATCCACCAGTTGGATTTAGTTCCCCCCATACAAATCCCATTATTATAATATCAGAAAGTACAAAAGCAGTTGGGCATTTAATGTTGGGTGTGGCCCAAAATCAAGCCATATCACTACCCTCATCTCTGCAAACACAACATCAAAGAGAGACTGATCATCAAAGGGATGTTTGTCCCTCCCAAACCCTCTCACTAGGTCCACAGGGGCTGGAATTTTTGAACAGTGGTTCTACTGAAATTTTCAACTCAGACACTCCCACTCTAAACTCTATAGAGCTTGCCCAGATTGTTGAAACTACTTATTTCTTGGGCCTATCTGAGGCAAATCCCAAACCTTCTTTCAGGCTCAAATCTAAGAAGAAAAAGCTAGCCAAAGAGAAACCACTTCATACACATGTTACAAGATCTAGAGTCAAAGAAGGAGCTCCAGCTGCACATTCTGACAAAGCAAACACCTTCAACTTTCTCAATGAAAGATCAGCTGCAGAAAGAGCTTGGGGCTTTGGCAAAGCGATAAGATTAAAATCCACAGCTCCTGATCAAGAAATCCACAATAAACTAAGGGCCCTGGAATATTTTCAAAATGATTCTGTGGACATTGAAGGTGACTCTGAGGGGGATTATGTTGATTTAGATAAAGACACTGAATCTGATATCAACAAAGACAAGAGGCCTTGTTTCTCTCTCTGCAACTAAATCTCTCATGAAATACCTCTCCTGGAATGTGAGAGGGATCTCCTCAACTCAGAAGAGGAGAGATGTCAATAACTTGGTCCACAAACAAAGACCAAGCTTGATTTTTTTATAGGAAACAAAGCTGGATATTATGCTAGACAACTTCCTTAGCTCTTGTGGTTTTCAAAGAGGGTGGAGTTCAGTTTTCATCAATGCAGAAGGACAATCAGGCGGATAAATTCAATTTGGAAGAATAAGGAGTTTATATTATCAAATTCTAAGCCTCTAAAAGGGGTTTGGATCTTGTTTGGATCTATGACAACTTTCAACAGACCTTGTTGCTATGTGAATATCTATGCTTCCACCTATAGAGCTGAGAGAAAAAGATTATGGTAAGAAATTGAAGTTGAGCTCCTCAATCTAAACTCAGATGTGCTTATTCTTTTAGGGGGTGACTTCAATGATGTTGTAAAGTAGATGAAAGATCACGTCAAAGAAGGAGTGGCTCAGATATGCTAAATCTACAGCAGCTTATTGCCAATCTTGGCCTCATTGACCTGTCGTTAAAAGGAGGAAAATTTACCTGGTTTGGTCCTCAATCAAGAACCTCAAGCATTGATAGATTCTTAATTAGTCGGGACTTTCTCATGCTACATCAATCCCTTACACAATGTTTCCTCACAAGGTCCATCTCAGATCACAAGCCTCTGATTCTTTTTGACAATACAATTCATTGGGGTCTCAGGCCTTTCGAGTTCCTCAAATCTCATACTTGACATTTGAGATAGATATCTTAGACAAGAATTTAGAAAGAAGGTCTTTAACCCCACAAGAGAATTCAGTTAGAGGAGAAATAAAAGCAGCCTTGATCAACAAGTATAAAGCACTATCAAAACTGTGGAGTCAAAAGGCTAGGAAAAAATGGGTTCATGAAAGGGATAAGGGGTCCAAAGTCTTCCATAGATTGGCTAATTATCAGGATGCATGAAAGAAAATCTCTCACATCCTTGCTGATAATAAGCTACTCTCCAACCCTACTGAAATCAAATTAGCTGCAGCTCTTCACTTTGCCAACAAATTTAAAGCCTCAGTAACCACAGACATAGATTTATCTAATCTCCCTTTTCAGACTCTATCTGTTGAACAACAACAATGGCAGGAAAGACCTTTTCTTTAAGAGGAAGTAAACCAAATAGTAATGGCTTGTGCTGTAGACAAAGCCCTTGGACCAGATGGATTCACACTTAAATTATTTCAGATATGTTGGAATATAATCAAGCAGGATGTGCTGAATTTTGTGCAAGGTTTTTTCAGAACAGGCCAGATTGGAAAAAGGGCTAAACTCATCATTTTTAGCATTGATTCCAAAAGAACTCATCCCCTCTGACCTTTGATGATTTCAGCCCCATAAGCCTTATCGGAGGGCCTTACAAAATCCTTTCCAAACTTTTATCCTCAAGACTCAAGGAAGTGATCAGTGGCTTAGTAGGAGATCAACAATCTGGTTTCATCTCATGAAGACAAATCATTGATGGTACTTTGGTAGCTGATGAGGTAGTTTATTACCTCAAAAAATCCAAAAAAAATCCATCATTTTTAAGGCATACTTTGAAAAGGCCTTTGATAAAGTCAGTTGGAATTTTGTAATGCAAATTTTAACAAGAATGGGCTTTGGATCCCTTTGGAATATGTGGATGATGTCTTGCTTCAAAGCATTTCTTTTAGTGCTCATAAATGGGTATTCAAGTCCAGATTTCTAAATGACAAGAGGATTAAGGCAAGGATGTGCACTCTCCCCACCCATTTTTGTTATTGTTGCTGAGGGGCTTAACCAGATAATCAACTCAAGTGTGCAGTCAAGACTAATATAAGGTATTAAATTCAACCCTAGAAGCTCTTTGATCTCACATCTGCAGTTTGCAGATGATACAATCTTCTTCAGCCAAGCATCCGCCAACAATTACTTGTGCCTTAAGTATGCTCTCACAATGTTCAAATTAGCATCAGGACTATAAGTTAACTATTCAAAATCAAATATTATTACCGTCAATTTAAATGAGGCAGAAGAATCACTTGTCTTAGACATTTTGGACCTTCAACTACTTGGGATTCCCTCTTGGAGCCAATCCAAAAAGGCTCATTACTTGGGAGCCAATAATAGCAAGGTTCAGAGCTGCTCTTGGTTTGTGGAAAGCCAAACTATTATCATTTGGGGGCAGGATCACTCTTATCAAGACCACTTTAAAAGCCCTGCCACTCTACTACTTTTCTATAATCAGGGCCCTAAAAGGTATGTTGAAGACTATGAATTCCTAGCAAAGGAGGTTCATATGGCATGAGACAGATCAAGCAAGAAGCTTCAGCAAGGTGAGTTGGCACACAGTATGTAAAACCAAAGCTGCAGGAGGTTTAGTCCTCAAAAATCTCTCTCTGATGAACATTGCTCTCCTTGCAAAATGGTGCTGGAGATCTGCTCTAGAAAGATCGTCTATGTGGAAACTAGTTATTTGTAGTAAATATGGATGGAAAGACATTGATTGGGACCTTTCAACCTTTGAAGAAATTGGAAGTGCTAGCTTCGTGTCCTATATTCTTGCTCTAAACCATGATCCTAGATTTCCAGACCTCTTTGGAATAAAAGGACTAAGTTGGAAAGTTGGAAGAGGGGATAGAGTCTACTTTTGGACTTATATTTGGTGGGGAGATCTCAGTTTCAAGCATTTATTTCCTAGATTATACAACTCATCTCAAGGCAAGAAGCTAACTGTTTCAGAGGCTTGGTCATTGGATACATGGGACCTCAAATTCAGATGCTCTCCTAGAGAAAGGTCAGAACATGAGTGGATATCTCTCAGCAACATTCTAAATTCAATGCACTTATCATCTGAGGAGGACTCCTTAATCTGGACCTGGGATTCTAAAGGTTTCACAGTCAAAAATCTATAGGTGCAGCTGCTAACATAAATGCCTATTGGACAAAGAATCTTTCGATACCTGAGATCCCTCCAAAAATTGTAGCTTTTGGATGGCTGGCTTGCTTAGATGCCATACCTTCTAAATGTTTCTTAGACTCTAGAGGTCTTCAACTCTCCTTACAATGTATCACCTGTCATAGATGTGAGGCTGACCTGGAATATGGACCTCATGTGCTCTTACACTGTCCTAGCTCTTGGGAAGTTTGGACAATTATCTTTGGGTGGTGGGGGATATCTGGAGCCATCCCTACAACCTTCAAACAACTAGTATCCTCCTGGCCTCCTTATTAATCTCAAAGGCTAAGAAATCTTGGAAGAAGATTGTACTAATTTCAGCCTGGCAAATTTGGCTAGCAAGAAATGCCAAAATTTTTAAAAATCAACAATTCTCTGCAGAACAAGTCTTCCTAAAAATCACTCATCAGGCCTATAGCTTGGAATGAGCTAAATTCTCTCAACAAGGCTATGGTTTTTTATATCACTCCTGGGTATCCTTTCCAAGATCTTGTGGTCCTTGGAGATCTTGACTGTTACTTCATTTTGGGGTTGGGTGGGGAGGGTTTTGGGTGGGATGGTTGAGGTAGAGGATTGATGTGTAAGGGTGTCCTTTTCTAGGGGTTTTTTGGTTTGTTGTCTTCCTTTGAGAGTGTGGGTTCTCTCTCTTCCCCCTTGTTTTTCTCTGGTGTGTGGTTAGGTCTCTCATTAGGTTTGAGTCCTTGATTTTTTTTGTGTGCTAAGGGTTTCAGCTCTTGTTGCTGCTGCATCTCATCTTTTCTTTGCAACAAGCCAATTTTTGCAGCCTTAACTTCAGTTCCAGGTGTTCTTAGATGATAAAATCATTCCAACTGCAAGATCTTCAATGACAGAGTCTACACTTGCTTGCAACAATTTTATATTATGCAGACTCTTCAACTTGAAATTTCAAGATTTCTTCTGTGACAAGTAATCATATGAAGCTTGTAGTAGGACCACCACAAAACAGATGAAGAATTCAACAATTGCATCAGAAGTACAAGCTTGCTTCATTCATTATCATCCAAGTTCAATTGCAGCAGAAGTCCCAAAAAACAACAAAGATAAAACTTGCTTCATCTACAAGTCAACAATTACAACTCATAATTGCTTAAGCTTCAAGTATGCTACTTCATTTCCAAGGGAACTCAGGATCAATATCAAGTCCACATTGGTAGATTATTTCTACATCATCCACAATCCTAAAGCTATTCAACTCATCTCCACATGAACTGTTGAAACATAATTGTATTAGATTACTTGGGTTGTAAGTTATTATTACTTCTTAGATATAATCATTCATTCTCAGTGCCTACAAGAACAAAACTTCTTGTAGATCCATGGATGTACTTTTTTTTATTGGAAAATGAGTACTGAATATATTAAACACTTCTTCTGAGGTAGAAAAGGTAACACATACAAAAAATACAACCAAACTAAAGGTTGTGAGCAAACAAAAGTAAGAGGAAGAACCCTACAACTAGGGCAAGAGGAAGAAAATTGTAGAGCAAAAACCACCAAACAAGGGGTTTAACAAGTAATGCAATGAAAAGCAATGTAGAGCCCGAACACTAAAGAAGTAAACCAAGCATCAAAGTAGTAAACCAAGGGCCTGAAGTGTAGCAGAAAATATGTTGCAGGAGAAAAGGTTCAAGACTGAGACTAAGTAGCTTCAAAAGGCATGAAAGTTCAGAAAATTTGGGGGCAGAGTAGTTTCTTGTGATGAAATGGCTTCAAATAAGTGCAGCTAGCAAGAGGAGAGAGGCAAGGACAAGTCTGCAGAGCCGGATCAATTGAGCAATTTAGTTAAAGAGAATTGCTTGCGGATCAAGCCAGAGAGCAGAGGTTGCTTGCAGTGTAAGCAACTGCGAAAATCTGCAAAAGAGAAGGAGACAAAAGCAGCAAACCAAACCAGAGGAGAGCGCTCAGACCTAAAAGGGAGAAGACCCAAAGAGAACCTTACCAAAGCCTCACCAAAACTCCCCAGCCGACCCAAAACCAACCCCAAACCCCCATATCAAGATTTTACCACCAAAAAATGATTAGAGCTCCAATCTAGCAGGGAGAAATGATATGAAGAGTCAAAAGTAGCCCATTCCCAACTGAAAGTAACATTCAGAATTTTTGAGAAGATTGTTGTAGGTGTATCATGGAGACTTTTAAATACCAGTGTGTTCCTTGATAGCCATAAATGCCATAGCAAAGCTTGAAGGACTTTTAGCCAGCTTCTTCTGAATTTTGCAGGGACCAAATTTCCCCAGGAGAAAAAGAGAGATTTTAGATCTGGAAGGCAAACCCAGACCAAACCCCACCAGGATAATATAAGGTTGAAGACCTCCCAGGCCTTAAAGCAGTGAAGTACAATATGAGCTCCATCTTCATAATCCCAATTTCAATGAGGACAAATCAGTTCTTGCAAGGAGAGATCCATCCCCCTGGCTTCTAGGAAACATTTAGAGGGAATAGCATCTAGACAAGCCAACCAGCAAAAGGCAGAGATCTTGGATGGGATGTCAGGGATCCACATGTGTTTTGTCCAAGCCTGAGAGGGGTTGCCTTGAGCAGCAAGTAATGTATACATCTTGTGAACTGAGAAGCCTTTCTCATTAGTTGACCAGACCAATTTGTCATGATCCAAGGTTAGGATTGTGGAATTTAATATTGCACATAGACAGGCCCATCCAAGTAATTCCCAACCTCTTGCATCTCTTCTCAGATCAACATCCCAACAGTGGTCATCCCATAAGTCAGCTACTACTGAATTTTTGGAGTTAGCAAGGAGGTACATCCTTGGAAATAGGACTCTGAATGATAGCTCCCCCCACCAAATATCATCCCAGAAGTACACTCTTGTTCCCCTTCCTAGACACTAGGACAAACCCTTTTTTTCCAAATATATCAGCAAAATTCATATCAGTAGAGAGTGAGATAATATGAGAAAAGAAACTTGGACCTCCTAGTTCATTGAAGTTGCTTAAGTCCCAATCAGAAGACCTGTCTCCATATCTAGCACAAATGATCTGTTTCCACAAAGAATTTTCTTCAAGTGCAAATCTCCACCACCATTTAGCAAGGAGAGCAATATTCATCCATTTCAATTTGATTCCAAGACCCCCTTCAGACTTTTCTTTACAAACTTGGTTCCAACCCACTTTGCAAAAGACTCTAGCAGGAGCAGCCCCATGCCATAAAAATCTTCTCTGCCAGGATTCCATGGCCTTAAAAACTGAATTTGGAGCTTCCAAAAGGGAAAGGAAGAAGATGGGCAGGGCACTTAAAGTGGACTTGATAAGAGTAATTCTACCTCCAAAAGTTAAGTTTTTAGCTTGCCAAAGACCAAGAGATTTTTTTAATTTCTCTATGATTGGCTCCCAAGTAATTAACCTTTTTGGGTTTGAGCCTAGCATGAATCCCAAATATTTGAAGGTAAGTGTTTCAACTGAACAAGCTAGTAGAGTAGCAAAGATATGTATCTCTTCTGTAGAAAGGTTCATAGGGATGATAGCTGATTTGTGATAATTTACTTTCAAACCTACAGCTAATTTGAACATTTCTAAGGCATGCTTCAAATTTGTGATGCCTTAAGTTGTTGCTCTTAAGAAAAAGATGGAGTCATCTGCAAATTGCATATGAGTGACAGTAGGACCTGAGACCCCCACTTAAATACCTTGATATAGAGCTTGATGTAGACCTGTTTTCATGATCTGGTTTAAGCATTCAGCAGCAAGGGCAAACAACAGTGGAGAGAGTGCACAACCTTGTCTAAGACCTCTAAACATTTGGAAATCAGGAGAGGGGGAACCATTTGTGAGGACATACATATGTGCATTGAAGCAAGAGAGCATCCAGATTCTCCAAAGATGCCCAAAACCAAGTCTTTTTAGCAGTTTCATCATGAATCCCCAATTTACATTATCAAATGCTTTTTCAAAATCAGCTTTAAAGATAATGGCTTTCAGCTTGGTTTGTTTGATTTCCTGAACCACCTCATTGGCTGCAAGTACACCATAAAGTATCTGTCTCCCAGCTAAGAAGCCAGTTTGTTCAAAACCCACTAAAGCTCCAATAACTTCTTTTAATCTTAGAGACGGCAATTTAGAGAGAATTTTATAGGGGCCTCCCATTAAGCTGATAGGTCTGAAATCTCCAAAGGACAGAGGGGCCTCACATTTGGGGATGAGGGCAATAAAAGATGAGTTGGGGCCCTTACCAAGATGTCCTGATTTGTGAAAGTGTGAGAAGAAGTTCATAAGGTCTGTTTTAAGAATGGGCCAACACACCTGGAAAAATTTAAGTGTGAATCCATCAGGGCCAGGAGCTTTGTCTCCAGCACAAGGCAACAATGCCTTCAGAACTTCTTTCTCAGAGAAAGGTATTTCCATCCAGGCTGCCTGAGTTGCTGAAATTGAATTAAAGGGCAGATGATCAATGTTGATAGGAACTGTGATTGGGTTTGAGAATCTTTGCTTGAAGTGAGCTGCTGCAGCCTCTTTGATCATGGAGGGGTCTTGTAATAAATTATCTTGGACCAAAATTTGAGTGACTTTGTTCCTAGTTCCTTTAAAATTTGCTAGGAGATGAAAATACTTTGATTGTTTGTCTCCTTCATAAAACCAGTTCTTCCTGGCCTTTTGACTCCATAGCTTTGATAGCAATTTCACCTTTTGAATCATTTCAGCTTTGCAGGCCCCTCTTTCATTACATTCTGCATCATTGAGTGATCTTTCCTCAACCAATTAATCCCACTTATGCATCTTATCCCTAAGAGTTTGAATCTGAAAATCAAGATGACCAAATACTTGCTTGTTCCACACCTTCAGTTTTTTTTTTCAATAGCTTGAGCTTGAGCCATAAAATTATGTGTGGTTGCCCTGTGACATGGAACTGTGACCAGAAGCCTTCAACAGCTTTGTAGAATCTGGAGTCTTCAATCCAGATGTTAAGGAATTTAAAAGGTCTAGGCCCCCAATTCAATTGATCATCATATAGTAGAAGTGGCCTATGATCAGAGAGAGTCCTTGGTAGACATTGTTGAGTAAGATTGGTAAATTTGCTAAGAAAATCAATAGAGATGAAGCATCTGTATATCCTTGAAGCCATAGAACCAGGACCAAACCAATTGTATTTACCACCTGCAAGTGGCAAGTCTATAAGAGCAAGTGCATTGAGTAAATCTTGGAGATTAGATATATCTGAAGAAGAGGCAACATTTGTTGATCTTTCAGCTGCAGATAAAACTGCATTAAAGTCTCCAGCTAGTAAAAGTAGTGGGTTTGAGCCAATAGGCTGTAGTTCTGATACAAGAGACTCCCAAAGAGCTCTTCTCCCTCTTCTTTTGCAAGGAGCATAAATATTGGTGATGAAACAATTTTTATTCAACTCCACAGAGTGACCAGACCAAATTAAAGCACCAGGTATCTTCTTGATTGCAACCATTTGAAATGCACTACATTTCCAGCAAGTTATAATGCCACTAGAGAGTCCAGAGGCTGGGATGAAGTCCAATTACCAACCCCAACCAAGTCCACAAGCTCTTAAAAGCCAAATGGGATAATTTCAAGCTTGGATTCCTGTAATAAAATCATCTGGGCCTGTTGCTTGTGTATCAAGTCAGACAAGGCCTTCTTCTTTTGTGAAGAAGACACCCCTCTCAAGTTCCAAGAGAGGATTTTCATAACCTGATTAGAGAAAAGAGTGTGAGGTGAGCTCAGTAGTCACCTCGTTGTTAGAGAGAATTAGATCTAAACCATCAGCACCCCTTTCATCTGAGTCAAACCCTTCCATGGCTGACAGATGTTGATAGATCTTTTCATCACTACAGTCAGCTTGCAAGCCAATTTTCTTTCCAAAAGACCAAGCCTTTTTTTCTTTTAGATGTATAGATTTTGGAGGTTGAACTGTTGAGGCTTCTTTCAGTCTTGATCTGGTATCATATTTGTGAGAAGAGAGTAGCTGCTTCTGATTTTTCCCTTTGTGTTTTGTATGCTTCAACTTTGATTTTGCAAAATTATGACTAGTTGGGGTACCTTTTGAGAGACCAAGGAAGTTAGAGATCTCATTGACTTGAGTATCTTGTATCAGTAGCTGAGGATGGGATATGGGGGTAATTTGGTCACTGAAAATGTCCTCCAAGCCATACTGATGGGAGGTGTTGGTCAGTTGTAATTAATACACCCTTTTCCAATGTGTTTGGTTTAGTAGCCAATATAGATAGGTCTTGTATGTTCTCAGTTTTCCATAAATGTTGATGTGCCAATGTACTTGCTCCCTTGGATTGAGGAAGAGTTGGTTGCTGAGTGACTATCTTGGTTTAGGATACTTGGTTCAGTTCTGAAGGGATTACCACTGTAGTTGGCATGACTGTTGCAGAGAATGTTTGAACACTGGTTTGATTTTGAATGTTGTCTGAGTAGTGCAGATCAAAGTCGTTGAGGAGATTTATTTGGGTTGAACCATTGATTGTCTTTGTTTGATGACCTTCTTCCTCAAGAGAATCATAAGTGTCCTTTACCCAGAGAACATTCTTCCTCTGAGGTGCAGTAATGGCTATGGTAGGTAAAGAAACATTCTTCTGAGCACCAACAATCTCCAAAATTGATTCATAGAATTCTCCAGCCATAACTTCCTCACAATTGTCTTGTATTGGTATTACCAAACCCATTAAAGTCTCTTCAGTAAGTTGATGAACTTGAGGAGGCTGCAAGTTTTTTTCCCCCACAGGTTCATCAATATGATTTCCCTCACTGACCCTAGCTTCATCTGTATCTTCCTGAACTTGTACATTTGTAGGTGAGTTATCATCCCCATTCTCAGAATAAGAGAGGGAAAATTGAGAGCTTTCAGAGGTAGTCAAGCTTTTGCATGATATTTCAGGAACCTCATTTGCATTGAGCTCCTTAATGTTTACTGAGAATCTTTTTTGGCCCAATATGAGTTCTACTTCAGTAGAGATATCAGAGAAGTGGAAAGTATGAATAAGGATGACAGCCCTCTCTATTTGAACTCTCATTGCTGTAGTTGGATGTGTGTAAACATATGTCCCCAAATTACTTACAGCAGCAACAAAAGATTCCTCACACCATCCATGAAAAGGTAACCCTTGTATAGAGACCCATTTGAAGAGACCTCCATGTTCACATAAATGTTCTTGATCAGGAACTATTGTAAGCCATTTATTGAGCCAACGATGATCTTCTTTTAATAGTTCTTTGTCAAACAATGGATCTAGACAATGAATGAGTAGGATTCTATTTCCTAAAGACTTGAGTTGAATGTCAAAGACCCCTTCATTGGCAAAACTTGCCATTATTGATTGTGCTGTGAAGTTTTGATGAGTTACAACTATATGACTCTTTCTGAGCAGTTGCAGGTTCTGAACCACTACTGAGCCATGTAACCTTGGAGGAAACTCAAGATGATATGTAGTCTTAAGACTTGGATAGGAGTTGAAGGTGGCCCTTGCTTGTGTAACAAAAAGTTTGTAGCCATTGATAGAGAGCTCATTGAAGAGTTTGATGGCTTCCTGCATTTGTGTAGGAGTTGTGAAATAGCAAAAACAAAACCATTTACCTTGTTTACTGACTTTGGAGGCAATATGAGCTCTTTTGAGACCTCCCAGTTCAGAGAATATATTGTAGAGCCATGGTTCTGTAGCTCTGCTAGGGAGGTTATGAATATAGACTGCAATATCTCCATATGGATGCAAACCTCTGAGTTGCACTTGAGGTTTGTTCAAATGGCTTACTTGGGGCGCAGCTTTCTTTCTGATTAGCCATTGTTGGTTATGGGAGGGCTCGGGAGCCACAACTTTCCCTTTGTGGATCAGTCTAGAGGATGTTGGTGTTGAATCTGAGCCAGAGGAGACTGGCCTAAAGTGGCTGTAATAGAACATTTTTTCCCATCTAATAGCTTGGTGTGTCCTCCAGGCGAGTACTCTTGGGTTTTGTCTGAGTTAGGGGAGTGAACACGCTGGTTTCTGGTTCAGTTGTTGATGATTAAAGACTGCAAGGGTCGCTCAAAACCTGGTGGTGGACCAATGGATGCAGAGGAGGTGGCTTGAACCGGATCTCTGTCAATGTTGTTAAGAGAAGGTGAATGAGTGGGTCTTTGGTCTTTTCCAAGCGAAGCCGCCACTTCCCCACTCAATTCCTCAAGAGTTAGCATGATTCAGAAAGGCTCAGTTGTTGTTGTGCACAAAGAAGAGCAGAGAAAGAACAAATGGTAAAGACTAGGTGGTCTGATGATCTTGAGAGACCAACCAAGACACTACACCAAGTGAGGTATAGATGCAAGGTAACAATGTAGCTGGAGATCGTGTCAGAGATCGAAGGTCGAAGAAGCACGAAGGAGAAAACCAAGGTTGAAGAAGGAGCTACAGTATATTACTGTAGCACATAGAGAGAATCCGTAGCATATGTGCTATGCTCATGAGCTCCCCATGGATGTATTTGTAACTCATCTTTTACCTCAAAGGAGATTTAATTTAAAATCTTGTTTTTGTTGGTTTTTGTGCCCTAGGCCAATCGTGATTATGGACGGCATTATCATTTCATTAATACACCGCACTACTATTATCATTTGTGAAATGTTAATAGTGTGAATAATACTCTTTCTTAAGATCATCGGGTTGAGGACCTGATAGTAAAACTCTTAGAAGTAATAGAGTATTATTCACTTGATCCCTGGTCTTACTGATATACTAAGACTAGTATGATGTTGGCTGATGATCACGTTTTACTGATCATACATATTGGATATGAAGTCAAATCATAGATGTCATTTAGGGAAATGGCATTGGATGACCCACTATGAGAATACTACATAGGAACTATCATGAGTATTTCTCACTACCGTAATATGACTTAAGTCCTCTGACGTTATAGTCATCATGATTTCTACATACGTGGCTGTGTGCTTTGACACAGTTAAACGTTGTCTTTAACCGAGCAATTATAAAGGTTGTGATTGGGTGCATAAGTGTCTATGTGAGAGATATGGTTGACTGATAAGGGATCTGTCACTCATATAAATATGAGAGATATCGTTTGGGCCCCTTGATAAGTGGGACTGTAGAAAAAGCATGGCCATGCGAATTGATAAAGAATTATCACTGGCAGTCTACTTAAGATCAAGAAACAGCGATCGAATAAAATAAGGATGACGGCCCTATTCCTTATTCGATCGAGATATCGTTGACAGAAGGGTTAGCATATTAGCGGGTAAAGATTAAGTGGGATTAACGATCATCATAAACGTTTGGGTAGTCATAATGCCTTGCTAGAGGCCAACTATGACATGTGGACGAAACGAGGATTTCGGGCCCACTGCCAACACGTGTTATGAGCCTACAGGGTCGCACACAACAACGAGCCCAAAATCGAATTGGACTTTTGAAGTCCCTCAAGTGAATAAAATAATATATTATATATGATATAATATTTATTTATTCATTAACTCGTTTTTTGAATTACCAATATAATAAAGATTATGTTGGGCAATTAAAATGCAAAAATGACTCTTGAATTTTTGAAATCCAAAGAGGGTATTTTTGCATGAGCACTACTCCTAAAATGAGACACTTGTCATAAAAGAAAGTCCAAAAGTTGGACTTGCTTGAAATGACTTAGTGGAGTCATGTTTAGGAATAGTAAGCATGCAAAACCTAAGTGAGACACTTGTCCAAGTTGGAAGTCCAAGTGTTGAGTTTTTCCAAATAAAATAAGTGTGGTCATGTTGGGTTATATAAGCATGCAAGGGAGAGAAGAAAAATCGGATTTTTTCATTGTGTTGAGAATGGTTCTCAAAGGGTAGAGAGAGAGAAACGAGTTAGAGAGAAAGAGAGGAAGAAGTGTTCTTCCTTTGTGCTAGCACACAAGCGATTTGGGATATCTTGTTGGTGTGGATACCGGTAGAGGACGGATCCTTTTGGAAACGTCTCAACTCACACTTAATCCACCAAATTCATTTGTTTCGAGTGTTCTTGGTTTGCAAGAAGAAGAGAAAAATTTGCCCAAATTATGTCCGACCAGCCAGTGTAAAGAGCTCGATCGGAGGTTCATCTAAGGTCCGATCTTGCTGATTTTTGGAGTGAACGTTCTACACATATTGGTCTTAAATCTGACCGGAGGGTTTTTCATTCCAACTGTTCGTTGCTGAGATATACGAGCTGCAAGTTGGTCTCTGTCTCGAACCAAGCTGAAAATTGAAAGAGGTAATCTCTCCTTTATATTTGTTTGTCGGTTTACTCGGAATTACATGGATCCTGAGGCTATTCTAAGGAAAGTTTTTAATTTCTGCTGTGCTTTGCTCCCTAGAATTCCAACAATTTTGCTGATAAAAAAAATAGTGGTAATTGTCCATGGCTACTCCTGAAAAAAGAAATTATATTCTACCCCTGTCATATAGTGTGAAAGAATGTCTTGTATGAAATATCCTCTATACTAAAACTGAATCCTCACGTTTAAATGTTTTAGGACTTCTATAAATATTAATCCTAGAACAAAATAAATGGCTGAAACTGGAAATTTAGGTACACCAATTAGCTAACTAAAGTGGATGTTAACAAATACAATAGTCAAACAACGTCAACTAAATAATTGGCCTTAACCCGCATCAACATTTCTGTTGTCAACAAAAATGTTGAGCAACTAATTTATCAATTTAATTTAAATCGAACAACTTGTATCGTATGGTCTATTTCATTTTCAAACAATATGGAGCTACTCCTCTCAACAATACTGATTAATCGGCGCTTATATTAATTGATGCCGACATTTTCTAGCCAATGGCTTTGGCACTGTTGGTGATGCAGGTTTTAACGGTGTGGCCTAACACGTGAGATGAGACCGTGGTCCATTGTGTCAGAAATCAGACTGAGTCAACTCAGTAGCAGATGGACTTGAGTATATTAATACTTTTTTTATATCAAGTATATTCTTCATGTTGCGTGGGCCCATTTCGACCTATATTTTTGACACTTCAGATTTCACTGCTTTGGGCGTTAAAAACAATGTACTCCGACACCCATACATGTATTTCACTTTGCCCTTCCTCTATATTATAATTACAATAACTATATTTTGCCAATCAGCACTGAGGGGGAAAGAGTGATGTTCACTTTCAAGTAAGGTGAAGAGAAGATTTCTCGTTCATAACTATTTTTTGTTTCATAATCGGAGTTCCCAAAAAAACCTAAACGGTGCCCTCTTTTTCTCAAGTTGCAGGTGTTAGCATCCGTGGCTGATTGAACTCCGGGCAAAGGAGCTATCGGTAAGGGTTGTCCCTCTCCGCCCATTGCCAATCAGTCATTGTCTTTTGGCCCACTTTCTCTTTCTATCGAGTGCTTCTTTCAGCAATCGTTTTCGTTCTCCGCCCGTGCACAGCTGTTGCATCCGTCCCCAGTCCGAGCACAACTGGCGACATTTTTG
This sequence comes from Erodium maritimum, assembly GCA_963921825.1. Taxonomy (NCBI): domain Eukaryota; kingdom Viridiplantae; phylum Streptophyta; class Magnoliopsida; order Geraniales; family Geraniaceae; genus Erodium; species Erodium maritimum. The sequence continues at coordinate 27,377,705 of OY997592.1, forward strand.
TCGTGTCCCGGATCTACGCTTCGTCCATGCTAGCCGCATGTGGCTTTCCCCCTCCTCCCTAATCCTACTATCTTCCTCATCATCGATCGATCTCCAGGGCTATTCTGTAATTGATCTCTACAGATTATGACTATAACGAGCCTCCAGGGCTATTCCGTAATGGATCTCTAGAATGAAAAATAATTAAAGGTTATCGCCAAGCTTATTCCAAATGTGTTCGATGAGGTTTGCTTTCAATGCATGATGAGCACTTGATCATGCATCATTTGGGTGTTTGCTACTATGACATTGACCGGGATGAAGCTTTCTTGCGTGAATCTTGGTTCGTTGGACCCATCTTCATCTATTTGTTCAATGTAGCCATCATACATATGTTGTTCTTCCTCGACAATCATATTATGCATGATAACACATGCATTCATGGTTAGGCCGAGTGAAGGTGGTTTTCACATTTGAATCGGGCGAGTGGTAATGTAAAAGCGAGATTGGAGGACCCCAAATGCTCGTTCCACATCTGTCATGCCAAAAAACGCGTGCCGAATCCACAGGTCCCGTGACAACGACCTCGAGAACAACGTTTGGTCAGTTACTGTGATCCCTCCTCGAATGAGATCCTTTCAATACTGTCAGAAAATTCTTCTATTCCCTGTGAATATAGTCAAGAATACCCAACATCTCAGGAAATCCACGCCCTTCATTCACCGCTAATATGTAATTCATATCAACCTTTGTGGGCTTACGCAGATAAGTCGGGCCGAATATAGTAATTGTTGCCTTGCAAAAAAATCCACATACTCTAGAGTCGTGCTTTCGCCAAGTCTCAGATACTCGTTCATGCAATCGACTGAAATTCCATAACACAATTGTCTAATGGTCATAATACATTTTTCTTATGGAGATAATGATACTTCAACCAAACCGTCCATGACTTGCCTGAAGTATGCATCTTTATCCTCCAACTCACGTGCAATACGTTTGAACACATCCTTCGGCATTCGAAAACAGCGACGAAATTGTTGTTCTGTGTACACGAGGGGTTATTGAAATAGTCACGCATTAACCATTCGTGGCTATCAACCTTGTCTCTCTTGATGTAGTTTTTCTTTTTCGTGGTTGTAAGATCATGGCTTCGTCTAACAAACTTTGAACCTCTTCAGATGGATTAGTGTTGCTTTCTTTGATTGCATGTTCCAACATTCGCTCGAGCCTCCACTCGTTGGAAATGAGCTCTCTTCATGCAGCGGAATTGCTCCCCTTTTCGTACAAAAACATAGATAATACAAAAAATTTAGGTTGGAAGAGTTGGGAATGGAGGATGTGATTTTTTTTGGATGCTACACATCTTATTTTAAAATTTGGGTCAATTTTATCAATAAATTTTTATTGCTTCGAAATAAAAATTTATCGAACCAAGAGTCAATTAGTGGTCAATGCAAAAATAGTCATTAGCGCCGGCGGATAGAGCCGTCGATAAGCTTATCGACGCTGTTATCTGCCATTGTTTTTGAACCAACAATCCGTCGACATTCTTTTTTCCTGTCAGCATTTGTTTTCCGTCAACGCATATCCGCTACTTATCAGTAGTCGATTACATATATTCTAATAGCTTTGTGGGCGTGGATACTCATTAACTCTTAGGCTATCCACAATGGCATCGAAACGGGGTGTAATTGTGTTGTCTAATCGTACGATACACAGTTTTTTGGTGTCGAATCGGGTCTATAAAGTCTGAGCGCAATCGAATCTTTGAATCTCCGAATCGACGTTGAGGGATCCGGAGACTCGGGAGGCCGTCGAATTAGAAAGACTGAATTTAATTTCGGCTATTAATATCCAACCCCCAAAGCTTCTTCTTCACGAATCCTCTGCAACCTCACCTCAGTGCCACCATTTCTGCGATCTTTTGCTTCCCATTATCATCCGATTCAGGAACCTTTTTTCCCACTTCCAGCTGTTTCTTCGTCATTCCCGTTTTTCCCAATCGCCTCTGTGACAGTGCTACTGCAATGGCCGGCTCGAAGAAATTGCGGTACTCCCCGGCTTCCACTTGGAAGACGACGTTTTGCCACCACGTCATTGTCCCAAGGAAGTTCATGAGGAGTACCATTGTAGAAGCTGTGGGGAGTTGGACTTCGTACTTGATTCGCAATATTACAGTGACGAGAAGGAGGAGAGGCATTGGTCCCAAGATCCGGAGGAATACGTCCCCGTCGCCGTTGGACCAACGAACTTTGCCTGCCACCCCTGAGCCGAGCTGTAATCCAGACACCTTTGGTTTATCATCGCCATTCCTCAGTGGAATTACTTATGAGGGCCCAAAGACTTGGGAAACGGGAGCGGGCTCGCGACATTCTTCGGCGCGCACGAGGTATACCGAGACGACAATCCCTATTGCACACCGTCCACGACCAATTGGAGCAACGTATCGGGTGATTGTACCACCACCACCCCTAGTGGAGATGGAGTTCTAGAATCCGGCTCCTTCTCGTCATTACCGGAAATGGACACGACCGGAGGAGTGTGCGTTGGTTAAAGTCTGGCCGGACAACTCCGAGAACTCAATCATTGGGGCTGACCAGTCATTAGAGTCATTTTGGGAGGTCATCCACTGTGAGTTCATCTAAGAGACAAGCCAGCCATATGGAGAGGATCAGACGACGAAGAAATGAAAGCAGCATTGGAGCGTAACTAACCGGAAGGTGAAGATATTGTTCCAAGGTTGTTGGTCAAGATTCAAGCATATCTACGAATCAGGTAGATTCGATGACTAGGTCACCGAGGATGCGGAGCGGGACTCCGTGAAGAGATAAAACCACATTTTTTCTTGGAAGCACTGGTGGCAGCTTGTACGAGGAAGTCATGTTGCCAGCATCGTTTCGAGAACGAGTTCTCGCCCACAACCGGGGATTTCATTGGGACTGAAGGTCGGCGTACACTGAGAATTCCCAACCTTAGCGACCTAATGTCTCAGATGGACAGGCTAGCATTCGCTGCTAAAGATGCCGATGCAAGACAACCATGACTAGTCCGCGATCGCCGGCCTATGGGTCAAACTATCGCGATGGCTAGGAAGGGGAAGGGGCGGGAGACAACCCAGCCTCAAGACCACCAAGCATTGGCCGTTAGTTTGTAGGTCATCAAGCACGAGCGGACCGTCCAACAACAGGGCATGAAGTCCCTTATGCGGGAGTTCCGCTTACTCCAGGATAAGGATAGCTTCAACATAGACCCACATGATTTGGCAACCCATCGACTTTTTCTAGAGGGCTTGGCCAATAGGATGTCGTTGTTGGTCTGAGAAGTTATTCAGTTTTTTGTTGTACATACCGAAATATGCTTTTTGTATTGGGCATTTAAATATTAATATATGTTACTTATGTTTCAGGATGTTGGGGAGATTTATCATTCTATCGCACAACGCTAACAACATTCCACCAGAGCTTTACACCAACACGATCAACATTGCACCAAATTTGTACCGCCAAATAACGACTAAATTAGGGAAGCGGAAGAAGAATTAACCGAGCTTTCTTAGTCAAATAATTTAATTTGATTGTACTTTGCATTGATGACTAACATTTGTAGTTCGCCAACTTTATACCAAATTTGTACAGCCAAATAACGGCTAAATTAGGGAATCGGAAAAAGAATTAACCGAGTTTTCTTAGTCAAATAATTTAATTTGATTGTACTTTGTACTGATGGCTAACATTCGTAGTCCGGCAACTTTATAAATATTCAAACCCGTCAACATTTCAATAAAAAAACGCGCCAAACAATACACGTCATCTATTCAAGAGCCAATCATGCTCTAATCGCCACTATGTAGGAAAAAGATTAGACTAAGCTCTCGGGTCTAATCAGAGTCTATTTAAGATGTGTTCTTAGTCTAATTAATAGTATAATCTGAAAAAAGACCAATTAAACCGAGATTAAAACAAATCAATTTAATCCCATTATAAATAATCTTAGACTTAGTAAAATAAAAGTTTACAAAAACTTCGAGGAGAGGGGTTGTCCTCACAGCCTCCTTTCCCGCTCGGTGCCGTGGGAATAAGCACAAAACTCAGGAAGCTAGCTGGTGGCTTGCAGTACCCAAGTGTTGCTAATGAGAATCGTAACGCGTGAGCCTTTTATATCACACATCTGGCAGCAGTGCAGAAGGGCCTTTCCGGTATTTCAACATGGGTTCAAGAAAAAGCCAAATGTGTTGTAGATTTTTAAGGGGGGTGGCAGTTACGTAATTTATACGAAAACTAGTGTCATTTCAGTAAACATCTCCTTTTAATGGGCTTGGCGTCTCTCTTTCTCTCTTCAGAAGCAGCCCGCAACAGCACACAGAAAAATCTAACGGAAACGCCTCCACTCTCAGAGTCCGCAATTTGTTGAGCCTCCCATTTTCTGAGTGAGAGACGAAACCAGAGAAGCCAAGCGAGGAACAATGGCTATGAAGCTCAATGTCCCCTCCACCACCTTTCCTTCGTCCTACGACCTCCATTCCCAATCCCGTCGTCTCAGATCTCTCACAGTCCGCATGGCCTCCACCATTGGCTCCACCGCTAAGTGAGCATTTCCTTTTCTCCTCTGCACTCATTGTATTACAATCTTCAATCTTCGATTTAGCTTTATGTCTTTTGCTAGAAGCTATCTTTTATGGATTGTTGTTTTTGCTGTTGGTGTGATGAATCAGCTATGTAGTCCTTACCGATTAAATGATTATTTTTCCTCCGTTGCATTTTCAATTTGGGTAATTGGGTTGGTTTGATTGTTTTGGAGGTATATCGATCTGGGTTTTGATATTGGTGTTTGATCGACTGGTGCTAACTGAAGTAAATATGTTTGGGTGTATACCTGGTGTTGTTCTGAGATCTATCAATGATACCTGTCCTGCGCATGTTATTAGCTTTGTCCTTTTCTGCATGAATTTGTTGAGAGTTTGGTTTCCTTTCTGTCCGTCGTCCTTTCTCTTAATTTGGAGCAGGTAGATTCAGCCTTTAGTATTTTTAATTCTTTATTTTTTCTCTTTTAACTGAATTTTATCATGGCATGTAAAGATTAACTAATTTTCTTTGAATCCCGAGAACATTTATTTTCTGAATTAGTTATGGGACTGTTTGTTGCGTATGTGAATTCTGCTCAATGTTTCATGGAAACCGTTTCTTCTTAAAAGGGTTTTCTGTTGTGTATCTTTATATTTATGTTCAATTTGTATCATCATTAAAATGGCCTGATATCATCATTGCGTTTGTACTTCAAAGTATTAGGAATGTAAGGGCATTGTTTAGTACATGTCATTTGTTGAGAGTTAGGTCTGATTTTATGGTCCAACTTTTTCTTTGGAGCTAGATCATGTTTGTTGACTAGTTTCAATTTTTTATATTTGTTATTAATTTGATTTGTGAATAGGGTTTTCTTCGTATTCCTCCTCCTTGATGGCAAGTTTCATCTTTTTTATATTTGTTATTAATTTGATTTGTGAGTAGGTTTTTCTTCGTATTCCTTCTCCTTGATTGAATAATCATCTTACAGGTTCTTGACTAAAATGTTTCATTTCCTCCAAAATCATATATCTGTGCGTTCATTAATTGATTTTTTGGTATGATGCCTAACTTTTCTATAACTCTTGTCTTGACTTTGTGCTCATAAGCAAGTTCCATAACAATGCCTCTTATCTCTGAATTTTATGTACTGAACATGTTTATCTCCATAGATTCTGTTATTATCAAATGATTATTATAGGGATAATTGTCAAAACATGCACTTATGTTTCGTCCACAAACGAAATAGTGCACAATGTTTCGTCCACGTCGTCTGGCTACCCTTATGAATCGTCCACGCACTTCTGTCAGTAAAATTAACAGAATATTCGAATATGTAGCCTCACGTGCTATCATGTGCTTGTGTCTGAAATTTTTTTTGGACGAAATTGCCCTAACAATCCTCAGCCACTCATTTTTTTGGACGAAATTCTTATTTTTGAATTTAAAACCAAAAGGGCAAAATTGTCAATTCAGGTTCTGCCGTTACACTTTTCTAACAAAAGTGTGTGGACGATTCATAAGGGTAGCCAGACGACGTGGACAAAACATTGTGCACTATTTCGTTTGTGGACGAAACATAAGTGCATGTTTTGACAATTATCCCATTATTATATATGGCCAAGCTTGTAGTCTATGTGTGTATATGTGTTACAAAAGATTCAAGTCTTGATGTTAAATTTACTGGTGGTCACAGTATATTCGCTCTCCATAACTTGTATGGTTCTGCATCTATATTTGGTAGGTGGATCTTTGACTTCTCTGTTGTGTTGTTGGTAGTGGTTCTAGTTGGATCTTGTTTGTAATACACTTCAATGACATTGTCCATAAAATCCTACCAATAAAATTCTTCTCTAATTCTGCTGCTTGTTTCTTAGTGTTTTGTGATTTTTATGCCTTATTATATTGGAAGTACAATGTTAGTATTTTTATGCTACAACTGTGTCATACAGGGTAGCAAGATTCAACCTTTGAAAGCCTTAAGATGATCTTTGAATTTACCACCAGTCACTATTTGATAACTCAGCTACCATTCAATGGATTGACAATATCTTTGGATACATACTCGCCTCTAAGACAGCTATTTTTTCCACAAATTTTGTAACTAAATAGTGTGCTTTAGATCCATGTTGAAGGAATGATGGATTCTTGTTAACCCCATGCATAACATTACAAAACAATAGTATAGGACTAGTGTACTACACGATATATTTCAGCCTATTTCATACATAGGGTCAACAAAATCTCATTTGTAACTGCAGTTTGGTGTATTTAAATGAAGTCATCATCTTCTAGGATGATAAGTAAAAAGAAATTTAAAGGTTTGCTAGAAATGTACTGTAAAATGCATCTATGCAATTCGTAGAGTGCTGTGCCGTGATAAGTTACTAGAAATCGACTCAGGAACTCATTAAAATGAGTGATTTCTGATGTTGCAATAAGTTGGATTGGTTTCATTTTATTTGCTTTAAATCTGAAAAGTTAAGTGTTGTACAATGTTGCTATGTTGCTTATCATTACACCATTTGCGTATTCCAATGCTTGAGGACTCTTAATATCCATGTGAAAAAGTTCATACTTTTGCATTTTGTGGTTAAGTGCACTAGGAGCCAACATGATGTGGCTGGAAAGCCTAATATGCTAAGTAGGAATAACTAATGCTCATCTCTGTTTATATTTGGACAATTGGAGCTTTTTTTTTCTTGATATATGATTTTAACCTTAATTTATTCTGTGCTGTTTCTTGTAGGGAGGCTGTTAATGTTAAGAAGAAGCCCTTTTTGCCTCCGCGAGAGGTACATGTTCAAGTCACACATTCTATGGCACCCCAAAAGATTGAGATCTTTAAATCTTTAGAGGGTTGGGCTGAGGAGAACATACTGGTGCATCTGAAGCCCGTTGAGAAATGTTGGCAACCACAAGATTTTCTTCCAGATCCCGAGTCAGATGGGTTCTATGACCAAGTAAAGGACTTGAGGGAAAGAGCAAAGGAACTCCCTGATGACTATTTTGTTGTGTTGGTTGGAGATATGATAACAGAAGAAGCCCTACCTACTTATCAGACAATGCTCAATACCCTGGATGGAGTCCGCGATGAAACTGGAGCAAGTCCTACTTCCTGGGGAATCTGGACAAGAGCGTGGACTGCTGAAGAAAATAGGCATGGTGACCTTCTCAACAAATATTTATACCTCTCTGGAAGAGTAGACATGAAGCAAATCGAGAAGACAATTCAGTATCTAATAGGATCAGGAATGGTAAGCTCCTAGTTTCCCCTTATTTATTCCTTTTCTCTTGTGAGATATCATACCAGAATTTGCATGCCTACAACCTTTACAAGCTAGAGTAATGCTAAGGTTGTTGTTTCTTTTGTGACTTCTTTTTCAAATCATAAGGTTATATGCAATCATACCCCGAATGCCTGTTTTACTAGCCTTAATTTACTCATCCGGGATACATTTCAGCTTATAAATGTATTTTGTTCCTCGTTTTCTAACTAGAAAACTGGGTTAGGGTCATTAGGCGTTGAAAAGTGAACCTAACTCTGCAATTATGTTCTGTGATATTTTCTTTTGTGACCATAAATTTATCATGTGTATTCTGATGAAGTTTCCACACTATTATCTGCACTATATAATGGGTTGGCTGAAACTGTTTGTTCTATCAGGATCCCAAAACAGAAAATAACCCTTATCTTGGTTTCATCTATACGTCATTCCAAGAGAGGGCAACATTTATTTCTCATGGAAACACGGCAAGGCATGCCAAGGAGCATGGGGACCTGAAACTGGCACAAATATGCGGTACAATTGCTGCTGACGAGAAACGCCATGAAACTGCATACACTAAGATAGTGGAGAAACTCTTTGAGATTGATCCGGATGGAACTGTTCAGTGTTTCTCTGACATGATGAAAAAAAAGATCTCAATGCCGGCACACCTGATGTATGATGGGCAGGATGATAACCTGTTTGACCACTTCTCAGCAGTTGCCCAGAGGCTTGAGGTCTACACTGCAAAGGACTATGCTGCCATATTGGAATTCCTGGTAGCAAGGTGGAATGTGGAGAAGCTGACAGGTCTTTCTGGTGAAGGGCGTAAAGCACAAGAGTATGTATGTGGGTTGGCCCAGAGGATTCGAAGGTTGGAGGATAGGGCTCAAGGGAGGGCCAAACAAGCATCTACCGTTCCTTTCAGCTGGATCTTTGGCAGGCCAGTAACAGTTTAACTGCTTTATTTATCATCAGCATGGAACCTCCTTTATAGTTTAAAACTGTTTTTTAGCATCATTAGAATGTCTCTTCTGTGAGTTGTTGAATTAGGGCTGCTTGCTGTATGATGAAAACTTGTAGATACACTAGTTTTCTGGTGTTGGTTGCTCTGTGAAGAACATCTATACTTGCTGGATGCATGTGGTTTCCTTTTCTCTTAGGAGTTAATTTGTAAGTGTGACTACTTTCTGTTGTTTTTCGTTACTAATCTTAGGAGTCAATAAGAGCAGGATGATGTCTCCTTGGATCATTATATATAATGTTTATTGGCCTATTTTTCATAACAACGCATGCTTCCCGTGTCTTATTGTTCGCACAGCATTTATAATAATTTTATGCGGTTTAAGGAAGAGTATTGGCAACAATGGTCTCAAGCTGATTGGTTGTTTGAAGGATCAAAATACAACATTTCTTTTATAGATGGGTTTGTAGGAGGAAGGCCAAAGAAGGCAATTCTTGGCCTGGTGGGTTCTGAGGGGGTTTGGCGAGAGAATACATGGACCATGACTGGGATTTTGTATGACTACTTCTCTACTACTTTCTGTTCTCCACCCTGGACCCTAGTTGGAGATTGTTGGGCTCGATGTGACTAGGTTCTGTTAGTAGGTCTTGCATGTAAACTTTCTATTCGGAGTGCTAATCACAATGGTTGTATCCCTGAAGTAGGTGGCCGAGTACAATGTAGTCACCAAAGTGTGTGAGCAGGAGTAAAAAAACAGTTCCCATCAGTTATAAATCACACTTGGAGTACTTTTGTTCTGTGAAGTTTGATTTCGGAAAACGTCATCAGAACGTTTGAATGTATGCATTCTATCCGCCATACGACCAGGTGTATCAGAGGTTGGTTTTGCTTAAAATGACGTGGGCAAGGCCTACTACCATAGAGTGACAGGAAATCATTTGTCACTCTATGGTAGCACATGTTCTTTTACACTGTTCAAAGGCTTGGTTAGTTTGGTAATTATTAGCCCAACAACGGGGGATCTCTTGGATCATTTCTGATTCTGTTAAAGATCTAATGGCATTTTGGAAGTATCTGTTGCTTCACTGGTAAAAGAATTCATGGGGAAATCTTATCAAAATCTGTTGCTGATAAATCTGGTTAGCCAAAAATGACAAAGTGTTTAATAGAAATCTGCTTATCCCTTAGGAGATTTTCGTGATGGTGGCTCATCAATCTTATATCTGGGAATGGGCTAATATCAAGCCTTCCAATGCTTATTTTTCTTTTCCTATGTGCCTCTCAACTCCTCTAGACTGTATCAGTTGGTCTTAAAAGAGTTGGGATTCTCAGTGGTTACTAACTGCATATCAAGTGCAGATTCATTTTGTACCTATTTATCATTTGGGATCTGAGTTTCGGATTGGGTTCTGGGGGTGGTTATTGTGAGTGGTGAGAATGTGAGGTCTTCTTCAGTTATTGTTTGTTTTGGCTGCAGGGTTATTTCTTGATTGAGAGTGGGTTCCTTTCATAGCCACATTTTTCTCTTTCTCTGAGTATGGGTATTTGATTCCTAGGTTGAGTGGTTCTTTTCTTTTCTCTTTGTTTGTCTGAAGCAGGCTCTTGCAATCTCTTGTGGTGGAGTATTTGCTTTCATATCCCTCATCTTCTTATCTCACAAGTGCAAGCTTCTCTCTGCTGCAATGATTTATTTGAAATTTGAGGTAATTTCTAATGCAAGAAATCTCAATAGGAGGGGGATGTAGAGTCATTTTCAGGCCTCTCCTCATACTCTCATTGAAGAGTAGGCTTGATTCAAGTCTTGGTATTTTATGGCAAGACCTTCTCTTGTTGATTTGTTTGAGGTCTATGCTTTTGCTCATATTCTGATCCCTTTGTATATTTGAGGGTTTGCTTAAGTCTCTTACCCTGTTGTAGTTTCATACCCTTTGGTTTTGAGTGATGTTCGATTCCGTTCACCTTTTTTGATTCTCTACTTACTGTTGGAGATTTTGATGGTCTTTAGCATGACCATTTGTACTGTACTCCTCTTCTTCCTCATAAGATATTTTATTTATATTATTGCCTTATTGACAAAAAAAGTAGGGGTGTGTGAAGGTTTCAAACAACGATGTGTGGTCACCTCACTAGGGGTTTTAACAACTTGATGATTGGTCAACGCGGAATGATCAAAAGAATTCTCCCCGGTAACCGCATCATCTTATCAAAGGATAAATTCGCCTCAAATAGAGAAATATATGGTTAAAGGTCCACACATGAACATACCATCAATTAAACAAGAAAAATAATGGTAAGAACCGGTCGATCCTACAGGAAAGCGGTGGGTACCCCAATTCTAGAAACACTCTACCCTAAAGTTATCACTACCCTAAGTTAGCTTTTATTTATTCATTTTATCACATTATACAGATTCACTCACATGAGATGTCCGGTGAGTGAAGTTAGAGTGGAGCAACCATGACCCTTCGAGAGAACTATAGTGAAGATGTAGAGAGGGAATGTCACTAACTAAGAGGTGTTGGGTCTCGAGGTAGGGTTGGAGATGAACCAACTCGCAGCGGAAAATCAAGGAAAACCAAGAGACGATTAAAACCATGAAACAACTAACAAAGAAGGGATTCGCAAGAGAAAAATTCAGCACTAGTTCTTACCAAAACAAGAACACCGGGTAACGAATGATTTGCTTGAGTCTCTAAGACACCTACGTATCCACATGGGAATCAAAGCCACGTAGTTCTTCTCTTTGAGGACTCAAGAACACAAAAATGGAGGTGGGGACTTGCCCAACCCGAAATTGCCATGGAAGGGGGAGAGAAGTTGTGTTTCCTATTCTTGTCTTGTGTTTGTTATGTTGAAAAAAGATGACTTAAACATAACAAAACTCATACTTGTCCAACTAAAGGCATGGGGCAAGTATGGTGTCAAGTAGGGCTGGGCATAATACACCGAAACCACCGGAACCGCCCGTCCCCGGCCGGAACCAACACCGGAGAAACCGGAATCGGGAAAAAACCCGCCGGCGGTGGTTAGGAAAATGGTGAACCGGCGAGTAGAAAAACGGTGCCCGGTTTTCTGCAATAGAATCGGCGGTTAAACCGGACCGGCCGGCCCCAAGCTTGACAGTCGGACCTGGGCCTTAGGCCCGTCTTCGTAGCTCGGCCCAGTAAGACGCGGCCCGTTTACCTCGCCTCGGCCCGTTTACCTCGCGCAACCAGTTCCCTGCTTAGTGAATCGTAGCCGTCCTATGTAGGTTTGTATTTTCAGCCGTTGATTTATGTCTAAAACCCTCAGCCTCAACTTCGGTTCCCATTTCCTTCTCTCTCTCTACAGCCGCGTCTCTCTCTCTCTCTACTCAGACTCGTCTTCTCGCATCGCATTGAATGCCCTCACCTAACCAGATCCGACCTCACCTTTATTTCTCTACTTCTTCTTCCCTCTCTCTCAGTCTCTCCTCTATCGTGTCCATCCGAAGCCTTCCTTTCTCTCTCGTCTCTACTCACCTCACCAAACCCTATCAGATTCACTGTCAAAGGCATGGTCCTCTCACTCCCTCTCCTCCAACTCTCCGACTCCCTTGCTTCTCTGACACGACTTCATTTAATGCGGAGGAGGAAGAGGAGGAGGCGAGGGGGCTATAAAAACCCGACCGGCTGAGCATTTATGATAAGCACCAAGTCCGATTTAGGGTTTCTGAAATCTGAGTGTTTGACTATCAATTGAGACTGAGTGAGGCTCTGAGAGAGGAAGGATGGAGAAGGAACACGAGAAGGAGAAGCGGATTGCAAAGGGGAAGGTAATTACTCAACTTTTCCTATTTAGGGTTCATGATAATTTAGGGGTTTTGTGTTAATTTAGGGTTTCATTCTGATTTAGGGTTCGATTAGGCATTTACATTGATTAATTCATGATTTTAGGTTTTCAAATCTGAATTTGGGTCTTTGTTGTATTATGTAGGGTTTCAAATCCAAATGTGAGTTATGGTTCGATTATTGATTTCCAATAATGAAGTGTTGATTTTATGTTGTCCAAATATCAGTTTATGTGATATATTTTAATTTAATTAAGTGTATGATTATCAGAATTTAGGGTTTCTGTTTTGGGTTAGGGTTTGTGTCTGATTTTGGGGGTTAATAGTGATTCTAATCATTATGCAACCTCTATATCAGACTCAAACCCTAACTCAAAACCAAACCCTAAATTCTGATAATCAAACCCTACCTCAAAACCAAACACTTTTTTTTGAAGGATTTTTTTGCTTTAGTGTTTCTGTTTTTTGATTTTTGGTTTAGGAGGTTGCTTTTGTATTTATGGGTTCTGTTTTCATTGTTTAAGAGGTTCTGTTATGTTTGCTTTATGGTTATAATTTTGCTGTATATGAATTTAATTATGAGTTTTGTTACAATTTAGGGTTTTTGTTCTGGATTAGGGTTTGAGTCTGATGTAGGGGTTTAATAGTGATTGTAATCACTATTCAACCTCTAAATCAGTGTCAAACTCTAACTCAAAACCAAACCCTAAAATCTGATAATCAAACCCTAACTCAAAACCAAACACTAATTTTTTTTTTGTGAAGGCTTTTTTTGGTTTAGTGTTTCCTTTTTTGGATTTTTGATAATTTAGGGCTTTTGTATTTATGGTTTCTGTTTTCATTGTTTAAGAGCATCTGTTATGTTTGCTTTATGGTTATTATTTTGATGTATATGAATTTCATTATGGGTTTTGTTAGAATATAGGGTTTTAGGTCTGGGTTAGGGTTTGAGGCTGATGTAGGGGTTTAATAGTGATTCTAATCACTATTCAAACTTTAAATCAGTGTCAAACCCTAACTCAAAACAAAACCCTTATTTCTGTTTTCAAAATTTGCTATGTTTAAATTTCTGATTTGTTTTAAAAATTGGTTAATGATAGTTTGTTGAACTTTATATGCAGGGGATATTCCAAGGTGGTTTAGTCACCCAACCTGGTCAAGGTTCTCGAGCTGGAGGCATAGTGATAGGAGAGAAACGACGAGCACATTCAGCTGCCTCCTCAGGCTCTGGGAGCGGGGGAGCAATAGTTGTGGGAAGTAAGAAGGCTGGGCAAGGTGGGAAGGATGCAGCAGTAGCTGCATCCTCAGGTAAAAAAAAAACTCCCTTCTAAACGCACTTCTACTGTATGGAAACACTTTGATTTGGTTGTAGATGGGAATGATTCTAGGGCTTTTTGTAAGTACTGTCCTAAAAACTACCCTGCTGGTTCTAGTAAATATGGCACTAGCACTTTAAAATTGCATATAGAGAAGTGTGATAAGAACCCTGAGAAGATAGTAACTGATCTAAAGCAAGCCAAATTAGGTTTTCACAAGGTGGGAAAGGGTAAGGGAAAAGAGGGGGAATTAGTCGCTTGGCACTTTAATCAACAAGTGTGTCGGAATGTTTGACCAAAATGATAGTCCTTGATGAATTGGCCTTTAGGTTTGTTGATGGAAGGGGTTTCATCATTCTGTATCTGCTTGCTGTCCAATGTTTGTGATCCCCTCTAGATATACTATGATTAGGGATATTTACAAGTTATATGAGGCGAAAAAACTCAAACTGTTTGAGTATTTCCGAAACTCAAAATTTAGAGTCTCTTTCACAACGGACACTTGGACAAGTGTCCAACAAGTCAATTATATGTGCATAACTGCACATTTCATTGATGATGCATGGGTTTTACACAAATTTTTTTTAAATTTCTGCCCAATAACTTCTCATCGAGGGGAAGATATTGGGAGAGCTGTTGAAACCTGTTTGAATGCATGGGGGTTAGATAACATAATGACAATAACAGTAGACAATGCATCCCCTAACAAAGACGCCATAGAATATTTGAGGGTACAACTTAATCAAAGAATGTTGTGCTCTAATTTATTTGATGGAAAATTTATGCATATGAGGTGTGTTGCACATATTTTGAACCTGATCGTTAATGATGGTCTTAAGGAAGTTGATAGGTCTGTAGAAAGGATAAGGGCTACTGTGAGGTTCATTAGGCATTCTCCAATGAGGTTATCTAGGTTTAAAACTGCTTGTGTGCTTGCTAATTATAAAACCAAGCGGTTGTTGTCCGTTGATGTGTCCACAAGGTGGAACTCAACCTACCTTATGCTTCATTCAGCTTGTAGGTTAGAGAATGCATTCCATCAATATAGCATGTTAGATCCATGTTTGAATGCTGAGCTGGATTTTAAGGTGTGGAAAAAAATTGGGTCCAATTTAGGTACGTTGACTCAATCTGATTGGGTTGTAGTTAAATCCTTGATGAAGTTTTTGGAAACTTTTTTTTGTGCAACCGTTAGAATATCGGGTTCCTCATATGCTACATCAAACGTGATATTGGATGAAATATCAGACATTAATTTGCTTATAAAAGAGGGTTTAGAAAGTGATAATTTAAGCATGCGAAACATGTCCTCTAGGATGAATGAAAAATTCAACAAGTATTTCAGGGATTTAGGGATATTGAACATGTTCACATTCCTAGCACCAATTTTTGATCCCCGGAAGAAGTTGAGTTATGTCAATTATCTTTTAGAGGACATGTATCCGCTGAAGATTATGCTAGTCTATCCCAATGTGTCAAAGTATCTCTTGATGATATGTTTGCACAATATAAAAATGAATTTGGTGTTGATGAGCCCGAAACACAATCGGACTGTTCCGATAATGTTGTTGACAAAGTCTCAAAACACCGAAATTTTGAAAAATTTAAAAGGCTTTGTTCTTCACGTGTTGGTGCTCCTCAAAATGAGTTGGAAACATATTTAAATGAGCAGCGAGCTACTGACAGTTCTGAATTCAAAGTGCTTTCATGGTGGGAAGATAATGCTCATCGATTCCCTATTCTTGCTAGGATGGCTAGAGATATTCTAGCTATTCCCATGACCTCAGTTTCTAGTGAAAGTGCATTCTCTGATGGCAGCAGAGTACTCGATGCTTTTAGGAGTTCATTGAGTACACGAGTTGTGCAAGCATTGATTTGCACACAAGATTGGTTGAAAGGTATTAATGTTATTCAAACTTTAGCAAGTATGGAGAAGGATGAAGACATGATTCAAGATGAGGAGGATGGTAATAACTCATCTTTTTCGTATCTGTTTTAATATGTTTTTTTTTTGCATTGGTTATAAATAATTGTTTTTGCATCTACTTTCCAGTAATTGATACGTTTGCCACCACAATTGGCGCTCCTGTTCTTATGTGATCGAACTACCAAAAGTTGGTTAGTTACGAACTATATCATACTTGATATTTTTTGCCTTCATTTCATTTTTTAATTTGCTATTGCTAATGTTTTCCTTGTTTCATTGTGATAGGTACTGTTCTTGTAAGGAAAGTAAATAAAAGCTTCCTTTTTTGAGAGCAAATGAAAGCTCTTGTTGGAAGCAAATGAAAGCTTCCAACTTTCTGAAGTCAATGACACCACTGCTGCTTGAAGACTAAGTTGTTTTTGTATTTTGTTTGGAATGTCAGATTTGTAACTGTGTTTTTGGTTGTAATGTTTATGAACAAATGTGTTGTTATCTGATGAAGAAGTCTGAGATGTTTTTTATTTGAAATGAACAACTTTGATCTGTTTTGTATCTGTTTTGAAATGAATATGTACCTTTAAATTTGAACTGAAGATGTTTGATATGTTTTTAATCATTTGGGCTTCTTTTTGGGCCTAAACAGTTCTGGGCTTTAAGTGGGCCGGTTGAACTGGTGCAATCACCGACCCGCCCGACCCTATGCTCGGCCGGGTATCACACCACTTGGTCAGTTTCGGGGCCGGCGCCGGTGTTGGCTTTGTCACCATCGAAGTGGTCGGTTTCGGTGGTGTCAAGGCTGGCCGGTGCCGGTTACCCGGCCGTGCCCAGCCCTAGTGTCAAGTAAGGTGTAAATAGGACAAAGTATGGAAAGACAAGATTGGGTTAGGTGGTGAATCACCAACACCTTAATCCTTGTCTTGCTTACTTAGTACTAATTAATCAAGACTTGATTAATTAGTTCCATGGGCCTTGGTTGCTTGGGCCTTTCATGGGCCTCTTGGAACATGGCCCGTGGCCATTTCCAACGAGGTCCCGTGATTCGCTTATCGCCTCCAAGCCTTCCATACCGGAAATGTCCAACATTATCCGACGCGATCAATCCCAAGACTCCAAGCCTTGTCTCGATCCGTAAAGTCCTATTCACTTACGGGCACATGACCCAAAACCCAGTTTTGGTCATGTCCCGAGACAACTCCATTTTGGCCATTCTTCATAAATGTGTCAATGAGTTTCATCCTCCGGTGTGACCCTTAGGTTTATGCATGTCAATAGATCAACGTAAAATCCCATTTTACTTGATCCTATTTAAGTGGCAACTAACGAGACTTTAGTATTGCCTGACACAGAATAACGAATCGACCCTGTCGATTCTAACCTTTCCGTCGTCCCTATCATTATCCTTTTATCTCCGATATCCTGATTGAGATAAAGCATAGAGCCGTCATCCTTATTATTCTCAATCACTGTTCCTTGATATGTGAGATGACTGAAGATATGATACCCAGTATCATGTGCATGGCCATGCTATTCTTTCAGTCACTCTCGATCAAGCGGCCGAGAACCGATATCTTTCTCATACCTTAGTATGAGGGATAAATCCCTTAGCCGTCTTTCGTGTCAGTCATGTAGCCCGTCCCCAAGCCAATCATGGCCGTTGTGGGAGCCCTGTTACGGACAACGTTAGGCTCAGGTCAAACTCAGTTGTTGACTACATAGCGATCACAAAGACTCCTTGGTCTAAGGATACATGACAAGCTACGACAATGAATATGTTAATGACTTGATCTATGGCACATATTCATGTTGGGTCGTCCAATATCATGTCCCACATGATATCTATGATCAGACTGCGGAATCCCATTCCAATGACTAACAAAATGTAAGCCATAAAGAACCATCTTTCATACTAGTCGCTTCTATTAAAGCTTTGTTGACTAGGGACCCATCGAGTGTGTTCTATCTCGATCTATGGTTTTATTCGCATGGTGGGAATAGATCAGAGCACACATCGATATATTACTCCAACACATAAGTAATATAAAGCCGCTTTAATTTTATTGTTAACGATGATATATACATTTCGACATTTAGGATTGAACTACGGGCACTAAGACTAACAATCTCCCACTTGCCCTAGTTACAATCTAAACTCCAATATGTCCCCATCGACTTTACATGTCTAACATGTTTAGGCAGCGACACTGCCTTAGTCAAAGGGTTGGTTATGTTATCATTTGTTGCAATATAGGTTATCTTCACTTCACCTCAGTTCAGTATTTCTCTGATTAGGTGGATACGTCGTAGTACATGTTTGGACTTGTTATGCGATCTGGGCTTTTAGCTTGCGCAATGGCCCTTGTGTTGTCGCAAAATGGATTCACCGGGCTAGATGGGTTTTTAATTACACCCAACCCTGCCGTGAATTTCCAAATCCACATAGCCTCCTTAGCTGCCTCTGCAGCATCCATGTACTTGGCCTCTGTTGTAGATTAGGCAATGGTATCTTGCTTTACGCTCTCCCAGCTAAAGCTCTGGCATTCAGCATAAACACATATCCTGACTGACTTCTAAAGTCATCTGGATTTGTCTTGGAAAACTAGCGTCTACTCATCCTTCGACGACTACTTCAGCATCATCTTTCCCCGGGTTAGACTGATGTCTACTGGTACAACATAAGACTTACGAGACAGCCGGTCTCATACATGTCATGGCATATATGATCGATCCTGCCCCCAGGCGCATAGGATTATCATCATCCTTTTCAGCTCATCAGGTGTCTTACGACATTGAGTCTTGCTGAGATGAATGCCATGACTAGTGGGTAAGAGTCCTTTCTTTGAATCAAGCATTAAGAACCTACTCAATGCCTTGTTCACATAGGTTCCCTGACTTAAATCCAAGACCCTCTTGGTGCGATCTCTACATATCTTAATCCTTAAAATTTAAGAAGCATCGCCTAAGTCCTTTATTTAAAAACACTTCATCAACCAAGCTTTAGTCTCGTGCAAGGTTGGGATGTCGTTTTCAATGAGAACCAGAAAGGTAATCTTGCTCCCACTAGCCTTCTTATAAATGCAAGATTCATCCTCGTTCTTGATTAAGCCAAATCCAATTACAGCTTCATCAAAACGAAGGATCCAACTCCGAGAAGTTCGTTTCAATCCATAAATGGATTTCAACAACTTATAAATCTTTCCCTTATTCTTCGGATCGTCAAAACCTTTGGGCCGAGACATACAAACGTACTCAGTCAAATTTCCATTTAGGAAAGTGGTTTTGACATCCACTTGCCATATCTCGTAATTATGATACGTAGTTATGTCAAGAAGAATTTGGATCGATTTTGACCATAGCCACCAGGGAGAAGGTTTCCTCATAGTCAATCTATTGGATCTGCCTATAACCTTTCGCCACCAGTTGAGCTTTGTAGGTCAGAGGGTTTTCGTCCATGTCCATCTTTACCTTGAAGATCCCTTTGCATCCAATGGTCCTCACACCATTGATGGGATCAACCGGTTCCCAGACTCGGTTGTCCGACATGGATTGTATTTCCTCCCTCATGGCTCCCAGCCATAACTCGGTGGCCGGTCGGTTTCAAAACCGAGCCCCTCTTTTTCGGTTCCCGTGCTGTTCATTTCGAGTAAATCTGGATCTGTTGAGGGAAACTAGATCTGTTAAACCTGCTAAAGAAATTGATAGATATTTGGAACTGATTTTGAATTGAAAGGGAAATAATTGAATCAAAATCAGATTATAGTAAAAGATGGTTTCGGATCTGTTTTGGTTGGAATCAAATCAAGGTTTTGGAAAGAAAGGATTGTAAAACGAAAATCAGATTTAAGAAAAAAAGGGATTTAAAATAAAAAGGAATTAAAATCAATTCGGTTTTAAAAAACGGTTTTAAATCGAGGAATTTGAGAATCTAAGTTGTAAACGGGATTTAGGGACGGTTGTTCAAAAACCGAACCTAATTCATTTTGGGCTCAAAAGATCGGAATAGAAACAGATTTGAAATAAAAGGGAATTTGATTTAAAATAAAAACCGTTCTGTTTTGAAAAAGGGTTATTAATCGGAATTGGGAACGACTCTGGAACTCTGGGTAAAATGGACTGCTATTTGGGTTTAAAAAGGAACAAAAGCGGACCGCTGAATCGGACCTCGGGATTCGTGCATTGGGACCGTGCCTTGCATGCATCGGTTTCGGTGCTCGGGTACTCAAACCCGATTCGCCGTGACCCCGCTTTTATCCCGCTCGAGTTTAAGGGACAACTGTCGGTTGTAAACTGGATTAATCGTGACCGTTAAATTAACCTGGGAACCGCCTCTAATTATGGCTTTCGTGTTATCTTTTGAGTCCGGCTTCGATCGAAGTGAAGCTCGGAGGTAGCGAGCCAGAACATCAACAGCTAGGAAGCGTAGCGGTTACTCTTCAGTTGAGGTAGGGAAAAGTAGCCGGATCTCGGCCTTGACTAGGGAAAGTTAACAGTAGAATTGCATGTGACACCGGGGTGTCGTGGGTTGAGTAGGTTATCGAATATTAGAAATGCATGATACGGGATTGTAGCGTTTGTCAGAATAGCATGATATGGGATTGTAGCGTTTGTCAGAATAGCATGATACGGGAACTTAGTAAATATTGGAAATGCATGTGACACTTAGTAGTGTCGTAGGAGTAGAGAACTTAGCGATAATTGAATTACTGGAGGCATATGACCATGCCCGGAGGTTGTTTGTGAAACTAGCGATCTTAGGACTGTTGGAGGCATTGATTATGCCGGAGGTTGTTGTGTGTTAATTGTTATTGAGTTTGGGTGGCCTTGAGAGCCCGTGTTATTTATCGTCGAGTTGGGTGGCCTTGAGAGCCCGTGTTATTTATCGTCGAGTTGGGTGGCCTTGAGAGCCGTGTTGTTTATTGTTGAGTTTTGGGTGGCCTTGAGAGCCCGTGTTACTATTGCTGAGTCTTGGGTGGCCATGAGAGCCCGTGTTGTCGTTTTGGTGTTTTGAATGGCCGTGAGTGCCCGTGGGGTTGTTGAGCCGTGAGTTACTGTTGGTGTATTTTGGGAGGCCGTGAGTGCCTGTGGGGCTGTTGAGTCCGTGTTTTAGGGTTGGTGTCTTGGGTGGCCATGAGTGCCTGTGGAGTGCTGAACTTGTGTTGTTGCTGTTTGTTGAACTGTGTTTGTGATTATGATTGTGGTTACCTGAGGTTGTGGGCCCGCTTCATTAAACGGGGGTCCTCGATCACACGCGTCTGCACGTTCAGACGGGGTAGGGGGCCCGCCCGTCAGTAAAGGGGTCCTGGCCGCGCGTGTGTGGTTCGGTGGTTGTGAGTGTGATAGTTCGACAGCCTAATCCGACTTTGTGTCGAGGAAATGCGACAGGTCGACCGCCTGAGCTGATGAGATCGGTAAAGGGCGTGAGGGAGATTACTGAGCAGCTAGTTTGCGATCCTTTGTGATCTTGTTTGGTGTGCGATCCTTTGTGATCTTGTTTGGTGTTGCGTAGTTCCTTTGAGTCCTTGGAAGAGGTCGTGATCGTTGTGTCGTGTCTACTTACGTGTTTGAGTGTTGAGTTGTTCGAGGAAGGTCACCGTGGGTGTTTGTCAGTCAGAGTACTTGGGTTGGGGACAATGATCCCTGGGGTTGAGTTTGTTGTTGGTGTTACCGGCATTGTCTGCTAATTATGCCGTAGTCAGTCTGTTATCCGTGGTGGTGAGCGAACGCTCATCCCTAGCTGCTTTTCCTACAGGTACTTGTCGCAGGTCGGACTAGGTGAGCTTCCGAAGCTTGAAGAGCTAGGGGCGGGAGTCCGGGTTGCTTTTAGTCTAGCGACGGATACCTCGCTTTTTGTCCGCTTGTGGGACGTTTTATTTTGAGTTGTAATTATCCTTTTGTTGAGCTAAACTGTTATTGTAAAGTGTTAATGGAAATGGTTTTAAAGTGTTTTCTTATTTTAAACGTTAGTGTCCCGAGTTCGGTTTACTGAAATTGGGGCGTGACAGCTTGGTATCAGAGCTCGAGGTTTCACACCTCGGACTGTCCGTCAATTAGGTGGGAGAGTCGAGTCGGTAGAGTCCCGTCGTACGTTGGGTACGTAGGTCGGGAACCGTGTGTAAACCCTCAATGTCTTGAGTTTTGTTTTGTCGATGTGTATGTGCAGTACGGGGTTACTGGCATACTGTTTGTGTGTGCTGCGTGAAACGTTTTTAAGCTGTCGCGGGTCGAATCAGGAGCGCTCCTGTAGTCGAACGTGACGGTGCTGATGTCAAGTCGATACAACGTAGTTCGGGGACGCCTGGACCGGGTTGTAACCACCTGATGTCAAGAAATGAGGTTTTAATGAAGTAGAGAAAGCTTTAAAAATTTGATTGTTTTGATGTTTTTTGACGCCGTGGGCGTTCGTGTTTGATTGTGATTGGCCCTGAGGGCGTGTTTGATTTTGGTTGGCCCGGTGGGCGAGTGTTGTTGTGTTTTCGTTTGGCCGTGTCGGCTCGTGTTTTGGTTGAGGTTGAATGCCTTTCTTGGTCTGTGAATCGTGGCGCGTGTGTTTGCTGATTTGGTAGTCAAGCGTGTGTGTCGTTTAAGGCAAATTTTGGGGTTAAAACGGGTTAAGGTCCGAGTTAGAACCGAGTTTGGAAAACAGGTCTGCGCGAGTGTCACGGATCTTGTCACGGATCCGTGACGGACCAGAGAGTTCTGGCAAATTTTAGATCTTCGTCACGACTCCGTGACTCCAACCGTGACGGGGTCTGTCACGAGTCTGTGATCCCTGTCCTTCTCACCGTCTTGTTTGTGCAAGTTGAGTGTTGGCTTTGCGTGACGACGTTCACGGTTGTGTTGGGGTATTGAGGTTGTAAGCAATAGTAGTTGCTGAATTGAGAACATAATCCCATTTTCGAGGTTTCCCTTACACAAAAGAGTAATTGAGGTGTTAATGACTGGAGCAGTGTGACATGTTGGCAGTAGGTTTGGGATGATGTTTTGCCCTGACTAGAGTGGTAAGTCCTTAGTGCGTTACTAGTATGCCATAATCAAACGGGTGTCCGTGGAGGTGAGCATAATGCTCATCCCCTTTACTACTTTTCCCACAAGGGACGAGTAGCGAACACTGGTTTGGTTGCGGAAAGTTATAAGTAAGTGCATAAAGGATTGGATGAGGGCTTAGTGTACGTTTGTGTGGTTAAATTTGAGTTTTCTGCCTACGTGTTATGATTAAAGTATAATTAGCGTGAACGGTGTGGCGTTTAGTAACAAGTACGTTGGGGTAGACGTAGACAGGGTGAACGTTAGTGCATTCGAGCTTGTTGTGTTTATCTGAGTTCGCAAACTGAACGTTTGCGTGTATCCGTGCAGAGGATACTGACTATGGCTCGCGGTAGACGCAGACGAGTTACGGGAACACGGGGTCAGGCGCCCATGCGGGGCCGGCGGGGACGGTCAGCGGGGACACCGGGAAGGGTGCCAACCGTTGAGCCCGCTGAGTACGCGGAAGCGCATGGCACTCTTGGCGGAGAAGACTGGAGAAGCGACGCGGGGCCGTCTGCAGGCACACCCGGTGTTCCGCCCGTCGCAGACCCTCCCGTTATGACTGCCTTAGAGGAGCTGACCAGGACAGTCTAGAGTTTAGTGGCGATCATCGCCAGACGAGAGTCGGCTTCGCCAGCTCCGGAGGCAGCAACGGTCCCTTTGAGGTCCGTTCAGGCAGAGGACCATACAGCCCGTTCCCTGCTGGACTTCCTGAAGCTAGGGATACCTACATTTGTCGGGGAGCCGAACCCCGACCTAGCCGAGAGGTGGCTAAAGCAGGTCACGCGGGACCTGGATACATCATGTATCGAAGATGGCCGTCGCAGAGTTTCCTTCGCAGCTCACCAGCTGAGGGACAGCGCCTACCACTGGTGGGGGCGTGTGAAGGACAGTGTCGGGCACGACTACGACATTTTCCAGGAGTTGTTTATGGCACAGTACTTTCCCGAGTCGGCTCGGCTGGAGCGACATCGGCAGTTTCTGGACCTGGAGCAGGAGGGGATGACAGTGGCAGAATACGAGGCCAGATTCACAGCCTTGGCCAGATTCCCGCCTGAGATGGTGATGACCGAGAAGAACCGTTGCCTGCAGTTCCAGGGAGGACTGGGGCTGGAAATTCGGAACCAGGTCCTCGCCTTGAGACTGAGGAAGTACACAGATCTGGTAGACACCGCAGCGACGGTAGAGCAGGGGATCCGGGATGCGGCCAGGACCCGTGAGGTTCGGCAGCGACCGACCAGCTTTGCAGGGCCGTCCGAGTCACGAGACCCGAGGAGACAGAGGACCACAGAGTTCTTCCGACCACATGCTCATCAGGGTGGAGCAAGACAATTGGGGTTGGTGACAGCAGTGGGGCCAGTCGCTTCAGAGAGACAGCCGAGATGCTTTAGTTGCGGACAACTAGGCCACATGCATCGAGAGTGTCCGTCGGGCACGGGGTCGAGAGCCGACGAGACCAGGTGTCACCGGTGCGGCCGGGTTGGGCACACTATGGCCAGGTGTATTGAGCCATTGGGGGCAACGCCAGCGCGGCGACCACAACAGTCGTATACCGCGCGGTCGCCCAGAGGCCGCCCTCGTCAGAGTCAACAATCGAGGTTTTCGCAGCCGTCGACGAGCGCGCCGACTCCGAGACAGCAACGGAACTATGGGTATCCAGCAGCCAGTGCGCCGGGTCAGAGGCAGCAGGAGTCAGAGGGAAGAGTGTACACAGTTACCGACTCCCGGACCTCAGGATCCCCTATCTACCGCGAAACCCTTCAGGGTACGTATTTTCATTGTATCATATTTGGGCGTTGTTCTAAATTTCGCGGACGAAATTCTTTTAAGGGAGGTAGATTGTGAAGACCGCTTAAAAAAAATTGTACGTTGGGTCGGACCGGACCCGACCAGTAGACCCGGCTCAAGGCCTGGCTTTATAAGCTGAAATTAGGGTTCAGCAGCATCATCTTCCCTTCTTCTTCGTTCCTGTGCAGCCCTCACCCACGCCTCCTTCTCCTCCTTCGAACTCGATCCCGACCCTTCCTCCATCTCAGTTCCCCGACCACACCAGCTCCGTGTTGGGTCTCGAGGTAGGGTTGGAGATGAACCAACTCACAGCGGAAAATCAATGAAAACCAAGAGACAATTAAAACCATGAAACAACTAACAAAGAATGGATTAACAAGAGAAAAATTCAGCACTAGTTCTTACCAAAACAAGAACACCGGTTAACGAATGATTGGCTTGAGTCTCCAAGACGCCTACGTATCCACATGGGAATCAAAGCCACGTAGTTCTTCTCTTTGAGGACTCAAGAACACAAACATGGAGGTGGAAACTAGCCAAACCCGAAATGGCCATGGAAGAGGGAGAGAAAAATGTGTTTCCTATTCTTGTCTTGTGTTTGTTATGTTGAAAAAAAGATGACTTGAACATAACAAAACCCATACTTGTCCAACTAAAGGCATGGGACAAGTATGGTGTCAAGTAAGGTGTAAATAGGACAAAGTATGGCAAGACAAGATTGGGTTAGGTGGTGAATCACCAACACCTTAATCCTTGTCTTGCTTACTTAGTACTAATTAATCAAGACTTGATTAATTAGTTCCATGGGCCTTGGTTGCATGGGCCTTTCATGGGCCTCTTGGAACATGGCCCGTGGCCATTTCTAACGAGGTCCCGTGATTCGCTCATCGCCTCCAAGCCTTCCATACCGGAAATGTCCAACATTATCCGACGCGATCAATCCCAAGACTCCAAGCCTTGTCTCGATCCGTAAAGTCCTATTCACGTACGGGCACATGACCCAAAACCCAGTTTTGGTCATGTCCCGAGACAACTCCCTTTTGGCCATTCTCCATAAATGTGTCAATGAGTTTCATCCTCCGGTGTGACCCTTAGGTTTATGCATGTCGATAGATCAACGTAAAATCCCATTCTACTTGATCCTATTTAAGTAGCAACTAACGAGACTTTAGTATTGCCTGACACTACATAACGAATCGACCCTGTCGATTCTAACCTTTCCGTCGTCCCTGTCATTATCCTTTTATCTCCGATATCCTGATTGAGATAAGGCATAGAGCCGTCATCCTTATTATTCTCAATCACCGTTCCTTGATATGTGAGATGACTGAAGATATGATACCCAATATCATGTGCATGGCCATGCTATTCTTCCAGTCACTCTCGATCAAGTGGCCGAGAACCGATATCTTTCCCATACCTTAGTATGAGGGATAAATCCCTTAGTCGTCTTTCGTGTCACTCATGTAGCCCGTACCCAAGCCAATCCTGGCCGTTATGGAAGCCCTGTTACGGACAACGTTAGGCTCAGGTCAAACTCAGTTGTTGACTACATAGCGATCACAAAGACTCCTTGGTCTAAGGATACATGACAAGTTACAACACTGAATATGTTCATGACTTAATCTATGGCACATATTCAGGGCGGGTCGTCCAATATCATGTCCCACATGATATCTATGATCAGACTCCGGAATCCCATTCCAATGACTAACAGAACGTAAGCCATAAAGAGCCATCTTTCATACTAGTCGCTTCTAGTGAAGCTTTGTTGACTAGGGACCCATCGAGTGTGATCTATCTCGATCTATGGTTCTATTCGCATGGTGGGCATAGATCAGAGCACACATCGATATATTACTCCAACACATAAGTAATATAAAGCCGCTTTAATTTTATTGCTAACGATGATATATACATTTGGACATTTAGGATTGAACTACGGGCACTAAGACTAACAATCTCCCACTTGCCCTAGTTCCAATCTAAACTCCAATATGTCCCCATCGACTTTACATGTCTAACATGTTCAGGCAGTGACACTGCCTTAGTCAAAGGGTTGGCTATGTTATCATCTGTTGCAATATCGGTTATCTTCACTTCACCTCAGTTCAGTATTTATCTGATGAGGTGGATACGCCGCAGTACATGTTTGGATTTGTTATACGATCTAGGCTTTTAGCTTGCGCAATGGCCCTTGTGTTGTCGCAAAATGGATTCACCGGACTGGATGGGTTTTTAATTACACCCAGCCCTGCCATGAATTTCCAAATCCACATAGCCTCCTTAGCTGCCTCTGCAGCATCCATGTACTTGGCCTCTGTCGTAGATTCGGCAATGGTATCTTGCTTTACGCTTTCCCAGCTAAAGCTCTTCCATTCAGCGTAAACACATATCCTGATTGACTTCTAAAGTCATCTGGATTTGTCTTGGAAAACTAGCGTCTACTCATCCTTCGACGACTAGTTCAGCATCATCTTTCCCCCGGGTTAGAATGATGTCTACTGGTACAACATAAGGCTTACGAGACGTCTGGTCTCATACATGTCATGGCATATATGATCGATCCTGCCCCCAGGTGCATAGGATTCTCATCATCCTTTTCAGCTCATCAGGTGTCTTAGGACACTGAGTCTTGCTGAGATGAATGCCATGACTAGTGGGTAAGAGTCCTTTCTTTGAATCGAGCATTAAGAACCTACTCAATGCCTTGTTCACATAGGATCCCTGACTTAAATCCAAGACCCTCTTGGTGCGATCTCTACATATCTTAATCCTTAAGATATGAGAAGCATCGCCTAAGTCCTTTATTGAAAAACACTTCCTCAACCAAGCTTTAGTCTCGTGCAAGGTTGGGATGTCATTTTCAATGAGAACCAGAAAGGTAATATTGCTCCCACTAGCCTTCTTATAAACGCAAGATTCATCCTCGTTCTTGATTAAGCCAAATCCAATTACAGCTTCATCAAAACGAAGGATCCAACTCCGAGAAGTTCGTTTCAATCCATAAATGGATTTCAACAACTTATAAATCTTTCCTTTATTCTTCGGATCGTCAAAACCTTTGGGCCGAGACATACAAACGTACTCAGTCAAATTTCCATTTAGGAAAGCGGTTTTGACATCCACTTGCCATATCTCGTAATTATGATACGCAGTTATGTCAAGAAGAATTTGGATCGATTTTGACCATAGCCACTAAGGAGAAGGTTTCCTCATAGTCAATCCATTGGATCTGCCTATAACCTTTCGCCACCAGTTGAGCTTTGTAGGTCAGAGGGTTGCCGTCCATGTCCATCTTCACCTTGAAGATCCATTTGCATCCTATGGTCCTCACACCATTGATGGGATCAACCGGTTCCCAGACTCGGTTGTCCGACATGGATTGCATTTCCTCCCTCATGGCTCCCAGCCATAACTCGGAGTTGGGCCCATCCACGACTTCCTGAAAGGTGGCTGGATCATCGTGATCCACCATGACTTCATTGTCACCTCCGGATACCATATCTTGGAGGTGGAAGATTGATCCTTTCAAATCGCCTTGGACCTTCCGGAATTGTAACAGGAACTGGTTCTTACTCTACGACAATCTCTGGCTCCTTTCTACTTGGTTGCCAATTGGTTTAGACAGATCTGTACCATCCTGAATTTCTTCGAGATGCACAGTCCTCCCAATGACGTCTTTGGAAACAAAATTTCTTTTCCATAAAGACCCCACCCCAAGCGACGAACACCATGTTCTCACTGGGATTGTAGAAATAGTATCCCCTTGTTGCTTTGGGATACCACACGAAGGTGCATATCTCAGATCTTGGTTCGAGCTTAGTCGAAACCAAATGTTTCACATAAGCCTCGCAACCACAAATCTTTAGGAAGGACAAAGCGGGCATCATCCCGTACCATTTTTAAAATGGTGTCCCTTCCACACCATTCGTCGAAGCCCGATTCACTATGAATGCGGTCGTCTCTAGAGCAAAACCCCTAAAAGAGATTGGGAGATCAGTCCAACTAATCATGGAACAGACCATTGTCTAACAATGTCCGATTTCTCCGTTTGGCTACACCTTTCAACTACAGTGACCTAGGAGGAGTCCATTCCAAAAGGATCCCATTCTCTTTTAGATGATCTAATAACTCTGTGGTCAAGTATTTTCCACCTCGATCCAACCGAAGTGCCTTAATACCTTTGTCGAGCTGGTTTTCTACTATAGTCTTAAACTCTTTGAATTTATCAAAAGCTTCAGACTTATGTCTCACCGAATAGACATAACCATATTTACTGTAATCATCAGTAAATGTGATAAAGTAGTTAAAACCCCTCCTGGCAAGTGAACTTATTGGTCTACACACATTCGAGTGTATCAGCCTCAATAATTCACCCACCCTTTCATCGCGATCGATAAAAGGGCACTTTAGTCATTCTGCCCATCAAACAAACCTTGCACCTATCGATCGAATGGAATTCGAATGAACCTGAAAGCCCGCACTTCTGAAGTACTGATAGGCGCTTCTTGTTTATGCGACCCAAATGACAGTACCATAACAGAGTTAGGTTTAAATCGTTGGATTTAGACCTCTTGGTATTAACGGAATATATAGAACTTGAGGCATTGTTACCCATATCTAATATGTACAATCCTCCAACCATGTCAGTACTGGTATAAAACATATCATTGCATAGAACATTGAAAACTCCATTTCCAATATTAACATTATATCCTTCCTTGTCAAACACGGATACAGATATAATATTCCTACTAAAAGTAGGTATGCAATATACATTATACAATACTAAGACAAGGCCTCTTGGCAAAGCAAGACTCATGGATCCTACAGCAGTTGCCACAACTCTGAGGTCCATTTCGTGCTTTCCAAATCTCTCCTACTTTCAGCCACCATATATTAGTGCATGTGTGAGATTCAGTCATGGTATCTAATACCCATGAATCTTTGGAAGTAGAGAGATGTAGCTCTATAGAGTTAATACCGAATGAAGGCACGATCCCACCGCCCTTCCTTAGATCATCCAGGTTTCCTGATGAAGGCGCAGTCCTACTGCCCTTCTTCAGATCATCCAGGCTTATTTGATGAAGGCGCAGTCCCACTGCCCTTCTTCAGATCAGCCGTGAACTTCCTGTAATCCCGGTTCCAATGACCAGGCTGTTGGCAGTAGAAGCAAACATTCTCAGGTGTCTCATATTTCCTGCCAAGTGCGCATGGGCCCAGCCCTTGCCACTTCCAATTCCCTTGTTGACCATCAGAATATCCTTGGATCCCAGATCCCTGAGATATTCTTCTCAGCAGCTGATGACACTTCATGTAACTCTGATATGGTCTTAGAGACAGCCTTGTCAAGGACATATTCTTTGCGTTCAGACTTGAGGACTATCCTCAAAATTCTGTATCAGTCCAAATAGTTTGTCCCATTTAGCTTGACCCTGTCAAGAATGGTTTTTAATGACAAACTATTAATGTTCGCTGAATTTGCCATTTGATCTACAACAGATAAAATTCAATCAGTAAACTGAATAAATTTTATGAAGATCAAGCTTAAACACCAACAATCAATTCTAAACCTTTAGAATCTGAAACCAAGATCCTTGATTCACTCGATTAAGCTGAACTAATGCTCACCACTTAATCGAGCTATGTAGGTAGGACTCCATCCAATCACATCCAATGTGACTCTTGGCTAGGGTATGTACTTATGTACACGACTTACCCTATCTGTTACCCTAGCTCAACCTCAGGCCGAGAATCGTAGTCGGGTCCACCAATTTTAAACTATGGCTCGTCACTATGTAGGTGCTCCGCTAATGCGCACGACACCCACATATGTCGTCCAAACCTACTACCCCGCTTTCCCATGGATGCTCCGCTAATGCGCACGACACCCATAGGACGGGGAGGTAGTAAGGTGTTGATAATTGGGAGGTATCGGACATGACCCGCTTTTACTTGTCCGATTGTGTTTATAACTTTGGCACATCCTAGATGCGATGAGCACATCAACTACATTCCAAATGCAATGATGCCTCAAATTACATCCAATGTAATTCTTCCTTCGAACCCGTCAACTACATCCAATGTAATGACGATTCTAAGGGCTCACACACAAGGATTAAAATTCCAATTTTATCTTTGCATGTGAGGTGATATGCTCGGTAAATAAAGTTAAGCATGCAATTCTAAAACACATAGAATTAGTCATGCATAAACTAAACCAAGCATAAAGCGATAAATGTGCACATAATAGCCCCCTAAACTAACTCCCACTAGCTTCTTGAGCTCCACCGACTCCAAGCCGATGCCAACACCCGAAAAGCCACCAAATGACCTTTTCGCCCTTTCTTCGTCTTGAGTAAAAAAAATACAATTTAATACACGACTCGCAGGTCGGGAATAAATAAATATTACAAACAAGTGGTTCGACGACCACACCTTGAAAGAATAATTACACGTTAACTCTAACGGCTCGCAGGCCGTGAAAAGCGATAAATAGTTAAATTGAGCTCGGGGCTATTATGTACACCATGCCAACATCACATCACACATCGTGTTATCAAACAAGAATGTTATCAAACATCATGTGATTTTCCGGTTTTAATTAATAGCCAAGTTTCGAAATTTTTTTGATGCTCGGTTTATCGAAACCGTTCAAAAATGAAACTTTTGAACATTTGATCTTCGAGTTCATCATGACGGTTCCAAACTCGTCATAACTAACAAAACGGTTTAGCCTTGGCATATCAACCATCCAATGGTCATGCTCGGCCTAGCTCCGTCCAACGGAGCCCCGTTCGGTCCCGGTTTCGGCTCCCCGAGAGTCCCGCTCCCGAGACTCGAAAAATCAAAAAAATTTCAAAATTTCCAGATTTGAAATAACTTTCAAAAATTCATTTTACATGCATTAAATCCATAAACAATAATTTAAAACATGTTATCAAACAATTTAGCAAAACAACATGCCAAAAAACGAAACTTTCAAGCAAAACCGAAACTTTGAACACCGTCTTGTGAATCCCGAAGGTAGCACGGCTCTGATACCACTGTTGGGTCTCGAGGTAGGGTTGGAGATGAACCAACTCGCAGCGGAAAATCAAGGAAAACCAAGAGACGATTAAAACCATGAAACAACTAACAAAGAATGGATTCACAAGAGAAAAATTCAGCACTAGTTCTTACCAAAACAAGAACACCGGGTAACGAATGATTGGCTTGAGTCTCCAAGACGCCTACGTATCCACATGGGAATCAAAGCCACGTATTTCTTCTCTTTGAGGACTCAAGAACACAAAAATGGAGGTGGGAACTTGCCAAACCAGAAATTGCCATGGAAGGGGGAGAGAAGTTGTGTTTCCTATTCTTGTCTTGTGTTTGTTATGTTGAAAAAAGATGACTTAAACATAACAAAACCCATACTTGTCCAACTAAAGGCATGGGGCAAGTATGATGTCAAGTAAGGTGTAAATAGGACAAAGTATGGCAAGACAAGATTGGGTTAGGTGGTGAATCACCAACACCTTAATCCTTGTCTTGCTTACTTAGTACTAATTAATCAAGACTTGATTAATTAGTTTCATGGGCCTTGGTTGCTTGGGCCTTTCATGGGCCTCTTGGAACATGGCCCGTGGCCATTTCCAACGAGGTCCCGTGATTCGCTCATCGCCTCCAAGCCTTCCATACCGGAAATGTCCAACATTATCCGACGCGATCAATCCCAAGACTCCAAGCCTTGTCTCGATCCGTATAGTCCTATTCACTTACGGGCACATGACCCAAAACCCAGTTTTGGTCATGTCCCGAGACAACTCCCTTTTGGCCATTCTCCATAAATGTGTCAATGAGTTTCATCCTCCGGTGTGACCCTTAGGTTTATGCATGTCAATAGATCAACGTAAAATCCCATTTTACTTGATCCTATTTAAGTGGCAACTAACGAGACTTTAGTATTGTCTGACACTGCATAACGAATCGACCCTGTTGATTCTAACCTTTCCGTCGTCCCTGTCATTATCCTTTTATCTCCGATATCCTGATTGAGATAAGGCATAGAGCCGTCATCCTTATTATTCTCAATCACTGTTCCTTGATATGTGAGATGACTGAAGATATGATACCCAGTATCATGTGCATGGCCATGCTATTCTTTCAGTCACTCTCGATCAAGCGGCCGAGAACCGATATCTTTCTCATACCTTAGTATGAGGGATAAATCCCTTAGCCGTCTTTCGTGTCACTCATGTAGCCCGTCCCCAAGCCAATCCTGGCCGTTGTGGAAGCCCTGTTACGGACAACGTTAGGCTCAGGTCAAACTCAGTTGTTGACTACATAGCGATCACAAAGACTCCTTGGTCTAAGGATACATGACAAGCTACGACAATGAATATGTTAATGACTTGATCTATGGCACATATTCATGTTGGGTTGTCCAATATCATGTCCCACATGATATCTATGATCAGACTCCGGAATCCCATTCCAATGACTAACAGAACGTAAGCCATAAAGAGCCATCTTTCATACTAGTCGCTTCTAGTAAAGCTTTGTTGACTAGGGACCCATCGAATGTGATCTATCTCGATCTATGGTTCTATTCGCATGGTGGGCATAGATCAGAGCACACATCGATATATTAATCCAACACATAAGTAATATAAAGTCGCTTTAATTTTATTGCTAACGATGATATATACATTTCGACTATCACGCCCCAATTTCAGTAAACCGAACTCGGGACGCGAACATTTAAAGTAATAAACACTTTGAAACCTTTTCCACTTAAACATTTTAAAATACCAGTTTAGTTCAACAAAATAATATTTACAACTCAAAAACAGTCTCGACAAGTGGACAAAAACATGGTATACGTCGCTAGACTCAAATGAACCCAGAATCCCGCTTCTAGCTCTTCAAGCTTCAGAAGCTCACCTAGTCCAGCCTGCGAACGATACCTGTAGGAAAAGCAGCTAGGGGTGAGCGTTCGCTCACCACCACGGATAACAGACTGACTACGGCATAATTAGCAGACAATGTCGGTAACACCAACACAAACTCAACACCGGGGAACACCATCCCCAACCCAAGTACTCCGACTGAACACACACCCACTGTTACCTTCCTTGAACAACTCAACACCCTGACACGTAAAGTAGACCCGACACAACGATTACGAATCCTTCTAAGGACTCAAAAGACCACCACGCAACACCCATGATCACAAAGGATCGCACACCAAACAAGATCACAAAGGATCGCATACCAGCTGCTATCTACTCAGTGCCAAAGAACGCTCGCAACCTCCCGAGACTCTAACTCGGTCAGGCCAGCCGAAGAATGCTCGAAACTTACCGAGACTCTAACTCGTAAGCCAGCCAAAGAATGCTCACAAACCCAAACCACACACGTGCGGCCAGGACCCCTTTATTGACGGGCGGGGCCCCTACCCCGTCTGAACATGCAGACGCGTGTGCTCGTGGACCCCCGTTTCATGAAGCGGGCCCCCAACCTCAGGTAACCACAATCATAATCACAACCACAAACAAGTTCAACAAACAACAACAACACAAGATCAACACTCCACAAGCACTCATGGCCACCCAAGACACCAACAGTAAAACACGGACTCAACAACCCCACGGGCACTCACGGCCTCCCAAGACACACCAACCATAACTCACGGCTCAACAACCCCACGGGCACTCACGGCCTCCCAAGACACACCAACCATAACTCACGGGCTCAATAACCCCACGGGCACTCACGGCCTCCCAAGACACACCAACCATAACTCACACGCTCAACAACCCCACGGGCACTCACGGCCTCCCAAGACACACCAACCATAACTCACGGGCTCAATAACCCCACGGGCACTCACGGCCTCCCAAGACACACCAACCATAACTCACGGGCTCGATAACCCCACGGGCACTTACGACCTCCCAAGACACACCAACCATAACTCACGGGCTCAACAACCCCACGGGCACTCACGGCCTCCCAAGACACACCAACCACAACTCACGGGCTCAATAACCCCACGGGCACTCACGGCCTCCCAAGACACTACCCGGTGTCGCCTATCTTTCTAACATTCGACAAACTTACTTAACCCACGACACCCCGGTGTCACATGCAATACTACTGTTAACTTTCCCTAGTCAGGGCCGAGATCCGGCTACTTTTCCCTACATCAAGACCACAATCATAATCACAACCACAAACAAGTTCAACAAACAACAACAACACAAGATCAACACTCCACAAGCACTCATGGCCACCCAAGACACCAACAGTAAAACACGGACTCAACAACCCCACGGGCACTCACGGCCTCCCAAGACACACCAACCATAACTCACGGCTCAACAACCCCACGGGCACTCACGGCCTCCCAAGACACACCAACCATAACTCACGGGCTCAATAACCCCACGGGCACTCACGGCCTCCCAAGACACACCAACCATAACTCACACGCTCAACAACCCCACGGGCACTCACGGCCTCCCAAGACACACCAACCATAACTCACGGGCTCAATAACCCCACGGGCACTCACGGCCTCCCAAGACACACCAACCATAACTCACGGGCTCGATAACCCCACGGGCACTTACGACCTCCCAAGACACACCAACCATAACTCACGGGCTCAACAACCCCACGGGCACTCACGGCCTCCCAAGACACACCAACCACAACTCACGGGCTCAATAACCCCACGGGCACTCACGGCCTCCCAAGACACTACCCGGTGTCGCCTATCTTTCTAACATTCGACAAACTTACTTAACCCACGACACCCCGGTGTCACATGCAATACTACTGTTAACTTTCCCTAGTCAGGGCCGAGATCCGGCTACTTTTCCCTACATCAAGACGATACCACAGCAGCGTCTCCTAGCTGCTGACACCGTCCTCTAGGGCGAGAACCGAGTCTGGGTTTAACTCCGGTCTTCTCTTCGCTCGAAGTCGGACTAAACTTTACACAGAAAGTTACAATTAAACCGGTTTCCCAATTTAATTTAAAAGGGTACGACGGTTTCGATTTATGTTCAAACGTTCTCTTTAAAAACTCGAGCGGGCTAAAAGCGAGGTTAAACGAGGAATCGGGTTCGAGTAATCGAGCCCCGAGCACAGAACCTGGTGCACGTTTCTCGAGGCACGATTCCCGAGGCACCCGATTCAGCGCTCCGCTTTTAAACCCGTTCAACAGTCTGGTTTAAAGTTCCAGACTCGTTCACAGTTCCGTTTAACAAAACGTTCAAGTCCGGAATTACAATTCTTTTAATTTTAAACCTGATTTTGAAACCCCCTTTAATTTAGAACCGGTTAGGTTTTTTTAATTTCTTCCCTTTAACAAAATAGTCCCAAAGTCACAAAATCACCCTTTTTGAAACAAATTCGGTTTACTTCTTCCTCTTTGAAATCACAGTCCTTTTTGTTGTTTCTTGCCGAACCGATCGGAAAAACTCGGGAAAAACAAATAGGGAAAGGGGAAAAAGGCTCGGGTTTTATTCCGGCCGACCAAGGCCTCACGGTGGTAGGGGCTCACCGTAAGGGGAAACAAGGGTGGCGGCTGGGCACGGCGGAGCCGTTCCGCGACAGATCTGGACGGACCCGAAGATGGGCTCGGTTCGAATGCGATTGAAGAGGGCGAGGTCGGGGATGGGGTGGTTCGGGAGATCTGCGGAGGCGGTGGCTACGGCACCGAGAGGGAGGCGGCGGAGGTGTGCACGGAGGAGGGGTTTACGGCGGTGGGCCGTGCGTTTTCGAGTGGGGGAGGAAGAGGGGGAGACAGAGAAGGGCGAGGCTCGTGGTCGGGAAAGAGAGCGGAGGTCGGAGTCCGTGGCTGTTGGACCAGAGCTGGTCGGAGAAGGTGCGAGGCGGCCGGGAGGAACGGAGAGGCGAAGTGGAAGTGAGGGTCGAAGAGGGATGACGGCGGCGAAGGGAAAGGGAGGTCGGCGATGGCGTGAGGAGGGGGGAGGGTTCGGGAATCAGAGAAGAGAAGAGGAGGACGGCTGCAATATTAGGGTTTCAATCCTAACTTGCTCCTTTTATACCCGAACTCCCAACGGGCTTGGGCCACCTCCAACCGGGCCTGACTAACGGACTTCGCCGAAATGGGCCGCGCGGCCCAGACATGGATGGCCGAAACGGCCTGCCCGGGCCGGGTCTGGCCTGGCCGGGTTGCTGGTCGGGTCTGGTCCGACCCGGTCCGACCCATACTTTTTTTTCTTCCGAAGCGGTCTTCACATCGACATTTAGGATTGAACTACGGGCACTAAGATTAACAAGAGGAGCATGTCTTAAGTAAACAGAATAAGAGAGAAACCAATGTAAGGTGAGTCATACATATGAGACAAGTATAAGAGTGTGCAGAAACTTGATGAAATTTAACTTCCATGATGATATAATAACTCAAGTTCATACGTAAAAAATATGAGAGAAATATGTATCAACTACCTTAGGATATTTCCGATTGTGAACTTAATTATAACTACTAGTCGGGGGTTATCACACCCTGACCACGGCAGCCATCACAACACTTTCCTTGGCCCTAGTAGTTGTCTATTTCTCGAATGCTAAACATCCCCAAGATTACCATGAAAACAGAATTAAGGATGTAATCATAAGTTAAAAACTTGTCCCATACTTAGATAAGGGTAAGATCCCACTCACGATAAAATGAATAATTGTTTGGGGAAAAAGAATTCAACTACGAAGATATAATAGTCATGGGAAGAAGAAACATTACCTTTGGAAGATGCAATATAGTTGGGAGCTCTAGATGTATATTTGGAGAAGACAAGTCAAGACTTTATAAGAGTTCTTAGAATATATTTGGGCTTTAGTGATAGGTCCAAGTTTTTTTTTAAAGTTTGTGGCCTACCTTTAGTTGAGGCCTTAGGTCATTGCCTAATCCGATAAGTGGATGGGCCGGACCGGGCCTGCTTGGCACGACATGACACAACCTTTTTTAGTCCCCGAGCTACGGTTACATCACATTCCAACTATGCATCTTGTTTGTGGCATCACCCCAAATTGCATCTCGTTTTCCTA
Source organism: Erodium maritimum (assembly GCA_963921825.1). Classification (NCBI taxonomy): domain Eukaryota; kingdom Viridiplantae; phylum Streptophyta; class Magnoliopsida; order Geraniales; family Geraniaceae; genus Erodium; species Erodium maritimum. The sequence goes on from OY997592.1 coordinate 27,415,406, forward strand.
CAATGACTACTCAAGGGAGCCTATAGAACAACATTCATAACCCTGGGAGACAAGTCGGTTTGGTATGTGGAACATGCTGGACTTAGTTTCGGGTCGACTTAGAGATTAGAATGATATTTTCAACTCTCAATCGACCCATGAGGTCAAGACCATAATCATACACTATGATATTCCTTTTCAAGATTTGAATATTAAAAAAAATGTAAGTTTTCACTTTAGATTGGTCCTCACATAACCAACCACCCTGAATTTGGCTTCTTTCTTTATTCGTTGCTACCGAACGAATGATAGAGCTATTAATGAATAAACCACCCGAACGAAAATCCAACCCCAAACTAACCTGAACCAAGAATCGACCTAGCCGAGATTGAAAGAAAAAATGTGAATGGAAGAAGACTTAAATCTTCACTAGAGATCACATCAACAGGTAGATAAAAAAATCTCAATACATAAACCCATCTAACTAAACATCACAAGCCATGAGAAAACGATGTTCTATAATAGAATCAAAAGTATATCAATACAACTAAGAAAAATGGTACAAGAATCATGAAGAGTGTGAGATAAGAGTTAGAGAATACTCTAGTTGTAGGCTCCAACGTCTCGTAACTCTTCTTCTCGGACCGTTGTGTTGGCCGCTCTCGCTCCTAACTACCTTCAAATACCGAAGAACTGTTAGAATATATTTAATTGAGTTATTAAATATAAGGGTAAATTACATCTGACTACCCGAACTATACAACTTTAACGATATACTACCCCAATGTTTATTCGTAACATTTACCTACCCCGAACTAACCAATAATTACGACGTTACCCCCTTTCCATCCATGGTTGTTAATTTTTTTATAAAATGACGAAAATACCCTAAATTGTTATCCATATTTACAGTGCCATACCATTCAAATCGTAAAATAATTAAAAATAAAAATAAAAACCTAAATATACTACTTCATCAATTAAAAAAATGTATTTTTTAATCTAACTAAATATACTACTTCATAAATTTTTTAAAAAAACTAATCTTATCTACCTACACTCACAGCCACCTAATCTCTCAAACCCCTTTGCTCTTCCCAGATCTAACTATCCTTCTCCCTATCCATTCTTGAATCATCCTTTGAATCACCCAAATCCAAGAGGTACACATGGGTTCAGGGATTGGTAATCGTCATCCAAATCCCATTGAGACCCACACCGGAAGATTGATTTTGATGTTGTGGCCGGAGTTCCCAGAGACGGTCGAACAACTTGACTGAATCCGTCATGGGCATGCGCGAGGTCGTGGGTTGTGTTCATTGTCGTCGTCCTCCTCCTCTCTCTCTCTACGCATATCAATTTGGGGGTTTTGATCGACGAACAAAGATGGCGACCGGATCTTCCCTTCCCTCTCTATCAAGTAATTTTGGTTTAGGTTTCCTAAATTAATTTTGATTTGAGTTTGAAATCGTCCCTAGATTACTGATTTATTTTCTGAAATCGGGAATCGATGGTCGGCATGGGTGGTGTGTGGTGGCTGGGTGAGCGCCTTCTCTGTCGAGCACGAACCAAAAACATTTTTCTGTATTTTTTTATTTTAAATATTTGTTAAGAACTCAGAAAACATAATCGAAATCGATGAAGATGATTGTGGTCGTAGATCTGCAAACCGAAACAAGGATGAAGATGATTGACTTAGGGGGTTTTGTGTGGTGAACAAGGATGAACATGTCTGTAATCAATTCATGACTCGTGAGTGAGAAGGAGAAGATGGATGGAAATTTTAATAAAACATTAATTCATTAAAAAAATTATGAGAAAATAAATAAAATAATATAAGTATTGATTTATAAGAAAAAAGAAACAATGAACAGTGAACAGTAAGGGTGTTTTCGGAATTTTAGAAAAAAATGAACAGTGAACAAATGGGAAAATGGATGGGAGGGGGTAACGTCGTAATTATTGGTTAGTTCGGGTTAGGTAAATGTTACGAATAAACATTGGGGTAGTATATCATTAAAGTCGTATAGTTCGGGGTAGTCCGATGTAATTTACCCTAAATATAATTATTATCTTCCCTATTATGTGGTCAATTAGAAACCTATCCCTTTTAGGAAACATGCTATTCTAATTAATTGTAATTACCAATTGATTGATAAAGAAGTCTTTCCTTATTCAGTCTCTACTTTGAAAGATGGTAGAGATTGAATCGTAATTAAATCATGATAAGGAATCGTGGTCCTCTCTCCACCTATAAATACATCTAACTTATTCCATCATAAGTACTACACAATACACAATCACCTAAAGGAGTGTATAGAAAGGGGAGAGAAACCGAAGTTCATATGGAAAAATACGTGGACTTTGATCTCTCATGTAATGTTGGGAGTACGTAGGCAATCCGAGTACGTTCCGGATACAAGTCCGTTGTGCCCAACCAAGATCATCTACAAGTGCATCTACAACCATGAATGGAGGTATTCCTAAAACCTTCTCCATCTGTTTATTCTGTGATTGATTGTGATTCCCACGATTTAGGGTACATGTAAATTATGACTTACATGTGGTATCAGAGCAAAATTTATGGCACACAATTTTCCATAATTTAAATATAATTGTTTCATGATTTTTGATGCATGTTTTAGAGATCTATAATGTTTATGATCAAAATATGTGTTAATTGTTGGGATGAATAGCAATTTCAGGATGAACAAAAAAAAAATCGTAATGAACAGTGCTTATGAACAGTGATTTCGGAATGAACCGTATTCTTGAACAGAATTTTTGGAACAATGTTTTGTGAACAGTAATCAGATTCGAATAGTAATCTGACTTGAACATTTTTATGTAACCAGATTAGAATAGTATTTTGAAGAAAAAAGTTATTTTTTTTATTTTCGGATGAAAAGTAATTCCGATGAACATTTTTTTTAAAATAGATTTCCCCTCGGATGAACAGTGTTTACAACTTAAGAAGAAAAAAAATCAATTTTTTTTTGTGGAAGAACAGTGGTTCCGACTAACAGCATTTAAAAAAAACGATTTTTTTTCCCGAATGAACAGTAACTTATGGTGAACAGTATTTCCAAAAAAATATATTTTTTTCGGGACAAAAGTGATTTTCCCAATGTACGGTGACTTTTCGAATAAACAGTGTTTTCGGATGAACTTTAATTTCGAAAATCATGATTCTTGCATTTTAATTTCAAAAATCATGATTTCTGCACTTTTATTTTGAAAATTATGATAATTACAATTTTTTTTTCAAAATTTATGATTAATGCAATTTATTTCGAAACTTATGATCGATCCAATTTATTTCGAAACTTAAGATCGATGCAATTTATTTCGAAACTTATGATCGATGCAATTTTATTTCGAAACTTATGAATAATGCAATTTTATTTTGAAACTAATGATAAATGCAATTTTATTTCGAAAATTATGATTATTGCACCGTTATTTTGAAAATTACATTTGTGACTATATAAAGTTTCCGCACTTATGTTTTGAGTCTGAAGCTTTCCTGAATATAAAAGACATTCATCCCACACATGATATTTTAAACATCATATGTATTCTTTGTAACAATTATAGTATGTTGTATAATTGTTGTTGATTTTGCAAAATTCAGGTTAAGAATCACCACAATGATCTTACTATAACAGTTTGCTAATTGCATGTTAAATTAAAGAAGTTCTATTAAGTCTTTTTGAACATAATGGCATGCATGATGTTTGAAATATAGTAATCCTTGTAACAATTATTGTATGTTGTATGATTGTTACTGCAAACATTTAGGTTAGGGATCACCACAGTGAAGTTACCCTATAATGATTTGCTATTTGCATGTTTCCACCATAATTATGTATGCAAAATTGATCAACATGTGTAGTATTTAATTACCCACATGTAGATTATAAACATATGATTGAGTCAATACCTTATGGAGTTCTGTATAGGCTTAGACCAAGGATATCCACATATAATTTAATAGTCTAATTAACTGATAATACATCACTCAATTACGTTAATTTTGAATTTTGCAACTATGGTATAATAGAAATATGTTGACTACCCACAGGAGCACCATAATTTCTTATTGTAATATTTCAATTATGTTATGTGTGTTTGTTGCCTACTTAAATGTTTGTTGTACCTCTATAAATTGTAGCATCTTCACCTGCTAATTTGGCATCCTTAATCTTTATCGTTCCAATCCTCATTGTGACCAACTTCTCATAATGGAAAGAAAAGTTGAGTTCACTTTAGAAATACTTGATTTGGATCTGACATTTCATTTAGAAAAGTCAGCTCCTCTTACTATATCTAGTACTGAGGCTGAAAAGATTCTCCATAAATTTTGGAAGAATTTGAACAGATTAAGCTTATGTTCTTAAGGATGATAATTTCTAAGCAACATTAAGAGTTCTCTTTTACCATAGAGAACATTAACATTAATCTAGAAGATTTGAAAGAACAGTTTAGGACTGCAGATAAACTCCTTGCAGGGAAACCTATGACCATGAAGTTTGATGACACATGACATATGCATGAAAATTGCATTGAAATGGCCCACCTAACAGCTATATTAAGAAATTTGGGAGTGATAGTGGACGAATAATTTCTCGTCCATTTCATCCTAAGTACATTGCCTCCTCTGTATGCACCACTCCATATTCATTATAATGCCCTAATAGGCAGTGAATGAATTGGATAATGTAATGGTACAAGAGGAAGTCATACTGAACCGTGAAGGTATTAAGGTTGTCCATCATATTCAAGAACTTGGACCTAAAGTTGGGTATATACGGCATTCAAGCCAGAAAAGAGCACCACCCAAGTTAAATGACACCAATAAAGCAATCAAGAAGGCAAAGAAAGTGCAAAAATGCAAATTTTGTAGAAAACTTGACCACTTTTAGAAGGATTGTCCAAAAATGGAGGGATGGTTCGAAATGAAAGGTAACATTTTGGGTTTCGTAAGATTTTTTTAGAACCTAATCCCACTTGTGCTTCAAATTGGTGGATTGATGGCGGTGCAAATGTCCATGTTTCTAATTCCACGCAGGGATTTCTTAACGACCAAACCATAAACCCAAGTGACTTTTATTTTTTTTATGGAAAACCGAGGCAGAACAAATGAAAGCTATTGGTATTATCGTTTTATTTTGAAAAATAAAATTGATTTTGCTTAGATTTATTTCAAAATCTTTAAGTTCCATCTATTTCTCGTAAATAATTTTCCGAAAGCAAGCTTGATAAAGTTGGTTTTAAAATGTATCATGTAGATGGAACTTTCAAATTTATTTCAAAATTCTTTCACATTGGTTTGGAATTCTAGTTTATGAACTTTACAAATTACGTTATCTTGCATGCTTATTGAGAAACTGAACGTGAGTCATAAAGTCACGACTCTTATATCTCGTGCCACACATCTCCCGTGAAAGGATAAGGAGATTGGTGAAGAATGAAGTCCTCTCAACTATGTACTTTACCAGTCATAAGGACTGTGTAGATTGCATTAAGGGTCATAAAACTAAACACACAGAGAAAGAAGCCACAAGAAATGCACAACTTCTTGAAATCATCCATACAGACATTTGTGGACCTTCTGACATTCCAACTTTTGGAGGTGAAAAGTACTTTATTACCTTTATCGATGATTATTCTCGTTATTGCTACTTATATCTATTGCATGATAAATATCAATTGTGGATATTGTACAAGTGTTCATTACTGAAGTCGAGAGGCAATAAGATATGAATGAGAAAATCATTATGTCAGATAGAGATGGTAAATTTTATGGCAGATATGATGAAATAGGGAAACACCCTGGATCTTTTGCCAAATTACTCCACAAACTTGGAATTGTTGTTCAATATACAACACCTGGATCTCCATGGTATGATGGTGTATCCAAACGACGTTAAAGAAATCGATAATGTTAGATTTTATGAATGATGATATTAGTGGGAGTGCTAAAGTAAAACATGCAAGCATTCAAGAATTTCGGGTTCATATTCCTTTACCCCACTTCTTAATGTTGTTAGGAATCATATCGTTATTGAAACATTGGACAATGGCGATTACCTACACATGAACGTTCACTCCATGAACATAATATAACATTCTAACGGAAGGAATATTAAAGATTCAATTTCCTTTTCACATGCCATTATTAAAGTCGCTCATTATGACCTCGAGCTACAATAAATGGATGTGAATGTCGTCTTTCTTAAAGAAGACTTGGAAGAGAAAGTCTACATGCGTAAACCTTAAGGCTTCATAATCGAAAGCTAGGGAGACATGGTCTGCATATTTAAGTAATCAATCATGAACTTAAGCAAGCTTCGAGGTAATGATGTCTAAAGTTTGATGAAATCATTATAGTTTTGGATTTCAAAGAAAACATTGTAGATCCATGTATATACCTGAAGATCGGTGGGAGTAAGCTCATATTTCTGATTATGTATGTTGATGATAGCTTATTGAATGTCATGTTCTTCTAGTACAATCCAAGGGATTGCTAATTGGCAAGTTGCGAAAAAAGTGTTGAGATACTTAAAGGAAACAAGTTAATTGCTAACGTATAGAAAATCAACACATCCACAGATGGTTGGATTTTTGGTTCAGATTTTGGTGGATAGCATGATATATACATCTACCATGAAGGCTGAATATTTAGCATGTTATGAGGCTTTTATTTAAATGTCATAATTGCATAATAGGTTTGAGTTTTGGGGCATTATTTCGTCCTCAACTCTCTATTATGATTACGAATGTGAAATTATTTAAGATATCTAAGGTAGTAAAGCAAATACCTTACATATCCATCATTGTACCAATATGTTAAAAGAGGAAAGATTTTCATTGAACAAATAGGCACACACGTTATAGTTGTAGACATATAAACGAAAGAACTACCTTACAAAGACTTTTCAGAAGCGCACTGAAAGTATGAGTCTTGACGATAGTTCCTACTTAAGTTGTATGTCAGTAAGTATGCCTATATTTGACATTTATATTAAGAGCTCTTAAATTATCTTTTACATCTTACATTCTGTTTTCCGAAGTACAACACATTATCGTGGGAATTATGATAACAAAATGAGTCTTTTATAAAGACATTATGGGACCTGTATGACGACTTTTGATTATGGTCTTGTTTTGAAGGTATACAATGTTGGTAGTACATGAAAAGAATCACGTCGCAAAGTGGATTTTCTACTTAGATATGTGTCCGCTATGACTCCCATTGTCTATTTGATTAGTTAAGACACTATTGGATTAGTTAATACACTTATGACTACCGTATAAAGATATTAAGTTTAGTACTTTATGTCGGCCATATCATCTGTAAGAGGATGGATAAAGACTGTTTCTAAATGACCAAGTGGGAGACTGTTAGAATATATTTAATTGGGTTATTAAATATAATTATTATCTTCCCTATTATGTGGTCAATTAGAAACCTATCCCTTTTAGGAAACATGTTATTCTAATTAATGGTAATTAGCAATTGATTGGTAAAAAAGTCTTTCCTTATTCAATCTCTACTTTGATGGATGGTAGAGATTGAATCCTAATGAAACTATAATAAGGAATCTTGGTCCCTTCTCCACCTATAAATACATGTAACTTATTCCATCCTAAGTACTACACAATAAACAAACATCTAAATGAGTGTATAGTAAGGGGAGAGAAACTGAATTTCGTAAGGCGAACTACGTGGACTTTGATCTCTCATGTAATGTTGGGATTACGTAGGCAATCCGAGTACGTTCTGGATACAAGTCTGTTATGCCCAACCAAGTGTTGGGTCTCGAGGTAGGGTTGGAGATGAACCAACTCGCAGCGGAAAATTAATGAAAACCAAGAGACGATTAAAACCATGAAACAACTAACAAATATTGGATTCACAAGAGAAAAAATCAACACTACTTCTTACCAAAACAAGAACACCGGGTAACGAATGATTTGTCTTGACTCTCCAAGACACCTACGTATCCTCCAAGGAATCAAAACCACGTAGTTCTAAACTTAGAGGACTCAAGAACACAAAATGGAGGAAGAAACAACCCTTGGCCGAAATTGTGGGGAAGAGGGAGAGAAAATGGGTTTCCTATTCTTGTCTTGTGTTTGTTATGTTGAAAAAAGATGACTTAAACATAACAAACCCCATCAACTTGTCAAACTAAAAGCATGGGACAAGTATGGTGCTAAGTAAGGCTAGACAAGATGGGGTTAGGTGGTGAATCACCAACACCTTAATCCTTGTCTTGCTTATTTAGTACTAATTAATCAAGACTTGATTAATTAGTTCCATGGGCCTTGGTTGCATGAGCCTCTTGGAACAAGGCCCGTGGCCATTCCCAACGAGGTCCCGTGATGTGCTCATCGCCTCCAAGTCTTCCATACCGAAAATGTCCAACATTCTCCGATGTGATCAATCCCAAGAATCCAAGCCTTGTCTCGATCCGTAATGTCCTATTCACTTACGAGCACATGACCCAAAACCCAGTTTTGGTCATGTCTCGATACTACTCCCTTTTGGCCATTCTCCATAAATGTGTCAATGAGTTTCATCCTCTGGCGTGACCCTTAGGTTTGTGCATGTCAATAGATCAACGTAAAATACAATTTTACGTGATCCTATATAAGTGACAACTGAAGAGACTTTAGTATTGTCTGACACTGCATAACTAATTGACCCTGTCGATTCTAACCTTTTTGTCGTCTATGTCACTATCCTTTTATCTCCGATATCCTGATTGAGATAAGGCATAGAGCGGTCATCCTTATTATTCTCAATCGTTGTTCCTTGATATGTGAGATGACTGAATATATGATACTCAGTATCATGTGCATGGTCATGCTATTCTTTCAGTCACTCTCGATCAAGCAGCCGAGGACCGATATCTTTCTCATACCGTAGTATGAGGGATAAATCCCTTAGCCGTCTTTCGTGTTACTCATGCAGTCCGTCCCCAAGCCAATCCTGGCTGTTATGGAAGCCCTGTTACGGAAAACGTTAGGCTCAAGTCAAACTCAATTGTTTACTGCATAGCGATCACAAAGACTCCTTGGTCTAAGGATACATGACAAGCTACGACAATGAATATGTTCATGACTTGATCTATGGCACATATTCATTCGGGTCGTCCAATATCATGTCCCACATGATATCTACGATCAGACTCCGGAATATCATTCCAATTACTAAAAGAACATAAGCCATAAAGAGTCATCTTTCATACTATTCGCTTCTAGTGAAGTTTTGTTGACTAGGGACCATCTAGTGTGATCCATCTTGATCTATGGTTCTATTCGCATGGTGGGCATAGATCAGAACACACATCGATATATTACTCCAACACATAATTAATATAAAGCCGCTTTAATTTTATTGCTAACGATAATATATACATTTGGACATTTAGGATTGAACTACAAGCACTAAGACTAACACCAAGATCATCTACAAGTGCATCCACAACCATGAGTTGAGGTATTCCTAAAACCTCCTCCATCTATTTATTCTGTGATTGATTGTGATGCCCACGATTTAGGGTTCATGTAAATTATGACTTACAAGAACACCTGCTCCAAGTCTAGGAAAACTCCTCCCGACCTCGTAGTAACCATCATGCAGAAAACCTCTCCAGTGGCCTCAAGGATGTGCGAAAACTCCCAAAATCCCGACCTCAAGGTCTCTATTTACAGGCCTAGTTGACTTCTACATGCCATGTAGATTGTGAAACATACACGGCGTAAGGGCTTCACGGTGTGGATGAAAACGTCGTCACGATGTGAAGGGAAAAAAGTAAATACACGGCGTATCAAGAAAGCTGCAAATCGTGTAACCCTTGTCCCTAATACATCCATGGATGAATAGGCTCCACGACGTGTAACTACAAGGCATGATGCCTTCTCTAGCTGCTTTCTTTGATGTTAGCTTGGCTCGGCTTCCAGAGGTCTTAGATCAACTTACTCCCCTCGGGTTCCTCGAGCTAGTTACAAAGGAGGAACACACTAAGCAGAAAGACGAAAAAAAGAAGATAAAATAAAGATGTATAATCTATACTAAATGAGGATGAAAACGATTAAATAACACATATAGATGGGACATCATCAAGAGGTGGTTCTTGTTAAGATGAGTTTCTTGGAGCTGTTGATTCGGATAATTATGGATTGTATCTCCTCCTTCAATTTATATTTTAATTTAATGGAGATATTAGTGTTTGGTTATGCCCACCAGAGCTTGAAGGAAAGGGCGTCCCCTTTCTCCAAATTATTTCACTAGTTGTAATGAGGTTCTACTTCAAGAGGAAATGGATGGTAGATAGGTTTTGGGATTTCTATCTTCTCGAAGTAGGCCCCATGTCTCCCACTTGTTCTTGGCTGATGAACTCATTTTTTTTGGTTAGGCATGGAGGATTTTATATCGATATAAGGAGGTTAATTGTCCTAGATGGTATATTTTGATAAATTTTGTATACGTTTCAGCCTTACTTTACAAGACCCTGATTGTACTTCTTTGTAAATGTTCCTAGGAACACAAGAGAATGGAGACCATGGATGGTATTTGAAGGATTATAGGGTGCAAAAAAACAGTGGAAATAGATAAATCCCTAAAGAATGCTTAGGATCCATATAATTTCAAATAAATTGACAAAGCGAAAATTTAAAGCTTGTTACCTCTTGTACTTTCGAGACTGGTTTGAGACGGGGACTAACAGAAGGCTTCTTCTTGCCAAGGTTGAGACGTATCCAAAAGGATGCATCCTATGCAGGTATCCACACCAACAAGAGCTCTTAAATCCGAATGAGTGCTAGCACAAAATTCAGTTTTCTTCTATTTTCTTTCTCTACCTTTCCACAACTGAAGCACTCCAAAACGTAACCACTATTATAATTTTGTAAATCACTAATGGGTTATGGAATATTAAATACGTGGAGATGTTTTAGGAGTATGTGGAATTCCAAATTCAAATGATTTTTGTAAAGACCGCTCCTGGTCAACGCCGGTCAATCGGCGGAAAAAAAAGAAAAATTTAAATTTTTTGGACATACACCTAAATGAACCTAAAATTGACCCCGAGGGTCATATCGGACTTAAGTTGACCCCGATATAGACCAAAGTGAGTTCTGGGTGACTCAGGGCAACTTTTTGACCAATTCGAGAAAAGTTGACTTTTTGCAGTATGTCACGCCCCGAATTCGGCAGGACCGAACCCGGAACGCGAACGGTGAAACAATAAAATAATTTTCAAACACTTTAATAAACTGCTTAAAATCACCACTTTGAGTTAAACAAAATAATATTTTACAACTGAAAACAAGTCCAAAACAAGCGGACAAAAACCAAAGCGTACGTCGCTAAACTCCCAAAAAACCGGACTCCCGCTCCCAGCTCTTCAAGCTTCGAGAGCTCCCCTAGTCCGCCTCGCGACCAGTACCTGTAGGAAAAGCAGCTAGGGGTGAGCGTTCTCTCACCACCACGGATACCAGACTGACTACGGCATACTTAGCAGAAATACCGGAAACACCAACAACAAACCAAACACCGGGGACTACTATCCCCAAACTCAAATAACCCGACTGTCACACGAAAACTGTTACTTTCCCCAACCAAACTAAACACCCGCACACGTAATGTAGACCCGACACCGTAATGATGACCTCTAGGAATACAACACAGAAGTGACCAAAATCACGCAAACCACAACCACAAGCCTCAGCACTTTACCGATCACGCGCTGGAAGGTGCTACTCACCTGATGGGGACACAACCCTCTGCTCTTTACCGACCGCGCACCGGAGGGTACGACACACCCCTCGGGCAGAAATCTAGACTTAGCACTTCACCTATCACGCGCCGGTGCTACTCACCTACGGGAAACACATCCCTCTGCTCTTTACCGACCACACATTGGAGAGTACGACACACCCCTCGGGAACAACTCTAACCTTAGCACTTTACCGATCACGCGCCGGAAGGTGCTACTCACCTACGGGGAATACATCCCTCTGCTCTTTACCGACCGCGCACCGGAGAGTACGACACACCCCTCGGGCACAACTCTAACCTTAGCACTTTATCGATCACGCGCCGGAAGGTGCTACTCACCTACGGGGAACACATCCCTCTACTCTTTACCGACCGCACACCGGAGGGTACGACACACCCATCGGGCGTAGCTCAACAGTACCACCAGAACAATCACAGTCACAATCAAATGACACACAATCCCCGCAAAGGAAAGGAAAGGAATACGACAACACGACTAACTACCACTCGGCACGTCAGTCAACCAAATACGGGCTCAACTACTCACGGGCACTCATGGCCACCCACAAACGCAAACAAAAGGTAACACACGGGTTCAACACCCCAAAGGCACATATGGCCACCCACGACACACAAACAGTAAAAACACGGGTCCAACACCCCAAAGGCACATCTGACCACCCACGTCACACAAACAGTAAAATACGGGTTCAACTCCCCACGGCACTCATGGCCACCCAAGACACACAACGGTAAAATACGGGTTCAACTCCCCACGGGCACTCATGGTCACCCAAGACACACAACGGTAAAATACGGGTTCAACTCCCCACAGGCACTCATGGCCACCCAAGACACACAACGGTAAAATACGGGTTCAACTCCCCATAGGCACTCATGGCCACCTAAGACACACAACGGTAAAATACAGGTTCAACTCCCCACGGGCACTCATGGCCACCCAAGACACACAACGGTAAAATACGGGTTCAACTCCCCACAGGCACTCATGGCCACCCATAACCACAAACAATTCAATCAACCTCCGGGCACAACCAAATGTCACCAGTATTTCTATTGTTCGATTAGCTCACTTATCCTACGACACTACTAAGTGTCACATGCCTTTCTATTGTTCGATACGTTCACGTATCATACGACACCACTAAGTGTCGCCTGCATTTCTAGTGTTTGATAAACTTACTCATCCTACGAGACTACTAGGTGTCACATGCATTTCTACTGTTAACTTTCCCTAGTCAAGGCCGAGATCCGGCTACTTTTTCCCTACCTCGTAACGCTTTCCCAAAAGTCCACGCCCAAGCTCCGGCGTGCTCGCGCTCACTCGCCTAGCTTCCCCTTTCCGCGGTCGTCGGCACGATCTAACAAGATCACAATTAAAACACTTTTTAAGTTTGCAGGCAAAGCTGAATTTTAATAAACTTAACGCCCAATTGCAACCCCGACAATGTCGATCACTCCCAAACTTCCCAATTACTGGACATTGTCAATAATGGGTCCGGAAAAGCCAGATTCGCCCGGCTTGGCGAATCTGCCCGGGATCGGAAAACGCCCTTCCGGGACTCCGAAAATTCCCGTTTTCGTTTCTACGATCTTAGAATAATTCAAGGGTTTCAAAGTAATCGACAGAATCAATTTCCGACTTCCGAGCGATTTAATTCGCGTTTAAAGTTTCTAAACCCGAAATTTCCAACTTTCACAATTTAATTCCAAAATTCGTTCCAGGTGTGGATTAACGACTTGGGGATCGTCCTAAACCACCCGAATACAAAAAACACGACCCGACATGTGGGCCCCACCCGGCCACCAACACCCGTGGGTGGATGGACCGGTTTTGGACCGGTTCACCACCATGGTGGCCGGTCCTAGCTCCGGCCAGCCACCACCCACGGTGGCCGGAGCTCCCCTGAGCCTCCGGTCACCGGAAACCGATCATTGTTTGCTCCACAACGTTCCCAACGAACCCTACACCTTGACTCATCCATATTTAACCCGTTTAAACCCAAACCCTAACTTTCAAACGTACCAAAACGAGAATCGAAAAGGTTCTCACCATAGGGAATGACGATGGGAGCTCGATTCTTCAACCGTTGAGACGATCCGTCGGTTGGATCGTCGGGAAATCGCAAACCCTAACACCTCCTCTTCTCTTTTTTCCCTTTTCCTTCTCTCCTTCTTCTCTCTTCTTTCTCTCTCTATTTTCTCTTTCTTTTTCACTTATGGTCGAACCCACCTATGCCTCTTCCTTTTGTTTTGTTCAAAATTACCAACTACCATCACTTCTTCCTTTTGTTTTGTTCAAAAATAACAACTACCACCACTTGTGTGACAAGTGGCAAGTGGGTCCCACCTCTTTAAAAAATATCTTTGTAGATATTTTTCTTTCAGATTCGCGAAATTCAACCGTCTCGGGCCCCGAACGGGCCCATTTTCCAACAAATTATGAAATTTCATGTCCTATAAGGAAATGGCCCAACTAAGACCGCTGTAACGACGACTAAGCTTTTTGGATCCAAAACGGGCCTCAAACGGACCAAAACGTCGCTCGGTTGACTTTTCAAGCAAAAAGTCAACCTTTCCCAAATTGGTCAAAAAGTTTCCCGAGGGTCATATCGGGGTCAACTTAAGTTCGATATGACCCTCGGGGGTCAAATTTATGTTCATTTAGGTGTCTGCCAAAAAATTTTAAATTTTCCTATTTTTCGCTGATTTGACTTGCGTTGACCAGGAGTGGTTCTTACATAGTAAAAGTCAACCGAGCGACGTTTTGATCCGTTCGAGGCCTGGTCTGGATCCAAAAAGATTAGCCTTCGTTATAGCAGTCTTAGTTGGGCCGTTTCCTTGTAGCACGTGAAATTTCGTAATTTCTTGGAAAATGAGCCCGCACGGGGCCCGAGACGGCCGAATTTCGCGAATCTGATTGAAAAATATCTACAAAGATATTTTTCTAACTAGTGGGACCCACATGACATGTGTCATGAAAGTGGTGGAAGGGAGTTGAAAGGACAAGTTTGTCCTTGGTTTTAAAAATCAAAAACAAAGGAAGTAAGGGTATTTTTTGTATTTTTTGTCTTAGTCACAACCAAAATAAAAAGAATGGTGGAGGGTGCTGCACGGCAAAACAGAAAAAAGGGAGAGAAAAGGAGAGAGAAAGAAGAGAGAGAAGGGGAAGGAGAGAAAACAGAAGAAGAGTCGGTTTTTTGGAGATTGTCGACGATCCGACCGCTGGATCGGGTTTATTCTTGCATAACCGTCACCCCCTCGTCGTTGTCTACGGTAAGAACCCAACTTTTTCTCGTTTTGACACGTTTGAATTCTAAGGTTTTGTTTAGAATCGATTAAACGATGAATGGTTGAGGTTTGGGGTTCGTTAGGAACGTTTTGGGGCGAAAAGGAATATTTTTCCATGGTGGCCGTGTGGGCCCCACTTGGCCGGGGCTCGGGTTTTTCGTGTTCGGGTGGTCTTGGATGATCCCCAAGTCGATAATTCGCACCCGGAACGAATTATCGAATTAAATTGTGAAAATTGGAAATGGAGGGTTTAGAAACTTTAAACGCGAATTAAATCACTCGGAAGTCGGAAATTGATTCCGTCGATTGCGTTGGAACCCTTGAATTATTTTAGGATCGTAGAAACGAAAACGGGAATTTTCGGAGCCCTAGAAGGGCGTTTTCCGATAACGGGCACATTCGCCGAGCCGGGCGAATCGGGCCTTTCCGGGCCCATTGTTGACAATTTCGAGTAATTGGGAAGTTTGGGAGTGATCGACATTGTCAGGGTTGCTTTTGGGCGTCTAATTCTTTAAAATTCAGCTTTGCCTGCGAACTTAAAAAGTGTTTTAATTGTGTTCTTGTTATATCGTGCCACCGACCGCGGAAAGGGGAGGCTAGGCGAGTGATCGCGAGCACGCCGGAGCTTGGGCGTGGACTTTTGGGAAAGCGTTACGAGGTAGGGAAAAGTAGTCGGATCTCGTCCTTGACTAGGAAAAGTTAACAGTAGAAATGCATGTGACACTTAGTGGTGTCACAGGATAAGTAAATTTATCGAACAATAGAAATGCAGGCGACACTTAGTGGTGTCGTAGGATACGTGAACGTATCGAACAATAGAAATGCATGTGACACTTAGTAGTGTCATAGGATAAGTGAACGTATCGAACAATAGAAATACTGGTGGCTTTTGGTTGTGCCCGTAGGTTGATTGATTTTTTTGTGTTTGTGGGTGGCCATGAGTGCCTGTGGGTAGTTGAACTTGTATTAGTTGACTTACTTGTCGAGCGGTAGTTAGTCGTGTTGTCGTATTTTCTTTCTATTTGCGGGGTTTTGTGTGTTATTTGGTTGTGACTATGATTGTTCTGGTGATGATTGTTGAGCTATGCCCGTGGGTGTGGCGTACCCTCCGGTGCGCGGTCGGTAAAGTGCTGAGGGATGTGGTTCCCGTCAGGTGCGTCGTACCTTCCGGCGTGTGATCGGTAAAGTGTGAGGTTAGAGCTGTGCCCGAGGGGTGTGTCGTACCCTCCAATGTGTGGTCGGTAAAGAGCAGAGGGATGTGGTCCCCGTAGGTGTGTAGCACCTTCCGGCGCGTGATTGGTAAAGTGCTGAGGCTGGATTTATGCCCGAGGGGTGTGTCGTACCCTCCGGTGCGCGGTCGGTGAAGAGCAGAGGGATGTGGTCCCCGTCAGGTGTGTGGCACCTTCCGGCGCGTGATCGGTAAAGTGCTGAGGCATGTGGTTGTGGTTTGCGTGACTTTGATCACTTCTATGTTGTTGTGTGCTTTGAGGTCGTCTTTACGGTGTCGGGTCTACATTACGGGCACGGGCGTTTAGATTGGTTGGGAATTGTAACAGTTTTCGTGTGACAGTCAGGTTATTTGAGTTTTGGGGATAGTAGTCCCCGGTGTTTTTATTGTTGTCGGTGTTCCGGCATTTCTGCTAGTATGCCGTAGTCAGTCTGGTATCCGTGGTGGTGAGCGAACGCTCACCCCTAGCTGCTTTTCCTACAGGTACTGGTCGCGAGGCGGACTAGGGGGAACTCTCGAAGCTTGAAGAGCTGGGAGCGGGATTCCCAGTTTTGGGGAGTTTAGCGACGTACGCTTTGGTTTTTGTCCGCTTGTTTTGGACGTATTTTAAGTGGTAAAATATTATTTTGATTAACTCAAAGTGGTGATTTAAGCGGTTTATTGAAATGTTTGAAAATCATTTTATTGTTTCACCGTTCTCGTTCCGGGTTTGGTCCTGCCGAATTTGGGGCGTGACAGTTAGGTATCAGAGCTCGAGGTTTCACACCTCGGACTGTACGTCAATTAGGTGGGGAGAGTTGAGTCTTTGAAAGGCTCGTCGTGCGTGGGTTGCGCAAGTCGTAAACCGTGTGTAGACCGGTAGTGACATGAGTCATGTTTGTTGTTGTGTGTATGTGCAGTACGGTTATTACTGGCATACTGATTGTGTGTTGCTGCGTGAAACGTTTTTAAGCTGTCGCGACTCGACTCAGGGGCGCCCCTGTAGTCGAGCGTGACGGTGCTGATATCAAATGGGTACAATTTAGTTCCGGGACGCCTGGACCGGGTTGTAACTACGTGATGTTAAAAAAAATGAGATTTAATGATGAAAGGGAGAAAATTTTAAAAATTGGTTGGCCCTGTGGGCGTGCGTTTTGGAATCGGTTGGTCTTGTCGGCTTGTGATTGAGGTTGGGTGACTTGAAGTTGTCTGTGAATTGTTGTGCGTGTGTTTGATAAATTGGTGATCGAGTGTGTGTGGCGCTTAAGGCTGTTGTAGGGTTAAAAAGGGGTAAAGATCGAGTCTGAAACGAATTTGGGAAATAGGCCTGCACGAGCGTCACGGACCCTGTCACGGATCCGTGACGGATCAGCGCGTTTTGGCAAATTTTGGACCTTCTTCACGGCTCTGTGACCCCAACCGTGACGGGGTCTGTCACGGATCCGTGATTCCTTTCTTGTTCCACTGTCTTGACTGTGCAGTTTGTGTGTTGTTACTTCGTGACTGTGTTCATGATTGTGTTGGTTGTAGAGGTTGTAAGTTCGGTGTTAAAGGGTGAGGTCTTGGGTTCGAGACTCATCAATAACCTACGGTAGTGATACAACGCCTCGGTGTGAGAGTCTCACCGCGGAGAGGGGTTAGGATTGGTGCGCTGCGGCGCCATACAAACTAGGTTTCCCCTATGTGAACGGGTGTTCGAGGTTTCCCTCGCGTGGACGGGTGGTTTGAGGTTTCCTTCACGTGAGTGGGTTATTTGTGGGTTCCCTACGTGATCGGGTAATTGGGGTATTGAGGTTGTGAGCAATAATGGTTTACGGAGTTGAGAACATGATCCCCGTTTGAGGTTTCCCTACGTGATCGGGTAATTGGGGTATTGAGGTTGTGAGCAATAGTGGTTTGCAGAGTTGAGAACATGATCCCCGTTTGAGGTTTCCCTACGTGATCGGGTAATTGGGGCATTGAGGTTGTGAGCAATAGTGGTTTGCTGAGTTGAGAACATGATCCCCGTTTGAGGTTTCCCTACGTGATCGGGTAATTAGGGTATTGAGGTTGTGAGCAATAGTGGCTTGCGGAGTTGAGAATATGATCCCCATTCGAGGTTTCCCTTACGTGATCGAGTATTTGAGGTATTGATAGCGTGAGCAGTGTGACGTTTTGGTATTAGGTTTTGAGGTAGTGGTTTGCCCTGGTTAGATTGGTAAGTCGTTAGTGCTTTACTAGTATGCCATAATCGAACGGGTGTCCGTGGAGGTGAGCAGAACGCTCATCCCCTTTACTACTTTTCCCGTAGTGGACGAGTAGCGAATACTGGTTTGGTTGCGGAAAGTTATAAGTAAATGCATAGAGAACCGTGTGAGGGTTCTGCTATACCTTATCGGTGTGACTAATGGAGTGGTTGTTCGGTCTCTGATTTGGGGGTCATTTTTATTGGATACCGGGGCGTCACACTCGTTTGCTTCGTCAAGTTGTGCTGAGATGTTGGGGCTGAGTTTAGAGCCGTTGAGTCCACCCATGCGTCTGGACACGCCGTTTGGGGGTGATGTGGTGTTGACTAGGGTCGGTCGTGCCTACGAAGTTAGAGAAGCGAACTGATACAGGAGGTTCGAGAGAGGCTCAAGAGCCCTAATACTGGATCGAGTCCTCACCCTGAGGATTCGGGTATGTTCGGAGTTGGTGGGCACAACGGCGGTAGTGGAGCGAGGTCTTAGAGAGACTACGAGGGTCCGTGAGGTTCGGCAGCAACTGAGCTTGTGCGTGTATCCGTGGGAAGGATACTTACGAAATGACAGCCTTTGACGTGATCTTGGGAATGGATTGGCTGGCGAAATACCGAGCCAATATCGACTGCTATAGGCGACGAGTGACGGTGTCAGCAGGCAACACGAAGGTTTCGTGTATTCTGGACAGTAAGAGTGGGGTTCTCCTGTCGGCTTTGTCCGCAATGGAGGAAGCATCGGACGTGCAGAGCCAAGAATTACAGCGAGTGGTGTGCGAGTTCCCCGAGGTCTTTCCTGAGGAGTTGAGCGGATTGCCACAAGTTCGTGAGGTGGAGTTCGGGATTGACCTGATGCCGGGAACGACAGCGATATCGATGAAGCCTTACAGGTTCGCACCAGCAGAGTTGACCGAGCTGAAGCGTCAGCTCGAGGAGCTTCGGGAGAAGGGGTTTATCCGTCTGAGCACATCGTCGTGGGGATCACCAGCACTCTTCATGAAGAAGAAGAGTGGAGAGCTTCGGATGTGTATATACTACCGGAAGCTGAACCGAGTTACGGTGAAGAACCGATACCCGATGCCGAGAATTGACGACTTGTTCGACCAGTTGAGAGGGTCGACATGCTTCTCGAAGATCGATCTGCGATCCGGATATTACCAATTGCGAGTCCGGGAGGAGTACGTTGCAAAGACGGCATTCCGGACACGCTATGGGCATTACGAGTTCTTGGTGATGCCATTTGGACTGACGAACGCACCTGCAGCGTTCATGGATCTGATGAACAGTATATTCCGGCCGTTCTTAGATCAATTTGTGGTGGTGTTTGTAGACGAGATCTTGATCTACTCGCAGAACGAGGCGGCACATGAGGAGCATCTGAGGGATGTTTAGACCCTGCTGGGCACACATCGGCTATATGCAAACCTGGAGAAGTGCGAGTTTTGGCTCGCAGAGGTGAGATTCCTTGGTCACATTGTATCCCGTGACGGTATACTGGTCGATCCGGCGAAGATCGATGCAGTTTTGAAGTGGGCGCGGCCCACGAGCGTCTTCGAGATCCGCAGCTTCTTGGGGTTGGCAGGATATTATCGGCGATTCGTTTAGGACTTTGCGCGGCTAGCCGCGCCTATGACTCTTTTGACGCGCAAGGGAGTCGGGTTTGTGTGGACAGAGGATTGTGAACGTGCGTTCACGGAGCTGAAGACTCGTCTGACTACCGCTCCAGTATTGATAGTACCAGAGCGAGGGATCGGGTATGAGGTCTATTGTGACGCGTCCGGGGAAGGACTGGGCTGTATACTGATGCAGTTGGGTAGAGTTGTTGCTTATGGCTCCAGGTAGTTGAAGACACACGAGCGCAACTATCCTACCCATTACTTGGAATTAGCAGCAGTCGTGTTCGTGCTAAAGGGCTGGAGGTATTATTTGTATGGCGAGCGAGTTCAGGTCTTCTCGGATCACAAGAGCCTCAAGTACGTCTTCTCCCAACGAGACCTGAACATGCGCCAGCGGCGATGGATGGAGCTACTTAAGGAGTACGACTTTGAGCTACACTACCATCCGGGTAAGGCGAACGTGGTTGCCGACGCCCTGAGTAGGAAGTCGGTTCCGAGTCTTGCTAGCATATCAGTCCGAGAGTGGGACATGATGGGGGAAGTGGACACGTTCGGACTTGAGCTAGAGGAGGTTACTAGTGGCGTGGCCATGTGCTCGTTAGTGGCTCAGCCCTCACTACTTGCCCGAGTGATGGAGGCGCAGTCGGAAGATGTCGAGACGTCAGAGATCCGAGAGAGGGTCGCCAGCGGTGTCGAGGCAGAAGGCTGGGAACTCAATGCTGATTGGGGGTTACGATATCGAGGAGTGTTATTTGTGCCGCGCAACTGTAGAGACGACGTGTTGCGAGAGTCACATCATTCGCGTTTTACAGTGCACCCGGGTAGCACCAAGATGTACCGCGACATCAGGCGGCACTTCTGGTGGAGCGGGATGCGGAGAGAGGTCGCAGAATTTGTATTGAGATGTCTCACCTGTCAGCAGGTGAAAGCCGAACATCAACGTCCCGCTGGATTATTGCAGCCACTACCGATTGCCCAGTGGAAGTGGGAGCACGTCACGATGGACTTCGGTAGTGGGTTGCCGAGATCGCCAAGGGTACACGATGCGGTATGGGTGGTAGTCGATCGATTGACCAAGTCGGCCCATTTCCTGTCCATGAGGATGACTGATCTGGCCGACAAGTTGAGCAGCCTGTACATTCAGGAGATAGTTCGTCTCCATGGAGTGCCTGTGTCGATAGTGTCTGACAGGGATCCTCGTTTCACGTCCAGATTTTGGCCGAGTCTGCAGACCGCATTGTGGACCGAGGTTCTACTCAGTACAGCACACCACCCCCAGACAGACGGCCAGTCCGAGTGCACGATTCAGATTTTGGAGGACATGATGCGGGCATGTGTGCTGGACTTTAGGGGGTCGTGGGAAACCCACCTACCGTTGGTCGAGTTCGCCTACAACAACAGCTTCCAGGCCAGTATTGGGATGGCACCGTTTGAAGCGTTGTATGGTAGGCCGTGTCGATTGCCAGTATGTTGGGCAGAGGTGGGAGACAGGAGTCTACTAGGGCCAGAGCTTGTTCGAGAGACGACAGAGAAGGTCGCGCTGATACGCGAGCGGTTGAGGACCGCGCAGAGTCGGCAGAAGAGTTACGCTGGCAGACGGCGCCGACCTCTTGAGTTCGCAGTCGGTGACCACGTGTTCCTGAAGGTGAGCCCGAGGAAGGGACTGGTACGGTTCAGCCGCGGCGGAGGCAAGTTAGCCCCGCGGTACATCGGCCCTTTCGAGATCTTGAGCAGAGTGGGAGCAGTGGCATATCGTCTAGCATTACCACCGCAACTTGGGAGTGTTCATAACGTCTTCCACGTGTCCCAGTTGCGGAAGTGCAATGCGAACCCCTCCCACGTCATTGAGTGGGCAGATATCGAGGTGGCTGACGATGCCTCTTAAGAGGAGCACCCGGTTCAAATCATGGACACACGAGAGCAGGTCCTGCGTGGCAAGGTTATCCGTCTAGTACGGGTGCAGTGGCGGCACCACGGGGCCGAGTCGACTTTGGAGCGCGAGGACGAGGTTCGCGCGAAGTACACCAACCTGATCGACTCCGAAAGTACGTTTGATTCAAATTTCGCGGACGAAATTCCCTTAAGGGGGGTAGACTGTAAAGACCGCTCCTGGTCAACGCCGGTCAATCGGCGGAAAAACGGAAAAATTTAAATTTTTTGGACATACACCTAAATGAACCTAAAATTGACCCCGAGGGTCATATCGGACTTAAGTTGACCACGATATCGACCAAAGTGAGTTCTAAGTGACTCAGGGCAACTTTATGACCAATTCAGGAAAAGTTGACTTTTTGTAGTAAAAGTCAACCGAGAGACGTTTTGGTCCGTTCGAGGCCCGTTTTGGATCAAAAAAGTTTAGCCGTCGTTAAAACGGTCTTAGTTGGGCCGTTTCCTTATAGCACGCGAAATTTCGTAATTTCTTGGAAAATGGGCCCGCACGTGGCCCGAGACGGTCGAATTTCGCGAATCTGAATGAAAAATATCTACAAAGATATTTTTCTAATTAGTGGGACCCACATGGCATGTGTCATGAAAGTGGTGGAAGGGAGTTGAAAGGGATAATTCCACCTCAGTACCCTATATCTTTCATATTTCATCTAGAGTACCCTAAATCTTTTTTGTGTCGCATCAGTACCCTAAACTTTCATTAATTCATTTAGAGTACCCTAAATTTTGTTGGTGTCACCTCAGTACCCTAAACTTTAATTAATTCCATTTTAGTACCCACTTTTAAATTTCCATATGATTTTCCATCCAAAACATGTAAAATGACCATAATAGTCTTCACTAACACCCAAATTTAGGATAAAGTTAACAGTGGATACTAAAATGGAATTAATGAAATTTTAGGGTATTGAGGTGACACAGAAAAGCTTTAGGGTACTCTAAATGAATTAATTAAAGTTTAGGGTATTGAGGTGACACAAAAACAATTTAGGGTACTCTAAATGAAATATGAAAGATTTAGGGTACTGATGTGGAATTATCCCTTTTAAAAATCAAAACAAAGGAAGTAAGGGTATTTTTTGTCTTTTAAGGTGTGTTTGAATTGTAAACCAAAATAAAAAGAATGATGGAGGGTGATGCACGGCAAAACAGAAAAAAGGGAGAGAAAAGGAGAGAAAAAGAAGAGAGAATAGGAAGGAGAGAAAAGAGAAGAAGAGTCGGTTTTTTGGAGATTGTCGACGATCCGACCGTTGGATTGGGTTTATTCTTGCATAACCGTCATCCCCTCGTCGTTGTCTACGGTAAGAACCCGACTTTTTCTCGTTTTGACACGTTTTAATTTTAAGGTTTTGTTTAGAATCGATTAAACGATGAATGGTTGAGGTTTGGGGTTCGTTAGGAACGTTTTGCGGCGAAAATGAACGTTTTTCCATTGTGGCTGTGTGGGGCCCACTTGCCGGGTCTCGGGTTTTTCGTGTTCGGGTGGTCTTGGATGATCCCCAAGTCGATAATTCACACCCAGAACGAATTATGGAATTAAATTGTGAAAATTGGAAATGGCGGGTTTAGAAACTTTAAACGCGAATTAAATCGCTCGGAAGTCGGAAATTGATTCCGTCGATTGCGTTGGAACCCTTGAATTGTTTTAGGATCGTAGAAGCGAAAACGGGAATTTTCGGAGCCCCGGAATGGCGATTTCCGATCCCGGGCAGATTCGCCGAGTCGGGCGAATCGGGCCTTTCCGGGCCCATTGTTGAAAATGTCGAGTAATTGGGAAGTTTGGGAGTGATCGACATTTCAGGGTTGCTTTTGGGCGTCTAATTCTTTAAAATTCAGCTTTGCCTGCGAACTTAAAAAGTGTTTTAATTGTGTTCTTGTTAGATCGTGTCGCCGACCGCGGAAAGGGGAGGCTAGGCGAGTGATCGCGAGCATGCCGGAGCTTGGGCGTGGACTTTTGGGAAAGCGTTACGAGGTAGGGAAAAGTAGCCGGATCTCGTCCTTGACTAGGAAAAGTTAATAGTAGAAATGCATGTGACACTTAGTGGTGTCATAGGATAAGTAAATTTATCGAACAATAGAAATGCAGGCGACACTTAGTGGTGTCGTAGGATACGTGAACGTATCGAAGAATAGAAATGCATGTGACACTCAGTAGTGTCGTAGGATAAGTGAACGTATCGAACAATAGAAATACTGGTGGCTTTTGGTTGTGCCCGTATGTTGATTGAATTGTTTGTGTTTATGGGTGGCCATGAGTGCATGTGGGGAGTTGAACCCGTATTGGTTGACTGACTTGCCGAGCGGTAGTTAGTCGTGTCGTCGTATTTTCTTTCTATTTGCGGGGTTTTGTGTGTTATTTGGTTGTGACTGTGATTGTTCTGGTGATGACTGTTGAGCTATGCCCGTGGGTGTGTCGTACCCTCCGATGCGCAGTCGGTAAAGTGCTGAGGGTTGTGGTTCCCGTCAGGTGCGTCGTACCTTCCGGTGCGTGATCAGTAAAGTGTGAGGTTAGAGCTGTGCCCGAGGGGTGTGTCGTACCCTCCAATGCGTGGTCGGTAAAGAGCAGAGGGTTGTGGTCCCCGTAGGTGTGTAGCACCTTCCGGCGCGTGATTGGTAAAGTGCTGAGGCTGGATTTATGCCCGAGGGGTGTGTCGTACCCTCCGGTGCGCGGTCGGTGAAGAGCAGAGGGATGTGGTCCCCGTCAGGTGTGTGGCACCTTCCGGCGCGTGATCGGTAAAGTGCTGAGGCATGTGGTTGTGGTTTGCGTGACTTTGATCACTTATATGCTGTTGTGTGCTTTGAGGTCGTCTTTACGGTGTCGGGTCTACATTACGGGCACGGGCGTTTAGATTGGTTGGGAATTGTAACAGTTTTCGTGTGACAGTCAGGTTATTTGAGTTTGGGGATAGTAGTCCCCGGTGTTTTTATTGTTGTCGGTGTTCCGGCATTTCTGCTAGTATGCCGTAGTCAGTCTGGTATCCGTGGTGGTGAGCGAACGCTCACCCCTAGCGGCTTTTCCTACAGGTACTGGTCGCGAGGCGGACTAGGGGGAACTCTCGAAGCTTGAAGAGCTGAGAGCGGGAGTCCGGGTTTTTGGGAGTTTAGCGACGTACGCTTTGGTTTTTGTACGCTTGTTTTGGACGTATTTTAAGTTGTAAAATATTATTTTGATTAACTCAAAGTGGTGATTTAAGCGGTTTATTAAAATGTTTGAAAATCATTTTATTGTTTCACCGTTCGCGTTTCGGATTCGATCCTGCCGAATTCGGGACGTGACAATTTTAATTGAATATTAAAACAAAATAAATATGAATCTTATACGATCTAAAAGAAAAAGAATGGGGTACACGTAACGCTCTCTCCTTTCATTATTTAAACTCATTTTTCTATGATTTTAATTTTGGAATGCTGATCTCTCCTTTTTTTTCACCCCTTTGGCTCTTTGTTCTCTTGTCTTCCCTGTATCCTCTCTCCTTCCCCTCATCAATGGCCTCTTCCACCATCTTAATTAGAGACATTATTTCCTGGAAGTTAATATATCCACTCGGACCGGCGTCGATGACATGCTATATTTGAAGAATAGTTTATTCGATAGAAGTATTCGTCGCTTGCATTCGGTGAGAAGTGCTAGGGATAGTTTGGTTTCCGATCGTAGGTGTGTCGTTCGAGGGAGGTCTTGATTCAAGTTTGTCTCTATCTACACCATGTAATATCGATGTGTGTTGTTCCTAAACTTTTTTGGGGGGTTTAGGGTTTTGGTATTTCTTATTTAACATTCATATCCTTTACGGATTATCCTTTGTGTGAACCATAATAGCACCTGTGTTGGAAACCTGCATCTTGATTTTCTTTTTTAAGGTAAGTGAGGTATTGGTTTCAAATATTGGTACATGCATGTAGATATGCAAATAATTCAAGTCGGTTTGTATGACTATATTTAATTGGGTTATATGGCTTTATTTTCGTAACATTTGATGAAACATATTTTTTGTTATTTGGTGATATACTTTGAACAACCAACAACTGAGTTATATTACATAATAATTATATTTAATTTGCTTATATCAGTGAAGTGACAGCATTGAACAAAATCTCAAACCCTTACAAAAGATTTTCAGTCAACCAAAGGTTTGAAAACAAGAAAATAAAACTTTAGGAGTTCTCTAAACTCTTTATAATCACATGTTCAGCATCACATATTGATCCTATATTAATATAGAATTATTTTCGGATGATTACAATAGTTTAAGAGTTTCCCCTTGTTTAGGGGCTTCTCCATGAAATACCAGTTCTTTGACTATGATTTTCACAGACTAACGTGTTAGTTGAACTTTTTTCAGAATAGAACGGAAGACTAACGGAAACTGTCACATAATACCTGTAAATGTGTATCATTTTGTAGACATCAACGGTAAAAAAACGTCAATTTACCTTTGTTTTTTTAAAAAATTACCGTTATTTTCTGCAAAAAACAACAACTATGGGGATACAACATGACAATTATGAAGTTAACAGTTATGATGTGATAATGAAAGTCAAAAAACCGGTGTATAGCGGAGTTTCCCCTTGTTTCAAATATTGTCTAATCAATCTAAATATATTTTCATCTGTGTTGCATTTTTTTTATCTAAGAAGTTGTATAAGGCCTTAGTCTTAAAAGAGACATAGGCAATCTGCACGAGGGCGGATTAATAACCACGGACTACAAAGTTCAACCAGGACCAAAACTGGAACGATCAACCCAACACCAACTAAAAACCAAGAAACCACAAAACCAAAACAAAACGAAAAACCAAGACCACAAGCCTACTAAACCCAACCCTTACGACCTGGATCCAAAGAGACTCCAACAACTCAATACCAGAATTTACACCAAACCAGAAAAAGGAACCGATAACAAACACGGCTCGTACCTTCCCTAATAAGAAGGAATCCACTCCCGACACAACACCCCACCAAAGCAGCATGGAGCCTCAACCCACACCGAAGGAGAACGTCCTCAACCTTTGGGGGGGGGGGGGGGGGGTACCTCGTCAATTCCACGTGGAGTGGCCAAAATGGTGTCAGAATCAGATATGTCAGAATCTGAAACTGAAGGGCGCAGTTCTGCATCTAACGCATCGAGTTCCTTTCGGAACTGGTCGGCAGAAACCTTGGACTTAAATCCAAGTTTTCCACAGTAAGCCCAAGCCTTGGTAGATACCTGATGTTTACTCAGATCTTTATTGGACCCAGGCCCGTAAGCATCATCCGCCAACGCCTAATCAGAAAGAGACCCCGAATTACCACAGAGTTCCTTGCCCTTAAGCGTGCGTTTTTTTTTTGCGGAAAAGGAAATTGCTCGACACCGTCTTTTCTGAATCGCAGGTCCATAACGGGGATTTTGTGTCTGGCACAACCAAATCTGTTTGTGCTTACATTGGACCCGGTCCTGCTCCCCCATTAAGAAAGTATGAAGGAGTCACACTCTTGAGCTCCCTATCTTTAGCTTGGGGACTTAAAGCCGAGTTACTTGAAACAGTCTTCTCATAGTCACTTAAAATCGGTGAGAGGGGTAGCTTATCTGCACAAAGTACCGGTGACGACAATGTACCTGGCACGAAATCACCGTTATCAGACTCCCGGATCTGAGAAGAAATGGCTGCTTCACTATGGGAGTCTCTCGGAAAATCCTCACCATGTTCCTTTTCTTGAGGAACTGAACTATCCCCGGGACAGACTTGGGCATTCCCAGATATAGGTGTACAGGCTTCATCTTGAGATACATTAATAGAATAAGATTCTTCTCCCACCTTGACCAGATTTCAAACATGATGTTTGGAATCTGGTCCGACCTTGCAAGGGAGGCCTTGACTACGAACTCATCCCCTTCCAATTCAGCCTCAATTACCTGATTATCAAAACCAGGAACCATGTGAATCAGAACCAGAGCTTCCTCTAGACTCTTTCCATGTACTGAAATGGGATGGACCAAGACTATCGTCCCGAGAGCACTGGCAATGGATAGCAGGTTAGATCGGCTCCACCCATAAATGGGAACCCCGACCAACCTCACCCAATTGAAACAGCCCCCTTTCCGTAGTAGGTCATCCTTATCCAACCCCATTATCACCCACTGATTTAGCCAAACCCATTTTGTAAGGGCCATACGTTCTTCTACCTCCGTGTCTAAACAGTGTATTAGGACAACCCGGCTTCCTAGAGCCGTAACCTGCAAATGATCTTCACCCATACTCTCAAATTCAGCCTGCAACAACGATGGGGAGATATTTTGACGTAGAATTCCAAGCCATCCCTCCTCTACCCCCTTACCCGATCAGCATTTACAAACAATTTCACCACAGACTTACTTCCCTCCAAACTGCGGACACGATCCTACATTTTCTTGTTGATTGTGTAGCGCAAGTCTAGCACCGTCCTCTGTTTCAAAGCCTTAGCCACAAATAGCTTTTGAGCTCCTAACTTAGAAGCATTAGTTTTTCTCACCACCTGCTCCAAGTCAGTGCCAATCCGGAATGTAACAAAACCAAAAAATACACCTCTCTAGTTTGGTTTGATAGGGAGATGGATATATGCGACCTCACCCACGGATCCGAAGATTGCTCGAATCCCTACCTCTGTTGTTCCTTCCGGCAAGGTATGGACGAAGATTTTTCGATTCGATACACTTCCAGGCACTACGACTCGCCCACGCTTTGGCCTCTCATCTAAAACTCCTTCCTCGCCCTCTTCAAAACCACAACCAGGCCTTTCAACTCCGACGACCACCGTCTTTCCCTTCTCACGAGTCCTTTCTTCTATCACTTGCTTAGCCGAGAGAACAACCGAAACGGAACACTGATGGAGATTAGGGATTTGGCCAAAAGGGGCTTATCGTCGGAAGAGGCAGATGATCTTCGATTGTGCCTGACTGAACGAGAAACGGTGAGATTGATGACGATCTGGTTGACCTTCGGTTGTGCCTGACTGGATGGGAAACGAACCCTGGGACGTCGATCAAACAAATACGATGAAGCTGCAAGAGTTGGCGACAGTTACCATGCCCGAACAAGCTCCATTGAATCGGCGGCGCGGGCTGAACGACGTTGAGTCGAATTGGGGGCGCGTGTACCAACACGTTCCGTTGCTGTTTTATCTGTGTTGTATTGTAATTGTCCATAGAACCCAATATATCAGTGAGACGTGGATGTGATTAAATTATAGCCAGAGGAATTGAAATTGTATTAACCTTTAATTTTCATTAGGATTGTCATCGATGCATCACTTAAATTGATTAACAATGTTCTCTATTGAGCATCAAGGTTTTCTATCTCTTTGCATACTTACTTGAGTGGAATGTGTATTGAGAGACCGCCTAAATTTAGCTTCCTTTAGGTTTTTTGTATTTTATTAGGTGAATCCTTTTTATGGTTATTGTTGCTGGTGAGCTCTCTATTGTAGAGCACGAGAACCTCATGGTTACTATTACTAATCCTTGCATATTCAACATACGAAACTAGCTTCTGAACAAGAAAGGCTTATATGGATGGGAGGTACTCACAAATAGCATAACAATAAGGATATTGAAGTCACTGGTGATACCTAATGTAAGGTTTACCTATTTTAATTTTATCAGTCCTCCTCTCTCATCTTCATTTCTAAAGAGATAGAACAAAAATAGAACTAACTAACAAATTTAGTTTCACATCGTAGCGATATTTACAATTTTTTCTCTCGCTCGGGCTGCACTTAAGGATGCAAAGCAAACTAAGATTAGATAAGGAAATGACGTCTATTAGGTTAATAGTAGAGGTAAGTATCTAAATATTTTCTTGTTTCTATTTTAGTAAATTTTGGTGTGTGCTTAACTCAATTCATGAATTCATGTGGAGGTTAATAAAAATTATAGAATTATCCTCTCTAAGAAATCTTTGTTTCCTTTGAAGACATAAATAATTAAATAAACATTATTTCCTTGAGCATTTGGAAAATAAAATACCCATTGATAATTTAGTGTTTATGTTCATTGTTAAGACAAGGCCTGGATAATTATGAAGAGATTTGGAAATTATTAAACATCCGTAATGCTTGATTCGTTATGAGTTTAATTTTTTTTTTTTGAACTTTTGTCATAAAAAATTATAGGTTGCAAATCAAGACATGAAAAATATGGTTGTGAAGAGGGTCGGAAATTATTTAACATCCATAATTCTTGATTGTGAAGAGGTCTGGAAATTATTTAACACCCATACCTAAAACTAACTCAACCACCATCTTCGTCGGTCACTTCTAGAGGTAAAATCGTTTACAACTTGTGAATTGATGGTCTTTTTCTCTATGCATGCCATTATGTAATCTCTTGTGAATTGATGGTTTTTAGCATTGCCTCTTTAGCAGGAGATTTGAAGCAGGACGTATCTTTTGAGCAGTGGAACTCGGCCCCATGGTCGTGTCTTACAGTCAAACGCCGCAGACTGCTTGGAGATGGTTAATCTTTTGGTGTTTTTTTTTGGTCAGGCAAACTGGCTTTTTTGGTTAATTTGCTTGCTGTAACCGGTTCTGGTTTTTTGTCTTCAGAAACCCACATTGGGTTCCTGTAATAATAATAATACCGCTTATAAAAAAAAACATATAGTCGATTATGAGTTCTAATTTGTCTCTGATTCAAGACCCTTATTAGTGTTAGTGTTCGTGTATTATTGTGGTATAAAGATATTTGTAGTTTTTAAGATTCTATGTTAAATAAGTTTATGTGGTTTTGGTGTTTTGAAATTTAAAGAAACATATTTGTTGTTTTCTACTATTATAGTTTGAGCATAAATAGAAACACCAAGACGCAATATAGACTCGATAGTTTGAGCACAAATTGTTACATTTCAAATATCATATTTACTAAAAAGATTATTTAGATCGGGTAGATTGAATTGTATGATGTTACGACAGACACCGCGCATCGCGTGGTGCCCCTACCTAGTATATATATATATATGTTTATTTTAAAAGTTCAAATGTATTAAATTCGAATATGAAAATACATACATAATATATACTCACAATTATTTAGTCTATGTTTTTAACAAAAATGACTAATATAATATTATTATACTAGAAGAGAAATAACCGAGTAATAACTAAAATTACATTATATCAAATATAATATAATTGTATTAATTTAATTGGACTTCTAAAGTCCAACTCGATTTTGGGCTTCTTGTTGTGTGTGACCCTATAGGATCATACAACATTTGCAATTGGCCCAAAATCCCAGTTTCATCCTCATGTCATAATTGGCCTCTCGTAAGGAATTATGACTTCCCAAGTTATATGAAGATCGACAATCCGATCAAACCTTTTAACCATTAAAATGTTAATCCTTTTGTCACTGATATCTCGATGGAACATAAGGCACATGATCATCATTCCTTTTTTTTTATCAGTAAAGGAATTTTATAAATTGCAAACTCCTTCCAGATATTGAAAAGACGAGAAGTTACTACTAAAAGAGAGATGCAAGAGATTACAAGAGATTACAAAACCAGAAATGAAGAATTGCAGTAGAAGCATGAATGGATTAAAACAGACACACATTTAAAATGCTATAATGTGAAAATGTTAAGTGATGAAATGAGAAAGAGTGAGATGTGGGATGTCTAATTTGCTGTTGCGAAGAAGTCTTTAGCACTTGGATAGATATATCAGGCCCCTTTAGAACTGATCTTTTGAATTGAACAAAGGATGGGATTTGAAATCCAGAGATCATATGTGAAGAAGCACAAAGCATTGAAATGAGCTCATTCCCAACTGTATCTCTTGTGTTGAATTTTGGAGTGGATATGAAAGGATGATTGTGATGAATTCTGAAAAACAAAGGCATTTCTAGCCAGTCACAATTCCCAACAAGTGATTTTGAGCAGATTTCCCCACAAGGTTTTGTGTTTTGAATTCACCAAAAAATACCAAGACTCCATGATATGTTTGACTTCTCCTGTGATGACCCAATGAAACCCCCACCATGAAGAAATTAAGCAGCAAACTTCCAAAGCTTGGATGCAATGAAGAAGAATGTGAGCTCCATCTTCAAAGCCCCACGACCAAATGGGGCAGATTAGATCCTAGAATGATAGTTGCATTCCTCTAGAATCCAAGAAGCATTTGGTGGGAATGGCTTCTTGACATGTCAGCCAACAAAAGGCTGTGTTTTTTTAGAGGATCTCCTAGAGTCCGGAGATTGATTTACCAAGAGGTTTTTTCAGTGCCTTGGAGTGAAAGTGAGGTATAGAATTTCTTGAAAGAGAAGCCCTTTTCATCTAATTTCCAACTTAGGTTATCTTCCTCCATACTTAACTAATACTCATGACAATTCCTTTGTAGTATTCTCACAGTGGGTCATCTGATACTATTTCACCAAATAGTATCTATGATTCGACTTCATATCGCATATGCATGATCAGTAAAACATGCATATATGATCATCAGTCAACACCATACTAGTCTTAGTATATCTACAAGGTCAAAGACTGAAAAAAAACAATTACATGAGAGAGTTCAAAAAATGGGGACTCTAAAGGGAACAACCCAAACCGTAGGACGCAACCTACTATTTGGGTTATGCCCTTTAGAGATCCCATTTTTTGAACTCTCTCATGTAATTGTTGTTTTCGGTATTTGACCTTCTAGATCCTCCCTATCTTGGAGAGTAAATCTATTTCAATAAAATTTTGAGCTTATAAAAAAGAATGATAAGACTAGGGATAATTAGAATAATACTTCTTATACATATAATATTTTTATTATCAAGTCAGATACTTGATGATCTTATAAAGAGATGATTATTCACTCAATTAACATTTTACAAAACGATAATAAAAATGTCAATGTATTAATAAATGATAATGTTATACACGATCAAGATTGGCCTAGTGCACAAAACTAACAATATTTGTGGTTGGAATCCCTAGGGTATTGGGGTAGGAAGGAGGTTTTCCGATTTCTAAGGGATCATATTCGAAAGAAGCTACGAGGGTGGATGGCCAAGCTTTTCTCTATATGGGCCTTGGAGGCACTACTTAAGGAGATAATTCAATACGTACCTACTTTATACTAAGGTTTATTTTGTGCCCTGAAAGAAACTTTTCATGACCTTGAAGGAGTGGAAACTTTCTTTTGGTGGAATAGTCGTGACAATTCTATTCGCGATTTGGAGTAAGTTTTGTTCTCGGAAGTGCTATAGAGGTTTGGAGTTTTGGGATGTTGAGGCATTTAATAAGGCGATATTGGAAAATAAAGTTTGATGTATCCTATAGCTGGAAGAATATCTTATAGCTAGAGTTCTTTAGAACAAATATTTCTCTATGATTTCTACGAAGCTCGTGCATACCCGACAAGTTTTTTGTTTGGAATGGACTTTTGTGTTCTTGAACTTTGTTCAAAATGGAGAAATCAAGTAAATGGAGCATGACTTTGATATTTTTCTTCCAAGATTCATGGGTACAATCTAATGCGGGGCTTTCCGGATTACTATTTCGTTTGGGACCCACATGGAAGCTTGGGTTTCTAACCTTATTAGGGTTGATGGTTGTTGGGATAAGGCCAAAATTGAAACATCTCTCTCATCAGTAGGTAGTGAGGCCATTCTTTATATTCAAAAGGATATATCATGGGGTTTAGAGCATAACAGTGGAGGTTGGTTATAGGGATGACTAGGTGGATGGGAACCTTAAGGGTTTTAGGCATAATTGGTGAAGTAGGATATAGGTGTTGGGTCTCGAGGTAGGTTAGGAGATGAAGAGAAAAACTAGCGGAAGCAAAATACTCTCGTGACATGTCGTACAACTCTGCTAAAGATTGGATAGATAAGACGAAAATCAAATGGATGATTCCTTACCAAACTTGCTCAAGAACACCAACTAGGAGAAGAAAACACCAAGGAATGGATGACTCGAGTATCCAAGACGCCTACATATCCTCTAAGGAATCAAATCCACATAGTTCTTGAGGTAGATAACTCAAGAACACAACAACAATAGAGCTTGGGGGGGGGGGGGGGGGGGGGTGGAACTCAACTCTGTTTTGAATGTGTTATATGACCAAGTGATTTGCATGTTGAGATATGTGGTGACAATCACCTCATTAATCTCCCATTACTCGCCATGTGTTCTAGTTAATTAGGATAATGGACTTAGGATAGTATTAGTTAATTAGTTAGTTAGTGGAGTTAAGGTCTCACCTAGTTACTAACTAACTAACTTAACTAAAATAGTTGAAGTCTTCTAGTCAAGACTCAACATGATATCTCTTAGGGCCTTAGGAGACTTGGGCCGCCCATTAGGCTTCGTGGGTGGGGCCCATGACCATTCCTATCGAGGTATTGTGACGCTCTTTTGTCCTTGATGCCTTCTACTTTGGATATGTCCAACCTTACCTGACGAGATCGTTTCCAAGACTCCAAGTCTTGTCTCGATCTGTAATATCCTAATCAGTTACGGCGTATGACCCAAAACCTAGTTTTGGTCATGTCCAATGTTAATTCCCGCTTGGCCTTTCTCCATTAGTGTGTCAATGAGTTACATCCTTCGGTGTGACCCTTAGTTTTATGCATGTCGGTATATCAACGTAAAATATCATTGTAATTGATTCTACGTAAGTGGCAACTAACGAGACTACCTGACACTGCATTGTGAATCGACTCTTGTCGATTCTAACCTTTTTGTCGTCCATGTCATTATCTTTTTATCTTTAGATGTCTTGATTTGGATAAGGTATAAACTCGTCATCCTTATTGTTTTCAATCACTGTTTTTCGATATGTGAGATGACTGAATATACGATACCTAGTATAATGTGAATGGTCATGCTATTCTTTCAGTCACTCTCGATCGAGCGGCCGAGAACAAACATCATTTCCATACCACAGTATGAGGGATACACCCCTTAACCGTCTTTCGTGTCACTCATACAGTCCGTCCCCAAGCCAATCTCGACCGTTATGGAAACCCTATCACATGCAACTTTGGGCTTAGGTCAAAATCAGTTCTTAACTTCATAGAAATTATAAAGACTCCTTGGTCTAAGGATACATGACAAGCCACGACACTGAACATGTTCGTGACTTAATATATGCAACATATTCAGGTTTAGTCGTCCAATATCATGTCCCACATGATATCTATGATCAGACTATGAAATCTCATTACAATGACTAAATAGAACGTAATGTTAGTCTTAGTGCCCGTAGTCCAACCATAAATGTCCAAATGTATATATCATCGTTTGCAATAATATAAAAGCGATTTTATATTACTTTTTTGTTAAAGTAATATGTCTATGAGTGATCTGATCTATGTCCACAAATGAAATAGAACAATAGATCAGGATCGTTCATAATTGATGGGGTTCCTAGTCAACGAGCTTCGCTAGAAACGACTAGTATGAAAGATGTAAGAACCATTCCCGGTCAACGCCAGTCAAAGCGGCGAAAAACATGAAGATTTAAAATTTTTGGACATACACCTAAATGAACCTAAATTTGACCACGAGGGTCATATCGGACTTAAGTTGACCCCGACATCGACCAAAGTGAGTTCTAGGGGACTCAGGGCAACTTTTTGATCAATTTGGGAAAGGTTGACTTTTTGCTGGAAAAGTCAACCGAGCGACGTTTTGGTCCGTTCGAGGTCCGTTTTGGATCCAAAAAGCTTAGCCGTTGTCACATCGGTCTTAGTTGAGCCGTTTCCTTGTCTGACTACCGCTCCAGTATTGATAGTGCCAGAGCGAGGGATCGGGTATGGGGTCTATTGTGACGCGTCTGGGGAAGGACTGGGCTGTGTACTAAAGCAGTTGGGTGGAGTTGTTGCTTATGGCTCCAGGAAGTTGAAGACACACGAGCGCAACTATCCTACCCATGACCTGGACTTAGCAGCATTGGTGTTCGTGCTGAAAGGCTGGCGGTATTATCTGTATGGCGAGAGATTTCAGGTGTTCTCGGGTCACAAGAGCCTTAAGTACATCCTTTCCCAACGAGACCTGAACATGCGCCAGCGGCGATGGAGTACGACTTTGAGCTACTCTACCATCCGGGTAAGGCGAATGTGGTCGCCGACACCCTGAGTAGAAAGTCGGTTCTGGGCCTTGCTAACATATCAGTCCGAGAATGGGACATGATGGGGGAACTAGGCACGTTCAGGCTTGAACTAGAGGAGGTTACTGGTGGCGTGGCCATGTACTCATTGGTGGCCCAGCCCTCACTGCTTGGCCGGGGGATAGAGGCACAGTCGGTGGATGTCGAGACGACAGAGATCCGAGAGAGAGTTGTCGGCGGTGTTGACGCCGAGGGCTAGGATCGTTGTGCTAATTGGGAGTTACGGTATCGTGGAGGTTTGTTCATACCGCGTAATGGTGGAGGCGACGAGCTGCGAGAGTCGCACTATTCGCGTCTGACAGTGCACGTGGGTAGCACTAAGAGGAGCGCGACATCAGGCGGCATATCTAGTGGAGCGGGATGCGGAGAGCGGTTGCGGAGTTAGTATCGCGGTGCCTCACTTGTCAGAAGGTGAGAGCCGAACAACAGCGTCCCGGTGGATTATTGAAACCACTGCGGGTTGCACAGTGGAAATGGGGGCACGTCACGATGGATTTCGTGAGCGGTTAGCCGAGTTCGCATACAACAACAGCTTTCAGGCCAGTATCAGGATGGCACCGTTTGGAGCGTTGTATGGTAGGCTGTGTCGGTCTCCCCGTGTGCGGGGCGGAAGTGAGGAATGAGGGTTTACTGGGGCTAGAACTGGACCGAGAGACAGCTGAATCGGTCGTGCCGAAGCGTGAGCGGTTGAAGATCACGCAGAGTCAGCAGTAGCTATGCTGACACACGACGCCGACCTCTCGAGTCAGCAGTCGGTGACCATGTATCCCTGGAGGTGAGTCCGAAAGGTGGACTGGTGCGTTTCAACCGCGGCGGAGGCAGGTTAGCCCCGCGGTGTATCGAGCCTTTCGAGGTCTTGAGTAGAGTGGGAGCAGTTGCATACCGACTTGCACTGCCACCGCAGCTTGGGAATATCCACGTTTCCCAGTTGCATAAGTATATGCGGACCCCTCGCACGTCATTGAATGGGCAGATGTCGAGGTAACGGGTGATGTCTCGTATACGGAGAAACTGGTTTGAGAAATGGATCTACGGGAGTAGGTCCTGCGCGGAAAGGTTATCCGCTTAGAACGGGTGCAGTGGCGGCACCACGAGGCTGAGTCGACTTGGGAACGCGAGGACGAGGTTCGCGCAAAGTACCTTGATCTATTCGACTCCGGAGGTATGTTTGTTTTAAATTTCGTGGACGAAATTCCTTTAAGGGGGTAGATTGTAAGAACCACTCCCAGTCAACGCTAGTCAAAGCGGCGAAAAACAGGAAAATTTAAAAATTTTGGACAGACACCTAAATGAACCTAAATTTGACCACGAGGGTCATATCGGACTTAAGTTGACCCCGACATCGACCAAAGTGAGTTCTGGGGGACTCAGGGCAACTTTCTGATCAATTTGGGAAAGGTTGACTTTTTGTTGGAAAAGTCAACCGAGCGACGTTTTGGTCCGTTCGAGGTCCATTTTGGATCCAAAAAGCTTAGCCGTCGTCACAGCGGTCTTAGTTGAGCCGTTTCCTTGTAGCCCGTGAAGTTTCGTAATTTCTTGGAAAATGGGCCCGTTCGGGGCCCAACACGGCCAAATTTCACGAATCCAATGATTAGGCTTCTGGCAGTAGAAGCAGACAATCTCATCCTCCTTAGCCTTCCTTGAGGACCCCCAGTCCTCGAAGGGTTAGGAGCGATCGTGTGTCTCATCTTTCTTGCCAAGTGCGCAGGGGCCTTGCCCTTGCCACTACCAGTTTCCCTCCCGAAACTGGATCCCTTTCTGACCTTCAGAATATCCTTGGATCCTAGATCCCTGATATTCTTCTCAGCAGTTACAAACGTGCCATGTAACTCTGACTTGGTCTTGTCCATATCGTGCATATGATAGCTCACGATGAACTCATCATATACACGAGGAAGAGAGTGCAGACCCACGTCTGCTGCCATCTACGACACTATCTTAAGACCCAGTCAATTAAGATGTTCGAGATGCCCCTTCATTTTCTGGACATAAGGGATAGCCTTATCAAGGATATGTCCTTTGCGTTCAGAATTTGAGGATTATCCTCAATACTCTGTACCAGTCCAGATAGTTTGTCCCATCAAGCTTGACCCGGTCAAGTATGGTTTTCAATGACAAACTATCGTCGTTCGCTGATGTGTTAGCCATTTTGATCCACACGACAACGTGAATTTAATCAATAAACTGAATAAATCATGAAGATCGATTTCAAACATCGACAGTCGATTCTAAACCTATAGAATCTTAAACCAAGAACCTTGATTCACTCGATTGAGCTGAACGGAGGCTCACCACCCAATCGAGCTATGTAGGCCGGACTCCATCCGATCACATCCAATGTGACTCTTGGCTAGGATATGTACTTTAAGTACACGGCTCACCCTATCCGATACCCTAGCTCAGCCCTAGCTGAGAATCGTAGTCGGGTCCACCAATTTTCAACTATGGCCTGTCACTATGCAGGTGCTCCGCGGAGGCGCACGACACCCACATATGCAGACCAAACTTGCTACAACGCCTTCCCATGGATGCTCCGCAAAGGCGCACGACACCCATAGGTCGATGAAGTAGAAGTTGTCGATAAATTGGGAGGTATCTGACATGACCCGTTTTTACTTGTCTTGTCGTGTTTGAACTTTTGGCACATCATCGATGCGATGAGAACGTCAACTACATTCCAAATGTAATGACTTCTCCAATTACATCCAATGTAATTCTTCCTTCGAACCCGTCTACTACATCCAATGCAAAGACGGTTCAAGGGCTCCTATCCATCGATCTAGAACCAATTTTATCTTTGCATGTGAGGTGATTTGCTTGAAAGTTTAAATCTAAGCATGCATTCTAACCATACAATCATGCATAATTTAAACCAAGCATCAAGCATAAATACGTGCACGTTATAGCCCCTTAAACTAATCCCAACCCGGTCTTGAGCAATCTTGACTTCAAGCCGACGACGTGAGCCTCCCACTCGCCTCTTGATGTCCATCTACTCCAAGCCGTTTCCTGCGGTCTCCCACTCGCCTCTTGAGCTTCTTAGACTCCAAGCAGGCGATAACGGTTACAATAAAATACACGACTCGCAGGTCGGGAAATAATAATTATTACAAACAAGTGGTACGACGACCACACCTTTAAAAGAATAATTACACGCTAACACTATCGGCACGCAGTCCGAGAAAAGCGATAAAACTACCCGGGGCTTAATAACGTGCACCACGCATAATCATCACATCATACAGCGTGTTATCAAACAGCGTGTTATCAAACAGCGAGATATGACTGATTTTAATTAGCTTCCAAGTTTCGAAAATTATTACACGGTTTATCGAAACCGGTTTCAAAAATGAATTTTCCAAACGTTTAATTTTGTGGTTCATCATGACGGTTCCAAACTCGTCACAATTCCCCAAATGGTTTAGCCCCGACGTTCTGACTATCCAATAGTCACGACTCGGCCTAGCTCCGTCCAACGGAGCCCCATCCGGTCACGTGATCGGCTCCCCGAGAGTCCCGGTCTCGTGACCCCAAAATTAAACTTTGTTCGAAAAAATAAAATTTGACTTTATTTCGAAAATCACCAATTTCATGCATAAAACCCGCATGCAAGAAATTAAATCATGTTATCAATCAAGCATGCACCCATATATGCAAAAACATGAAATGAAGAAGCTAACAAGCAATTTTAAGCACTTTAAAGAAAAAACCAGCAAGCACTCCAAAAAATCCAGCACCAAATCTGAAAAATTCAACTCTTGTTTTTCCCGTTGGTAGCCAAGCTCTGATACCACTGTTGGGTCTCGATGTCGTGGACATGTCAAACACAAAATGCAGCGGAAGATTAACCACGAAACAATCGAGATAAATCTACCAAATATGAAAAACAAGTCTGAAAACTCAGCAAAGGTTTGTGTACATCACCTTTGCAGATGGCCCATCTTGAAGCTCGTGTATCTCCAAAACGAACCGTTGAAATTCAAATCCCTTCGGTCAGATTGAAGAACCATATGTGGAGAACGTTCACTCCAAAAATACGTTTCATCGGACATCGGATGAACCTCCGATCGAGCTCTTGAAAGTGACTGGTCGGACAAAACTGTGCTGAAAATCAGCACCCTCTACTTGTCCGAAATTGGCTCAATAACACCAAACTTTGAATGGCTTGAGCCCCTTGGACGCCTACGTATCCTTAAAGGAATCAAAGCCAACGTAGTTCTTGAGTTTGTAAACTCAAGAACATGCAACAATGGAACTTGGAGCTTCTTGGAGGAGTTTGCAAAGATGAGAGAGTTTTTTTTACAATTTGTGCTGAAATTTTCTTCTCTTATTTGCATGTTGTATCTTGCCAACACCCCTTGCATGTAGACTTAAGTGGAAGAGGTCACCTCACTTAATCTACATCAAGTTTCCAAGTGTCCATGCTACTTTGCATGGTAGACTTAATAAACTAAGCTAATTTATTAACTAGTGGCAAGTGGGTCCAACCCACTTAGTTTAACAAGACCACTTAGTCAACCTTTGACCTTTGGTTCTTGTTGGGCCTAGCCCATGTGGGCTGGTCATGGGCCTCTCCAAGAGAGCCCATACCGAGCCCACCATGCTAGCCCGTCCACTATGGCAATTCGTGACACAACTCCATCCAAGCCAATCCACTTGCGTTCTTATCGAGTTACAAACTTATGGTGTGACCCTTAGGTCTATGCATGTCGGTAAGATCAACGTAAAATACCATTTTACTTGATCTTACTAATGTGGCGACTGACGAGACTCAGTATCGCCCGACCCTGCATAACGAATCGCCCCCTGTCGATTCTGACCTTTCAGCCGTCCTTGTCATTATCCCTTATCACTGATATCCTGATTGAGATAAGGCATAGAGCCGTCATCCTTCGTATCCTCAATCACTGTTCCTTGATATGTGAGATGACTGACCTTTATGATATCACATATCATGCGCATGGCCATGCTTTTCCCGTCAGTCACTCTCGATCAAGCGGCCGTGAACTAGATATCTTTCCCATACCGTAGTATGATGGATACATCCCTTAGTCGCCTATCATGTCACTCATGCAGTCATTCCCCAAGCCAATCCTGGCCGTTATGGAAGCCCAGTCACGGTGCAACGTTGGGCTTTCAGTTCAAACTTGGTTGTTTACTACATAGCAATCATATACACTCCTCGGTCTAAGGATACCTGACAAGCAACGACTCTGAACATGTTCATGACTCAATCTATGGAACATATTCAGGTCGGGTCGTCCAACATCATGTCCCACACATGATGTTTATGATCAGACTCCGGAAACCTTTCCTATGGCCAATAGAACGTAAGCCATCAAGAGTCATCTTTCATACTAGTCGCTTCTAGCGAAGACTATTGACTAGGGACCCGTCGAGTGTGATCCATCCTGATCTACGGTTCTATTCGCATCGTGGGCATAGATCGGAAACACATACGACATATTACTTCAACACTTAAGTAATATAAAAGCCGCTTTGTTATATTGCCAACGATGATATTTACATTTGGACATTTACGATTGGGCTACGGGCATAAATGCTAACAAAAAAACATATTAATTAAATTAATAATTATAAAAATGTAAATAAAAATTGATTTACGAACATTATTATTTACCTTGAACTCTTCAGAATCGAAGTGTTGGCAAAGAAGTCTCATTCTTCCTGACGAAATTGGAACTCCTGTGGAGGGGTGATATGCAAGGTCCCCTTTTCCGCGATTCTGGCGATGTGGGCTCGGTTGATTTTGGACTTCCAGTCCTTGAACCGATTGCGGCATGCCTTCTGGATTCAATCGCATACCGCATTGTCGTCCTCGCTATAGAGGTACAAGCACTACAAAAAAATGTGAAGAAATTAATGAACAAAGGATTTAAAAACCAAAATAAACAATGCTTACACTGAAAAATACTTACCTTGAGCCTCCTTTCTAAAGAAAATTGATCATTTTCTTCAATGCAGTCCCACATGGGGCATCACTCGCAAATGAGGGACCCGATATCTCGGGTTACTCTCTCGCCGTCGATTTTTCGGGTCCTGCTGGAAAATCACGACCTTTCTCTTGGCGGAGTGAACGAGAACATACTTTTCCTTGTTTTCTCCACTCCTTTATGTGTTTGAGAGGTCGACACAAACCCCCTTTTACCATCCTTCTTCTTTTTAGTAGAGGCATCCTTAGTCTCGGGAGTAGCGCCAACGGCCTCACTTCCGAGAGTGGAATGAACGCCATCAATGTCTTCCTCAGAGTCGGACCCGTTGTCACACCCGATCTCGTTTCCTCTTTCGTTGTAGTTGATTTTCACTAGGGTAGCACGTTTAGTAGGCTTCCTCTTTTTATCCGCCTTGCGGACGTACCAAACCTCGCCCGCAATATTGGATCTTGACTCTTCTCCCGGACTCAGTCCTCCTTGTAATGAAGGAATCATAAACGGTATAACCAACACACCTATCGCCGGCCATTATGTTTCAGGGGAGCTGGTTTGGGAGGTTTCTGCAACCCCCTCAACCATAACAAGGGCAAGGGCAGCGGCAGGATAGAGATTGGGGGTAGCGGCAGGGGCCGTCCCCTCATCCATTTTCACTCTCTTTCTTAGCGGCATCCTACATTTTAAAACCAATAACTTTATTTAATCACTTATTAAAAGTAATTCATAATCAATTATTTAATCAATTACTAAAAGTAATTCATGATACCTAATCAATTATAATCAAACTTGATTATCGATTACCAATTTAAACCTACATTTTCATTTTCCATTTATCAACTTTTTTTTTAAAGTAAAAGTGTCTATCTATTCCATTAAAAGAGTCAATACATGTTTAGGACCCCAAAGGGTAAACAGAGAGACCATGTAAACTACTATCACGTCGACGACGTGTTGATGATGTGCCTTAGGGGCGTCTAGACTTAACAACCAAACATAGATAGCTAAACCCGAAACTAATAGCGAAAAAGTAAAATTCATGGTAATAAAAATCAACCGACGAACACTGCTGAAGGTGGGGTCTAGATACCTCTGGGTCACCCAAGGGTGACACTATGCCTCGTTAGTGCAACCGAGCCTATGATCGTTACTGGGAGAAGATTGGTGGGCCACCCCTAGAGACTGCTTCCTGCCTCCGGGGCCGGCCTGGTGGTTCATATGAATCGTCGAGGCAGGTACCCAGCCCTTGCTTGTTCTAGTAGTTGTCGACCCCCCCCCCCCCAATCCTCCATATCATGTTCCCAAAGATATTTCATCTCTTTAGGGGACCTAGGAGATGCAGCACTGCGAATCCCACTCCATGTCTGACTTGGACCTCTGAAACCATCACCAGATCCCGCCCATAGAGAGCCATGACCTAGGGTAGAGACTGACACCAACGGTATCTGCCCAAACTTAGGTAATGCGTCCAGGGATAAAGGAGGACAGATGACCCCCAAGTCCAGCTTCCCCATACCACCCTGGCCCAACAGTCTGTGATGACCTAGCCAGGGTCGAGGTCCCCCCATCCGTCCTGGTGGGATATTCCATGCAGGGTCATAATACGTTATAGGCTCCACACGAAGGGGTCGCTGATATCCCCATGCACCCTGTGCTTTGCCAACTGGCAAAGAGTCCGACCCATTCGGGAGCCAAGTGTTACCCATCGATATAGTCACACGATGGGAGTAACAAACCCCTAGGGAACAGAGGAGCCCAGCCAGACGGGTGGATATGAGTCCCGGACTGGCCAAGTACAACCCTAGGGCACTCCGGGCATCGACCAAACCCTGCCGGACTGCCTGGCCAGTCTCGCATCCTACGACGCTCCAGAGCAAGATCATAGGACGCATCTTCCCTTATGTGCTCCTGATGGCCAGGCTGACCGTGCGTCCAACGGTTGCC
Source organism: Erodium maritimum (assembly GCA_963921825.1). Classification (NCBI taxonomy): domain Eukaryota; kingdom Viridiplantae; phylum Streptophyta; class Magnoliopsida; order Geraniales; family Geraniaceae; genus Erodium; species Erodium maritimum. Next base: position 27,459,483 of record OY997592.1, read on the forward strand.
CAGAGCAAGGTCATGGGTCGTAGCTTGCATGAACTGTGGTTGCTGGATACCAGAGCCCTGGATTTGCACCCATCGCCGACCCAGAGCAAGGTCATGGGTCACCGTGGTTTTGAACCGCAGTTGCTGACTGCTAGAGGGACCACTGGAGCGAAGGGCAGACTCCCATGGCCGCCACGCGCGAAGCCACGCCTTGGCTGCAACGCTTCCAACCCCGAGCGACGACGTCGTGGCCCCCATGTAGGGAACGACGGGGCCAGAGGCGAGTGGTAGGATCGGTGCAGAGATGAAGGATTCAAGGATGAGCCGTCCGAGGAGATGACTATCACGCTCAAAGGAGAGGCGGACGATCCCGTTTTTGAGCCGAGCGAGGGCCTTGGCATGGTGACAAGAGGAGAAGGGGACTCCGACCAGGGCAGAGGAGAAGACCACTCTGCTGATGCAGCCTCCGGAAATGATATTCATTGCATTTTTAATAATCGTACACTTATTGAGCCCTTCCATTACCATTGAACCTATTTATAGTCATTGCACCTCACTCCTAATTTCTACCTTACTTTCCCCTTGCCTTGATTTGTTCTTTCTTCTACCTATGAGTTTTGACTATTACAAACACAGACCAAGTAAGAATGTTGAAATTGACTCAAACAAAGCTTACATTATCCATTAATGATCTGAAAAAGAAAACTATGCATACCTCTGTGATCACCAGACCTACGGAGGCGCCTTATACCTCCGTGATGATTCGGAATAGAGTAACTTTACGGGGTTAGCGTTCAGTGAGAAGGTGACCAATTATCCCAAATTGTTGACGGGACAAAGCGGTCGGATCAATGACTGCATCAGTGATGGTGATCTCCAAGGGTTCCTCGTAACCCAATGAGTAGTCCGAGAGACTTTCTTGGAGCTCACGGATCGGAGAGCTCTGGTCAGCCGACTCAAGCAAGCGAGGTGGTAGTTGAATTGGCGGAGGATAGGCCATGATCCAGTCATGCGTTGTAGGCGTCGGGGTTCAGACCTCCTTTCGGTGAAGCAGAAACCGGGGCATTGTGGGATGGTAAGGATGATCGGGAGTCGATCCATAGTCGAAAGGGTCGCAGTCCCTACTAGCGAGGACCAGGGTGCACCTCTAGCCAGTATCTGGTTCCCTACCGAAACCCTATCCGGGTATAGAACGATTGGGGGAGGCCTCGGTCACCCGTTTTGGAGGGAGGCCTCGTTGAGATTTCGGCAGTCGTTGGGTCAAAGACAGTGCACCAGGATCATAAGCCACCATCGCCATGTATGGTGTGTGCACCACTGATGTCGACGGAACCTTCAACAGAGCCTGCGATGGAGGAGGAGATGTCACCGATGTGTGATGTGGCTTCCTCTTCCGCCTCGCTTTTATAGGCCCCACAAAGGTATGTGAAGGACATGGGGGTGGGACACTTGACATCACTTTGGTGACGGAGGCGGCTGGCGTGACAGGTGCAAGGGGTAGGTCTGATGTAGGGACCGACACCAGCGGCGGCGCAGCCCTGACAGGAGAATCCTTCGTGCGGATTGGGTCGGCCCGTTGCTCGAAGTAGGAAGAGATTCGGGAGCACATGCTTAGGGTAGGTTTAGTGTTGCTCTCAACAGGGAGAGAGAGAATTTTTTTGACAAGGTGTTGCTATTGTTTCTTTTTTATTTAATTTGATTTTTTTAAAAGGAAATGGCGATATTCATTAATATAAAGTAACTCGGGGACCCCCCAATGGGAAGTCACCGTACAAAAACCAAACTAGAATAATTGGAAAGACAAGTGCATAAAGAGTAAATGTGCTCTGTAGCATAATTGCGGTCGGGGATTTGGGACTGCGGTAGCATCCAGAGATACCGATACAGTGTACTCCAACCAAAAGGAACTGATCGAGTAGACCAGAGGATAAGTAAACAACGGTGGACCAATTACTCCCCCGGTATGTCAGCGTGCGTCGTCCTCCCTTGCTTGATAGTGGTAGGGCTCCTGAACGCGGGAATGCTGACCCCGAAGTGGTAGGGTAGCAACATGTCAGCTGTTGGTGATACCAATGCCACCTATACACCAGGGAGAAGGTACAGCCGACCAAACCCTCCCTGGTCCCTGTCGGACTCATTCCTGGAGGCGAGGGTGCTTGGAGCCCCCCGCCGCTGTAGATGAAACCTCATTGGACACCGGCCCATAATCAAAGCCCAGCTCGGCCCAAGACCACCGAACCCTAGACTCCCTTGTCTGCAGCGCCGTCAACCCTTCTCCCGAAACCCTAGCCAACGCCGGCGTCTTCCCGGCCTCTGTTTCCATCCGCCACTTCCAAGTCCATGTCTTCCGCTGCTCCGGCCGAACCTTCCCCATCATCGAGGAGGCGAACTCCCCGAGCCAGGCACGGTCCTGACGCCGATGTCCCCCTCCGCAGGCCATTACGTCGATGGAGTCCATCCCGCCGGATCCGTCCCGAGTGAGGTCGGCAAGCGTGGCCGGAACGTGATGGTGACGAACAGAAACCACTCCACCATTCCGCGGCGACGCAGTTCGTGGAGATAACCGATCCGATAGAAGGCTTGGAGACGCGCGACCGGCCTCCGCCCACACCCTACCACACTCGCCATCTCTCACACAGACGATGGTGGTGGAACTTCCCCACGCCGCCGTCCGGTATCGCAAAACCCTATTTTCCGGGAGAAAATAAGGCTGCACTCCCCATGTATGTTTGTTGCTTCGAACGTGCACAACATCACCATGGTTGGGATCATGGCCATGAGCAAGACCATGATCATCCTCTGCATCATCGTGCGCCGCTGCGGCGCGAAGGCAGAGATGGACTGCTTTGTTGCCTTGAGCAACCAGCCAATCAATAGATCCATACGTGAATCAATCATATTGAACCAAACCACAAAAACCCACCTGTGGAGCATCAATGGCGGCAGGAAGAGGAGCCCTAGCCGCCGCTCTCTACACCCGGCTTTTTATTTATTTAATTTGATTGTATGAAAGGAAAAGCGTTTTTTTTGTTGTAAAAAATGTTTAAGAATGTATTAGTGAATTTTTCCTTTGGACACGGGCAAACCATTTTAAATTCATACCTTTACTTTTTTTTTTTTAACAACTCTACATCAATATAATCTTACTAAAGGTAATAGGAATGAAACAAGCCACCTGGTAAGCCACGCTGGCGCGATCTCCTTTCTCCCTTCACAATGCGACGACTTCACGCCCTCTTCTCTATCTTTCCCCGTTACGCTGCTTCTTCCCTTCTCTCTTTGTCCGTTACACCTTCTGCTCGGGAGCCCAATCGGCAAAAACAACCGAAACGATTCGATTGTCTTCTGTCTGTTCTTCTCCCCCGCTTCAATTTTCCCTCCTCCACCGCTATATAATCCCCGCATGTGATTCACAATGACTCAACGAGACGAGGGGAAACAGAGCAAAGCTTAAACCTGCAAAACAAACATAAAGCATCGACAGGTTCGATTCGTGATTTCTAGGTCACTCAATTGGGTTTTTTTTGCTGCTCGATCGAGACGATGATGACGCACTCAGTTCCATCAAAAGGTTTGGTTTGTGTTTTGATTTGTCCTATGTCACTCGTGGTTTTAGGTTTAGGATAGTCCAATGGTGTTATCTAAACTTACCTCAACAATAATCAACTCAAAGGTACGATTGATTTTGCAGTTTTGATGAATACATGTAATGATAATATTGTCAGAACCTTCGAAATATCTGTGTTTTTGTTCATTTAATTATGTTATGCACTTTGTCATTTATGTCAAAACCATGCTCAGAATAGTTTAGTCCATGAGCAATTGATAGTAATGATTATTTATGCTAAGAACACTAACAATTTCAGCATTGGTATTGTTGAAACTGTAAAAAATCATGTTTTTTTTTTCATTTGACATCGATATCCCCTTTTTTATTTATGTTAAATTGTGTTCATAGCAATTCGGTAGCTTGTGTGATGGTAACTTTTGGATCATTGATTTTCGCCTTTTCTGTTATGTGCGTGTTTTGTTATTATAATTTGTGTATGAGGATGATGCATTATGCAACGACTTCACAATCCTCTGTGTCTGCGCCAGGTTGCATAAATTCGCTGTCAATGGATATGTGTGTGAAATTTATTTGTATAGGTAGTAACCATGTTTGTGAAAGGTTTATACAACAAATTTCTTGATTTCCTGTTTGGTTCATGAAAATCAGTGCTAGAGAAAAAACAACCCATATGCTCTAAATTTTGTTTATCACTAACTCTCTTTCTAGGGATTGGTTCCTTGATGGCAACTTATATTTTAGGATCCTAGAAATCCTATTCATGCATATATTATTGATCATCAATGCAAATTTCATTAATTCCCACTATTTTCTCTAATAGTTGCGAACAGGGTACCTTAAAATTAGACTTGCATATTAAATCAATTTCTAAACCAAAATTCATTATAAACTTGCATTTTTAGGGTTTTGGACAAGCAAAGCGGAATACCTCATTCTTTTGGTATACTGCTTTCTTGATTTTGATTTTTGAACCAAAATTTATTCCTCCTTGGAAGTGATATTTAGTAATAATGCAACTACGCTTTCGAAACCTTAATAATGGTAAAATTCATTTGCAGAACATAGGTAGACAAATGAACTCTTTTTTGGGGTTCATAGAATGTTACTGATTTTCATCATGCGTGTTCTAGCGGATGTGTGGATTTTACATGTATAGGCTTTTGGAGTGATTCCCTTGGCATGTTCTACCATACGTGAAAAGCTAAATTTGAGTTCGGTTTGTGTTATTTGATTAGAGCTTACTATGTGTGATTGTGTTTCGTATCATTGCAGTTGCGACCTGGTTGTTCAAGCTGATATGGACATATGTAGATTCCAAGTGTCGCATTATATCAGTTTGCTTAAAGTTCAAACATTTACCTATTCTATTTCATCATTCTTGGGTTACCTTTATCTCATGAATATGTTTGCTGATATGATTTGTTTTGAGGTTCAAGAATCGTTATATAATAAATTATATGAAGAACAAAACTGCCATATGGTATTCTTACAGCTATACATTTTTAGTATCTTGACTGACACGGATAAAGCTAACTATTTAATTGTTTTCACATTGATCTATTTGTGTAAAATTTATTTTCTGAATAGTCATCAGGTAACTTGTGCTAACTATAACATGGATGGCTGTGGTTTTTGGTTAGATTGCATTGACCCCACAATTTTATGTTTACTAATTTTAAGATCATCAAGAGGATACTGGTAGTAGAATATGTAGTGTATGTCTATGGGAAGGATAAGATTATGTTTTATCAGACCTCCATCGAAGGTTCTGCCATCTTTTAAAGCTCGATTTCATATTTTTTTTTTGTATGTTCTGATTAGTTGATTATATGATATTGCATAGAAAATGTTATTTCTATTTTTGGTAATTGCTTCTGAGATCAGTGTGTCTGTTTTGTATGGGTTGTCAATAAGGATTAAGTTGATTCGTTCTTTTAAGTTTTGAATATCTTAGTTGATTCGTTATTTTAAGTTTTGAAAATCTTAGTTGATTCGATAACTTAATCGATGTTATAGGTGTTGAATCAATGGTGGGGAAAACGATGAGTCATGCAAAATGGGAAACAAATGCATTTTCCAACCACGTAAATAACTGTTAGAAATATTTAGATGATATGCTATTCCTATTTTTTTTAGTTATGTTAGTGTTATTCTATTGTAAGTTCTATTAAAGAATAAAGTAGTAAAGTGAAAAACAAAATTTTGACGGCATTTTTTGGAAGTTCTTTCGAAGAGGTATGTCCCAAGAACTATGTGTGGTAAAATATCACCCTTCATAATTAATAGTGCATTGCATGAAAAGGCTAACTGTCACTTGATCTTTACTTATTTATATTCCTGTTATTTTAACTCTTAAAAGAATAGGAGGTTGTGTTCGAATATACAGGAAAATCAGGAGGGGTTGTTGAGTATGAGTGTAGCATACACATCTTGAAATTTTCTGGTAATTTTAAGTAGGTTTGTGACCACCACATGATAGCAACAGAGAAGAAGGTGTTGTTATATAACGGATATTTGGGTTAGTTTGGTTTCTGATTAGTTGTGGACTCTTTTATATCATTTTCTGATAAAAAATTTCATTTTATATCATGATATTTTGGATTACAAAAGGTAGTTGATTACAAAAGGTAGTGAATGCAGGCTGAGTCCGGCGGCGGCGGGTTTGTGACAGAGGTTGTGTTGAAGGTTAGATTTCGATATTGGTTTGTTTTATTTTTGTTTTGGATTGCTGCTTCAATTGCTTTTTTTGGCTTAATCAATATAATTATGATTAGTATTGTTATTTAGAAATGCTGATTTTTCAGTTCCACTGATTTCTGAACTAATAAACTAAATGTGGATGACTATAATTTTCTTATCAAGACAGGCTTCTGAATTTCAATGGCGTGTTCATAAATTGTGTCTGGAATGAAGGCTCTGTTGTATTAGGAGGTGATTGTGTTTCAACTTTCAATTGTTTTGATTAGCTTAGCCAAGATGATTATGAGTAGTAATGTTGATTGTAGTCTTTGTTCATTTGTTCCAATTGGTTTCTTAATTAAGAAACACATGAGTATGTTGGTCTGTAATTTTCTCATTAAGTCAGTTTATGAATGGGTTGATGCATGATTGTATTTAGGGATATTTGCAAAAAAATTACCATGAGGTATTCGTTCTTTTGGGCTCAGGGGTTTCATCCCAGTACCTGAACTATAAGCAAGAATTGACATTTTCTTCTCGGGCACTCACATAGCTAAATTTTGTAGTTAGTGCTATTATGTCTAGAATGATAGCTAAGAAAGGGACCCATATCCTGGTGAGAAGAGCTTTTGATTCTCATTGGGAACAAGACCCTAGACTTTGTGATATGATGGCATTTTGTAACTTTGGTTGTTTTACACAAACTGATATACTCACATTTTGTTTATACAGTGATCATCATGGAGCCATCAACACCAAAACTATGAATTCCATTTATGGTACAAATGATTTGGTTAAGGTGAAATGGGTAAATGGTCTATCTGTTTGTTGGTTGCTGGAATATGTAATGTTCTTTTGTGGTTTCTTATCAAATGATCTAAAAGGGTTGCTGGAGTCCTCACAGCCTCATGTCTCTTTCTAGCTTTGCCTCTTATTCTTCAAGTTTTATGGTAATGACATAGACTCTGATATCCTGCTTCCATTTCATTAACAATTTTAATTTCTACTTAGTTGATGATACAACTCTACAAGTTGTGATCTTTTGTGTTAGTTTCTTTTATTCATCTTATTATCAAAGAAACAAATAGGTTCTCATTTCCCGTTTAATTATGTCTTAGTTTTCGATTTCTGTACTCAATATCATTTAGCTCTGCATCAAATTTTCAGATTACTATGAATCAAGATTGTCGAAGGAAGTTTAATATTTTGTACTTCTAAGATTTCCTTTCTTCAGTTACTAAATATCGATCTTGATTCTGTTACTTGGCACTTCCATTGATGCATCTTTTTATTTGATACAGGGTGGAATGGACTGACCATTCTACTTGAAAACTGGGCGGTAATCATCTGCCAACTTATATTTATATTAATTTTATTAAAATGAAATATTTTATTCTGGAAATTCTTATATACATTCATCTTTTGTGAAACAGGGCAAGTATGCTGTGAATTGCCACTATAATCACCTTGAGAGGTGTGGTACGATTTGAACCTTCAATTTTAGTAGGATATTTAGAGATAGTTTAACTTTTGCCTTTATCCCTGATATTCTTCTGCAATAAGTTAGTTCCATTATACTTCTCCAGCAACTTCCCTGAACCTGGGATTAGTGACTCCAGTGGCTTCTATTCATCGAACAATTGAACGTGGACTGACTCACCCTTCATAAACTGAAAATTGTTTGTATTGCGTTCACTGAAGTGCTTCTAATTGATTGAAGAAGTTATATCAAATAAATGATTTCTCATTTAGTGGATATATATAACCTTTTGTGACCATCAAAGTGTCGAACTCCAGCGAAACTATAGAAGAACTGAGCTCTCTCATTAGCACCCAAATAATGAACAAAGTTTAATTTCTTCTTTTAATGTCTAGCCCTATTTGTTCAGTTTCTATTTTGAATTTTGTTATCGTTACAGATTTGACGACAAAACTCTTCAATTCCTGAAATGATTTCAGATTTACTAGGATTTGAAATTGTTGATCTAAATCAGATCTGACTTGAGAGGGTTTATGAGATCATAATCTATCTTTGTTGTTCGTGATATCGCAGAGAAAATTTTGGAATTTGGACTTTAAATCCTTGCTCTTTGTTTCACTAATGCTAGACTCATCCTCCCTTTATTTTATCTGTATCTTGCTTCTGTACTCATCTTTATACTGCTTCATTTATTTACCAGTAATAAAATCGTTTTTCTTTTGGAGCAAAAAAAAGTGATCTTTCACCTCGAGCTTTTTCCTCTTCCCAACGACAACACGCGGACATTAAATTTTCCCCAAATCATTACAATGTCCAATTGCAATGTTTTATTGGGCGGTTTTCCTGTTTCTTAGTCAGTTGCGGTTCACTATAGGTCGTAACACTGATATAGAGCTTATGTAGAGAGATGACTTGTGTAGGAGGTGGAAGATGGTGGGTTTTCTTTCCTATATATCATGTAATGTGTTGTATGTGTGCTATTTTTTCAGTGTGACTAGACATTTTCTTGAAACTTTTGAGTTTTTTCAGGTCTTGACTCTACCTAAAGAACTACTTCTAAGGGATGGAAACGTGAAGCATTGAGGACTTGAGGATCTGGAAAAGTTGACTTATTTGAACGATCTTGAATGTGTCGCTCTTGAAAGCGAATGTCATGACCTTTCATTATTAACACAATTGTTTTTTATCGTCCATCATATGTTTACCGTATTACATACAATCGTACACTGTTTTTACCAACTTCTACAATATGAAGCTTCCCACACATTTTTTACGACTTTCACCGCGCATCGCGCGGTGCCCACATTTTTATTTAATATAAAATGCTTGAGATTAAAGGGTGATAACAATTCTAAATAATAAATAAAATAAAATAAAATAAATTCCATTTTTCTTTATCACAAGTTATAGCTCCAACATTTCAGGAGGGCGGATAAAGAGATTTTTTTTGAGCGAAAGAAACAGTTCCATTTAATAAGTCAAATTACATAGAAGTGCATCGAGAAACAGGCTCTTCGGCCACTGAGCTAGGGTCAGGCAGAGTGAACATAGGTTCTCTGACCTTTTTAGTACCATAACCTCCACCGACGGTATTTTGATGCCACACGGGCAATGAAAGAAGAAGAGCGGGGAGACCAGAAGACCGGAGATCTCTATGGACCTCAACAGTAAAAGCGATGGGGGGAGGCAATGCATCATACAAGGACCCCTCCCGGGTTCAGTCCCTGTTGCACATTTCACTAAGTCGAAGATGACTACGGCACGGTCTTGCCTGAACGCTGCATGCACAGTAGAGTACGACCAAACCAGCAATCATCCACTTCTAACATCTGACAAAACTGACTATGGCTGCTCAAGGTAACGCCTAAACATTGCATACTCTGGAAATTGCAACCGAACATGTATCATCAGTTTTATCGGACCCGTCACAGACGGTATTGTGACACCCCATGGGCAGGTAGAGAAGACGGCGAGGGGGAACGGGGTATTGGAGATCCTGAGGGACCTCAACGGTAATGGTGATGGGCGATCCATGAGACGGGGTTCCCTTCACGAGAAAGTCCCTGATGCTCCGTCCGCCAGGTATTGTTCCTGCACAGACAAATGCAAACAAAAGAAAAGAGGCCATTTCGATTAGCTAGGTCCCTAATCGTAAAAGGGGCCAAGGCGGGTGCAGCGATGGAGGCCAGGGAGAAGGACGCGCCGGCAGTGGAGATCGCAGAGTCACCGGAGGTGCGAGGGGTCGGGGAGGAGCGACCCATGGTTGTCGGGGCGGGACCCGTCAACCCCTCGGAGGCCCTGGCAATGGCGCTGCCCTACACCACGCGCCACCTAGAGCAGGAACTAGAGGAAGGTCATGGTACGCTTGGGAAGTCGGTGCTCTAGGGCTGATAGGGAGAGGGACGATGCCGTTGGGTAAGGAGGAAGCAATCCAGGGCCGCCGCAAAGAACTGCCCCGCCTCGGAGCCCCAATCGAAGGCGGCAACGGCAACAGAGGCGGGGTCGGCGTCGAAAACAGCAAACGGGGGCGATGATTCAGGAGGAACTGTCGGAGTTGTTGTTTGTGAAGACCGGTACCCTTACCACGACAATCCCAAGTCAGAATACGAAGATCCGATGTCGCCTGAGGCGACGTAAGTCTTGGACCTGGGTCCCAATTCCATTGTTGGAAGTGCGTACCCCGAGGCCTCAAGGGGGATTGTTGTGAAAACAATTGTGTTCGGCAATAAAAGTCCCCCATAACCATTAAAACTTGATTAACAAAAGTTCGTAACCTCGCATCAATCCGTCTACTATCATCCGCAACAGTGAACTGCTGAAATAGAAGGGCCTCCTCCTCCGCCTGTAACATCCTAGCCAATTTCGCAACGGATTTCATCAATCGGAACGACACCAACCTAAGTTGATTGGGAATTGAGAGGAGATCAGAGTCTTTAGAAGCAAGCTCATCTTCAGCTTCGAATCCCTTCTGCTCGTCAGGAGGGATTACAGTGAGAGAGAATAGCTGGAACGTCAGAACTTCGAAGCCATCAGTGTCGTAGTCGACGTCGAAATTGGAGGTGAGGTGGTGAACCGATTGGCCGATGGGGGTAGCGTCCCACTCGCCATTATATCTGGTGGAACAGGTCCCGACCCTAAGTTCCCACCACGCACAACAGGGATTGGTGAGGAAGCCGGGGAGAGAAACGCGTCAATCTCAGACGATGGCGCGGCGGAGCCCATCCCAGGTTCGCATCCCACACGAGATTGGGGGATGTAGGATCCTTCTGGGGTTGGGGGCAAAGGGCGACAGCGATTACCTAGGGCCGGCATATAGTTTTATCCCAAATTTGTATTCAATTCAAGCGTGCAAATGATTTAAAACAAAAGGCAGTAGTTAAGATTATTTTGAATGATTTATTTTCTTTGACAAGAGTTTACATCAAAAAAAAATTAAAAATTGAGGCGGGCACGTGTCCCCTTGTGTACATCTGCGCATGGGGAGAGGCAAGCCGCGTCAGTCACCGCGTCCATAGCCTAACTATTTGTTTCTTATAAATTGGCGAATCTATCTCCATCTTTTCTTACCGTAACAGCATTATGAGTCCTCCTAGACGCCTTCTCCAATCGCCGGCCCGTCACCAAAATTACTACCAAGCCATCAACGCCGGCTCTGCGCTCCTCCTCCTCTTCGCTCTCGTCCTCATTTACTGGAACTACCTCTTCTACCGCCGCCGCCGCCCTAGCCCGGATTCTTCCTCCTCCTCTCTCCCGGACCCCAAGTCTGAGCTCGATGCGATTGAAATAGTCACCTACAGCGGGCCCCACCGCCCTGACTCTGATTTCGAGACGGAGAACTGCGCGATCTGCCTGGCGGAGTTCGAGATCGGAGAAAATGTGAGGGTGCTGCCGAGGTGCATGCACGTCTTCCACGTGGAGTGCATCGACCGCTGGCTGGTGGTGCGCTCGCTTCACTGTCCGGTCTGTAGGGACCGTACGATCACTGCGCCGCCACAGCCCGAGAAGACCAGTTGCAGTAGTAGTTCTGCTCGTCATGACACGACGTCGTCGACCACCAGAACATTTGGTGGTCACATTCCCTCCTACATCTGATTAGGTTAATTAGAACACACACAGTTGTCTGTTTTTTGATTGGTTTTCGACAAAGTGTAGGAAACGGAAGAGAAATCAATTTGATTGCTTTCCTGAGGTGAGGGTGCTTCATCGGCTGTAAACAATTTTGTTTTGATTATCATTATATATTTTTGCATTGGAGAGTTTTGATGGAGAATAAATCAGATATTCGGCAAATCACTTGACTTCCCTCGATTAAAACAGAAAACACAAGGAAAACATAAAATCCAAGACTAACTATGTATATTTTTCCTCTCTGTACCTCTGGATAGTGGTACATACATTTAATGATATTTAAAAAGATTATGGAAAAATAGTATAGTATAGTATAATATATACACTTTCAGAGAGCAATATTTGAAAATTTCTGATATCTTTGAGTTTATTAGCTTGTGTGTGTAGTGTATTTCAATGAATCAACACATAGGCGATCGAACATATACATGAGATAGAGATAGATTAGTAGAGATTTATCTCTAATATACTTAGCTCTATCTATAGTATATATTCATCTCTATCTATATTATATTATGCAGCTATTTATAGTAAATCCAAAAGGAAAATTTAAAAATCTAATTTGTATTTCTTTTTATGCTAATATAGTCTATAACGGTAAAAAATGTTTTCTAAACATTTTAGAACATCAACGCATCCATTCTAATTTAAATTAAACTTTTAATTTCACACCTCTCTATTATCATCTTATTCACCTATATTTTTAGGATAAATTTATATTTATTTATTTTATAAAATTCAATTTTAAAATATAATTTTTCCGATTTTAAAAAAAATATTTTTTTATTCATGTTTATGAATTTAAAGTCGTATTTTTAAGAAAATATATATATTACTTTGATAAATAATTTAAAATATGTGATTAAAATTTTTAATGGTAATGTTAATGATATTTTTATTAATTATTAAATTCTGATTTTAATTTATTTAACAACTAATAAAATTGAGTATAATCTAAAATATTATTTTTCTGAAATTACCACTACAAATTTTAATGATTTTTAAAAATATTTATCAAACTAATATGATTTTTTTAAAACTAAATTAAAATATAATTTTAGTAATTAATAAAATTGAATAAAATTACTTTTATATAAAATCCGAAAACTATGAATTTTAAATCTATTTTTATAAATTAATAATATATGAATTTATTCTAAAAATATAGGTGAAGAAAATATGAAGAGTATAAGGTTAATAGTTTTATTTAAATCGGAATGGGAGTATTGTTGTCCTAAAATGTCTAGAAAGCATATTTGTACAATTATAAACTACACTAGCATATAAAAGAAATACAAGCTAATATGGAGCATAGTTTCGCAAATTTCCCATACAGAATCCTATTAGTGTTAGACTTATATTGTATTAACACCCCCTCAAACCGATGCTATAAGGTGAGAGCGAGTCGATCTCCGAGGATAGTGAAGCGACCAATGTGCAGAGGTTTGGTCAGAATATCAGCTAGTTGCATAGTAGAAGTAATGTGCCGAACCACAATGTTGCCCTACGCAACCTGTTCACGCACAAAATGAAAATCCAGTTCAATATGCTTCATTCGCGCATGAAATACATGATTTGCACTTAGGTAAGTATCTCTAATGTTGTCACACCATAAGGTCGGAGGAGAGACATGCATTCCAATTTCCCGAAACAATGACTTGAGCTAGACGAGTTCAAATGTAGCATTACCAATGGCCTTGTATTCACTTCTAGTGGAAGACCGGGCTATAGTGGCATGTTTCTTGGAAGTCCATGAAATAAGGGTTGGGCCTAGAAATATGGAAAATCCACTAGTGGAGCGACGATCGTCCTGGTCACCACACAAATCACTGTCAATGAAGCAATGTAGCTGAAAATCATTATCCTGTGGAAAAGATAAGCCAAGATCAATGCCGGAGGATACGTTTAAAGGTCGTCTAGTGAATATCTGTTGGGGGAGTGCATAAATTGGAAAAGTTTATTGACACAAAATGCAATGTCCGGCCTTGTGAACGTAAGGTATTGAAGGCTACCAATCAATTTCTAGTAGATAACAACAACATCACTTGTCAAGGAATTCCTTACATACTTTAAGAGAGGACTGACCACCATTGGGGTGGAGCACGGTTTGGCATCCTGCATTCCATACTATTTGAGAAGATCAGTAATATAACGAGTTTGGGACAACTTCCCACCACTTGCATCCGTTTGAAGCTCAAGACCCAAAAAATAATGAAGTGGGCCGAGATTCTTGACCGGAAATTCGGACGGTCATTGGGTGATCATAGTAGAAAGCGACAAGGAAGTGGAGCCAATAACCACAATGTCATCCACATAAATGAGAAAAAATCACAACTTCCCGACGACGGTAAAACAACAAGCTAGGGTCAGCCACATATAGGTTGAATCCAATGCCATGGAGGAATGTAGTCAGTCGGGAGTACCAGGCTCATGGTGCCTGCTTCAGGCCATATAGGGATTTGTGAAGTTGACACACATGATCAGGGAGATGAGAGTCCTCAACACCACGAGGATGCCCCTGTAGTCAAATCATAAACGTCCAAATGTAAATATCATCGTTAGAAATAAAATTAAAGCGGCTTTATATTACTTATGTGTTGGAGTAATATATCAATGTGTGTTCTGATCTATGCCCACCATGTGAATAGAACCATACATCGAGATAGATCACACTCGATGGGTCCCTAGTCAAATAAGCTTCACTAGAAGCGACTTCTATGAAAGATGGCTTCTTATGGCTTACGTTTTGTTAGTCATTGGAATGAGATTCCAGGGTCTGATCATAGATATCATGTGGGACATGATATTAGACGACCCACCCTGAATATATCCCATAGATTGAGTCATGAATATATTAAGTGTCGTAGCTTGCCATGTATCCTTAGACCAAGGAGCCTTTGTGACCGCTATGTAGTTGTTGACACCCACATATGTCATATACGCTATGTAGGTGCCCTGCTAATGCGCACGACACCTACATATGTCTTCCAAACCTACTACCACGCTTTCTCATGGATGCTCCGCTAATGCGCACGACACCCATTGGACGGGGAGTTAGTAAGGTGTTTAACTCCCACTAGCTTCTTGTGCTCCACCGACTCCAAGCCGATGTCAACACCCGAAAAGGCACCAATTGACCTTTTCGCCCTTTCTTCGTCTTGAGCAAAAAATTACAATTAAATACACGACTCGCAGGTTGGGAATTAATAAATATTACAAATAAGTGATTCGATGACCACACCTCGAAAAAAATAATTACACGCTAACTTTAACGGCTCGCAGGCCGTGAAAAGCGATAAATAATTAAATCGAGCTCAAGTCTATTATGTACACTATGCCAACATCACATCACATATCGTGTTATCAAACAAGCATTTTATCAAACATCATGTGATTTTCCAGTTTTAATTAATAGCCAAGTTTCAAAAAATTTTGAAGCTCGGTTTATCAAAACCAATCAAAATTGAAACTTTTGAACATTTGATTTTTTTTAGTTCATCACGACGGTTCCAAACTCGTGTTGAATAGAAAAATGTTTTGTCCCGGCATATCGGTCATCCAATGGTCAAGCTTGGCCTAACTCCGTCCAACGGAGCCCCGTTCGATCCCGGTTTCGGCTCCCCAAGAGTCCCCCTCCCGAGACCTGAAAAATCAAACTTTTTTCAAAAATTTCAGATTTGATATAATTTTCAAAATTTCATTTTCATGCATTAAACCCATAAACAAGAATTTAAAACATGTTATCAAACAATTTAGCAAAACAACATGCCAAAACCGAAACTTTCAAGCAAAACCGAAACTTTCAACACTGTCTTGTGAATCCCGAAGGTAGCACAACTCAGATATCACTATTGGGTCTTGAGGTAGGGTAGGAGATGAACCAACTCGCAGCGAAATGACAAATAAAAGAAAGAGACCATTACAACCATTAATCAACTACCAAAGATTAGAATCACAAGAACAAAATCAACACTTTCATACCAAAACAAGAACACCGAGTAAAGAATGATTTGGCTTGAGTCTCCAAGATGCCTATGTATCAACTTGGGAATCAAATCCATGTATTTCTTCTTATGAGGAATCAAGAACACCAAACATGGAGATGAGAGCTTGCCTTGGCCGAAATATCGGGAGGGGAGAGAGAAAAAAAGAATTGCTTCCTATTTGTGTCTTGTGTTAATTATGTTGGAAAAGGATCAGCTCAGATACCACTGTTGGGTCTTGAGGTAGGGTAAGAGATGAACCAACTCGCAGCAAAATGACAAATAAAAGAAAGAGACCATTAAAACCATTAATCAACTCCCAAAGATTAGAATCACAAGAACAAAATCAACACTTTCATACCAAAACAAGAACATCGGGTAAAGAATGATTTGGCTTGAGTCTCCAAGATGCCTATGTATCAACTTGGGAATCAAAGCCACGTATTTCTTCTTATGAGGACTGAAGAACACCAAACATGTAGATGGGAGCTTGCCTTGGCCGAAATATTGGGAGGGGAAGAGAGAAAAAAAAGAATTGCTTCCTATTTGTGTCTTGTGTTTGTTATGTTGGAAAAGGATGACTTAGACCAATTAAATCTCATCAACATAATAGACAATAATATTGGACAAGTATGGTGTTAAGTATGGCTAGACAATATGGGGTTAGGTGGTGAATCACCAACACCTTAATCCTTGTCTTGCTTACTTAGTACTAATTAATCAAGAATAGATTAATTAGTTCCATGGGCCTTGGTTGCATGGGCCTCTTGGAACATGGCCCGTGGCCATTCCTAACGAGGTCCCGTGATGCGCTCATTGCCTTCAAGCCTTTCATACCGGATATGTCCAACATTATCCGATGTGATCAATCCCTAGACTCATAGCCTTGTCTCGATCCGTAAAGTCCTACTCACTTACGGGTACATGACCCAAAACCTAGTTTTGCTCATGTCCCAAGACAACTCCCTTTTGGTCATTCTCCATAAATGTGTAAATGAGTTCCATCCTCGGGTGTGACCCTTAGGTTTATGTATGTCAATAGATCAACGTAAAATCTCATTTTACTTGATCCTATATAAGTGGCAACTACCGAGACTTTAGTATTGCCTGACACTACATAACGAATCGACCCTGTCGATTCTAACCTTTCCGTCGTCCCTGTCATTATCCTTTTATCTCCGATATCCTGATTGAGATAAGGCATAGAGCCGTCATCCTTATTATTCTCAATCACCGTTCCTTGATATGTGAGATGACTGAAGATATGATACCCAGTATCATGTGCATGGCCATGCTATTCTTCCAGTCACTCTCGATCAAGTGGCCGAGAACCGATATCTTTCCCATACCTTAGTATGAGGGATAAATCCCTTAGCCGTCTTTCGTGTCACTCATGTAGCCCGTCCCCAAGCCAATCCTGGCCGTTATGGAAGCCCTGTTACGGACAACGTTAGGCTCAGGTCAAACTCAGTTGTTGACTACATAGCGATCACAAAGACTCATTGGTCTAATGATACATGACAAGCTACGACACTGAATATGTTCATGACTCAATCTATGGCACATATTTATGGCAGTTTGTCCAATATCATGTCCCACATGATATCTATGATCAGACTCCGGAATCTCATTCCAATGACTAACAGAACGTAAGCCATAAAGAGTCATCTTTCATACTAGTCTCTTCTAGTGAAGTTATGTTGACTAGGGACCCATCGAGTGTGATATACCTCGATATATGGTTCTACTCGCATGGTGGGCATAGATCAGATGACACATTGATATATTACTCCAACACATAAGTAATATAAAGCCACTTTAATTTTATTTCTAATGATGATATTTACATTTGGACATTTATAATTGGACTACGGGCACTAAGACTAAAAACCTAAGCGTCTTACAGAATCGATGTCATGCCCCAAATCCGGTTTTGACCGGACTCGAGACGTGAACCGGAAATTCATAATGGAAACAGTTTTAAAACAAAAAATATCATCCCGAATGCTCTTTAACAACAGAAATTGACATAAAATGAGTCCTACGCTCAGGTCCAAAACTAAATAAGTTTGATACATAAGGAGTACATCTCTAAATACTTCCCAAAACCCAGACTCTGGCTATGAGCTCCCTAGCTCCGAGATGTCCTTCTGACCAACTCACGACCAACCTGTAGGAAAAGTAGTAAAGGGGATGAGCATTTTCGCTTATCGCCACGAATACCCGTCTGACCAAGGCATACTAGTAAAGCATCAACAAACCAACAGTTTAAAATAGGTAAAACAATTATCAACGCCCAGTCCAAACTTAGGGGAATGCATATCTCACACCTGACACCCAACCACCACAAGGTCAATTCTCAACATCCATACCTTTACTCTCCATTTCACAAAGGAAGTCACATGACACTGGTCATATCTACAGCAACCAAATGCAAACACACACAATACTGCATTGAACAACACACACAAACACCCAAGATCACAAAGGATCAACACACCTTCGGCCCAGTCTCCGGTAGCAATCCGGCTGGGCCTGGCGCTGGCCCACGCACTTTCCCCGAAACACAGTCGGGCCAGGCGGTCGACCTCCTCGCGGAATAAGCGCACACTTCCCGAGTGCTAGTCGGTAGGTGGGGAAAACACCTCTTCGTGGAATCTCAAGCCTCAACACTTTATCGATCGCGCGCCGGAAGGTACGACACACCTCGCGGGAAACACAGCCCTCGACACTTTACCTGCCGCGCATCGGAAGGTACGACACACCTCTCGGGCACAGCTCATCCATGTATCACCAGAAAAATCACAATCACAACCAATTATCACATGGAAAATATTGCGTCGCACGCATCATTCAATTCACAACTTATTCGCTACAAACGCGGTTTCAACACTTCAAACGTGCAACAGGTCAATCACACAAACACAACATGAGTCAATAGACAAGTCACGACAATCACAGAGCACACACAACCTACGGGTACAACCAAGTACCCACATGCAATTCTACAGCACGCCATGTCCACAAACCAATGGGCCCAACCAGGGACCCACATGCAATTCTATTTTATATCGAGAATTCATAACCTACGGACACCACTAGGTGTCCACATGCATTTACTAGTAACTTTCCTAAATCATACCAGTATTCGCTACCTTTCCCTACCTCAAACGCAATCCACTCCAATATGCGACGAACCGTCTAGTGCCTTACTTCACCGCGATCGAGGATAAGATCTAAGATAACGAAATCACGCAAGTCTAAAAAAAACCCAAAGTCGATATTAGAGAAATTAACACCCCAATGTACCCCAACAAGTACGGTCATTAATTAACTTTCTTAATACCCGATATCATCAAAATGGGCTCGGAATGGCCCATTTCTGCTCTATCACGGAGTGGGTCATGGAGCCGTGATGTGCTCCGTTACGGGTGAGTCACGGGGCCGTGGTAGGCTCCGCTACGGGGAAAACCACGAAGCCGTGGTAGGCTCCGCTATGGAGGAACCCACGGAGCCGTGGTAGGCTCCACTATGGGAGACACCACAGATCCGCTATGGACCAGCGGGTTTTTCCCTTTTTTTTTCTTTCCTTTCTTCAACACACTCCTAGCAAGTTCTAGGTTCCAATTTCCCCAAGTTTCAACAAATTTCAGCAAAATCCAATCTCAATCTCATCAATTTCTCCAAGAACAAATTAGGGTTTCACCAAATTACCAAGACCCACTAATTTTCCACCACAAATCTCCAACTTTCCATCATTTCTACTCAAATCCACTAACATTCATCCTAGTTCATCCATCCCCAACAAAACCCATAACTTCGAACTCAACAAAACCCATAACTTCTCTTCCTTCTCTTCTTCTTCTTCTTCTTCTTCTTCTTCTTCTTCTTCTTCTTCTTCTTCTTCTTCTTCTTCTCTCTCTTTCAAATGCTGGCCACACATGTCTAAATGCTCAATAAAGACCTACTTTTGTTAAAAGACAAAAGTGTCCTCCCAATTTGTCTTCTAGCCTTTAAAGCAAGGGTAAAGAGGTCTTCTCTCCTCCCCTGTTCTCTCTTCCATAAGGCTAGTGACATGTGTCCAAGTGGGGACCACTCTCTCTCCAAAATATCTCAAAAGATATTTTACTAATCCGATATTTCAAATATCGAACCCGTTCGGCCCGATTTTGACATTTTTACGAAAACCCTCATTTGCAAGGAAACGACCCAATTAAGCTCCCCGTAACGACGGCTAAACTTTTTGGGTCCCGGATAAGTCTCGGATGACCCATGGCGTCGTCGGTTGACTTTTTTTGGCAAAAAGTCAACTCTTCCCGATTTCTGCCGGTTTGACCGGCGTTGACCGAAGGCGGTTCTTACAATCGAGCCATTCATATTTCCTTTGGTGTTTACTTCTTCTCCTTGGTGTTCTTGAACGTGTTTATTAAGGAAACATCCATTTGGTTTTCGTCTTGTGATTCTAACTTGGGTAGATTTTCCATTGCTTGCATGTGTCTCATTAAGGTATTCCCGTTGAGAAGTTGTTCTTCATCTTCCCTACCTCGAGACCCAACACGAAATAGTAAAAAATCAAAAAGTGGAGAAGCTGACCAACTTGTGACACGTGGTGTGCTACCTGGTTAGTTGACCGCATTCCAGTGCAATGGAAGTGTATGGGGCGCCATGCACCAGCGCGCTGCCAACCAGCTAAGGAATATACCATTTTTGTTGACTTTTTCAGTGGCTTGATCTATTCGGCTCACCACACTAGCCATGTGCACACTCACACCGAATCACAAGTTACTTCTGTGTCCCCTTCGTTCGTTTCGCGTGAGTTTGAATTGGGGGAATAAAAAGAGAACATAAAATTTGCAGAGAGCAATTTCCATATATCGCGAGAGTGAGGAGCTGATTTTAGGTGGTTGGATCTTCCACATCCGGTGAGTTCAAGCTACCAACGTGAAGCTCGTATACCCACCTATCTATTGTATCAAAAAATTTCGACTTTTGGGGCTACGAAACAGCAAGCATCAAGCTTCAAAAGTGGCTCAATACCTATTTCGAGTTCACACCATTTTTGGAGACGGATCCTTTTTATCCGGTGTTTGAGGATTTGAGCCAGGAATTGTCATTCCTAGCACGGGTTTGACTTTATACTAACCATTTCTTTGCTCTATGTCGATTTCACACACTGATTTCATTGTTTTTAATTCCATGGCTTGTGAGTAGTCACTCTTAGCCATAGATGTCATAGTAAATATATATTAGTTTAACTAATGCATGAAGATTTTCATTTGTGGTATTAGATGATGGTTTTTGCGAGATTTAGTTCGATACCCATTTGTGTTTATTACCAAATTTAATTACCAAGATGTTCACGTTGGAATCGGAATGGTTGAGGTGGAGAAGTTGATCTAGGCGTAGCTAGATAACTCACGCTTTATTGAGGTTGTGTTCTATGCTTGAGTATTACTAGAACAATGTTCTATTTATTTCCACTTGATCATTGGAGACCATCTTGATTGGTGGGTTTCGATTTTAAAGAAGTGAACAAAATGTAGCTAGACACAATCTGCTAATCTACTTTAGCATTGTGTGTTACTAGGTAAAGCACCCACTTATCCTATGTAAGTTGACTTTCTTTGATTGTTTATCGATATGGTATATTATCAAATCGAGAAGCAACTTAAGATAATGTAAAATAGATGTATGAAAGTTCGATGATTGGTGTTACTCTAACCATAGAATATCATAATTGCACATTATTCCGATAATTGGTCTTTAAGCCATGACAGGTGCATTCTTTTCATCATCGTCGTCATCACATTTTTACCTTATGCATTTATTGGATTTATGTATAAGCACGACACCCATTGTTGTTTTCTTCTATAAAAAGTTTAGATTTTTATTTTCATTCTTGTCTTGCTTTATTGTTCACCTACAATCTCATGACCATTTCCATTTACATTTTCACTACTTGAACCATTTGCTTACTTTTAAGAGAAATGCATTGAGTGACGTTTATATACTTTTTGCCTTCTTTTTTCCCATTTTTATATATTTTGTCATCCATTGGACCGATTGCTCCCTTATGTTCGACTGATTGCTTACCATTATCATTTATTACTTGAACGACCGTGTACATAATCATGTTAAAGAGGGTATGCAAAAACCTTGTCTTCAAGATGGCGTCGTTGTCGGGGAGTAAGGTTAGCCCTAGATGATTTTATCTTTTGGTAGTTTTATTTGTGAGTGTTTAGCAGTGGTTCTTGTAGTTGTTTATAGTTACTTTTACTTTTCTTGTATTGTTTCTATTGTTTGTTCGTTATTTCTGCTTTTGACTTTTTTATTTTATTCTTGTGCTTTGAGTACTTTTTCTCTTGAGTTGCATTATTTCTTGTGCTTATTACCATGTGAAATCTTTTTGGAGTGTCTTGTTTTAAGAAGATGTTGCTCGATAATACCAAGAGTATGTCGACAAGCGAAACAGATAAGAGGCCATCAAATTCTTCAACCGAGGTTGCAAGACTTGGAGCTTTGTAAAAGGAGAATGACAAACTAATACAAAGGCTCCAAGAGATGATGGTTTTAGTAAGCCAAGGTGTAGCCCTTACACTAGCTCAAGCAGCAGAAATAAAGGCTATCATGATTCAATCCGAGCAGAATTCAAGAGCCCGACAAAGTGAATCGCCTGAAGAGCCTCCAAATGTGTTTGAGGAGCCAATGTAGTTACCATCCATCCATGTACGTAGTATCAAGCCAGTTGTGGTGTCGACATCGGGTGAAATCTATAGTGACTATGAATACGAGTTAGGGAGTCGTTATCTTGATAGAGCTGCTCCAATCAATGAGGACTATGACTATTATTCATCCACTAAGTCAGATGATCTTGATGAACACAATAATACATATTCAGACATCTCGCTTTGCGATGGAGTTGCAGATGTATGCATGTTTACATCTCATGGTGGTATAGCTATGAAGGAACTCTAAGAGTGCACACCATATAAGCCAGAGTTATCAGAGGAGGATTATGTAGCATTAATGGCTTGTATGCCTAATACAAAGGCTACCCTAGAGTTTATTGATGATAACTTGCACTCAACTATTGATGTGTTAAAGATTGATGTGAAAGAAATAGAAGAGGGGGTAATATATGAGTCCCACTCCTTAGTAGAGGAGGACCCCTAAGCAGCTCTTGATGAGTATATGGCTAACACCGACACTACCCTTAAGTCTATTGTTATTGCTCGACAGGCCGCTACAGATCCGGGTGAGATCGATGCGTGGAATGATTCCAAAGATAATTTGTTGAAGGATCAGTTACTAATTCAAAAGGATCATGCTAAGATGCTAGCCGAGGTAGCTTCTTATGGTACTCAGGTGTTTATTGACCTCACTTCTAACTTGCTCGATAGTACTAGCATGTTTGATTCACATTCTTATGATTCATCACTATATTTGTTAGCCAGACCTGATATTTATGATAATATGCATGCCTATTTTGATTTATATGTTGATGATTTGAGAGCTGGTAGCTCCGTAGTTTTATTGAATGTTGATTATGGTGATATTATTGAACCCGTTGCGAGGGGAAACGATTATATGGATACCACAGTAGTTGATGATCCCTGAAGAGGGATATTTGTAGTGGATGACAGTGGCTCTAGTGGTCATGGTAATCCTTTTTTTTTTCTAAGCAGAAGATATGCGTCATTTTGTGTTTTGAATTATACAAAAATTTATTACACAAAATGATGCATGAGCGTACAAAAGAAAACATAATGCAATGCAAGGTATACCCCACCCCACACTTTAAAACTAAGCATTGTCCCTAGTGCGACTCAATCTTACACATTCTCTTAGCCACATAACTAACAACACCATACTTATAATCGGCAAATACACAATTCACGAAATCCCATATGCATGTTCTATCAGCACGACAATTCGGGCGCTCAGCGCCCACCAGATAGCATAAAGGAAATACAATAGCGGTATACAATGAAAATAGGAAGGGAAGAGATATTATGTAAGGACCGCTACCGGTCAACGCCGGTCAAATCGGCGGGAAAACGGAAAAATTTAAAATTTTGGGCATCCACCTAAAATTGACCCTGAGGGTCATATTGGACTTAAGTTGACCCCGATATCGACCAAAGTGAGTTCCGGACAACTCAGGGCAACTTTTTGACCAATTCGGGAAAAGTTGACGTTTTGCCGAAAATGTCAACCGAGCGACGTTTTAGTCCGTTCGAGGCCCGATTTGGATCCAAAAATCTTAGTCGTCGTTGCAGCGGTCTTAGTTGGGCCGTTTCCTTGTAGAACGTGAAATTTCATAAATTCTTGGAAAATGGGCCCGCACGGGGCCCCAAGACGGCCGAATTTCGCGAATCTGATTAAAAAAATATCTACAAAGATATATTTCTAACTAGTGGGACCCACTTGACACTTGTCATAAAAGTGGTGGAAGGGAGTTGAAAGGACTAATGTACCCTTGGACTTAAAATTAAAAACAAAGGGGTAAGAGGGTATTTTGGTCCTTTGTTGTTGGTTTGATTTTTAAAGCAAAATAAAAAGGAATGGTTGAGAGTAGTCTTCGGCCAAAACAGAAAAAAAGAGGGACAAGAGAGAGAAAGAAGAGAGACAATAGGAAGGAGAAAAAAGAGAAGAAATTGTTGGAATTTAGGTTTTTATCGACGATTCGACCGTTGGATCGCCTCTTTTCTTGCGTAATCGTCATCCTCTCAACGTTCCCTACGGTAAGAACCCGTCTTTTTCTTGTTTTGATACGTTTGAATTCTAGGGCTTGAGTTTAAATGGTTTAAATAAGATTGGTTTAAGGATTGGAGTTCGTTAGGAACGTTTTGGGGCGAAAATGAACGGTTTTCGGTGACCAGAGGCTCATGGCAGCTCCGGCCACTATGAGCCACCGTGGATGGTGGCTGGAAAGGGCTTGAACTGGCAACGGCAATGGCCGGACCGGCCCTGACCGGTCCAGCCTGTAAGAACCGCTCCCGGTCAACGCCAGTCAAATCGGCGAAAAACCGGAAAATTTAAGATTTTTGGACAGACACCTAAATGAACCCAAATTTGACCCCGAGGGTCATACCGGACTTAAGTTTACACCGATATCGACCAAAGTGAGTTCCGGGGGACTCAGGGCAACATTCTGAACAATTTGGGAAAGGTTGACTTTTTGCTGGAAAAGTCAACCGAACGACGTTTTGGTCCATTCGAGACCCGTTTTGGATCCAAAAAGCTTAGACGTCGTAACAGCGGTCTTAGTTGAGCCGTTTCCTTGTAGCCTGTGAAGTTTCGTAATTTCTTGGAAAAAGTGCCCGTTCGGGGCCCGAGACGGTCGAGTTTCGCGAATCTGACTGAAAAATATTTTTCTAAAAGGTGTGGGACCCACTTGCTGTTGGGTCTCGAGGTAGGGTTGGAGATGAACCAACTCGCAGCGGAAAATCAATGAAAACCAAGAGACGATTAAAACCATGAAACAACTAACAAAGAATGGATTCACAAGAGAAAAATTCAGCACTAGTTCTTACCAAAACAAGAACACCGGTTAACGAATGATTGGCTTGAGTCTCCAAGACGCCTACGTATCCACATGGGAATCAAAGCCACGTAGTTCTTCTCCTTGAGGACTCAAGAACACAAACATGGAGGTGGAAACTAGACAAACCCGAAATGGCCATGGAAGAGGGAGAGAAAATGTGTTTCCTATTCTTGTCTTGTCTTTGTTATGTTGAAAAAAGATGACTTAAACATAACAAAACCCATACTTGTCCAACTAAAGGCATGGGACAAGTATGGTGTCAAGTAAGGTGTAAATAGGACAAAGTATGGCAAGACAAGATTGGGTTAGGTGGTGAATCACCAACACCTTAATCCTTGTCTTGCTTACTTAGTACTAATTAATCAAGACTTGATTAATTAGTTCCATGGGCCTTGGTTGCATGGGCCTTTCATGGGCCTCTTGGAACATGGCCCGTGACCATTTCCAACGAGGTCCCGTGATTCGCTCATCGCCTCCATGCCTTCCATACCGGAAATGTCCAACATTATCCAACGCGATCAATCCCAAGACTCCAAGCCTTGTCTCGATCCGTAAAGTCCTATTCACTTACGGGCACATGACCCAAAACCCAGTTTTGGTCATGTCCCGAGACAACTCCCTTTTGGCCATTCTCCATAAATGTGTCAATGAGTTTCATCCTCCGGTGTGACCCTTAGGTTTATGCATGTCAATAGATCAACGTAAAATCCCATTTTACTTGATCCTATTTAAGTGGCAACTAACGAGACTTTAGTATTGCCTGACACTACATAACGAATCGACCATGTCGATTCTAACCTTTCCGTCGTCCCTGTCATTATCCTTTTATCTCCGATATCCTGATTGAGATAAGGCATAGAGCCGTCATCCTTATTATTCTCAATCACCGTTCCTTGATATGTGAGATGACTGAAGATATGATACCCAGTATCATGTGCATGGCCATGCTATTCTTCCAGTCACTCTCGATCAAGTGGCCGAGAACCGATATCTTTCCCATACCTTAGTATGAGGGATAAATCCCTTAGCCGTCTTTCGTGTCACTCATGTAGCCCGTCCCCAAGCCAATCCTGGCCGTTATGGAAGCCCTGTTACGGACAACGTTAGGCTCAGGTCAAACTCAGTTGTTGACTACATAGCGATCACAAAGACTCCTTGGTCTAAGGATACATGACAAGCTACAACACTGAATATGTTCATGACTTAATCTATGACACATATTCAGGGCGGGTCGTCCAATATCATGTCCCACATGATATCTATGATCAGACTCCGGAATCCCATTCCAATGACTAACAGAACGTAAGCCATAAAGAGCCATCTTTCATACTAGTCGCTTCTAGTGAAGCTTTGTTGACTAGGGACCCATCGAGTGTGATCTATCTCGATCTATGGTTCTATTCGCATGGTGGGCATAGATCAGAGCACACATCGATATATTACTCCAACACATAAGTAATATAAAGCCGCTTTAATTTTATTGCTAACGATGATATATACATTTGGACATTTAGGATTGAACTACGGGCACTAAGACTAACACTTGCCACATGTCACTAATGTGGTGGTGTTAGGTTTATTGGACAAAACAAAAGATGGAAAAGTGGTGTTAGTTTTGTAAATATGATAAAGTTGTGTGTTTTTGAAAAAATACGAAGATGAGAGATTGAGGGGGGTTCGGCCACTTTGTGAAAAAAGGAGAGGTTTTTAGAGAGAGAAAAGGCAAGGGAAGACGGAGAGAAAAAGAGAAGAGGTTTGTGGAATTTGTGACGTTTCTCGTTCATCAAGCCGTTGGATCGTCTCAACGATAGAAGATTCAAGCTCACACCGTCATTCTCTACGGTGAGCATCTAACCGATTTTCATTTTGTTAAGTTTAAAAGTTAGGGTTTGGTTTGAAATGGGTTGAATGTGGATGAGTTGAGGTGTGGGGTTCGTTGGAGGTGTTTTGGGGCGAAGAGATGAACGTTTTCCAGTGACCGGAGGCTCGGGGGAGCTCCGGCCACCGTGTATGGTGGCTGGCCGGTTTTGTAGGGTTGCTGGCCGGAGTTAGGACCAACCACCACCTTGGTGGACCGGCCCCAAACCGGCCCTAGCCACCCACGGCCAAAGGGGGTCGGGTGGGGCCCACATGCTCGGGTGTTCGGGTTTCGTGTTCGGGTGGTTTAGAACGTTCCCCAAGTGATTAATCCACACCCGGATCGAAATTTGGAATTAAATTGTGAAAGTTGTAATTGACGGGTTTAGAAACTTTAAACGCGAATAAAATTACTCGGAAGTCGGAATTTGATTTCGTCGAGTGCCTAGTTACCCTTGAATTATTCTAAGACCGTAGAAACGAAAACGGGAATTTTCGGAGCCCCGGAAGGACGTTTTCAAAACCCGGGCAGATTCGCCATGTCGGGCGAATCGGGCTTTTCCGGATCCATTATCGACAATGTCGAGTAATTGGGAAGTTTGGGAGTGATCGACATTGTCGGGGTTTGAAATAACCACTCCCGGTCAACGCCAATCAAGCCTGCGAAAAACAGGAAAATTTAAATTTTTTTAAGACAGACACTAAATTGAACCTAAAATGACCCCGAGGGTCATACCGAACTTAAATTGACCCCGATATCGACCAAAGTGAGTTCCGGGGGACTCAGGGCAACTTTTTGATCAATTTGGGAAATGTTGACTTTTCGCTGGAAAAGTCAACCGAGCGACGTTTTGGTCCATTCGAGGACCGTTTTGGATCCAAAAAGCTTATCCGTCGACACAGCGGTCTAAGTTGAGCCGTTTCCTTGTAGCCCGTAAAGTTTCGTAATTTCTTGGGAAAAGTGCCCGTTCGGGGCCCGAAACATCCGTTTCTCGCGAATCTGATTGGAAAATATCTAGTAGATACTTCCCAAAAGGTGTGGGACCCACCTTGCAACTTGTCAAACAAGTGGTGGTGTTAGTTTTTTTTTGGGGGGGGGGGGGGGGAATGAAGAGAGATATTAGGGGGGGGGGGGGGGGGTCGGCCACTTAAGGAAAAAAAAAAGAGAAAAAAATTAGAAAAAGAAAGAGAGAAGTTAGAGGGAGAAGGAGAAGAAGAGAGGAGTTAGAGTTTGGGCTACTATTCACGAAGCTTCAACCTTTGGATCGTCTCAACGTTGCAAGAATCGAACTCCCCTCGTCTTCCTCTACGGTAATCACCAAACCGATCGTCGTTTTGCTAAATCTCAAATGTTAGGGTTTGGTTAAAATGAGTAGTTTAGGGTTGTATTGAGGTTTGGGGGTTTGTTGGAGAAGGTTTGGAGACGTTTGGAGGTGAAGAGGAACGTTTTCCGGTGACCGGGAGCTCGGGAGGAGCTCCGGCCACCATAGGGGGGTGGCTGGCCGGAGCTAGGGCCGGCCACCACCATGGTGGGCCGGGCCCCAAGGAACCCTATCCACCCATGGCCTAGCTTGGCCGGGTGGGGCCCACGTGCTCGGGTGATCGGGTTTTGTGTTCGGGTGGTTTAGAACGTTCCCCGGACCATTTATCCTTAACCGAATCGAAATTTGGATTTAAAATGCGAAAGTTGTAATTATTGGGTTTGGAAACTTTAAACGTTAATTAATTGGCTCGGAAGTCGGAATTCGGTTCCGTCAAGTGCATTGGGACCCTTGAATTATTCTAAGACCGTAGAAACGAAAACGGGAATTTTTGGAGCCCCGGAAGGGCATTTCCAAAACCCGGGCAGATTCGCCATGTCGGGCGAATCGGGCCTTTACGGGTCCTTTATCGACAATGTCGAGTAATTGGGAAGTTTGGGAGTGATCGACATTGTCGGGGTTACGTTTGGGCGTGAAGTTATTGAATTTTAGTTTATTCCTGCGAGTTGTTAAGTGCCTTAAAATTGTGTTCTTTTATATCGTGCCGCGGACCGAGGCAAGGGAAAGCTGGGTGAGTGACTGAGATCACACCGGGGCTCGTTGGTTAGATTTTGGAGAACTTATACGAGGTAGGGAAAAGTAGCCGGATCTCGGCCCTGACTGGGGAAAGTTAACAGTAGAAATGCATGTGACACCGGGGTGTCGTGGGTTAAGTAGGTTCATTTGAAGTATTAGAAAGGCATGATACGGGAATGTAGCGTTTATGAGAAAAGCATGTGACACTTAGTAATGTCGTAGGAACAGAGAACTTAGCGATATTAGAATTACTGGAGGCATATGATCATGCCCGGAGGTTGACTATTTAATTTATGTCTTGGGTGGCCATGAGAGCCCGTGTTTTATTGTTGGTGTCTTGGGTGGCCATGAGAGCCCGTGTTTTATTGTTGGTGTCTTGGGTGGCCATGAGAGACCGTGTTGTATTGTTGGTGTCTTGGGTATCCATGAGAGCCGTGTTTTACTGTTGGGATGTCTTGGGAGGCCATGAGTGCCCGTGGGGTTGTTGAGCCCCTGAGTTACTGTTGGTGTGTCTTGGGAGGCCATGAGGGCCCGTGGGGTTGTTGAACTCGAGTTTTTACCGTTGGAGTCTTGAGTGGCCATGAGTGCCTGTGGAGTGTTGAACTGGTCTTGTTACTGTTTGTTGAACCTTGCTTGTGATTGTGATTGCGAGTGCCCGAGGTTAGTGACCCGACTTCGTGTCGGGAAGTGGTGTGCAAATTGGCTGGCTTCCGAATTCGAGTCTCGGTAAGTTGCGAGCATTCTTTGGCTGGCTTCCGAGTTCGAGTCTCGGTAAGTTGCGAGCATTCTTTGGCTAGCCTGATCCGTGTTTGAGTCTCGGCAGGTTGTGAGCATTTGTAGGCGATGAGAGGGCAGCTCCCCTTCCGACTAGCTATCGGAAAAGTAGCGATGTATATATCGCCAACAGGTCAACCGCCTGGAGCCTGACAGTGATAGGTAAAGCGCGTGGGGCAGGCTCGAGCCCAGCCGGTTAGCAACCGGCACTATGCAGCTGACAGGAATGCGATCCCTTGTGATCTTGTTTTGTGTGCGATCCTTTGTGTTCTTGTTTGGTGTTGTGTAGTGTTCTGTCGTGTCCTTGGAGGAGGTCGTCGATAGTTGTGTCGAGTTTACATTACAAGTCCGAGTGTTGAGTCTGTTGAGGAAGGTAACGGGTTGTGTGTCAATTGAGTACTTGAGTTTGGGGAGTGTTTTCCCGGTGTTGAGTTTGGTTTTGGTGTTACCGGCACTGTCTGCTAATTATGCCGTAGTCAGTCTGTTATCCGTGGTGGTGAGCGAACGCTCACCCCTAGCTGCTTTTCCTACAGGTACTGATCACAGGAAGGACTAGGTGATCTCTCGAAGCTTTAGGAGCTGGGAGCGGGGTTCGGGTTTTATCTTTTGAGTCTAGTGACGGATACCTTGTACTTTGTCCATTTGTTGGGACGTTTTTGAGTTGTAAATATTATTTTGATGAACTAAATGGTAATTTCAAAGTGTTTTTTTTAAAACAGGTTTCAAATGTTTTATGTTTTTAAATGTTCGCGTCCCTGGTTCGGTTTTACTGAAATTGGGGCGTGACAATGTTACTTTTGGGTGTCAAGTTTATTAAAGTTCAGTTTATGCCTGCAAGCTTAAAAGTGTTTAAAATTGTGTTCTTATTAGATCGTGCCACCGACAGAGGAAAGGGAAAGCTAGGTGAGTGATCGAGATCACGCCGGAGCTTGTTTGTGAGCTTTTGGAGAAAGCATACGAGGTAGGGAAAAGTAGCCGGATCTCGGCCCTGACTAGGGAAAGTTAACAGTAGAAATGCATGTGACACTTGGGTGTCGTGGGTTAAGTAGGTTTATCGAATATTAGAAAGGCAGGCAACACCAGGTGGTGTCGTATGATACGGGAACGTATCGAACAATAGAAATGCATGTGACACTTAGTAGTGTCGTAGGAGCAGTGAACTTTCGATATTAGAATTACTGGAGGCATTTGGTTATGCCCGGAGGTTGATTGTTTAATTTGTGTCTTGGGTGGTCATGAGAGCCCGTACTTTAATGTTCGTGTCTTAGGTGGCCATGAGAGCCCGTGTCTTTACTGTTGGTGTCTTGGGTGGCCATGAGTGCCTGTGGGGTTGTTGAACCCGTGTCTTTACTTTGGTGTCTTGGGTGGCCATTAGTGCCCGTGGGGTTGTAGAACCCGTGTTCTACCGTTGGTGTTTTGGGTGGCCTTGAGTGCCCATGGGGTTGTTGAACCCGTGTTCTACCGTTGGTGTTTTGGGTGGCCTTGAGTGCTCGTGGGGTTGTTGAACCCGTGTTTTACCGTTGGTGTCTTGGGTGGCCATGAGTGCCTGTGGAGTGTCAAACTGGCGTTGTTGCTGTTTGTTGAACTTTGTTTGTAATTGTGATTGTGGTTACCTGAGGTTGGGGGCCCGCTTCATAATAACGGGGGTCATGTGATCGCACGCGTCTGCATGTTCAGACGGGGTAGGGGGCCCGCCCGTGAGGAAAGGGGTCCTGGCCGCGCGTGCGTGGGTGGTGGTGATAGGTCGATAGCCTGATCCGACTTTGTGTCGGGAAAAGTGCGACAGGTCGACAGCCTGGCCTGACAGGGATCGGTAAAGGGCATGGGGGACTGAGCAGCTGAAGTGCGATCCTTTGTGATCTTGTTTGGTGTGCGATCCTTAGTGATCTTGGGTGTTGCGTGGTTATCTGTCGTGTCATTGGAGGAAGTCGTCAATCGTTGTGTCGGGTCTACATTACGTGTCCGAGTGTTGAGTAGGTTGAGGAAAGTGACGGTTTGTGTGTCAGCCGGGTTACTTGAGTTTGGGGATAGTAGTCCCCAGTGTTGGGTTTGGTGTTGGTGTTACCGGCATTGTCTGCTAAGTATGACGTAGTCAGTCTGTTATCCGTGGTGGTGAGCGAACGCTCACCCCTAGCTGCTTTTCCAACAGGTACTGGTCGCGGGACGGACTAGGTGAGCTCTCGAAGCTTGAAGAGCTAGGAGCGGGAGTCCGGGTTATATTTTTGAGTCTAGCGACGTACGCCTTGTATTTTGTTCGCTTGTTGGGACGTACTTTTGAATTGTATATAATTATTTTGTTTAAGTAAATGGTGGTCGTAAAGTGATTTATTTAAAAGGGTTGAAAATGTTTTATTGTTTTAAACGTTCGCGTTCCGGGTTCGGTTCTACTAAATTTGGTGCGTGACAC
This sequence comes from Erodium maritimum, assembly GCA_963921825.1. Lineage (NCBI taxonomy): Eukaryota > Viridiplantae > Streptophyta > Magnoliopsida > Geraniales > Geraniaceae > Erodium > Erodium maritimum. The sequence goes on from OY997592.1 coordinate 27,491,945, forward strand.
AGCCACCCACGGCCAATGGATGGCCGGGTGGGGCCCCCGTGGTTGGGTCTCGGGTTTTCGTGTTCGGGTGGTCTCGGACGATCCCCGAGTCGATAATTCAAACCCGTAATAAATTATGCGATTAAATTGGGAAAATTGGAATTACGGGTTTAGAAACTTTAAACGCGAATTAAATCGGTTGAACATCAGAAATTGCTTCCGTCGAATGCGTTTGAACATGCGAATTATTTTAGGATCGTAGAAACGAAAATGGAAATTTTTGGAGCCCCGAAAGGGCGTTTTCCGATCCAGGGCAGATTCGCCGAGCCGGGCGAATCGGGCCTTTCCGGGCCCATTGTTGGCACTATCAAGTAATTGGGAAGTTTGGGAGCGATCGGCATTGTCGGGGTTGCTTTTGGGCGTTAAATTCATTAAATTCGGTTTTGCCTGCATATTTAACAAGTGTATTATTTTTTGATCACCTTAGACCGTGCCACCGACCGCGGAAAGAGGAGGCTAAGCGGGTGATCGTGAGCATTGCCGGAGCGTGAGCATCGGACTTGGAACGCTTTACGAGGTAGGGAAAAGTAGCCGGATATCGGCCTTGACTAGGGAAAGTTATTAGTAGAAATGCATGTGACACTTGGTGGTGTCGTAGGATAAGTGAACTTATCGAACAATAGAAATGCATGTGACACTTGGTGGTTTCATAGGATAAGCGAACGTATCGAACAATAGAAATGCATGTGACACTTGGTGGTGTCGTAGGATAAGAGAACGTATCGAACAATAGAAATGCATGTGACACTTGGTGGTGTCGTAGGATAACCGAACGTATCGAACAATAGAAATGCATGTGGCACTTGGTGGTGCCGTAGGTTAAGTAAACTTACCGTGCAATAGAAATGCATGTGGGCACCTGGTTGTGCCCGTAGGTTGTGGAACCTTGTCGTGCTGTAGAATCACATGTGGGCACCTGGTTGTGCTCGTAGGTTGAGTGAACTGATTGTGTTTGTGTGTGGCCATGTGTGGATGTGGGGTGTTGAACTCGTTTGTTGTTGACTGACTTGATGAGTGGTAGGTAGTCGTTATGTTATTTTCGCTATTTGCTGAGCATCGTGTGATTTATGATATTGGTGTGGAGGTTTGGCCTGCCTGTCGACTCGTCATCGACAAAGGGTGCCACGGTACCGAGTTGAGGTTGGCCCACCTTCCGACTAGCTATCGGTAAAGTGTTGCGATGTTCCGCGATGAAGGAGAGGCCCTCCTTCCGACTAGCAATCGGAAAAGTGTTGCTATGTGCCGCGATGAGGTACGCTGCCTTCCCGAGGGGCGATCGGGTAAAATGCGAGGCTACGCCGGGCCTAGCCGGTTGCTACCAGAAACCGTGCAGTGTGTGGTTTGTTGATATTGTGTGACATTGCTTGTGATCTTTGTGTGTGGGTGGAGGTATGGCCCGCTTGTCGACTCGCCCTCGACAAAGGGTGCCACGGTTCCGCGATGAAGGAGAGGCCCTTCATCCGACTAGCACTCGGAAAAGTGTTGCTATGTGTCGCGATGAGGTACGCTGCCTTCCCGATCGGCGGTCGGGTAAAATGTGGGGCTACGCTAGGCCCAACGTCCTGCTAACGTAAAACCGTGTTGTGGGTGTGGTATTGCGTGATTTTGATCACGATTGTGTTATGTTTATTGAGGTCGTCATTACGGTGTCGGGTCTACATTACGTGCACGGGTGTTAGATGGTTGGGTAAAATGTCGGGTCTACATTTAGCTTCATTTGCTCGACGGGTAGAAGGCTCAATTAGGAGGTCTCCCAAAAGTCTCATACTTCCATGGTGTCCTTCTCTTTAAATGTGAGTGAAAAAGTAGGAGAAGAAACACAATGTAGCATAAGATACTATTCCTTGAGTTTTGCAAAAGTTTCGAACTCAAGACTAATCTCATCAAGCTCGCCTTCACAGAATAATTATGATTTGACTCTTTTTGGCTTAACTTGATAGGGATATGAATCCCATGAAGCGGAAAATGCTCATGACAATAAGGTCAAGACCATCTACCACAATAGAGTAACAACTCACAAACGGGGAAGAAGTACTAGCAAAAACATCACAAAAATTATGCTTTATATTAAAAACTCTATGCTCAACGTTAAATTTTAAAATCAATGGGATGGGTTGAACATATAGAATTTATTTGCTAGAATCCAAAAATGAATCTCCCACACTAAAAGGAATTTCGACATCATGCTCGATGTCTACCAAAATAAAATCAATGAGAGATTCAAATACAACCCCTCTCTTGAGAGCATCTTCCATAGTACCCCTTGGATATCTAATAGATTTGTCAGCCAACTCTATGGATACTATGGAAGGATTAGGCTCAACAAGATTTTGTGAACTATTTTCTACGATTATATAATCATTATTTACATCAAAAGAATTCAATACATCAGAATTACATGGAGATGACATAGATAATATATAAGAGGGATTAGAATTTGATACCTCACATTCCACACTTGCCTCTAAACTCATGATTGAATCATGAGTTTCTTGCTCTGTTGTGTCACTTAAGTGTTCAGAATGATCATCCTCAATGTGAGTTTCTTGATCATGTAGAGCTCTCTCATTCATCACTTGTATGAGAAGATTCATCTGATCTTCAAGCTTTTGAAATCGCTCGTCCATTTTTCTCTCTCTTTCTTCGTCTCTTTTATCCTTCTCCGCCAACTTATTCATGAGAGCAAGACACATTTCTTAAAGTGATGACTCCTCATCATAAGACAATTGTGGTTCAACTTGATAACCTTGATCAAAAGTGGAAGTGTCCTCCCAATATTGACTATAGAAACTTGAATGCACAAAATACTCACAATCGTAATTAGAATGATCATTAGCTCCACATAAATCACAATACACATTATTATCATACCAATTCTCCACAAAATCTATGTTGCAATTAACTAAAAATATATATACAAAACAAATGAAACAGTCTCAACACAAATTAAAAATATAAAAGTTGCTTTAGTTGCTCCGCGGCAACGACGCCATTAACTTGACGCCCTGAGAATTATCTCACAAAAAGGGTGCGGCAAGCGCACCGTTCGTCAAGTGGTATTTCGGTTTTAAATCCGGTTATCGTACCCATGGGAGTAGTAAAACAGTCACTCAATTTAAAATTTGTTATTAATCTATTTCTGAAAAGAGTTTTGTTTTGGTTTGAAAATTCGAATAACAGTTAGCAAAGAAAATTAAAGTAAATGACGATAAGTAAGAGACCAAATAACAAAGATGATGTGAATTTCAGAGGAAAAACCGATCTAGGTTTTTTAATGGGGTCACAATATGACAATTAATTCGCAGGGATTTGTGTTTACATGTGCAAATAAGGTAGGTTTAAAGGCAACGGAAGTTCTCTCAACTAGTCCTAAACATCTCTCGATCGAATTAGGACCCTAATATAATATAACCGCCTAGTTATCTCTAATCTAGGTGTAGAGAGGCATACAACATTAAGATTCGTGAACTACTCTAACTTTCGGGGTTGTACGCCTATAGTTGTGGCACTCGTGTTAACCTAACTTTACTAGAGACTAGATTTAAACCCGAGTTGCATAATCCTTAGTCCTTCTAGCCATTATCATCTCTCGATTGTTGAATGCTAAACCTACTCATCTATCAAGTGATCAATTTGATGAAGCATTAAGTTCAAATCATGCAAACAATAATCTAAACACAAATTGCACATAATAAACACGAACCCATTGAATTAATTCATCGTATTGTTTCCCTAGACCTAGATCGTTGGAAATTGAGCTCATGGAGATGAAGGAAGAACAAAAAGATGAAGATGAACAAGAGAAAAATAGTAAAGTTGATACAAAATACCGATTCAATAATGAAAATCTCAAAGTTGCTCAATCCTTACTCCTAAGCACTTTTCTCTCACCAAAACTCCAACCTAATACTCAATCTCTCTATAATGATGCTCAATAAAAGTCTCCCCTTTTTCTTAATGGATGCTCCTCTATATATAGGACTTCAAGACCTCTTTGCCTCCTCAAAATCGGAATTGAATAGGTAAATTTTTCTTTAGAATGAGGAAATTTCCTAATTTTTATGCAGAAAACAGAGCTGGAAGAGGGCCTGACGTGCGTAGCCCATAGCGCGGCCCGGAATGGGCCCAAAAACGGGCCGGAATGGAGCACGGGGCGGGTAGCCTAACGGTCCATTTTGAATCTTGTTCCGGGCCTCAAAACGGGCACAGACAGAAGCGACTCCTTGACGGAAGTTGTAGATCACTGAATTCCCTTCAATTTGATACATTATATGAGGAAATTTTGAGTTTGTATGAGGGAGTTATGCCCTTCGCAAGATTAGCCAGCTTCCAAAACTCCTAAAACCGGGTTTTCCTCTATTTTAGCCATTTTTCGATCAAAACACCTACAAAACGCAACTAGAGACAAATTACGAGTATAGAGAGAAAAATGGACCAAATTATACAATCCCAAGACTAAAAAGCTCAAGAATGTGAGCTAAAATCATCTAGAATCGATGTAATTTATGTTTACATCGGGGGATAAAGCGGAGATGTGCTAGTAAGGATTTTTTTAGCCTTTTGGCCGATATGAAGAAGAAAGAGGCTAATGTCCCCATGATTAGACTGTTAGAGCAGACTCCATTAATGGAGACAATTTTATTCAGAGAGATGAGACCCCAAATATGAATTGCAAGCGTGTTATTATGGGTCTAGACAATAGATCCATTATTTGATGTACCATTCCACACAAGGAACGAGACCTCATGCTTTCACAGACCTAGTGTTATGCGGAGAATCTAAAATTTTCACCTTTTTATGTGATCTTGGAGCAGGCGTTAGTTTGATGTCGCTATCTCTATACAAGATGTTGAAGTTGGGTACTCTAAAGCCCACCAAATTCTCTCTATAGTTGGCTGACAATTCCATTTATGGACCAACCTGTGTGGTGAAGGATACATTGGTGAGGGTTGGAGGACTGAAGTTTCCTGTTTATTTTGTTGTTATGGACTTCCCTAAGAACCTGCATGTACCACTTATATTCGACAGGCCTTTCTTGGCGATAGCTTCCATATGTATAGATGTGAAGGCTAGGACACGCATTGTGAGTACTGAGAGGACTAGCGTAGTTTTCTCCATGAGAGATCCGAAGAGGTCTCCTCGGTTGAGCATAGCATCTGTACATGTAGTGTCATATCTTATTTGTGACCGTGCTTCCTAGAGTTTCAGTAGATGATGAGTCTACTTCAGTATCATCCGGAAAGAAAACCAAAAAGAAGAAGAGGAAGAGCCTAAGATGCTTCAATTAGATCATAGGAATATGTTGAAGGATGGATGGTGTTGGTTTCCCACTTCAGTTACTATTTGTTGGACGTGTGTTGTTTCTTCTTGTTATCCAACTGTCTGGTCTTGCTGTTGTCACATCGCTAAGGAGGCGGTTGGTTTGAGTTGATTGAGTTGTTGATGTTGTAATTGTGTCGCCACCCATCAAGCTAACGATGTTAAACTTAGCGCTTCCTGGCAGGCAACCCAGATGATTATATCTTTTTTCTTACATTTCTTCCCATCTATTTGATTTTTATATTTCTATCAAGTCATTATAGTATTATTTTTTTTCCCATATTTGGCTTGCTTATAATGTAGGATTGGTGATTTGAAACTGGAGTGCTTGTACCATATATATATATATATATATATATATTATGTATAACATCCCGCCGTCCCACACAGGGCCCCACGCGCGGCGATGTTAGGTCTTGCAGCCCAATACACCCCAACCCCTTTGGTGTACTGTCCACAGACAAATACCAACCTAGGTTGTTGGTGAGACTTGAACCCAAGACCTCACCCTTTATAACATTTCCTTAAGTGATGCTATCACCAATTGAGCTGCAGCGTGGGGCCCTGTGTGGGGCACGGCGGGGTGTTACAAAAAAGTGCACTTTTTTTGTAACACCCCGCCGTGCCCCACACAGGGCCCCACGCGCGGTGATGTTAGGTCTGCAGCCCAATACACCCCAACCCCTCTGGTGTATTGTCCACAGACAAATAGCAACCTAGGTTGGTATTTGTCTGTGGACAATACACCAGAGGGGTTGGGGTGTATTGGGATGCAGACCTAACATCACCGCGCATGGGGCCCTGTGTAGGGCACGGCGGGGTGTTACATTATGGATTGAGCTAATTGTTGGAGCTCGTCCAGCCATCTCTCACCTGCCAAGCCAATAGTAGAGCTTTGATTCTTTCCCAGCAATCTTCAGTTATGCTTTGATCTATTTATTCATTGGGATGGTATTCATGTTCTTTCGAGCTTTTTATGTTTACATGCTCCTTGATATTGTGTTGTATGATGCAAACGTTGAGCGTCCATTGTGTTGAAAATTTAAATATATACCATATGTAGCATTTCACATCATATTATTGCATGATCTAAGGATTGTCACACTTTAAGTGTGGTGGAGGAGATGATTATTAGGTTATTGAAATGAGTGAAATTTACTACTTGTCGAGTCTTGCATTTAGAGTTAAAAATCATTTTTTTTGTTATAAGTCTTTATTTTGTATGTAAACCTTAGATAAGCAATTTTGGTCAATATGAGTAAGCCGTGAGTAGATTTCTTTTCATCATTCTGGATTTTTGTGGAATGATTGGAGAATTTAATGTTGATAATGTTAATGAGTTGTATATTTTGTATATTCTTTATTGATTATCGGGTACAAAATGATTATGCAATGTTATATGCCTTAGGGTAATAAGAAAATGCGGTCACACCAATTTTAGGTGTGGTTATATTTTAATTCTATTTATCATCGCCAGCTTGATTTTATCTTGGTTTTTTCCTATAGCGGACCTAGTCAAGAGACGGTAGTCTTATTTCACTTGTCACGTTGAGAAGATGTTGAGCTCACATGGTTATTGTTGAGGGATCGAACTATGTGTTTTGGTAGATTAAAAACCTAGTCGAGTTCAAGTGGTTAGTCCTATTGTGCGTTTGTGGTAACAATTTTTCAAAATCACACACGATGTGCACAGGGAATTAAGTATAGGTTTTAGGGAAATGGGATCTATAAAAAAAAATTAGTATAAAGGGTGTGAGGTGTGGCGGATTGCATGTAGATGAGACCTCATTCCCGAAACTTCTGAAAGAGTAATAAAAGGTGAACCCTCCAACCTGTCACGCCCCAATTTCAGTAAACCGAACTCGGGACGCGAATATTTAAAATAATAAACACTTTGAAACCCTTTTTCCATTTAAACATTTCAAAATACCAGTTTAGTTCAACAAAATAATATTTACAACTTAAAACACGTCCCAACAAGTGGACAAAAGTATGGTATCCGTCGCTAGACTCAAAATAAACCCAGAATCCCGCTCCTAGCTCTTCAAGCTTCAGAAGCTCACCTAGTCCACCCTACGAACGGTACCTGTAGGAAAAGCAGCTAGGGGTGAGCGTTCGCTCACCACCACGGATAACAGGCTGACTACGGCATAATTAGCAGACAATGCCGGTAACACCAACACGAACTCAACACCGGGGAACACCATCCCCAACCCAAGTACTCCGACTGAACACACACCCACAGTTACCTTCCTTGACCAACTCAACACCCTGACACGTAAAGTAGACCCGACACAACCATTGAAGACCTCCACCAAAGACACGACGGATAAATACGCAACACCAACCAAGATCACAAAGGATCGCACACCAAACAAGATCACAAAGGATCGCATACCAGCTGCCAACTGCTCAGTGCCAAGTACGCTTGCAACCTCCCTAGACTCTAACTCGGTCAGGCCAGCCGAAGAATGCTTGCAACTTACCGAGACTCTAACTCGTAAGCCAGCCAAAGAATGCTCACAAACCCAAACCACACACGCGCGGCCAGGACCCCTTTATTGACGGGCGGGCCCCTTACCCCGTCTGAACATGCAGACGCGTGTGCTCGTGGACCCCCGTTTCATGAAGCGGGCCCCCAACCTCAGGTAACCACAATCACAATGACAATCACAATCATAATCACAAGCAAGTTCAACAACCAGTAATAACACAGGTTCAACACCCACAGGCACTCATGGCCACCCAAGACACCAATAGAAAAACATGGACTCAACAGCCCCACAAGCACTCACGGCCTCCCAAGATACACCAACAGTAAAACACGGACTCAACAGCCCACGGGCACTCACGGCCTCCCAAGACACACCGCCAATAAAGACACGGGTTCAACAACCCCACGGGCACTCATGGCCACCCAAAGCACCAAAGGTAAAGACATGGGTTCAACAACCACACGGGCCCTCATGGCCACCCAAAACACCAAAGGTAAAGATACAGGTTCAACAACCCCACGGGCCCTCATGGCCACCCAAAACACCAATAGTAAAACACGGGCTCTCAAGGCCACCCAAGACACAACAGTAAAGTACGGGCTCTCAAGGCCACCCAAGACACAACAGTAAAGTACGGGCTCTCAAGGCCATCCAAGACACCAACTACACACAAATCAACCTCCGGCATAAACAATGCCTCCAACAGTTCTAATATCAGCAGTTTCACAATCAACCTCCGGGCATGGTCATATGCCTCCAGTACTCCTAATCTCGATAAGTTCGCAACCAACCTCCGGGTATGGTCATATGCCTCCAGTAATTCTAATAACGCTAAGTTCTCTGCTCCTACGACACTACTAAGTGTCACATGCATTCCCAATAGTCATTACGTTCTCGTACCATGCCTTTCTAATATTCAAATAAACCTACTTAACCCACGACACCCCGGTGTCACATGCAATTCTACTGTTAACTTTCCCTAGTCAGGGCCGAGATCCGGCTACTTTTCCCTACCTCGCGCGTGTTCTCCCAAAAGCCAACCAACGAGCTCCGGTGAGGATCTCAGTCACTCACCCAGCTTTCCCTTGCCTCGGTCTGTGGCACGATCTAAAAGAACACAATTTAAAGGCACTTAACAACTCGCATGAATAAACCAAAATTCAATACACTTAACGCCCAAACGTAACCCCGACAATGTCGATCACTCCCAAACTTCCCAATTACTCGACATTGTCGATAAAGGACCCGTAAAGGCCCGATTCGCCTGACATGGCGAATCTGCCCGGGTTTTGGAAATGCCTTTCCGGGGCTCCAAAAATTCCCGTTTTCGTTTCTACGGTCTTAGAATAATTCAAGGGTCCCAAAGCCCTTAACGGAATCGAATTCCGACTTCCGAGTCAATTAATTGACGTTTAAAGTTTCTAAACCCGATAATTACAACTTTTCCAATTTAATTCCAAATTTCGATTCGGTTATGGATAAATGGTCCGGGGAACGTTTTAAACCACCCGAACGCTAAAACCCGAGCACCCGAGCACGTGGGCCCCACCCGACCCACTTGGCCGTGGGCCCTAGGGCTCAAGGTGGGGCTCGGCCACCATGGTGGTGGCTGGTCCCAGCTCCGGCCAGCCACCCCATGGCCGGCCGGCCGGCCACCACCCACGGTGGCCGGAGCTCCTCCCGAGCTTTCGGTCACCGGAAAACGTGCAATCTCCCCTCCAAAATGTCTCCAACAATCCCCCAATCTCAACACAACCCTAAACTAATAGTTTTACATAAACCCTAACTTCCAAAATTAAACAAAACGAGAATCGGTTCGGTGTATACCGTAGAGGAGAACGAGGGGAGTGCACTTTCTTCTTGCCTTGAGACGATCCAAGGGTTGGATGACGTGAATAGTGGCAAACCCTAACTCCAAGCTCTCTTCTTCTTCTCCTTCTCTCCCTTTCTTCTCTCTTCTTTCTCTTTCTAAAACAACTAACTCTAATTTCTATTTTTTTCCCTTTTGCTCTATATGGTCGGCCACCTCTTGTCCAGTCATAGTTTCCCCCCCCCCCCCCCAAAACTAACACCACCACATATTGGACAAGTGTCAAGGTGGGTCCCACACCTTTTTGGAAAATATCAACTTGATATTTTCCAATCAGATTCGCGAAAATCGGACGTTTCGGGCCCCAAACGGGCACTTTTCCCAAGAAATTATGAAACTTGACGGGCTACAAGGAAACGGCTCAACTAAGACCGATGCGATGACGGCTAAGCTTTTTGGATCCAAAACGGTCCTCGAATGGACAAAAACGTCGCTCGGTTGACTTTTCCAGCGAAAAGTCAACATTTCCCAAATTGATCAGAAAGTTGCCCTGAGTCCCCCGGAACTCACTTTGGTCGATAACGGGGTCAACTTAAGTCTGGTATGACACTCGGGGTCATTTTTGGTTCAATTAAGTGTCAGTCTTAAAATTTTTAAATTTTCCTGTTTTTCGTAGGTTTGACTGGCGTTGACCGGGAGTGGTTACTATGTGTTTTGGTAGATTAAAAACCTAGTCGAGTTCAAGTGGTTAGTCCTATTGTGCGTTTGTGGTAACAATTTTTCAAAATCACACACAATGTGCACAGGGAATTAAGTATAGGTTTTAGGGAAAGGGGATCTAATAAAAAAACTTTTTTAGTATAAAGGGTGTGAGGTGTGGCGGATTGCATGCAGATGAGACCTCATTCCCAAAACTTCTGAAAGAGTAATAAAAGGTGAACCCCCCAACCTATCTTAGTGTGGTCCAAATTTTTCTACACGTAATCGAAAAAACCAAACAAAACTTTGATCTACTACGTGACTCGTAAAGGAATTAGATGGGTTTACCATTCACAATCCCAAGGTAATGTAATTGCATGACAACCCCCAATCATGCCATTTGTGAATGAGTATACGTATAGTCCTGATTAGTACCGCTAGTATGTTAAAGCCGAGAGAGCAAAGGGGTAAATGATGACAGGGAGGCTTGAAATCTTTCTAGTCATTTCATTTCATTTTATAGACCACCACATATACGCTATTAATCTACAACAAGTAAATAATGGTTGGCAGAAAATAGAAAGAAATGATGATAGATTTCACTCAATTATCGAGCTCTAGGACATATTGCTAATAAATCCAAGTTCTAAGCACACACGTTTTTTGAGTCCTAGATTTTTGGTCTTTTATTTGCTTCTGCACTTACATAAGATCTTTTAGTCGTGTGATTTAAGTCGGCATATGCATAATTTTATCGCTTTCAACAATCTGGAGCCGCCAAGATCCGCCAAGATCCGCCTAAGGAATTTTATATCATCGGTTTTAACTTGGTACTTATCTTAGTTTTATTTTAGCTTACTTGAGGGCGAGCAAGGTTCAAGTGTGGGGGAACTTGATGAGTTTAAATTTGATCTACTTATATTGACTATTTTCCATATATTTTTATCTTGTTTGTGTTTCTTTATATATCTTTAGCATATTTTAATGGGAAAATTTCAAGGGTAAATATCGAAACTTACTCTTAAGTATTGGTAATGAACACTACACTACCCAACGTTTCAAAATGACAATTGCACTACCTTAAGTATTGGGCACCCGATTTTGTTAGTAAAAATGGACAGAATATTCCATTTCGTTAGTTATATGACCTCAAGTGTCATATAATGGATGGTAAAATGAAAATTTCCCTTAATTATTTGGCCTCTATACATTTTATAAGGAACATTACAATTGAACTCTCGTTATTGTTCCTTATAAAACGTAGAGAGGTCAAATACTTAAGGGGGGAAATATCATTTTACCATCCATTATATGACACTTGAGGTCATATGACTAGCGAATGGAATATTCCGTCCATTTTTACTAACAAAATCGCGTAGTAAATACTTAAGGTAGTGCATATGTCATTTTGAAACGTTGGGTAGTGTAATATTCGTGACCAATACTTAAGAGTGAGTTTCGATATTTAACCCAAATTTCAATATAACACCCTACCAAACATTTACTTTCAAAATGATACCCTGGCAAAAAAAATCAGTTTCATACCCAAACCAAACATTTACCAACACTTTCATACTCAGCCGTTAGGTTTCAGTTAACTTTTCGTCCAAATAAGTAAAATGTCCATAATACCCCTAACTATCACTAAAAATTTCAAAATCATGCCTTTAAATTTTCATAACTTAAAAATAAATGTAATGACAGTAATACCCTTCATTACTTTTCAAATTTTCAAAATTAAAAAAAAAACGTTAAAAAAAACAGAGAGCGGCGTCATGCCTCGCAAGAGGTTCCAAGACGTCAAAGCACGGAACCTCTTTAGCCGGAGGAACAATAGGGATCCTCTACCTTTTCTTCCCTTTTGTTCGGAGTTACTTGCTTTATACAAGGAATACTGCTTCATCGTTGTCGGCTTGTCGAGTGAGGTGCGTAAGATTGGGGAAAAAGACCGAAAGAAGGCTGGGAGTGTTCAGTCTCTTTCGAAAAAGGCCACACCGGCGTTCGGATTCCAGTCGAAAAAAGCCAAAAGACCAGTGGCTTGCGAGTTCAAAGCAGGCTCTGTTTTGCATCCAGCAAAACAGAGCACGACCAAGTCTTCGGCAGGTTTGGAAGCGACCATAGTTTCGAAGGTCAGCAATACCTCGGCTCATGTTCCATGTTTTGGAGAGATCCTGGTGGCCATTGGTGGTGATTTAGGTGAAAAAACGTCCATTCAAGGAAAATAGAGTATGTTTCCTCTCTCCGACGACGCAGCTTCAATGACGGGTCGGAAGGTTTTTATACACAACCTTCCTTGGAATACTTCACCAGAGCTTGTTCGGAGTACCTTGGCGACATTCGGAGAGGTGAGCTCTGTCAACGTCGTTAAAAGGCCAAAAAAGGCATGTTTTTTGGATTTGCTAAATTTGTTTCTCTGTTGTCGGCGACGAGGGCTATTGAAGCTCTTAATTGCTTCAATTATAAAGGTTATAAACTTCTAGTGGCTTTTGTTCGTCCAACCAAAGTTGCAGTCGTCGTATACCCGCCGGAGAAGAAGGTTGAATTGCCGGAGAAGAAGGATGACGAAGATCAGCAAGTTACACCGGATCCCGTGATTCCTGCTCCCGAGTTAATTTTGAATCCTGTTTTGGTTGTTGTACGTGATTTGCGGACTGATCACGATCCTCAGATCGTTCGTGAATTGCGGCGTGAAGTCAGTGAAGAGGACGTTGACTCTGGGTGTGTTGAGCGCGTTGATGATGATGGGTTTAAGACTGGGCCAGTTGAGATTGGGCCGGCCCAAGAAGTTGATCAGCTCACTTCCAATCAAGAAATTGGCCCTTGTGTTGTTGATGGGCCTTCCGGAAGTCAGTCCAATGCTGGGGACGATAATAGTCCATGGAAGGAGTCACTTCTTAGCAATCAAAACACTGTTACTGTCCAACCAAAATGTGGCCTCCCAAACACTGGTTATTTACCGGACGAGAGCTAAAACCTCTGCTGATAAAGAAGGAAAATCAAGAAGTTTTGTTGTTGATATTGCTAAGAAAGACAGCTCGGGTGACTGGAATTTTTGCAAGAAAGTTGGGAAAAAGGCTGCCGACCCTGATCCTTTGGCGCTCGTCCAGTATTCTTCAGACGTCCAGTATTCTTCAGTATTTTAATTACTTTTTAAATATTAAATTTTTTTACAATACTTCAAATTTCATAAAAAAAACACCCATCTCAATCCTTCAAATTTCAAAAAACAATACCTTATCTCAATCAAAAATTCAGCTTAAACCCAGCACATACGATCTTCTCCAGCAAATCCTACAACTTCAACTCCTGTACTTGTTTGAACCAAGTCTGCAAAATGAATTCAAACCCATCATGCCAAAATCTGGATTATTTCTTGTGCCCCATTACACGTCTAAAAAACACCTTAAAGTTCAAACCCAAAAAATACGATTTGACTTCAAATAGGGAAGGATTTATGCTTAGCTTCAGATTCTTCATTGATGTTCATAAAAACTCGAGCATAAGAATATGAAACTAGTAGCCCCATTTTCCCAAATCGATTTTGCAACCCAGAAAATCCCTAAAAAATAAATCCCCGAATTCCTAAGATTCAAGCTCATTGCAATCCCGTCTGCTAAGGCCGGATCCTCTTCCAAAAATACTTGCCTCGCCTTCCCGCCGTGAAGGCCGGAGATCTGAAGAAGATCGACGCCTCTCCTTCCATGTCGACCTTCCTGGTGTGATTGTCGGCATCGGATTAAGGGTCGAGGAGGGCGAGGCCGAGTAGGGTCGAGGAAGGCGAGGCCGAGCAGGGTCGGGGAGGGTGAGTTGGTCGGTGGACATGGCGGCGCGCACGGTGGCAGGGTTGGAGAAGGGCCAAATACGACGAGGGTGGCGGCGGTTCCATAGGTGAGTATGGAGGAGAGGCTGGGGTGAAAGTGAAGAGGCTGATTGTGGAGGAGAGGATTGGTTTAGGATTTTGGTATAAGAGTAGGGTATTACTGGTATTTTAAAAACAATGAGGGTAATGTGCAAAGCACATGACGAGTTTCCATCTAAAACTAACAAAAAGTTAACGGATGGGTATGAAAATGTTGGTAAATGTTTGTTTTGGGTATGAAAATACAAAAAAAATAATCAAGAGTATCATTTTGAAAGTAAATGTTTGGTAGGGTGTTATATTGAAAATTTCCCTATTTTAATAATTGGTATTTAGCCCCTTTATCGTTGATATTTTGGTACTTAATAATATATCCATTATTGATCTCATATTGTAGGCCTCTAACAAAGAAAAATACTAACGAAAGAACGAACTCAATCGAAGGTCAAACGTAGTGGGAATAAACGAAATAGTGAAAAAAAAATCAAAAAAATAGAGCAGTCGACCAGCTTACGGCACAAGGCATGTTACTTGGTCAATTGAACATGTTCCAATGCAGTGTCGGTGTATGGCGCGCCATGCACATGCGCGCTTCCAACCAAGTAAGGCATATACCTTTTTCTGTTGACTTTTTCAGCAGCTTGATCTGACCGGCTCACAACACCAACCATGTCACGCCCCAAATTTGGTTTTGACCGGACTCGAGACGTGAACTAAAATAATAAATAAATTAAGCAAAACAATTAAAATAGTAAGCATTAAACGAAATAAAAAGAGTCGACAGCTCTTAAGTGTATCGTAAAATAGTGCTTAGTTCAAAACACGGTACGTCACTAGACACTAGCCAAGACCTCGCCAGCTCCCAAGCTTAGCTGTGTCCTGCTAGCACGAATCCCGCTCAACACCTGAAACACAACAACGTAAGGGGTGAGCTTTCGCCCAGTAGAGAAAGTAGTTAAGGTAATGAACATCGGCTCACCACCACGAGTAACCGTCCAATTAGAGCATACTAGTACATCATATCTAACTGCCAAAACGGGGTTCATAGCCAAACTTACAACACGCTTAACGACCACTTTCACAAAGTAAAACATTAACCGAACATCAAACGTATCACACACAAAGCAACCCATACACGTCCCGTACTACAGTCCCCGAATTACCATCATAACATCCCATAAAGTCATCGTATCATCTCGGATAGCCCCTCGGTCCAGAGGAGACACATGCGTCGGGCGATCGGAAATGTTCCCTTAGAAGTCATCTCATCGGAGGGCCCGATAATGTTCCCAAAGGACCATAAATCATCGGGGTGGAACACAACCCGTAGGCTCAGTCACGACCCGTAGGTCCCACACAACACTTAGTGAAACCAATTCCAACGTCTCCGGCTATCACAGCCCGTTCCATTTATGTCGTACCGGATCACGAAGCCTCGGTCCCGACACCTTCCCGTCACGTAGAATCAGGGTAACATCCAAGACCGGAAATCCCTCAGTCGGATGTCTTCCTGTCACGTAGAATCAGGGCCTCACACAGACTTGACCGACACATACTTCGGTCGTACACCTCCTGTCACAGAGACTCGGGTATCAATCACGCCATCCTTGGCCTCGATACACTACACCGGAACCATCCCTCGGTGTAAGTATCACTCCGGTTACGTCTTTTCTTAGAACACACAACAAGGATATAACACACAGCACAAAGCCCAAGCTGGTCTCGGTATACCAACCGAACCATCTCAACATAACATACATCCAGTCTATCACTCACCCGGTCATATCACAAACAAGGGTTCACATTACAACAAACACGGCACACTTGCCAACACACAGTCACAATCATGCAACACCGAGTATAATCTTATTTAGACTCTCACACAGCGGTTAAACACACATCAGGCATCTCAATCAGCACACATTCCTAAGGCTCGACATGACCATTCTACCAGCACGGCAATTTCCCAGAATATTGAAAGCGGCTAACACTAGTGAATCTCATCCTACATGTTACTAAGACTCGTCCGGTTATTTTATCATACAAATACTCGTTCCAGTTTTATTATTACCTAGCATGCATACTAGTAACTTTCCGCAATCAAACCGGTATTCGCTACTTTCCCTACCTCGAGATGATCACAACAGCTGCGTCCCCTAGCTGCTGACATCCTGGCCTAACTCCAATCTTCTCGGGCGAAGTCCAAGTCTGATTTTAACAAGTAAACTTACAATCAGTTTCGGTACAGATCAATTTAAAAAAAAAAAGCAGTTGCCCTTTTAAACTCGAATGGGTCAAAAGCGGGATTAAACGACGAATCGGGTTCGAGCACCCGAGCCTCGAGCATAGAACACGGAGCATATTTTCCGAGGCACTGTTCCCAATGCACGGATCCCGAGGCACGTGTTCCAAGGCATAGTTCCCGATGCACGAATCCCGAGGCATGACTTTCGAGGTGTTCGCTTTAGCGTTTCCACTTTCAATCCCGTTCTTAGTCCGATTAATGGTCCGGTTCAATCGTTCCACGTTTCCGAGATCGTTCACAGTCCCATTTTATTATCGAACTAGTAAAACCGTCATCTGAGCGTCCCAAATCGTTCCACAATCCAAAGTCCTTTCTATTTTTCTTTTAATAAAATCTGATTTTGTTTTAATCTAATTTCCTTTTAACAAAAATATTTTCTTTAAGTTTTCTGTTTCAATTTCGTCTTCACAACATCCAAATCCAAAAATAGTTTCCGATCAACAATAACCAGATCCAACAGCAACTCGAAGAAAACAAAAAGGGAAGAGGAAGGATTCGGTTTGGAACTCCGGCCGACCACCGGCGGAGACACCGCCGGCCGACCACCGGCGGAGACACCGCCGGCCGAGGCCTCACGGGTCGCAATTCTCACCGTGGGGAAGGAGAACGGCGGCGACGGTAGTTGCAGTAGTGGGAGCGGTGCAGCACGGAGGGGGTTTCGCCTCAGATCCGGAAGAGACCGGTGAGGCTATCGACGGATCCGCGGCGGTCGTGACTCGGCTGAGCTCTCCGGTGGTGGGGCGGCGACAGGAGCTCGGTTACGCACGGCTGAAGGTGGTGGTGGTGGGATTGAACACGGGAGGAGAAGGAAAGGCGCGCGAGGAGCGGGGTTTGGGTTCTGAGAAGGAAGAGGGAGCTCGGGACTACGGCGGTGGCGGTTGTGAGCGAAGAGGAGGAGGTGAATGGATGACGGAGTGGGGCGGCGACAACGGTGAGAGGTTCGGCGGCTTGAGGAAAGAGGAGAGAGGAGTTCGGCGAGGGAGAGATTGGGAGAGAAGTTGCACGATAGGGAGGGAGGAACTGACCGAAACCCTAAAAAAATGGGTTTTAAAAGTCGGGCTTTGGGCCGGGTCTGGATCGGGCCTAGCCCGCCCTGTCCAGCCCAAACTTTTTTCTTTTTTTTTGAAAACTCTTTTTATTTTGAAACTCGTTCCAAAATTTTACCCCGTTTTCCAACCTCGACACTTTAAACTATAAAATTAAACTTTTAACTCTTTTAAAACGAGGTGGTATTTACAAACCATGTGCACACTCGCACTGAATCAAAGGTTGCAATTGCGTCCCCTTCTTTCGTTTCACGCGAGTTCGACATGGGATGATAAAAAGAACATACATTTTGCAGAGAGAAATTTCCATATATCGTGAGAGTAAGGAGCTGATTTCAGGTGGCCGGATCTCGGCGAGTTCAACCACTATCTATTGTATCAATTTTTTTTACTTTTGGGGCTTCCAAATAGCGGGAATCAAGCTTTAAAATGGATCAATACTCATTTTGAGTTCACACCTTTTTTTGGAGATTTGGATCGTTTTGAGCTAGTTTTGAGGATTTGAGCTAGGAGTCGTCATTCCTAGCACGGGTTTTACTTTCTATCAACCTTTCCTTAGCTCTATGTCGATTTCACACATTGATTTCATTGTTTTCAACTCCATGACTAGTGAGTAGTTACTCCTTTTTTTTTATAAGCTAAAATTTATTAAACCTTTGCTTTCCTAAGTCAGGAAAACAAGGCAGTAGATCAACCTCAGAAAGGGATCGTCCGAAGACTAAAACAGGCTCAAAAGAGCAACAAGGCAACAAAGCTGAACCAAAAAAAAAAAGAAACAGTAGGGATGCAGCCCACAAATAAACCACAAAAGACAGACAAAGTTCGAGACTACCCTCGTACCACTTCATAAGTCTTGAAAGTAACTTTATTGCTTAAATATATAATTTAATTAATGCATGAGAATTTTCATTTGTGGTGTTAGATGATGGTTTTCCCGAGATGTAGTTCGATACCCATTTGTGTTTATTACTCAATTTAATTGATTTTGGTTGATTTGTGTACGTAGATCGATTCCTAGGTTAATTAAATTGGGGAACTTGGTTTGTAATATTATTTGCATGCTAAAATTAAGAGTTTAGGTACAAACTTAACTAGGAGGATTTTCGATCTCTTGAACGAATATCAAGTGCTAGATTTATATTATCGTAGCATTCGTTACGTAGTATGTTTAGTCCTTAATTTTGATGCTTGACTTTACCGTTGCATTCTATATGAGATTGATTATTTTCTGATGTTTTCTATTTATGTCATGTGTGTTTTATGTTAACTTGATGATTGCGGGCGTGGATTGCCTGTGAAATGTTAGTTGTGGCTATCTAGGATCAGTGTATGATCTATTGTCCATTTTTTAGACTATTTGAGACATTAAATTGCATCATTTCTTTTCTTAATGACTTATATAGTTTGAGTGATACTAAGTCACGCATTAGTATACTTTTGTAGATCATACTCTAAACAAGACGTTCACGTTAGAATTAGAATGGTCGGCTTAGAGAAGTCGATCTAGGCGTAGCTAGATAACTCACGTTTTCTTAAGGTTGTGTTCTATGCTTGAGTATTACTATAACGATGTTCTATTTATTTCCACTTGATTACTGGAGACCATCTTGATTGCCGGTGTTCGATTTTCAAGAAGTCAACATAGCGTAACTAGACACAATCTTTTATTTCTGCTTATCTAATTTAGCATTGTGTGTTCCTATGTAAAGCACTTGCTTATCCTATGTTAGTTGACTTACTTTGATTATTTATCGATATGGTATATTATCAAGTCAAGAAGAAACTTAAGAGAATGCAAAATAGATGTACGAGAGTTTGATGATTGGTGTTACCCGAACCATAAAATATCATACTTGCACATTCAGACTATAACTTTGTTTAACCTCTTGGCATAGCCATTCTCGAGTTGGATATCGTGGAATTTCGAAAGAACCTCATCAAACTCGTCTTCATTCGTCCTCCGTTGGCAGTACAGTTCTAGTTAATGGACCTCATCTTCGTGTCTTGGCATGCTTCATGTAAGCGACAGTGCATAATTGATATAAACAAAGATTCTAAGACTGTGTCGAGATCGCCAGTGACTTATGTAGATTTAGCTACGGTGACTGACCTCGACCTACTCGCTGGCGGACCTATGATGTGTGTCTCTAGATGGATAGGTTTTGAAATTATCTCAACTAACGCAAGCTTGTAACATCCTCAAATAATATAATAGTAGGCAGGGGCGGAGCTACATGGTCACTAGGGCACCCCCCCCCCCCCCCCGACACACACACACAATTTTTTTAAAAAAATAATACTTATTTTATTCTAAGTTCTTAATTGCCTCCTTAATTTTTTTCCAATTATATCCATCCGATTAAAACAAATCTAAATGTTCTATTTTGGATATTAATTTTTTCATTTAGTTACTTTATATAAATTCTTTCCTATTTATTGAATTTATTTTCCTAATTCTTATACTGAATCTCGACATCATATCTTACAATAATTAAATATTTATTGTTTTAAGTATTTATTCTAGCTCTATTAGGGTTTTGTCTGCACCTCCAATGCAGTTCTTCCTCAGGACTGAAACTACTCCTCCTAGCACCGCTCTGGTCACCCTCATCCGTCTCAATGGCGTTGTTCTCACCTAACTTCGCCCCCGACAACAACCCTTCTCCCAATGGTTGCCTCCCTGCTCCGCCTTAGCGTCTTGCCTCCCTGCCATCAAATCACCCACCACTATCACTGTCCCGCTCCTCCCCATCGTTGAGCCCACAACCGTTCCCCATCTCTGAGCAGACCCTATTACTTCTGCATCCACCAATGAAGCAGCCTTCGATGTCCCTACCTCCTTGGCCTCCATTGATGCACACGATAAACGTATAGATTCGATGCACCCTCGTTTTCGGTACCTATTGCAGATTGATTTGGCACTGGATCAAACTGTATCGGATCATCTTTCCTGAGTAACCCTCGCCATCTCTGAAGCCACCACCGGCGCGTTTGTCACCCTTGCCTCCTCCGACGCACTCTCCTTGACCCTTCTCTAGATTCCGGATCAGGCTAATCAAGTGGGTCTTTTTTATTTTAACTTTTTTCGTCTTTGCAGGGTCAAAGAGTAGCGTGCAGAGAGTCGGGGACTTTTCCTGGGAGGCAAGCATGGTTCGTATATCCTCCCAATACAACTGATGCAGTTAAAGATCGGTCGATTCCCCCCCCCCCAGATACAACGGGTAGGCACTACCGTTAACAGGACTTCCAGTTTCGTTTTCCAACCCCCCACCTGTCTTTCACTTTGCCTATGTGGCATCTCAATACCGTTTGTAATAGTTATATAGTTAAAAGAAGGGTAAATTCCACCTCAATACCCTAACTATCGGTTTATTTCACCTCAATACCCTAACTAATTTTCGTGGCACCTCAGTACCCTAGAATTGCAATGTCCGTCACTTTAGTACCCAAGCCCTCACGACGTTAGAAAATGGACGGAAAGTGAGACATGTGCCACTCACGTGCGTACTAACTCACGCGAAAAGACAGTCATACCCTTTCACTTTCCCTTTCCCTTTCCTCTTTCCTCTAACTCAGACGGACCCCTTCACTTCACTTACACAATCTCTCGCATCCACGACTCTGAAGCTCTCCATCGAAGTCTCACTCTCAGACGAACACGACGCGAGGAAGAAGAAGAGTTGTCGCGCGAGGAACCGGAGAAGAAGTTGAAGATTTGGAGGTCAAATGGGGAAGGTAAGTACTGTTATACGAGTTATGGGTTTCATGTTTAGGGTTTTGTGAAACTATATGTTCTTCAGCTAAGTTACTCGATTGAGGGTTTAGGAATGTCATATTTAGGGTTTCTGAATTTTTTTTAAACATTTAGGGTTTGTTGTTGAGTTAAGATGTTTGTTGTTTTGATTCGATGTCGTGCAGAAATCCGTCGGTGGACCTAGTAGTAGTAGAAGAGAACCAGTAAATCCAGATGCTCCAGCTCCTGGTGTAGACCCAGATGGGAGGCCATGCATTTGTGTGGAAATAAATTTTGGGGGTAAATTTGTAGGTCCTCAAAATAGGTATGCAGGTGGGTCAGTTAGGGTGTATGTAGTGTCTGAAGACGAATGCAGTTATTTCAAGCTGGCTACATTAGTTCGTCAAGTAGGTTGTGATCCAACGAGTACCCTGCATTTCAAACAGAAAAAGGGAAATGTAGTGAGGAATATGCAAAGTGATCAGTGTGTAGCAAGATGGTTAAAGAACTACAAAGGCACTAGGGCACCTCGTAAGTTATACATAGTTGATGGATGTGCACCATTACATGTGGTGTCTCCTAGTGGGGTTATTTTAGGAGGCACTGAGGCAGTGAAAAATAGTACAATAGGAGTGAAAGTAATGGAGTCCACCTTGGTGAGGGAGAAGCTGTATGAGGATGAGAATGAGTATTTCTCAAAGGAGGCCCTAGATGATATGATAAAGCATAGGGTTAAGATAGATAATGGCATGTTGGATGGAAGGAGGATAATTGAGGAGATTCCTAGTGAAGATGAGAATGAGAAGTTCAGTAAGGTGCCAGAGAATTGGTCATCAAGTGATTTTGGTAAGAACAGTTAGTAATTGTGAAGTATAAAATGTTAAATTTTGTTTCTCTTCTTGGTTGGTAACTATTAAATTCTGTTCGCAGGAGATGAAGACACAGAGGACAGTGAAGAACAATTTGGTTTGGGTTTGGGTATGTAATATACATTTTCATATTTGGGAATGTCATTGTCTTGATCTAATTGTTTGGATTTGTTTTTGAAGGAGATGATGAGCCAGAGGAAGAAGTGGGTGACAAGGACAGAGATGACAAAGCAACAGATGATGAAGAAGCTGACAAACCAAAAGAAGATGAAGAAGCTGACAAAGCAAATGTAGCAGGTACTAACATGCAATAGTTATGTAGTTTGAATCATATAAAATTATGTGGGTATTAAGGAGCAATAGTTGTGTATAGGTACTGTATAGGTACTGACATGCAGAACTTGTGTTATTGTTTGGATTTGTGTTTGAAAGAGATGATGAGACAGAGGAAGAAGTGGGTGACAAGGACAAAGATGAACAAGCTGCAAAAGCAAGAGAAGATGAAGAAGCTGACAAACCAAATGTAGCAGGTACTAACATGCAATAGTTCTGTAATTTGAATCATATACAATTATGTGGGTATTAGGGTACTAACATGCAATAGTTCTGTCTAAGATAAATCATATACAATTATGTGGGTATTAGGGTACTAACATGCAATAGTTCTGTAATTTGAATCATATACAATCATATATAGTTGTGTATAGGTACTGAAAAGCATAACTTGTGTGATTGGTTTAGGAGTTGATGAAGAAGAGGTTATGAAGGAAGGTGATGGGGAGGGTAAGGATTCAATGACAGAGACTGTGACTGATGATGTACTTGTCAATGGAACTGCCGATGAACCCCCAATGCAAGAAAAGGGTATGCAATTTGATTTTTTTGTCTGTTTCATTCAAATGTTAATGTGAGTTGTCATTTTAATGTTATGTCCTATGTTGTTTGTGTGTAGGAGATGAAGAAGCTGAGAGATTGGCTGAAGAACGTAAGAGGAAAGGAAAGGACCCAATGCCGGAGAATGTGGACAATGATGCAGAAAGGGTTTCTAAAGGAAGCAATGAAGGTTAGTATTGTGTACTGCTTTAAATTCCACATTATGTAGCTGAGGATTTTATAACAGTCCATTCATTTACTTGTGTAGGAGATGAGTATGATGATGACGAAGTGGAGCATGTGGGGACTATCTATCCATCATGGTTGATGGAAGATCAGTATGATAGTGACGGTGAGAGGGTGTATGGAAGAGGAGCAAGTAGTGAAGATGCAATGGAGGATAAGGAACAGAATTCGGACTCTGACATGGAAGAAGTTGTTGAAGGTGGGACTGAAGATGAGGAGGATGATGAAGAGGTTGAGAATGTTGAAAGTAATGGTGTACTGGATCCTAGATGGGTCGATGGTCGTCGAGTGTGGGACATGGAGGACTTGAGGAAGAAGGTACCCATGGGCATTGGAGAGCTTTTCAAGAATGCTGAAGCTTTCAGGAAGCTCTTCATTGCCTATTCCGCTAAACAAGGTTGGCAGACCCGTTGGAAGAGGAATGAGAAGAGGAAGATTGGAGTGATGTGCAAGCATAAGCCCTGCTTATTCTGGTGCTGGGTAGGATCCTACAAAGGGACAGACGTGCTTGAGATTAGGAAATGGGATCCACATCAACGGTTTTTCCCCAGACAAGAGAGGAACCGGTCAGTCACAGCAGATTTTTTAGCTCAACGGTTTGAGAAGGAGATCACTAGGTCCAAGAACATGGACCAAGATGACCTGCAGAAGCTGATTCTTGACAAGCTTAAGATCAAGGTCAGTTCCACTATGTTGTACCGTACCCTTAGGAGAGCCAGGCTCCATACTGAGTCATACATGGCAGATCAGTATAGAGACGTGTACACGTACTGTGAAATGGTTCGTAGGACCAACCCAGGGAACAAGGCCATTGTAATGGTTGAACACGAACTGTACCATCCTCCACCTGATAGTCAGCCTCGTTTTTTGAGGTTGTACATGCGATACCAGGCACAGAAGGAAGGTTTCCTAGCTGGGTGTCGTCCTATCGTTGGTGTGGATGGATTCCATCTGAAGGGGAAGTACGGGGGCCAGCTCCTAGCTGCGGTAGGTTTTGACGCTGATGGAGGCATGTACCCTTTATGCTACGCTGTCGTTGAGCAGGAGAACAAGGAGTCCTGGAAGTGGTTTCTTGAGCAGTTTTTTGACGACTTTGGAACCGATGCAGTTAGACACTGGGTGTTCATATCGGACCGGCAAAAGGTATGTAACACTACCTCATAATTTGTGTTTTTTTGTTCATTGTTTTTGTACTGATTACCTGGTGTTTGATTGTTTAGGGCTTGGTGTCCTTGTTCAAGGAGTGGCTGCCCAACACAGAACATAGGTTCTGTTTGAGGCACCTATACGAAAACTGGTACTTGAAGTTCAAGTCCTCAGAATTGGACTCCCACCTATATGGATGTGCAAATGCTTCATCGGTGGAGAGGTTTGAGCAGAGGATGGAGGCAATCAAGGAGAAGAACTTGGATGCATATAATTGGCTACGGGCTATTGAGCCCACATGTTGGTCCAAGGCATTTTATACAGTTAGGGCATGTTCTGATATTCAAGTTAACGCTATGAGTGAATGTTTTAACAACTGGATTAGGAAGGGTAGGTCTAAGAGTGTGTTAGACCTATGTGAGTTTCTTAGGGTCAAAATTATGAAACTTTTCTACAAGAGGAGCCACAAATTTGATGACCTAAAGGCAACCCTCACCCCTTATGCTAGTACCATCTTAGAAGCCAACAAAATCAAATCAGCTGATTGTGAAGCTATCCATAGTGAGGACCTACTATTTGAGGTTAAAGAAAATGTTAGGAACTATGATGTGGATGTAATTGAGGAGAGGTGCTCATGTAGGGGTTGGAGTTTAACTGGGATACCTTGTAGGCATGCCATAGCTGGATTTGCAAATGTTAGGATCCAACCGGAAGAATATGTGTCTAGTTATTACCATGTAAAGACCTACAGAACCACTTACTCACACTTTGTGCAACAAGTACCAGCCAAGGATGATTGGCCCACACTACCTAAAGTGTTACCTCTTATTGTCCACATCCCACCTGGTAGACCTAGGACAAGGAGGGTGAAGTCCAAGGCAGAGGAGTTCATTGCCAATGCTACAGGGAAGGGTAAAAGGATGAAATGTTCAATGTGTGGTGAAACTGGTCATAACCTAAGGACTTGTTCAGCCAAGGACCATGGGGAAAGCATAGTGAAGAGGAAGGCAAGAAAAAGAAAGCTGGTTTCAGATGAGCAGAGGGAAAAGGGAACAAAATCTGGATTCACTACAACTGACCAAGAATTTGAAGATTTGATGAGTCAAAGGAAGAACAGAGTTGAGGTTAACCTGAAGAAGAGAAGGAAGAAACAGTGCACAAAAGAAGAGATTGAAGCAAAAAGACAACTTGCAATTCAACGCCTAAGTAAGAGAAGCAAACTTACCCAGGAAGGACCAGCAACAGCATCATCTGTGGGCAGCCAAACTGGTAGTCAAGGTGTTGGATTAGCTGAAGCAGAATTGAACAAACTGAAGACAAAATCTCAGGTATGAATATGCAAATTTCATTCAAATTTTCTTCTTCTTATCCATGTGGTATAAAAATGCAAATTTCATTCAAGTTACCTTCTTGTGAAGAATATTTGTGCTGGAACTCAGATTGTCTTCATGTTCACCTTCTGCAGAACCCTTTTGTGACTCTCAAAGGGCAAGGATCTGGTTCCAGAATCATCGAAGATGCCCAGTTTGTCATCCCCCAAGCTGGACAGGGCCAAGGATCTGGAGATAGAGGGAGAGCCAGAGGAAGGGGAAGGGCTAGAGGAAGGGGAGCAACTAGGGGAAGAGGGAGAGGAACTACAAGCAAATCCATTTCCACCCAAGGCTCTACAACTGCACCTCCACCTTGGAAGCATTAGGGTTTGGTAGTTGTACATGAGGACATGTGGGTTTGGGGACATGTGGGTTTGGGCACTTTTTTGGACTTTTGTGGTGGTTGCTGTGTAATTAATGTCAAAAGCCTGTGCTCCACATGCATGATGGGGACATGATACCTTTGCTTTTCAAACACTTTAAGTACTTTTGGTTGTTAAACTACTCATATTTTGTGTGAATGCAAAATGTCACAATTTACTCTTTGTATTTTCCATTCAAATGATGTCTGAGATACAGGTTGTATGAATTACAGGTTCTTAACACACACACATACACATGGGTCATGTCAAATTGTCAAACTTAAACAATTTCAGTTTGGTACCCAATCACTCTACACTGGTAATTCACACCTTGTTAATGGATAGAGTAACATGTTATGATGTCAACTTGCATCACTTCCATGCTCTACACACTGACTTCAATGGTTCATGTCAAAATTTTCCACTATTCCAGAATTGCATATTAGTACCCATCTTACCTCAACTGTTAATCCATACACAGTTTGATAAATCACACTTTTCACTTTAGTACCCATACACACTTTCATGGTCTTTCATTTCAGAATGCATGTTATAATAAGTCAAAATTTTCCACATTTCCACAAATGCATATTAGTACCCATCTGCACTCAACTATTACTCCATACATTTGCATGCCCAGATTCATAAATCACCATTTTCACTTAAGTACTCATACACACTTTCATGGTCTTTCATTTCAAAATGCATGTTCTAATAAGTCAAAATTTTCCACATTTCCACAAATGCATATTAGTACCCATCTTCACTAAACTATTACTCCATACATTTGCATGCCCAGATTCATTAATCACCATTTTCACTTTAGTACCCATACACACTTTCATGCTCTTTCATTTCAGAATGCATGTTCTAAGAAGTGAAATTAACACAACCAAAACCACAATATACACCACAACATTCAAACATGAGATGTTATAACTTCATACGATAATTCGTACACCAAATTCAATTTGGTTCTTCAACACAAACTACAACATACCATTGAAACTAGATTCTACTGCCTAAGATAATACATACCCACTCCTATAAACAAAATCAACACAAATATGAAATTCCGGGGTATGTCTTTCTTCATATCCACTTCCATCCTAATCTTCAAGTTTATTTCTTCTCCATGTGCATTGCTCTTCACATCAATTTGGTCATGACCAGCCCCAACTTCACGCTGCTCATCATCAAGCCAGGAAAAAAATGGCACTTCCATCCAAGCTATGAACAAACATAAAACCCCAAAAATTAGCCCTGACTCACCACAAATTAAATCTAACCCTAATTTTCAAAAACCAAGAAAAACACGAAATTGATACTCACCCGGTAATTCCCACAACCAGCGAAGCTCCGTCCAGGATTCTCCTTCGTCCTCGAGGTGCGTATGGATGCTGGAACTCCACAGTAGCAAACCAACTGTTCGACCTTCATGTTCTTCGGACCAGACCTTGACGCCCTCGATTTCATCGCAACCGAGCCGCGAAACAAACCTTCAGCTACCTGTACAAACCCCCACCACCACAAACCTCGTATTCCTTCTGAAGATCGAGAGCTTCACAGTCGTGGATGAAGTGGAGGGTCCGTCTGAGTTAGAGGAAAGAGGAAAGGGAAAGGGAAAGGGTATGACTGTCTTTTCGCGTGAGTTAGTACGCACGTGAGCGGCACATGTCTCACTTTCCGTCCATTTTCTAACATCGTGAGGGCTTGGGTACTAAAGTGACGGAAATTGCAATTCTAGGGTACTGAGGTGCCACGAAAATTAGTTAGGGTATTGAGGTGAAATAAACCGATAGTTAGGGTATTGAGGTGGAATTTACCCTTAAAAGAATTGTGAATATTAATGTTTAATGTACGTTCTTCCTTTTGTGGCCAAAGAATATTATTCTTGACGCATTGGATTACAGTTGATTTTCTGATTTAATAAAATTGTATATTTCAATAAAAAAAAAAGTATTTATTATAATTTATAATGTTATTTTATAGGGAAAATGACACATAACCACCGCTAACTATTACATTTTTTCGCATCACCCCCCTAACTATTTTTTGTGACATTTAAACCCTCTAACTTTACTTTTTTTTTTTTCACTTTACTCGTTTTCCATCCAAAATTAGATGGAAATTATCATGTGCAAAGCACATGCTGTTATATTTTCCTAAAATGTCTAAACTACCCATTACTTATTTCTAACTTAACCTAAACTCTTCCCATTTCATTTCAACCCCACGCCGCCCACTCTTCACCTCCTTCTTCCCCACTTGTTTTCTCTCTTTGCTAGCAATGACAACTTTCATGGCGCAATGTGATTGTAGGTTTAGGATTTATGTAGCTTGAAAAGCTTTTTTTGCCTTACTTCTATATTCATCTCTTGATGTTGTCTAAGAATTAATATTCAATCAAGTGGCATAATGTAACTTTTCAGAAATTGGAAGTGAGTTGGTGCTGTCTTAGAATTAATCTTCAATGGAGTGCAGCAATTTTGTAGCTTTTCAGAAATTTAAAGTGACCGGAAGCTAGAAAATTGAATTATCAGACAGGTATCAAGTACTTATCGTGCACAAGGATCCTGCTTCCTTTTCGAGTTGTCTCCTCGAAATGATTTATCTCGACTCAATTCAGATTAAAATAAACAACAAAAGATAGAGTACCAAGTGTGAATGGTTTTAACTAAGAATGATATTCAAAACTGTCTGAAAGTAATATACTATTATTAGAGAATCAAATTAGTGTAAGCTTTTCAAGATGAATGTATGAAAACCACATCGCAAAGAGGACCAATATAGAATTGAGATATAAGGAGAAGGGATTAATGTAGACATTTAAGAGTTTTTAGGTCTTGCTAAACCAATGGTATCAATTTGAAAATTTGATAATAGGTGGAGGGTATTTTCGGCTTTTGACACTAATTGGATGGAAAGTTAACAACGTTAGACTAAAGTGAAAAAAAAAAATAAAGTTAGAGGGTTTAAATGTCACAAAAAATAGTTAGGGGTTGATGCGAAAAAACGTAATAGTTAGCGGTGGTTATGTATCATTTTCCCTATTTTATATTATAATAATGTTATGTGTTAAGAGTTAAAAAAAATTTGTCCCCCTCATTGAAAAAGCTGGCTCCGGCAAGGAAAAAATAACAATAAATCTTTCATTTGTAATTTTCATATCGAGTTTGACAGCAATATTTACAGAACCACACTTTACAAATGAATAGGTGGTGAACCAATGAATGTAGCAGACAAGCCAAGTTATAATAAAAATTGAGAGAAGAAAAAATGAAGGCAAGAGGTGAGATTAAGTGGTGAGCGCGTCCGGGAGCGCATTAGAATAAGCCCCAATTACTTTACCACCCGTGTCTGGGAATTTCTCATGTCCCGGAAGAGAAACTACCCTTCCATCAGATTCTACCTTCACAGGGTACTTGAGAAGATGCCCTCTCAATGACATAAACGTATCGGACGTAAACCTCCTCCAGTTTTCTACAGCGATCTCATTCACTTTCTTCACACAATCCAGGCTCTCTGCCTCGTCAAACCACTTTTCTACAAACCCCAGATGCTCTGCCCACAGTGACATTCTGTATCCATAGATCTGTACACATTCATCATATGTGTTAGTTAGTTCTCTATAGTATCAGAACCTAATTCCTCACGGACATGAGTTCAAACGGATACTGACCTGACCACGGGGATGTACCCCATTTGCCCATGTATAATGAGGTTGATACGATCCCATAGCTATCTCAGTATCCTTAGTACCAGCCATAGATCTTTGATTAATATTTGCAGAACCCATCATCACATACTCGTCATCCACTATCATTCCCTTGGCATGGACATAGATCATAAAGCGCCCAAATCTATACGAATCTGAAACCTGAAAAACACAAACTTGATTATTGCGAACCAATATAATATACCTTCTTTTCTCTTATTTCTCAAAGAAACAACCTTATGATAAGTTTATAGCCAAATAAAGCGAATCCGTGTCTCTATGGTAATAGAATCATAAGAAAGGGCAAAAGCATGGACATAATACGCACGCCAGTTTTAATGTATTGAGTAGCAAAATTTTCTACACCCAAGAGAAAGAAGACACTACTAAGTTAAGTGAGGAACAACTTTAAACATGTTACACACACCGAGAATAAATATGTACAAATAGGAATATTAAGTCACGACAAGGAATTAAGTGGGAAATTTACAACCTGTAGCTAAGCAACCTTGAACTTCCATCACAACAAAAGTTGTATGCTTTTGTTATCAGAATTTTGTGCCAAAAATGGGACTTGATACAACACTATTAAACTAATGGGATCTTGACATAGAGCTGAAGTTTGTTAGTAGCAAACAGTATATTTCTGATTTACTTTAGTCTTGACATTTTATGAATAGTCAAGTCCATGATATTTTACAAGAAAAACCCACGGGCAAATGCAGATTAACATTATCACTATGACAAAACCTGTGTACCAAAATTAGAAGGGGGAATTGCTGAAATGTGCACTTATGAATTGGACATGGACGAAAACTAGCCAATGAAAAAATGACTCATGAGCTGCCTTATCAATTGTGCAGGGTCTTCTGTTAAGTTTTGAGAAAAAAATGACATAATTCCCTCATAGTATAAAAAGACCCTAATACCACTTTTAAATTTTCTAGACAATAGCTTTAAAACAAATCGGATTTGAAAAATAAAATCATAATGTTGAATAAGTTGATAAATGTTTTTAGGGCTAATTGTCAAAAACTACCCCAAAGTATTGTCCACGGCCAAAAAAAAAGACCTCATATTTTGTCCGCGCATTTAAGGTGCACTAAGTATTGTCCACCGTCGTTTTGTGGGAAACAACGGATTACAACTTTAGCTTATTATTTCTGATAACATTTTGCAGTAGATTTGTGGGCAATTCATAATTCATTCAATAGTTTGTGGGTAATTACATTTTTCTAACAGTCGACGATAAACACCACTTTGTGCACCTTAAAAGCGTGGACAAAAAATAGTCTTTTTTGGCCGTGGACAAGACTTAAGGGTAGGTTATGACAATTAACCCTATTTTATGTAAAATTAGAATTAAATTTAAATCATAATTATATTTTTTTGAAAAATCTAAATTATAATTTGAAAATTTATAATTATATGGGTTAATTGCCAAAACCTACCCTAAAGTGTTGTCCCGACAAAAAGACCTTATTTTTTGTCTACGATTTTAAGGTGCACAAAGTATTGTCCACCGTCGTCTATTGAAAAATGTAATTTCCCACAAACTATTGAATGCATTATAAAATGCCTCCCAAAAGGTAGAATAGTTCAAGGGTTAGGGTTGGATTTAGGGTTTGGTCATTTTAGGACGTACAGGTAGTTTCGGGTTTGTAAGAAAAAATATAAGCTTCATGTGCCTAGCAGATGATGAAAATAAAATATAGGGATAATTGTCAAAACATGCACTAAAGTTTCGTCCACAAATGAAATAGTGCACAATGTTTCGTCCACGTTGTGTGGCTACCCTAAAGTTTCGTCCACAAAATGAAATAGTGCACAACGTTTCGTCCACGCTGTGTGGCTACCCAAAAGTTTCGTTCACAAATGAAATAGTGCACAACGTTTTGTCCACGTTGTGTGGCTACCCTAAAGTAATTTGCTGATTTAGGTTTCATAAGTAATTTTACTAACAAATGTTCGTGGACGAAACTTTAAGGTAGCCACACAACGTGGACGAAACATTGTGCACTATTTCATTTGTGGACGAAACTTTAGTGCATGTTTTGACAATTATCCCTAAAATATATCATCCATTTTAACTGAATATCAAGTCACTTTCCCTCTATTTGAACAGAACGTAAAAGTTTTTGACAATGCACCATTCAAAAGGCAGCTAATGGGTCATTTTTTTTCATTAGGCAGTTTTCTGTACATACGTGCCCAAGACATAAGTGCACATTTTAGCAATTTCCCCATACTAGAAACAAGGTAACCCAAGGACAAGTGTCCAATGTATATTACCGAAAGAGTACACAACGTTATAACAAAAGAAAGCATAAAAAAGCTTCCTTAAAATAGTTACCATATTATCATTGGTAGAAGAGTTACTTTCTTCACGCAGGATGTCCTCAGTCATCTCCTCACGATTACCAAGACAAAAGAAGTTAAGGTAATCCTCTGGATGCGAGTCCTCAATATTCATGGATTTAAGTTCACGTGCAATAATTCCATACATCATTTCCATGGTTTGGGCCTGAAAGTAGTAAGAATCGAACTCAATTTGGCACATGATAATTGTTTTGGGAAGCTGCCATTGGCAGATTCATCTATATATAAGGATGCTTCCATTATATGTAGTTTTAGAAATCAGTGACAACACATGACCTGCCAAAAAAGAATTTCTTGCATAGCATTTGTTGTTGGATCACCCTCAGGCCACATTGGTACAATAACATACACTGCAAATCTCTCCTTGGCTCTAATTTTACTAACAATCTTTAAAGTCAGCTCCATAGGGATTAGATTATCCGCTCCTGCTCGTGATATGAAAGAAATAACTTGATCAAACAGATGGAAATACAAAGCTCTGAACATGATAAAGCTCATGATAAAGGCTGGTCGTAAGTCTAAATAGGTAAAATCCAAACGGGACTGTACATGAATATCGTCCATTCATGTTCTCGGCCCCAAAACAAGATAAGGAAGATGTTGATGCTAACCTGCAAACTTATATGACGGCCAAGCATATGATGATCCAATAAAATATTGATTTTCGATGTGTATGAAATGTTGAGCAGATCTTATTGCCTGGATGTATGCTGTCTGAATGCTTTTATCTATTACCAGATCTTTTGAACAAATAAGATTCTGCAGAAGAAAAAATGTCAGTACATCGAGGAACTACAAAATGATGAGTTAAGGAACTATGCTATGAAGAATTTCAAACTCGGGATTCGGTTAAAGATGTCATTCTTGAAATCTACATGTTATAGTGGATTGAAGAAGCAAAGAAATTCATACAACCTGGGCTTCAGCACCATGGACATTTTTGGGGAACCCTTTGACTGATCCAGAGTCAATGGATCGAAAAATCTGCAACATCAATACATTCCAACTGAGGTTTAATTAGGACTTTGCATCAAACTAAGGAACCGCTTGATAAAAATAATATTTGAATTTTCCAACCTGAACATGCCAGTTTTCAGGATCATCTTCCTCTTTAACCCATACTAAGCGTTCTTCCCCTGGGATAATTGTCGTGTCATCGTCTCTAGTAGACATGGGAGGACTTATAAACCATGAGATCCTTTGTATCTTTATCAAAGAATCATCATGCCAGTGAGCACGAGAGACCTTTTTGAGACATAGTCCAAACTCTTTTAGCTTTGTTGCGTTCCTCCAACGCTGCTCAAAGTTTATAAGAACATCATATACAGCAGGCCCGTCAATTCTACAGTGCCAGTCATGCCATGGTTCTCTAGGTGCTTTAGTTCCAGCCTTACATAAAAAGACAGAAGTGAAGGGACACTAGTCAGGGAAATAATATTCAAATCAGCCGTGCATGAGCACTCTGCACGCTTGTTCATACAAAGATCAGGCCTGTTCAAATAAAAATTACAGACATTAACAGATTCTTGCCAGCCATTCAACATATATCAGAACTTTGAGTTTTAAAATGTCAACACAATTTGACAAAGGCCACGAAAGTGAAATGAAAGTTGATGACTCACAGGAAATGTAGGCTGGTGAACATCATCCTTAAATGCAGAGTTAAAATCACGAAACAACCGATGCTCAGGCGTATCATAGCGACCATCACAGAGATCAAGACCTCCAAGAAATGCAGTTATCTTGCGATTATTACCATATGCCTGGGTATCTACAAGAATACATTTTTGATGGTGTGTGAAGAGGGTTCCAACAACCTGGACAAAAAAAAACACAAGAGATTAACAGACATTTAAGTAGTGAGGTATAATGAAACTGGCTTAAGACAAAGGATTACAAAATTCCTTAGTAGGACACAGTAAATAAAACAGAAGAGATTAGTAAACATATAAGTAGTGATCACCTGTTGTTTGAAGTATCCAAGCTTACTGCTGGCATATCGGGGAGCCAACACACAATTAACAGACGAGTGCCTGAAAAATTTCCTTGTTTCTTCGTCATGTGTCATCATAACTCCACTCTGCATACGGCATTTTAAATTAAGACTGAATAAAACCAATATCAGAACTGGAAGTCTGAATGGCACAATGCTCACAGTATTAAAGGTTATCCTAATAACAAGAAGGGGTAACCTCGATTCCTAACCCATCAGAAAGGTCATTTGCAATTCCTAACTGAGGTTGACCTTTTGTGACAGATCCTAACACAAAAGTGGTTCATGTAAATTATGCGACCTTTTAAGTTAGGAAATAGGTCGACCTCAGTTAGGAAGTAATAACTAAATGTCACAAAAGGTTAGGAAACAACATATGCAAAACATGGAAGACAACAAAATGGAAATGGAAGGACGAATTTAAATTCTCACGGTATTGATGAAGTACTTGTTGTGGGAAGTCTTGTCGTCCCAAACCAACAAGAGAACCCGAACCCCTTCCTCGGATTTGTACTTGAGCAATTCACCAAGATTCAAGTCACCGCCGCGGGGCAGAGGACGGGTGGGCTCCCTGACAAGCTTCACCTTGTGGAAAATGGACCAACCGACGATGTAAATGAGGTGATGGGCCTCCGAGATGGCATAACAAATGTCCTCCCAACAAGTCCGGTGTTCAAAAATCTTCCCTCCATCGAGCTGGATGGTGGGCAACAGGCCTGGGGGAACATGAGCGTCCTGATAGAGCCTCACATCACTCCCTTTCCTGAGGGGGAAGTAGGTGTTCCTCGCTCCCCGCAGCTCAGGATCGCCGGCTATGCCGTGGCGGTACAGCTCATTCTTCTCGCATGGAGTGAACTTCATCTCCAGCTTGATTGCGGTCTCGGGTTTGGGGGGCCGGCCGGAGGACCCGAGCAGCGGGAACCAGCCGCTGATGAGGTTCCCGGAGAGAACGTCCTGGGCGGGGAAGCGGGCGGTTCCGATGAGCTCGCAGCCGAAGAAGTCGTCGTCTTTGACCTGGACCTCCAGATCGACGACCGGGTGAGCGAGGGGGATGTGGAAATGTTCGTTCCAGACAGGGTTCTGGTTGCCCTTGATGACGGCGGTGCGGGCCACGGTGGCCTGAGGGACGGTGACGGTGGCGTAGGGGTCGCTGGTCATGATCTTGGGTTTCAGGTGCCCCTTCCTCCGAGCCTTTTCCTCTTCCACGGACGGCGTTGCGCAGCCGCCGTAGCAGCGGCGGAGGTGCTCGGACAAAACGTCCATGTTCGGCAACCGCCTGGCTTCTATAATGTGCAGATCCAGGTCACCGTAGAGAAATACGGTCTGGTCCGGTGAATTCTCTGCCATTGTTACTCAGAAAGAAAGGAATTAGGGTTTAATGCTCGGATTGGTAGTACACACCACCACCTTCAGACCCCCTCGCCGGTCGCCGGTGTTGAAGTTGTAATAGAATTACGTAGACAGAGAAGGGACAAAGAAGCCCAGAAGTGGAAGTGGGGAGAGGTTATTTTAGTAGCTGTGTTGTGGGGACCTATTTTAGATATTTTTTTGCTTAACCGACATCTCCTTTTGTCGTTATACAAAATAAGTGGGTTTTAGGAGGGTCATGCCGTTGACAGCAATCGGAATGAAATTTTATAATGGACTTCACGT
Organism: Erodium maritimum; assembly: GCA_963921825.1. Taxonomy (NCBI): domain Eukaryota; kingdom Viridiplantae; phylum Streptophyta; class Magnoliopsida; order Geraniales; family Geraniaceae; genus Erodium; species Erodium maritimum. The sequence continues at coordinate 27,527,859 of OY997592.1, forward strand.
TTACTGTGCCCCTTTATTAATAGATAAAAAGTTGGATATCATCTCCACGGAAATTATTACAACTTTTTTCCAAAATGAACATTTTGCTGTAAATTATGCAAAAGCAATAAGACAAATAGAACTCAACTACGGGTTACGAGAGCATCCACAGTGGCGTGTTGGAGCTGGCGGGAAGTATTTGGCGGCGGGGAGCAGGCCTGGAGGTGGTGGGGTTAGTGTGAACAGTTGGTCCTCCTCGTTCACCGCACCGGCCGTTGGAACAGGATGCGCTGACGATACGTGGCAGGCGTTGGCAGCCACACATTCAAATTGTTTTTCCTCTATAAATAGCACCCCTTAATATTTTTGCAATCTACATCCACAACACTCTCTCTACCTCTCAATTCTTCTTCTACGATTTATATTTTTTCGTTTTGCAATGGAGTTGGATCTCAACGATTGGGCTATATGTTAACACAGTTGGGCGACGACACGTTTGACCCGACAACGCAACAATTGTTCCCTGCGGGCAATTTATCCGGAGCGACAACTGAGCCACCTCCAATAGTTACTGAGGCCGGCGCCGGGGTTCAACCTAAACCTAAAGCGAGGCGAATACTGTGGAGCGTCGATGAGGATGAGCGTCTAGTTCGTGCTTGGATGCACCATTCCTACGATTCAATTCACGGGAATGTGAAGCATAATATGAAGTATTGGGGGGCCATCGCCGACGAAGTTGCTTCTATGCGTGGACTGGATTATCCTACAAGGTCACTGAAGCAGTGTAAAGACCACTGGGGCCAAGTCAATCCGAGAGTGACAAAGTTCCATGGGTACTACACACGGCGCATGAATGACCACATGAGCGACCATCCCGATGATGAAGTCACGACATTGGCGAAGGAAATGTACGCGAAGAACGAAAAAGCTCTATTCACTTGGAAACGTTGGGGGAGGCTCTCGTCAATACGTTCACGAACTGTAAAGCGTGAACATGCTCAGTTGGATTTCCCTTCTCGGTTATAATAACGTGTACTTTACCGTTCACGAGTTTGTGTAACGATCTCGTTTCTGTTATTTTCGAGCTTGTGTGTGATAATTTTCGTCTTTATTTTCAATAAAAATTATGATTTAAAATATTATTTTTCTTCTCCCCGCCGGCAAAAAGTTGCCACTGCAGGTTGCTGGCGTTTACCGCAGGTGGTGAGCTGGCGGGGAGACAAACAAAATAATATTTTATTATTCACCGCCAGCCACTCCCCACCAGCAGCCGGCGGTGGCACTATGGATGCTCTGAAACGAGAACAAGCATGAAAGCACAGAGCTGAAATATTTTTTGTGTTTTGTTACTCTGCATGGCACACTCTATTTATACACATTCAAGGTATGGTACTCTACAATTTGCGTGGAAACATTTGTTACTCTGCATGGCACACTCTATTTATACACATTCAAGGTATGGTACTCTACAATTTGTGTGGAAACATGCAGCATGTTTGGAGGAAGGATGTAAGATGTGGGCTCCACTTATTTATGGTGGTGGTGACTAGGGTTGGGCATCGGCCGGTACCCGCCCAAAAACCCATACCCATTACCCAAACCATAATTCCCGGTTACGTAAAATCCGTACCCGTACCCATCACCGATCGCCGAAGGAAAAACTGATAACCGCCCAGCTTTACTACCGGGCGGTGACGGTTATAACCATCAAACCAGGCCCAATGGACTTTCTATTGGGCCTTCAAAAATATAAACTCACATACAACATTTTAGAAACATATTTACAATCTTCCAACTTCATTTTACAAACCTACCTATTTTAGAGCATTGAAACACAATTATTCCTAAAACTAATACCTCATAATAATATATTTATCGTCTTACAATTTCAAAAACACTGTTTCAGAAACTATTTTTGTACAACACAAAGAGTTGAAGAACAAAAATATACAGTTTTGACTAAACTACAATCAATCTATATTACAAAAAAACACAAGCATTTGTACAATACAAAATTGTCTTCAGATTTCTTTTTAAAGTCTCCACTTCCTCTGTAGAAAGATTTACTCGTTATGTGTAGAGTAGTGGTGTTATTTATAGGAAATAACATCTGAAATTAGGGTTAAAATATGGGCTGAATGTTGGTGGAAATGCCTTCACGGTATGGGCCGACACCAACTGTACATGGGCTTCAACATACTACAAGTTGGTTAGCTAAGCCCAATCTATGACTGGTCGGTTCGGTTCACCACCGGATTTTCATTTAGAAAACCGTGACCCGCCCAAAAGGTAGTCGGTTCGGGATTTTAATGCCCGTCCCCAACCCGTGACCGTCGGTTTCGGTTATTTCGGTGATGGGAACGGTCGGTGACGGTCGGTTTTCGGTGATGGACAGATATTTGCACAGCCCTAGTGGTGACCACTTATTTATAACACTCCCCCTTGGGCACCACCATTCATAAAATGAGATAACACTGGACGTTCTTCAAGCTTAGGCTGCCTCGTTAAAAACCTCCTCAGGAAAACCCGGTGGAACAAAACCTGTAAGGAAAAGAGTGCAATGCACAAATGTGCTTGAAGTTGTGCTTGATGCTGCCTCATTAAAAACATTTCTAAGAAAACCCTGTGGGATAAAACTTGGATAAGGGAAAAGTGTACAACACACAATTCTCGCTCCCCCTCGTCGTTATTCCCCTTGATGCCTGACGGGATCACTTTGACTGCTGGTTGACTCGACGCATCCCGATCCTGAACACTAGCTTTTCAAAAGTAGATGTCGGTAAGGCCATAGTAAATAAGTCGGCAAGATTTTCACTGGACCGAATCTGCTTGACATCTATCTCATGACTCTTTTGGAATTCATGAGTATAAAAGAACTTCGGAGAGATGTATTTGATTCTATCCCCTTTGATATAGCCTCCCCTGATATGAGTAATACAAGCTGCATTATCCTCATATATTGTGGAAGGAAAATTTTATAGAGGAATGCCGATTGAGCTCTGTATATGTTGAATAAATGATCGGATGAACACACATTCTCGGCTCGCTTCATGTAGTGCAAGAATTTCTGAATGATTGGACGATGTCGCAACCAAAGTCTGCTTCGTTGAGCGCCAGGAAATGGCTGTCTCATTGTAGGTAAATACATACCCCATTTGGGAGCGAGATTTATGGGGATCTGATAAATAGCCTGCATCTATGTAATCATTCATGCCAATGCTCCCCCTGGACTTAGAATACAAAAGTCCCAAATTTTTAGTTCCACTCAAATAACGAAGTATGTGTTTGATATCATTCCAATGTCGTCTAGTAGGTTCTGAACTGAACCTGGCAAGTACATTTACTACGAACGTTATATCAAGTCGTGTACATTGTGCCAAATATAACAAAGCCCCAATAGCATTTAGGTACGGTACTTCAGGACCAAGTATCTCTTCATTTGCTTCTTTGGGCGGAATGGATCCTTCTTTGGATCCAAAGATCGGACGACCATTGGAGTATTGGGAGGAAGAGCATTATCCATGCTAAAGCGCTTTCGGACCTTTTCAACATACGCAGATTGATGGATCAAAATGTTATAAGAAAAATGCTCGAGCTGCAGGTCGAGACAGTCTCTAGTCTTTCCCAAATCTTTCATTTCAAACTCTCTTTTCAGGTACTCAACAGCTTTGAGGATCTCTTCTGGAGTCCCAAACAGATTTATGTCATCAACATATACAACTATAATAACGAAACTAGAGTTTGTTTTCTTGATGAACACACATGGACATATGGTATCATTCTTATATCCTTCTTTGGTCAGGTACTCGCTAAGGCGATGGTACCACATCCTACCAGATTGCTTTAGTCCAACAGAGACTTTTGTAACTTTATAGAACACAGATCTCTAGGGATATCTATCATTGCTTCATGCAATCTCAATCCATCGGAGAGTTTCATATAGATATTAGTGTCCAAATTACCATACAGGTAAGTAGTGACAACGTCCATCATGCACATATCAAGTCTTTTAGAGACTGATAGGCTGATCAAATACCTAAAAATGATCATATCCATTACTGGGGAATATGTCTCATCGAAACCGACTCTTGGTCGTTGAGAGAATCCTTGGGCCACAAGTCTAGCCTTATATCGGGCGGCTTCATTTTTCTTATTTCGTTTCTAGGTAAATACCCACATGTAACCAACAGGTTTGACATCTTATGGTGTCTTGGAAACGGGCCCAAAGACTTGGCGTTTCTCCAATGAAGCCAATTCTACTTGATTTTCTTCTTCCTACATAGGTCATTCATCTTTGTGACGACATTCGTCGATGCTTTGGGGCTCAAAATCAAACTCATTGATTATCTCATTGGCCACTGCAAACGCAAGGACTTCATCAACAATAACTTATTGTCGATCCCAGGTTTCTTTTATGTGTGAGTAATTCATATGAATTTCCTCATTTCTTTGTTCTCGTAATTCATCAGGAGTATTAGATCCTTCTGGTATTTTCGGAACAATTGGTTCTTCTGGAACCGACTCTGGTAGTTCTTCTAGAACCACCACTAGTAATGAGGCTTTCTCATCCCCTTTATTCGTCTGACATTTCTGCTTCCGGGGAACAACGTCTTTTGATCCAACTGGTCTTCCACGCTTCAGGCGTGTACCAGAGGAATCGATAGTTTCCTTTGCAGTATCACCAGTGATCTTAATTTTAGCTGGTACATTGATAACTTCTGTATAAGATTTTTTTCATCTTTGATGTGTCTGCAAATGCATTAGGAATTTGATTTGCAATATTCTGCAAATGAAGTATCCTCTGTACTTCTATCTCACATTGTGACGTGCGTGGGTCAAGATGAGACAGAGAATTTACTCTCCAAGAGAGTTCATGCCTTACTTCAGGAGGCTTATTCTTCTCATCTAAAGGTGGAAACGATGTCTCATCAAAATGACAATCTGCAAACCTTGTAGTAAACATGTCACCCGTCAAGGGTTCCAAATACCTAATTATCGATGGTTAATCAAAACCAACATAAACTCCCAATCGTCGTTAGAGTCCCATTTATGTGCGTTTAGGAGGTGCAATAGTCACTTGCACAACACAACCAAAGGTTCTCAAATGGGATATATCAGGTTCATGACCACATGCAAGTTGCACGGGATAATATCGATGATATGCACTAGGCCTCAACCAAATCAAAGATGCAACATGTAATACATCATGTCCCCAAGCAGAAATAGGTGATTGTGATTGCGTCAGTAATGTACATGCAATAATATGTATACGTTTGATAAACGATTCTGCTAAACCATTCTGAATATGGACATATGCAACAAGATGTTCAACATCAATCCCTAAAGACATGCAATAATCATCAAACGTCCCCGACGTGAATTCACCAGCATTATCAAGACGAATAGATTTAATGGGATGATCAGGGAAATGGGCCCTCAGCTTAATGATTTGTGCCAACAACTTAGCAAATGTAATGTTTCGTGTTGACAGTAAATAAACATAAGACCATCTGCTGGATGTGTCTATCATGACCATAAAATAATTGAATGGTCCACTAGCTGGATGTATAGGCTCACATATATCTCCCTGAATCCTTTGCAAGAATGATGGGGATTCAACATTAACCTTTGTTTGAGATGGTTAGACTATTAACTTGCCTTGAGAACAAGTGGTACATGATATCTCATTGGACATTAAGATTTTCTGGCCCTTTAACGAATCTCTTTAGTACTCGCTTTTCACCACGATCACTGACGCCCTACCGTTTTAGCACAGAAAAGGACACGACAAGCGTATCGGTCGTCAAGTAGTATTTCGGGATTTTTAGTTCCGAGTTATCGAACCCAAAGGAGCACGAGTCAAGCACGTTCTATCTCAAAGTCGTAGTCAAGCTATCTCAATACTATGATGGTTTTTGGTTTTAGAACATGAAAAGTAAACAGTAAGCGAAATGACAGTGAACAAGGACTCACAAAGCTTAGAAGAGTTTTAATTCAGAGAAAAAGCAATCTAAGGTTGTGGGTTCATAGAGACTGTTTCCAATGCATTTAAATGACGATAAACATTGTGAAGTTGTCTGATTTTAGGGGCAACAAATCATCTCTCAAACTAGTCCTAACTCCTCACGTTGTTTCGGACCCTAATGGAATCTAACCACCCAGCTCTCACGAATCAGGATGTAGGGAGACCCAAAGCATTACATTCTTTGATAATTTCTAACTTTCGGTTTGAATCCTATGGTTATTGCAATCGTGTTAACCTAGCTATCACTAGTCTAGATTTAAACCCAATTTGTATAAGATTTCTGACCTAATTGCAACCCACCTCTCACGAGTGTCAGATTGCAATTCCCAACTTCTATCAGGCCTACCCCGGAGATAGAGCATTAAGCTTAAATCGAATACAAACCCTAAATCAAATCATCCAACACAATAATCATTCATACATTCAACACATTGGAAAACAAATATCTACTTCCCCATAACCCTAGATTATGGGGTTTTAGTTACTCATGAACAAGGAAGAAGAAGATGTCATTGATGAACAAAAACAAAGCTTCATAAATGGAGTAAAGTAAATACGATACCCAAGTGTGATTACAATGATGTCCTTCCAAGTAGAAATCCTCTCCCTAGCTTGCTCTCAACTCACCTCTCTTCTTAGCTCTCAAAAATACAAGTTAAGTATATTGGGAGCCTAACTTTTGGGTTAAAAAGGGTAAAAATCGAATCTGAAACGAATTAGGGAAGCAGGTCTGCACGCGCGTCACGGCTCCGTGGCGCTACCCGTCACGGCCACCGTCACGGATCCGTGACGGATCAGTGCGTTTAGGAGAAATTTTGCCTTCATCACGGCTCCGTGATCCTACCCGTGACGGGTTCTGTCACAGATCCGTGATGGCTCTGCTTTGTTCCACCATCTTGACTGCTGCTTTCGAATTTGTTCCCTTTTTTACGTGTTTCTGCTCGTATTCCACTTTATAACCTGTTAAACATGAGAAATGCTGGAAACGAGTAAAATGCTGGAGAGCGAGACAATAATGGGCTAAAATCAACAATAAAATCCCTCTAAATGTGGCATTTTTAATGCTAAGATGCGTCCGCATCAACACCCCACACTTAGACTTTTTCTCGCCCCGAGAAAATCAACACAAGAGGACATCATTCACCTCGATAGGAGGAGTCCGATACTCCTTTATTCAAGACATTAAACATAAAGATGCTTGTGCAATGCATGAATCCTAACTCTAATGCATTCCTATAACACACTATATGATGCATGAAAAATGGCACGAAAAGTAGGTGATATTCAAAGCCGTGCATAGGGGATCACATGGGTTTTCTCAGAGTCGTCACATGCCAAAAATTTTACACTCATCAAAGAAGCATATGAACTAATGAATACAATAAAACAAGACGCTACTCACATTAAAGAGATAACTCTTTCCTTTTAAACTTGCATTCACTCATTCACCATAACTATGTGTTTCCTTATTTCCCCGTACATGGAGTTTAGAGATTCATATGCTATCATGCTAGACTCATCTCCACTAATTGTAAGGAATCATGGTTATTCAAGAATCAGAAAGGTCTTTAATTCGGCTTGTAATGTAAGGCTAGGTAAAGGGTAGGGAAGGATAATCAAAAGAAGCTCACATAAATATCTCAAGACAAAGTTGCTTCATTCTCACACCCACAAAGTATGTCACACATTCCAAACCCCATTTGTTTACCATCTAACTCTTGCAATCTCTAATACCATTTTTTTTACTGAATAGCTAATGGTAGCACTAATATGTCATAGCTATCTTGAAATTCACCACATTTCTAAACCACCATCACGCCTTACCCCACACTTGTTTTTCAGTAGGGATATTAATAATTTGATTTTTTTTATCCCTTTTTCTTTTCTTTTCTTTTTCTTTGGGGTAAGGCGATGATAAAATTGTTCTCAATACAAACCAATGACATATTATCCTTTCATCACTTTTTCTCTCTTTCGCTCACTCATTATCCCAAAAATAACCACTATCAATGAAGCACCTAAGCCTAGAGACATGGGTTCAAACAATAATGGGGATATAAACATGAAACGAAAGGCATGTAGGATTGTAATGTCGGGTTTAGAAACGAAAGGCTTAAGATCAAATGGGTGACTAAGAGATTCAATCATGCAAGGGTAGGCAATTTTTTTTGGCTCAAACGATCCATAGATGGCCTAAAATCATTTTCCTAAACAACCATGTTCCTTATTCTTATTTCGCCTCGAATAGGTCGTGCATGTAGTTCTAGACTCAAGTGTCCATGCATAGGAATCAAAGGCAAACACACGAGTTCTAGCAAACACTCTAAAAGCAAGTAGAAGAGTTAATCCTAATGCATGTGCTTTCACTACTTATTTGATTCACTCATGCCCATATACAACCTTGATTTATGCAAGAAATAAACAATAGCGACAATTCAATCATCGAATCCTTAGGAACATAAACACTAGACTTGCATATCACCAGAAAATATTTTTTTGATTTTTCAAAAAATTTCAATTTTTTTTGGATTTTTCAAAAATTTATAACACGAAATGATGCATGAGCACACAAAAGAAAACACAATGCAATGCAAGGCATACCCCACCCCACACTTTAAAACTAAGCATTGTCCTCAGTGCGACTCTAAACACATATTTACAATCTAAACACATATATACACATGCACATGATAGAAGATAACAATTAAGCACCCCACACTCATAGTCAGCAGGTATACAATTCACACAACCCTATATGCATAGTCTATCAGCACGGCAATTTCGGGCACTTAGGGCCCACCAGATAGAATAACGGCAGTAAATAGCGATAACAGTGTAAAATAGGAAGGGTAGAGATACTGCCCCTCGAAGAACCGCTACGTGAATTGCACTAACTATGGAGATCCTCGTGCATGGATGGATGGGTAGCTCTTCGCCCGAGAGAACCTCCAGGAGGTTCGGCGCCATAATCTGCTCCGTTGAACTCATCTCGCTCCCCATGCCATGTGTTGGGTTGCCTCTCAACCAGCGCATTTGTTTAACGTCGTTAACTCGACGAAAGGGGTGGCCACAAAAGCCACCCAAGCACCGCTCCAGAAGCCACTGATCGGCAGAGCTAATGCTGACACAGACTAAAAAAAACATCAAATGCATGGGAAATAAAACACAACTTACGCTTTCCCAATGTCACGCCCCGAATTCGGTAGAACCGAACCCGGAACGTGAACGGTAAAACAATAGAACCATTTTCAAACCTTTTAAAGTAAACCGCTTAAAATCACCCTTTGGTTAATCAAAATAATATTTTACACTTAAAAGTACGTCCACGACAAGTGGACAAAATAAACAAAGCATACGTCGCTAAACTCCCCAAAACCCGGACTCCCGCTCCCAGCTCTTCAAGCTTCGAGGGTTCCCCTAGTCCGTCTCGCGACCAGTACCTGTAGGAAAAGCAGCTAGGGGTGAGCGTTCGCTCACCAGCACGGATACCAGACTGACTACGGCATACTACAAGAAAATGCTGGAAACACCAACAACAACCCAAACATCGGGGACTACTATCCCCAAACTCGAGTAACCCGACTGTCACACGAAAACTGTTACTTTCCTCAACCAACTATACACCCGGACACGTAATGTAGACCCGACACAACGGTTACGACCTCAACCCAAAACGAGAATAATAACCACGCAACACCCAAGATCACAAAGGATCGCACACGGCAAACAAGATCACAAAGGATCGCACTCCAGCTGCTTAGTGCCAGTTGCTAACCGGCTGGGCTTGAGCCTGCCCCACGCAACTTCCCCCGATCTCTGTCGGGCCAGGAGGTCGACCTTTAGCGATATATAACGCAATACTTCTCCGATAGCTAGTCGGAAGGGGAGCCTCCCTTCATCGCCGAAGAATGCACAACTTTACCAGTGGTTAACCCGGAAGGCTAGCCAACCCCCACGCGCGCGGCCACAGAACCCCTTTATTGCCAGGCGGGCCCCCAACCTCAGGCAGAAGAATGCACAACTTTACCGATGGTTAGTCGAAAGCCTAGCCAACCCCCACGCACGCGACCATAGGACCCCTTTATTGTCAGGCGGGCCCCCAACCTCAGGCAATCACAATCAACACCCAAGGTTCAACAACTAGTGACAACATAGGTTTAACACCCCACAGGCACACATGGCCACCCAGGACACACGAGACAGTATCACACGGGTTCAACACCCTAAAGGACAACCCACGACCCACAAACAGTAAACACACGGGTCCAACACCCCAAAGACACACCTGACCACCCACGACACACAAACAGTAAAACACGGGTTCCACTCCCCACGGGCACTCGTGGCCACCGACGACACACAAACAGTAAAACACGGGTTCAACACCCCACAGGTACTCATGGCCACCCACGACACACAAACAATAAAACACGGGTTGAACACCCCAACGGCACTCATGGCCACCCACGACACACCAACAGTAATACACGGGTTCAACACCCCAACGGCACTCATGGCCACCCACGACAAACCAACAGTAATACACGGGTTCAACACCCCAACGACACTCATGGCCACCCACGACAACCCAACAGTAATACACGGGTTCAACACCCCAACGACACTCATGGCCACCCACGACACAAACAATAAAATACTGGTTCAACTCCCCACGGGCACTCATGGCCACCCAAGACACAAACAATAAAATACGGGTTCAACTCCCCACGGGCACTCATGGCCACCCACAACCACAAACAATTCAATCAACCTCCGGGCACCACCAAATGCCACCAGTATATCTATTGTTCAATATGTTCACTTATCATACGACACTCCTAAGTGTCACATGCATTTCTATTGTTCGATACGTTCTCGTATCATACGACACCATTAAGTGTCGCCTGCATTTCTAGTGTTCGATAAATTTACTTATCCTACGACACTACTAAGTGTCTCATGCATTTCTACTCTTAACTTTCCCTAGTCAAGGCCGAGATCCGGCTACTTTTCCCTACCTCATAACACTTTCCCAAAATTCCACGCCCAAGCTCCGACGTGCTCCAGAATAACCCGCTTACCCTCCTCTTTCCACGGTTGGCGACACGGTCTACAATGATTACAATTAACACACTTTTTAAATAAGCAGGCGAAACCCGAATTTTAAAGAATTTGACGCCCAAACTCAACCCCGACAATGTCGATCACTCCCAAACTTCCCAATTACTCGACATTGTCAATAATGGGCCCGGAAAGCCCGTTTCGCCCGGCTCGGCGAATCTGCCCGGGATTGGAAAACGCCCTTCCGGGGCTCCGAAAATTCCCTTTTTCGTTTCTACGATCTTAGAATAATTCAAGGGTTCCAATGCAATCAACGGAATCAATTTCCGACTTCCAAGCGATTTAATTTGCGATTAATGCTTCTAACCACAATTCCGAATTTTCACGAATTACAAACCCTAACCCCTACTTCTCAAAACAAAATAAACGGTCATCCACAAAAGAACTTAGTCTATCCTTTGTTATCGATAAATTTAAGAATCAGGAGCAACTCTACAAAATGCAAAGGAGAGACTTTTACCTTGGGCGTGTATTTTCAACAACTCCTCTCATGTATTGTACCAATCTACCTCCGCTTCAACCACACACAGATGTTGCTACCAAGACCAGCCACTAATGAACTCTAAGCTTCCTAATTTTACCAAATAACCTCACAGTAAAACAAATTGGTCTTGGTCTCTTAACTCACCCGTAGCCAAAGCACACCTAAAACAAGATGGAGCAGTTAATGCTCCAACAATAAGTTGCCAAAGTATCATTATATACACTGATCCAAAAGGAGATAATTATACCTCATCGTGTAGGTCTCACATCACCATAAATTTGTGCTTTCTCATCTCATCAAGGGACCAACGTTTTTTTCTGTCTTGACCTAGTACTTTTGTGAACGCTCAGTTACCCAAAGAAGAAAGCACATAAGTCGAAGATGAGGTGAGCTCTCTCTGCTCAAGTTGCCGCCCACACCGAGACCTCTTATTTATTTTATTTTTGTTCAAGACACAGCCTCTGCACATATATTAGAACCCTACTGCTCCTTTGTGTGCCAACAAGAGACAAACGGAAATGGGCTTAAGTGACATTTAAAAGGGCTTGAATTGTGAATGGGCTTGATCCATGGGCCGAACAATTAGACTCATATTGGAGCCAATTTCTATCATCTTCACCTTGGCGACAGAGCCCATAAATGTTCCACCTGCTCGTCGTCCTCCACCGGCTCCACCTCTACCCATAATTAATTCAACACATTTAATTTAATTCGATAAAGCCTCTAATTTGACCCCGTTTGACCCGGATTTGACTTTTTCGCAAAAATACCCACTTTGAAGGGAACGACCCAAATAAGCTAACCGTAACGACGGCTAAGCTTTTTGGGTCCCGGAAAGGTCCCGAATGACTCCCGGAGTCATCGGTTGAATTTTCCGGCAGAAAGTCAACTTTTGCCAAAATTCACCGGTTCGACCGGTGTCGACCGGGGGCAGTTCTTACAATCTACCCCCCTTAAAAGAATTTCGTCCTCGAAATTTGAAACGAACGCGCTCCACTTAACCCTTTTCTCAGGGAACGTCTGATTTAAAACTCACAGTCTTCACCCTTCAAGCCCCCCCGGAGACACTTAAGTCACTTAGTCTAAACCGAAAACCTCCGTCTATCGAGACGTCACACCGCCACGCGCAACTTGGTCGGGAGGTCCTATATTGAAACCATCCGTCGGTAGAGGTATCAAATCGGAAAGATTCTCCCAACGCACTTAAAACGGCCCCAACACACGGACGATCGACACGACCTACCATACAACTCTTCGAACGGTGCCATCCTGCTATTGGCCTGAAAGCTGTTGTTGTAGGCGAACTCGGCTAACCGCTCACGAAACCCATCGTGACGTGCCCCCACTTCCACTGTGCAACCCGTAGTGGTTGCAATAATCCATCGGGACGCTGTTGTTCGACTCTCACCTGCTGACGAGTGAGGCACCGCGATACTAACTTCGCAACCGCTTTCTGCATCCCGCTCCCCTAGATATTCCGCCTAATGTCGCGCTCCTCTTAGTGCTACCCACGTGCACTGTTAGACGCGAATAATGCGACTCTCGCAGCTCGTCGCCTCCACCGTTACGCGGTATGAACAAACCTCCACGATACCGTAACTCCCAATTAGCACGACGATCCCAGCCCTCGGCATCAACACTGCCGGCAACTCTCTCCCGGATCTCTATCGTCTCGACATCCACCGACTGTGCCTCTATCCCCCGGCCAAGCAGGGTGGGCTGAGCCACCAAGAAGCACATGGCCACGCCGCCGGTAACCTCTTCTAGCTCCAACCCGAGCGTGCCCAGCTCTCCCATCATGTCCCACTCCCGGACTCGCAACTGGTAATATCCGGATCGTAGATCGATCTTCGAGAAGCATGTCGACCCTCTCAACTGGTCGAACAAGTCGTCAATCCTCGGCATCAAGTACCGGTTCTTCACCGTAACCCGGTTCAGCTTCCGGTAGTCTATACACATCCGAAGCTCTCCACTCTTCTTCTTCACGAAGAGTGTTGGTGCTCCCCACAGCAATACGCTCGGACGGATAAACCTCTTCTTCTGGAGCTCCTCGAGCTGACGCTTCAGCTCGGTCAACTCTACTGGCGCGAACCTGTAAGGCGCCATCGATATCGCTGCCGTTCTCAGCACCAGGTCAATCCCGAACTCCACCTCATGAACTGGTGGTAACCCGCTCAACTCCTCAAGAAAGACCTCGGGGAACTCGCACACCACTCGCGGTAACTCTCGGCTCTGCACGACCGATACTTCCTCCACTGCGGACAAAGCCGACAGGAGAACCCCGCTCTTACTACCCAGAATACACGAAACTTTCGTGTTGCCTGTTGACACCGTCACTCGTCGCCTATAACAATCGATATTGGCTCGGTACTTCGCCAGCCAATCCATTCCCAAGATTACGTCAAAGGCGGTCATTTCGTAAGTATCCTTCCCACGGATACACACACAAGCTCAGTCGCTGCCGAACCTCACGGACCTTCGCAGTCTCTCTAAGACCTCGCTCCACTACCGCCGTCGTGCCCACCAACTCTGAACATACCCGAATCCTCGGGGTGAGGACTCGATCCATCATTAGGGCTCTTGAGCCCTCTCTCGAACCTCCTGCATCAGTTCACTTCTCTAACTTCGCAGGCACGACAGACCCTAGTCAACACCTCATTACCACCAACCGGCGTGTCCAGATGCAGGGGTGGACTTAACGGCTCTAAACTCAGCCCCAACATCTCAGCACAACTTGACAAAGCAAACGAGTGTGACGCCCCGATGTCCAATAAAAATGACGCCCAAATCAGAGACCGAACGAACATTCCATTGGTCACCCCGATAAGGTATAGCACCAAACTCACACAATCCCATATGCATTTACTTATAACTTTCCGCAACCAAACAAGTATTCGTTACTCGTCCCCTGCGGGAAAAGTAGTAAAGAGGATGAGCGTTCTGCTCGCCTCCACGGACACCCGTTCGATTATGGCATACTAGTAAAGCACTAACAACTTACCAATCTAACCAGGGAAAACAACTACCTCAAAACCTGATACCAAACGTCACACTGCTCAAGCTATTAATACCTCAAATACTCGCTCACGTAAGGGAAACCTTGAATGAGGATCATGTTCTAAACTCCGCAAGCCACTATTGCTCACAACCTAAATGCCCTAATTACCCGATCACGTAGGGAAACCTCAAACAGGGATCATGTTCTCAACTCCGCAAGCCACTATTGCTCACAACCTCAATACCCCAAGTACCCGATCACGTAGGGAAACCTCAAACGGGGATCATGTTCTCTACTCAGCAAACCACTATTGCTCACAATCTCAATACCCCAAAAACAGTCTTAAGCGTCACACACGCTCGATCACCAAATTAACAAACACACGCACAACAATTCACGGACAAAATCAAGTCACCCAACCTCAACCACAAGCCGACAAGGCCAACCCGAAATCAAAACACGCCCACCGGGCCAACAAATTTAAAAAAACACGCCCACTGGGCCAACAAATTTAAAAACACGCCCACTGGGCCAACAAATTTAAAAACACGCCCACAGGCCAACCAAATTTAAAACACACGCCCACTAGGCCAACCAAATTTAAAACACACGCCCACCGGGCCAACCAATTTTAAAACTTTTCTCCCTTTCATCATAAGATCTCATTTTTGACATCACGTAGTTACAACCCGGTCCAGGCGTCCCCGAACTAAATTGTACCCACTTGATATCAGCACCGTCACGTTCGACCACAAGGGCGCCCCTGAGTCGAGTCGCGACAGTTTAAAAACGCTTCACGCAGAAACACACAATCAGTATGCCAGTAATAACAGTACTGCACATACACACAACCACAAACAGGACTCATGTCACTACGGGTCTACACACGGTTTCCGACTTGCGTAACCCACGCACGACGGGACTTTTAAAGACTCAACTCTCCCCAACTAATTGACGTACAACCTGAGGTGTGAAACCTCGAGCTCTGATACCAAATTGTCACACCCCGAATTCGGTAGAACCGAACCCGGAACGCGAACGGTAAAACAATAGAACCATTTTCAAACCTTTTAAAGTAAACCGCTTAAAATCACCCTTTGGTTACTCAAAATAATATTTTACACTTAAAAGTACGTCCACAACAAGTGGAAAAAATAAACAAAGCATACGTCGCTAAACTCCCCAAAACCCGGACTCCCGCTCCCAGCTCTTCAAGCTTCGAGGGTTCCCCTAGTCCGTCTCGCGACCAGTACCTGTAGGAAAAGCAGCTAGGGGTGAGCGTTCGCTCACCAGCACGGATACCAGACTGACTACGACATACTACCAGAAAATGCCGGAAACACCAACAACAACCCAAACATCGGGGACTACTATCCCCAAACTCGAGTAACCCGACTGTCACACGAAAACTGTTACTTTCCTCAACCAACTATACACCCGGACACGTAATGTAGACCCGACACAACGGTTACGACCTCAAACCAAAACGAGAATAATAACCACGCAACACCCAAGATCACAAAGGATCGCACACGGCAAACAAGATCACAAAGGATCGCACTCCAGCTGCTTAGTGCCGGTTGCTAACCGGCTGGGCTTGAGCCTGCCCCACGCAACTTCCCCCGATCTCTGTCGGGCCAGGAGGTCGACCTTTAGCGATATATAACGCAATACTTCTCCGATAGCTAGTCGGAAGGGGAGCCTCCCTTCATCGCCGAAGAATGCACAACTTTACCGGTGGTTAACCCGGAAGGCTAGCCAACCCCCACGCGCGCGGCCACAAAACCCCTTTATTGTCAGGCGGGCCCCCAACCTCAGGCAGAAGAATGCACAACTTTACCGATGGTTAGTCGGAAGCCTAGCCAACCCCCACGCGCGCGACCATAGGACCCCTTTATTGTCAGGCGGGCCCCCAACCTCAGGCAATCACAATCAACACCCAAGGTTCAACAACTAGTGACGACACAGGTTTAACACCCCACAGGCACACATGGCCACCCATGACACACGAGACAGTATCACACGGGTTCAACACCCTAAAGGACAACCCACGACCCACAAACAGTAAACACACGGGTCCAACACCCCAAAGACACACCTGACCACCCACGACACACAAACAGTAAAACACGGGTTCCACTCCCCACGGGCACTCGTGGCCACCGACGACACACAAACAGTAAAACACGGGTTCAACACCCCACAGGTACTCATGGCCACCCACGACACACAAACAATAAAACACGGGTTGAACACCCCAACGACACTCATGGCCACCCACGACACACCAACAGTAATACACGGGTTCAACACCCCAACGGCACTCATGGCCACCCACGACAAACCAACAGTAATACACGGGTTCAACACCCCAACGACACTCATGGCCACCCACGACAACCCAACAGTAATACACGGGTTCAACACCCCAACGACACTCATGGCCACCCACGACACAAACAATAAAATACTGGTTCAACTCCCCACGGGCACTCATGGCCACCCAAGACACAAACAATAAAATGCTCCAACAATAAGTTGCCAAAGTATCATTATATAAACTGATCCAAAAGGAGATAATTATACCTCATCGTGTAGGTCTCACATCACCATAAATTTGTCATGGCCACCCACGACAAACCAACAGTAATACACGGGTTCAACAGCCCAACGACACTCATGGCCACCCACGACAACCCAACAGTAATACACGGGTTCAACACCCCAACGACACTCATGGCCACCCACGACACAAACAATAAAATACTGGTTCAACTCCCCACGGGCACTCATGGCCACCCAAGACACAAACAATAAAATGCTCCAACAATAAGTTGCCAAAGTATCATTATATACACTGATCCAAAAGGAGATAATTATACCTCATCGTGTAGGTCTCACATCACCATAAATTTGTGCTTTCTCATCTCATCAAGGGACCAACGTTTTTTTTCTGTCTTGACCTAGCACTTTTGTGAACGCTCAGTTACCCAAAGAAGAAAGCACATAAGTCGAAGATGAGGTGAGCTCTCTCTGCTCAAGTCGCCGCCCACACCGAGACCTCTTATTTATTTATTTTTTGTTCAAGACACAGCCTCTGCACATATATTAGAACCCTACTGCTCCTTTGTGTGCCAACAAGAGACAAACGGAAATGGGCTTAAGTGACATTTAAAAGGGCTTGAATTGTGAATGGGCTTGATCCATGGGCCGAACAATTAGGCTCATATTGGAGCCAATTTCTATCATCTTCACCTTGGCGACAGAGCCCATAAATGTTCCACCTGCTCGTCGTCCTCCACCGGCTCCACCTCTACCCATAATTAATTCAACACATTTAATTTAATTCGATAAAGCCTCTAATTTGACCCCGTTTGACCCGGATTTGACTTTTTCGCAAAAATACTCACTTTGAAGGAAACGACCCAAATAAGCTAACCGTAACAACGGCTAAGCTTTTTGGGTCCCGGAAAGGTCCCGAATGACTCCCGGAGTCATCGGTTAACTTTTCCGGCAGAAAGTCAACTTTTGCCAAAATTCACCGGTTTGACCGGTGTCGACTGGGGGCGGTTCTTACACCCAAATCTATCAAGCCCTAGCGATGCTGAAATCAGATAATGACAGAAATCACGCAGCATGCATAAAATAAATGATGGGAAAGCGTAAAACACATATATACAAGATGCAAATGCACCCTCTCATTGCGGTTGGTCAAGAGGGAGGTCAGAGAAATGGCCAGACCGTCTGGACCGGCTACTTCCCCACCAGTCAGACCCCATGCGGGTCTGTATTCAATCAACAGACATCGGCACGATGGACAAGGACTCAAGACTGGAGTCCACCGTGTTGAATCGGGTGTGAACCCTGTCAAACTGAGTATCCATCTCACCAAACCGGGTATCGACCCCGTCAAACCGAGTAGCTATACCCTGAAACTGGGTAACGTACTCATCATGGCGAGTCTCCTGCCTCTGGAAACCCTCGCGCATCTCCTCTTGGAGAGCTGCGATCTGGGCTGACAGGGCTGCATACCTATCATCTCCTACCTCCTCATCCTCTCTAGTATCGGGGATTGCCATTCGCATGTCGGTACCCTTAAAAACTGACTGACCGACCAAATTGGACTTAAATAGTGTGTGGGCTCCCTGCGGGTTGTCCCAAACCCCATAAAACTGGGCTAGTTGTGTGGAATCGCCGCACAACCAATCCGGCCATTAGGCCTGATAGCATGCTGGTCAATGGGGTCCAAAAGGAGTTTCTCAAAGGGGGCTGGAATTCCCTTTTTGAAACAGTGAAGAATTCGAACCTCCTTATGGTTCACGATGTGTAAATTATCACTCCGTGTAAACAGAGTGTAACTCACCACCCTATGCATGTATTTAAGCATAATGGACTTGAGGTGCTTAGCCTGGGGACTCGAGGTCAGGGATATGTTGGGCTCACTAATTTCTGCCCAAGCATCCTCGATTTGACAATAATCGGGGTAATCCCCCTCAATAGGAGTAAACCCGCAGGCTTCTCGAAATTCAGATAGGGAGGGTTTAAAAACTCGCCCACACAGTCTAAATTCAGCCGGTTCGTCACACACGTGTAACCGACAATACGACGTGAGAAACTCAAGAGTGAGTTTCTCATAATGTCGGGGCTCCCAACCTCATAGTCTAAGCCAACCAAAGGCCTCCAGGCGTGCCCTCAGGTCATCTGCAAAACCAAGAGTTCGTGTGACGAACTTGGTATCCAAGAAACGATTCTGCATAGTGCCTCGTTTCTTATTTTGCTTGAGCCGCTTAATTTCCAATTCATGTCTAAAAATCAGGCAAGGTTGATTGGGAGTACCTATGGCTGAGTGTGGAGGTCTAAGAGGTTGCTTTTCCGCCTCGTCTGAATCAGAGCTCGGGTCCGGATGAAGGATTTGCAACGGTGTCGGTTGTGATCCTGATGCCTCTCCCTTCTTCTGCTTCTTCCTGGGTGCCATCTGAAACAAAACAACCAAGAAAAGATCAAAGTAGACAAATAATAAAAAATTGCTCAAAAAGCACCCTTTACTGCCCAGCCACGGAGGTGATCACGGATCCATGAGGAGGTCCGTAACGGAGCTCAGGTTGGAGCTGTGAAGTAGTCTGTCACGGGTTTCAGGTCGGAGCCATTAAGTGGTCCATCACGGGTTTCAGGCCGGTACCGTGAAGATGGCCGCTACGGAGTACAGGCCAGAGCCGTTATCGGGTGCGTGACCCAGAACCAACCAGAACTGTGAGGCTTTCCGGTGATAGAAAATCCGGCGGTACTTCCCTTGAATGCCGGCGATGAGGTCCAGCCTGAAACTTATGGTTAGGAGGGTATGGAGGTTTTGAGGGAGAGGACGAAGATGGGACAGCAGTTTTCGGTGGATAAGTGGAGTTTGAAGGTGAAGAAGAGAGGTTGTGCTTGAAGGTAGAGAGGATAAAGTGTGTTGTCGATGAATAGGGCTAGGGAAATGGAGGAAGATGATAGAGTTGTGTGATTTGAGGTTGAAGAAGAAGAAGTGAGTGGGTGGAGGCTTGAAAGAGGAAGGGAAGAAGAAGAGGTAGTTAGGGTTTGGAGGGACAAGGTTCGTCGGACGGGCTGGATCGGGCGTTTTGTGGGCCTTGAACCTAGGCTTCGAACTGGGCCGTGTCCTTCAGAGATTTGGGCTTCGCAGGTCATGGAGCCGGGACAAGCCCCGTGCCGATCCATCCCACGGAACCGTGACGAGTCGCTCAAAAAAAAATTTCTCTCTGATTCGTCACGGACCCGTGACCCCCTCCGTGGCGGTGTCCCTCACGGAGCTCCATATTTTTTTTTCGCTCTGCTTCGTCAAGGAGCCGTGATGGCCTCCGTGACGGTGTTCCTCACGGATACGTCCCTCTATAGCACCCCTTTTTGATTGCTCGTATCCTCCTTTTCTTCCTCTGACAATCTTGCACACAAATGCATCTATTAATTCACAAAAAACAAAGAAAATAAACACAAAATAACCTCGGGTTACCTCTCGAGAAGCGCTTTTGTTTAACGTCGTTTGCTCGACTCAAAGGCGGCTTAGGCCACCTCTACATCCTCATAGTCTGGCTCCTCCAAGTATAGACACTCCTCTGGTCCCAACGGACCCCATAATAATGCTTAATTCGATGTCCATTGACTAAAAATGGGGGCCGTGTTCCATCACAAATCTCTACCGCCCCTTTTGATAAGACTCGAGTTACTTTATAGGGCCCGCTCCATTTTGATACGAGCTTTCCGGAGAAGATATTTAACCGAGAGTCATAGAGAAGGACACTATCTCCCTCCCTAAACTCCCTTTGCACAATTTTCTTGTCATGGGCGATCTTGGTGCGCTCCTTGTATAGCTCTGTGTTGAAATAAGAAAGGGACCTAAACTCGTCCAACTCATTAATCTGCATCAACCTCTTTTCAGCACAAAGATTAGCATCAAAATTTAAAAACTTAAGTGCCCAATATGCTTTATGTTGTAACTCTAACGGTAAGTGGCATGACTTCCCATATACCATCTTATACGGTGACATTCCAATAGGGGTCTTATTTGCTGTTCTATATGCCCAAAGTGCATCATCTAACTTTTGTGCCCAATTTTTCCTAGACATATCAACAGTCTTTTCTAAAATAATCTTAATTCTCTATTAGTAACTTCCACCTTCCCGCTAGTTTGGGGATGGTAGGGTGTAGCTAAGCGCTGGGTAACTCCATACTGATTTAGAAGTTTCCAAAATATCTTATTGCAAAAATGTTTTCCACCGTCGCTTACTATTGCCCTGGGTGTGCCAAACCGGGAAAAAATGTGAGTTCTTAAGGAAAGAAACCACCGGCTTGGCATCATTAGTGGGTAAGTCTATCGCCTCTACCCACTTTGACACATAATCAACCGCAACTGGTACATATTCCATACCGTTAGATCTAGGGAATGGACCCATGAAATCGATGTTCCACACATCTAATAACTCTACCTCTATGGTAATATTCAGAGGCATCTCATGCTTCTTTGATATATTTCCTGTTCTTTGGAACCTCTCACATTGCTCAACAAACCAAATAGCATGATGAAATAAGTTAGGCCACAAAAAACATGATTGAAGTACCTTTTGAGCTGTCCTCTGTGGTCCAAAATGACCTCCTACATCACCCCCGTGGCATTGATGCAAAATAGCTTCTTGCTCCTCTTCGGGGACGCACCTTCTCACCTCCTACATCATGTGAGAACTTGTTCTTCTGGTAGGGTTTCATGTCGGGAATTAGAGCACCACTTGCCAAGTAGTTTGCAAAACTTGCAAACCACAGGGCTTCGACGTGCTTTGCCTAGAATAGGTGCTCATCTAGAAACTCCTCATTTATTGGCTTACTCAGCTCTTCATATGGATTCTCAATCCTAGACAAATGGTCTGCTATCACATTCTCTACTCCTTTCTTATCCCTTATTTCCAAATCAAATTCTTGGAGTAGTAAAATCCACCTTAGCAATCTAGGCTTAGCATCCTTCTTGCTAAACAGGTACTTAAGAGCTGCATGGTCAGTGTATACTATAACCTTGTATAAGACAAGATATGAGTGAAATTTTTCACATGCAAATACCACAGCTAATAGTTCTTTTTCAGTAGTAGCATAATTTAATTGAGCTTCATTGAGAACTCTACTAGCATATTATATGGTATGAAAAATCTTATCTTTCCTTTGCCCTAAAACTGCTCCTACCGCTATATCACTAGCATCACACATCAATTCAAAAGGTAGAGACCAGTCGGGACTGACCATTACAGGTGCATTTACCAATTTTTATTTTAAGGTTAAGAAGCTTTTCAAACATGCATCATCAAAATTGAAAGGGACATCTTTTACTAGCAAATTACATAATGGTTTAGAGATTTCAGAAAATCCCTTTATAAATCGCCTATAAAATCCTGCATGTCCTAAGAAACTTCTAACTCCTTTTATAGTAATAGGTAGAGGTAATTTACCTATTACATCTACTTTGACTTTATCTACCTCAATCCCTTTAGAAGAGATTTTGTGGCCTAAGACAATTCCCTGTTGTACCATAAGATGACATTTTCCCCAATTAAGAACAAGGTTTGTTTCTTCACATCTAGTCAACACTTTATGCAGATTATTTAAACAGTCATCAAAAAAAGAACCAAACATAGAAAAATCATCCATAAATACTTCAAGATAATCCCCAATCATGTCATGAAAAATAGCAGTCATGCATCTTTGAAATGTAGCAGGTGCATTACATAAGTCAAATGACATTCTCCTATAAGCAAATGTTGCATAAGGGCAAGTTAAAGTTGTTTTCTCTTGATCCTCGGGAGCTATAGCTATTTGGTTATACCCACTATATTCGTCTAGAAAGCAATAGTATTCATGACCAGCTAATTTTTCTAACATTTGATCAATAAAAGGCAAGGTAAAATGGTCTTTTCGGGTGGCATCATTTAACTTCCTATAGTCTATGCATACTCTCCACCCTGTAACAATTATAGTAGGAATTAATTCATTCTTATCATTTTTTACTACCGTCATCCCCCATTTCTTAGGCACAAATTGAATAGGACTAACTCAAGAACTATCAGAAATGGGATAGATAATACATGCATCGAGTAGCTTTATAATTTCCTTTTTTTACTACCTATTGCATTAATGGGTTGAGCCTCCTTTGTGGTTGCACAGTTGGTCTGTAGGTATCTTCCATTAAGATCTTGTGCATACATGTTGACAGGCTAATTCCCCTAATGTCAGCTACTGTCCATCCAAAGGCCTTTTTATGTTCCTTGAGCACCCTCATCAGCTTTTCCTCTTGTAGAGAAGACAATTCTAAAGAAATTATCACAGGTAAAGTAATGTCTTCATTCAAAAACATATATTTTAAATTATCTGGCAGGGGTTTTAATTCAAGCTTCGGGCTTGCTCAACAGATGGTTTTAGCATAGGCCCTTGCCTCGCCTCCAAGGTGAGACGAGTGTGGGGTCTATCCCTCTTTCTTAGAGGGCATGCCTCCAAGAGATTGACCATCTCTAGTTCATTATCCTGCACAAGATCACAAGTGTTTGTATTCTCATTAATTAAACATGCTACTAAAGGATCATCAGGAATAAAAAATTTCTTGCACTACATAATCAATCAAGTCAATTCTATAATAAGTATCATCAATTATAGCATGTGTTAAGGGATTTGAAAACATTAAAAACCACTTCGTCTTTGCCATATCGGATGGTCAATTTCCCTTGCTCTACATCAATAAGAGCTCGGGCTGTGGCCAAGAACGGTCTTCCTAGGATTAGGGGAATTTCATAATCTTCATGCATGTCCAAGATAACAAAGCCAGCAGGGAAAATAAATTTGTGAACTTTTACAAACACATCTTCCACAATCCCTCTAGGGTACTTAATAGATCTATCAGCTAGCTGTAGGGACATAGAAGTTGGTTTTAATTCCTCATTCAATCCTAATTGCTTGAAAATATTTAAAGGCATCAAATTTATACTAGCCCCTAAATCACACAAAGCTTTTGCAAATGAAAGGGACCCCATTTCACATGGTATAGTAAAGTTACCAGGGTCTTTCAATTTATGAGGCAGCTTATTATGCAAGATAGCAGAACACTCCTCACTTAAATTCACCCTTTCATGCTCTTTCAATTTCCTTTTGTTAGATATAATATCTTTCAAGAATTTTGCATAAATAGGCATGTTTTTAATTGCATCAAGAAAGGAATATTAATCTCAAGCTTCCTAAACACATTCAAGAATTTAGCATGCTGATCATCATGTTTAGATTTTTTTAACAACAGAGGGGAAAGGAAGATGTGGAGTCCGGGTTTCTGAATCAACCACGGGCTCCCTTACCTTCTTACATGTGGAGTGCTCTCTACTTACTACCTCTGTTAAGTCTTCTTGCTCTTGATCTTGAATTTGTTCTACAGAGATTTCTGGGGGTAGCTCTTTCTCATTTTCCTTCTCTTCTGGTTCCACCACCTTACCACTCCTTGTAGTAATTGCATGTGCATTTTCTCTAGGATTCCTCTCGGTGTCACTATGTAGGGATCCTGGAGGTCTGTAGTTTGCTGTCATGGCAACCTGTCCTAGCTGAGTATTTACTGATTTATAACTGTTATCTGCTTCAGCTTGTTTCCTAAGCAGCTCCCTTATTCGCTGATCTTTTTCCTCTAACCGCTTATGTATTTTCCTGTTCTCCTCGCCCTGTATCCTATTCTTCTCCTCCTGTATCTGCATCATTTTTAAAATTAAAGAAGTTGGGTCAGAAGAAGGTTGTTGGTTACCTAGATTTTGCTGAGGTTGAGGATTTCTCTACTGGTTGCCCTGATTTTGAGGTCTCTGATTGAATCCGGGAGGTGTTGGATTTTGGCTTCTTTGATTCTGATCTCCTCCCCATTTGAACTCAGGGCGATCCTTCCAACCCTCATTATAAGTGTTTGAATAAGGGTCGTACTTCCTCCTTTGGTTGCTATTGTGATTCACCCAGTTAGCCTCCTCATAGTCCATTGGATTAGGTTGTGGCGATTGTCTCTGCATGCCTGCCATCATCAACCTCATTTCTTTTAATTGCTCCATGACTTGATTTATTTTTGCTGCTGAGTTGACTGAATTGACTGTAGAGCCTCCAGGTCCTCTTTCAGAATGCCAAGCATCATTGGCCACAATATTCTCTAGAATATCTTGGCATTCTGAAAGAGTGTGTTTGGTGAATGACCCACCAGATGCGGCATTTAGCTCTACTTGACTTGCTATGTTCAATCCTTGGTAGAACGTATGCAGCTGCAACCACAACTCTTGTCCATGGTGAGGACACTTCCTCATGAGCCCTTGATATCTCTCTCAAGCTTCTGCTAGTGATTCAAAGTTTCATTGAGCAAAATTTTGGATCTTATCTCTAAGCTCCTTAGTCTTCCTTGGCGAGTAGAATCTAGCTAGAAACTTTTGTGATAGATCGGCCCATGTTGTATTTGTGTGGTTAGGCAGGCTTGAAATCCAGTCAGCTGCCTCATCCCTTAAAGTAAACTTGAAGACCCGAAGTTTAATTGCTTCGTCTGACACTCCATTATACCTGAAAGTAGCATAAATCTCATTAAATTTAGTCAATTGCGTAGCGGGATCGGGATCAGTGTTTGGATTCCCGCTAAATTGATTTTGTTGAAGTAATTGGATGGTAGAGGTTTTAATCTTGAATTGGTAAGCTGTCACTGGTAGTTGGAGAATGCTCTGATGTAGGTTATTGGTATGAGGTGTGTCATGGTCGCAGAGATATCTTGGTGGTTCTACGACATCTATAGGAACCTCCTGTTGATTTACTTGAACCACCTAGTTATTCGGTTGTCCGCCTCCTGCATTCTGCCTAGTGGCATCAGTGCCCACAGACTCCATCGTATCTTAGTTCATACTTCCTTCACCAAGTTTCTTCTATAAAGCTCTTATCTTCAACTGTCATGCTTCTCGTAAATCTGTATCACTAAGCAAATCACTTGGAGTGAATTTAAATCTTGTGAGCATAAAATAACTTTAGTGACAGACACAAGATGAAAGCTGAATGTAAAACAAAAATTAAAAAGTGAAATAGTCGAAACACAACTTTTATAGAAAGGGTTGGCTCAATTGCTCCCTGGCAACGACGCCATTAACTTGACGCCCTGCGGTTTTAGCACAGAAAAGGACACGAAAAGCGTACCGGTCGTCAAGTAGTATTTCAGGATTTTTAGTTCCGAGTTATCGAACCCAAAGGAGCACGAGTTAAGCACGTTCTATCCTAAAGTCGTAGTCAATCTATATCAATACTATGATGGTTTTTGGTTTTAGAACATGAAAAGTAAACAGTAAGCGAAATGACAGTGAACAAGGACTCACAAAGCTTTAAAGAGTTTTAATTCAGAGAAAAAGCAATCTAAGGTTGTGGGTTCATAGAGACCGTTTCCAATGCATTTAATTGACGATAAACATTGTGAAGTTGTCTGATTTTAGGGGCAACGAATCATCTCTCAAACTAGTCCTAACTCCTCACATTGTTTCGGACCCTAATGGAATCTAACCACCCAGCTCTCACGAATCAGGATGTAGGGAGACCCAAAGCATTACGTTCTTTGATAATTTCTAACTTTCGGTTTGAATCCTATGATTATTGCAATCGTGTTAACCTAGCTATCACTAGTCTAGATTTAAACCCAATTTGCATAAGATTTCAGACCTAATTGCAACCCACCTCTCACGAGTGTCAGATTGCAATTCCCACCTACTATCAGGCCTACCCGGGAGATAGAGCATTAAGCTTAAATCGAATACAAACCCTAAATCAAATCATCCAACACAATAATCATTCATACATTCAACACATTGGAAAACAAATCTCTACTCCCCCATAACCCTAGATTATTGGGTTTTAGTTACTCATGAACAAGGAAGAAGAAGATGTCATTGATGAACAAAAACAAAACTTCATAAATGGAGTAAAGTAGAGAAATACAATAACCAAGTGTGATTACAATGATGTTATTCTAAGTAGAAATCCTCTCCCTAGCTTGCTCTCAACTCTCCTCTCTTCTTAGCTCTCAAAAATACAAGTTAAGTCTATTGGGAGGCTAACTTTTGGGTTAAAAGGGTAAAAATCGAATCTGAAACTGTCACGCCCCAATTTCGGTAAACCGAACTCGGGACGCGAACATTTAAAATCATAAAACAATTGAAACCTGTTTTGAATAAACACTTTAAAATTACCATTTAGTTAATCAAAATAATATTTAAAACTCCAAATAAGTCCCAACAAGTGGACAAAACAAGGTATCCGTCACTAGACTCAAAAGTAAAACCCAGAATCCCGCTCCTAGCTCTTCAAGCTTCAGAAGCTCACCTAGTCCAACCTGCGACCGGTACCTGTAGGAAAAGCAGCTAAGGGTGAGCGTTCGCTCACCACCACGGATAACAGACTGACTACGACATAATTAGCAGACAATGCTGGTAACACCAAAACCAAACCCAACACCGGGAATACAATCCCCAAACTCAAGTACTCAACTGACACACAACCCGTTACCTTCCTCAACAGACTCAACACTCGGACTCGTAATGTAAACCCGACACAACTATCGACGACCTCCTCCAAGGACACGACAGAAAGTTACGCAACACCAAACAATTAATTAGCGTTTCAAGTTCCTAAACCCGATAATTACAACTTTCACATTTTAATTCCAAATTTCGATTCGGTTAAGGATAAATGGTCCGGGGAACGTCCTAAACCACCCGAACACGAAACCCGAACACCCGAGCACGTGGGCCCCACCCGACCAACTTTGGCCGTGGGTGGCTAGGGCCAAAATGGGGCCGGTTCACCATGGTGGTGGCTGGTCCTAGCTCCGGCCAGCCACCCTACAAGGCCGGCCAGCCACCGTGCACGGTTGCCGGAGCTCCCCCTAGCCTCCGATCACCGGAAAACGATCATCCTTTCGCTCCAAAACACCTCCGACGAACCCCACACCTCAACTCAACCACAAACCACTAGTTTCTAACCAAACCCTAACATTTCAAACTTAACAAAATGAAAATCGGTTAGGTGCTCACCGTAGAGAAAGTCGATGTGAGCTCGATTCTTTTATCGTTGAGACGATCCACCGGACGGATGATCGAGAATCACCAAAACTCTACAACACCACCTCTCTTTTCTCTCTTCTTCCTTCTCTCCTCTTTCTCTTTCTAAAAACACCAAAACCCTCCTTTTTGAACAACATGGCCGAACATCACTTGGTCTTCCTTTTTGTTTTAATTCAAACCACACAATTTTATCATAATTGCAAAACGAACCCTCAGCTTCTCATCTTTTGTTTTTGTCCCCAAAACCTAACACCACCACTTGGTTGACAAGTGGCAAGTGGGTCCCACACCTTTCCCGAACGGGCACTTTTTCCAAGAAATTACGAAACTTCACGAGCTACAAGGAAACGGCTCAACTAAGACCGCTGCGACGACGGCTAAACTCTTTGGATCCAAAACAGTCATCGAATGGACCAAAACGTCGCTTTCCAGCGAAAAGTCAACATTTCCCAAAATTGATCAGAAAGTTTCCCTGAGTTCCCTGGAACTTACTTTGGTCGATAACGGGGTCAACTTACGTCTGGTATGACCCTCGGAGTCAATTTTAGGTTTAAATAAGTGTCTGCTGAATTTTTTTAAATTTTCCTTTTTTTTCGCAGATTTGACTGGCGTTGACCGGGAGTGGTTATTACAATCTACCCCCCTTAGAGGAATTTCGTCCGTGAAATTTAAAACAACGTACCTCAGGAGTCGAACAGATTGGGGTGCTTCGCGCGAACCTCGTCCTCGCGTTCCCAATTCGACTCGGCCTCGTGGTGCCGCCACTGCACCCGTTCTAAACGGATAACCTTTCCGCGCAAGAACTGCTCCCGTGGATCTATTCCCCAAATTGATTTCTCCTCAAACGAGACATCACCCGTTACCTCGACATCTGCCCAATCAATGACGTACTCAAGACCTCGAAAGGCCCGATACACCGCGGGGCTAACCCGCCTCCGCCGCAGTTGAAACGTATCAGTCCACCCTTCGGAATCATCTCTAGGGATACCTGACCACTGATTGCTGACTCGAGAGGTCGGCGCCGTCTGTCAGCATAGTTCCTGCAGACTCTGCGCGGTCTTCAACCGCTCACGCTTCGGCACGACCGACTCAGCTGTCTCTCGGTCCAGTTCTAGACCCACTAAACTCTTATCCCTCACTTCTGCCCAGCACAAGGGCGATCGACCCGGCCTACCATACAACGCTTCGAACGGTGCCATCATGTACTGGCCTGAAAGCTGTCGTTGTAGGCGAACTTGGCTAACCGCTCACGACACCCATCGTGACGTGCCCCCATTTCCATTGTGCAACCGGCAGTGGCTGCAATAATCCAGCGGGACGCTGTTGTTCGGCCCTCACCTTTTGACAAGTGAGGCACCGTGATACTAACTCCGCAACCGCTCTCCGCATCCCGCTCCACCACAAACCTCCACGATGCCGTAACTCCCAATTAGCACGACGATCCCAGCCCTCGGCTTCAACACCGCCGGCAACTCTCTCCTGGATCTTCATCGTCTCGACATCCACCGACTGCTGCCTCTATCCCCCGGCCAAGTCGGGTGGGCTGAGTCACCAAGAAGTACATGGCCACGCCGCCAGTAACCTCTTCTAGCTCCAGCCCGAGCGTGCCCAGTTCCCATATCATGTCCCACTCTCGGACTGATATGCTAGTAAGACTTGGTACCGACTTCCTACTCAGGGCGTCGGCAACTACGTTCGCCTTACCCGGATGGTAGTGTAGCTCAAACTCATACTCCTCGAGTAGTCCCATCCATCGCCGCTGGCGCGCATTCAGGTCTCGTTGGGAAGAGATGTACTTAAAGCTCTTATGAATTCGAGAACACCTGAAATCGCTCGTCGCCAGTAAAAGTCGGTATTGGCTCAGCATTTCGCCAGCCAATCCATTCCCAAGATTACGTTAAAGGTTGTCATTCCGTAAGTATCCTTCCCACGGACACTCGCACCAGCTCAGTCGCTGCCGAACCTCACGGAACCTCGCGGTCTCTCTAAGACTTTGCTCCTCTACCGTTACCGTGCTTACCAACACCGAACATACTCTAACTTCGCAGGCACGACAGACCCTAGTCAACACCACACCACCACAAACCGGCGTGTCCCGACGCAGGGGTGGACTCAACGGCTCTAAACTCAGCACAACTCGATGAAGCAAACGAGTGTGACGCCCCATTACCCATTAAAATTGACGCCCAAATCGGAGACCGAACACCCACTCCATTAGTCACCCCGGTAAGGTCTAGTGCAACCCTCACACGGTCCTCTATGCATTTACTTATAACTTTCCGCAACCAAACCAGTGTTCGCTACTAGTCCCTTGCGGGAAAAGTAGTAAATGGGATGAGCGTTATGCTCACCTCCACGGACACCCGTTCGATTATGGCATACTAGTAACGCACTAAAGACTTACCGATCTAACCAGGGCAACCACTACCTCAAAACTTGATGTCAAACGTCACACTGCTCACGCTATCAACACCTCAAGTACTCGCTCAAGTAAGATAAACCTCGACACGGGAAACACGTCCTCAATTCAGTAAATCACTACTGCTCACAACCTCAATATCCCAATTACCCGATCACGTAGGGAAACCTCAAGACGGGGATTACGCTCTCAACTAAGCAAACACTATTGCTCACACTATCAATACCCCCATAACCCGATCACATAAGGAACCCTCAAATAAACCGCACAAACGTGCACCAAGTCACGCAACGACAATCCTAACCGCACAACGAAACAAAAGACAAAGCCTCGGATTTCTCTGATCTGCTAAAGCCTCGGTCACCAAACCACCCTCCAGGCCGCGGCGGCCTCGGCCACCAGGCCGCCCTCCAGGCCCTCCTGACCCTCTGTTTTGCTAAGGCCTCAGCCACCAGACCGCGGACCAGGCCCTAGCAACGCTACTAGGCCTTTTTCACTTCGTTTCAAACTCGAACCTTACCCCGTTTTAACCCTAAGAAATGCCTTAAATGACACACACGCTCGACCCACCGTTTACCAACACACGCACAACCATTCAAGACCAAACACAAGCCGACACGGCCGAACAACAACACAACAACACTCGTCCACAGGGCCAACCACCACCGAACCACGCCCACCGGGCCAACCAAAATCAAACACGCCCACAGGGCCAATCAAAATCAAACACGCCCACTGGGCCAATCAAAATCAAACATGCCCACCGGCCAATCAATTTTAAAACTTCCTCCTTTTCATTTTAAAACCTCATACTTGACATCACGTAGTTACAACCTGGTCCAGGCGTCCCCGAACTACGTTGTACCGACTTGATATCAGCACCGTCACGTTCGACTACATGAGCTCCTACGTCGAGTCGCGACAGCTTTAAAACGTTTCACGCAGCAACAAACAATCAGCACACCAACAATCAAACACTGCACATACGCACAATCACAAACATGACTCAAAACACAACGGGTCTACACACGGTTCCGACCTGCGTACCCAACGCATGACGGGACTTTACTGACTCGACTCCCCCCACCTAATTGACGTGCAGTCCGAGGTGTGAACCTCGAGCTCTGATACCAAGCTGTCACGCCCCAATTTCGGTAAACCGAACTCGGGACGCGAACATTTAAAATCATAAAACAATTGAAACCTGTTTTGAATAAACACTTTCAAATTACCATTTAGTTAATCAAAATAATATTTACAACTCAAAATAAGTCCCAACAAGTGGACAAAACAAGGTATCCGTCACTAGACTCAAAAGTAAAACCCAGAATCCCGCTCCTAGCTCTTCAAGCTTCAGAAGCTCACCTAGTCCAACCTGCGACCGGTACCTGTAGGAAAAGCAGCTAGGGGTGAGCGTTCGCTCACCACCACGGATAACAGACTGAATACGGCATAATTAGCAGACAATGCCGATAACACCAAAATCAAACCCAACATCGGGAATACAATCCCCAAACTCAAGTACTCAACTGACACACAACCGGTTACCTTCCTCAACAGACTCAACACTCGGACTCGTAATGTAAACCGGACACAACTATCGACGACCTCCTCCAAGGAAACAACAGAAAGTTACGCAACACCAAACAATTAATTAGCGTTTCAAGTTCCTAAACCCGATAATTACAACTTTCACATTTTAATTCCAAATTTCGATTCGGTTAAGGATAAATGGTCCGGGGAACGTCCTAAACCACCCGAACACGAAACCCGAACACCCGAGCACGTGGGCCCCACCCGACCAACTTTGGCCGTGGGTGGCTAGGGCCAAAATGGGGCCGGTTCACCATGGTGGTGGCTGGTCCTAGCTCCGGCCAGCCACCGTGCACGGTGGCCGGAGCTCCCCCTAGCCTCCGATCACCGGAAAACGATCATCCTTTCGCTCCAAAACACCTCCGACGAAGCCCACACCTCAACTCAACCACAAAACACTAGTTTCTAACCAAACCCTAACATTTCAAACTTAACAAAATGAAAATCAGTTAGGTGCTCACCGTAGAGAAAGTCGATGTGAGCTCGATTCTTTTATCGTTGAGACGATCCACCGGACGGATGATCGAGAATCACCAAAACTCTACAACACCACCTCTCTTTTCTCTCTTCTTCCTTCTCTCCTCTTTCTCTTTCTAAAAACACCAAAACCCTCCTTTTTGAACAACATGGCCGAACATCACTTGGTCTTCCTTTTTGTTTTAATTCAAACCACACAATTTTATCATAATTGCAAAACTAACCATCAACTTCTCATCTTTTTTTTTGTCCCCAAAACCTAACACCACCACTTGGTTGACAAGTGGCAAGTGGGTCCCACACCTCTTGGAAAATATCTCCTAGATATTTTCAGTTAGATTCGCGAAATTCGTCCGTCTCGGGCCCTGAACGGGCACTTTTTCCAAGAAATTATGAAACTTCACGGCTACAAGGAAACGGCTCAACTAAGACTGCTGCGACGACGGCTAAGCTTTTTGGATCCAAAACGGTCCTCGAATGGACCAAAACGTCGCTCGGTTGACTTTTCCAGCGAAAAGTCAACATTTCCCAAATTGATCAGAAAGTTGCCCTGAGTTCCCCGGAACTTACTTTGGTCGATAACGGGGTCAACTTACGTCTGATATGACCCTCAAAGTAAATTTTAGGTTTAAATCAGTGTCTGCTGAATTTTTTTAAATTTTCCTGTTTTTCGCAGATTTGACTGGCGTTGACCGGGAGTGGTTATTACAGAAACGAATTAGGGAATCAGTTATGCGCGCGTCACGGCTCCGTGGCGCTACCCGTCACGGTCACCGTCACGGATCCGTGACGGATCATTGCGTTTTGGAGAAATTTTACCTTCGTCACGGCTCCGTGACCCTACTCGTGACGGGTTCTGTCACGGATCCGTGATGGCCCTGCTTTGTTCCACCATCTTGACTACTGCTTTCGAATTTATTCCCTTTTTCACGTGTTTCTGCTCGTATTCCACTTTATAACCTGTTAAACATGAGAAATGCTGGAAACGAGTAAAATACTGGAGAGCGAGACAATAATGGGCTAAAATCAACAATAAAATTCCTCTAAATGTGGCATTTTTAATGCTAAGATGCGTCCGCATCAATCACCACCGGTGATACAAAGAAACTCAACCTTATTTTCTCTGGTGGTCTCAACATGATATCCATTACCACGGATATCCTTAAAGCTCAATATATTTCTCATGGATCTACTAGCATACAAGGCATTATGGATACGCAATCTCGTTCCATTTTCCAATAGCAAGGTAGCTCCTTCGGAGCCTTCTATCAGGTTTGTTATACCCGAGATAGTATTAACACTTGCTTCGACCAACGTTAAGAAATAAAAATGTTTCTTGTCCTGTAAGATTGTGTGCATCGACGCGCAATCAACAATATATATATTTCATAATTCTCATTGCCAGTAGACAGTCCACTATCGAGCTCCATATCCTTCTACAAAGGAGAGCATTATATTAGTTTACAAAACTTGATAGGATTGTACAAAATATCCTATATATATATATATATATAGGGTAGCTATCCAGTAAAAACCACCCTTATTGTGCAAACTACGAACTCACCAGGTGCTGACACGTGGCGCGCACAGTGCTGATAGTTTGCGCAGCACGGTGCTAATAGTTTGGGACTATTAGCACTGTGCGCCCAAACTATTAGCAATGTGCGCGCCATGTGTCAGCGCCTGGTGAGTTCGTAGTTTGCACAATAAGGTGCGGTGTTTTATATATATATTGTCCACGTGTCAGCATCTGGTGCGCTCTGCTGACATCACTTTGGGGGGATCCTATGGCTCTCATGGGTTTGTAGTTTGCATAATAAGGGGGGGGGGGGGGGGGGTTGTACCTGATACCAATCATATATATATATATATATATATATATATATATATAGGGTAGCTATCCAGTAAAAACTACCCTTATTGTGCAAACTACGAACTCACCAGGTGCCGACACGTGGCGCGCACAGTGCTGATAGTTTGCATTTGTGCTAAACTATTAGCACCGTGCTGCGCAAACTATCAGCACTGTGCGCGCCACATGTCAGCACCTGGTGAGTTCGTAGTTTGCACAATAAGGTGCGGTGTTTTATATATTTATTGTCCACGTGTCAGCATCTGGTGCGCTCTGCTGACATCACTTTTGGGGGATCCTATGGCTCTCGTGGGTTCGTAGTTTGCACAATAGGGGGGGTTTGTACCTGATACCAACCCTATATATATATATATATATATATATATATAGGGGCACTTTCACCTGTTATCCATGCTTAAGTTGTTACTTGTTACCCAAATATAGACCATTGGATTTTGAAATCTAATGGTTATAGATTTTTAGCCTCAATTATCCATAAATTAAATAGAAATATCAATAAAAGGGTAGTTTTGTAATTTTGTCTCCCTTGGAAAAAATTACTGCAGAATTACTTTTTTACGGTCTCGATATGATATTTTTAATATTTTATTTTTTTTTTAAATAATTTTTTATTTCAAATTTTGATCATTAATCAAATTTCGTACACATTACAGATTGTTATGTATAATATTACATAAATTTGTACATGATGTTATAGAAATTGTATATCAAAATTTAAAATATTTATATCGGAAATTTCAGATTTTAAATCGGTTGGGTAGAAACATATCAAAAGTTACAGAATTGAATACAACTTGTTACATAATACAATAACAAAAGTTACACTTTCCGAAATTGTTAGTAAATAAATCATACGAAAAGTTATAGAAATGAATACAGTTTGTTACATAATACAATAGTAAAAACTGCAGAACTTAAAACATCCCCAAAATGTTACTAAATTAGTTACACAAAATTACACAACCTATTACAAAAAATTACCTAAATAGTACAGAAAATTACAGTGTTATAACTACTCATCAATCGTGTACACTGTTACATAAAATTACACAAATAGTTACGGCTGCCAATCTACCTTGTTACAGAAAATTACACAACTATTTACAAAAAAAGGACACAAGGCGTTACAGAAAACTACACTTATAAAAAAGAACTACCCAAATCCAAGACCTATTATAAAAATAAGAGAACATCAATCATTCTTATATGTATAACACGACTTGTTACAAAATTATACATCAAAACTTACATAAATCTACACTAACAATTACATAAAAACTAGTATTTCACTTTCATACCCGAACAAATCTGTTTCAAAAAGTTGCTCTCAACTTATATGTATAACTTTTTACAAAATTATACATCAAAAATTACATATATCAACACTAACGGTTATAGAAAAATTAGTGTTTCACTTTTATACCCAAACAAATCTGTTCCAAAGAATTACTCTCAACTTATATGTATAACAAGACTTGCTTTTCAAAATAGTACACCAACTTTTCATGAGGGCAGATCTCCATATCAAACAATCTGGTTTTTGAAAAACTAGAACGCAAATGGAAAAAACCAACTACAAAAAACTACCCTATTGTTACAAAAAAAAAGTACTCTGGAGTTCAAAAAACTACCAAACTTGGTACCAATGTTGCAAAAAACCACACCGAAGGTTGAGTTACATAATCCAACCCGTCTTATTCCAAAATATTATAAGTAAACTTACAAAATCCTTGAAACTCTCTATTCTCCACAATTTCAGAACATCAAAAAAAAACAGAAAAATATTTACCACCTCGAATCTGTGAACACCGGCAAGAATATACCCATGGACGCCGGAGCAAGGCAGAAATACATTTTTGGACGGGGCTGGGCACGGTTGCATCTGTTGACGCCGGAGCTGGGCACGACTGCATCTGTGGGAAAGGAGCCACGCACGGCGGCGGCGGCGAGCATCTGTGTGTTGCAGCGGGGACCTTAGAACGTGCGACGGCGTACTCGAACATCATCTTCTCCGGCGAGTTGCAGGTCGATCTTCCTGCAGACCCGTGCGCCTCCAACTGTAGTGGCTCGGCTGTTCGTCGAGGAGCGGCGACGGAGCTCGTGCACGTGGTGGTGCAGTCGAGCTACACAATGGTGAGGAGGCCGAGACACGGCGAGATTTGGCGAGGTTGAACCCAACTCGGTTGTGCGACGGACCTCCATGGACATCGGAAGCGAACAACGCCGGAGGCGAGGCGAGGTGCTCAGGACGTGCGACGGCGTGCTCGGGTTGTGCCTCCTCCGGTCGACCTCGCCAGATCTTGCTTCAGGTGGCAGCGTGCTTCATTGGATCTCCAGACCGGCGCAGCGACGGAGATACAACTCGGCCTTATTCGCGACCGGATCTGAAACTACGTAGTAGCGGTGATGGCCTCCGGCTCGGTGGCTGTCCGTCCGTGGTACGTAGCTCGAGCTCTCCTCGCTGGTGGCTCGAAGTGTGGTGGCTATTCACGACGGGAGAGCACGGTAGAAGGTAGAAGGTAGGAGGCGAGAGGCGCTGAGATTAGTGCTGGGTGTGAATGAGATGATGAAAGCTATTATTAGGGTTAAAACAGAAATACAAAAGGTCCTTAATACCCTCCATCAATATAAAATTACAGATATAAAATAGAATTTTATTTTATTTACGTTATATGCCACTTGTGCTGATAGCCTTTGGATCAGCTTGATCTAAATATATATAACATATATATATAACCACTTTCAGGTGTTACCCTTTCTTATTTTGTTACTTGTTACCTAATTATGGGCCTTTAGATCAAGCTGATCCAAAGGCTATCAGCACAAGTGGCATATAACGTAAATAAAATAAAATTCTATTTTATATCTGTAATCGAGGCTCTCGCCGTGAAACAAAAAACATCATCGGCCGATCTATAAGCATCCACTTCTAGGAAGAAGCATACACGGTGGGGAAGAACCACCGAGACTGAGCCCGGGAGACCAAGCCTTTTTTCATTGCCCCACGCCGCGACCGAGCCGGAGTTCCTCACCGGTGTATCGTTGCCGTGACTCAGCGTCCTAGTGACTCGAGGTTTGTTGTAGCACATTTGGAAGGCGCCGCACGTCGGTGTGGAGAATAAGCTCGCCGCCCGAGCCGTAGACCTTGTCGGAGCTCACCTCCCGAGGTTGTTAGTCCATCTTATTGGACAAGGTGTGTGACCTACTTGCCACATGTCACCAATGGGGTGGTGTTAGGTTTATTGGACAAGACAAGAGAAGTCTACTTTTAGTGTTCGTTTTGTAATTAAGTATTAGTTTGATTTTTAAAAACAAAACAAAAGGGAAAGGAATGGGATGGTTCGGCCATTTCAATCAAAAAAGAGAAAAAGGGGTGTTTTTAGAGAGAGAAAAGAAGAGAGAAGGAAGAGAGAAAAAGAGAAGAGGTTGGGGAAGTTGTGACGTTTCTCGTTCATCCAACCCTTGGATCGTCTCAAAGCTAGGAGAATCGAACTCCCCTCGACATTCTCTACGGTGAGCAATTATCCGATCTTCGTTTTGGTTAATTTCAAAAGTTAGGGTTTGGTTAAAATGAGTAGTTTATGGTGGAAATGAGGTGTGGGGATTGTTGGAGACGTTTTGGGAGTGAAGAGGGACGTTTTCCGGTGACCGAGAGCTCGGGGGGATCTCCGGCCACCATGTAGGGTGGCCGGCCACCATGTGGGGTGGCTGGCCGGAGCTAGGGCCGGCCACCACCATGGTGGGTCGGGCCCCTTTGAGCCCTATCCACCCAGGGCCAAGTTGGGTCGGGTGGGGCCCACGTGCTCGGGCTTTAGGGTTTCGTGTTCGGGTGGTTTAGAACGTTCCCCGGGTCATTAATCTACAACCGGATCGAAATTTGGATTTAAATTGTGAAAGTTGTAATTGACGGGTTTAGAAACTTGAAATGCCAATTAAATTACTTGGAAGTCGGAATTTGATTCCGTCGAGTGCCTAGGAACCCTTGAATTATTCTAAGACCGTAGAAATGAAAACGGGAATTTTCGGAGCCCCGGAAGGGCGTTTTCAAAACCCGGGCAGATTCGCCATGTCGGGCGAATCGGGCCTTTCCATGTCCAATATCGACAATGTTGAGTAATTGGGGAGTTCGGGAGTGATCGACATTGTTGGGGTTACTTTTGGGCGTCAGGTTTATTAAAATTAACTTTATGCCTGCAAACTTAAAAGCGTTTAAAATTGTGTTCTTGTTAGATCGTGCCGCTGACAGAGGAAAGGGAAGGCTAGGCGAGTGACCGAGATCACGCCGGAGCTTAATTGTGCGTCTTTGGAGAAAGCATACGAGGTAGGGAAAAGTAGCCGGATCTTGGCCCTGACTAGGGAAAGTTAACAATATAAATGCATGTGACACTAGGGTGTCGTGGGTTAAGTAGGTTTATCGAATATTAGAAAGGTAGGCGACACCGGGTAGTGTCGTATGATTCGGGAACGTATTGAACATTAGAAATGCATGTGACATTTAGTAGTGTCGTAGGAGCAGTGAACTTATCGTTGTTAGAATTACTGGAGGCATATGACCATGCTCGGAGGTTGATTGCGAACTTATCGATATTAGGAGTACTGGAGGCATATGACCATGCCCGGAGGTTGATTGTGAAACTATTGATATTAGAACTACTGGAGGCATTGGTTATGCCCGGAGGTTGATTGTGTAATTTGTGTCTTGGGTGGCCATGAGAGCCCGTACTTTACTGTTGTGTCTTGGGTGGCCATGAGAGCCCGTGCTTTACTGTTGTGTCTTGGGTGGCCATGAGAGCTCGTACTTTACTGTTGTGTCTTGGGTGGCCATGAGAGCCCGTGCTTTACTGTTGTGTCTTGGGTGGCCATGAGAGCCTGTTGGGTTGTTGAGCCCGTGAGTTACTGTTGGTGTGTCTTGGGGAGGCCGTGAGTGCCCGTGGGGTTGTTGAGCCCGTGAGTTACTGTTGGTGTGTCTTGGGGAGGCCGTGAGTGCCCGTGGGGTTGTTGAGCCCGTGAGTTACTGTTGGTGTGTCTTGGGAGGCCGTGAGTTCCCGTGGGGTTGTTGAGCCCGTGAGTTACTGTTGGTGTGTCTTGGGAGGCCGTGAGTGCCCGTGGGGTTGTTGAGCCCGTGAGTTACTGTTGGTGTGTCTTGGGAGGCCGTGAGTGCCCGTGGGGTTGTTGAGTCCGTGTTTTACTGTTGGTGTCTTGGGTGGCCATGAGTGTCTGTGGAGTGTTGAACCTGTGTTGTTGTTGTTTGTTGAACTTTGCTTGTGATTGTGATTGTGGTTACCTGAGGTTGGAAACCCGACTTTGTGTCAGGGAAGTTGCGTGGTGTGGCTAGCCTCCCGACTAGGATCGGGGGAAGCGGAGAGGTTGTGGGCTAGCCTCCCGACTGGGATCGGGAGAAGGAATGCGAGGTTGGTGGTGTGGCTAGCCTCCCGACTGGGATCAGGGGAAGCGGAGAGGTTGTGGGCTAGCCTTCCGACTGAGATCGGGAGAAGTTGCCCGGCAGGTCGACCGCCTGACCTGACAGGGATCGGTAAAGTGCGAGAGAGAGATGGGGTTACTGAGCAGTTGGCGTGCGATCCTTTGTGATCTTGTTTGGTGTGCGATCCTTTGTGATCTTGGGTGTTGCGTGGTTTTCTGTCGTGTCTTTGCAGGAGGTCGTCAATCGTTGAGTCGGGTCTACTTTACGTGTCCGAGTGTTGAGTCGGTTGAGGAAAGTATCAGTGTGTGTGTGTCAGTCGGGTCACTTGAGTTTGCGGATAGTGATACCCGGTGTTGAGTTGGTTGTTGGTGTTACCGGCGTTGTCTGCTAAGTATGTCGTAGTCAGTCTGTTATCCGTGGTGGTGAGCGAACGCTCACCCCTAGCTGCTTTTCCTATAGGTATCGGTCGTAGGTTAAACTAGGTGAGCTCCCGAAGCTTGAAGAGCTAGGAGCGGGATTCTGTGTTTATTGTTGAGTCTAGCGACGTATACCATGCTTTTGTCCACTTGTTGGGACGTATTTTGAGTTGGAAATATTA
Organism: Erodium maritimum; assembly: GCA_963921825.1. Taxonomy (NCBI): domain Eukaryota; kingdom Viridiplantae; phylum Streptophyta; class Magnoliopsida; order Geraniales; family Geraniaceae; genus Erodium; species Erodium maritimum. The sequence continues at coordinate 27,568,467 of OY997592.1, forward strand.
TTTTGATGAACAAATGGTGATTTTAAAGTGATTTATGTAAAAGGTTTCAAAATGTTTTATTGTTTTAAACGTTCGCGTCCTGAGTTCGAGTTTTACGGAAATTGGGGCGTGACATTGTCGTTGTCCCGATTGAGGCTATTCCAACACCCAATTGAAGAGGGCCTTGGATCTTTCAGGAATTCCTACCCGTTAGTTGGTGGATGAGGAGGACAGTGATGATCAGCAGGCGAGGGTTCTTTAATAGTGTAAGAACCGCTCCCTGTCAACGCCAGTCAAATCGGCGAAAAACAGAAAAAATTAAAAAATTTGGACAGACAATTAAATGAACCTAAATTTGACCCCGAGGGTCATACCGAACTTAATTTGACCGCGATATCAACCAAAGTGAGTTCCGGGGGACTCAGAGCAACTTTTTGACCAATTCGGGAAAGGTTGACTTTTCGCTGGAAAAGTCAACCGAGCAACGTTTAGGTCTGTTCGAGGTCCGTTTTGGATCCAAAAAGCTTAGCCGTCATCACAGCGGTCTTAGTTGAGCCGTTTCCTTGTAGCCCGTGAATTTTCGTAATTTCTTGGAAAAGTGCCCGTTCGGGGCCCGAGACGGCCGAATTTCGCGAATCTATTTAGGTCTGTTCGGTGCCTGTGTGGGACCCATTTGCCACTTGTCACAAAGGTGGTGGTAGTTGGTTTTTAAAATAAGGAAAAAGAAAGGTTGAGTGTTAGTTTTGTAAATAAGAAAAGGTGTTGTTTTAAAACAAAATAAAGAAAGAGAAGGAGTGATGTCTCGGCCATTTAACAGAAAAGGAGAGGTAGAAGAGCGAGAAAAGAAGAGAGAGAAAGGGAAGGAGAGAAAGGAAGAAGAAGGTTGGGTTTTTGGTGATTTTCCGACGATCCGACCGACCGATCGACTCAACGATTGAAGATTCGAACTCCCCTCGTCATTCCAAACGGTGAGAACCCAATTTTTTCTCGTTTTAGTACGTTTGAAATTTAGGTTTTGAGTTTAAATAGTTTGATTAAGGTTGGGTTTTGTTTAAGATTGGTTTAAAGATGAATGGTTGAGGTTTGGGGTTCGTTAGGAACGTTTTGGGGCGAAAAGGAAATTTTCCCATTGTGGCCGTGTGGGGCCCACTTTCCGGGGTCTCGGGTTTTCGTGTTCGGGTGGTTTAGGACGATCCCCAAGTCGTTAATTCACACCCGGAACGAATTTTGGAATTAAATTGTGAAAGTTAGAATTTCGGGTTTAGAAACTTTAAACGCGAATTAAATTGCTCGGAATTCGGAAATTGATCTCGTCGATTGCGTTGGAACCCTTGAATTATTCTAAGACCGTAGAAACAAAAACGGGAATTTTCGGAGCCCCGGAAGGACGTTTTCCAATCCCGGGCAGATTCGCCGGGTCAGGCGAAACGGGCCTTTCCGGGCCCATTATCAACAATGTCGAGTAATTGAGAAGTTTGGGAGTGATCGACATTGTCGGGGTTACGTTTGGGCGTCAAGTGTATTAAAATTCAGTTTATGCCTACGAACTTAAAAGTGTTTTAAATTGTGTTCTTATTAGGTCGTGCCACCGACAAAGGAAAGGGAAAGCTAGGCGAGTGATCATGATCACACCGGAGCTTAGTTGTGAGCTTTTGGGGAAAGCATACGAGGTAGGGAAAAGTAGCCGGATCTCGGCCCTGACTAGGGAAAGTTAACAGTAGAAATGCATGTGACACTTGGGTGTCGTGGGTTAAGTAAGTTTATCGAACAATAGAAAGGCAGGCGACACCGGGTGGTGTCGTATGGTACGTGAACGTATCGAACAATAGAAATGCATGTGACACTTAGTAGTGTCGTAGGAGCAGTGAACGTATCGACATTAGAATTACTGGAGGCATTTGATTATGCCCGGAGGTTGATTGTTTAGTTTGTGTCTTGGGTGGCCATGAGTGCCTGTGGGGTTGTTGAGCCCGTGTCTTTACTGTTGGTGTGTCTTGGGTGGCCATGAGTGCCTGTAGGGTTGTTGAGCCCGTGTCTTTACTGTTGGTGTGTCTTGGGTGGCCATGAGTGCCCGTGGGGTTGTTGAACCCGTGTTTTACCGTTGGTGTCTTGAGTGGCCATGAGTGCCCGTGGGGTTGTTGAACCCTTGTTTTACCGTTGGTGTCTTGGGTGGCCATGAGTGCATGTGGAGTGTTAAACCGGTGTTTTTGTTGTTGTTGAACTTTGCTTTTGATTGTGATGTGGTTACCTGGGGTTGGTGATTGACAGGTCGACAGCCTGATCCGACTTTGTGTCGGGAAAAGTGCGACAGGTCGACAGCATGATCCAACCGTCGTGTTGGGAAAAGTGCGACAGGTCGCCCGCCTGATCCAACCGTCGTGTTGGGAAAAGTGCGACAGGTCGACAGCCTGATCCGATTGGATGTCGGGAAAAGTTCGATAGGTCGACAACCTGATCCAACCGTCGTGTTGGGAAAAGTGCGACAGGTCGGCCGCGTGATCCAACCGTCGTGTTGGGAAAAGGGCAGGGGTATTGAGCAGCTGGAGTGCGATCCTTTGCGATCTTGTTTGGTGTGCGATCCTTTGTGATCTTGGGTGTTGCGTGGTTATCTTTCGTGTCCTTGGAGGAAGTCGTAATCGTTGTGTCGGGTCTACATTACGTGTCCGAGTGTTGAGTCGGTTGAGGAAAGTAACAGTTGTGTGTCAGTCGGGTTACTTGAGTTGAGGATAGTAATCCCCGGTGTTGGGTTTGTTGTTGGTGTTACCGGCATTGTTCTCCTAAGTATGCCATAGTCAGTCTGTTATTCGTGGTGGTGAGCGAACGCTCACCCCTAGCTGCTTTTCCTACAGGTACTGGTCGCGGGATGGACTAGGTGAGCTCTCGAAGCTTGAAGAGCTATGAGCGGGAGTCCGGGTTTCCTTTTTGAGTCTAGCGACGTACGCCTTGTATTTTGTCCGCTTGTTGGGACGTACTTTTGAGTTGTAAATTATTATTTTGATTAACTAAATGGTGGTTTTAAAGTGATTCATTTAAAAGGTTTGAAAATGTTTTATTGTCTTAAACGTTCGCGTTCCGGGTTCGGTTCTACTGAGTTTGGGGCGTGAAAGCTTGGTATCAGAGCTCGAGGTTTCACACCTCGGACTGTACGTCAATTAGGTGGGAGAGTCGAGTCAGTAAAAGTCCCGTCATGCGTTGGGTACGCAAGTCGGAAACCGTGTGTAGACCCATAGTGTCTTGAGTCTTGGGCGTTGTTGTGTGTATGTGCAGTACGGTTATTACTGGCATATTGTCTGTGTGTTGCTGTGTGAAACGTTTTTAAGCTGTCGCGACTCGACTCAGGGGCGCCCCTATAGTCGAGTGTGACGGTGTTGACATCAAATGGGTACAATGTAGCTCGGGGACGCCTGGACCGAGTTGTAACTACGCGATGTCAAGAAATGAGGTTTTTTAATGAAAAGGAGAAAGTTTTAGAATTGGTTGCCCATGTGGGCGTGTTTTTGAATCTGTTGGCCCAGTGGGCGTGCTTTTAAAAATTGGTTGGCCCTGTGGGCGTGTGTGTGAGTTGGTTGGCCCGGTAGGCGTGTGTTTAAATCGGTTGGCCCGGTGGGAGTGTTTTAAAATTTGTTGGCCCGGTGGGCGTGTTTTGATTTTTGGTTGGCCTTGTCGGCTTGTGTTTGAGGTTGGGTGACTTAAATTTGTCTGTGAGTCGTTGTGCGTGTGGTCGATAATTTGGTGATCGAGCGTGTGTGACGCTTAAAACTGTTTTTGGGGTTAAAAAGGGGTAAAAATCGAGTCTGAAACAATTTTGGGAAATAGGCATGCGCGAGCGTCTCGTATCTGTGACGGAGCAGTACGTTTTGGCGAGCTTTGGACCTTCGTCACGGCTCCGTGACCCCAACCGTGATGGGGTCTGTCACGGATCCGTGATCCCTGTCTGTTCCACCGTCTTGATTGTGCAGTTTGAGTGTTGGTTTTGCGTGGCTGTGTTCACAGTTGTGTTGGTTGTAGAGGTCGTAAGTTCGGTGTTAAAATGTGAGGTCTTGGGTTCGAGACTCATCAATAACCTACGGTAGTGATACAGCGCCTCGGTGTGAGAGTCTCACCATACGGAGAGGGGTTAAGGTTGATGCGCTGCGGCTAGGGTTCCCCTATGTGAACGGGTGTTCAAGGTTTCCCTCGCGTGAACGGGTGGTTTGAGGTTTCCTTCACGTGAGTGGGTTATTCGAGGTTTCCCTCGCATGAACGGGTGGTTTGAGGTTTCCTTCACGTGAGTGGGTTATTTGAGGTTCCCTACATGATTGAGTGACTAGGGTATCGAGGTTGTGAGCAATAGTGGCTTGCGGAATTGAGAATAGGATCCCCGTTGAGGTTTCCCTACGTGATCGGGTAATTGGGGTATTGAGGTTGTGAGCAATAGTGGTTTGCTGAGTTGAGAACATGATCCACGTTTGAAGTTTCCCTACGTGATCGGGTAGTTGGGGTATTGAGGTTGTGAGCAATAATGGTTTGCTGAGTTGAGAACATGATCCCCGTTTGAGGTTTCCCTACGTGATCAGGTAGTTGGGGTATTGAGGTTGTGAGCAATAGTGATTTGCTGAATTGACAACATAATCCCCGTTTTGAGGTTTCCCTTATGTGAGCGAGTATTTGAGGTTTTGATATCGTGAGCAGTGTGACGTTTTAGTATCAAGTTTTGAGGTGGTGGTTTGCCCTGGTTAGATTGGGGACGAGTAGCGAATACTGGTTGGGTTGCGGAAAGTTATAAGTAAGGGCATAGAGGACCGTGTGGGGGTTGCACTAGACCTTACCGGAGTGACTAATGGAGTGGTCGTTCGGTCTCTAATTTGGGCGTCATTTTTGTTGGATACCGGGGTGTCACACTCGTTTTCTTCGTCGAGTGGTGTTGAGATGTTGGGGCTGAGTTTAGAGCCGTTGAGTCCACCCCTGCGTCTGAATACGCCGGTTGGGGGTGATGTGGTGTTGACTAGGGTTTGTCGTGCCTGCGGAGTTAGAGAAGCGAACCGATACAAGAGGATCGAGAGAGGGATCAAAATCCCTGATGCTGGATCGAGTCCTCACCCCGAGGATTCGGGTATGTTCGGAGTTGGTAGGCACGATGACGGTAGTGGAGCGAGGTCTTAGAGAGACTGCGAGGATCCGTGAGGATCGGCAGCGACTGAGCTTGTGCGTGTATCCGTGGGAAGGATACTTACGAAATGACAACCTTTGACGTAAACTTGGGAATGGATTGGATGGCGAAGTACCGAGCCAATATCGACTGTCACAGACGACGAGTGACGGTGTCAACAGGCAACACGAAAGTTTCGTGTATTCTGGGCAGTAGGAACGGAGTTCTCCTATCGGCTTTGTCCGCAGTGGAGGAAGTATCGGTCGTGCAGAGCCGAGAGTTACCGCGAGTGGCGTGCGAGTTCCCCGAGGTCTTCCCTGAGGAGTTGAGCGGGTTGCCGCCAGTTCGTGAGTTGGTGTTCGGGATTGACCTGGTGCCGGGAACGGCAGCGATATCGATGGCGCCTTACAGATTCGCGCCAGCCGAGTTGACCGAGCTGAAGCGTCAGCTCGAGGAACTTCAGGAGAAAGGGTTTATCCGGCCGAGCACATCGCCGTGGGGAGCGCCAGCGCTCTTCGTGAAGAAGAAGAGTGGAGAGCTTCGGATGTGCATCGACTACCGGAAGCTAAACCGGGTCACGGTAAAGAACCGATACCCGATGCCGAGGATTGACGACTTGTTCGACCAGTTGAGAGGGTCGACATGCTTCTCGAAGATCGATCTGCGATCCGGATATTACAAGTTGCGAGTCCGAGAGGGGGACGTCGCAAAGACTGCATTCCGGACACGCTATGGGCATTACGAGTTCTTGGTGATGTCTTTTGGACTGACGAACGCACCTGCAGCGTTCGTGGATCTGATGAACATTATATTCCGGCCGTTCTTAGATCAATGTGTGGTGGTGTTCGTGGACGATATCTTGATCTACTCGCAGAACGAGACGGCGCATGAGGAACATCTGAAGGGTGTTCTGACCCTGTTGCGCACACATCAGTTATACGCCAACCTGGAGAAGTGAGAGTTTTGGCTCGCTGAGGTGAGATTCCTCGGTCACGTTGTATCCCATGACGGTATATTGGTCTATCCGGCGAAGATCGACGCGGTTTTGAAGTGGGCGCGGCCCACGAGCGTCTTCGAGATCCGCAGCTTCTTGGGGCTGGCAAGATATTATCGGCGATTGGCCCAGGACTTGGCTCGTCTAGTCGCGCTTATGACTCGTTTGACACGCAAGGGAGTCGGTTTTGTGTGGACAGAGGATTGTGAACGTGCGTTCACGGAGCTGAAGGCTCGTCTGACTACCGCTCCAGTACTGATAGTGCCAGAGCGCGGGGTCGGGTATGAGGTCTATTGTGACGCGTCCGGGGAAGGACTGGGATGTGTACTGATGCAGTTGGGTAGAGTTGTTGCTTATGGCTCCAGGCGGTGGAAGACGCACGAGCGCAACTACCCTACCCATTACCTGGAATTAGTAGCAACAGTGTTCGCACTGAAAGGTTGGAGGTATTATCTGTATGTCGAGCGATTTCAGGTGTTCTCGGATCATAAGAGCCTTAAGTACATCTTTTCCCAACGAGACCTGAACATGCGCCAGCGGCGATGGATGGAAATACTTGAGGAATACGACTTGAGCTACTCTACCATCCGGGTAAGGCGAATGTGATTGCCGACGCCCTGAGTAGGGAGCCGATGCAGTGTCCTGCTAGCATCTCAGTCCGGGAGTGGAACATGATGGGAGAGCTGGGCACGTTCGGGTTGGAGCTAGAAGAGGTTACCGGCGGCGTGGCCATGTGCTTCTTGATGGCTCAGCCCACCCTGCTTGGCCAGGGGATAGAGGCAACGTCGGTGGATGTCGAGACGAGAGAGATCCGGGAGAGAGTTGTCGGCGGTGTTGACGCCGAGGGCTGGGATCGTCGTACTAATTGGGAGTTACGGTATCGCGGAGGTTTGTTCGTACCATGAAACGGTGGAGGCGACGAGCTGCGAGAGTCGCATTATTCGCGTCTGACAGTGCACGTGTGTAGCACTAAGAGGAGCGCGACATCAGGCGGCATATCTAGTGGAGCGGGATGCGGAGAGCGGTTGCGGAGTTAGTATCGCGGTGCCTCACTCGTCAGCAGGTGAGAGCCGAACAACAGCGTCCCGCTGGATTATTGCAACTACTGCGGGCTGCACAGTGGAAATGGGGGCACGTCACGATGGATTTCGTGAGCGGTTAACCGAGTTCGCCTACAACAACAGCTTTCAGGCCAGTATCAGGATGGCACCGTTCGAAGCGTTGTATGGTAGGCCGTGTCGGTCGCTCGTGTGCTGGGCGGAAGTGAGGAATGAGGGTTTGTGGGTCTAGAACTGGACCGAGAGACAGCTGAATTGGTCGTGCCGAAGCGTGAGCGGTCGAAGACCGCGCAGAGTCGGCAGTAGCTATGCTGACAGGCGGCGCCGACCTCTCGAGTCAGCATTCGGTGACCATGTATCCTTGGAGGTGAGTCTGAAAGGTGGACTGGTGCGTTTCAACCAAGGCGGAGGAAGGTTAGCCCTGCGGTGTATCGGGCCTTTCGAGTTCTTGAGTAGAGTAGGAGCAGTTGCATACCGACGTGCACTGCCACCGCAGCTTGGGAATATCCACGTTTCCCAATTGCGGAAGTATCTGCGGACCCCTCGCACGTCATTGAGTGGACAGAGGTCGAGGTAACGGGTGATGTCTCGTATAAGGAGAAACCGGTTTGGGAAATGGATCCACGAGATCAGGTCCTGCACGGAAGGGTTATCCGCTTAGAACAGGTGCAGTGCGGCACCACGAAGCTGAGTTGACTTGGGAGCGCGAGGACGAGGTTCGCGCGAAGTACCCCGATTTTTTCGACTTCCGAGGTACGTCTGTTTTAAATTTCGCGGACGAAATCCCTTTAAGGGGGGTAGATTGTAAGAACCGCACCCGGTCAACGCCAGTCAAATCGGCGAAAAACAGGAAAATTTAAAAAATTTGGAGAGACACTTAAATGAATCTAAATTTGACCCCGAGGGTCATACCGGACTTAAGTTGACCCCGATATCGACCAAAGTGAGTTCCGGGGGACTCAGGGCAACTTTCTGACCAATTTGGGAAATGTTGACTTTTCGCTGGAAAAGTCAACCGAGCGACGTTTTAGTCCGTTCGAGGTCCGTTTTGGATCCAAAAAGCTTAGCCGTTGTCACAGCGGTCTTAGTTGAGCCGTTTCCTTGTAGCCCGTGAAGTTTCGTAATTTCTTGGAAAAAGTGCCCGTTCGGGGCCCGAGACGGCCGAATTTCGCGAATCTGATTGGAAAATATCTAGAAGATATTTAGCAAAAGGTGTGGGACCCATTTGCCACTTGTCATAAAGGTGGTGGTAGTTCGTTTTTAAAATAAGGAAAAAGAAAGGTTGAGTGTTAGTTTTGTAAATAAGAAAAGGTGTTGTTTTAAAACAAAATAAAGAAAGAGAAGGGGTGATGTCTCGGCCATTTAACAGAAAAGGAGAGGTAGAAGAGAGAGAAAAGAAGAGAGAGAGAAAGGGAAGGAGAGAAAGGAAGAAGAAGGTTGGGTTTTTGGTGATTTCCCGACGATCCGACCGACAGATCGACTCAACGATTGAAGATTCGAACTCCCCTCGTCATTCCCAACGGTGAGAACCCAATTTTTTCTCGTTTTAGTACGTTTGAAATTTAGGGTTTGAGTTAAACGGTTTGATTAAGGTTGGGTTTTCTTAAGATTGGTTTAAAGATGAATGGTTGAGGTTTGGGGTTCGTTAGGAACGTTTTGGGGCGAAAAGGAAATTTTCCCATTGTGGCCGTGTGGGGCCCACTTTTCCGGGTCTCGGGTTTTCGTGTTCGGGTGGTTTAGGACGATCCCCAAGTCGTTAATTCACACCCGGAACGAATTTTGGAATTAAATTGTGAAAGTTAGAATTTCGGGCTTAGAAACTTTAAACGCGAATTAAATTGCTCGGAAGTCGGAAATTGATTCCGTCGATTGCGTTGGAACCCTTGAATTATTCTAAGACCGTAGAAACGAAAACGGGAATTTTCGGAGCCCCTGAAGGACGTTTTCCAATCCCGGGCAGATTCGCCGGGTCAGGCGAAACGGGCCTTTCCGGGCCCATTATCGACAATGTCGAGTAATTGGGAAGTTTGGGAGTGATCGACATTGTCGGGGTTACGTTTGGGCGTCAAGTGTATTAAAATTCAGTTTATGCCTACGAACTTAAAAGTGTTTTAAATTGTGTTCTTATTAGGTCGTGCCACCGACAAAGGAAAGGGAAAGCTAGGCGAGTGATCATGATCACACCGGAGCTTAGTTGTGAGCTTTTGGGGAAAGCATACGCGGTAGGGAAAAGTAGCCGGATCTCGGCCCTAACTAGGGAAAGTTAACAGTATAAATGTATGTGACACTTGGGTGTCGTGAGTTAAGTAAGTTTATCGAACAATAGAAAGGCAGGCGACACCGGGTGGTGTCGTATGGTACGGGAACGTATTGAACAATAGAAATGCATGTGACACTTAGTATTGTCGTAGGAGCAGTGAACTTATCGACATTAGAATTACTGGAGGCATTTGATTATGCCCGGAGGTTGATTGTTTAGTTTGTGTCTTGGGTGGCCATGAGTGCCCGTGGGTTGTTGAGCCCGTGTCTTTACTTTTGGTGTGTCTTGGGTGGCCATGAGTGTCCGTAGGGTTGAGCCCGTGTCTTTACTGTTGGTGTGTCTTGGGTGGCCATGAGTGCCCGTGGAGTTGTTCAGCCTGTGTCTTTACTGTTGGTGTGTCTTGGGTGGCCATGAGTGCCTGTGGGGTTGTTGAACCCGTGTTTTACCGTTGGTGTCTTGAGTGGCCATGAGTTCCCGTGGGGTTGTTGAACTCGTGTTTTACCGTTGGTTTCTTGGGTGGCCATGAGTGCCTGTGGAGTGTTAAACCGGTGTTGTTGCTCTTGTTGAACTTTTCTTGTGATAATGATGTGGTTACCTGGGGTTGGTGAGTGACAGGTCGACAGCCTGATCCGACTTTGTGTCGGGAAAAGTGCGACAGGTCGACAGCCTGATCCAACCGTCGTGTTGGGAAAAGTGCGACAGGTCGACCGCCTGATCCTACCGTCGTGTTGGGAAAAGTGCGACATGTCGACAGCCTGATCCGATTGGGTGTCGGGAAAAGTGAGACAGGTCGACAGCCTGATCCAACCGTCGTGTTGGGAAAAGTGCGACAGGTCGGCCGCCTGATCCAACCGTCGTGTTGGGAAAAGTGTAGGGGTATTGAGCAGCTGGAGTGCGATCCTTTGCGATCTTGTTTGGTGTGCGATCCTTTGTGATCTTGGGTGTTGCGTGGTTATCTTTCGTGTCCTTGGAGGAAGTCGTAATCGTTGTGTCGGGTCTACATTACGTGTCCGAGTGTTGAGTCGGTTGAGGAAAGTAACAGTTGTGTGTCAGTCGGGTTACTTGAGTTGGGGATAGTAATTCCCGGTGTTGGGTTTGTTGTTGGTGTTACCGACATTGTTCTCCTAAGTATGACGTAGTCAGTCTGTTATCCGTGGTGGTGAGAGAACGCTCACCCCTAGCTGCTTTTCCTACAGGTACTGGTCGCGGGACGGACTAGGTGAGCTCTCGAAGCTTGAAGAGCTAAGAGCGGGAGTCCGGGTTTCCTTTTTGAGTCTAGTGACGTACGCCTTGTATTTTGTCCGCTTGTTGGGACGTACTTTTGAGTTGTAAATTATTATTTTGATTAACTAAATGGTGGTTTTAAAGTGATTCATTTAAAAGGTTTGAAAATGTTTTATTGTCTTAAACATTCGCGTTCCGGTTTCGGTTCTACTAAATTTGGGGAGTGACAAACAGCCCCGCCAAAACAATGAATGGACTCCATGAGGGGGGAAGGGAATGCCCGGGACGGGTGGTGCTTGGTCATCTCGGAAAGATTTTGGAAGCATTAGAAGTTTATTTATACTTTTGTCATTTTCATACTATGGTTTGCTGGAAGTTTTTAGCTGTTGGCTAGGGATGGCAACGGGGCGGGTTTCATGATACACATCCCCGCCCCAATCCTCAAATCAGCTCCCCGTACCAGCCCCGTACCCGATCTCACCCCAGTCTCACCCCGCCCCGATCTTTCCCCGCTCGGGTCGGGGATACCCGAACCCACCCCGTTAAAATTTAAATTTGATTAGAGCCAATAATTACTATATTTATATATGAAAATCTACCTTGTTCTGAACCCATAAAGCCCAAAACTACTAACAACCCATCAAAGAGGCATGTCTCGGTAAAGATAAATGAGCAGTTGCTTTTAGTTTTATACAAGAACAAAATAAAATGTATCTTTTTTTATCCGATGTGGGGCTTGCTTTTAAGTTCAAACCATCACATAACTGTACTAAGTTTAATATTTCAATGGATTGAGAAAGCCCAGTCCCTTGTTAACCATAAGAGTCTAGAAAATAAATTACAATATGCATTTATATAGGGGTGAACAAAATTCACATCTAGTGCTTGCAAGCAAACCTAAAGTCACAACTTTTATCTTTAATAACAATACATAAAAAAGTTCAAAAGCTGAGCAAGAATCTCAGCAACAATCTGATAATCCAAGGCTCTTAATAGAGTTTCATGATCAATGACACCACCACGAGAAACATTACCAAGCCTAACTACTTCTTGATCATCGAAAAAGATTCATCTATAAGATTTATTTATATGTAATTAGTTTTTACTAATTTTCAAGCTTCAGTGGTTCTAACTTTTCATCATCCATGCTTTTCTTACAATTCCCTAAACTTTTTGTATTTGAACATGTTGAAAAATGGACCTATTTTTTGTAACCTTAAAACGAGCTTCTTGTGTATAGGTTTAGAATAGGAATTACTTGATTAACTTCAAATAGAAAGGGAGTAAAACAAATCATTATTGAAAGGGGGATGGGTTCCAAACACTCAAGTTTACAATCGTTGATTTATGTTTTAGCTCTGATATAATTATTTTAATGAAGCTCTAAAAATCCTAGACAATATGAAGGAAAGAGGTTTAAAATCCATTACAGATATAACGAGAATGTCAAATGATGATATGCAGTTAATTGGAACTTCATGCTAAGGAATGAGAATGGCTCCTTGCCTCGCATGTCTACAATCACATATGTTTTTCAATGAGACATGGTCCCACATCGGACAGATTATAGAACATTTATGTCTATATAAACTATTTAAATGGTTATAGCTTGTTTAAAATACTAGTGTGGGCTTGGCTTTGCACAACATGCTGGCATCTGTGCTACTTATGAGTATCGGGGCGGGTTCGGGTCGCGGAGTACCAACCTCGACCCCAGTCAAATTCCTAGTTGACCGGGTTTTGCCCCGCCCCGAATGGAAAATACATGTTTCAAACCTGGCCCGATCGGGTCGGGGGCGTCGGGTCCCCGTTAGGGTCGGGTTTTTCTGCCATCCCTATTGTTGGTTTTTATGTTGTTGGGATGGTAGAATAAGGTTTCTAGTTATCTTTGTCTAAGATGTAAATTAGAATTTTTCTACGGGTCCACGAGCGTTGGGTACCCTGCGGGGGACCCAGACATATTCTGGAGCCTAGGACCATTGGTTCTTTTGTAAATGAAGTTTGGAAGTAATACAATTTAACCTCGTTGTCGTTTAAAAAAAAGATTAATTTTAGAGGTCCAGAGCCCTGATGCACCTGTATTATTGGGACTCCTGACTATAATATGGAACTTAGGGTTTCTAACCCTCGGTTTATGCAAGAATTGTAACATAGTTTGAATTTTAATAAAAAGAATGTGAACAAATAAATAGAATATTGGAGGAAGGAGACCAAATCCATTGATAACTATAAATATAAACACTGCATATTTGTAAATGGGCGGAATGCTTCAGTAAAACTAATGTCAGAAGGTTTATCACTAAAAAACAATACATTTATCACCAGCCATTTGTCACCAACATATACTAATTTTATCACTCAGAAACATCTTATCGTCCTGATGCAAAATACTTATCACAAAAATAAAATCATAAGTTTATCAAACGTTGTCTCTAATGTATCAAAAGGTTTATCACCTGGCATCTATCGCCAAAATATACTAAGTTTATCACTTGGAAGTATTTTCCCTAATCATTAAGAATATAATTGTTAGACACATACTAGCGTGGAAAATTATCCAGCCTGCGTTACTGTACGCGGGCTCAAAACTAAATTTTCCCACTTATCCAATCGGCTTTAACATAGCCTTAACCTCATCTTCTCCACTGACCCCCTCGCCTCCTCACCATAAACGATGTATGCACATCCTGAAGAAAGGTATTTATTTTGGTCGTATCTATTTTGCACATCCTGCTTCAGGTGAACGCTTTTACCTACACATGCTCCTAAACCACGTAACGGGATGCACATGTTATGAGGACATTCGGAAAGTTAATGAGTTTGTTCACCCAGCGTTCAAAGATGCATTTCTTGCTTCAGGTTCGTTAGGTGATGATAGTGAATGGGTCTAATGTCTTGAAGAAGCCTCCAGGTGGGCAATGGGTTTTGAACTTCATTTTCTATTTGTCACATTACTTGTGCATTGTCAGGTTATGATGTGACTAAACCATGGGATGCACATTTTGAGTCTCTTTCAGACGATATTGCATACACGCAAGGGAAAAAGTATCGAATGGAAAATTTGCAAATCACCCGCGAGCAAATTGAAACTATGGCCTTGCTCGAGATTGACTAATTATTGCGTAAACAAGGGGAATCACTAAAGGATTTTTGTGGTATGCCTGTTCCCCGGGAAGACGACCTACGTGATTTGGGAAACCAAATGGTTTTTGAAGAGCTTGACTACAACAAAAAGTAACAAAGATCAACCCATATACGCTCTTTGGAATCATTGAACACTTGACAAATGGGTGCTTATACAGCCATCATAGATTCAATTGACAATGATAAAGGCGAGTTGTTTTTTATCCAAGGGGTGTGGTGGTACGAGAAAAACCTTCCCACGGAATACAATTGTGACTAAGTTGCGAGATGAAAAGAAAATAGCACTACATGTGGCTAGCTCCGGTATTGTTGCCCTTCTTCTGCCAAATGGTTGGACCGCACATTTGCGTTTCCATATTCCTCTTAACCCGACAGTAGACTCAACATGTGACATTAGTCAGGCCACGAATTTGGCTACCCTTTTGCAAAAGACATCGCTAATTATATGAGACGAATCCCCAATGGCTAATCGTTTTTTATTTGAAGCATTAGACAGAACTTTGTGCGATATTCTTCGGTCCCGGTATGACGATAGCTTGGATCGGCCCTTTGGCAGGCTAACTGTTTTGTGTGGTGGTGATTTCAGACAAATTTTACCAGTCATTCCAAAGGATTTACGGACAGATATTATTGATGTTGCTTTAAACTCTTCGTATCTCTGGCCATCTTTCAAAGTGTATTAACTTATTGAAAATATGCGACTACGTAACCCAGGGCTCGATGAAACAGCGCGGCCCAAATTGCAGCTTTTGATAACTAGATGTTGGAAATTGGGAATGGTACCAGATATGAATATGCCCGAGATGAACTTATTCGTGTGGCCCTATCTATGACCCCAGCTAAACTCCCAACAGAGGTAACAAGCTTTATTCAACGGTTTACCCAAATTTCACAACTCGATTTAAGGACCAAACCTACCTTTCTGAACGAGCCATTTTGACTCCAAAGAATGACATGGTGAAGGTTGTAAACGATATAATGCTTAACATGATACCCGGGGAAGGGAAATCATATTTTAGTTGTAACACAGTATGCAAGGGAAGTATGCGGGTTGACGATGTTGACTCTTTCTATCCTATTGAGTTTTGAATAGTTTGACATTTAATGGGGTCCCGGCGCATCACATTCAACTCAAGATTGGTTGCCCTGTAATGCTCATGCACAATTTGAACCTAACGGAAGGACTCTGCAACAGTACACGGTTGGTGGTTACAGAACTTGAGGATTGGTCCATTCGAGGCACCATTTTAAGTCGAAACCATCACGATAAGGAAGTTATCATTCCTCGGATTATTATGTGCCCAACTGATTCGAAATGGCCGTTCACACTCAATCGGCATCAATTGCCCGTCGCACCGTGCTTCCCCATGATGATCAACAAGAGCCAAGGTCAATCGCTTAAGAATGTTGGTATTTACTTGCCCCAACAGGTTCGGTCTCAATACAACTTTTACGTTTCCCAATGTCTTTACCATCATTATTTATTTTTTTGATAGGCTAATAATTTTATTAAGCTAATGTTCTATAAGAATATAGAACATAGCAAGAAAAGATCCAAAAAAGATCAAATCCTCATACCAATACAACTCCGAAGAGAAAACAAAGAATAGGGAAAACAAGATTGTCTACTTCCTATCCGAATTCAAACAAGTAAACCGGTTAGAAACCGGGACATGGGTTAAAGGAAGAATTGGAGTCGGTTCCACGTCGACCTTGGCCTTTCCATCTTCGGCGTCCTTCTCGAGAGCCAAAGCACAAAAATCCACAGCCTTGTGTCCTACTTTCGAACTGTACCTCCAATTACCCGTACTGTCTTTTTTGGAAATATCTACCATGAAACGTCCCATGTTAACCCCTTTATCAGTAGAGGTCCTAGCTCTTGTCTGATAAACAACGATTGGGTGTGAAGTCACCTTCGATTGGCTCTTCTTTGGGCGTCCTCGTTTCTTTGGCTCGGCTCTAACTATCGGTTTCTCCAATGCCTCCTTCCATGGACTTCCCTGAAAGCCGACTTCCAGAATCGATTCACCATCCCGAGGTAGAGGTTCAGTACACGAGCAAATATCTTCCCCAATTCGGCTAAAACAGTAGCCAAACTTGGGTCCACACCGACCAGCGAGCGGGCCTTGTCGAACGGGCTTAGCACTCCACCCAAAACACTCTCCTTTTCAGCTGAGCCCAATCCAACTACTGGATCAGGCCCAACTGGACATGAGCTCATCACAACCCCTCCAGGCCCACCACGTCCAACAACCTGTTTTGGTAACGTATCTGTAAGAAGCTCTGACGCCGCGGTCAGCGGAGAATTCAATCCCGAATCACCGCGATTTGAAAAAGGAATCCCGTTCGTGACTGGATTCTCTTTCAGTGAAGCAATCCCATGATTCACGGAGTCTACGACTGGATTGGGATTGGGATCGCGAGCGTCATTAGCAGAAAGACGCAGGTCGTCGGGATCCTGAGAACACGGCGGAGGAATGATCGTCGGCCGAGTTGTAGGTGCCTGAGTGATGGCTTCCTCACGAGGGAGCTCCTGTCCCGCACTGAAAGCCCGGAGAACCACTCCGGGGCGAGCTTCTGGGTCAGGACGCAAAATAGAGCCCATGCTCTGTTTTTGCTCTCCGGTTGACAAAGTCGCCGGAAAACGCAGGAAACGCCGTGAGAATGCTACAAAAAGGACATGGCCATTCATCTTGAACCCATTCAGTGTTTCTATCGCCTGGGCAGCAGCATAATTCGAAGAGAAACAGATGAATCCAAAAAAGAACCCTTTCTTATTTGCTCGTTTCAGTAGAGTTATGGATTCGATGTCGCCAAACGGAAGAAACATCGCTTTGAACGACTCTTCCGAGAATGGGTACGACAAGTTTCTCACGTACACCTCGGTTGTACTCTCCACGAACTGAGCTCGAGGTCGTCGCCGGCGAACTGTCTTCCCGTCCATAGCCACACCTCCGTCATCTTTTTGGACTACGGGCGGCACAGGAACAACGGGAAGTTTAGGCACAGCCCCGACCACCTGCTTCCCCGTCTCTGTGGCAGGTTCGGCTTTGCTTTGTTTACCACCATCTACGAACGGTCTGGTCGCAACTTGAGGACGAGATGGTTGTGATGTCGAACCTCCTCTAGTTCCCTGGGTTGTGGCCTTGATCATAGGACTGCCAAGGGATCTATACTCACGGTACAGGGACAATAAATTCGAGCAAAAAGAAAAGAACGGTACAGGGTCCCCCTCATTGACGCTGGCAGAAACGATCCGGCCAGCCAAGTTTTGAGAGCGTTTCCCCATTGATAGAAATGTCTTTACCATTATTAGTTCATGTTTGATTCTAATTTTTTGGGGGTTTTCCGTTGAAGGTCTTTTCCCACGGGTGACTATATGTCGCCCTCTCTCGGGTTACGTCGATTGACGGTTTGGTGATAGTGAATGCAGACCCTGAAGCTTTGCTAATAAAAAAATGTTGTGTATCATGGAGCCTATCACAACCTGGACATAATTAACCATCCCTCACCTTGATGGTATGGTGTAATGCAAAACAAAATAGTTTACTTGGGGAATTTCATTAATGTATATGATTTAAGAACTAAGTGATTGCATTTTTTGGGGTTTTCCCTTGTTGGTTTACAGACAATGGAGTTTAAAATCCTAATTTCCCTTAATCCCAACACATACCATTAATCACGGGCAAACAAACAAAGAATGGAATTCGTATTACTATGGCACACAACCAAATTCTATTACCAATATATGTTATAAAAGAACAATACCCATGGAGCAAATTCACTTTTATAAACAACCTAACCCAATCAACTCAAACATGGACAATGCTAATCCAACATAGCCATGCATTTTCTGGCTCAAACTATAAATCTAATTTTCAATGGTTGATGCCAAAACAACAACACTTCAAAAAGTCGTTATACAACCATAATCGAGTTCCATAAAACCACAAAGTTGAACCAGCATTTACAAAAACTCGCTATGCATCCACAACCCCATTCCATCATCCAATACAAATACACATTTTCAGAGACCACTAGAACCTTTCCTATGGATTTGACATGCCACATTTGATTGCTTCAGAGAATTCCTGATCCACCCAAGGCTTGAATGCCCCTTCTTTAGACCGACGCTACAATATAAAAATAGATTTCAAAATCCAAACAATGTTTTAGCTACAAAAACATTGTTGTATTTACCAAACAAAAGATACATACAACTTAGGTCTAAGCCAAAAATGGAAATTACTCAAAAAAAAACCAGTGCAAATACCCCCTCAACAGATTAATGAACCGATGTTTGTCTTCTTCAACTGAATGCGGTTCAGCAACAAGCTCTGCAAAATCCAGGCTATCTAAATAACTCTACATTTTTGTACCATTACTAGATATATAACTTACCTGACAGAATAATTGATGCATGAACTACACGTTCATTCACATAACAATGTCACACAAAATAAGTTTGTATAGCTATATATTCTACAAACTCAACACATAAACAGAAATACGAAGCCTTAGTATCTTTAACTGAACAACCATAGATTTTAAACCCTAACCGAGTTCATGTAACGTAATATCCTTAATTACTATTGGTATGGAAACTTTGAAGTTCCTATTTTTAATCTGCTTTATATAAATTCACACATGCAAACCAAATAATCGTGCAATTTCTATAAACCACGGGACATCCAAAATGAGTAAATACTACTTATTCTACTTAGTATGCTAAATTAATACCCTAATGGGGCCATACCATCAACAAGTTTTCCTTACCGGGGTAGGGGTCGAGACATGGCTTTGTCTCCAGTTCTTGCTTCTCCTTTACGTGAGCATGGTTTAGCCTCACAAACTCTTCTTCTCTGTAGGGGATACAGACACGCTTCACCAAACCCCATATAAAAATAGCTTCCCAATTAACCTAGACAACACAAACAGATCTTCATCATGCTACCCATTAACCGCAATATCACAGATTATTTCCTTATCGGGAACTTTTGTGCAACCTCTGAAGTGCATGCAGTTGTCATAGTGTGAAAGCCAACGTTTTCCTCAACCACAGCCGGTTCACTGGCTTGGATCGCTTCGGCACCTTGATTCTGGGTGAGACTGATGAATCGGCTCGGCAACTTGGTGTTTCCGCCGTTTGTTATTGCTGTAACAACACATGTCGGAACTAGGGCACCGACGAACCGATTGTCTTGGGTCTGCCAGATGAACTGATCGGCTCCTGCTCTGGTCCCCAGCCGAAATAGTCCTTCTACTTACCATCGTCCCTCTCGCCGTGCAAAGATTCCTCTAACCCAAACAAAAATTGCTCTCCCTCATTCGTTTCCTTGTAATCAAGACATCGATTTACATTCATTATATACACGATTCAACTTCCTCAGATGTGCTACGACCCTTAACCTGACCCAATCACAATTACTCAATGCAATAATCGTATATTGATCGTATTGCACTTTTGTCGGACAATTATCTGAGATACAAAACTTTGGATTGGGCATGGCCCTCAATGACTTAGCCGGCCCATTGTCTATGTCTATTGTTTAGTAGATCACACCTTCCTGGGCTCGGCTTAAGGCCCTCAATGACTTAGCCGGCCCATTGTCTATGTCTATTGTTTAGTAGATCACACCTTCCTGGGCTCGGCTTACGCGTTACGCAGACGTGAGTTATTTGATTGGGCGGTTCTTTGCAATGATTACCACGCGCCTTCTCGACTTCTTCAGCTTCAATGTGAATCCAACCGTTTCAAGGGCAAGTTTCGACTATGTCCAGACCTGTCAAGTCAAACACCCTTTGGCATCACCACTATCCCTTCATCTTCTCTTCCCTCTCTCTACATAATCCCCAAAACCAGAAGTCTCTGTCAATCATCAACCAAAAAGACACAATGGTTCTACGTCCTATTAGCGACCATGTTAACTGTCGTGCACGGAGGCAACCATCCCATCATCCTCTACGTAGAATCAGGCGCCCCGGAGTCCCGACGAACACCCCTGCTAGAGGAATAGTGGAGAACGATCATGCAAACGTGTCTGTTGCAGGTTATAGTCCTCCGTAGCCTAGAAACCGACGCCGATCATCGACAGTTATAGAAAACGGCCATGCAATCGTGTTTGTTGCAGCCAACACAGATGTTGTCTATTTTTTTGACCTCGATCATTGGGTCCAACTACTTGAGAACAAAGAGAAGTTCACCACTGAGGAAGACACGATCACTCATGTACGATGACAATGGTTGGATGATGTTGGGACTTACAGCTCAACACCATCCACAAGTACCGTTGAAGATTACACACCTCTGTGTTGTGAGTCCCAACAAGATTGGGCATCTTCCGATCCTACCGAGGGAAGACAGGAGCAAAGATCCCCTTCCCCTCCCCCTCGGCGAGTAGAAGAGCGAATGTTGGGGAAGAAGTCAACGAAGAGGAAGGGGAAGACACTCCAAGGTCAAGTAGATGCCATGACGGCCATGGAACAAGAAAGGGCCGACTCGAACAAAATGCCTTGTAGGATAAGAACATCTCCAACTAAAACGATGATCAGTTGACCCGACACGGATTAATGATGCCCCAATTGTGAACTCGAATACAAGACGTTGAAGCTCAAATGGCCAATCTTCAACAAGACTGAATAAAAGTTTTATTTTATGTTTCAACTTGTATTTTCTAGGTGTTGTATGAATAAAAATAGAATTTCATTTTATATAAGTTGTGTTAATATTATTTATAATTTTTTTATTTTATTATTAATTAATTTTGTCAAATTTAAATAACATTTATTGTTTTAATAAAGAATTTAATAAAATCAGCAAAAAATCAATTCAGCATCTAGTCAACATCCACTCACAATACAGTTCCCTATCCGGTCCTTACCATTATGGAGCACAGTTAATTTCAGGGACTGCAAACCACTATTTTGCACAATCAGCATGTAGTTTGCTAATACGGTTTGACCCATTGTACATGCTCTTAGTAAATTAGACCTCGCGATTTACTAATTATCGACAACCCAATTCAAACACGATGCATGTGCCCTAGAGCATGTACAATGGGTCAACCGTATAAGCATATCATATGCTCGAACTGTATGTTGACTATGCAAAATAGTGGTTTGCAGTCCTTGAAATTAACTATGCTTCACAGTGATAAGAACCGGATAGGGATTGTATTGTGAGTGGATGTTGAATTGATTTTTTTTTTGCTGATTTTATTAAATTCAGATTTAAAACGGTAAATGTTTTATAAAATTGAAAGAAATTTGACAAAAATAATTAATAACATAAATTAAAACTTATAATTTTATTCATCCCCGAATAATACCATCAAGTGCACAAGTGTTACACATAAAAAGATTCGTTTACTCGTCGTCAGAATGATAATGCGCTCCAGATCGACCCTATATGTGCTCCATAAGGTCCACTTGTAGTTGCTGGTGCACACAATCATCTGTGACATTGAGTCGAGCATCCAAGCGATCTCGATAGGCCGGGGATCCTCCTTGCTACCATCATTGAGGTGGTGTCCAATCAGGGATTTCTAGAGGGGGATCGAACAACAACTCGTCATCTTCTGCTTCGTACCGGTCGCATTCACCCTCTACAATCATGTTGTGTAGAATGATACAAGTGTGCATGATATCAGCTAAAGTATACTTTCTCCAAACATGAGCGAGATGGGAAATGATGTGCCACCGGGCTTGGGGGATTCCGAAAGCCCGTTCAATATCTTTCCGAGCACCTTCTTGGACTTTAGCAAACAATTTCTCTTTGCGAGTATAGGGACGACGAATAGACTTCACGAACCGGCAACATGATAAGTAAATACCGTCCACCAAATAATAAGGTCGATCGTAACAATGGTCGTTGATCTCATACTCCACTACAAGCTCACGTCCAAGGAAAGTGTCGTGGAATAAGTGACTGTTGTTGAGGACATTGATGTCGTTGTTCGAGCCAGTCATCCCGAAAAACGCATACCAAATCCATAAATCACGGGACACTATAGCTTCCAGCATAATGGTGGAATCCCCGTGTTGATCTCCCCGTTCATGGGCTCCTTGCGATGCAGTTGGGCAATTCTTCCACAACCAATGCATACAGTCAACACTCACAACCATGCCGGGGAACCCTCGATTATACCCCAATTCGAGTAATCGGGTCAAGTCATCTGGTGTGGGTTTACGCTCGTACTCAGCCCCGAATACCTCAATAACGATTGTGCAAAAGTGGCGTACACATTCGGTTATGGTACTTAACCCAATACGTAGAGATTCGTCCAACAAATCGGCCGAGCACCCATAAGCAAGCATCCGTATCGCGATAGTGCATTTTTAGTGCGTTGATAACCCAAGGCATCTCTCATCGTCCCGCTTCTAAACGAAGTAATCGGCATGCTCCTTCACCTTGTCCATCACCCGTTGAAAATGTAGTCGGCACATGCGGAAGCGACACCTAAACATATTGGGCCCATACGTGGGCTGCTCGGAAAAATAATATTGCATGAGTCGGTCGTGGGATTCGAGACGACCTCTGTGAATCTCTCATTAGGAAGGTTCCCCACGTTCGATCCTCTACCTCAATGCGTTGGTCCTTGGCATCGATCTCTATATGCCTCTCTCAATCCTTCGCCGGAGTCGTTCTTCCACTACACACATTTGAGCTGCCAGCTCCTCATACGATGGACCCTCCTCGTCATACATTTTGTATCGAAATGTAGGAGAGAATTTTTGATTTTGGGGGAGAAAGTTGAGAGGATATTTCGGTGGTATTAGAAATGAAGAGGGGGGTATTTACAGATGGAATTTGGGGGTTTAAATGATTAAAAAAATAAGAAAATATTATCGTCATCCGACCGTTGCCAACGATCGGATTTTCTTACCCGGCCAGGCCACGTGTCGTCTCACGATTGGATAGCGCGCGAATTATGGTTCGCGAACCAGCGAACTGTAATCACGTGTCTCGAGTCGCGACCGCGACCGTGATTTAGCGGTTCACGGTTCGCAAAATCAACACTCCACTACACATCGACCCACAAACAATAAAGTCACGATTCGACAGATTCGTTGCGTTTTACATGCTCTTACACTAACATATGTCAAATCGGATCAAATACGATGGACCATTAGGAAGGAAAAAAAACATGATGAATACGGGAGGGTATAATAGTAAAAGACACTGAAAACCTGGAGCGCTAAACAAACCGGGAAGGAACGGAGAGAGCATAAGAGAGACGAATCCAAATAAAGAAAAAAGAAAGAGCATCGCTCTTACTCTTTCTCTGTCGCCCAGTTGCCATCTGCTAGATCTCTTCTTGTTGCTACTGCATTATCGAAACTCCAATCCCAAATTCGTAGTGCCTTACCTAATTTGTAGTGTCATCGTGTTTCGTCCAATTCGATCAATCACTGCGGTTTTCGTCGTTTCAATGACGGCTACCTCAGCAGTGAACCCAGCTGAGAGTTTCAGTCCACAACGCGTCGCAGTTTCCTCCCTGAGGACTCAGATTGCCCGGGGAGAACCTTCGCCTCTTGTCCCGCCCGTACCGACCTCGGTGGCGGCGTCAGTGGACCCATCTGCAATTGAGCAGCCTGGGTCTTCTCCCGATGGCCCTACGACTGATTTTCCGGTGGAGGAGGCGGTGGGTGAGAGCTCCCATAATGGTAATGCAGCTAAGAGGCCCGCCTGGAATAAGTCTTCCAATGGGGCGGCGGTGGCCATAGAGGTTGGGCCTGTCATGGCCATGGGGGCTGAATTGTGGCCAGCACTGTCGGAGTCTCTCGGAAAGCTGGAATCTTTAAAACTGTCAGATGGGTCTTCTGTTTCTCATTCATTCTCACAGGTGGATGATTTGTTTGTTGACTTTTATTCGGTTAGGTTTGCTGATTATCATTTGTTCTGTTTGGTTTTTGTTTGCTTGCTGAGATGGTGTCTAGGATATGAATTTTTTTCTTTTGGATGGTTGAAGTGAGTTAATTTCTGCTAAAATCTACTTGTATGTAAAGGCAACTTTTCTGTATTGCTACATTGTAAATTCCCATCACATGATGCACGTAGGTTGCTAAAAACCATGATGATCCCCTGTCCAAGCAATGAAAAAAGAAGCAAAACACAAAAAGATTGTTAATTATTTCGTATGCTTTGGAATGATCTATTTGATAGCAAACTTATGCAAGCGTATCGGACCTATGTTTGAGTATTATGCGGTACAAAGTTTTATTCAAGAAGTGCTATTTTTTACTGCAGACCTGTTCTACGATATGGATTTGTTGGCTGAATATTCATATTCATATTCACATGCAAATTAAATTTGTAACCTTTCCTGTTTAAATTTGATTATCATTCCCCTATTACTCCCCCATACTTAGAAGACATCCCAAACATGATTTTATTGAATATGTTTAGGTCCGAATTTTAATTTCTTGTGTAACTACGAAATTGTTTCCAATTTTTTCTTTACCATGTTTCAATATGGAGGAATCACAAGGTTAAGGATACAAGAAACTGTGATTTTCCCATTTATTTTTCTCTTTTACTTCCATTCTGCACCGGTGAATTTGATCATGGGGGTAAGGATTCGGATAAATCCATTTTTTCAATACCTTCACTTTACGTCTATATATGTATCTCCACATATGGGTATGAATCTATTGAGTTCCTATATTTCTATATTTATCTTTTAGTCTTTAACTATATACGGTACTGCAACTACATCTTCCTCCCTCCCTCGCAGAGACAAGTGAATCCTCCGAAAATTGGACCTGCACGTCAGAGATCAATGAAGCGTCATGGTGGTGGAAACATATCCGTTAATAGTAGTTTTTCTCAGCCGCCAGCTCCGCCTGCCTCGTTAGTTGGCATGCCTGTGATAAATCATTCTCTTGGGGACACTACACAAAGGAGTGGGTTGGCATCCCACAATAATAACAACCACACACAACGAAATTTATCCCGAAATCGCAATGGTGGCCCACATCCTCGTGGGGATGGTTCTCACCATCATAATTATGGGGGCAGACGTGATCAGGACCGTAGCAATCACGATTGGAATGCTCACCGAAGTTTTAGTGGGAGAGATGCACAATTACAACAACATAGGGTTCTCCCAAGGTTTTTGGTGCCTCCGCCACTGCTCATTTCCCCTCAATTTATGCCTCAATCATCAATGCAGCAGTATGGCAGTCCCGTTCCTTTTCCGGGTAAGGGGTGTATTATATTGAAGGTTTATGTATTTTGGGACTGCCTCTGGTTTCCTGCTAAGTTTGTTATGGTCTTCCTGAGCTAGCTGTAATGACTTTATCTTGTTCACTGTTCAGAACAACTGGCATCTCCCGTGTATTTTGTTGCAGGACCATATCCAGAGTCATTTAGAGGTGGTGCTTCTTTTGCGGGGCCAATGCCACCTCCTGCTGTCTATTTACATGGCCCAGATCATCATTTGCATGTTCAAATAGTTACTCAGGTGGACTATTACTTCAGGTAATTCTACAGCCTTCTATTCTGATATGTTCTCTACCGTATCATCTGTATACTTCTCTAATTTCTATTGTCACCAAGTAATTCTTTGTTTGTCAAAAGGTTAACTGCAATTGCATCTCTTGTTCTTTAATGCAGTAATGAGAATTTAGTTAAAGATACATACTTACGGCAGAACATGGACGACCAGGGTTGGGTTCCTATTAAGTTGATTGCAGGCTTCAAAAAAGTATGTTATTTGGGGATTTTTAAGTTTTTCTTCTGTACTTTGATTGTGCTATGGTCTCCCCTGCTTAGAAGTTTGCCATTGGTGCTTGTATTTGTGCATACATATTTTTCATTAGTTCATTTCTGTAGGTGTCCAGCAAGAAAAGACTACAAGAGAGAAAATAAATGTCACTGTGGTATTTAGAAAGCCTTGTGCTAGTTGTATTTCACTCGTAGGGGTCATGGTCTATGGTAATTAGCCTTGTGTTAACTGTTATGCATTGAATTGAACTATCTTACTACTTAATAATTTCATCTTCCTAATTTATTGGTTGAAGGATATTAATGGCAAACCAGATAACTTGGTTACTTGAACATTCGTTTCTCTGTACTCTTATTATGTGATGCAATCCCATTCCCTTTGTTAGAGAACTTCTCTTAGTGAAAACTAGAATGACTTGGAGCTTGAGATGGATACCTTCAATTTTTTGATGACCATCATTTCCTGTCTCAAATTGACCATACCCCAATCATGCTCTAGTTTGTACATGTTTCTAGATTCAAGTTCGTGGAGTATTTTTGTCCTTTAAATCCAGAGGTTGTTTTTGATATATTTGGGATTGGGTTTGTTAACATAATAACATGGGATAATTGTCCAAAACTACCCTAAAGTTTCGTTCACAAACGAGTTGATGCACAAAGTTTTGTCCACGCTTTGTGGGTGCACTGAAGTTTTGTCCACGCTTTGTGGGTGCATTGAAGTTTTGCACACGCTTTTGTGGGTGCATTTAAGTTTTGTCCACGCTTTGTGGGTGCATTGAAGTTTTGTCCACGCTTCTATTCAATCCGGGAAGCACTGCCCAGACCATCATTTTGAACATCCCTATTACGTCAAAACTAAAAAAGTCGTGGACAAAACTTCAGGGTAGCCACACAGTGTGGACGAAACTTTGTGCATCAACTCGTTTGTGGACGAATCTTTAGGGTAGTTTTGGACAATTATCCCCTAATAACATCAATGGTCTTCAGAAGCGGAAAGTTGTGGGGTGATTGATTAAGATTGGGGCTTCCCACAAAAACAAAACATGCTTGCAAAGCAGTGCATTTGCAGAAAGACAACACATTTGCCTTCAAGGTTATGAATGTATATTGTGATAACCCTATGAATATTTGTAATACACCATTACCTGGATCTTCCAAAATCTGTATTAATACAACCAAACTCCCTACTTCCAATAAAGAAAATAGGAATTAAATAAGCAAGGCGCGAAAAAAAAACAAAACAAATGGAAGACTGACTTTTACTATCCATAGATGTCTGTTATGGCCTTCTTGTTTCCATATTTTTGCCTTCTAATTCTAATAGAGTAGTAATTGGGCCCTGACACTAATGGTTAGGAAGCAGAAGCACCAATAAATCCAATCACTCATCCCTGATTTACTGCTTCTCTGTAGTTGTATATCATAACTGATCTATTAGTTCTACATATAGACCCTGGTTGCTCATATTTTATTTTTACCTATGTTGAGTGTCAGATAATCAGAAATTTTGGTGATAAAATAAAACATTACAGTTAAGCAACAGAGGAGTTTTCATTGTCTGCCTAGTCATTGGCCTTTTCTTATCGCATGGTTTGCCTTTTTCTTGTTGGGAATAAACTTTTTCCAGTCAGTTGACATTCAAGTAGTTCTAAGTCTTCCTAATGATTTTGTACAAAACTATCCATGTGGAACTATCTATTAGTTATCTTGGACTGAATATCTCTCCGAGCTGCTAAATGATTTCTTTCTTACTACCATCCCCTTTAAGTCTTTGGATATAATGTCATTTATCCTGAAATTATGTTCTACTCTGAAGCTCATGCGATGGACAAGTTCATCTGGGAACAGATAGCTTTATGATAAGAAAACAGGCCTAGCTCTTATGTTATGACTGTTGAACTATGCCTCCGCAACTTCTACTTTAATATCATTTTATATCCATGTTGGAGCTGATAATTTTGCTATTACGGAACATGCCTAGCGTTTATATTCCGACTGTTGAGCTATGCCTCAGGGCGCCTCTTAGACTATTAAGATTATTGGATTTGTTTTGAAATTCAGGATTTCAAATCTAGCGACTAAAATATTGGTTTTTCTAATGTTATTATAATGTTTTGGAATCATGGGCTTACAAATAAGAGGAGAATGGTTGTCATTTGAAAATTGAAGTATTCCGCTGTAGTCTTGTTTGGAAGTATCTTGTATCTGACTCAGGTCTAAATCCAAATTATTGGTAAACTCAATTGTATCAAAAAAAGTTCAAATGCATAATTTAATTCAAATCAAATCCAGGTTACCAAATTTGGCATTAGGTTAATATCATTTTTATCTAATGATTCTTCATTGTATTTGCAATCCCCCCAACATATTCTCCTTGTTTATCGGATAGCTATAAAAGCTCTCTTTTGGTTGTCATGTCTGATGATTCTGTATTCAATATTTATGCCCCTTATGGCATAGTTGTCTTAAGTATCTCTAGTCTTGATCATAAAGCATTTTATGGCACTGTGAAACTGTTACAGATACTGGCCTGTGTTTAACTCTGTACCAACTTCTTGTACACCATTTAGCATGGACCCCTAATTGAGTGTGATAATGGTCTTGTTTTCAACCAGTCAATGCAAATAATAACTCTTTGTTCACAAATATAATTCACATAGATAAGTAACTTGTTCAGTGACATGCAAAGTCAGTTTTAGTGGAAAGGAATAAGGATTCGTAAGATATCTTTTGTCTTTCCTGTTTCCAAATTGTTTTTTTACCATATGTTTATACATGTTTATATTGAGTTAGTACTTAAAAAATGTTCTTAGTGTAATGGATATAGTTTAAGATATTTGGAACACATATAGGTGCATTCATGCATTTTGCTAAACACTTACCGGTATACTAAAACTCGGGAAAACTCCGGATATTCAAGCCTACGAGTCCGAAAAGTGTGTAATGGTGAGAAACTTGGTCAACCCAGCAGATCTGGGTCAACTCACATAATATTTTAAAACCCTGTTAGTTTTGTGACATTGTTTCTCTTGAAAAGTGGTAGCAAAAGGTATCTCTTCGGTCCTCCTTCATCTGTGGTGCAAAACAGAACTTATATCTATCCTACTTGTTTTTCTTCATTATAAGATAAGGTGGATAGGAGATGAAAAATGGAAAAGGAAAGGCGACAAAAACTGAAGAGTGGTTGTGGCTGGTATTGACTAGTAACTAGGGTTTTAGAGTGAAGATAAAGTGAGGTGGGGTTTAAAAGTAATTGACTTGGGCTTTCAATTTATTTGCCAAGGTTTTAGATCTCGGTGACAGTCAACATACGGTGAAATACCGGTTAAGAATACTTCAATTTAACTGGGAGGTACATGTTATATAACAATAACTCTTTTTTGATTAAAAGTTTTTGAGATTTCATTAATAAGTAAAGAGAGTCATTACATTGTATGGAGCCCCATAAGGTATCCTTACAAAAAAAAAACTCTAGAACAATTGAACCGTTATAAATGGTGTGGGAAAAGCCATATAGGCAAACTGAAATTAAACTAAGACGAAATCAACGAATGCTGCTCAAGGTGTTGCCTAAACGCGGCATACTCTGTACAGTGCGACCGTACCTGAATCCTTTAGTTCTATAGGGAGGCCAGGCTCGAATAAAGGACCCCTCCCAAAACCAATACCTGAAGCCATTAATTCCTTTCATTCCTCCTGGTGGGGCTGTTTTCCAGCCCTCGCCTGATCCTCTCGGTGTTCTCCTGCATTGTCTCTCTTCTCACCCAACCACCTTAGGTGCAGCATCCCAAATGGGGCAAGCTGCCTCCCAGGAGGGGCATTTGATACCCTCCGCGGGTCTTCCACTCCTTGAGGATTAGGGGGGATATGCGAGGTTACAATTGACCCCCTTCCGCAAGGTGTTGGGGTCTTAGGTGGGATAGCCGAGATCAACGGTTCGAAGCATGGGGGATACTGTGGTGATTTCTCCCAATTAGTCGCATACATCTTGGTTGTCTGATCTTGAATAAATTCTAGTAGCGACTTGTCAAAGCGTGTAACACCTGGCATCTCCCGATCACATGCCCGCGGCATATGACCTATCCAACCATGATTTCCACAGAAAATTGGCAGTTTGGTGTAAGTGAGAGAGCAACGAACCGGGTCATGAAATTCCTTAAACCATAGCAGGAGGCTCTGGCGGAGGAGACAGTCCTACATTGCCCCCCTCCATCATAGGGCGTATCCACAAAGGAACCCAAGGCGGCTCCAATTGTTTCCCTTGTCCTCCTCGTCCTCACCAGCAGTGGGATACTATGGGCATGGACCCACAATTGAAGCCGCCTCAAGGTGGGAAGGTCACTGGCTAACAGATTGATCTCCCCAAATAAGAGGGGGTGTCCATCAAAACACCTTGTTTCGTTAGCCCGGATCCAAGAACTAGCCTCTTCTATTGCAAAATAGAAATCGATGCCCCCTGGCTCAATATCTTTGATGATCAAGCCATCTGCTGATCGTCCCCATGCATTGGTGATGATCCGTAATAGGGTTTCCTTCTAGGGAAGACGCGGAACCATAAGCTTCCCGACCATCCCAAACTGTTGACGTGCTAGCACCTGCGGGTCCAGTTATGCATCAAGGACCAGAATCTCTATATCGTCCTCCTCCCCAATCGAACAGGTGGACAAACTCTCCTGGAGGCTCGCCATCGGGAAGATCGTCAAGTTGGGCAGTACCAAAACAGCTGGGGTGAGGATGGCCTCTAGTAGTAATGGAGGCAGTTCCCCTTGATGTAGCATATAGGCCGAGATAACAGGGAAGGAGGGAAGGATCGGTATACGATCTGCATTAGGCAGTGGTAATGGCATGCAAGGCGCGAAAACCTCATGCACACGTCTGGACACTTTTTCCATGAGGCATGGTACCCAAGCATGCACCGAGTCGACGCATCCTGGTGAATTTAGAGGCGGCGAACGGTTGCTTGCGACCGACACAATTAAGGTTTGGGTGGTCGACCCCTTTTTGGTGGCGCTCGTGGAGGTTTTGGAGACGAGGACCTCGGGGAAAAGGCGGCGATCGCCATAAAGAGAGGCAGCAAAGGCAAAACTGGGTTTAGTGCCGGTACTGAGACCATGGTCACAAGCTTCAGCTTCCTCTTCCAACGTCCTTTTTGATGGACTTAGGTTGCAGGTGGTGGTGACGGTGTAGATGGGATAGGGGTTAAGGTTTCCTCAAAAGGAGCACACGACTGGTATAAGAGAATCGAATAAATTCGAGAGCACATGATTTTAGTAACCTGGGTAAACTTATTTTATATATAACAATTACTCTTAACTAACCCAAACCCATCTAAAACATATTTCATCAGGGATATTTCAAGTTTTTAATTATATGTGTGTGTAAAATACTTATATATAATACATAGATTAATAACATAAATAATTTATTCTAAAAAAATAACATAAATAATATCTCGAACCCATCTAAAACTAACATAACCCATAATTCATATAATCGTAACACTCTCTCTTCCCTATCTTCCTTGTGTCGCGGCTTCTCCTTCTCTTTCATTCTCTTTCGTCCTGCCTCCCTCTCTTCCCCCGTCGTTCATTATCGTGCCTCCCTCTCGGACAAGTTGATAGCTCGATTAACGAGTGAACTCTCTGATCTTGATAAGCTAATTTAATGAGAGAATTCAAACCTCCACAACACTGTCCACATATTAGGATTTTTCAAGCGCCATGTAGTAGCAAGAGAGGACAGAGACACACGACCCATTTCGTGGAGTGAAGTTATTTTACTCCATATTCTAGTTAGTTTTGTTTTAGTTCTATAATAGGTTTCTATACAACCAAGTAGACAGATAGTTATGTAACATGATCTCTTTCATTATCCACTTTTTCTTAGAAGTAGGAAATCTGGCACCTATTTAAATGATGGTAGAGAGAATCAATGAACCGAGTTAAATTTATCAAAAGGTATTTGAAAGATGTCTAGTGATTCAGAGTTCTTTCATTAACCGAGCTCCAAATATTCAACTGTCGTGCTCGCAATCAAGTGCCTTTTCGAAAGAGAGGGTGATGGTATGAGTTTACAAGCTCCCCATTACCACAAAAGAGGTTAGGGCCATGTGGCAAATTTACTGTAGTAGTAGTACCTTGATTACATAAGTTGTAGGAATTATTTTACTTTATGTTCTAGTTAGTTATGTTATAGTTCTCTAGCACGTTCTCCGTATAGTCAAGTAGTTAGGTAGTTATATAGCATGATCTTACTGAATATCTACCTTTGCTTAACCCGTTACCTATCTAAGGGCTAGTAGTGAGAATCAGTAAATCAGTAAGTAAATTTATCAAAAGAGATCTGGAGGACATGATATGTTTATCCTTACTGATTATACATTCATAATTTCAAAGCCAACCTGCACAAGTAAAATAATGTAGAATTTCAGTGATGTTGAATTATGTAGTTTTTGCTGTTTTCTAATTGGAAGTTATCGTATCATTGTCTTCATTTTTTTAATTACCATCCATCACCTAGTGCTACCGGGTTTAGATTCATAACTACATTAGGCTATACTAAGGTGGTTGTATATAGTTCTTGGGGTACACCTAACTTAGCATGTGATAGGTGTCATGGGTATGCGGTGAAGATTATTAAGTAGTACAATGGTGATATAGTGCTGCCGCTCTTTGGAAATGTTAAATTAGAAAATGAAAATAAGCATTGTCAATAGTTTAATTATCGGGTTAATTGCTTAAAACTACCCTATGTATTGTCCACGTGCGAAAAACGACCCTATGTTTGTAAGTTTCCAATAAGATACACAATCTTATGATCATGGTGACAAATTTTGGAATATTCAGTTAAAATGGATGGAAAATTAGGGATGAGGAAGATACGTAAGGGTAGTTTTTGCATCTAGACAATACATAAGGGTAGTAATTTCGCTGAAAAAAATTAACAGACAATCATGATAAAAAATAGTGTATCTTATTGGTGGCTTTTGAACATAAGGTAGTTTTTTCACACGTGGACGATAAATAAAGTAGGTTTAAGCAATTAACTTGTAAATTTTGCTTAAAACATTTCACTTATATTGGGCCGGGCTTCCACAACTAAACAATCAACCTTGTTAGTTGGGTGTGACCATATCCTTTATAAGTTGCTATTTTTACTTATATTTTTCCGATGTGGGTTCAACTTCAACACTCCCCTTCACGTGTAGGATGGACATCTACACGTGGGCCGTAGCAAGATTTGACATTTGCACATAGACCGGAGACCACATGGTGGAGGTGATAAGCGAGTCGTGAGCTGAACTAGCTCTGATACCATGTAAATTTTGTTTAAAACGGTCCATTTATATCGGGTCAGGCTTTCACAACTAAAAAGTCAAACTTGTTAGTTGGGCATGACCCTAACCTTTATACGTAATTCTTTATTCTTATATGTTCCCGACGTGGGTTCAACTTCAACATAACCCTTAATTATTTATGCTTTGAAGGTTTGACATCTTCTGAAAGGGTTTTTTTGAACCTATGCAGTGTGTATTTGTATAACGGTACTGTGCTGCCGCTCTATGGATACTTTAAATTAAAAATGAGAATGAGCATTGTCAGATGTTAAATTATTTATGCTTTGCAGGATTGACATCTTCCGTAAGGTTTTAGTAAACCTCTGACTTTTTAACTTTGCATTTTTCTCCAGTTTTTTTTTGTTACCTCACTTTCTGCTGATCCCGAGTCATCTACAGCTATGAGCGATCTAGGAAGTTTACTTTTGTTTATGTTTTACTATTGATGTAGCGGTTTGTCTTTTGTGCTATCTCATTCCTTGGAAATATGCAGTAGTGTACTTTCTTTTCTTTGAGAGTTCGTCTGTTCTTAGTTTCTCTCGCAAAGAATTAAGGGTGCAAATAATTTCTTTTCATGGCTTCCTTTTTCAGTTGAAACTTCTGACAGAAAATATCCAGCTCATACTGCTTACTGTACAAGCTTCAACACTTGTAGAAGTTCAGGTATTATTATTATGCTGCCTGGTTAAAGTTCAATGTAGTCTGATAAGATTGATTTCACAAATGATATAAAAAAATTATAATCAAGTAGATTTTTTTGATAAACAGGAGCCCAGTTCCAATCCGGAACTGGAGAACCTGAAGACGATAAAAACAGAACAACCTAAAAGAGGGAAGAGTACAAAGGAAAATACAAGTATCTTAACTGTATAACTAATGATAATTGATCCCAATTTGTTGTTGCCTGTTCAAATTGAATATTTTTCCTCACATGCCTGTTTTCTTCAAAGATTAATTGCATTTATCATATTTGCTACACTATCACCTCACTGCTTTTAATCCCAACCACGTTTGAGTTTCAGGGTGACAAAATTAGGAGGTACAATGATTGGATGAGATGGATTATGCCATCTGCCGCGCTCGCAGGTCGCATACAAGGCCTTAATCTTGAGAAGGCTACAAACGATAGAAGTGCAAGAGGTCAAACAGAATTTAATGCGGATGCATTTCCTAGATCTAAATCTGGGAAGTTGAACAGCCAGTCAAAGCAATCCAGCAGTGAAGGAACAGGTCCATTTAGTGCTCCTGCAGGTTCTGATCAATCTGATCCAGTGATAAACTAAGTTAGACGTGTGTCAAAACATAATTTTTGGGGTCAAATAGTGGAGGTAGTGCGGTGAAAACCTGGGTTGTCTTTGGAGATCATGATCAAGCCATGGCATGATGGGACATGATTTCTAGCCGGGTGAATAGGAAAACACGGTTAACTGGATTAGAAAGGCAATTCTAAAGGGAAAAAACAAAGGAAAACACTTTTCTAAAAAATGGAAAGAAAAAAACATTAAAAAATAACTTGTGACTTTGGCTGGTAGCAAGAGCAATAGGGGTCATATCATGTATGGCTTTTTAGCATTTGTTGCCTCTAGAATCTTGGTTGGTAACTTTACTTGATGAGTTTTGGTTACTTCCTATTTGGGGCCTCCATTTTTGGGTTTTTGGGGTGAGAACTCTAATCTTGGTTGGAAGAGTTGAGATTTCTAGTTGGAGGGGTTGGCTTGTGATGGGTGTCAATTCCATGAAGTCATGGTACAGTTTGCTACTGGTCTATCTGTTCACTCATCTTGTTTTTATTTTTTGTATGAACATATAGAACCATCCTGAAAAAAGAACATGTAGAACCATATCCATGTGTATACCTTGTTTCTTCAAACCTTTTGAAGATTGTACTGCATAAAAGTGTTCCCAGGATATACATTGAGGCAAATACTAGTAAGCAAATGCTTTCTTTATGGTCTTGAAATGCAGAAATTTTGTATATATATAGATGGTAACGGAGCATGTATAATGGAGCGGCACAAAGCATGTATAATAGACCGGCGCAACAATGGTGCAGCAGGTTTCGTGCTGCAGTTACACTGGTACTGGGAAAAAGGTGTCACAAGGGACGGCATAGGATATTAGCTTCACTGAATAGGTTGCGCCATAGAGATGGTGCTGCGGAGTCAAATCTCTTATCTACTCTAAAAGTTTTACCTCCACTGAGGGGGGGGGGGGGGGGGGGGGGTTCAGGATGATGCCAGAGCATCGACCCATCATTGTGTCCCTGCATTGATCCCTCTTTTCTTATTTCATCTTCAGGTTTGTTTTCTTCCTGCCTTGTTCTTGTTGATCCTCTCTCTTTTCCTCTGCTGTTCAGATGGAAGGAGGTTAAAAAAACTCCAGGAGCTTCACTCACAGTTCTGGAGTTGAGTGGAGAAAACACTAATGCTACATGACAACACAAGAAAGGCATCAAAAGAAAAGATAGGAAGAAGAGACGTATCTCTGTTTCTTCATCTGATAGAACACAATACTCACCTGGGGGTCGGACCAAATGGCTAGATTGTCAAAAAATGTTCTACAACAAATACTTCCAACCTGTTGGCTCTGATACAAATCAAACACCCGAGTTTGAAGAGACTGGCAGGAAATCTGAAGGTTTTATACAGGATAACAAAGTTCATCGAGGAAAACTAAGTTCTTTGGTGGTTTCTGCTCATCAGGGACAGCACCAAAAGTCAATAACTGAAGACTCATCCTCCCTTGGCTTTCCTCCTCCTGGCTTTGAATCTGGCAAGCTTGGAGTAGATTTAAGGAAGAGATCTATGGGGACCTCCAATCACAAACCCTTTGCAATCTTCATCTGCAATATCCCTCCTCTGGCTAAGGTTTTATGGCTTGAAAATCTTTGTGGCAAGTCTCCTGGGTTTAAAAGGCATTGGTCTCCGAGAAACCAAATGCAAAAGGCTACTGGTATGGCTTCATCTACTACAATTTTGAAGAAGATAGACAGAATGCAATTCTTCTTTATAATAGAAGGTTGGTGGATGGTTACAAACTTTTTGTAACCAAAGCTTGGAACAAAAGACCTATGCTCTCTTTAAATTCTCATTTGCAGACACTCTCCTATGAAGATTTCATACATAAAGGCTCCTTTGTAATTAACAATGAAGTATTCTTAAAAAGGTCACACCTTGCTATATCCCATATAAATCTCAGTGTTGAAGAAATCAAGAAAGAAATTGTTGATCGTCAAGAAGCTGCTGACATTCAGATGAAGTCTCTGGGTAACAAGGTTGTCCTTATCCATTGTTCTGATGACACCTTTGATAGTTAACTAAGGAAAGATGGAGGTTTGTGGTTCAAAGACTGGCTAACCTTTCTTCCTGGTTTTGAGAATTATTGTTACAAAGGGGGTCTGTTTAGATGGATTTCTATTCATGGGATACCTTATCAAGGTTGGTGTGAAGAAACCTTCCAAGCTTCTGTGGCTGATCAAGGAGTCATTGTCTATACTCATCCACAATCTGCAAGAGGAACCCATATTGATATTGCTTATGTTCTGGTTCACTCCTTCAAGCTTGAGGAATTCTCAGAACAAGTCTCAATCTATATTGGAAGGAAGGATTACACTGTTTGGGTTCACTCTATACAAGCATCATTTCTTCCTCTCTTCCCTCTCCCTCCTTCAGATTACTCTGCTTCATTCTCTTCTAATAAGGTTCAAAGGATGAGGGTTAAGATAATACTCTCTCTGAAGAAATTGGGACTCTTGTTTCTGATGATGTCTCCCCTCAAGAGAATCTGATCCCTGCCCCTGTGGCTTCAAGGCCAACCTCTCCTCCATTAAGTCATAGTCCTTTAGAGCTTGGGAATTTATTATTGAAAGACTGTGTTCCTCCTGCCTAATGACAGACATTGATCCTCCTGTCTTAATGATCTCTCAGAATTGCTTAGCTTCCTCGGACATTAACTGCTCCCCTCACTCCGATTCTCTCCTGGTCAACCTGGTGGTTCCTAATACCCTTGAAGCTTCTATTCAATCGGATCCAAACTTGAGTAGCTTTGATCCTAATCTGATTGCTACAGTCCCAGTTCAGTTGGAACACTGTTCTGAAATTCAAAATTCAGAGGTTCAGCTTACTTTGGCGCCAGTTCTGCAGGTTTCACTAGCTGGTTCCAACACCAGCTCAACCTCCAAAATTGCTTGTCCATCAAGAGAGTTGGCGGGACCTTTTGTTAAAGTCTTTACCCCAAATTCCATTGCCACAAATATGACTATTATAAGCCAAGATAGGACAGCTTCTGATGAGCATTTATTGAGAGAAAAAGCACATTTCAGTCCCTTACTATCAGTAGATACACCAAGGATCTCTCCATTAATTGAGACTGACAGTACAAGGAATATTGGTCCCTCCTTTTCTTCCATCTCCTCATTAGGGTTGGAACAAATCACCACCAAGGACATCCCTTTTACTCCTCCATCTCTGCAACTTGAAGATGAGTTATGTGATCAAACTCTCCTTCAGTCACAAGTTAATGAGGTTACAGACCTACTAGGTTTCAGTGCTGATAAACAATCCCCAAAAAAAATTCATTCTGAAAGCAGCAAAAAAGAAGAAGAAATCTGTCAAGGCTTCCACCTCTAAAACCCCTCATGCCTATACTACAAGATCAAAATTGAAAGAAACTGAGATTGAACTCATTCCCAGCTCTGATCCTCTCTCAATCACACCTATGGATTTAGCTATCTCCTATGTTGTCACTCATAAGCATGCACTAGCCAAGAAAGCATGGGAATTTGGAAAAGCTATTGGCTTAAAGGCAAAGGTTGCTGATCATATTATCATCCAACAATTAGAAGGTCTGGAAGATTACAAGAATCATTCAGTTCAACTAAAAGGAGGTTCAAAAGATGAATTCTTAGACCTAGATAAAGATTCAGATCCTGAATTATTGGTGGAGCCTCATACCACCAAACCCTCTCAACTATAATCCTAAATGAAGTTCCTCTCATGAAATGTGAGAGGGATCTCTTCTCAGTAGAAGAAGAGATGTTTCAACCTAATTGTCTCCAAGCAAGCCCCTTCTTTTATTTTGCTCTAAGAATCAAAACTGAATGCTGTTCCCAGAAACTTCCTAAGACTCTGTGGATTGTCAAGAGGGTGGGATATGGATTTTATTGATGCTGAAGATAATGCTGGAGGGATCATTACATTTTGGAAAACAAAGGACTTTGTCCCCAATTATACAATTAAGGAGCCGGAGGCTCTTATATGGTATGGAACTGAAACAAATACAAATATACCTTGTTGCTTCATCAATATATATGCTTCAAGTTCAACTTCAGGAAGAAGGACCTTATGGTTACAATTGCAGAAGTACTTAAACAAATTAGACTCAAATGATCTGGTCTTACTAGGAGGAGATTTTAATGCTATAACAGTAATTAAGGAAAGGGCTAGTCAAAGAGGAGGCACTGATATGTTGCTGCTACAAGAATTCATTCACAACATGGGTTTAATCAACCTACCATTAAAAGGAGGCAAATACACATGGTTTGGAAGTCACTCCAAAGGCTCCAGAATTGACAGGTTTCTTGTCTCTCAAGAATTTCTAGATGCTTTCAATTCACTAACACAAACTTGCCTGTCAAGATCCATTTCTAATCACAGACCTCTCATTCTATATGATGATCAAGTCAACTGGGGGCAAGGCCTTTCAAATTCTTAAATGTCTGGACAGAAGACAATAGATTCTTCCCTGCAGTAAAAGCTTTTTGGGACTCATATTCAATCTCAGGTCAGCCTTATTATGTTCTATGGATTAACCTAAAATTACTCAGAGCTGATCTCAAAGTGTGGAATGTTCAAATTTTTGGCTTCTTGGAAAATCATATTGCCACTCTTATAAAGGCAGTAGATGATCTGGATATCATAAGTGAAAGAAGACCCCTTTCCTCCTCAGAATACACAGCTAGAGGAGCCTTCAAAGCAGTATTAATTCAAAAGTACAAAGCATTATCAAAATTATAGAGCCAAAAACACAGGAAAAAATGGTTTGATGAAGGGGATAAAGGGTCTAACTACTTCCACAGGTTGGCTAATTTCAGGGCTATCACAAATAGGATCTCAGTGATTAGGGATAATGGTCAGCTCCTATCCTCTCCACAAGAGATTGAACTAGCTGCTGCAAAACATTTTGCCAAAAGATTCAAAGCTTCACCTTCCTCTGATCTCTCACTCTCAGAATTGCCCTTCTCAACACTATCTCCTGAGCAATCTATGTGGCTGGAAAGCCCCTTTCTAGAAGAAAAAACTTTGAAAGCAGTAATGGCCTGCAAACCAGAGAAGGCAACTGGTCCTGTTGGCTTCACACTAAAATTCTTTCAATTGTGTTGGCCAATCATTAAACAAGACTTCATGCTCTTTGTTCAGGAATTCTTCAGAACATGTCAATTAGGAAAGGGTCTAAACTCCTCCTTCCTCACACTAATACCCAAAAATGCTGCTCCACTTACCTTTGATGATTTTAGGCCTATTAGCCTAATGGGAGGACCTTACAAAATTATTTCCAAGCTAATTTCCTCCAGATTAAGACAAGTGATTGATGGTCTTGTAGGTGATGAGCAGTCTGGTTTCATCTCTGGGAGACAAATTTCAGATGGTATACTCATAGCTTCTGAAGTAGTTCAGCATCTCAAACCTAGCCCTCAAAAGGCTGTGATTTTTAAGGCAGATTTTGAAAAGGCCTTTGACAAAGTCAGCTGGAATTTCATCATGCAAGTTTTACCAAGAATGGGGTTTGGCTCTAGATGGAAATTGTGGATCATCTCTTGTTTAAGAGCAAATATTTCAGTGCTGATTAATGGCTCTCCAAGTCCTGATTTCCAAATGAGTAGGGGCCTCAGACAAGGATGTGCTATCTCCACTCTATTGTTTGTAATTGTTGCTGAAGCTCTCAATCAGATCATGAAGAGTGGAATTCAAGCCAATCTTCTCAAAGGAATAAAATTGCCCTAAGATGGCCACTCAATCTCTCACCTCCAATTTGCAGATGATACAGTCTTTTTTATCTAAGCTCATCCTCAAAGTGCCTTGGCTCTCAAGTTTGCTCTATCAATATTTCATCTGGCTACTGGACTAGCAGTTAATTTTGATAAATCAGTGCTGATCCCTCTCAACTTGGATGATGCAGAAAAATTAGATTGGTTGCAGGCCAAGGAATGCTCAGTGGGAACTTTACCTTTTAACTATTTGAGATTTCCTTTAAGAGCTAATCCCAGAAGACTGATTACATGGGAGCCAATAATCAATAAATTCAAAGCAGCTCTAAGCCTATGGCAAGCCAAACAATTATCTCTAGGGGGCGTGATAACTCTCATTAATTCCACACTCAGTGCCCTTCCTCTTTACTACTTCTCCATCATCAAGGCCCCAAAAGGAGTTATCAAGATAATGGAATCCTGGCAGAGGAGGTTCCTTTGGCATGGAAAATCAGAGGCCAATTATTTCAGCAAGGTTAGATGGGATCAAGTCTGTAAACCAAAGAAAGTTGGGCGTTGGGGAATAAAAAAATTGGCCAATATGAATATTGCCCTCCTAACAAAATGGTGGTGGAGGTTTGCATTGGAAAGAGACTCCTTATGGAAGGCTGTGATTTGTAGCGAATTTGGTTGGCAACCTACAGAATGGGATCTTTCAAATTTATCTGAAATTGGAAATCAAAGCTTCATGAATCATGTACTAGCACTTAATGCTGATCCTTTATTCTATGACCTCTTTGGAATAAAAGGACTATCTTGGAAAATTGGCTCTGGTGATAGAGTTTTCTTCTGGAAAGATATTTGGTGGGGAGATATTGCTTTCAAATTCTTATTCCCAAGGCTGTTCTCGCTCTCACAAACCAAAAATTCCCTTATATCAGAAACCAATATTGATGGAACTTGGGATCTATGCTTTAGATCAACTCCTAGAGGAAGAGCAGAAAGTGATTGGATAACATTACAACAAATTCTACAAGGCGTCTCCCTCAACAATCAACCTGATTTACTCATTTGGTCCTGGGATGCAAAAGACTTCTCAGTAAAAAAGCTCTATTCTCTTATAGACAACTCCTCCTCAGGTAATGTGATTAATGCTAGCTAGACAAATTCAATCTGGATCCCTGATGTCCCTCCTAAGATAACAACCTTCAATTGGTTAGCATGCTTGGATGCTATACCCTCAAAGTGCTTCCTACATTCAAGAGGACTCACTCTAAATCTACACTGCTTTTCTGCTTGGTCTGTGTGGGAAAAGGTCTTGGCCTGGTGGGGAATACAATGGGTGGCTCCTAAAACTGTCAAACACATATTCATTTGTTGGCCACCACTGGTCAAATTTTTTCACAGGAAAAGTTGGCTCAAAGTATTACATATAGTGTGCTGACAGTTGTGGCTTGCTAGAAATAATAAAGTCTTCAATGATATCAATTCTAATGTTGAGGAGATCTTCCAAAAAATCATCAATCAATCTTATTGCTGGGAGTGGGCAAAATTCATAGTTAGAGGAGGTTTTTTCTCAATAAATGTGGTTTTCTTCTCCCAGTCCTGTATAACCTAGGGAATTGCTCAGAACTGATTCTTGATCACATCTGCTTTGGAACAACAACACCCGGGTCTGAGCTTTGTGGTTTACTCTGGATTACTTGGGCTCCAAGCAATCTCTTGGTACATTAGCATATCGGTTTTGGGGGTGGTGGTTGGGTGGGAGGGGCCCCTGGTCGAGTGCTTTTTAGAAATTTTTTTCTGTCTCTCCTTCTCTTTCTCTTCTGAGGTGTTGATTCCTCTGGGGTTGGGTGTTTCTTAGGTTTTTCTCTTAGTGAGGGTGATCCTGTGTCAGTGTGTGGGTCTTTTGTTCAGGAGTTTTTTTTCTTTTCTTCTTTGAGTCCTTAAGGTCCTTCCTTACTTAGCTCAACTTATTCATTTCTAAGAGGGAGCTTTGATCCCTCAAAGATGGTCATCCACTTTCATCAGTTTTGGCCTGGAGACTTGGGGTAGCTTTTGATCTGCAACATTGGAAAGCTTCTCAGTTCTACATCAGTATTCAATTTTGGCCTGGAGTTTTGGGGTTGCTGTTGATCTGCAACATTGGAAAGCTTCTCAGTTCTACATCAACATTTTGTGTATAGAGAAATAACAAAACAGGAAGCAAACGCATTTGGACAATTGCAACTGGTATTAGAATTGATCAAATTGGTTTTGTGGTATGGAATTGTATTAGGTTTGATTTGAAATTTGGGTGAGGGTATGTTTGTGCTTTCTTGGGTGGTTGGGGGTTAAGGTTGTTGAAGCATTATGTGCTTGGGGTAGTCTTGTTGCTGATCTTTACTGGTTTGGGGTGATTTTGATGCCCTTGTTGGGTTTTTTGGTGTGCCTTGTGGGGCAAGTTAGCTAATTACAAAATGGGTGTTTTGGTGAATTAGGGTTTTGGGTTCATTTGGGGTATATCTTGTAACTTCTCTTTCTCCTTGAAAGAGGCTTAATTTAAATTTGTTTGTCGATCAAAAAAAAAACTTGAAGAAACATTGCTCAATCAAAGCCAACTTCAATCGATAATTTAAATGTTGAAGACCTCATCGGCATGGTCTAATTGACACCTCCAGCATAATCCACCCAAACCACCACCTTGTAAGCGCAATTAAGTGCCTCAAGAGGTTATTGAGGCTAAAATGGAGTGTTGAGGAGGAACAAAGTCTTACTCGTTCTAGCTCTCAGGCTATGTTTGTTGTGTACTACCCATACCTTGGGTTTGTTCTTGCTTGACGTGCCAGTTTTTGTCATGCTCTGTACTTGAGGGTTTACCCTTGGACGTGTTTTCATTTTGAAACATTGTCTTTTTATAAAAAAAAACTTGCTGATAAAAAAACAACTCGACCAATAGCATTAGTGGAAAGCAAAGAACATGGAGGTGTAATGGATTGCTATGTGCAACGAAAGTGACTTTATAGTTGCATTTCGTTGTGGCCTTATCTTAATTAATTGAGACTCGTTATTTGTTGAACATAGGAGTGGTTTCATTTCATACGAATAAAATCCAAAGGAGTCACCAATCCACATGGGATCCGTAAACAACTCTACTTTCATTGCAGATGCTCTTATCAAATACCAGTAGTGTCTATATAATAATCTATATACAGATACAGGATCCCACAAACAACAACACCCAGACAAGCATTTGGACTAGAATCAATACGACAAGTTTCACTGTCGTTGTTAACAAATGTTGGCACCAGCTTTGACTAGCGGTTTGCAAGAGCTCTCACTTACGAGAATGTGCTCTCCATGCGGAAACTCTTCCACCAATCTTGACAGCTTCTCCACGACCTCTCCAGCACTCGGTCTCAGAGATGGGTCTTCCTCCGTGCAGGCTCTTCCAAGATTCGCCACCGCCACTGCCGCCTCAAACGAATAGTTCTCCCCCAACGCACCGTCGATCCATTCCCTAAGCTTCTCCGCATTCTCCGACGCCAATACGGTTTTGATTTTCTCCGAAAGCCAAACACTCCCTTCTCCTTTGTCGTTGGGCCGGGTGATCGGAGTCTTCCCGGACAGAACCTCCAGCAGCACGATCCCGAAAGCGAAGATGTCAATGCTCGGGGAAATGACTACCTGGTGGACATACTCAGGAGCCAGGTAGCCCAGGCTCCAAGACGCCGGGTTGGTCGTGAAATACTCCGGGTCCTCCGTGCCTTGTTGGTCCGCACACCTCTCCATACCGAAGTTACCGATCTTTGCGTTGAACTCCTCGTCCAAGAAGATGTTCCTGCTTTTCACGTTCCGATGGACGTAACTCGGGTTCATCACACAGTGCATGTAATGCAACGCCACGGCCACATCGAGACAGATCTTGAGCCTCTGGTTCCAAGTCAAGAAGCAGTAGCACGAGGCGATGAACTGGTTCTTGATAGCCAAACCGCCGTGGAGCCAGTCTTTCAAGGAGCCGTTCTTGGCGTACTCAAAAACTAAAAACGACGATCCATCTTTACCTTCCCCTAAACATGTCCCCAGCATCCTCATTATGTTGGGGTGATGGTGGATTGGGTCGTGGAAGAGCTCGAGATTGACATTCTGGAGGGCTTCCGGCTGAATCAGCTTCACTGCCAGGTTCTTCCCGCTGAGGCGCCCGTGGAACACGGACCCCTCGATGTGATTGCCGCAGCTGAACCCTTCGGTAGCCCTTTTATTGAAGGTAATTAAATCAGAATAAATAGTCGTAGTAATTTTCTAATTTAATCATCGTAATAAATAAAATCAAATCATATTAAATCAGAATAAATCAATCAGATTTATTCTGATTTAATTACCTTCGATACCTTTGGAGCTCCTCAATGGTATAAGTGTCCATCGGCGTCTTCCTCAGCGTAACATCTGAAACTTGCCCGTCGATAGGATCTTGGGAGCCTTCGAACGAGACCTTCTTGTCGCTCGTGGTCCTCACGCTGAGGCTGAGCTGCTGCAGCTCCACATCTGCAGGCTTCAATGAATTCTGATCCTTCTTTTTGAGCAAGAACGCCACTCCGGCAACGATGGTCGCTACCAGCCCCATGCCGCCTAGAGCAGCGTAGAGCCCAAACTTCCACATCTCACGACGCTTCTTATTATTCCGCACAAATGGCTCCCCTTTGAGTGGGATGAGTATAGACGTAAAAGGAGGTAGGCTCTCCGTCGTCCTCTTATTAGCAGCCACTATATC
This sequence comes from Erodium maritimum, assembly GCA_963921825.1. NCBI lineage: Eukaryota > Viridiplantae > Streptophyta > Magnoliopsida > Geraniales > Geraniaceae > Erodium > Erodium maritimum. The sequence continues at coordinate 27,613,032 of OY997592.1, forward strand.
TTTCGGGCTGGTGTTGAATCTTGAAGCTAATTTGGCAACTGTATCACCTTCGCTCACCGGATATGACAACAAGAGTTGCGCTTCCGCCCCGACATCAGGAGACGGGCAGGCACACCTTGTAAAAAATAAAAGATTAGTATATTGACGATAAATAAATTCAAATAAACGAAATAACACAATCAAAATCACATTTTAACCACATTTTTCCAACACACTTCAAAGGAATGAGTAACTGGGCTTTGTCCAAATTGAAATAACACAATCAAAATCACATTTTAACCACATTTTTTCAACATACCTCAAAGGGATCAGTAACCGGGTTTTGTTCAAATTAAAACAACACAATCAAAATCACATTTTAACCACATTTTACAACACACCTCAGGGGATGAGTAACAACACACCTCACAGGGATGAGTAACCTGGCTTTGTCTGGAAGACCCCAAGGCGGCACGCCAGGGTTCTTGTCGCGGATGGCTCTGCAAGTGGTGAGGCCTTCCAGAGACTCGGCAATGCCGTAGAAGCTCTCACCTCCCACTACAGTCTTGGTCAGCTCAGCCCCGAAGAAGCCCCCAAGGCACTTGCAGTCAATGGGAATCAGCAGAGGCCGGTCCAGTCCGAGGAACTCAGTCTGCGGGGAGAACCCATTTGCTTTTTTAATCACGGAGGGGCTGATCCCCAAGTAGAAGCTGAGGTTGAAGAGAGACGAGTAATATGGATTGGTGCGGAGAATCGCGAGTGTGTTGCAGTGGGTGTTACCGTTACAGCGGTAGCCAGAAGCATCTGAAGAGTTAGTGTCACAGCTCAACAAGTTGTGCCCAACCACGGACTGCTCCATTAATAGAAAACAGGAGAGCAGAGCTACAGCTCTCACACTGACCAGAGCCATGCTAATGACCACTCTCACTAACACTGTCACTGTCACTGTTACAATAAATAAATAAAAGCAATGAGCTTTGAAGCAAAAGGGTGAATATTTTGGATCCATACAAGAAAGAAAGATTAAAGAAGGAGATTAGTATTTACTTAGGTGAACAGGATTCTCGGGGATGGCAAAGGGGTTGCATAAATTTACTATAATTCCAGCTGTTTGGGCTTGATTGGCTTTTGCTGATCTAACTCCTCAGTTTTCAATTGGTGGTGATCATGACCACCACTATAATAACTCGGCCCCTAAACAATTCCCGGGGTTCCGAATCTGCATTGTTTAGGAGTTTGGACAGTACATTCGCCATCCTAAATTCATGAATGCGTACAATTAATCTTATATTGATAAAAGGTCACCCTGGAAACTTGTTTCTGACTTTTCATGTCTATCATTTAAGACGAGTTTGAAGGATTACAATTTTTTTTATGATATAATAATATGCTCGTTAAGAGCATATGAATTTTTTTTTTTTGAAAATAAGTTGTTCTTTTCATTAATATAAACCGAAACTCATTATAGTGGTCATGGCCTTCAGGAGAAACAGGGTCCAATAAGTTTCAAAGACGAATTGATCCAAAACAGACTCAGTTATGGCAAACATCATAGTGCAAGGAAAATAACTAAAATACGAAATAAAACCAATACTAAAACAGAAAAGCAAATTCAAAGGTGTCCAATGCCCATAACAGTTTAAGGCGGAACCTAAACATTGCTTGATCTCTGCTTCCCAAGGATTCGTCTCGTCGACCCAACGACCGATTGAACCACCGAACTTGAACCAGGCAATAAGGCGGGGAGGAACAACTCTCCCCAGGGACCCTTCCCGGAGTCGGTCCTTGGAGCCATCAATTCTTCTCATTTCTTCTGGTGAGGCTATTAAATTTGGATGTCCATTAAGTGAATAAGATAATATTATATTTGATAAAATATTTATTTATTCATTACTAGTGTTCAATTACTAAATATAATGAAACTATGTTGGCAATTTATATGGAAACAAACGACTCTTGAATTTCGAAAATTCAAAGAGGTTACTTTTGGATGTCCACTACTCTTAGAATGAATCCACTTGTCAAATTTGAAAGCCCGTGTGTTGGATTTTCGAAATAAGATAGTGTGGTCATGTTTGGGAATAGTAAACATGCAAACTAAGAGAGAATTGAGAATTGTTCTTAAGGTTGAGAAAGAGAAAACAAGACAGAGAAAGGACAAGAGTTCTTCCTTTTGTGCTAACACACAAGTGATTTTGGGAATACTTGTTGTAGTGGATACCTGAAGAGGACGGATTTTGTTGAAGACGTCTCGCCATCCTCAAACAGCGGAAACGTTCTTGGTCCCCATCTCGATCCAATCTCAAAACCGAGAGGTAATCTCCTTGATTTTTTCGTTTTTCACTTTACTCGGAATTACATGGATCTAGAGGCTATTCTAGGAAATTTTATTTTTGCGCTGCGTTTTTGCACTCTAGAAATTCCCACAAAGGAATAGTAGGAGTAGCGGTTAATTTTCTGCATTATCCTTGAGAGTTTGTACAATATTACTACCTAGTAATATAGTTGATGAAAATAGGAACTATTGATGATGTAGCATTGTCTTTCTCTCGTTTAATGTTCCTCTCATTTTAATTCACCATTTTAAATTTAATTAGTATATATTATTATGTTTTATCAAACATTGAGAATCAATATTCAGTCGTGCTTGAATGGCGATGGGAAGGCCTTGGACGTTTGCAAATCCCCGGAGCAGATGAACAAAACAGGAAACTCTTCGGCGATCAAGGTTCTGGTTCGGATCCCTGTTTCATTGACGTCGTTTTTCTCTGGCACCAGTCAAAGGCGTGAGGACTCTTCGGGGAAGATTGAGACTTCGAACCATTTTCGAATTTCTATTTTCATGATCTCGACGACTTTCTTAGTATTGTTATTCCCATGATCTCCGCTCCTCCTTGCGCGGATCAAGTGCAGATTCGGTGAAGGATCGTTCTGGTGAAGGCTTTGAAATTCAAGTTAGTGATAGGTTGCTTGTGGACCAAGAAAACCTAGCCTTTTTCCAAGCCCAACTAAATCTGCTGTTGGGCTAGACTCGAGAGTTTCAGAACCTGGTTCAGGCAGTTCGAGTTTAGAGGTTTTGGTGCGGGATAAAGGGGTTGTCATCGAGCCTAATTCTGGGCTTGTTTGTGTTGAGGATCAGGCCCAAGACGTGGGTAATGGAGATGTAAATGGGCTACATGTAATGATCTCGTCTCATGATGGTGTTGATACAAGTGCATCTTTGGATGACCAGTTGGTTCTGTTGGGCCGGCCTGTTGCAGAAGCCCAGCCGTTGATTGATTCTAGTGATGGTAGATCAAAAGGAAGCTGAGCCCGGTGTACACGCAGAAGGAGCTCTAGAGCAAGGTGTCTCTTCCGAGGATCAGTCTGGTCCATGGAAGGATGCTCTACTTAAATCTCTGAAACGTCTGAGTCGGGCTCCCGTATATTTTTCGAATTATGTTACTGATAAGGTTTTTGGTGTGAATCTTCCACCTATTCAGAACGTATCCCAAAGAGTGATAGATCATTTGTAATCTTTCGATAGAAGCTTGGAGGAAGCCCAGACTCATAAAGGAAGGCCTAAAACTAGTTTGGTACCTCGTACTCATAACACCGGGTCAAAGGCCCGGGCTCTTAAGCAGAAGGTTCCCAATAATCCGAGCTTGGAAAGTGAGTGGTATGAGGAAGAATAAGTATTTTGGGCCAAGTTTTTTGTTAAAGGATTTTTCTCTGTTTCTGTTTTGGAGATTATTGTAATCGTGGTTGTATGCTTTTGGCTTTCTCCTCCTTGGAGATCGATCTTCAATAAAAATTTTAGCGCTTATAAAAAAAAATAGGCTGTTAATTCATTAATGTAGGTGGAAGAAATATTCAGTTATGAACATATATAGTTTGATCTATAAATATAATATAGGGAAAGAAAATGACGATAAAAAGATATCATTTTCACTTTCTTCCTATGCATGGACCGATGAAGGGAGGCGAAAAAACGACTACTACTCAAACCATGTTGCACATGTCAACCTCCGACCATTAGGATAGAGGCCATTGTTGGGAACTTGCAAATAAGTTGATTGCCCCTTGTGATGGTATTCTATCTGGCGTAAAGCAGACGACATGGTCCGTCAAGATGGCTTCTTTATTGGGGAAGTCAAATCAATTAATTGTCCAAGGTGAATGGTATCCCATATTGCAAGAGTTTTATCATGCGGCCACCGACTACCCCGTTAGTTAACGAATGTAGAATGTATACATTCAAGTATCACTATTTTGTCTTACTTATGTATGTCTTATTCTTTCTATGAGTAAATTGTGTCACCTAATTTCTAAAAAAACCTTATACTTATAAGATTGATCAGCACCAATTAAAGGAAGACATTCCCTTAAATGTGGCCCAATATCCCCTAGAAAGAAGGTGACTAGCTAGATGGAGAATCTTTCATTAGCCAATCTTTTCCTAAATATTTCACAAAGAATATTTTCTACACCTGTTATACGTTCGTGTGACAAACAATAATAATGGTTGTTTAATCGCTTGCGTAGTATGAATCGTTACGGGATGTTGTTTTGGAGGACGTGAAGGATGTGATGAACCCAACTCCAGTAAATCATATTATAGGCACATTCCCTGTGATTGTGTGAAAGCTCATGGGCGGATCATGCACAATTATTTCATTGACAATCCGTTATGCGGTCCTCAAATATTCTCTCAGAGATTCCGTATGTCGAATGCTGCTTTTTATGACAATTATGAAAAGTGGTCCATTTTTATTTGATTTACTCTATCAATTGGAATCGAAGCTTCAATTTTTCCCGCACACCTATTCTCTTTGTGTTCTCTCCATACACTCCCCTCATCAATAATATTTTTTTATATCTTCGTTCATGGATGCGTTCAATTTTGGTGAGTTCGACCGACGCACATAGACTATGCAATGTTAAGAGAGATGATTTGGGAATGAAAATATGTGTTGTACGAGTTGTTAAGGGGTGTTGTTTTCGAAGGAGAGGACGAGGTGATGAACTCAACTCTGATGAAACATAATAGGAAGCACATTCCTTGCGATTAGGTGAACGCTCATGGACAGCTCATGCACAATTATTTCTTGGACAACCCATTTTACGACCCTCAGATGTTCTATCGATTACTCGTTCATGTCATCCTATGTAGAATCTCCACGTGGCATGGCTATTTCTTAAACAAATATATGTAATTTAATATTTTTCTGATTTATTTTAGAAATTGTTTCCCTAGTTCTTCTTCTCAGCTTTGACTTCGCCATAGCGCCTTCCTTGACCTCAAGCCACCACTGTCGGCTCTGAACACCAACGCCGCTGTTTCTCCCCTACTGCATCCCTCACCACGCACAAGCAGCCACCATGTCTTGGAACAACCGGATCTGGCGCGACCTGTAACTCGTGTAAGAACCGCCTCGGTCGATTCCGGTCGAACCGGTGGTTTTTGGCGAAAATTGACCTTCGAGAGTCATTCGGGACCTTTCCGGGACCCAAAAAGCTTAGCCGTCGTTACGGTTAGCTTAGTTGGGTCGTTCCTTTCAAAAGACTAATTTTATGAAAAAGTCAACTTTCGGTCAAACTAGGCCTAATTAGAGGATAAACTGTATTAAATTAAAGGTGCGTGAAATTATGAAGGGCAAGGTGGTCCCCACTTGGAAACTTGTCCATAGTAGCTTGGAGGGGAAGAAAATGGTCTAAAAAGACCCATATAACCCTCATTTGTTGGTCTTAAGAAGATAAGAGCAAGGGGGTACTTTGGGGATTTCTCCTTTAGGTTTAATACTTCATTGGTACACATTTAAGCCCAATATTTCTTGTGTTGGCCGAAACCCACCAAGAGATGAGAGAAGGAGGAGCTTGCATTGAAGCTTGAAGAAGAGGCAAGGAGAAAGGAAGCTCTTTTGGTGGCTTTTCTTCCCAAATCTTCTCCAAACCTAGCTTTTCTTCATCCCCTTTCCATTTTTAAGGTAAATCCTATATCTAAATTTGTTTTGGTTGAATTCTAAATTTAGGTTCATTTAATTGTCTGTCCAAATTTTTTAAATTTTCCTGTTTTTCGCCGATTTGACTGGCGTTGACCGGAAGCGGTTCTTACAATCTACCCCCCTTAAGGGAATTTTGTCCGCGAAATTTAAAACAACCGTACCTCAGAAGTCGAACAGATCAGGGTACTTCGCACGACCCTCGTTCTCGCGCTCCCGAGTCGACTCAGCCTTGTGGTGCCGCCACTGCACCCGTTCTAAGCGGATAACCTTTCCGCGCGGGACCTGCTCCCGTGGATCCATTTCCCAAGCCGGTGTCTCCTTATACGACACATCACCTGCTATCTTGACACCTGCCCACTCAATGACGTGCGAGGGGTCCGCAGATACTTCCGCAACTAGGAAACGTGGATATTCCCAAGCTGCGGTGGCAGTGCACGTCGGTATGCAACTGCTCCCACTCTACTCAAAACCTCGAAAGGACCGATACACCGCGGGGCTAACCTGCCTCTGCCGAGGTTGAAACGCACCAGTCCACCTCTCGGACTCACCTCCAAGGATACATGGTCATCGTCTGCTGACTCGAGAGGTCGGCGCCGTCTGTCAGCATAGCTACTAACGACTATGCGCGGTCTGCAACCGCTCACGCTTCGGCACGACCGATTTAGCTGTCTCTCGGTCCAGTTCTAGCCCCAGTAAACCCTCATTCCTCACTTCCGCCCCGCACACGGGCGACCGACACGGCCTGCCATACAACGCTCCGAACGGTGCCATCATGATACTGGCCTGAAAGCTGTTGTTGTAGGCGAACTCGGCTAACCGCTCACGAAAACCATCGTGACGTGCCCCCATTTCCACTATGCAACCGGCAGTGGCTGCAATAACCCAGCGGGACGCTGATGTTCGGCTCTCACCTGCTGACAAGTGAGGCACCGCGATACCAACTCTGCAATCGCTCTCCGCATCCCGTTCCACTAGATATGTCGCCTGATGTCGCGCTCCTCTTAGTGCTACCCACGTGCACTCAGACGCGAATAGTGCGACTCTCGTAGCTCGTCGCCTCCACCGTTACTCGGTACGAACAAACCTCTGCGATACCGTAACTCCCAATTAGCACGACGATCCCAGCCCTCGGCGTCAACACTGCCGGCAACTCTCTCCCGGATCTCTGTCGTTTCGACATCCACCGGCTGTGCCTCTATCCCCCGGCCAAGCCAGGTGGGCTGAGACATCAAGAAGCACATGGCCACGCCACCGGTAACCTCTTCTAGCTCCAACCCGAACGTGCCCAGCTCTCCCATCATGTCCCACTCCCGGACTGAGATGCTAGCAGGACACGACATCGTCTTCCTATTCAGGGTATCGGCGACCACGTTCGCCTTACCCGGATGGTAGTGTAGCTCCAAGTCGTATTCCTCAAGTAGTTCCATCCATCGCCGCTGGCGCATGTTCAGGTCTCGTTGGGAAAAGACGTACTTAAAGCTCTTATGGTCCGAGAACACCTGAAATCGCTTGCCATACAGATAATACCTCCAGCCCTTTAGCGCGAACATGACTGCTGCTAATTCCAAGTCATGGGTAGGGTAGTTGCGCTCGTGCGTCTCCAACTACCTGGAGCCATAGGCATCCACCTTACCTAACTGCATTAGCACGCAGCCGGTCCTTCCCCGGACGCATCACAATAGATCTCATACCCGACCCCTCGCTCTGGCACTATCAATACTGGAGCGGTAGTCAGACGAGTCTTCAACTCCGTGAACGCATGTTCACAATCCTCTGTCCACACAAACCCGACTCCCTTGCGTGTCAAAAGAGTCATAGGCGCGGCTATACGCGCAAAGTCCTGGACCAACCGTCGATAATATCCGGCCAGCCCCAAGAAGTTGCGGATCTCGGAGACGCTCGTGGGCCGCGCCCACTTCAAAACCGCGTCGATCTTCGCCGGATCGACCAATATACCGTCACGGGACACAACGTGACCGAGGACTCTCACCTCATCGAGCCAAAACTCGCACTTCTCCAGGTTGGCGTATAGCTGACGTGTGCGCAACAGGGTCAGAACACCCCTCAGATGTTCCTCCCGCGCCGCCTCGTTCTGCGAGTAGATCAAGATGTGGTCCACAAACCCCACCACAAATTTATCTAAGAACGGCCGGGATATACTGTTCATCAGATCCATGAACGCTGGAGGTGCGCTCGTCAGTCCAAATGACATCACCAAGAACTCGTAATGCCCATAGCGTGTCCGGACTGCAGTCTTTGCGATGTCCCCCTCTCGGACTCGCAACTGGTAATATCCGGATCGCAGGTCGATCTTCGAGAAGCACGTCGACCCTCTCAACTGGTCGAACAAGTCGTCAATTCTCGGCATCGAGTATCGGTTCTTCACCGTAAACCGGTTCAGTTTCCGGTAGTCCATACACATCCGAAGCTCTCCACTCTTCTTCTTCACGAAGAGTGCTGGCGCTCCCTACGACGATGTGCTCGGCCGGATAGACCCCTTCTCCCGAAGTTCCTCGAGCTGACGCTTCAGCTCGGTCAACTCGGCTGGCGCGAACCCATAAGGCGCCATCGATATCGCTGCCGTCCCCGACACCAGGTCAATCCCGAACTCCATCTCACGAACTGGTGGCAACCCGCTCAACTCCTCAGGAAAGACCTCGGGAAACTCACACACCACTCACGGTAACTCTCGGCTTTGCACGACCGATACTTCCTCCACTGCGGTTAATGCCGACAGGAGGACTCCGCTCTTACTTCCCAGAATACACGAACATTCCGTGTTGCCTGTTGACACCGTCACTCGTCGCCAGTAACAGTCGATATTGGCTTGGCACTTCGCCGGCCAATCCATTCTTAGAATCACGTCAAAGGCTGTCATTTCGTAAGTATCCTTCCCACGGATACACGCACAAGCTCAGTCGCTGCCGAACCTCACGGAACCTCGCGGTCTCTCTAAGACCTCGCTCCTCTACCTTCGTCGTGCCTACCAACTCCGAACACACCCGAATCCTCGTGGTGAGGACTCGATCCAGCATTAGGGCTGTTGAGCCCTCTCTCGAACCTCCTGTATCGGTTTGCTTCTCTAACTCCGCAGGCACGACAGACCCTAGTCAACACCACACCACCACCAACCGGCGTGTCCAGACGCAGGGGTGGACTAAACGGCTCTAAACTCAGTCCCAACCTCTCAGCACAACTCGACGAAGCAAACGAGTGTGACACCCCAGTATCCAATAAAACTGACGCCCATATCATAGACCGGACAACTACTCCATTAGTCACACCGATAAGGCATAGCGCCACCCTCACACGGTCCTCTATGCATTTACTTATAACTTTCCGCAATCCAACCAGTATTCACTACTCGTCCCCTGCGGGAAACGTAGTAAAGGGGATGAGCGTTACACTCACCTCCACGGACACCCGTTCGATTATGGCATACTAGTAAACCACTAACGATTTACCAATCTAGCCAGGGCAAACCACTACCTCAAAACCTGATACCAAAATGTCACACTACTCAAGCCATTAATACCTCAAATACTCTCACACGTAAGGGAAACCTCGAAACAGAGATTTTGTTCTCAATTCAGCAAATCACTATTGCTCACAACCTCAATACCCCAATTACCCGATCACGTAGGGAAACCTCAAACGGGGATCACATTCTCAACTAAGCAAGCACGATTGCTCGCAATATCAATACCCCAATTACCTGATCATATAAGGGAAACCTCAAACAACCCACTCACGTGAAGGAAACCTCAAACCACCCGTTCACGCGAGGGAAACCTCGAATAACCAACTCACGTGAAGAAAACCTCAAACCACCTGTTCACGCGAGTGAAACCTACTTCGTGTGGCGCCGCAGCGCATCAACCCTAACCCCTCTCCGTGGTGAGACTCTCACACCGAGGCGCTGTATGACTACCGTAGGTTATTGATGAGTCTCGAACCCAAGATCTCACCCCTTAACACCGAACTTACGACCTCTACAACCAACACAACCGTGAACACCGCCACGCAAAACCAACACTCAAACCGCACAGTCAAGACGGTGGAACAAGACAGGAATCACGGACCCTAAAAATAGCCTTAAGCGACACACACGCTCGACCACCAATTTAACAAACACACGCACAACGACTCACAGACAAATTCAAGTCACCCAACCTCAATCACAACCCGACAAGGCCAACCAAAATCAAAACACGCCCACCGGGCCAACAAATTTAAAAACACGCCCACCGGGCCAACCAATTTAAACACGCCCACCGGGCCAACAAATTTAAAAACACGCCCACCGGGCCAACAAATTTCAAAACCTTCTCCTTTTAACCATAAAATCTCATTTTTGACATCAGGTAGTTACAACCCGGGTATCAGCACCGTCACGCTCGACTACAGGGGCGCCCCTGAGTCGAGTCGCGACAGCTTAAAAACGATTCACGCAGCAAACACAATCAGTATGCCAGTAATAACCGTACTGCACATACACACCACAACAACCAAGACTCAAGACACTACGGGTCTACACACGGTTTCCGACTTGCGTACCCAACGCACGACGAGACTTTTACTGACTCGACTCTTCCACCTAATTGACGTACAGTACGAGGTGTGAAACCTCGAGCTCTGATACCAAGCTGTCACGCCCCAAATTCAGTAGAACCGAACCCGGAACGTGAACGTTTAAAACAATAAATCATTTTCAAACCTTTTAAATAAATCACTTTAAAACCCTCAAGTAGTTAATCAAAATAATTATTTACAACTCAAAAGTACATCCCAACAAGCGGACAAAAAGCTCACCTAGTCCATCCCGCGACCAGTACCTGTAGGAAAGCAGCTAGGGGTGAGCGTTCGCTCACCACCACGGATAACAGACTGACTACGACATACTTAGCAGACAATGCCGGTAACACCAAAAACAACCCGACTGACACACACAAACTGTTACTTTCCTCAACCGACTCAACTCTCGGACCCGTAATGTAGACCCGACACAACGATTGACGACTTCCTCCGAAGACACGACAAATAACCATGCAACACCCAAGATCCGTAAGAATCGCACACCAAACAAGATCACAAAGGATCGCACTCCAACTGCTCAGTAACCCCCACGCCCTTTACCGATCCCTGTTAGGCCAGGCGGTCGACCTGTCGCACTTTTCCCGACACAAAGTCGGATCAGGCTGTCGACCTGTCACCCCAACCCACGCACGCGCGGCCAGGACCCCTTTCCTCACGGGCGGGCCCCCTACCCCATCTGAACATACAGACGCGTGCGATCACAAGACCCCCGTTATTATGAAGCAGGCCCCAACCTCAGGTAACCACAATCACAATCACAAACAAAGTTCAACAAACAGCAACAACACCGGTTTGACACTCCACAGACACTTATGGGCACCCAAGACACCAACGGTAAAACACGGGTTCAACAACCCCACGGGCACTCAAGGCCACCCAAAACACCAACCGTAAAACACGGGTTCAACAACCCCACGGGCACTCAAGGCCACCCAAAACACCAACGGTAGAACACGGGTTCAACAACCCCACGGGCACTCATGGCCACCCAAGACACCAAAAGTAAAGACACGGGTTCAACAACCCCACGGGCACTCATGGCCACCCAAGACACCAACAGTAAAGACACGGGCTCTCATGGCCACCCAAGACACAACAATAAAACACGGGCTCTCATGGCCACCCAAGACAAAGCAGTAAAATACGGGATCTCATGGCCACCCAAGACACAACAGTAAAATACGGGCTCTCATGGCCACCCAAGACACAAATTAAACAATCAACCTCCGGGCATAACCAAATGCCTCCAGTAATTCTAATATCGAAAGTTCACTGCTCCTACGACACTACTAAGTGTCACATGCATTTCTATTGTTCGATACGTTCCCGTATCATACGACACCACCCGGTGTCGCCTGCCTTTCTAATATTCGATAAACTTACTTAACCCACGACACCCAAGTGTCACATGCATTTCTACTGTTAACTTTCCCTAGTCAGGGCCGAGATCCGGCTACTTTTCCCTACCTCGTATGCTTTCTCCAAAAGCTCACAAACAAGTTCCGGTGTGATCTCGATCACTCGCCTAGCTTTCCCTTTCCTCTGTCTACGACACGATCTAATAAGAACACAATTTTAAATACTTTTAATCTTGCAAGCATAAACTGAATTTTAATAAACTTGACGCCGAAAAGTAACCCCGACAATGTCGATCACTCCCAAACTTCCCAATTACTCGACATTGTCGATAATGGACCCGGAAAAGCCCGATTCGCCCGACATGGTGAATCTGGCCGGGTTTTGAGAACGCCCTTCCGGGGCTCCGAAAATTCCCGTTTTCGTTTCTACGGTCTTAGAATAATTCAAGGGTTCCAACGCAATCGACAAAATCAATTTCCGACTTCCGAGCGATTTAATTCGCGTTTAAAGTTTCTAAACCCGAAATTCCCAACTTTCACAATTTAATTCCAAAATTCGTTCCGGGTGTGGATTATCGACTTGGGGATCGTCCTAAACCACCCGAACACGGAAAACCCGAGGCCCGACCAAGTGGGCCCCACACGGCCACAACGAAAAAAGTTCCTTTTCGCCCCAAAACGTTCCTAACGAACCCCACACCTCAACTCAACCATACACCACTAGTTTTAACCCGAACCCTAACTTTCAAACTTTAACAAAACGAAAATCGGTTAGGTGCTCACCGTAGGGAATGCCGGTGTGAACTCGATTCCTTGATCGTTGAGACGATCCACCGGTTTGATCGACGAGAAATCACCAAACTCCAAACACTTCTTCTCTTTTCTCTCCTCCTTCTCTCTTATTTCTAACTCCCTTTCTCTCTCTAAAAACTCCACCCTTTTTACATGTGTGGCCGAGCACTCCTTTTCCTCTCATCTTTGTATTATTTCAAAACTAAACAACTATCCTTTAATTACCAAACTAACACTCAAGTCTCATCATTTGTTTTGTTCAAAAACCTAACACCACCACATTGGTGACATGTGGCAAGTGGGTCCCATCCCTTTTGAAAATATCTTCTAGATATTTTTCAGTCAGATTCGCGAAATTCGGCCGTCTCGGGCCCCGAACGGTCACTTTTTCCAAGAAATTACGAAACTTCACGGGCTACAAGGAAACGGCTCAACTAAGACCGCTGTGACGACGACTAAGCTTTTTGGATCCAAAACGGACCTCGAACGGACCAAAACGTCGCTCGGTTGACTTTTCCAACAAAAAGTCAACCTTTCCCAAATTGGGCAGAAAGTTACCCTGAGTCCCCCGGAATTCACTTTGGTCGATATCGGGGTCAACTTAAGTCCAGTATGACCCTCGGGGTCAAATTTAGGTTCATTTAAGTGTCTGTCCAATTTTTTTAAATTTTCATGTTTTTCGCCGATTTGACTGGCGTTGACCGGGAGCGGTTCTTACACTCCGGTGTGACCCTTAGGTTTATGCATGTCAATAGATCAACGTAAAATCCCATTACTTGATCCTATTTATGTGGCGACTAACGAGAATTTAGTATTGCCTGACACTGCATAACGAATCGACCCTGTCGATTCTAACCTTTCTGTCATCCCTGTCATTATCCTTTTATCTCCGATATCCTGATTGAGATAAGGCATAGAGCCGTCATCCTTATTATTCTCAATCAGTGTTCCTTGATATGTGAGATGACTGAATCTATGGCACATGACAAGCTACGACACTAAATATGTTCAGGACTTAATCTATGGCACATATTCAGGGCGGGTCGTCCAATATCATGTCCCACATGATATTTATGACCAGACTCCGGAATTTCATTCCAATGGCTAACAGAACGCAAGCCATAAAGAACCATCTTTCATACTAGTCGCTTCTAGTGAAGCTTTGTTGACTAGGGACCCATCGAGTGTGATCTATCTCAATCTATGGTTCTATTTGCATAGTGGGCATAGATCAGATCACACATCGATATATTACTCCAACACATAAGTAATATAAAGCCGCTTTAATTTTATTGGTAACGATGATATATACATTTTGAAATTTATGATTGAACTACGAGCACTAAGACTAACAATCTCCCACTTGCCCTAGTTCCAATCTAAACTCTAATATATCCCCCATCGACTTTACATGTCTAACATGTTCAGGCAGCGACACTGCCTTAGTCAAAGGGTTGACTATGTTATCATCTGTTGCAATATAGGTTATCTTCACTTCACCTCAATTATGTATTTCTCTGATGAGGTGGATACGCCGCAATACATGTTTGGATTTATTATGCGATCTGGGCTTATAGCTTGCGCAATGGCCCTTGTGTTGTTGAAAATGGATTCACCGGGCTGGATGGGTTTTTAATTACACCCAACCCTGCCGTGAATTTCCAAATCCACATAGCCTCCTTAGCTTCCTCTGCAGCATCCATGTACTTGGCCTCTGTCGTAGATTCGGCAATGGTATCTTTCTTTACGCTCTCCCAGCTAAAGCTCCGCCATTCAGCGTAAACACATATCCTGACTGACTTCTAAAGTCATCTGGATTTGTCTTGGAAAACTAACGTCTACTCATCCTTCAACGACTAGTTCAACATCATCTTTCCCCCGGGTTAGACCGATGTCTACTGGTACAACATTAGGCTTACGAGACGTCCGGTCTCGTAAATGTCATGACATATATGATCGATCCCGCCCCTAGGCGCATGGATCCGCATCATCCTTTTCAGCTCATCAGGTGTCTTAGGACACTGAGTCTTGCTGAGATGAATGCCATGACTAGTGGGTAAGAGTCCTTTCTTTGAATCGAGCATTGAGAACCTACTCACTGCCTTGTTCACATAGGTTCCCTGACTTAAATCCAAGACCCTCTTGGAGCGATCTCTACATATCTTAATCCCTAAGATATAAGAAGCATCGCCTAAGTCCTTTATTGAAAAACACTTCCTCAACCAAGCTTTAGTCTTGTGCAAGGTTGGGGGTGTCGTTTTCAATGAGAAACAGGAAGGTAATCTTGCTCCCACTAGCCTTCTTATACACGCAAGATTCATCTTCGTTCTTGATTAAGCTATATCCAATTACAGCTTCATCAAAACAAAGGATCCAACTCCGAGAAGTCGTTTCAATCCATAAATGAATTTAAACAACTTATAAATATTTCCCTTATTTTTCGGATCGTCAAAACCTTTGGGCCGAGACATACAAACGTACTCAGTCAAATTTCAATTTAGGAAAGCGGTTTTGACATCCACTTGCCATATCTCGTAATTATGATACGCAGTTATGTCAAGAAGAATTTGGATCGATTTTGACCATAGCCACTAGGGAGAAGGTTTCCTCATAGTCAATCCATTGGATCTGCCTATAACCTTTCGCCACCAGTTGAGCTTTGTAGGTCAGAGGGTTGCCGTCCATGTCCATCTTCACCTTGAAGATCCATTTGCATCCGATGGTCCTCACACCATTGATGGGATCAACCGGTTCCAAGACTCAGTTGTTCGACATGGATTGCATTTCCTCCCTCATGGCTCCCAGCCATAACTCGGAGTCGGGCCCATCCACGACTTCCCGAAAGGTAGTTGGATCATCGTGATCCACCATGACTTCATTGTCACCTCCGAATACCATATCTTGGAGGTGGAAGATTGATCCTTTCAAATCGCATCGGACCTTCCGGTATTGTAACATGAATTGATTGTTACTCTACGACAATCTCTGGCTCCTTTCTATTGGGTTGTCAATTGGTTCAGACAGATCTGTACCATCCTGAATTTCTTCGAGATGCACAGTCCTCCGAATAACGTCTTTGGAAACAAAACTCCTTTTCGATAAAGACCCCACCCCAAGAGACGAACACCATTTTCTCACTGGATTGTAGAAGTAGTATCCCCTTGCTGCTGTGGGATACCACACGAAGGTGTATATCTCAGATCTTGGTTCGAGCTTAGTCGAAACCAAATGTTTCACATAAGCCTCGCTACCACAAATCTTTAGGAAGGACAAAGCGGGCATCATCCCGTACCATTTTTAAAATGGTGTCCCTTCCACACCCTTCGTTGAAGCACGATTCACTATGAATGCGGTCGTCTCTAGCGCATAACCCTAGAAAGAGATTGGGATATCAGTCCAACTAATCATGGAAGAGACCATTGTCTAACAATGTGTGATTTCTCCGTTTGGCTACACCTTTCAACTACAGTGTCCCAGGAGGAGTCCATTCCAAAAGGATCCCATTCTCTTTTAGATGATCTAATAACTCTGTGGTCAAGTATTTTCCACCTCGATCCAATCGAAGCGCCTTAATACCTTTGTCGAGCTGGTTTTCTACTTTAATCTTAAACTCTTTGAATTTATCAAAAGATTCAGACTTATGTCTCACCGAATAGACATAACCATATTTACTGTAATCATCAGTAAATGTGATAAAGTAGCTAAAACCCCTCCTGGCAAGTGAACTTATTGGTCTACACATATTCGAGTGTATCAGCCCCAATAATTCGAGTGTATCAGCCCCAAAAGAGTTAGGTTTAAATCGTTGGATTTAGACCTCTTGGTATTAACGTAATATATAGAACTTGAGGCATTGTTACCCATATCTAATATGTACAATCCTCCAACCAAGTTAGTACTGGTATAAAACATTTCATTGCATAGAACATTGAAAACTCCATTTCCAATATTAACATTATATCCTTCCTTGTCAAACACGGATACATATATAATATTCCTACTAAAAGTAGGTATGCAATATACATTATACAATACTAAGACAAGGCCACTTGGCAAAGCAAGACTCATGGATCCTACAGAAGTTGCCACAACTCTTAGGTCCACTTCGTGCTTTCCAAACCTCTCTTACTTTCAGCCACTATACGTTAGTGCATGTGTGAGATTCAGTCCTGGTATCTAATACCCATGAATATTTGGAAGTAGAGAGATGTAGCTCTATAGAGTTAATACCGGATGAAGGCACGGTCCCACCGCCCTTCCTTAGATCATCCAGGTTTCCTGATGAAGGCGCAGTCCTACTGCACTTCTTCAAATCATCCAGGCTATCTGATGAAGGCGCAGTCCCACTGCCCTTCTTCAGATCAGCCGTGAACTTCCTGTAATCCCGGTTCCAATGACCAGGCTGTTGGCAGTAGAAGCAGACATTCTCAGGTGTCTCATCTTTCCCGCCAAGTGCGCATGGGCCCCGCCCTTGCCACTTCCAATTCCTTGTTGACCATCAGAATATCCCTGGATCCCAGATGCCTGATATGTTCTTCTCAGCAGTTAATGACACTTCATGTAACTCTGATATGGTCTTAGAGACAGCCTTGTCAAGGACATATTCTTTGTGTTCAGACTTGAGGACTATCCTCAAAATTCTGTTCCATTCCAAATATTTTGTCCCATTTAGCTTGACTCTGTCAAGAATTGTTTTTAATGACAAACTATTAATGTTCGCTGAATTTGCCATTTGATCTACAACAGATAAAATTCAATCAGTAAACTGAATAAATTTTATGAAGATCAAGCTTAAACACCAACAATCGATTCTAAACCTTTAGAATCTGAAACCAAGATCCTTGCTTCACTCGATTAAGCTGAACTAATGCTCACCACTTAATCGAGCTATGTAGGTAGGACTCCATCCAATCACATCCAATGTGACTCTTGGCTAGGGTATGTACTTATGTACACGGCTTAGCCTATATGGTACCCTAGCTCAACCTCCGGCTGAGAATCGTAGTCGGGTCCACCAATTTTCAACTATTTCCCATCACTATGTAGGTGCTCCGCTAATGCGCACGACACCCACATATGTCGTCCAAACCTACTACCCCGCTTTCACATGGATGCTCCGCTAATGCGCACGACACCCATAGGACAGGGAGGTAGTAAGGTGTTGATAATTGGGAGGTATCAGACATGACCCGTTTTTACTTGTCCGGTTGTGTTGAAAACTTTGACACATCCTAGATGCGATGAGCACATCAACTACATTCCAAATGCAATGATGCCTCAAATTACATCCAATGTAATTCTTCCTTCGAACCCGTCAACTACATCCAATGTAATGACGATTCTAAGGGCTCACACACAAGGATTAAAATTCCAATTTTATGTTTGCATGTGAGGTTATATGCTCAGTAAATAAAGTTAAGCATGCAATTCTAAAACACATAGAATTAGTCATGCATAAAATAAACCAAGCATAAAGCGATAAATGTGCACATAATAGCCCCCTGAACTAACTCCCACTAGCTTCTTGAGCTCCACCGACTCCAAGCCGATGTCAACACCCGAAAAGCCACCAAATGACCTTTTCGCCCCTTTCCTCGTCTTGAGTAAAATATTACAATTTAATACACGACTCGCAGGTCAGGAATAAATAAATATTACAAAAGAGTGGTTCGACGACCACACCTTGAAAGAATAATTACACGCTAACTCTAACGGCTCGCAGGCCGTGAAAAGCGATAAATAATTCAATCGAGCTCGGGGCTATTATGTACACCATGCCAACATCACATCACACATCGTGTTATCAAACAATCATGTTATCAAACATCATGTGATTTTCCGGTTTTATTTAATAGCCAAGTTTCGAAAATTTTTGGTGCTCGGTTTATCGAAACCGTTCAAAAATGAAACTTTTGAACATTTGATCTTCGAGTTCGTCATGACGGTTCCAAACTCGTCATAGCTAAAAAAACGGTTTAGCCTTGGCATATCAACCATCCAATGGTCATTCTTGGCCTAGCTCCGTGCAACGGAGCCCCGTTCGGTCCCGGCTTCGGCTCCTCGAGAGTCCCGCTCCCGAGACCCGAAAATTCAAAAAAAAATTCCAAATTTCCAGATTTTGAAATAATTTTCAAAAATTCATTTTACATGCATTAAATCCATAAACAAGAATTTAAAACATGTTATCAAACAGTTTAGCAAAACAACATGCCAAAAACGAAACTTTCAAGCAAAACCGAAACTTTGAACACCGTCTTGTGAATACCGAAGGTAGCACTGCTCTGATACCACTGTTGGGTCTCGATGTAGGGTTGGAGATGAACCAACTCGCAGTGGAAAATCAATGAAAACCAAGAGATGATTAAAACATGAAACAACTAACAATGAATGGATTCACAAGAGAAAAATTCAACACTATTTCTTACCAGAACAAGAATTCCGGGTAACGAATGATTGACTTTAGTCTCCAAGACGCATACGTATCCACATGAGAATCAAAGCCACGTAGTTCTTCTCTTTGAGGACTAAAGAACACAAAAATGGAGGTGGGAACTAGCCAAACCCGAAATTGCCATGGAGAGGAGGGAGAAGTTGTGTTTCCTATTCTTGTCTTGTGTTTGTTATGTTGAAAAAAGATGACTTAAACATAAAAAAAAACCCCATACTTGTCCAACTAAAGGCATGGGACAAGTATGGTGTCAAGTAAGGTGTAAATAGGACAAATTATGGCTAGACAAGATTGGGTTAGGTGGTGAATCACCAACACCTTAATCCTTGTCTTCCTTACTTAGTACTAATTAATCAAGACTTGATTAATTAGTTCCATGGACCTTGGTTGCATTGGCCTTTCATGGGCCTCTTGGAACATGGCCCGTGACCATTTCCAACGAGGTCCCGTGATTCGCTCATCGCCTCCAAGCCTTCCATACCGGAATTGTCCAACATTATCGGACACGATCAATCCCAAGACTCCAAGCCTTGTCTTGATCCGTAAAGTCCTATTCACTTACGAGCACATGACCCAAAACCCAGTTTTGGTCATGTCCAAAGACAACTCCCTTTTGGCCATTCTCCAAAAATGTGTCAATGAGTTTCACCCTCCGGTGTGACCCTTAGGTTTATGCATGTCAATAGATCAATGTAAAATCCCATTTTACTTGATCTTATTTAAGTGGCGACTAACGAGACTTTAATATTGCCTGACACTGCATAACGAATCGACCCTGTCAATTCTAACCTTTCTGTCATCCCTGTCATTATCCTTTTATCTCCGATATCCTGATTGAGATAAGGCATAGAGCCGTCATCCTTATTATTCTCAATCACTGTTCCTTGATATGCGAGATGACTGAAGATATGATACCCATTATAACGTGCATGGCCATGCTATTCTTTCAGTCACTCTCGATCAAGCGGCCGAGAACCGATATCATTCCCATACCTCAGTATGAGTGATAAATCCCTTAGCCGTCTTTCGTGTCACTCATGTAGCCCGTCCCCAAGCCAATCCTGGCCGTTATGGAATCCCTGCTACGGACAACGTTAGGCTCAAGTCAAACTCAGTTGCTGACTACTTAGCGATCACAAAGACTCCTTGGTCTAAGGATACATGACAAGCTACGATACTGAATATGTTCATGACTTAATCTATGGAACATATTCAGGGCTGGTCGTCCAATATCATGTCCCACATGATATCTATGATCAGACTCCGGAATCCCATTCCAATGACTAACAGAACGTAAGCCATAAAGAGCCATCTTTCATACGAGTCGCTTCTAGTTAAGCTTTGTTGACTAGGGACCCATCAAGTGTGATCTATCTCAATCTATGGTTCTATTCGCATGGTGGGCATAGATCAGAGCACACATCAATATATTACTCCAACACATAAGTAATATAAAGCCGCTTTAATTTTATTGCTAACGATGATAGATTGAACTACGGGCACTAAGACTAACAACAAGCGCGCCAGCGCCGAGACAGAGATCTGTACATCAGGTGGCACTTCCACCACACCCGAGGGGAGGACCTACGACACCGCAGGGCAGGGTATACGCGGTCGCCGACTCTCGAGCTGAGGGACGTCACTCCGGCCATGAGGCTACTCAGGGTACGTGCTTGCTTTACAATTCATGGGCGTCTTTCTTATTTGATGCTGGGGCATCACATTCTTTCATCTCTTCTTCTTTCGCTGGTATGTTGGGGTTGAGGGTAGAGTCTTTGAGTCGACCTTTATGTCTTGACACCCCTGTTACGGGAGAGGTAGTTATGATTACCGTTTGTCATGCTTGTGAGATTAGAGTGGCTGATTACCCTTTTTATGGTGATTTGCTTGTGTTGGACATGACGGAATTTGACGTGATCTTGGGGATGGACTGGTTAGCAAGGTATCGGGCGTCGATCGACTGCTATCGACGGCAGGTGACTGCAGTATCGGGCGACACGATTGTCACTTGTGTCTTGGGCAGTAGGAGCGGAGTTCTTCTGTCAGCGTTGACCATGGGAGATGAGGCGGAGACCGTGCAGAGTAGAGAGCTGCCACGGGTAGTGTGCGAGTTTCCAGGGTCTTTCCGGAGGAGTTGTCAGGATAACCGCCGCGTGCGATGTTGAGTTTAGGATCGACTTGATACTGGGGACGGCACCGATATCCACGGCCCCGTAACGGTTTGCACCAGCCGAGTTAGTCGAGCTGAAGCGACAACTCGAGGAGCTTCGAGAGAAGGGTTTATCCGACCGAGTGCTTCGCCGTGGGGAGCGCCCGCCCTCTTCGTTAAGAAGAAAGGGGGAGCGTTGGGGATGTGCATCGATTACCGGAAGTTGAACCGGGTCACGGTGAAGAACCGTTACCCGATGCCGAGGATCGATGACCTGTTCGATCAGCTGAGAGGAGCGAAGTGCTTCTCGAAGATTGATCTACGATCCGGGTATTATCAGTTGAGGCTTCGGGAGGAGGATGTGGCAAAGACCGTATTTCGGACTCGGTATGGGCACTACGAGTTCCTAGTGATGCCGTTCGGGCTGACGAACGCGCCTGCAGCGGTCATGGATATGATGAACGGGATCTTCCGACCGTACTTGGATCAATTCGTCGTGGTATTCGTGGATGACATTCTGATTTACTCGCCGAGTGAGGAGGCGCATGTGGAGCATCTGAGGACAGTTTTGACCTTGTTGCGCACTCAACAGTTGTACGACAACTTGGAGAAGTGCGAGTTTTGGCTAGCCGAGGTGAAGTACCTTAGGCATGTTGTGTACCGAGAGGGTATACTAGTCGACCCAGCGAAGATCGACGCGGTTTCGAAGTGGGCACAGCCCAAGAGTGTCTTTGAGATCCGCAGCTTCTTAGTTTTGGCAGGTTATTACCGACGGTTCGTCCAGGATTTCTCACGCTTGGCCGCACCGATGACTGCCCTGACACGGATGGGAGCCGAGTTCGTGTGGACTGAGGATTGTGAGCGCTCCTTCTCCGATGAAGGCTCTTCTGACTACCGCACCCGTGTTGATAGTGTCGGAGCGTGGGGTCGGATATGATGTGTATTGTGATGCGTCCGGTGAGGGACTGTGTGTGTGTTGATGCAGTCCGGGAAGGTAGTTGCATATGGCTCCAGACAGTTGAAGACACATGAGTGCAACTACCCTACCCATGACTTAGAGTTGGCAGCAGTCGTCTTTGCACTGAAGAGCTGGCGACACTACTTGTATGGAGAGCGATTCCGGGTGTTCTCGGATCACAAGAGTCTCAAGTACATCTTCTCCTAGCGAGACCTGAACATGCGCCAGAGGCGATGGATGGAGCTACTTGAGGAGTACGACTTCGAGCTACTCTACCATCCGGGTAAGGCGAACGTCGTCGTCGATGCCCTGAGTAGGAAGTCGATTCACTGCATTGCCGGTATATCAGTCCGAGAGTGGGACATGATGGAGGAGTTGAGCTCGTTTAGGCTTGAACTAGATGAGATCACCGATGGCGTGGCCATGTGTTTGCTGGTGGCTCAGCCCACACTAGTTACTCGAGTGTTGGAGGCACAGGCCGAGGATACCGAGGCGGTAGAAATCCGGGAGAGGATTACCAGCGGTGTTAACGCCGATGACTGGGAGCAGGGTACTGATCAGGGTCTATGTTACCGAGGAGGGCTGTTTGTGCCTCGCAACTGTAGGGATGATGTGTTGAGAGAGTCTCACCACTCCCGTCTTGCTGTGCACCCGGGTGGCACCAAGATGTATCGGGATATCAGACGTCAGTTTTGGTGGAGTGGGATTCGGAGAGCAGTTGTAGAGTTCGTCTCGAGATGGCTTACTTGTCAGCAAGTGAAGGCCGAGAATCAGCGTCCCGCAAGGTTATTGCAGCCGATGCGGATCGCGCAGTGGAAGTGGGAGCACGTCACGATGGACTTCGTGTGTGGCTTACCGAGGTCGCCGAGAGGGCATGACGCAGTTTGGGTAGTGGTCGACCGACTGACCAAGTCGGCACGCTTCTTAGCTATGAAGATGACAGATACGGTTGACACTCTGAGCCGTCTGTACATTAGGGAGATTATCCGTCTTCACGGGGTTCCAGTGTCGTTTATGTCCGACAGAGATCCACGATTCACCTCCAGGTTTTGGAGAGTTTGCAGAGAGCACTAGGGACCGAAGTCTTGCTCAGTACAGCGTACCACCCGCAGACAAACGGACAGTTAGAGCGCACGATTCAGATATTAGAGGATATGTTGCGGGCATGTGTGTTAGACTTCCGAGGGTCATGGGAGGACCATTTACCGTTGGCTGAGTTCGCTTACAACAACAGTTTCCAGGCCAGTATCGGGATGACACCGTTTGAGGCGTTGTATGGTAAGCCGTGCAGATCTCCCGTGTGTTGGGAAGAGGTGGGAGACATGAGTTTACTTGGTCCGGAGCTTGTCCGGGAGACGACCGAGAAGGTCGCGCTGATTCAGGAGCGGTTGAGGATCGCGCAAAGTCGACAGAAGAGTTATACTGATAGACGGTGCCGACCTCTCGAGTTTACAGTTGGTGATCATGTGTTTCTGAAGGTGAGCCCGAAGAAGGGACTAGTGCGGTTCAACCGCGGCGGAGGCAAGTTGGCCCCACGGTATATCAGACCTTTTGAGGTTTTGGGCAGAGTGGGAGCCGCCGCTTACCATCTTGTATTGCCACCGCAGCTTGGGAGCGTTCATAACGTTTTCCACGTTTCCCAACTAGGGAAGTACACTACGGACCCCTCTCACGTTATTGAGTGGACGGACATCGAGGTAGCTGAGGATGTTTCGTATGAGGAGCAGCCAGTCACGATTCTGGATACGCGAGAGCAGGTCTTGCGTGGCAAGACTATCCCACTGGTACGGGTGTAGTGGCGGCACCACGGAGCAGAGTCGACCTGGGAGCGCGAGGATGAGGTCCGTACGAAGTACCCCAGCCTGTTCAACCCTTGAGGTATGTTAGTTTTAAATTTCGAGGACAAAATTCTTTTGAGGGGGTAGATTGTAAGAACCGCCCCGGTCGATTCTGGTTGAACCGGTGGTTTTTGGCGAAAATTGACTTTCGGCCGGAAAAGTCAATCGAGGACTCCGGGAGTCATTCGGGACCTTTCCAGGACCCAAAAGATTAGCCATCATTACGGTTAGCTTAGTTGGGTCGTTTCCTTTCAAATGACTAATTTTATGAAAAAGTCAATTTGCGGTCAAACTAGGCCTAATTAGAGGATAAACAGTATTAAATTAAAGGTGCTGGAAATTATGAAGGGCAAGGTGTTCCCCACTTGGACACTTGTCCATAGTAGCTTGGAGGGGAAGAAAGGGGTCTAAAAAGACCCATATGACCCTCATTTGTTGGTCTTGAGAAGATAAGAGCAAGAGGGTACTTTGGGGATTTCTCCTTTAGGTTTAATACCTCATTGGTACACATTTCAGCCCAATATTTCTTGTGTTGGCCGAAACTCACCAAGAGAGGAGAGAAGGAGGAGCTTCCATTGAAGCTTGAAGAAGAAGCAAGGAGAAAGGGAGCTCCTTTGGTGGATTTTCTTCCCAAATCTTCTCCAAACCTAGCTTTTCTTCATCCCCTTTCCATTCTCAAGGTAAATCCTTTATCTAAATTCGTTTTTGTTGAATTCTACTGAGTGGGTTTGCTAGAAAAAGCTTGAAACTAGTTGGGTTTCCATGGATGATAAGCATTTAAGGTTGAAGTAGATGATTGATGCTTAAAACTAGGTTTAGATGATGAAATCTCTTGGGTTTATATGGTTTTGATGAAACCCATTTGGATTATTGAAGTGTGGAGGTTTATGGTGTTGTTTTGGAGGTTTTTGGTGGATAAAAATGGTGTTTTTCCGGTTTAATTTCGGGGAGGAAGAAGCTGGAGGAAGAAGAAGGACGGAACTGTCAGACCCGTCACAGATCCGTGACGGGTACCGTGACGGAGTGCGTCACGGCTCCGTGACCTCACCCGTGACGGCACTCCTCACGGCTCCGTGACCTCACCCGTGACGGTGAGCATCACGGTTCCGTGACCCTTACCGTAACGGAGCCCGTCAAGGCTCCGTGACCCGAACCGTGATGGGTCATAATTAAGCCCTTTGGGCCCATTTTGGTGTATTCCGAGTAATTGGGACGGTTACCTATAACCGAGCCTTTTTGGGATTAATTGGGAATGTTTTCCTCTTTAAACCACTCTTGAATTACTCTTAATTCTCGTATTAATTTGTGATCCTAGACGTTGGACCCGAGCACGGCGGAGGAGGATACTAGGCGGCTCTCGAAGTGACTAAGCGTTCGACGTAGGGAAAGTAGCGAATACCGGTTTAATTGCGGAAAGTTACTAGTATGCATATAGGTTGCGAATACTCGTTTTAATGATAAAATTGCATGTAGGATGTGAGGAACGAGTGAAACGAGGGATAGATTACGAGCCATGTCGAGTCGTAAGTTTGGGAATTGTCGTGCTGTAGAAATGCATGTGGGCCATGTCGAGCCCTTAGGTTGTGTGTTGATTGTGATGCCATGATCTATGATTGTGATGCTTGATGTGTGGTTTATCCGTTGTTGGATTGAGAATCATGATATGGTATGCTAGGTGTAGTATGTTGTTATGTTTTGGCAAATGTGATATGCTTGATGTGACGTGAACCAATGTTTGTGATATGATCGGGTGATTGATATACCGATGTGATGTGTTGTGGTAAGTTGGCTCGGTTGGTATGCCGTGGTTGAATTATGGTATTGTGGTGTGTTGAGACTTTCGTGGTATGTTCCGAGACGAGGTGTATTCCGGTATGATACCTACACCGAGGGGGTATGCCGGTGTAGGGTGGTATCTAGGCCGACAGTATGGTCCCATGTACGCGGTCCCCCGGTGTGACTAGTTCTGGTACGATACCTTCCGGGAAGATATCTAGGCCGATGCTGTGTGATCCGGTATGATGTATCGTGATTGGTACCCCGATGTGTGTCCCGGGAAAATATCTAGGCCGATGCTGTGTGGTCCGGTACGATATGGTTGAGTCGGGCTGTGGACAACCGACAGAGTTCGGGGACTGCTGTGCGGGACGTGTGGTTGTTTTAATGTGTGTTGTTACTTGGTGATTGGTCGTTTGAAATGAGTAAGTGTAGTTATAGTCATGTGAGTGTGGTTGTGATTCTGTGAATTTCCGTGATTGTCGTTAGTCGTTGTGCCTTGCTAGTATGCCCTAATTGGACGGTTACTCGTGGTGGTGAGCGGATACTCATCACCTTAACTACTTTTTCCTACTGAGCGAAAGCTCACCCCTTTACTTTACTGTTCTACAGGTTTTGAGCGGGATTTGGACTAGCGGGATTCTCGGAGCTTGGGATTAAGGGAGGGTCTTAGTATAGTATGGTCTAGAGACGTACTCTCACTATTCTTACTAAACTATTTTGTTGTGTTTCCGAGTTGTTGACTCGTGTTGTCAGACTTGTTGGTTGAATTATCATTTTGGAACTTATTTCTTTTAAAAATCGCTTTATATATTATTGTCTCTTAGTTCACGTCTCGAGTCCGGTCAAACTGGATTTGGGGCATGACAAATCGCACGAAAACCCATCCCCAAGGCCCGCTCCCCGACAATATTTTCCGCCCTCCACCCACCGTCCGTCGACTCCACAAGCCAACTCCTGCCTGTATCTCTCTTTCGCCCTAGCCAAACCGTACCTACCACCACTATACTATGGAACTAATGAATAGGGCGAGGATTACAAATCTCGTGACACCCGACCATCTATGGACGCTCCCCAACAATCCCTCGCGCCCTTTGTCCATCGTCTCTACCAAGACGTCTTCCCCTCTCTACACCACACAATATACAAGAATTCAAGCCCTATTGCTATCACCGAGAAGAAGGAGATGACTCAATCAAGGCTGGTGATATGCATGTCGATGGCTATTCTGAGTACTTTCTAATTAGAGAAGATACTGACGGTGTTGGTGACGTACAGAGTGTCGCCAACGGTGATGGTACTATGGTAGAAAATACCGCAAATAGTGGTGGTGCTGAAGACCTGATGCCGATGATGATGCCTGCCGGAACCTAGGAACATTAACCAAGCCTGAGTCTCCAAACCTCCGATCCCATAGTAAAAGACGGTACTCTGTCAGTATGGTTTCCATATAAACGGCTGAGAATGATGGCCCCGATGGGGTAGAAGCGAGGCATGATGAGATGCCTCGCAGGTCCCCATGAGTACCTCGAGACATCGCAAGGTGTTAATGAGGAGCCCCACCCCTGCCTCTAGGAGTCAGCTCCTACCAGACAGCAGAGTCGACCAAGTGGAGACGGCGAAAGTACAATGGATTCATTACACCTTACACATCCAGAATAGGGAACCACCCCCTAACATCTCCTTAAGTGACACGGGGTTTCTAGTTATAGGATCAATGTCTCGGTCTTCACCGAGACAATATCTCATCCTGTTTCATTTGCTTCTTTCATTTACACGTATGTATGGTTTTACAACCTTTTCAATTCATATCAATAAAATCTCAATTTAATGCGCTAAATAATATTTTCCTGATAAAGACTAGGTAACTTATGATTTTTAAATAAATATTAGAAATTAAGATTTAGTATTTTAATAATTTAATTTTTACAAATTAAAGATGTGTTTTTTTAGCGTAATATGAAACTTTTATTGATATAAAAAATCAAATTACACGTAGGCAAATACTAATAAGAACGACACAACGGACTGAAAATCAAAAGGGTGAGCTAGTGTCCTAACTTGTAGGTGTGGGGCGCTCAACTCTTTAACAGAATACCTGGTTATGCCAGGAAAATTAAAAAGGAGACAGACTCCTGCTTTTGGGCGATACTAGGAAGTTTCACCACATTTCCTAACTCGACTTGACGCCCGTGGATATAGATAACATGTGGGTTGCACGGGTAATCATGGAGAACTCGAGGAAAAGGAGGGGGAACAGGGGTTCGGGGTTGCACCGAACATAGAAGGGTGGAGCGTGCGTCCTCACACACACTCCACTGTAGAGCGGGTCACTCATTTTTCTGGGCGAGGCTACTACACAGCCTTAGCCTCTTTCTGTTCCGGGACGGTGTATGTCTCGGGCATCATATTAGGGATTCAATCTTGTAGTAGTCTATTCCGATCTCCCATCATCGCGTCTAGACTAATTGTCATTGCGCTCCTCCATGTGGGGCCTTAGCTTCTACCCATTTCGACCAAAACCTCACGGTCCACCACTTCATCTGTTCCATCAGATCCAGTTTGGACGGTGACCCTAACCCCACGGTCACGACTGGTGACCGTCCTTTGGTCGTGCCAATCCCAGTGGATATGGGGCAGAACATGGAAGTCAAGGGCATGGGCAGATCCTGGCTGGACGGTGTCCCTAAGGCCTCAGTCACGACCGATGATTGGCCTTTGGCCGCGCCATTCGCGGTGGAGACGAAACGGATCATGGCAATCAGGGGAGGGTTTGGAGTTACCTGGGTTGATGCGTCTCCGTCTTCTCGGTGAAAGGAATAGAACGGTGGTCCTTTGAGGATGTAGGAGGAGGAAGGCTGGACGATGGTGACATCGGGTGAATAATGGGGAAGTTCGTCGAGGACCGACCAACGACAATGAACTATCTGGTGGCTTGCAGGGCTCGCCGAATTTGGCTATTCCAGATCATGGTGCAGATTGGGCAATAGAGCAGGAGATCACAAGCGACAAATAGCAGGCGGAAAAGGAGTCTGGTGATGACGATGGTGGTGTGATTGAAAGGGCGATGCATAGAGACAAGAGGAAGAGAAGCCCTAGACTAACGTTTTTTTAACTATATTTCGTGTTACCTTTTAAATTTACGATGTGTTAATGTAATATTTTTTAATTTATGATTAAGTAATTTAGAACTTTTTTTACTTGTGAAATACATTAATATTTTATGGGTAATTTTCACCTCAATACCCTAACTATCGTTTTTTTCACCTCAATACGCTAACTATTTTTAGTGGCACCTCAATACCCTAGAATGTCAATTTCCGTCACTTTAGTACCCGCCGTCAACTTTCCATCCATTTTGGATGGAAAATGCTTGAAAAGTCCAAAATACCCCTCACTAACAGTCAAATTTTCAAAATATGCCATTGGTTTTCAAAATTTCTTTTTATTTATTTATTTATTTTATAAAAACATTTTTTATTTTATAAAAATTAGAATTTCTTTAAAAAGTATTAATTTTTTATTTCTTTTTCAAAAATTAATTAAACCAAATCATGTATTAATTAAACGAAATCAAACCTATACAATTCATCTCAACCCTATCCACATTCATCTTTTTCAAGTATTAACTAACCTTTTTTTTTTCTCTCTGCACTCATCTTCTCCTCCCACTGCCGCCTCCCTCTCAAAACCATAACCATCCCCTGCTCTCTCATAACTCGCATCCCTCATCATCCCCTCCCACTGCCGCCTCCCTCTTCAGTCCAACTCGCCGTGACACGCTCGTCGTGAAGCACAGAGGGACGAGTAAGAACACCGCCGTGAAGCCTCGAGCAGCGAGCTCCTCCGTTGTATCTCAGCAACGAGCTCAGATCCACCGTCGCCGTGCGTCGAGGAGAGGCCGTGGAGGTCATGGATGTCGTTTGGCGAGGTCGATTCCGGCCACATGCTTCGGCCATGGATGTCGTCTCTCCCCTCACAAGTTAAAATCTGAACTCGAGTTCTTTGGGTTTTGAGTTTTGGGTTCGAATTAGATTCTCTTTTGTCAATTTTGGGTTCTGGGTTTCAATGCGATGAGAATGACTTTGGGTTTGATGCTGGTGTTGATGAAAGATTAGATTTGGTACTTATGAAACAATTACTTGAGGTTCCCTTTGAGCTTGTTTGAATATCAAACAAATCTAGACTAGAAAGGGGCAAGTTAAAGCCACGAAGCCAGAAGCATGAAATCAATTTTAAGTTTAACCTGTAATGAAATCCTGAAATCAGTAAAAAATTTGTAATCTGAACAAAAATCTGCACATTCAAGTTTACAAAGTTGTGATTTTTTTGGAAAAAAAATGGATTTGCAATTTGTTTTGGAAATATGGATTCGTAATATGGAAAATCAAATAAGGATGATACTTAGATTTGGGGTAGCCATGGAAAATCAAATGGGTAGTGATGGAATTTTGGTTATTTGATTCTGCAAAAGGAAAGAAAGATAGATAATGATTTTTAAAAAATCATATTGTTTTTTTAAATAAAAACTATTTTTATAAAAATAAAAACTGATTTTTAAAAATACAACTGATTTTTAAAAATAAAAATGATTTTTAAAAATAAAACTGATTTTTAAAAAATAAAAACAGATTTTTTAAAATAAAACATGATTTTTATAAATAAAAACATATTTTTAAAAATAAAATATGATTTTTATAAATAAAATATGATTTTGTATATAAAATATGATTTTCTAAAATAAAATATGATTTTTTAAAATAAAATATGATTTTTTAAAATAAAATATGATTTTAAAATAAAATATGTTTTTTTTATATAATATATGATTTTTTGAAATAAAATATGTTTTTTAAAAAATAAAATATATTTTTTAAATATAAACTGATTGTATAAAATAAAAAATTAATATTTTCAAAGAAATTATAATTTTTATAAAATAAAAAAATGTTTTTTATAAAATAAATGAATAAATAAATAGATATTTTGAAAACCAATGACATATTTTGAAAATTTGACTGTTATTGAGGGGTATTTTGGACTTTTCAAGTATTTTCCATCCAAAATGGATGGAAAGTTGACGGCGGGTACTAAAGTGACAGGAAACGCCATTCTAGGGTATTGAGGTGCCACTAAAAATAGTTAGGGTATTGAGGTGAAAATTACCCATATTTTATTTGAGCATTATATTTTTCTATAAACCACTTGACGAAAAAATATTATCAATTAGACCGTGAATAGATCCTAAAAAATCAGTCTTATTCCATACCCAACGCTCTTAGAGCACGTACAACTGATCGGCCCATCGGCCCGACTCGCGTTTTTGCGGGCCGCAGGACATGGGCCGTCCCGTTGTGGGACGGCTTTTACGCGTCACGCAAAAATGCGTGCCGGGCCGAGGCGCGCGTCACTCGTCCCACAACTGCGGGACGGGCCGAAGCCCGCGTCCGGCCGCCTGCCAATCCCCGCCTACCATGTGTCCCTGCAGAAGAAAAAAAAAATTCGACCGTTTTCCAACGGTCGAAAACGGTAACAAATTTTATTTTTTTATTTACTTAATCTACTTCAATATTTACCCTATAAATACCCCAACCCCATTTTTCTCACTCACCCATTCTCTAATTTCATTCTCTCATTCCCAAATTCTATTTTACGATACAAAATGTCCAACGATGAAGGTCCGACATATGCGGAGTTGGCAGCCCAAATGTCGACATATAAGGAGTTGGCAGCCCAACTGCGGATAGTTGAGGAATGAGTCCGGCGAAGGATTGAGAGGGGCATACAGAGAGCAATGCCAAGGATCAACGCTCTGAGCGAAATGGTCGCCCGTGGGGAACCAATGCGACGAGAGATTGGCAGAGGTTGTGTCGAAGCCCACGACCAATTAATGAGGTAGTATTTTGTCGATCAACCCATATATGGCCCAAATATATTTAGGCGTCAGTTCCGTATGTGCAAACTAGTTTTTCAACGGATTATGGACAAGGTCAAGGAACACGACAATTACTTCGTTCAGAAGTATGACGCAACCTCACGCTTGGGCTTATCAACGGAGCAGAAGTGCACCGCCCCGATATGGATGCTTATGTATGGGTGCTCGGCCGATTCATTGGACGAAACTGTGCACATTGGGGTAAGCACCATACTTGAATGTTTACGTAAGTTTTGCAAGGCCGTCATTGAGGTATTCGGAGCCGAGTACCAGCGTACACACACGCCGACTGACATGGAGCGCTTACTCTGAAAAGGGTACAACCGAGGGTTCCCCGGAATGGCTGGGAGTCTTGACTGCATGAATTGGGAGTGGAAGAACTGCCCAACTGTAGAGCAGGGAGCCAATGGACGGGGAAGTCACCACGGGGTAAAGACGGTTATGCTTGAAGCTGTAGCGTCCCGTGATTTATGGATTTGGCATGCGTTTTTCGGGATGGTTGGCTCGAACAACGACATCAACGTCCTCGACAACAACCACTTATTCCAAGACGCTTATTACGGCCGTGAGCTTGGAGTGGAGTACCATATCAACGGGCATCAGTACGACCTGCCAAGAAGGTGCTCAGAAAGATATTGAAAGGGATTTTGGAGTACTTCAAGCAAGTTGGCACATCATTTCCCGTCCCGCTCGTACTTGGAGCAAACACACTTTGGCTGATATCATGCACACAACATGATTGTAAAGGATGAACGCGACCGGTACAAATATGAAGATGACGAGTTGTTGTATGAGCAACCTCCAAAAATGCCGAATTGGACACCACCGGAACAATGGCACCGAGGAGGGCCATTGGAATACCAGCAACGAGTGGATGCTCAACATAGTGTCACAAGTCATCAGACCCACATGCAACTACAACATGATCTTATTGAGCACTTATGGGGTCTATATGGAACTGGTTTCAATGCCGAAGATTAGTCTTTTGTACTTGATGCTCCTATTTGGGAATAAATAAAATTATCAGTTTTTATTTTAATTGATTATTTTTTTATTATCATCGTTTATTTTTTTTCACATTTATTTAAATTTTATATAATTTAAATTGTTTCTGATAAAGAATTAAATAAAGCAGCTAAACATTAATTAATTAACTACTCAACATCCAGTCAGCATCCACTAAAAATGTCAGCCTCACATGCAAGTCTCTCATTGCAAAACACCCACTATTCGGAGTCCCAAGTTCCACTATTTTGTCTAGTCAACATGTGAGTCATACTAATAAGTCTTACTAGTGAGCCTTTTCATTGTACATGCTCTTATTAACATACTGGTTTTTTTAGCCCCTCGGCCCTCGATCACAGACAGTATCCTTGGACAATTCCATGATCTTTCACCCCTTTTGATTTCACAACTTCCAATAATTCTCCAACTTTTTGATATACTAATTCATTGTCCGCTCAATTATCATAATTCATTTGTATTCCCTCAAAAAATAAGCCTCAAGAATAGTGATAGAATATTGATATTGCATGGTTGACAATGCCATTATGCTCTCCTTTACCATAACCAAGAAATGTATGTCTTCCAGGAAAATAGCTCAAGAATCACAGCCGAAGTGGATCAAAAACAGAGGAACCCGTAAGAGGGCATGTGACGGCCACTCATCTAATGTTTATTTGACTAGCACAGGGTGGTGACAAAGCTTTGAAAGGTTTCTTTTGTCGACTTGGGTGCACAATATCAAATACGGTTTATAATAAAATATGGTTTCTTCAATACTTGGCATTCAAATATATGAGGGTCCAGATCCATCCATTTGAGATCTTCTCAATATGAATCTATTATCATGCACATGCCCAAAAGAGAATTACGAAGTTGCCGGTTTGATTTCCGAAGACAATGGTTTTGGGTTTTGGGTTTTGGGTTTAGGGTTTAGGGTTCAGTCTCCATCAGATTGTTATAAAAAGGGGAGGTTTCAAGGGCCTTTTCAGGGTTTTACTTGAACTCCTAATTGTCTTGGCTAATTTACATCTTACTGGTTACTTCTGAGGGTTTTGGGGTGGTACTTTGGGTGGTCTTGGGTTTAATTTGGTGAGCAGCTTTCACATCTGGGGGGTTATTTTTACTGAGTGTGGTAGTATTGGTCCTGTGATGTTCTTAATACTTTTCTGAGTGTGGGTCTATGAGTGAGTGGAGGGTTTTGTTTTATGATTTTGTTTGTTTTGTTTCAGCTCAAGTTCCAGTTGTGCTGATTAATGAGGGACATCACAACTTGGCTGGTTAACACTTTGTAGGGACAGTGCTGTATTAGAAGGAATCTATTGGACACACACATGTTGCCTTGCTTTGGTTCAGTTTCAACATCATTGATGTCTGATCTCAGCACATTGGTGATCACTGCACAATCATTTGGACAGTTTCTTGATGCCATCCTCTGGTTCATCATTACCCAGGATGCATTAAGATGCTTGTTTGCTGCAGAATGGTGATCAACAAGTTCTGCAGATTTGTTGAGTAAATTGATCAAAGTTCAGTAGCTGAGATGAATTGAGGTGCCTTGGGTGTTAAAATTCACAAATGTATGGGTAGTATTTTGTTGCCTTGGTGCACAAGTTAGGTTCTAGTGTAGTTTTTTCAAACTGTTCTGGTTGCTTGCGGCACAAGTATGTGCTCTAGGTCTTCAAAAAGAAGCACCTTTGTTTTGTAAGCTTTTAGGGTTTCATCCCTTTGCCTTTCCTTTAACTCAAAGGTTAGGTATTAATATAAAATAGCCGATATAAAAAAAAGACAATGGTTTTGGTTGTCGAGTAAGAATCCATTTCTTTTTGAAGATGCATAATGAATACCTTCGTTCTTTTTTATCAGAACATAATTAATTTCTTTAAACTAGTGGTATAGATCCGAGGATACACAAAAATCAAACAGTCAAGAATCGACGGATTAGAAAAAGAAAACGATATCATAAGTGATGAAGCATTAGGTTACAAGTATAATGTAACCAAGAGCCAAGTACGAAAAGCCTCCCCTTAACTTGCAATACCGTAATTATAATAGTGCATAAATTATAACCCTCTCCCTTTGAGAGCCCTCTCTTAATCCTAGCCGTTATAGTTATGGTGTTCTCTCTTGCCCCCATCGTCGAGTTGTCCTCTACCGTGGTTCCTCCAGTCATTACTGTTGCTGCCCCAGCCAGGTGATGCCCCTCTGCTACCATACTGTCTCTCGCAGACCGTTCCCGGTGCTGGGGATAGGAGTCGTCGACGGAAAAAAGCTAAACCCTCGGTTCTGGCTTTGTCTTCCTCTACGTCGGTGCTGCCGGTCCTTCCACTCCCTGGCCCGGGTGTATCGGCGGACGTGGCCTCCTTCTCCATGGGAGCAACTGCTCCATCCCCGACCGCGACGCCGAGAAGAGGGCCGCCCTTGCGACGTCCCCCAGTTACGTCCTTTGCACGCAACGTCCTCCTCGACTTTCCCCCTCCAAACCCTATTCTGTCGACCCAACCGCTTGGCCAAGACCTTGCTTTGGCCCCTCCTCCCCCGGGCGGCGTGGTTTCTAGGGTTTTCCAAGACCTCTCTATGACCCCTTCTCCCCCGGGCGACGCGGTTTCTAGGGTTTTCCAAGACCTTGCTATGGCCCCTCCTCCCCCGGGCGGCGCAATTGCTGGGGTTCCGGCATCGCCCGTTTCCCATGGGAGCGCAACTGATCGAATGCTGCAAAGGATGGCATTGATTCTTATATGGCGCGACAAGCTATAGGCGGGGAAGTTGCCCCGCCGGGAGGAATGATGTATGGCTTAAACATCGGGGGCTGGCTCTGGGAGGGGTCCCTAGACGATGTGTTGCCTCCCACCATCACCATTACCATCGAGGTCCCTTAGGATCTCCGGTACCCTACCGTCGAGGTCCCTCAGGATCTCCGGTACCCCGTTCCTCCTCAACGTCTTCTTTCCTTTCCCAAGGGGCATCAAAATAACGTCTGTGACGGTTCGGATATTAAAAGGATCAGTGAACTATTTTTCGTTAATACTGATTTTCTGGTGGTCGGGGAGTCTATTCCCCGTTGTACGATAATTTAATCGATTTCAAGTAATAAAATTGCACCTTTTGTTCAAAAAAAAATTGCAATATCGTATATCCTCCTCTAAACAACACTAGGATCAGGCACGAGACCTCCTTCGAACAATCAAACATTTTGTGACAAGCCCACAACTCGTAACTCCGAGACACGTAGCAAGCCCAGTCCTTAAGCAAGCCGGAATGGAGCACCACATCAGTGTTCAACCAAACCAAAATCGTAGACCACAACCTTTTTACCTAAAAACAAGTGATCTGAAGATGAGTTCACTTTTCAATATGCAAGCCATACATTTTTTTTGATGAGCAAGACATATATTAGATTGAAACCTCTTTAGAGGTTAAAAAGGAGTACATCGGCGAGTCATCTAAGGATCAAGCCTCAAAAACCACAAAATGAAACAAAAGGGTAGTAAAGTGCAAATATCAAATCCCAGGGCTTAGGGAAATCTGAGAGCCCTATGAACACATTTACAATGAAAGTAGAGGCTCAAGAATTCTGAGGAGCCAAGGAGAGTTGATGAAATCTGTGATCCTCATTGTTTTGATGAGTGATAGTTACTTGTGGGTGTATATTTGCCACACTGATGTGCTGAGATGCTGAAGCTGAAGCTGAGTGATGGATGAACTGTAATGGTGAAAATGGTATTTGTTGAGGCACCATGGGATGTAAATGAAGGAGGGAGGGATTATGCAGAGACAGGGGGGCCCCATTGTGCATAAAGGACCCCATATGATCCTCTCTTGGCTAATGAATTGATCTGAGCTGAGGGTGAATTGTTGTGGAGATCCAATCTGACTTGATGATGAAGTCTGCAATATAATGCAGAAGCTGAAGTATATAGGAGGGATGCCTTGTGATGAGGCCCAAAACCCTGATGCTGAGAGTCTGAAGGCAGACCAAGATGTAGGTGATCTGCAATAAGCAACAAGTCTTGCCAAGGGAACCTGCACAGAGAGGAAAGGGCAAGAGAACAAAAACCACTCAAACCTAAGATGAAAACTACCCTCTCACGAAGAACCTAAAAGGAGACTAACCACCCTTA
Source organism: Erodium maritimum (assembly GCA_963921825.1). Lineage (NCBI taxonomy): Eukaryota > Viridiplantae > Streptophyta > Magnoliopsida > Geraniales > Geraniaceae > Erodium > Erodium maritimum. Next base: position 27,649,968 of record OY997592.1, read on the forward strand.
TAGGAGAACAAAACCCAACAGACCATGGGACAACCTCACCAGCTCACAACACTCACCAAAACCACCCATAACCCTTTCCAGAACCCAACCCAAAACACCAAGTACCAAAGCACCAATCATCAGGGTAAAGCAGCAACCCTTGGCTTCAAAAATTTCCAATCAAGACAAGCTTTAGGGCCTGCTTTCCACCCATATATTGAGATGAATTTTCCAGTTTTGTGAAAGGAAGACCACTCCCAGGAACAAGATTGCTGCAAATTTTTTTGAAAGATTTCAGCAGCAGAGATAGTGATGTTATTGAATAGACTGTCATTCCTAGCCAAGCAAATTTGCCAAAGAGATAACTGAAATAGCTTGATCCAATTCTTTTTGTACCTTCTCTTACGTAGATAACTCCACTGCAATATCCATTCTTTGACTGAGCCAGGGATAATGAGAATAGAGCCCCACCAAATAGCCAACAAACACCATACTTGCCAGGCTCTAGGGCAATGCAATAAGACATGGCTTCCATCTTCAAGATCCCACTGACAAATAGGGCAAACTAACTCTTGCAGAGAAAGTGATAATCCTCTAGCTTCTAGGAAACACTTAGAGGGGATAGCTTCATGGCAGGCCAGCCAAGTAAAGGCTGGGATCTTTGGGGGAATACCAGGTAACCAAAGCAAGTTGCTCCAGATTGCAGTTGTAACAGATTGAGTGCCTTGTTGTTCAAGCAAAGAATAGAGTTTTTTAACAGAAAAGCCATTAGGATCCCAATGCCAAACAAGAACATCTTCAAGGGAGTTGATTGTTATTCCCAACAGGATGGAGGATAATGTAACCCAATTTGGCTCAGCTATTCCCCTAGGAACTCTGCAAAAGTCTAAATCCCAAGTGACTCCATCCCAAGCAGATGTTTAAAAGAGGTGCCCCCCCCCCCCCCCCCCACAAAATATCCTCCCAGAAGAAAGTTCTTTATCCATTGCCAACTTTCCAATGAAGCCCTTTATTTCCAAAGATGATTTCAAACCTTGGATCATTAGCCAGATTTAGGATGTGGGAGATAAAACTAGATGATCCAATCTCAATGTAATTTGAGAGATCCCATTCATGGCTTCCCTTACCAAATTTTGCACAAATAATTTGCTTCCATAGAGCATTTTTCTCAATAGCAAACCTCCACCACCATTTAGCTAGGAGAGCTATGTTCATGGAGGATAATTTTCTAATCCCTAGCCCTCCCTCTTTCTTAGATTTGCAGACCTTACCCCAATTCACCTTGCAGCAACCCTTGCCAGAGCCTTCCCATGCCATAAAAATTTTCTTTGCCAGCTTTCCAACTTCTTGATTACCCCTTTTGGAGCTTTAAGAATTGAGAAAAAAATATAGGGGCAATGCACTCAGTGTTGATTTGATTAAAGTTATCCTACCCCCAAGTGAGAGAAATTTAGCCTGCATAAACCAAGAGCTTGTTTGAATTTTTGGACTATTGGAGTCCAAGTACTCAACCTTCTTGTATTAGCACCAAGAGGGAATCCCAAATAGACCATAGGCGGGGAAGAGGATGGACAATGTAAAATGGAGGTTATGATCAACTCTTCACCTTCTGTGAGGTTCAAGGTAATGCAAGCCATACATAACACACATTTGTAACCCCTATAAAGAAAATATAACTTGGTGTGGATACGCTTTTGCCGATTAACCAAAAAGAGGATTGGAACTTAGGAGGGGTTGCCGTCCTTCAAATAGTAGAAGTCAAGGCAACCAAAACACATTCTTTTATCGCGGAAAAATTATTCAAGACCCTTGAAGCGAAACCTACCTTATAGTATGTACCATGGATTTAACTATGTTCCACGGTGGTGAGAACCATATAGAGAACTGGATTGTGAGTGGAGGCTGACTAGATGTTTAATTGAACTGATTTTAATAAAACCTTTATTGACACAGTAAATGTTATATAAAATAAAAATAAATTTGATAAAAATAATTAATAATAACATACAATAATCACAAATAATATTGACACAAGTTATTAAAAATAAACTTCAACAAGGAAGCACTATTAAAAAAACTCTATTCTCTCTCGCTCCTTGAGATTATAGCCCTAGCCCTCGCTTAGCCACTATGGAGCTTTTCCCTACCACCGACGTTGTTGCGTCGCCTGCAGCTGCTCTTGGTATTGTAGTCCCCGTGCTCCTCTGTACCATCCAGTCACAATCCTCGCAGACCACGTCTCGAGTGGGATTGGATACCCATACCATCACCTCCGTTTTCCCTCTCCCTCACCGTCCCTCCTGCGTTCTCGTCGAATCCTAGTCTGATCGCTATGGGACCCTGAGCTTCCTCTTAGTCGATGTTAGCTGGGTGTTCTGGTCCGCGAGGACGGCCTCCTTCTCGTCTACTCGTAGACCTGCGTCGGGATGTGAGTTCTGGTCTGCAAGGACGGTCTCCTTCTCGTCCGCTCGGAGACCTACGTCGGGATGACCTGGTGCGTGGGCATGTGGTGTCTTCCGGTCCACACCATGAAGCGGCCCTTCTTCGGTCTAACTGTAGCCCGTCGCCCTAGGCTAACCACGACCTTGCTCTGGTGCCTGGGGTGGATGGTGCATGGTATGGGGGTGCGCCTCCGAGGTCTGTACCTCCTCGATTCATGGGGGCGGGGATGGTCTGGGACGTGATGGTGAGCTTGGCATTCTCCCCGGTCACGATAGTAAGGACCCGATTCCAGCGCCTGGTCCGCGATCGATACGGGGTGCGGAGGAGCACGATAGAAGCTTCTTTCATGTTTTCTCGTCGTGGATGGGCACGGAGGCGGAGTAGGGTTTGGATACCCTACAACGGGGTCGCCCATGGTCATGCTCATGGGGTCAGTGGTCCTTCGTCTCTGGCCTCAAGGATGGAGGTACCGGATCGCATGAAGACCACTATACGCAGGGAAGTCCGGATATCGCCCTCACCACAGTATCCTCAGACTCACCTCCAAGCGTATCACAGAGGCCTGTTGCGGTACAATCCAGCGAGAGGGCCTCTCCCCCCGTCAGACGGCCGGAGGTTCAGCTGCAGCCATCTGGGGAGTACGGTGGAGATGGAAATGCGTTGAAGGCATTGTCCCTAAGACCGGTGATAATGGACCCGATACATAAGGCTCAGTTATCTTGAGGAAGAGGGAACGACGTGACAATGGACCCGATACCTAATCCGGGTCCCCGAGTTCCCACTTGGGATGCCAGCCAGTTGCCCGCGATAGGCCCCCTAGGTGGTCCTACCCGCACGCCCCAGCTTTTGTACACGGGAACATCCGGCGGGGGGTGGGTGGAGATCAGCTCTCTACTGATTCGATTGTTGCCCTTATACCACTAGAGCGTGTTGGGTTTGGAGGTGGAGGACGCGCCCGCCCAGGAGCGCGACCTGTTGAAGTTCCAGCGCCCATGGTTTGTGGGAGCGCATCTACTGGAGTGGTAGAGAGGGAGGCGCCTGCATCGGTCTGGGGTGCCAAGCCACAGGCGGGGAAGAGGCCCCGCGGGAAGGAATGATACACCACCCAAGCATTGGGGACTGGCTATGTGAGGGGTCCCTAGACGATTTTTTGCCTCCCACCATCACCATTACTGTTGAGGTCCCTCACGATCTCCGACATCCCACTCGACCTTCCTGTTTTCGGCTTTTGCCCATGGGGCGTCAAAATACCGTATGTGATGATTCTGGTACTAAAAGGTTCAGTGAACCATTGTTCATTTATACTGGCCTTTCGTGGTCGAGGAGCATGTTACTCGTGGCACGTCAATGTAATCGTTATCAAGAAGTTATAATATTGCACTTTTTGTTCAAAAAAAATAAACTTCAACTTTTAAAATAATAAAAAAATAAATTTAACTAAACAAAATTAACAAATTAATTAAAAATACACTTATAATTAATTAATAATTGCATTACATGTTTCCATCTCACTTTAATTAAGTTTTTGTTAGTCTAATGACTGCTAGACTTTCAACACCATTGGCGAAAAAGGGGGCCGATCTTCGAGGTAGACCCCGATCCTCTCGGCCTGGGTCCGGTGACACTCCTCTACCATCATCGCGTCCATGCTCTTCCTGTTAGTCTTAGTGCCCGTAGTTCAATCCTAAATGTCCAAATGTATATATCATCGTTAGCAATAAAATTAAAGCGGCTTTATATTACTTATGTGTTGGAGTAATATATCGATGTGTGCTCTGATCTATGCCCACCATGCGAATAGAACCATAGATCGAGATAGATCACACTCGATGGGTCCCTAGTCAACAAAGCTTCACCAGAAGCGACTAGTATGAAAGATGGCTCTTTATGGCTTACGTTCTGTTAGTCATTGGAATGGGATTCCGGAGTCTGATCATAGATATCATGTGGGACATGATATTGGACGACCCTCCCTGAATATGTGCCATAGATTAAGTCATGAACATATTCAGTGTTGTAGCTTGTCATGTATCCTTAGACCAAGGAGTCTTTGTGATCGCTATGTAGTCAACAACTGAGTTTGACCTGAGCCTAACGTTGTCCGTAACAGGGCTTCCATAACGGCTAGGATTGGCTTGGGGACGGGCTACATGAGTGACACGAAAGGCGGCTAAGGGATTTATCCCTCATACTGAGGTATGAGAAAGATATCGGTTCTCGGCCGCTTGATCGAGAGTGACTGAAAGAATAGCATGGCCATGCACATGATATTGGGTATCATATCTTCAGTCATCTCACATATCAAGGAACGGTGATTGAGAATAATAAGGATGACGACTCTATGCCTTATCTCAATTAGGATATCGGAGATAAAAGGATAATGACAGGGACGACGGAAAGGTTAGAATCGACAGGGTCGATTCGCTATGCAGTGTCAGGCAATACTAAAGTCTCGTTAGTTGCCACTTAAATAGGATCAAGTAAAATGGAATTTTACGTTGATCTATTGACATGCATAAACCTAAGGGTCACACCGGAGGATGAAACTCATTGACACATTTATGGAGAATGGCCAAAAGGGAGTTGTCTCGGGACATGACCAAAACTGGGTTTTGGGTCATGTGCCCGTAAGTGAATAGGACTTTACGGATCGAGACAAGGCTTGGAGTCTTGGGATTGATCGCGTCGGATAATGTTGGACATTTCCGGTATGGAAGGCATGAAGGCGATGAGCGAATCACGGGACCTCGTTGGAAATGGCCACGGGCCATGTTCCAAGAGGCCCATGAAAGGCCCATGCAACCAAGGCCCATGGAACTAATTAATCAAGTCTTGATTAATTAGTACTAAGTAAGCAAGACAAGGATTAAGGTGTTGGCGATTCACCACCTAACCCAATCTTGTCTTGCCATACTTTGTCCTATTTACACCTTACTTGACACCATACTTGTCCCATGCCTTTAGTTGGACAAGTATGGGTTTTGTTATGTTTAAGTCATCTTTTTTCAACATAACAAAGACAAGACAAGAATAGGAAACACATTTTCTCTCCCTCTTCCATGGCCATTTCGGGTTTGGCTAGTTTCCTCCTCCATTTTTGTTTTCTTGAGTCCTCAAAGAGAAGAACTACGTGGCTTTGATTCCCATGTGGATACGTAGGCGTCTTGGAGACTCAAGCCAATCATTCGTTAACCGGTGTTCTTGTTTTGGTAAGAGATAGTGCTGAATTTTTCTCTTGTGAATCCATTCTTTGTTAGTTGTTTCATGGTTTTAATCGTCTCTTGGTTTTTATTGATTTTCCGCTGCGAGTTGGTTCATCTCCAACCCTACCTCGAGACCCAACAGTGGTATCAGAGCCGTGCTACCTTCGGGATTCACAAGACGGTGTTCAAAGTTTCGGTTTTGCTTGAAAGTTTCTTTTTTTGGCATGTTGTTTTGCTAAATTGTTTGATAACATGTTTTAAATTCTTGTTCATGGATTTAATGCATGTACAATGAATTTTTGAAAATTATTTCAAATCTGGAAATTTTGAATTTTTTTTTGATTTTTCGGGTCTCGGGAGCGGGACTCTCGGGGAGCCAAAACCGGGACCGAACGGGGCTCCGTTGGACGGAGCTAGGCCAAGCATGACCATTGGATGGTTGATATGCCAAGGCTAAACCGTTTTTTTAGTTATGACGAGTTTGGAACCGTCATGACGAGCTCGAAGATCAAATGTTCAAAAGTTTCATTTTTGAACGGTTTCGATAAACCGAGCATCAAAAATTTTCGAAACTTGGCTATTAATTAAAACCGGAAAATCACATGATGTTTGATAACATGCTTGTTTGATAACATGATGTGTGATGTGATGTTGGCATGGTGTACATAATAGCCCCGAGCTCGATTTAATTATGTATCGCTTTTCACGGCCTGCGAGCCGTTAGACTTAGCGTGTAATTATTATTTCAAGGTGTGGTCGTCGAACCACTTGTTTGTAATATTTATTTATTCCCGACCTGCGAGTCATGTATTAAATTGTAATATTTTACTCAAGACGAAGAAAGGGTGAAAAGGTCATTTGGTGGCTTTTCGGGTGTTGGCATCGGCTTGGAGTCGGTGGAGCTCAAGAAGCTAGTGGGAGTTAGTTTAGGGGGCTATTATGTGCACATTTATCGCTTTATGCTTGGTTTAGTTTATGCATGATTAATTCTATGTGTTTTAGAATTGCATGCTTAACTTTATTTACCGAGCATATCACCTCACATGCAAAGATAAAATTGGAATTTTAATCCTTGTGTGTGAACCCTTAGAATCGTCATTGCATTGGATGTAGTTGACGGGTTCAAAGGAAGAATTACATTGGATGTAATTTGACGCATCATTGCATTTGGAATGTAGTTGATGTGCTCATCGCATCTAGGATGTGCCAAAGTTTTGAACACAACTGGACAAGTAAAAGCGGGTCATGTCCGATACCTCCCAATCATCAACACCTTACTACCTCCCCGTCCTATGTGTGTCGTGCGCATTAGCGGAGCATCCATGGGGAAGCGGGGTAGTAGGTTTGGACGACATATGTGGGTGTCGTGCGCATTAGCGGAGCACCTACATAGTGGCGAGCCATAGTTGAAAATTGGTGGACCCGACTACGATTCTCAGCCTGAGGTTGAGCTATGGTAACAGATAGGGTAAGTCGTGTACATAAGTACATACCCTAGCCAGGAGTCACATTGGATGTGATTGGATGGAGTCCTACCTACATAGCTCGATTAAGTGGTGAGCATTAGTTCAGCTTAATCGAGTGAATCAAGGATCTTGGTTTCAGATTCTAAAGGTTTAGAATCGATTGTTGGTGTTTAAGCTTGATCTTCATAAAATTTATTCAGTTTACTGATTGAATTTTATCTGTTGTAGATCAAATGGCAAATTCAGCGAACATTAATAGTTTGTCATTAAAAACCATTCTTGACAGGGTCAAGCTAAATGGGACAAACTATTTGGACTGGTACAGAATTTTGAGGATAGTCCTCAAGTCTGAACGCAAAGAATATGTCCTTGACAAGGCTGTCTCTAAGACCATATCAGAGTTACATGAAGTGTCATTCATTGCTGAGAAGAATATATTAGGGATCTGGGATCCAAGGATATTCTGATGGTCAACAAGGGAATTGGAAGTGGCAAGGGCGGGGCCCATGCGCACTTGGCAGGAAAGATGAGACACATGAGAATGTCTGCTTCTACTGCCAATAGCCTGGTCATTGGAACCGGGATTACAGGAAGTTCACGGCTGATCTGAAGAAGGGCAGTGGGACTGCGCCTTCATCAAATAGCGTGGATGATCTGAAGAAGGGCAGTAGGACTGCGCCTTCATCAGGAAACCTGGATGATCTAAGGAAGGGCGGTGGGACCGTGCCTTCATCCGGTATTAACTCTATAGAGCTACATCTCTCTACTTCCAAAGATTCATGGGTATTAGATACCAGGACTGAATCTCACACATGCACTTATATATGGTGGCTGAAAGTAGGAGAGGTTTGGAAAGCACGAAGTGGACCTCAGAGTTGTGGCAACTGCTGTAGGATCCATGAGTCTTGCTTTGCCAAGAGGCCTTGTCTTAGTACTGTATAATGTATATTTCATACCTACTTTTAGTAGGAATATTATATCTGTATCCGTGTTTGACAAGGAAGGATATAATGTTAATATTGGAAATGGAGTTTTCAATGTTCTATGCAATGATATGTTTTATACCAGTACTGACTTGGTTGGAGGATTGTACATATTAGATATGGGTAACAATGCCTCAAGTTCTATATATTCCGTTAATACCAAGAGGTCTAAATCCAACGATTTAAACCTAACTCTGTTAAGGCACTGTCATTTAGGTCGCATAAACAAGAAGCACCTATAAGCATTTCAGAAGTGCGGACTTTCAGGTTCATTCGGATTCCATTCGATCAATAGGTGCAAGGTTTGTTTGATGGGAAAAATGACTAAAGTGCCCTTTTATCGATCGCGATGAAAGGGCGGGTGAATTATTGGGGCTGATACGCTCGAATGTGTGTAGACCAATAAGTTCACTTGGCAGGAGGGGTTTTAACTATTTTATCACATTTACTGATGATTACAGTAAATATGGTTATGTTTATTCGCTGAGACATAAGTCTGAAGCTTTTGATAAATTCAAAGAGTTTAAGACTAAAGTAGAAAACCAGCTCGACAAAGGTATTAAGGCACTTCGATTGGATCGAGGTGGAAAATACTTGACCACAGAGTTATTAGATCATCTAAAAGAGAATGGGATCCTTTTGGAATGGACTCCTCCTGGGACACTGTAGATGAAAGGTGTAGCCAAACGGAGAAATCGGACATTGTTAGACAATGGTCCGTTCCATTATTAGTTGAACTGATCTCCCAATCTCTTTCTGGGATTATGCTCTAGAGACGACTGCATTCATAGTGAATCGGGCTTCGACGAAGGGTGTGGAAGGGACACCATTTTAAAATGATATGGGATGATGCCCGCTTTGTCCTTCCTAAAGATTTGTGGTTGCGAGGCTTATGTGAAACATTTGGTTTCGACTAAGCTCGAACCAAGATCTGAGATATGCACCTTCGCGTGGTATCCCAAAGCAACAAGGGGATACTACTTCTACAATCCCAGTGAGAACATGGTGTTAATCGCATGGGGTGGGGTCTTTATGGAAAAGGAGTTTTGTTTCCAAAGACGTCATTGGGAGGACTGTGCATCTCGAAGAAATTCAGGATGGTACAGATCTGTCTAAACCAATTGGCAACCCATTAGAAAGAAGCCAGAGATTGTCGTAGAGTAAGAACCAATTCCTGTTACAATTCCGGAAGGTCCAATGCGTTTTGAAAGGATCAATCTTCCTCCTCCAAGATATGGTATCCGGAGGTGACAATGAAGTCATGGTGGATCACGATGATCCAGCCACCTTTCAGGAAGTCGTGGATGGGCCCAACTCCGAGTTATGGCTGGGAGCCATGAGGGAGGAAATGCAATCCATGTCGGACAACCGAGTCTGGGAACCGGTTGATCCCATCAATGGTGTGAGGACCATATGATGCAAATGGATCTTCAAGGTGAAGATGGACATGGACGGCAAACCTCTGACCTACAAAGCTCAACTGGTGGCGAAAGGTTATAGGCATGGATTGACTATGAGGAAACCTTCTCCTTAGTGGCTATGGTCAAAATCGATCCAAATTCTTCTTGACATAACTGCGTATCATAATTACGAGATATGGCAAGTGGATGTCAAAACCGCTTTCCTAAATGGAAATTTGACTGAGTACGTTTGTATGTCTCGGCCCAAAGGTTTTGACGATCCGAAGAATAAAGGAAAGATTTATAAGTTGTTGAAATCCATTTATGGATTGAAACGAACTTCTCGGAGTTGGATCCTTCGTTTTGATGAAGCTGTAATTGGATTTGGCTTAATTAAGAGCGAGGATGAATCTTGCGTTTATAAGAAGGCTAGTGGGAGCAAGATTACCTTTCTGGTTCTCATTGAAAACGACATCCCAACCTTGCACGAGACTAAAGCTTGGTTGAGGAAGTGTTTTTCAATAAAGGACTTAGGCGATGCTTCTTATATCTTAAGGATTAAGATATGTAGAGATTGCACCAAGAGGGTCTTGGATTTAAGTCAGGGAACCTATGTGAACAAGGCATTGAGTAGGTTCTTAATGCTCGATTCAAAGAAAGGACTCTTACCCACTAGTCATGGCATTCATCTCAGCAAGACTCAGTGTCCTAAGACACCTGATGAGCTGAAAAGGATGATGAAAATCCTATGCGCCTGGGGGCAGGATCGATCATATATGCCATGACATGTATGAGACCAGACGTCTCGTAAGCCTTATGTTGTACCAGTAGAAATCATTCTAACCCGGGGGAAAGATGATTTTGAACTAGTCGTCGAAGGATGAGTAGACGCTAGTTTTCCAAGACAAATCCAGATGACTTTAGAAGTCAATCAGGATATGTGTTTACGCTGAATGACAGAGCTTTAGCTGGGACAGCGTAAAGCAAGATATCATTGCCGAATCTACGACAGAGGCCAAGTACATGGATGCTGCAGAGGCAGCTAAGGAGGCTATGTGGATTTGGAAATTCATGGCAGGGCTGGGTGTAATTAAAAACCCATCCAACCCGGTGAATCCATCTTGCGACAACACAAGGGCCATTGCGCAAGCTAAAAGCCTAGATCGTATAACAAATCCAAACATGTACTGCGGCGTATCCACCTCATCAGATAAATACTGAACTGAGGTGAAGTGAAGATAACCGATATTGCAACAGATGATAACATAGCCAACCCTTTGACTAAGGCAGTGTCGCTGCCTGAACATGTTAGACATGTAAAGTCGATATGGACACATTGGAGTTTAGATTGGAACTAGGGCAAGTGGGAGATTGTTAGTCTTAGTGCCCGTAGTTCAATCCTAAATGTCCAAATGTATATATCATCGTTAGCAATAAAATTAAAGCGGTTTTATATTACTTATGTGTTGGAGTAATATATCGATGTGTGCTCTGATCTATGCCCACCATGCGAATAGAACCATAGATCGAGATAGATCACACTCGATGGGTCCCTAGTCAACAAAGCTTCACCAGAAGCGACTAGTATGAAAGATGGCTCTTTATGGCTTACGTTCTGTTAGTCATTGGAATGAGATTCCGGAGTCTGATCATAGATATCATGTGGGACATCATATTGGACGACCCTCCCTGAATATGTGCCATAGATTAAGTCATGAACATATTCAGTGTTGTAGCTTGTCATGTATCCTTAGACCAAGGAGTCTTTGTGATCGCTATGTAGTCAACAACTGAGTTTGATCTGAGCCTAACGTTGTCCGTAACAGGGCTTCCATAACGGCCAAGATTGGCTTGGGGACGGGCTACATGAGTGACACGAAAGGCGGCTAAGGGATTTATCCCTCATACTGAGGTATGAGAAAGATATCGGTTCTCGGCCGCTTGATCGAGAGTGACTGAAAGAATAGCATGGCCATGCACATGATATTGGGTATCATATCTTCAGTCATCTCACATATCAAGGAACGGTGATTGAGAATAATAAGGATGACGACTCTATGCCTTATCTCAATTAGGATATCGGAGATAAAAGGATAATGACAGGGACGACGGAAAGGTTAGAATCGACAGGGTCGATTCGCTATGCAGTGTCAGGCAATACTAAAGTCTCGTTAGTTGCCACTTAAATAGGATCAAGTAAAATGGAATTTTACGTTGATCTATTGACATGCATAAACCTAAGGGTCACACCGGAGGATGAAACTCATTGACACATTTATGGAGAATGGCCAAAAGGGAGTTGTCTCGGGACATGACCAAAACTGGGTTTTGGGTCATGTGCCCGTAAGTGAATAGGACTTTACGGATCGAGACAAGGCTTGGAGTCTTGGGATTGATCGCGTCGGATAATGTTGGACATTTCCGGTATGGAAGGCATGGAGGCGATGAGCGAATCACGGGACCTCGTTGGAAATGGCCACGGGCCATGTTCCAAGAGGCCCATGAAAGGCCCATGCAACCAAGGCCCATGGAACTAATTAATCAAGTCTTGATTAATTAGTACTAAGTAAGCAAGACAAGGATTAAGGTGTTGGCGATTCACCACCTAACCCAATCTTGTCTTGCCATACTTTGTCCTATTTACACCTTACTTGACACCATACTTGTCCCATGCCTTTAGTTGGACAAGTATGGGTTTTGTTATGTTTAAGTCATCTTTTTTCAACATAACAAAGACAAGACAAGAATAGGAAACACATTTTCTCTCCCTCTTCCATGGCCATTTCGGGTTTGGCTAGTTTCCTCCTCCATTTTTGTGTTCTTGAGTCCTCAAAGAGAAGAACTACGTGGCTTTGATTCCCATGTGGATACGTAGGCGTCTTGGAGACTCAAGCCAATCATTCGTTAACCGGTGTTCTTGTTTTGGTAAGAGATAGTGCTGAATTTTTCTCTTGTGAATCCATTCTTTGTTAGTTGTTTCATGGTTTTAATCGTCTCTTGGTTTTTATTGATTTTCCGCTGCGAGTTGGTTCATCTCCAACCCTACCTCGAGACCCAACACTTCCCCTGTCTCGAGGCGACCATATCTTCTTCCTCCATTGGCACCCTCGCAATTCCATTCTCCTTCGGTGCCCCAAGTCCTACCGTTGTCAGGGAGCTCATCCGGGTCCCCAGCTTTGCTCCCCCAAAATCCATCTCTGCCCCCAAACCCCATCTCCACCGCCTTAAACCCCATCTTCTCTCTCCCAAGCTCCATCTCCGGCGCGAGTCCTCGCCTCCCCGACCCACACTAGGTTGTCTAGTTCCTCCTTTGACTAGTAGGGGGTCTCAATTTCGAGTCTAGGGCTTTCTCAATCGAAGTCTAGACCTTAATGTCAAAGGCGATTGGATCCGGGCTCTGGGAAAATCCCTAATAATAACCTCTTTCCGGAGAGGTCAAACCTCATAATTCTGGCCTATAACTGTCAAGGAATGCACTCTGGACTACACCAGCAACAACTGCGTCACTCCTCAGGGATCATCAGCCACACATTCTTTTCCTCTCGGAAACAATATTATCCGTCCAATAGTATTTTCTCCTTTCTCGATCGCTGGGATTTACACGTCACATTTGCGAACCCGGAGATGATGATCAACGGGGTCTTGCTCTATTTTGGGTTGGAGGTATTATAGTGGCTCTATGGGATAAGGATGGGCACCACATTGATGTGGAAATATCAGGTCTGGGGTACGATGATGTCTGGCTTACAGGTTTTACGGTGAAGCCTATCGTAGTAGTCGGGGTCAGACTTGAGATCTTTTGAGACGTTTACATACTGCTTCAAGACCGGATTAGATAATTATCGGGTACTTTAACAATATCCTCAATCTGGATGAGACTATAAGACGAGGATCATATCCTTCCTCTTTGGTGGATGAATTCTTCTAGGTAGTGGAGGATTTGGATCTCATTGACATTTCGATGACTGGATACCAATATACATGGTTTCGGTGGCGGACGTCATGTCAGAAGATTCAATCCTGACTGGATAGGGCTTTGATCACATAATCTTTCTACGCGTCTCTTCCAGACCTTGACTTTCGTAATACTAGGGTCACTACGTCAGACCATTGGCCTATTCTGCTATCATTGGCATAGAAAGTGGTGGATAGAGGTCCATCGAAATTTCACTTTCAATCTCAGTGGACCCGAGACCCAGAATGTGGTATTGTGATACAGAGACATTGGGATAAATCCCCCGGGGCGGCGATAAAGGATGTCATAAAGGGTGTTGGGGTCTCGTTGAAACATTAGGGGCGTCACCACTTTTGGAAAAAAACGTAAACCACATCAAATGGTGCCAGAGGCGGATTGTAGAGTTGAATGACCCGATTGATCGGGCAGGGATACACAGACGAGAGGCCATCAAAATCCAGTATGAGAACGCCCTTTATGTACAAGAGGCTTTCTAGCGCCAACGACGAAGCAACATTGACTAGTGGAGGGGGTTAAGAACACCAAGTTTTTTCAAGCATCGACATCATATCGAAGACGTTTGAATGCGGTTGTGGCTCTTAAAAACACACTTGGAACTATGGTAACATGGGAGTCAGGGATGAAGGAACGCATCTCGGAGTACTTCATCTAGCTGTTCACCTCTAGCCAACCAGATCTTTCAGAGTTCCCTATTACATTATCTGTTCGACTCAGACATGCTGATAACAAATCGCTTCTACTACCTGGAATAGACCGGGTAGGAATAGACCGGGCAATTTTCCATGACGTCTTTCAAATGGGCTCAGACAAGTCTCCAGGCCCTGATGGTCTCAACCTGAGATTCTACAAATATTACTGGCCTATGGTAGCGGATGAGGTGCTCCGTTTTTTCCAAGGGTGTCACGCCCCAAATCCGGCTTTGACCGGACTCGAGACGTGAGCTAAATAATAATTAATAAAAGTACTTTAATACCAAAAAGAGTCTCCAATAACAGTTTAAAAGAATCAAATGACATCACGAGACAACAACTCGGTAAAACCAAATATAAATAAGTTTAGTAACAATATAATAATACGTCTCTAGACCTTACTAGCCTAAGACCCTCGCCAGCTCCCACGCTCCGAGAATCCCGCTAGACCAACTCCCGATCAAAACCTGTGGAACAACAAAGTAAAGGGGTGAGCTTTCGCTCAGTAGGAAAAATAGTTAAGGCGATGAGTATCCGCTCACCACCACGAGTAACCGTCCAATTAGGGCATACTAGTAAGCACAACAACTATGAAATAGTTAAACAGAAAATTCAAGACAACGCTTAGTCCCCACTCGGGTGCCACCCGTAAATTAGTCTCGCCGCTGAACCGAACCTAATACCACCCTTCTCAACTCTGCCCCTGACCACTATCATTCACTTAAGTCTCAATGGACAACGACCACGGTTTTCTCACAACCGACCACACGTGCGAACCCGCACGATAATACCCTAAACTCAGGTAAAAGTGTATTTCAACTCAAAGAAAATCACCTAGCATGCATAAGCAGTAACAACAGTCAACAGAGATCAATACACAGAGTAATATCAACAATCACTATAACTTATGGTATCCTAGAACAAAACGCAGACTTTCCATAACCCGGCTCGACCACGTCGTACCGGAGTTGACATCGACCCAGACATCTTCCCATCGGGGTACAACTCATAACATACTAGACCAGAGTTCTCCTACGGTCGAGTATCTTCCCGTAGCACGGGGTACAACTCATAGCGTTCAATCAATACACACACACCGGTAAAGCAATAGCAACCACGCAGCAAGACATTAGCAATACACACACATTGGTGTTGGAACTTGATGTCGTGGACAAGAAAACAAGAATTTGCAGCGGAAATTAACCACGAATCAAGCAAAATAAACTCTACCAAATATGACGAATAAAGCTGAAAATTCAGCAAGGTTACAAGAACATCACCTTGTAGTTTCGGTGGTGAAGATGGAAGAATAACACCAACTATGCTTCAGCTTGAGTCCCTTGGACGCCTACGTATCCGAGATGGAATCAAAGACAACGTAGTTCTTGAGTTTGATGACTCAAGAACATGAAAAACAACCTTGAAGCTTGGAGGGGGTTTCGGCCAAGGGTAGAAGAAGAAGAAGAAGACTCTCTCTCTAATTCTCTACACTTGCATGTTATGTTCTCCAACCCCTCTTGCATGCTTAGTTAACTGGAATCACTTAACTCTTAACTTAAGACAAGTGTCCATTCCAAGATGCTAGGTGGAGCTAATAAACTAGCTAGTTTATTAGTTTAGTGAAAATTGGGTCCCACCCAATTTTTGTCAACGAGACTAATAGTCATCTAATGACTTAATTACTTTTTGGGCCTAGCCTATATAGGCCGGCCATGGGCCTCTCCAAGAGAGCCCATGCCGAGCCTAATATGCTAGCCGGTCCACTATGGCGATCCCCGCCACAATTCCCTCCAACTTAGTTTCGTCATGTTCTTATCGAGTATCAAAATGCCGGTGTGACCCTTAGGTCTATGCATGTCGGTAAGATCAATGTACATTCCCATTTTACTTGATCTTACCAAAGTGGCGACTGACGAGACTCAGTATTGCCCGACCCTGCATAACGAATCGCGCCCTGTCGATTCTGACCTTTCAGCCGTCCTTGTCATTATCCCTTTATCACCGATATCCGGATTGAGATAAGGCATAGAGCCGTCATCCTTATTATCCTCAATCCATGTTCCTTGATATGTGAGATGACTGACCTTATGCTACCCAGTATCATGTGCATGGCCATGCTTTCTTGTCAGTCACTCTCGATCAAGCGGCCGTGAACCGGATATCTTTCCCATACCGTAGTATGAGGGATAAATCTCTTAGCCGTCTATCATGTCACTCATGCAGTCATTCCCCAAGCCAATCCTGGCCGTTATGGAAGCCCAGTCACGGTGCAACGTTGGGCTTTCAGGTCAAACTTGGTTGTTTACTGCATATCAATCATATAGACTCCTCGGTCTAAGGATACCTGAGTAGCTACGACTTTGAACATGTTCATGACTTAATCTATGGAACATATTCAGGTCGGGTCGTCCAACATCATGTCCCACATGATGTTTATGATCAGACTCCAGAACCCTTTCCTATGGCTAATAGAACGTAAGCCATCAAGGGTCATATCTCATACTAGTCGATTCAAGCGAAGACTATTGACTAGGGACCTCATCGAGTGTGATCCATCCTGATCTATTGTTCTATTCGCATGGTGGGCATAGATCGGAAACACACACGACATATTACTCCAACACTTAAGTAATATAAAAACCGCTTTATTTATATTGCCAACAATGATAATTACAATTGGACATTTATGATCGGACTACGGGCACCGAGGCTAACAATCTCCCACTTGCCCTAGCTCCAATCTAAATTCCAATCTAATCCCATTGACCTTACATGCCTTTCGTGCTTGCGTAACGAGAGCGCTTTGGTCAACGGGTCGGCTATGTTATCATCTGTTGCAATATACGTGATCTTCACATGACCTCTGTTCAGAATCTCTCTGATTAGGTGATATCGCCGTAATACATGTTTGGATTTGTTATGCGATCTGGGCTCCTTGGCTTGAGCAATGGCCCCAGTGTTGTCGCAAAATAGGTTCATCGGGCTGGATGGGTTTTTCATTACACCCAACCCTGCCATGATCTTCCTAATCCATACAGCCTCCTTGGCCGCTTCTGCAGCCGCTATGTATTCGGCCTCTGTCGTGGAGTCAACGACGGTATCTTGCTTCACGCTCTTCCAGCTGAAAGCCCCGCCATTCAGCGTGAACACATATCCCGACTGACTTCTAAAGTCATCTGGATCTGATTGGAAACTAGCGTCAACATACCCTTTGACGACTAGTTCAGACTCATCCGTATCCCCGTACACCAAGAATGCATCCTTAGTCCTTCTCAAATATTTGAGAATCGCTTTGACTGCTATCCAGTGTTCCTCGCCAGGGTTGGACTGATGTCTGCTGGTACAGCTCAAGGCAAACGAGACATCCGGTCTCGTGCATATCATGGCATACATGATCGATCCTATCGCTGATGCATAAGGAATCCGACTCATCCTTTTCAGCTCATTAGGTGTCTTAGGACACTAAGTCTTGCTGAGGTGGATGCCATGACGTGTGTGCAAGAGTCCTTTCTTGGAATCTAGCATTGAGAACCTACTCAATACTTTGTTCACATAGGTGCTCTAACTTAATCCCAAGATCCTCTTGGTGCGATCTCTATATATCTTAATCCCTAAGATATAAGCAGTCTCGCCTAAGTCCTTCATCGCGAAACACGTCCCTAACCAAGCTTTTTTCTCGTTTAAAGTGGCGACGTCGTTTCCGATAAGTAGTATGTCATCGACATACAACACCAGAAAGGTAATCATACTCCCCTTTGCCTTCTTGTAAACGCAAGGCTCATCTTCGTTCTTGACAAAACCGAATCCAATTACAGTTTCATAAAAACGAAGATTCCAACTCCGAGAAGCTTGTTTCAATCCATAGATGGATTTCAACAACTTACAAATCTTTCCTTTATTCTTAGGATCGACAAAACTTTCCATATAAACGTCCTCCGATAAACTTCCGTTTAAGAAAGCGGTTTTGACATCCATTTGCCATATCTCGTAATCATGATACGCAGCTATGGCAAGAAGAATACAGATAGATTTGACCATAGCCACTAGGGAGAAGGTTTCCTCATAGTCAATCCCTTGGACTTGCCTATAACCTTTCGCCACCAGTCGAGCTTTATAGGTCTGAGGGTTGCCATCCATGTCCATCTTCACCTTGAAGATCCATTTGCATCCAATGGTCCTCACACCATCGATGGGATCAACCAGTTCCCAGACTTGGTTATCCGACATGGATTTCATTTCTTCCCTCATGGCTCCTAGCCATAACTCGGAGTTGGGCCCGTCCATGGCTTCCTGAAACGTGGATGGATCATCGTGATCCACCATAAGTTCACCGTCACCCCCAGACACAAAGAAACCATATCTCGGAGGTTGACGACTAACCCTTTCAGATCGCCTTGGACCCTCAAGAATCATTGCAGAAACCGGTCTTTGCTCTACGACCACTTCAGGCTCCTCTACTGGGTTGTCCAGTGGCTCTGAGGAACCCATACCATCCTGAATATCTTCGAGATGTACGACCCTCCCACTGACGTCTTTGGAAATAAACTCCCTTTCCATAAAGACCCTACCCTGAGCGATGAACACCTTGTTCTCGCTGGGTTTGTAGAAGTAATATCCCCTTGTTTCTTTGGGATACCCCACAAAGGTGCATTTATCAGATCTTGGTTCGAGCTTACTGTGAACTAATCGCTTCACATAAGCCTCGCAACCCCAGATCCTAAGGAAGGACAAAACAGGCTTCCTCCCGTGCCATTTCTCAAATGGTGTCCCTTCCACAGCCTTTGTAGGAGCCCGATTCAAAATGAATGCGGCCGTCTCCAGAGCAAAACCCCAGAAAGAGATTGGGAGATCAGTCCCACTGATCATGGACCAGACCATATCCAATAGGGTCCGATTCCTCCTTTCGGACACACCATTCAACTGTGGTGTTCCAGGAGGAGTCCATTCCGATGGGATCCCACTTTCTGTTAGATGATCTAAAAACTTTGTAGTTAAGTATTCTCCTCCTCGATCTGTTCGAAGAGCCTTAATACTTTTCCCGAGCTGGTTTTCTACTTCAGTCTTGTACTCTTTGAATTTATCAAAGGCCTCAGACTTATGTCTCATCAAATAGACATAACCAAATCTACTGAAATCGTCAGTAAAAGTGATGAAGTAGCTAAAACCACTCCTGGCAAGTGCACTCATTGGTCCACACACATCCGAGTGTATTAGCCCCAATAAGTCACTCGCCCTTTCACCGCGACCGATGAAGGGAGCTCTAGTTAGTTTTCCGATCAAACACGATTCACATCTATCAATCGAATGGAATTCGAATGGACTAAGAAGTCTGCACTTATGAAGTGCTGATACGCATTTCTCGTTAATGTGGCCAAACGACAGTGCCATAACAGAGTCTGGTCTAAGTCCTCGGTCTTAAACCTCTTGGTATTTACATTAAATATAGAGCATGAGGCATTGTTATCCGTATCCAATACGTACAATCCTCCAACCATTTTGGCACTAGCATAGAATATATCATTGCGTAAAATATTGAAAATTCCATTTCCAACATCAAAATTGTATCCTTCCTTGTCCAACAAAGAAATAGATACAAGATTCCTACTGAAGGTAGGTACACAATATACATCTTTTAAAACAAAAACTAGTCCACTTGGCAAAAGAAGAATAATGGATCCTACAGCAGTCGCCACAACTTTGGTCTTGTTGCCCACTCTGAGGTCCACCTCGTCCTTCTTCAATCTCCTGCTACCTTCCAGCCACTGCACATTAGTGCAAATGTGAGACTCTGCCCCGATATCCAATACCCATGAATCTTTGGAAGTAGCGAGATTAAGCTCTATAAAGTAAATACCTGACGAAGGCGCAGTCCCACTGCCCTTCTTTAGATCATCCAAAAACTTTCTGCAATCTTTCTTCCAATGATCAGGCTGATGACAGTAGAAGCAGACATTCTCGATCTCCTTCCCTTTCCTTGAGGACTCTCCGGTCCTAGGAGGGTTATGACGCTTCAGAATTCTCATCTTTCCTGCCAAGTGCATAGGGGCCTTCCCCTTGCCTTTCACAGTTTCCCTCTTGAAACTGTTTCCCTGTCTGACCATCAGAACGTCCTTGGATCCCTGATCCTTTACGTTCTTTTCAGTAGTCACCAGCATGCTGTGCAACTCTGAGATGGTCTTGTCCATATCGTGCATGTGATGATTCATGACGAACCCACCATATGCACGAGGAAGGGAACGCAGACACACATCCGCTGCCATCTCGTTTTCAATCTTAAGACCCAGTCTATTAAGATGATCGAGATTCCCCTTAATTTTCAGGACATATGGACCCACAGAGCTCCCTGCTAACATCTTGCACGAGAGAAGTTCGTTGAGGACATTGTATCTTTCGATACGTGCCCTCTCCTTGAACATATCTCTGATGACCCCCATCAAAGTATAGGGGTCCTCAGAGTACTCCATGAACTGCTCCTGGAGATTAGGCTCCATGCAACCCATCATAATACACGCTACATTTATGGCATCACTTAGGTGCTTTAGGTATGCATCCTTGACGACCCTTGTAGCGTTATTAGCTGGCTCCTCAGGGAAAACCTGATCAAGGACATATTCCTTGCGTTCGAATTTGAGGACTATCCTCAAGTTTCTGTCCCAGTCCAGGTAGTTTGTCCCATTGAGCTTGACCATGTCAAGAATGGGTTTAAGCGACAAACTACCAGTGTTCGCTGATGTGTTAGCCATTTTGATCTACACGACAAAGTGAATTTAATCAGTAAACTAAATAAATTAAGAAGATCGAGTTCAAACACCGACAGGCGATTCAAAACCTATAGAATCTTGAACCAAGAACCTTGATTCACTCGATTGAGCTGAACTGAGGCTCACCACTCAACCGAGCTATGTAGGCCGGACTCCATCCGATCACATCCAATGTGACTCTTGGCTAGGGTATGTACTTGAGTACACGATTTACCCTATATGATACCCTAGCTCAACCTCTGGCTGAGAATCGTAGTCGGGTCCACCAGTTTTCAACGATGGCCTGTCACTATGTAGGTGCTCCGCTAAGGCGCACGACACCCACATATGCTGACCAAACTTACTACAACGCCTTCCTATGGATGCTCCGCTAAGGCGCACGACACCCATAGGTCGAGGAAGTAGGAAGTTGTTGATAAACTGGGAGGTATCTGACATGACCCGTTTTTACTTGTCTTGTCGTGTTTGAACGATTGGCACATCATTGATGCGACGAGAACGTCAACTACATTCCAAATGTAATGACGTCTCCAATTACATCCAATTTAATTGTTCCTTCGAACTCGTCTACTACATCCAATGTAAAGACGGTTCAAGGGTTCACAAGAAAATGATTAAAACCAATTTTATCTTTGCATGTGAGGTGATTTTCTTGAAAGTTTAAATCTAAGCATGCATTCTAACCATACAATCATGCACAATTTAAACCAAGCATCAAGTATAAAGGCATGCACGTCAAAGCCCCCTAAATTATTCCCAACCCGGTCTTTAGCAATCTTGACTTCAAGCCGGCAACGTGGGCCTCCCACTCGCCCCTTGATGTCCATCTGCTCTAAGCCGTTTCCTGCGGTCTCCCACTCGCCTCGTGAGTTCCTTGGTCTCCAAGCCGGCAAAACGGTTACAATAAAATACACGACTCGCAGGTCGGGAAATAATAATTATTACAAACAAGTGGTACGACGACCACACATTTAAAAGAATAGTTACACGCTAACACTATCGGCACGCAGTCCGAGAAAAGCGATAAAACTACCCGGGGCTTAAAAACGTGCACCATGCATAATCATCACATCATACAGCGTGTTATCAAACAGCGTGTTATCAAACACCGAGATATGACTGATTTTAGTTAGCTTCCAAGTTTCGAAAATTATTACACGGTTTATCGAAACCGGTTTCAAAAATGAATTTTCCGAACGTTTAATTTTGTGGTTCATTATGACGGTTCCAAACTCGTCACAATTCCCCAAATGGTTTAGCCCCGACGTTCCGACTATCCAATAGTCATGACTCAGCCTAGCTCCGTCCAACGGAGCCCCATCCGGTCACGGGATCAGCTCCCCGAGAGTCCCGGTCTCGTGACCCCGAAAATTAAACTTTGTCCAAAAAAATCAGATTTGATTTTATTTCGAAAATCACCAATTTCATGCATAATATCCACATGCAAGAAATTAAATCATGTTATCAATCAAGCATACATCCATATATGCAAAAACATGAAATTAAGAAGCTAACATGCATATTTAAGCACTTTAAATAAAAAAACCAGCAAGCACTTCAAAATTTCCAGCACCAAAACTGAAAATTTCAGCTCTTGTTTTTCCCGTTGGTAGCCATGCTCTGATACCACTGTTGGAACTTGATGTCGTGGACAAGAAAACAAGAATTTGCAGCGGAAATTAACCACGAATCAAGCAAAATAAACTCTATCAAATATGAAGAACGAAGCTGAAAATTCAGCAAGGTTACAAGAACATCACCTTGTAGTTTTGGTGGTGAAGATGGAAGAATAACATCAACTATGTTTCGGCTTGAGTCCCTTGGACGCCTGCGTATCCGAGATGGAATCAAAGGCAACGTAGTTCTTGAGTTTGATGACTCAAGAACATGAAAAACAACCTTGAAGCTTGGAGGGGGTTTCGGCCAAGGGTAGAAGAAGAAGAAGAAGACTCTCTCTCTAATTCTCTACACTTGCATGTTATGTTCTCCAACCCCTCTTGCATGCTTAGTTAACTGGAATCACTTAACTCTTAACTTAAGACAAGTGTCCATTCCAAGATGCTAGGTGGAGCTAATAAACTAGCTAGTTTATTAGTTTAGTGAAAATTGGGTCCCACCCAATTTTTGTCAACGAGACTAATAGTCATCTAATGACTTATGTCCTTGTTGGGCCTAGACTGTATGGGCCGGCCATAGGCCTCTCCAAGAGAGCCCATGCCGAGCCCAATATGCTAGCCGGTCCACTATGGCGATCCCCGCCACAATTCCCTCCAACTTAGGTTCGTCATGTTCTTATCGAGTATCAAACTGTCGGTGTGACCCTTAGGTCTATGCATGTCGGTAAGATCAACGTAAAATCCCATTTTACTTGATCTTACCAAAGTGGCGACTGACGAGACTCATTATTGCCCGACCCTGCATAACGAATCGCGCCTTGTCGATTCTGGCCTTTCAGCCGTCCTTGTCATTATCCCTTTATCACCGATATCCGGATTGAGATAAGGCATAGAGCCGTCATCTTTATTATCCTCAATCCATGTTCCTTGATATGTGAGATGACTGACCTTATGATACCCAGTATAATGTGCATGGCCATGCTTTCTTGTCAGTCACTCTCGATCAAGCGGCCGTGAACCAGATATCTTTCCCATACTGTAGTATGAGGGATAAATCCCTTAGCCGTCTATCATGTCACTCATGCAGTAATTCCCCAAGCCAATCCTGGCCGTTATGGAAGCCCAGTCACGGTGCAACGTTGGGCTTTCAGGTCAAACTTGGTTGTTTACTGCATAGCAATCATATAGACTCCTCGGTCTAAGGATACCTGACAAGCTACGACTCTGAACATGTTCATGACTTAATCTATGGAACATATTCAGGTCGGGTCGTCCAACATCATGTCCCACATGATGTTTCTGATCAGACTCCGGAACCCTTTCCTATGGCTAATAGAACGTAAGCCATCAAGAGTCATATCTCATACTAGTCGCTTCCAACGAAGACTATTGACTATGGACCTCATCGAGTGTGATCCATCCTGATCTATGGTTCTATTCGCATGGTTGGCGTAGATCGGAAACACACACGACATATTACTCCAACACTTAAGTAATATAAAAACCGCTTTATTTATATTGCCAACGATGATAATTACAATTGGGTTCCCATAATACGCCGGGTCACACCAATATAGCACATTTTACGGACACCTAGTTGGAAGGCAGGCGCACCTTATCACGGAAACATAGCTCATTTTACCGACACCCAGTCGGAAGGCAGGCACACCTTATCACGTAACCACAACACATTCTACCGACACCCGGTCGGAAGGCAAGTGCACCTTGTCACGGAATCACAACTCATTCTACCGACACCCGGTCGGAAGGCAGGCGCACCTTATCACGTAATCCGCTAATCGAGCACACGTCATACCAACGTATCATGTCAAACATATCAACCAATATATCACTCCGAACAAATCATACTAACCTATCATGCCAACACATCACCAGTCTGGATATCATACACCAGAATCCTCCGTCGGTATAGGTATCATATCGGAACACACGGTATAACATTACTAAACAAACTTACCGAAACACATCATATCGGTCTATCAATCACCCGATCATACCACAAGCAATAATTCACGTCATATCAACATATCACACTTGTCATAACACACCGACATACCACACCGAGCATACCACATCATGACCGTCAATCTAACAACGCTAAACCACATATCAAGCATCACAATCATCAATTATGGCATCACAACCAGCACACAAATCTAGGGGTTCGACATGGCCCACATGCATTTCTACAGCACGACATGGCTCGTAAGCTATCCCTCATTTCACTCGTTCCTCACATCCTAGCATGCATTTCTAACAATTATAATGAGTATTCGCAACCTATATGCATACTAGTAACTTTCCGCAGTTAAACCGGTATTCGCTACTTTCCCTATCTCGATCGCTTTCTGAACGCTTAGTCACTTCACGAGGTCCAAAAGTCTCCTCCTCCGCCAAGCTCGGGTCCACAGTCTAGGATCACAATTAAATACTAGAATCAAGAGTAATTCACAATTGGTTTAAAGAGGAAAGCATTCCCAATTAACCCCAAAAGGACTCGGTTATAGATAACCGTCCTAATTACTCGAAATCCAACAAAATGGGCCCAAAAGGCCCAACTCTGGTCTGTCACGGTTCAGGTCATGGACCCGTGGTCTGCACCGTCGCGGTTCTCCTCACGGACCCGTGACTGGCGCCGTCACGGTCTCCCTCACGGAGCCGTGACGTCCTCCGTCACGGTCCCCGTCACGGATCCGTGACGGGTCTGGACAGCTTCGTCCTTCTTCTTCCTCCAGCTCCGATTTCAAGAAAATAAACCTCAAAACCTCGATTTTTAACCTTCCCAAACCTCCAAAACAGCTCCATAAACGTCAATATCTCACTACCCATCATGGGTCTTCATCAAAACACCAAAATCCAATTGAAAATCCATCATCCATCCCCTTTTTCTCTCCATAAATCATCATCCATCACCAAAAACCCAAACCCATGAACACCCAACTAGTTCTATCATTTTTCCATCAAACCCACTAAGAAGAAATCATCCAAAACGAATTTAGTTAGAGGATTTACCTTAAGGATGGAAAGGGGATGAAGAAAGTGAAGTTTGGGAGACGATTTGAGGTAGAAATGAGCAAAAGTTTCCTCCTTTTTGTCACGCCCCAAATCCAGTTTTGACCGGACTCGAGACGTGACTAGAGTTAAAAGTAGATAATAGTAATAATTTATAAGTCTTTCAGAAATTCAAATAAACTCCAACAAGTTCTCATGGTAAATAATCCAAAATCTCGAGTAAGAGTCACCGCTCAACATAAAGTATAAGATAGATATTGTTTAGTACAAAAGATCAACACAACTCTATAACAATCCCCAAGACAAACTGAAGCTCCCAAGCCTCGAACTCTCTAGACATCAGGTACGCCTGTAAAACAATAAGAGTAACAAAGGGGTGAGCTTGCGCTTAGTAGGGAAAATCGTAAATAGTTAACCTTCTGTTTAGTAATAAAACTGTCTTAAAGTGACAATGCAATTACAATTAAACCTTGTCAACAATGAAATACTAGAAAACAATGTACATAAGAATAGTATCGTATTCTCAAAGATAAATACAACTCTAAAAGATTGTATGAAATGTACAAATAATACGTTACAACTATTAAAATGGGAATAAGTAATATCACACCAACCACTTGCTTTCTCAAGCCTCCGATCCATGAATAGATTCTGGTGTCATCTCGGTTCCCATATTCCAGTCGACCAGAGTATTCATATCACATCAGATTTTCCCTCGGTCCAGAGGTGGCACATACATCGGGGCTACCGGAAACCATCCCCGTGGGACGCTCATCGTCGGGATTCCCGGAAATGCCCCCAAAGGACCATAGGTCATAAGGAACCAAGGTAGTGCTCCCGTAGGACGCATACACTTGGGTGAAACCACAGTAACCATTTCTCACAGAGTAACCCATCCAACTGCCCCGTAGGGTCCAATAACAATGCCCTCAGGCTCCAATAATCAATCCCCGTAGTATCCAATAACCAATGCCCTCAGGCTCCGATAATCAATCCCCGTAGTATCCAATAACCAATGCCCTCAGGCTCCAATAATCAACCAATATCCCGCAGAATCTGCCAGCCACCAACGACCATAACACCACTTACACCCCCCCCCCCCCCGGTGTAGTACCGAATCGAACAACCAAACATTTCAAGAACAAGAATAAGGGAAACACACTACAATTTATCCATCAATCAACACTTATCAAATCACACTTTCATCACAGCAAAGACACCCATTAGTACTCCACACTTACCTGTCACGAACCATCGGTACATCGATCACCTGA
The DNA here is from genome assembly GCA_963921825.1 of Erodium maritimum. Taxonomy (NCBI): domain Eukaryota; kingdom Viridiplantae; phylum Streptophyta; class Magnoliopsida; order Geraniales; family Geraniaceae; genus Erodium; species Erodium maritimum. Next base: position 27,676,790 of record OY997592.1, read on the forward strand.
TTGTACCATTTGGCACAACCAGTCATACTCGATCATCCGTTCAATCAAACAATTATTTCAACACGCAATCACTCTACCAATCAAGTAAACATTCAATCAATCAATCATGTAAACTTTCAACCAAGCATTCAATCATGCGATTTTACTAGTTTCATTAGACTCTTAAATTATCCTGGACTAGGCAAACAAGCATGTGAACCTAACACAACAACTAATCCGAGGGCTCATCACGGCCTCTCTACCAGTAAAACAAATCCCAAGTATTGAAAGCGAATTACACTAGTTATTCTCATCCTAAGCATGCATACTAGACACATCCATTTATTAGTAATTGAAAGACGATTATTCTAGTTATTCGCATCCTATATGCAATTCTAGGACCTTTCCATTTTTATTAACCTATTAGGCATACTAGTAATTGAAATACTCGAGTAGTTAGACTTTCCCTACCTTGTGGTCTTTCTCTAACAATTCTCTGCTGTAACGCTCGCTTCACCTCCCCTCCGTTCTTCACACGGGTTCCGGAAAGGTCTTCGATTCTCGAGCTCGAAACCAAGGTCTTTGGGACACAAGTAAACACCAATCAAGATCTAACTAAGAAGGAAATAAAGACTCAAATACCACCCCAAAAGACCAGTTCAAAAGAAGGATCGAAAATGACGAAAAACCCCCCAAAAGGACCCAAAACTGGTCTGCCACGGAAGAGGTCACGGAGCCGTGACACCACCCGTCACGGATGACGTCACGGAGCCGTGACGCCTCCCGTCATGGTATCCGTCACGGATCTGTGGCAGGTCTGGGAAAACTCGCCCTTCTTCAACCTTCAGCTTCTTTTTCCCGAAAATTACCGTCCAAACTCCATTTTCAGTCATCTCCAACACCCAAAACAGTGAAATACCTCCAAAGCTCCTCTACCCATGGTAGGAATCAACAAATAAAAAAGTTTCCAAGGATCCTCCAAACCACAATCAAATCAAAAACTCCATGAAACCCAAGGATTTCAATCAAAAACCCACCAAAGCTTCTTAACAACACCATCTAACACTATCCCAAACAAACCCAACAACTTCTAGCAAAACCAAGCCAAAACCCATGAAATGAAATGAAGGGAAAAGAGATTTAGATAGTTCCATTACCTCTAGGAGAGTGAGATGAAGAAGATGGTGAGAATTTGGAGAAGGAAGAGGTAGAAAATGGCTTCAAGTTGCCTCTTTTCCCTTGCTTCTTCTTCAAGACTCCATGGGAGCTCCTCTCTCTCTCTCCTTTCCTCTATATTTCGGCTACAACAAGAAAATTTGTTGAATTGTGATGCTCCAATTTCTTTAATAGACCTAGTTTTACAAAGACTAAAAGCCCCTCTTGATATTTTCCCCTTTAAAGGTCCTTGGGAGGGTAACATGGTCCAAGACCACTCATTTCCTCTCCTCTAATACTTTATGGACAAGTGTCCAAGTAGGGTCCATTAGTCTCCAATTTAAAATCCAGCACAATAATTAACTAGGTCTTAGTCGATAAAAAATCCAATTTTGACCACAGTTGACTTTCCCCAATATTATACTCAAACGAAAGGAAACGGCCCAATTAAGCCAACCGTGATGACGACTAAGCTTTTTGGGCCCTAGAAAAGCCCCGAGTGACCTCCTGAGTCATCGGTTGAATTTTCCGGCAGAAAGTCAAACTTGTCTTAGAAGTCACCGGTTCGACCAGGATCGACCGGGAGCAGTTTCTACACTTTTCTCCTTGCTTCTCATTCAAGCTTCCATGTGAGCTCCTTCTCTCTCTTTCCCTTATAGAATTCGGCCAAGGCACAAATGTGCTGAATTTTTGTCCCACTTTAGCCTTTAACCTAGACTTGTAAGGACCAAAATGCCCCCTTGTTCAATTTCCTCTTATGCCCACTTTTTAAGGGTAAAAGGGTCATCCTACCCTATTACTTATCTCCCAAGCCAACATGGACACATGTCCATGTGGGTACCACTTCTAACCCAATCAATTTCACCTCAAATAATTTAATTAGTTTTAGTCCTTAATAAGCGAAGTTTGACCCGAGTTTGACTTTTTCGTAAAATTAGCCATTTGAAAGGAAACGGCCCAATTAAGCTAACCGTAACGACGGATAAGCTTTATGGGCCCCGAAAAGGTCCAGAATGACTCCGGGAGTCATCGGTTGACTTTTCTGGCAAAAAGTCAACTTTCGTCAAAATCTCCGATTCGCCCGGGATCGACTGGGGGCGGTTCTTACAATCTACCCCCTTAAAAGAATTTCGTCCTCGAAATTTAAAACGAACGCACCTCACTTAACCATATCTCATTTGATCACACTGCTCACCCAACGCCACACTAAGCGTGTGAATTCAGCCCTGATCAACAACTTGCAATTTCTCGAGGTTCCCACCTAAATCATATCACAAAGAATCATCGCTAGATACGCCCAGTCGATTATTACCAAAACACACTAGAACACATAATATCGGTCTAGAACAACAACACGTTTTTCCGATACCTAATCGGAAGGTAGGCGCACCTTAATAGAAAAAAATAGCACATTTTACCGACACATAGTCGGAAGGCAGGCGCACCTCGAAACACCTAACAAGGCGGACAATACCAAGACAACACTCAACAAGAGGTAACACACTGTCACAATCGATCATCAAAAGGTTACCCAACCAGTGATGTCGCACTTGGCTACAACACTTGTTCACATACCAACAATAGAACCTATGACCGCTCAAGATCCGCGCGACCCCTCAATCGTTTCTTGAACAATTCAGTACCAACAAGGGTCAACTCTTAATCCTCACCTGAGCCCTGCATGGGCAAATGACCTGATCCACCCTACAATGCTTCGCACGATGCAATCTTGTTACTGGCCTGAAAGCTTTGTGGTAATCACACTCGGCTAACTGTTTCCGGACTCCATCGTGAAGTGTTCTCACTTCTACTATGACATCGTAGGGGTTACATTATTCCTCATGGGGCACTGGTGTTCGGCCCTCACATGTTGACAAGTGGTACATCTCGACACGGACTCTGTACGGTCGGTACCTTCTCTTCTGCGGACAACGTTGGTTGGCAGCCTCCGTTCTCGTTGTCAGTACACACGAGACTATCGTGTTACCTGCTAACGCTGACACTTAACGCTGATATCAATTGCTGAACGCCTGATATTTCACCATATGGGTCTTATAACTCTCTCATCACATTCGAAGAAAGAAAGTCTAGTACAGGAAGATCGTCGAGGAAACAATAGCCTGCTATTCAAATTTCACACTCACGATTGACGATACTACACTCTCGACATACGTTCCAAGGCACAGGGTGGGTTCAACGGTTCTAATTTTAGTCTCAACAATTCAGCAAACACGAAGTAGTAAACGAGTGTGACACTCCGGTATCAAATAAAACGTTACTCGAAATTAAACGGTATGCACGTACCCTGAGCGATCTCCCAATCGATAGGAGGATCTGCGACTCGCGAGTCGGTCAGCGCGTACACTCTGCCCTGCGACCCTTGCCGCGTAGCTGGTGCGCTCACGGACGGCTGTGAAAATCTTGACTGCTGGGACTGACCCTGTCGGAATCGTGATGACTGTCCCGTGTGTGACTGTTGTGGTCGCTGCACTGTCATCTCTCTACCTGAGGCGGGGCACTGCCTCGCCAAGTGCCCGACATGGTCGCACGTGTAGCACCGACGCTTGCCAACCGACGCCACTGACCCGACCTGTCTCATCCCGAACAATCTTGGCTCCGATGGCCTGACTATTGGCAAACATAACATATTGGCGTCTGCTCTGACGCGGCGAGTCCAACCGACGCCACTGACCCGACCTGTCTCATCCCGCTCGGTTGTGTCTGGGGCCTGAAAGATCCCGAGGTCCTCTGCCTCCTCGGATCACGGGCCTCAGATGGCCTCAAGAATCTGCTCGGCCTCAGCCTGCTCTCCCGAACTCTGGCCGTCTCTCGGAAGTGTCGCTCGACAGTCAGTGCCTGATCCACCAAATCTGAGTACACCTGGGTCCTCAGTGTGGTGACCCGGTCTACGATCGCGGGGCGAAGCCCCCCCTCAAAACGCCGGCAACGATGGGCCTCGGTCGGCACCATCTCTAGGGCGAAGCGAGACAAGGAGGTGAACCTCGCCCCGTACTCGGACACTGTCATCCCGACCTGACGCAGCTCCAGGAACTGCTAGTGCCTGTCATCTAGTACTGACTGCGGGAAGTACTGCTCTAGGAACCGCAGTCCAAACCGGGGAAAGTCATCCCCCACTCGCGCCTGCTCGCGCTGCCACCAATGGTACGCGTCTCCATCCAGCTGGAACGCCGAAAATGATACTATCATGCCAACATCCAGTATCCCTGACGTATCCAAGTTGTTGGTAATCCGCTCCAGCCATATCTCGACTGCCTCGGGGTCTGGCTCCCCGGAAAAGAGAGGTGTGCCAAGCCTACGGAAGTCCCTCAGTGCTTGAGCGGTGTAACTGTCGCCCTGGCTAGGCCTCATGGTGGCGGCTCCAGTGGCAGCAGGCACAGCCTCTGGTGCCGGGGCCGTAGCCTCTCTCTGGGCGATGACCGCCGTCAAGCCTTGAGCGGTACGAACCAACTCCTCCAGGACTATCACCTGGGTCAGCTCGGTGACTGGTGGAACTCTAGGTCGAAGTCCCGATGTGCCAGCATCAACTCTCTCATGCCCCTCAGCGGGGGCACCTTGTGCATCCGTTGCCCCTACCGACTCATTGGCAGGTGGCTACCCTCGACCCCCAGCTGGCCGGCTCTTGGTGCCACGTGGGACGTATGAAGGCGTCATGTCGTATATCCGCTGCACGGATAACACACATGTTCAGATTCTTAATCTTCGTATAAATCGGCGCGCTTACATAACTAGCGTTCATACACGTTTCACAAAAGTCGCACTCGAACTAATAATATACTTAGCATAATATAGTAGTACTACTAGTTTCACACTATAAAGGAGGCCCGCTCAAACACTCAATCAGCAATTTCACATACAAGTCACACGGTCAACAATTTATACCACAGTAATTCCACAACGGATAAACATCAATTTAGTTACAAGTTCTTAACACTTCCTCTTTCTACATAACATTCATGTCGACATCGCGTCGTTACAACTCGGTTCAGGCGTCCCCGAATTACGTTGTAACCACTTGACATCCCCCCATCACGTCCGACTACAGTGGCCCCTATAGTCGAATCGTGATGGTACATACACTTCAGTTTTGCATAAATTTGGACATGACCCGTTTGAAAATCACACTAACCATCCGCTTAAGCGGGACATTCAAATTACAACTTAAACCTGTACAAAGCACTTAACCCAATCACAGTACAAAACAATTTATTACAGCTATACGCCTCAGGTTTCGATAATTACACTATTACCAACCGGCCACGTCAAAGCTCAGCAATCCATAACACCATAAATGACACCAACCTTAATGGTTCACTACAAGTACACAATACCTAGACAGGGCAATTTACCAACCCGAGGCTCCGTTCGCCTCGGTTCCACGCGTAGGACACATTCGACTTGAGTCACCGACCTACCGACATACGGAAATTTAACAATCTAACTCTACCCACCTAAATGACGTACGATCTGAGGTTTTGAAAAACGAAACCAGGCTCTGATACCAAATTGTCACGCCCCAAATCCGGCTTTGACCGGACTCGAGACGTGAGCTAAAATAATAATTAATAAAAGTACTTTAATACCAAAAAGGGTCTCCAATAACAGTTTAAAAGATTCTAATGACATCACGAGACAACAGCTCGGTAAAAGCAAATATAAATAAGTTTAGTAACAGTAAAACAGTACGTCTCTAGACCTTACTAGCCTAAGACCCTCGCCAGCTCCCACGCTCCGAGAATCCCGCTAGACCAACTCCCGCTCAAAACCTGTGGAACAACAACGTAAAGGGTTGAGCTTTCGCTCTGTAGGAAAAATAGTTAAGGCTATGAGTATCCGCTCACCACCACGAGTAACCGTCCAATTAGGGCATACTAGTAAGCACAAAAACTATGAAACAGTTAAACAGAAAATTCAAGACAACGCTTAGTCCCCACTCGGGTGCCACCCGTAAATCAGTCTCGCCACTGAGCCAAACCTAATACCACCCTTCTCAACTATGCCCCTGACCACTATCATTCACTTAAGTCTCAATGGACAACGACCACAGTTTTCTCACAACCGACCACACGTGCGAACCCGCACGACTATACCCTAAACTCAGGTAAAACTGTATTTCAACTCAAGGAAAATCACCTAGCATAAGCAGTCACAGCAGTCAACATAGATCAATACACAAAGTAATATCATCAATCACTGTCACCAATGGTATCCTAGAACAAAACACCGACTTTCCATTGCCTGGCTCGACCACGTCGTACCGGAGTTGACATCGGCCCAGACATCTTCCCATCGGGGTACAACTCATAACATACTGGACCGGAGTTCTCCTACGGTCGGGTATCTTCCCGCAGCACGGGGTACAACTCATAGCGTTCAGTCAATACACACCGGTAAAGCAATAGCAACCACGCAGCAAAACATTAGCAATACACACACATTGGGTCTCCCATAATACGCCGGGTCACACCACTATAGCACATTTTACCGACACCTAGTCGGAAGGCAGGCGCACCTTATCACGGAATCATAGCTCATTTTACCGACACCCAGTCGGAAGGCAGGGCCACCTTATCACGTAACCACAACACATTCTACCGACACCCGGTTGGAAGGCAGGTGCACCTTGTCACGGAATCACATCTCATTCTACCGACACCCGGTCGGAAGGCAGGCGCACCTTATCACGTAATCCGCTCATCGAGCACACGTCATACCAACGTATCATGTCAAACATATCAACCAATATATCACTCCGAACAAATCATACTAATCTATCATGCCAACACATCACCAGTCTGGATATCCTACACCAGAATCCTTCGTCGGTATAGGTATCATAACGGAACACACGGTATAACATTACTAAAAAAACTTACCAAAACACATCATATCGGTCTATCAATCACCCGATCATACCACAAGCAATAATTCACGTCATATCAACATATCACACTTGTCATAACACACCGACATACCACATCGAGCATACCAAATCATGACCCTATATCTAACAACGCTAAACCACATATCAAGCATCACAATCATCAATTATGGCATCACAAGTTGTGACTCATAACCAGCACACAAATCTAGGGATTCGACATGGCCCACATGCATTTCTACAGCACGACAATACCCAAACTTACGGCACGACATGGCTCGTATGCTATCCCTCATTTCACTCGTTCCTCACATCCTAACATGAAACTCTAACAATTATAATGAGTATTCGCAACCTATATGCATACTAGTTGTTAGTCTTAGTGCCCGTAGTTCAATCCTAAATGTCCAAATGTATATATCATCGTTAGCAATAAAATTAAAGCGGCTTTATATTACTTATGTGTTGGAGTAATATATCGATGTGTGCTCTGATCTATGCCCACCATGCGAATAGAACCATAGATCGAGATAGATCACACTCGATGGGTCCCTAGTCAACAAAGCTTCACTAGAAGCGACCAGTATGAAAGATGGCTCTTTATGGCTTACGTTCTGTTAGTCATTGGAATGGGATTCCGGAGTCTGATCATAGATATCATGTGGGACATGATATTGGACGACCCGCCCTGAATATGTGCCATAGATTAAGTCATGAACATATTCAGTGTTGTAGCTTGTCATGTATCCTTAGACCAAGGAGTCTTTGTGATCGCTATGTAGTCAACAACTGAGTTTGACCTGAGCCTAACGTTGTCCGTAACAGGGCTTCCATAACGGCCAGGATTGGCTTGGGGACGGGCTACATGAGTGACACGAAAGACGGCTAAGGGATTTATCCCTCATACTAAAGTATGGGAAAGATATCGGTTCTCGGCCACTTGATCGAGAGTGACTGGAAGAATAGCATGGCCATGCACATGATACTGGGTATCATATCTTCAGTCATCTCACATATCAAGGAACGGTGATTGAGAATAATAAGGATGACGGCTCTATGCCTTATCTCAATCAGGATATCAGAGATAAAAGGATAATGATAGGGACGACGGAAAGGTTAGAATCGACAGGGTCGATTCGTTATGTAGTGTCAGGCAATACTAAAGTCTCGTTAGTTGCCACTTAAATAGGATCAAGTAAAATGGGATTTTACGTTGATCTATTGACATGCATAAACCTAAGGGTCACACCGGAGGATGAAACTCATTGACACATTTATGGAGAATGGCCAAAAGGGAGTTGTCTCGGGACATGACCAAAACTGGGTTTTGGGTCATGTGCCCGTACGTGAATAGGACTTTACGGATCGAGACAAGGCTTGGAGTCTTGGGATTGATCGCGTTGGATAATGTTGGACATTTCCGGTATGGAAGGCTTGGAGGCGATGAGCGAATCACGGGACCTCGTTAGAAATGGCCACGGGCCATGTTCCAAAAGGCCCATGAAAGGCCCATGCAACCAAGGCCCATAGAACTAATTAATCAAGTCTTGATTAATTAGTACTAAGTAAGCAAGACAAGGATTAAGGTGTTGGTGATTCACCACCTAACCCAATCTTGTCTTGCCATACTTTGTCCTATTTACACCTTACTTGACACCATACTTGTCCCATGCCTTTAGTTGGACAAGTATGGGCTTTGTTGTGTTTAAGTCATCTTTTTTCAACATAACAAACACAAGACAAGAATAGGAAACACATTTTCTCTCCCTCTTCCATGGCCATTTCGGGTTTGGCTAGTTTCCACCTCCATGTTTGTGTTCTTGAGTCCTCAAAGAGAAGAACTACGTGGCTTTGATTCCCATGTGGATACGTAGGCGTCTTGGAGACTCAAGCCAATCATTCGTTAACCGGTGTTCTTGTTTTGGTAAGAACTAGTGCTGAATTTTTCTCTTGTGAATCCATTCTTTGTTAGTTGTTTCATGGTTTTAATCGTCTCTTGGTTTTCATTGATTTTCCGCTGCGAGTTGGTTCATCTCCAACCCTACCTCGAGACCCAACAGTGGTATCAGAGCCGTGCTACCTTCGGGATTCACAAGACGGTGTTCAAAGTTTCGTTTTTGGCATGTTGTTTTGCTAAATTGTTTGATAACATGTTTTAAATTCTTGTTCATAGATTTAATGCATGTAAAATGAATTTTTGAACATTATTTCAAATCTGGAAATTTTGAAAAAAGTTTGATTTTTCGGGTCTCGGGAGCGGGACTCTCGGGGGAGCCGAAACCGAGACCGAATGGGGCTCCGTTGGACGGAGCTAGGCCAAGCATGACCATTGGATGGTTTATATGCCAAGGCTAAACCATTTTGTTAGTTATGACGAGTTTGGAACCGTCATGACGAACTCGAAGATCAAATGTTCAAAAGTTTCATTTTTGAACGGTTTCGATAAACCGAGCATCAAAAATTTTCGAAACTTGGCTATGAATTAAAACCGGAAAATCACATGATGTTTGATAACATGCTTGTTTGATAACACTTTCCGTAATTAAAACGGTATTCGCTACTTTCCCTACCTCGATCGCTTTCCGAACGCTTAGTCACTTCACGAGGTCCAAAAGTCTCCTCTTCCGCCAAGCTCGGGTCCAAAGTCTAGGATCACAATTAAATACTAGAATCAAGAGTAATTCACAATTGGTTTAAAGAGGAAATCATTCCCAATTAACCCCAAAAGGACTCGGTTATACATAACCGTCCTAATTACTCGAAATCCAACAAAATGGGCCCAAAAGGCCCAACTCTAGTCTGTCACGGTAAGGGTCACGGACCCGTGGTCTGCACCGTCACGGTTCTACTCACGGACCCGTGACTGGCGTCGTCACGGTCTCCCTCACGGTTCCGTGATGTCCTCCGTCACGGTCCCTGTCACGGATCCGTGACGGGTCTGGACATCTTCGTCCTTCTTCTTCCTCCAGCTCCGATTTCACGAAAATAAACCTCAAAACCTCCATTTTTAACCTTCCCAAACCTCCAAAACAGCTCCATAAATGTCAATACCTCACTACCCATCACGGGTCTTCATCAAAACACCAAAATCCAATTGAAAATCCATCATACATCCCCCTTTTCTCTCCATAAATCATCATCCATCACCAAAAACCCAAACCCATGAACACCCAACTAGTTCTATCATTTTCCCATCAAACCGACTAAGAAGAAATCATCCAAAACGAATTTAGTTAGACGATTTACCTTAAGGATGGTAAGGGGATGAAGAAAGTGAAGTTTGGGAGACGATTTGAGGTAGAAATGAGCAAAAGCTTCCTTCTTTTCTCCTTGCTTCTCCTTCAAGCTTCCATGGGAGCTCCTTCTCTCTCTCTCCCTTGTAGAATTCGGCCAAGGCACAAATGTGCTGAATTTTTGTCCCACTTTAGCCTTTAACCTAGACTTGTAAGGACCAAAATGCACCCTTGTTCAATTTCACCTTATGCCCACTTTATAAGGGTAAAAGGGCCATCCTACCCTCTTCCTTATCTCCTAAGCCAACATGGACACATGTCCATGTGGGGACCACTTCTAACCCAATTAGTTTCAGCTCAAATAATTTAATTAGTTTTAGTCCTTAATTAAGCGAAGTTTGACCCGAATTTGACTTTCTCATAAAATTAGCAATATGAAAGGAAACGGCCCAATTAAGCTAACAGTAACGACGACTAAGCTTTATGGGCCATGAAAAGGTTCTGAATGACTCCGGGACTCATCAGTTGACTTTTCCGGAAAAAAGTCAACTTTCGTCAAAACCTCCGATTCGCTCGGGATCGACCGGTGGCGGTTCTTACAAGGGGCCCTTCAAACAAGAGGTTTCGATCCGGAGCTAAATCATGAGGTAGTTACAGACCTACGACTTATTGCCTTGTGCAATGTGATTTTTCAAATTCTTTCCAAGGTCTTGGCTAACAGGCTTCAGCCTCTATTGCAACGAATCATATCCGAAGCACATGGGACATTTATTCTAGGTCGGTGTATCCAGGACAATGTTGTAATTTATTTTTAGGTCATCCACCATATGAAATTAAAGAGGCAAGGGGCAATAGGTCTTATGGCTTTAAAACTGGACATGAGCAGGGCATATGACCGGGTCGAATAAAGTTTTCTACGTTGGATTATGGTTCGATTGGGTTTTTCTTCAGACTAGATAGAGCTAATAACCTATTTTATGTAGACAGTCACTTATTCCATAACCTCGGGGGGCGGGAAACGCCTAGACTCACTCCAACACAAGGCCTTCGTCAAAGGGATCCTCTTTCCCCCTATTTATTCCTTCTCTGTATGGAAGGTCTATCCCATCTTCTATAGACAACACAAGGATTGAGGCATATCCATGGAGTCAAGATTGCTAGGGGAGCACTTGAGATCTCCTATATGTTCTTTGCTGACGAGTGTTACATATTTTACAGGGAAACCACTGTTGAGGCACGTCGTATTAAAGACACCCTCCAAAAGCTTGGAAATCTATTTGTACAAGTCCTTAACCTGCAAAAAAATCTTCTATCCTGTTTAGCACGAACACCATTATGGAAATTCGACGAGAATGTTGTGGTATTCTATCTATGGCCGAGTCCTCTAATGCTTCGAGGTACTTGGGGTTCCCAATATGATTGGCAGAAATTGTAACGCGACAATGGCGTACTTCGGGGACCATGTTATATCTCGGATTATTTCATTGGTAGGAAACTTTTTATCCCCAGACAAGCAGGAGGTGATGATTCGATCTATTCTCACCTCTCTACCGGTCTACACCATGTCAGTTTTGAGGGTGCCTTAGAAGATTGTGAACCGGATATACGTAGCATTGACACGATTTTGGTGGGGAGGGAAATCGGCCCACTCTATTGTGTGGCAAGCCTGGGACAGATTATGTATGCCTAAGGATAGTGGTGGTATGGGTTTTATGCATCTCTAGGACGTCAATACTGCCCTTCTCAGAGAACAGGCGTTGGGACTATTACACCAATGACAATCTCTTGTGTCTCGGGTGCTCAAGGCTCGATATTTCCCTACCACGGACTTCTTACAAGCGTAAATATGTCGACAAGCGAGCTTCACTTGGGCAAGTATCCTCTCCACCCAAGAGCTACTGCAAAGCACATTGCGTATTGCTGTTCGGGATGGTTGGGACACTTTGATCCAAGGTGCCCCTTGGCTAGTAAGGTCAACCACTAGCATTACCTCGACAGGGACTACCCTTGTTGGGGCACCAGTTGTAGGCCTTATGATCCTAGACACTCGACGCTGGGATGTCGATCTTCTGAACCAATTATTCGAAGAACCGGATAGGGCTAGCATCCTTCAAGTTCCACTATCTAAAAATAGACATAAGGATGAATGATATTGGGCTTTTGACAAGGACGGTCATTGTACCACGAAGGATGGTTATTCTATTTTGGCCCGAGCGCATCATCACCAGCGCCAGAATGTGGGAGCAGTCACATGGGTTTTGATTTGGGATTTTCCAGTCCCACATAGCTAGACTTTGGGATTTCTTATGGAGATGACTGACAGACAACCTTCAGGTTGCGAGCAATCTCACTCGGAAGTTTGTCCTGATTTCATCCATGTGCACTATATGAAAGAGAGAGGATGAAACGGTTTCATATTTGTTCCTTTTTGCAAAAACTTGTTGGGATAGATAGGGATGTATTCCTCCTCTAGTGCCTGGCCAAACGTTTGGGGAATAGTGGGAACTTTTCACTATCCCCCCTAAAGAGCAGGGAGGCGGATATTGTTAGTGTCTTGGGAGGCTAAAAACGCTTGGGTCTAGAATGAGGCCACCCCAACAACTATAAGAGTTCTTCCGAATGTTCGGGCCCACCTCCTAGCTTGGATTGAAGAAAATTCGAATCATGTGATTCAAACGCATGCTCGCCCGACCTGGCCATCTCAGTTCATTCTACCCCCGATAGGCACCTGGGTTATCAATGTGGATGGTGTCGTCTTTCAAGACTCGGATCAATCAGCTTGGGGTTTAATTACACGGGCAGGGGATGGTCGAGTCGACCTCACGGCTAATGGGGTCATTTTGGGGTATGGATCGCCGATTATGATCGAAGCTTACGCTATAGCTACTGCACTTCGTAACACGACCTCGCTGGGAAGGGACCCTATTATTATACGCTCGGATGCTCAGGTCCTACTCAATTTGAGTCTCACAGGGGAACCGACAGCGTCCCCAGTCGGTAGTGTCATTACAGACATTCGTCTTATGTTGGCTGAAAACGAGAGAATCTCTCTCTAATTTGTAAAAAAGACCGCTGATATGGCATCTCATTGGTTAGCCAGAGAGGCCCGTTTTATGTTTGTCTTTTAGTGGTTAGGGAACCTCCCTGATGCACTCTAATATATCCTTTTAAATGAAGTCTAATCAAATATCGCATCTTTTAGTCAAAAATAATAATTGCATTGCATGTTTAATCTATACCTCCAAATCCCTAAAACAAAAAAGAAATAATCAATCGGACTTTAAAAGTAGGAATTTGCCCCTCCAAACGACATCAGATAGCCGAAAAACATCGTAAATCATGTCAAAGTATGAGTTTTGCTCGGCAGCCTGATTTGACCCAAAAAAATGCCAAGATTTTGTTAGAAACGGACACTGACGAGTTTTATATTTTTGTAAAAAAATATTGGGTCCATTTTAAATGTTTCCTAATATTTTTTATAGTGTAAAATTATATATTTATACTTTAGTTTTGGACTAATCCTATTTAGTTAAATCTGATTTTATGTATTTAGAAAAACGGGATGACCACATGTCGCAGCGTGATTGGTTGACGCACGAACTTACGAACAGAAATAATGGAAATTGGTTCGCGGTCCGCGACCCGAACTACGATTTAATGATTCGCGGTTTACAAAAACGACGCTCAACAATACACCGACCTGCGAACCGCAAAATCATGGTACGTGATCACAGTTCGCTTTTGGTTCGTAGCAATTTAAATGCTCTTAGTATAGAAGATCAGACCAACTAACAATTTTTGTGTGTTGTGTTTGATGATATGATGTACAACCCAACATATACTTAGAAGTAATACAAAATATAAGTAATCTTGGATTATATCTCAAGAGATATCGTAAACGAATATCCTATTGAAGCGAGTTTTGACTATTTTTTGATTGGATAGTGGAAGGCCTAAATGGTTACAAAGTTAACGGATATCACTTGCTGGTGGCGTTGGCCCGGTCGAGAAAATAAAGTATCTCTCGCAGAGTCGTGTCGGACAACAGAATCCGGATTGTGAATTCTTCAGTTGATGGTGATCCTTTGCGTGCTCCTGGTAATGGTGAGCTGAATCCTTGTCCTGTACCTGAGAGCAGCGTTGTAGAAAAGTTCTTGTGCACCGGTGACCGAGTTGGGATCGAAATATGCCGGCTGCGTTGACCGGCAGAGGTTCATTCGTGACAATTTCTGTCCAAAGATCTCGGGATCTGGTTGATTCAAAATCGCAAGATTCTCAGCATATGTATCGCGTTACCACTGAAGACTCGGGCGTTACCCTTGATGCGACTCAGGCAGAAGGTTTGTCGGCTTGCCTCAGCTTGAGCTCAAAGTTGCTGAACAGGCATGTTCTCTCATGCAGAACTTCGGTGGGTGGTGCAGGTTCAGAGATTCTCGAGCCGTGCCTTACACAGGGTGTTAAGGGGTTGGAGAGTGATCATGTTCCGTCTTTAAGTGACCCGTGTGTTAGATTAATTCTCAAATGATATCATAAGGTTTTGTGATCAATGTATATTGGTCCAATGACCAAAATATGTGATGTTTCAGATATATCTTTTTCTCTCTCACACCTATTGATGGATAGTTGTGATGGTTGAAAGAATTGCTATTTAAGTCTTATGTTGGTCCCCAAGTCCACACACAATCTGATTTTACTCATACACCATCTAGAGAGACAGATAAAGAGTGGGAGGACTTGGAAGATCAAGACTTTTGGATCTTCAAAGCTTCTTCTCCAAGGAAAGCAATGGCTGGAGGTTAGTGATTATATTTCCGCGTTTTTAATGCTTAAGCATGTTTTTTTGATCACATGATTAAGTGTTTACACCGTGTGCTCCTATTCGCAATACCTTAATTGTGGGTTCTGAATTTCTGGGCGTTGAGGTCCAAGATAAGGTTGTGGAGGATGATGTGGGAGACATGGGTGTTGTGGGATTTGTTTAGGAAATCAATGAAGGAGATGAACATATCCAAATCTCCGGCCCTTCACTGGTCTCATCTATGGGTGTTGTGGGAGAGTCGGAGGTAGTGCCTGGATTGTGGCAATAGTTGAGTAATTCGTGAAAGAATGCTCTCCTCAAACCCTGAAATGTACGGATCAACCACTTAAGAATCTATCGACACCTCTGTTGTCGAGTTCCCGATACTATAACACGAGGTCAAGAGCATGTACTTTGAGTCGTGAAAGAGTTGTTAATCTTGTCGACATTTGGAAGCAGGTTGCGCAAGCCCGAAAAGCACAAATTTCTCAGCTTGCATAAGATTAACCTTTCAACGACCCGTCTTTCACTTCGGAAGGTGAAGAGCTAGTGGATCACAAATGAGGGTTAATTTTCTTGGCCGCTTGGTTTTTTTTAGTAATCTTTTTTCGGGCTTTGGACCTTTAGCTCTTCTCAAGAGTTTTGTTGTAATTGTTGGTTGACTTTGTCTTGGTCCTTCTCGGACTAGGTCACTTCGGATGTCACGCCCCAAATCCGGTTTAGGCCAGACTCGAGACGTGACCTGAAACGATCGAGACAAAAGTAGTAAAACTGTAATAAACTCTTTTAAAGTTGGAAGCGAGTCCAAAGTATTTCTCAATAATTCAATCCAAAAAAATCAAATATAGTGTCAAAACTTAACAATTAACATAAGATAAATAAAGTTCGACAATGTGGACCAACACATCTCTAATACAACTCTCAAGACATCCGGAAGCTCCCGAGCCTCGAATATGTTATGGAATCCGTGTAATGAAATAGTATCGCTTTTTCAAAGGTAACAGTAACTTAAAAGATTCCATGAAAGTACTATAACGAATCATAACTTATTAAAATGGGAGCAATTAATATCACGCCAAGCACTCACTTTCTCAAGCCTCCGATCCATGGATAGATTCTGGGATCACCTCGATTCCCATATACCGATCCACCAGAGTATCCATATCATATCAGATTTTCCCTCGGTCCAGAGGAGGCACATACATCGAGGCACCGGAAACCATCCCATAGGGACGCTCATCGTCGGGATTCTCGGAAATGCCTCAAAGGGACCATATGTCATAGGGAACAAAGGTAGTGCTCCACTGGGACGCACGCCCTTGGGTGAAACCTCAGTAACCATCTCTCATGAAGTAATCCACTCAATATCCCGCCGGATCTGCCGAGCCTTTAGGCTCCTCACATCACTCAATAACCCGCAGGATCTGCCGAGCTCTCAGGCTCCAATAATCACTCAATATCCCATAGGATCTGCCGAGCTCTCAGGCTCAAATAATCACTCAATATCTTACTGTCTCTTCAAAATCCAACCACCACAACGACACCGGATTACCCCCCCCCCCCCCCCCCCCCCTCCGGTGTAGTACCGAACCAAACAACCGAACAAACAAACAATTCAAGAATAAGAATAAGGAAAATGTACTATAACTTATCCATTAATCAACAATGAATCACACTTCCACCACAACACACAAAGACATTCACTTAATCCTCAATCTTAGAAGTACTCACGTTCATCAATACATACCACACGGGATTCATACCCACAATTACCCTTACCGTCATACTTACCTGTCACGAACCATCGGTACATCGATCACCTGATTGTACCCCTTGGCACAACCAGTCATACTCGATCATCTGTTCAATTAACAATTATATCGACACAATCATTCAACCAATCAAGTAAACATTCAATTAATCAACAGTAAAGTAAACTAGTTCCATTAGACTCTTGACTATCCTAATAAATATCAACCAAGCATGTGATCCTAACACAACTACTAATCCGAGGGCTCATCGCGGCCTCTCTACCAGTAAATCAAATACCAAGTATTGAAAGCAAGTTACACTAGTCATTCTCATCCTAAGCATGCATTCTAGACATTTCCGGTTATTAATAATTGAAAGGTGGTTATTCTAGTTGTTCGCATCCTATATGCCAGTCTAGGACGTTTCCGATTTTATTATCCTAATATGCATGTTATTATTGAAATTTCTCGAGTAGTTAGGATTTCCCATACCTTGTGGTCTTTTTCTAATAAAACTCTGATGAAAAACTCGAGTGGCCCTTCCTCCGTTCTTCACACGGGTTCCGGAGTGGTCTTCGTCCTTCTAGCTCGGTTCCAAGCCCTTTCTCTCGGGCGAAGTCCCGTCTAGATTTGACAAATAAAACGTCCGAATCAAAACCAGTAAAAGTCCAAAGGTCCACTGAATTAACCAGATTTGTCCTTTAAATTCTCACCTTGAATTAAATAAATCAATTAATTAAAACTGATTTTAAAACAATTTTCTTTGAAACTGGGTTGACACGGATCCAGGCCCAACTCGGATCCAGACCTGGTCCGAACCCGGTCCAGACCCGGTCCGAACCCGGTCCAGACCCGAACCCGGTCCAAGTCCAGCTCTGGTTCTGGGCCGAGCTTTATCTAGGGCCCAAGACTCGAACAGCTCAGGCCCGTCTTAGCCTGAGGCCCAAGCCCGCCTGGCTTTGCCTGTACGAGTGCGAGAAGGGGGGCGGCGAAGGTCGGGCTCCGGTGAGTTCTGTGCATTCCGACCACCGTCTCCGGTGGAGACCACACCAGAACTCGCGCGGCGAGCCGGCGGAGCTAGGGCATAGGGCGGCGGAGCTTGGCCATGGTTGGACGAAGGGCTAGCGCGTCGGGTACGGCTTCAGGGACCGAGCTTCGACTCAGATCTAGGGTTCGCGAGGTCGCCGGCGGTGGTTCCGACCTCAAACTGCACGCATCGAGCTCGGAACAGCCCGGATCCGAGAGAAGCGAGGCCAGAGAAGAAGAAAAGGGTGAAGAGGAGGATCGATTCAGGCCCTGAGAGCACGAACCAGCACGAACTCCCGGCGATTCCTCGATTCGCACACTGCGGAGCTTATGGGTTCGCTCTAACGGAAGGAGAAAATGAAGGTGAGGTGAGAGGTGGGGATTAGGTTGCAGAAGAATATGGAGGGAGATGAGGGTGGTAGGAGGACGAGCTCGGAGAAGAGCGTCAGGTTCACGAGTTGGGAGCGTGGGTGCGAGAGGGAGAAGAATCCCTCGGGAATCGTGCGCAGAAATCAGAAGTTGGAGCGGCGCCTCAACGCTTTTGTTCTAGGGTTGGGCTGAAAGGTGACACGGGCCAGACCTCATGAGGTTTGGGCTCTTCCTGATTTGGGCCAGGTATGGCCCAAAACCCGTCTAACCCAAAAAAAATCCCTTCTCTTTTTTTTTTTGATTTTTCCTTTCAAAACCCACTTGTTGCAAATTCATCCTCAAGGTTTCGATTCTTCCCAAAAAAAAGTACTCTTTTGAGAGAGTGGGGTTTTACATCGGACCTCGTTCCTTGTTTAGGATATGTCTTTTTGATAAAATCTTAACTTGATCAAAAAAGAAATATACACATTATATGCATTTTGCGAATTCTATCACTACCGCTGAGTCAACCCTTGCCAACGGATCTCAATTATCTGTTGACTATACAAGGTTATCCATCTATATAGTATAGTTGACAGATACATTCGCCAATTAAGATCCGTCGCTGAAGTTCTATTGCCCAAGTAACCTTCTGACATGTAGAAATGTCTGTCGGGTAAAGAAGGTATTTGTTCGTGAGCAAGAGAAACGTTCTAACGTATGACATCCGTCAAAATGTAATGCTTCCATAGCAACGCGTTATACCCGTGTCACTAGTCACAACCACACAAATGGATGGTATATGTGTCGATACGTGGTCTCTCACTGGCACATGTTATCCTTCTCTAAAGTGTCATTCACTAACGAAATGTTTCCGATATGTAAGTTGTTTCCTTTCCTGAAGGATGGCATCCATCTCTAAACTATATGTTACACCGACGGTTGGTATACATTTCTGTAGTGAGTACTAAACCTATGAGTTGTGGAAGTCGCTGAGGGTTAGTCAGCACATATAGATGAATCTGTCAGGCAGGTTGAATCTCATATTCAAAAAAATTCTTGTACCCGAACGTGCATATGACCTAGATATAGAACCTTTAATGATAATCCAGCATCGAATGAAGGGAAGCATTTAAATTAATATTTAAAACTATTACACAAGTAGTAGTCCATTATTTTTGTTCAGCTAATAAAACACACAAGCCGTCAAATTATACAAACTATAATAAAGTTTATGGAAAAAACACCAAAAGTGGAGTTGGCTACATCATTAGGCAAATCTACATAGCTACGCCTAGTTCAATATTCAAACAACTGAATACCATCGATCATCATGGAGATCTAAATAGAACGACGATTCACGGGGCTCTATTAATACATGAGCATAAGTAAACTATAAATCAATCAACTAATCTACTTACCTATGCCTAGTTCAACATCCTGAAAACCAAGCACTACCGATCAAAATTATCACATATAATCAAGGAGAACTAAGTAGAGTACCGAATCACGATACTCTGATAATACACAAGTGTAAGTAAATTTTAATAAAAGTGAATCTTATCTCACACTTCACGCGAGCTGGAAATTAGGAGGAGAGCATGTTGGCAAGCAGAATCCAGTCCGGGTGAGCGCAGCGTAGGTGCATGAAACTGGCAGCATGATTCATTGATCTCAAGGTCAATCGATCGCACTGCTACAACAAAAAGTCACCAGACCGTTGAGATGCGAGTCAACCTATCCAAGTTCGTGCACACATGAGTACATAGAGTTAATGTGTGCTGTCGGCACATCGGATCATGCGGAAGATAACTTTACCACGTAGCGTGCTCAAAGCACGCCACATGGCCACTTTTACAGCAGCCTTTTTCCACTTTTAAAATTTATACTATTTCGCTTATTCCTGCTTTGTTTGTGCTATGATCGACCTCGAGTAAGAAAAAATAAAACTAAGATATGTAGCAAGGTAAAGCCGGCGATATACAATTTCCCTAGGCGGATCTTGGTGGCTCGGGTTTAATGAAAACAATAAAATATGCATATGCTGATTCAATTAACCCGATTAAAAGATCTTATGCAAGTGCACAAGCAAATAAAATACCAAAAATCTAGGAATAAAAAAAATGTGTGTGCTTAGAACTTGGATTTTATTAGCTATATGGCCTAGAGGTGGCTAATTGAATGAAATCTCCCATCATTCTTTTTATTTTACACTAATCATTATTTACTTGTTGTAGATTAAGAGTGCATATGTGGAGATCTGCAAAATAAAATAAAATGACTAGATATACTTCAAGCCTCTCTATCATCACTTATTACTTTCCTCTCTCGACTTTTACATACGAGAGGTACTAATCAGGAGCATATCGTAGTCTCATTTACAAATCTCACTATTGGATGTTGTCTTGCAATTACATTTCCTTGGGGCTATGTGAATGATAAACTCATCTAGTTCCTTTATGAATCAAGTGGTAGATCAAAGTTTTGTTTGGTTTATATTTTTTTCAATTACGGGTAAAAAAACTTTGACTCACACTAAGATAGGTTGAGGGCTTGACTTTTTATTATGCTATGCCTAACTCGGGACTTGAGGGTCTCCATCTGCAAAGCGATCCGTCGCAGCCTCTCAAGCCTTTGGTAATACATAGATTTTATTAAATCCTCTTTCCCCGGGACCCACACTCAATTCTCCATGTACAGTGTGTGTGATTATGCAAAATTGGTACCACAAATGCACAGTGGGACTTACCACTTGAAATCGACTATATTTTTAATCTACCGAAACAAATAATTTGATCTCTCAACAATAAACATGTGAACTCAACATCTTCTCAATGTGGCAAGTGAAATTAGACTATTGTCTCCTCACTAGGCCCACTATATGCAAAAACCAAGATAGAATCATGTTGACGATGATAAAAAGAATTTAAAAATGTATCTATCACCTAGCATCTCATAATCATTTTGTACCTGATAAGAAATAAATCATAAACACAATATATGGCTCATTAACACTACCAACGGTAATTCCTCCATTCATTCCTCAAAAATCCACAATGATGAAAAGAAATCTACTCCCGGCTTACTCATATTAGCCAAAATTACTTATCAAAGGTTTACACAAAATAAATACTGATAATAGAAATATGCTTTTTAATACTAAATGAAAGAATAAAAAATTTAATGCCCTTATGCTTATAATCACCTCCCCACACTTAGCTTTTAGCTAAGGTGTTCATGCATTCTCACGAGTCCATAGATAAATGATGCACGAATATTCTCAATCAAGATCATAAATCTCTATAGCACAACAAATTCCAGCTGCCATTATTTAATTTCAAATAGTTATCTTATACATTTAAGCTCTAAGGGAATAGAGACATCGTCCCTTTTAAGTTCTAAGGGCATAGAGATGGCGTCCCTTTTAAGTTCTAAAATGACAACCTTTTCTTGGTTTGTTTGTCATTCGGCTGCTCCTGCTAAATGCTTTCTAGAGGAAACAAGGGCTCGAATCTCATTAATTCAAGTGTTGTGTTGTTTTTGATCCAAGTCTTCTGAGGAAAGTGAACACATGTTCCTACCTTGCCCGTGGGATTGAAGGATATGGTTTAGGATGTTTTCGTGGTGGAGGATCATTTGGGTTTGTTCTAGACAGGTTCAGGACTTGTTGTTCATTTGGACGAGTTGTTAATGTAATAAGATTCGGAGAGCATGGAGTTGGATGGCTTTGTTGAGCATTTGGTTATTATGGTTTTCAAGGAATTGAGTAATGTTCTTAAACGAGGTTGTGACAGAGGCGATACCTTTCCTCATGGTGAAACAATATGTTGGGTTGTGAAGCCTAATGAGCATCGTAGGATAAGGACAAGAAGTATCCAAGATAAGATAAGAACTATCTAGGATAAGGATAAGAAGTATCCAAGATAAGGATAAGAGTTATCCAAGATAAGGATAAGAGTTATCCAAGATAAGGATAAGAGTTATCCATGATAAGGATAAGAAGTATCCAAGATAAGGATAAGAACATTCCAAGATAGGGATAAGGAGGATCCAAGATAAGGATGGAGATAGAACGGGGATAAAGATAAAATCTCTTTGTTGTCATCCAAGATCGTAGTGATCTCTTGGCTAGAATGGTATAAACAGATGCTGAACTCCTCAATTGTAACTACACAAATTAGTAGCCATTGTGTGGTGCGTAGCATGAGTAAAAAGCACAGTATTGTGTGTGAGAGGCAGAACATATATAGTTTTAATGAGAGAGAGTGAGAGAGAGGAGGGGGAGCTATCGCCGACCACGAAGATCACGGGGGGCTCGGTTGTGACGCCGTCGTATTGTGAAGTTGTGGTTGAAGGTCGAAGGGTGTCTGGTCCGCGAGGTGTTGAGTTGGCCAAGCCCCTTGGTCGGATTCGCAACCGCCTTGGGGGTGTTGGCGATCAGAGTATGGGGATTCGGGGTGCGATCAATGTGGGTACGGTGATTGGAAGAAAGGGTAAGGAGGCTGAGGTGCGACCTGCGATTTGTGATTCCGCTGAGGGTAGCAATCGAAGGTCTAGGGTTCCAGCCCTAGAGGTTGGGACGAAAGGCGTGGAATCACATAAGGCAAAGGATGTGGATTCTCACGAGAAAGGGTATGCGGGGACTCGGGTTGATTTGGGCAAAGGGATCCTAGATCCGTCTGCTCAGATTAAGTCCAATGCGATCCCCATTGTTTCTGAGCCGCAACCCGCGCAGGTAACTTTCAAATTGTTTGTGTTTAACATACCTTTTGGCGTAGACGATGCTTGGTTACGAGACTTCTGCAATTGTGTTGGGGAGGTTGTGAAGGCAAACGTCGTTTTCGATGTGCAGATTCGCGGTTTCGGCAACAGGGTCTTTTTAATCAATTGCCCTGACTCCGAGTTCGCTGAAGAATTAAGAGAAACTGGAGTTGCTTGGCTGAAAACGTGGTTCGAAATTGTGGATGGCCCTGTGTCTCTGTTTCTGGAGCCAGTTGCTCTACGATTGTACCTGTAGCTTTGGAGGTGGGTTTGTCACTCGGATCAGCTGTGTTTCCTGTGGTTTTAAATCTGGTAGCTTCAAGAGAGGTTCCCTTTCGTATTGCTCCTTGCGAATCGTAGCTAGTTTTGTCATCCTCTGTTGGCTGTTTTGTGTCTCAACATTCGACTGCTTCTTCTCAGAGTTAGGGTGATGAGCAGGGTGACGCAGTCTCAAATGAGAAGCAGGGGAAGAGGGCTGAAAGTACGCCAAGCCTAGTTCGGCCTACGAGTTATGGGCCTCTTATCACACCGTTCTCACGGTTGTTTGGAGATAGTAAAGAAGTTGGGCCTAAAGATGACTATGTTCCGTCACAGGTTTTGGCGTCTCCGTGCGTTTTTACCGCAGAGGTAGCGAAGGAAAGCTTCTTGGCGGCAGGACCTGTACCTGTAGAGGTTGTGCAGCTGAAAAGGAGACGTGGGAGGTCGAAGAAAGTGACTCCAAGGCCGGTGATTCCCCCAACAACATATTATCAGTCCAGAGCTAAGTCTAGGTCTGTTGGTGCAAGGGGAAATTCAGGTCCTCTATTGATCGACATTACAAAAAAATGAAATGACTAAATCGGGGAATGGTCTTATTGTAAAAAATTTGGGAGAAAAGCCGTTGAGCTTGGGCCTTTGGTGGTAGCTCAATTCGATTCCTCGGACTTAGAAATTCCACAGCGTTCTTTACTGGACGAGTTCAGCGAGAGTGAAGAGGATCTGTCACCGGTCTCGAATTCAGGCACTCCTTATGATCCCGGTTTGGGATCCTCTTTGTGATTTCTGGTGATGAGGTTCCTCACGTGGAACGTGAGAGGTATGCATTCCGACTTTAAGCGGAATTGCATTAAGAAGTTGGTTCTTTCGAATGATGTTGATGTGGTTATGTTACAGGAAGCGAAGCTTTTATTTGTTGATTATGTTATTCTCATAAGTTGTGGTTTGGGTGTTGGTTGGGAGAGTGATTGGGTACCGTCTGTTGGTACGACTGGAGGGGTTCTGCTTGCGTGGAAGAGTTCGTCTTTCTCCAAGACGGACTCTGTTTCGGACATTAATATTATTTGTTGGAATGAGGTGCATGTGAGCACCAGTATCCCGATTAGCTTTGTTAATGTTTACGCCCCCTGTCTTGCGCGGGAAATAGTTAGCTAATGATCCTCCTTGTGCAGTTAACGGACCCAGCTCCATGATGTTTTGTTTGTTGGCTATGATTTTAATTCGGTTTTCTCAGCTGGAGAAAGAGTTACGAAATACACCTGGTACGACTCGGGTTCAAAAGCTTCCAGGTTAGGCCATTTTTTGGTATCTCCGGAAGCCCTGTCAGCTTTTGGGGTGCTGGAACAGAGAGGGCTCCCAAGAGGGGTGTCGGATCATAAGCAGGTTGTGCTGGGTATTGAGGTTGTGGATTGGGGGCCAAAACCGGTACGTTTTTCAAATGTGTGGCTCGAGCACAAGTCGTTTTTACCAACGGTCAGGATGTTATGGGATTCTTATGACGTTGTGGGTGAGCCTGATTTTGTGCTGTGGACTAAACTAAGAAGTTTGAGGCGAGACCTCTAGGTGTGGAATAAGGTGGTGTTTGGAAAGTTGGAGACGGAGGTAGCCAATTTGACGTATGAATTGGATGTTTTGGATGGAATTCTCGATGGCAGGCCATTATCGGGGGAGGAAAGGGAGAAGAGAGCTTTAGGTAGGGCTTTGTTGATTCAGAAACAGAGATGGTTGGCGAAGGTGTGGAGTCAGAAAGCCAGGTTTCGTTGGTTCAAAGGGGGTGATCGCTGCACTCGCTTTTTCCATCGATTGCAAATTTCAGGGCACCAAGGAACCTCTTGTCACGGGTGCGTGTGGGTCATGCCTTTGTTTCCACTCTGGTAGAGGTTAAAAGGGCGGTTGTTAGTCATTTTTCAGCCCGGTTATCGGTTGATCCGAGTATCTCTGCTAACTTGCCTGATCTCCCATTCCAATATCTATTGGTTGTTCAGGCGGAGTGGCTTCAAGGTGATTTTGTTTCTGAAGAGGTCCTACGGGCGGTGAAGGGGTGTGGTGGTGAGAAGGCTCCTGGCCCGGATGGTTTTTCCATGAGGTTTTACCAAGTGTGCTGGTGTGTGATTGGGAAGGTTTTCGTCTTTCTTGACTTTAATTCCCAGGTCAGGGGCAGCCGAACGCTTTGATGATTACCGCCCAATAAGCCTCGTTTCAGGCCCGTACAAGATCTTGGCAAAGATGTTAGCCAACCGTTTGAAAAAGGTTCTCCCTGGTTTAATCAATGATACTCAAAGTGGCTTCGTGGCGGGTAGACAGTTGGTTGATGGAGTGTTGTTAGCCACTGAGTTGTTGCACAAGCTGAAGAAAACAAAGGAAGAAGTTGTTTTATTGAAGCTTGATTTTGAGAAAGCCTACGACAAGGTGCATTGGGGGTATATTGATCGGGTTTTAGAGGCGATGGGCTTCGGAGGGAAGTGGAGAGGGTGGATTCAGGGGTGCTTTTGAGCTCATGTGTCTGTTTTGATTAATGGGTCCCCCAGTGGTGATTTTCCTGTTTCTAATGGTATTCGTCAGGGGTTCCCGTTATCCCCCTTTTTGTTTCTGATCACAGCGGATGGTTTACATCAATTGTTGGAGGATGGTAAAAGGTGTGGGATTTTCTCTGGGGTGGAGATAGGGTCGGCGGGCTTATCTTTATCCCATATCCAGTTCGCAGACGATACTCTTTTGTTTGTCAAGGGTGATCTGGCGGGGTTAGCTTTTGTTAAGGACTTATTGGAGCGTTTTCAGAAGGGTTCTTGGCTGAAAATTAACTTTCATAAGTCGACAACGGTGGTGTTAAATGAGGTTGTGTGTTCTGAGGCCGAGCTATCCCGGGTGCTTGGGTGTTAGGTGGGGTGACTGCCTATGAAATATCTTGGCTTTTGGTTGGGAGCTAATCCAAGGAGAGTTGCTTCGTGGGATCCTATTGTTGAAAAGTTCAAGAATTCATTGGGTTTGTGGAAGCTCAAGAACCTGAATATGGCCGGTCGCATTGTTTTGGTAAAGTCGAATTTGTCTGCCCTACCTTTATTTTTCATGTCCCTTCTTAAAGCTCCTAAGAAAGTAATTGTAGTTCTTGAGGCATGGCATAGACGTTTTCTGTGGACTAATCCTTACACAGAAAAAATGTTCTCCAAAGTTAGATGGAGTAAGGTGTGTAAGACTAGGGAGGAAGGGGGTCTTGGGATTAGACGCCTAGAAGCGATTAATGTTAGTTTGTTGGCCAAGTGGTGGTGGAGGTTCGCTTCTGAGGATGATTCGTTGTGGAAGAAGGTTATCTGTGTGTTGTTTGGTTGGGATCCTACTGATTGGGATCTTTCTATGGTTGATAAGCCAGGTTCTTCTTTTTTGATGTCTCATATTGTTCATCTGGCTGCTGATCCGAGTTTTAAGGATCTTTTTGGGAACCAGGGAGTTCATTGGTTGTTAGGGAAGGGTGACATGATTTCTTTTTAGGAGGACATTTGGGTGGGGGAGATCCCTCTTCGGTACCGCTTTCCTGCTTTGTATGTGGTGTCTCCGGGCAAGTTTGCAAAGGTGGAGTATTTTTGGGTGTCGGGGTGTTGGAGAGTGGGTTTTTGCGAGATTTGGAGGTGTGGAAACAGACTTCGGCCGAGGTGTTAATGGGTGTGTTGAAAGAGGTGCGGGTTCGGTCCGATAAGCCCGATTCACTTGTTTGGGTGAAGCATCCGAAAGGCTTTTCTGTTGCTCAGTCTTATGCTTTGTTGACCGGTTCAGGGGTGCCAAGACGGGACCTGGTTTGGGCTGATATCTTGTGGGTGAAAGGGCTTCCTCCAAAATTCAGTGTTTTTGTGTGGTTGGCGGTGCATAGAGCTTTACCGACCATGGAGTTTCTGGAAAGCAGGGGGGCACACATTTCTCTAAACCGAATGTTGTGTTTGTTTTGCAAATCTAATTTTGAGGCAGTAGACCACTTGTTGTTGCACGGTTCTTATTCGAGGGAGGTGTGGTGCAAACTGTTGGTTTGGTGGAGGATTGTTGGTCCTTTGCCGAAGAGTCTAGCGGAGAATTTGTTGTGGTGGAAAAGGTTGGGAACCGGATGTTGGTGGGCAGGTTGGATTCAGGTTGGCTATCCCACCCTGTGGCATATTTGGTTGGTGCGGAATAGGGTGCCTTTTAACTCGGTGATGGTTTCTGTGGATGATTTAGTAGCTAAAGTTAAGCATCATTGTTTTGGGTTGCTATGGAGCTCGGGGTCCTTTCGACTGAGTATTTCTTTTGAGGAGTGGTCGAGAGACCCAGCGTGGTGTTTGAAGAGGGGCGGTAGAACGGGAGTGAAGGGGTGACGCTTGGAGCCTGAAGTCATGGTCTTTGGTGTTTTATTGTTCGTTGTTTTGAACTTTTTGGTGTAGGTTTTTCGTGGGTGAGTTGGTGTTGGTGGTTTTTTGTTTTGGGAGTTTTTGTTTCTGTTTGTGTTCTATTCTTTGTAACTGTTGTGGTTTGGGGGAAAGGTCTTTGTTGTAAGGGTCGTTTTCTTTGCTTCGTTTCTATGCGGTTATAGAACGAATATCTAATAAATCTTTCACTTATTAAAAAAAAAGAGGCAGAACGGAGAGATCTGAGTGTGTAATCCATTGGAGATTATAGTAAAAATCTTTACAGGCAACAACTGGATGTAGCTCCTATATTTGGAGTGAACTAGTATAAACCCTAGTGTCAATTTCTTTCATCGTTATTTTTTGTTTTATCGTTCTTCGGAGATATGAACTTGGTTTAATTCCTTTCAACTGGTATCAGAGCAGTAGGTTGTGTTTGCGATTGGGAAGACGATGGCTGGCGACAATGGTTCTTCTCACATGATAAGGAGATTCGATGATATAGATTTTTCGTTTTGGAAAATACGAATGGAAGATTACCTGTACGGAAGAAAGCTACATGTGCCTCTAATGGGGAGGCCGAAAAAATGGATGATGATGAGTGGACTTTACTTGATCGACAAGTTCTAGGTGTTGTGCCATTAACCGTGTCGAATGACATCTCACAAAACATGGCGTAGGAGACGACCACCGCAGGCATGATGAAAGTCATGTCTGACATCTACGAGAAACCTTATGCAAATAACAAGGTATTTCTTATGAAGAAGATTTTCTATTTGAGAATGGAAGAAAGTCGACCTGTGGTTGTACATATGAATGAATTCAATACGATTTTCATTCAACTATCATCTGTAGAAATTAATTTTGATGACAAAATTCGCGCCCTAATTTTGTTGGCGTCTCTACCACCGAGTTGAGAGCCAATGAGGGCAGTAGTGAGTAATTTCGTTGGGAATGCAAAACTAAAATTCACATATGCTAGAGATCGTGTTCTAACGAAGGAAGTTAGAAGAATTGATGCAGGCGAGAGCTCTTCTAATTCTGCCTTGAACGTGGAACACAGGGGCAGAGGGATAAAAGAATGTTTAACAGGAACAAGGACAGGTCAAAGTCGAAAAGTGGTAGAAGTCAGTCTAGATTTGGAAGAACAATGGAGTACTAGAACTATGGAATGACAGGTCACATGAAGAAGAATTGCATGGCTCCCAAGAGAGAAAAAATGTGAAATGCAGTTAATGAGACCACTAATGAGATTGGTGAAGTATTGAGCCCATGGGCCGATTTCCCAAAAGACACTTGTTAGTCTTAGTGCCCGTAGTTCAATCCTAAATGTCCAAATATATATATCACCGTTAGCAATAAAATTAAAGAGCGACTATATCGATGTGTGCTCTGATTTATGCCCACCATGCGAATAGAACCATAGATCGAGATAGATCACACTCGATGGGTCCCTAGTCAACAAAGCTTCACTAGAAGCGACTAGTATGAAAGATGGCTCTTTATGGCTTACGTTCTGTTAGTCATTGGAATGGGATTCCGAAGTCTGATCATATATATCATGTGGGACATGATATTGGACGACCCACCCGGAATATGTTCGATAGATTAAGTCATGAGCATATCCAGTGTCGTAGCTTGTCATCTATCCTTAGACCAAGGAGTCTTTGTGATGGCTATGTAGTCAACAACTGAGTTTGACCTGAGCCTAATGTTGTCCGTAACAGGGCTTCCATAACGGCCAGGATTGGCTTGGGGACAGGCTACATGAGTGACACGAAAGACAACTAAGGAATTTATCCCTCATACTGAGGTATGGGAAAGATATCGGTTCCCGGGCGCTTGATCGAGAGTGACTGGAAGAATAGCATGGCCATGCACATGATACTGGGTATCATATATTCAGTCATCTCACATATCAAGGAACAGTGATTGAGAATAATAAGGATGGCAACTGTAAGAACCGCCCCGGTCAATCCCGGTCGAACCGGTGAATTCTAAACAAATTTGACTTTCGGCCGGAAAAGTCAACCGTAGACTCAAGAAGTCATCCGGGACCTTTCCGGGGCCCAAAAAGCCTAGTCGTCATCATGGTTAGCTTAGTTGGGCCATTTCCTTCAGTTTGACTGTAATTTTGTAACGGTCAACTTTTAGTCTAACTCGGACTTTTTATCGACTTTTTCCGATTAAAATTGGACGGCTGGAATTTCATTAAAAGAAAGTGGATCCCATAATGCCACATGGCATTAGAGTCTTGGATGAGAAGAAAATGAGTTGAAATGACCTTTTGACCCTCCCTAAAGCTTTAAAGTGGATAGAACTTGAAAGGGCTCTTTGATCATTTGATTTTTAGGTCATTTAAGGCTATTGTTGGACACAATTCAGCAATTCTCTCTTTGTTGCAGCTGAGATTTGATAGAAGGAGAGGAAGAGAGGAGCTCTTTGGCTTGAGCAAGAAGAAAGAAAGAAAAGAGAAGATTTTTGGCTCATCTCTCCACCATTTCACCTCCTAGAGCTTGCTAGCTTCATCTCCTACACATCCCAAAGGTATGGATGCTCTAAACTTCTCATTCCATCCACTTTGTAGTTTGGGTTTTGTGGGTTTTTGGCTTGAACTTGAAGAACTAGCTCTAATGGTTGTTGCTTGGAGAAGAAGTAGTGAAGTTGGGTTGTTTTGATTGTGTTTTGGATGAAGCTTTGATGAACCCATTGAGGGTGTTGATGTTTGGGGACTTTTGATGGTTATTTTGGAGTTGTTTGGAGATGGAATTGGAGTTTTGGGTGTGATTTTCGTGGAATCCGAATTAGGGAAGAAGAAGGAGGGTCTGTTCTGGACTAATACGGAACGAGGCATGGAGAGGGTCTCATTCCGGCCCTCTGAGTGGCACGGAACGGGCCACATTCTGGCCCTCTGAGTGGCACGGAAAGGGCCACATTCCGGCCCTCTAGGTGGCACGGAACGGGCCACATTCCGGCCCTCTGAGTTGCACGGAACGGGCCACATTCCGGCCCTCTAAGTGGCATGGAATGGGTCACATTCCGACCCTCTGAGTGGGATGGAATGGGTCCCATTTCGGGTCAGACCTCCAGAACCAAAACCCTTCCTTTTGAGGCCTTTTCGATTCCTAAATCATTCCTTTGACTTTGTTTCTACTATTTGGAGGCTTTTATGTGTCTTTGGTTGAGGACCGCTCCGTTGGATTACTAACTTTGGTATTTTTGTGGTCCAAGACCGTGAGCTCGAGCTCAAGAGGAGGAAAGGCCTTGGACCCGATCTAGAGAGACGAAGATCACTCCGGAACCCGTGTGAAGAACGGAGGAGAGACTAACCGGCTTTACAGCAGTGTTTTAGAGGAAGACCACAAGGTAGGGAAAATCCTAACTACTTGAGTATTTCATTACTAGTTTGCCTATTAGGTTAATAAAATCGGAAAGGTCCTAGAATTGCATATAGGATGCGAATAACTAGAATAATCGTCTTTCAATTACTAATAACCGGATGTGTCTAGAATGCATGCTTAGGATGAGAATAACTAGTGTAACTCGCTTTCAATACTTGGGAATTGTATTACTGGTAGAGAGGTCGTGATGAGCCCTCGGATTAGTTGTTGTGTTAGGTTCACATGCTTGATTGCTTAAATTGGATAAGTTAAGAGTCTAACGAAACTAGCTAAATCGTATGTTTGATTGATTGATTGATTGAATGTTTACATGATTGGTTGATTGATTGAATGTTTAATGATTGAATGCTTGAACGGATGATCGAGTATGACTGATTGTGCCCAACGGTACGATCAGGTGATCGATGGACCGATGGTTCGTGACAGGTAAGTATGACGGTAAGTGTAATTGTGGGTATGAATCCCGTGTGTGTGTATTGATGAACGTGTGTACTTCTAAGTTTGAGGATTAAGTGAACATCTTTGGTGTGTTGTGGTGAAAGTACGATTCGATAAGTTATCATGTGTTTCCCTTATTCTTATTCTTAAAATAATTGATTGTTCGGTATGGTACTTACACCGGGGGGGGGGGTAATCCGGTTGTGTTATGGTCGTTAGTGGTTGGCAGATCCTGCGGAATATTGGTTGATTATTGGAGCCTGAGGGCATCGGTTATTGGATACTACGGGGATTGATTATTAGAGCCTGAGGGCATCGATTATTGGATACTACGGGGATTGATTATTGGAGCCTGAGGGCATTGGTTATTGGACCCTACGGGGCAGTTGGATGGATTACCCTGTGAGAATTGGTTACCGGTGGTTTCACCCAAGTGTATGCATCATGTGGGAGCACTACCTTGGTTCCCTATGACATATGGTTCTTTGGAGGCATTTCCGAGAATCCTGACGATGAGCGTCCCTATAGGATGGTTTCCGGTGCCCCGATGTATGTGCCTCCTCTGGACCGAGGGAAAATCTGATATGATATGGGTACTCTGGTGGATCGGAATATGGGAACCGATGTGACACCAGAATCTATCCGTGGATCGGAGGCTTGAGAAAGCAAGTGGTTGTGTGACATTATTTACTCCCATTTTAGTAGCTACGATTCGTTTATAGTATTTTCATGGACTCTTCTAAGGATACTGTTATCTTTGAGAAAACGATACTATTTTATTTACACTAAATCCATAGTATTTCATTGGTTAATAGTATATATTTTTTCCCGACTGTGATGCCATTCTCTTTTATTATAGTGTTCTCCATTTATCCTTCGGGAAGTTATCGTTAGTCTTGAGAATACGTTATGGTTCTTGTTACTTTTTATATGTGTATTACATCTTTTGGTCTAAAGATATTAAGTGATTTTGGGACATCGGACTAAAACAGTTTGATTAATAAAATTGGAGACTAACGTTGTTACGATTTTCCCTACTGAGCGTAAGCTCACCCCTTCTTGTTTATTTATTGTGTGTACAGGCGTACTTGAGATCTGGGGAATTCAAGGCTCGGGAGCTTCTGGATGTCTGGAGGGTTGTATTAGAGACGTGTTGGTCCACATTGTTGAACTTTATTTATCTTATGTTACTCTTCGAATTTTGACTTTATATTTAGAATTTTGGATCGAATTATTTGAGAACTATCTTGGAACTCGTTTCAGCTTTAAAGGAGTTTATTACTGCTTTACTACTGTTATCTCCTTTATTTCGAGTCACGTCTCGAGTCCGGCCAAAACCGGATTTGGGGCGTGACAACAACTCTATGCCTTATCTCAATCAGGATATCGGAGATAAAAGGATAGTGACATAGACGACGGAAAGGTTAGAATCGACAGGGTCGATTCGTTATGTAGTGTCAGGAAATACTAAAGTATAATTAGTTGCCACTTAAATAGGATCAAGTAAAATGGGATTTTACGTTGATCTATTGACATGCATTAACCTAAGGGTCACACTGGAGGGTGAAACTCATTGACACATTTATGGAGACTGGCCAAAATGGAGTTGTCTCGGGACATGAGCAAAACTGGGTTTTGGGTCATGTGCTCGTAAGTGAATAGGACTTTACGGATCAAGACAAGGCATTAATTCTCGGAAAATGTTGGACACTTCTGGTATGGAAGGCTTGAAGGCGATGAGCGAATCACGAGACCTCGTTGGAAATGACCACGGACCATGTTCCAAGAGGCCCATGACAGGCCCATGCAACCAAGGCCCATGGAACTAATTAATCAAGTCTTGATTAATTAGTACTAAGTAAGAAAGACAAGGATTAAGGTGTTGGTGATTCACCTCCTAACCCCATCTTGTCTAGCCATACTTTGTCCTATTTAGACCTTACTTTTCACCATACTTGTCCTATGCTTTTAGTTTGACAAGTATGGGGTTTGTTATGTATGGCATGAACTGCCAGCGAGAAGATCCTCGCCAGCGGACCTCGCCAGCGACGTCCCCGCCAGCTCCCAGCCACCTCCCCGCCAGCTCCTCTCCAGCGTTTTCTCCCCGCCAGCGCCATAACGCCTCCGACTGTGGATGCTCTAAGTCATCTTTTTTCAACATATCAAATACAAGACAAGAATAGGAAACACAATTTTCTCTACCTCCCCTCCCCAATTTCGGCCAAGGCAAGTTTTCATCTCCATTTTGTGTTCTTGAGTCCTCAAAGATAAGAACTACGTGGCTTTGATTCTCATGTAGATATGTAGGCGTCTTAGAGACTCAAGCCAAATCATTCGTTAGCCGGTGTTCTTGTTTTGGTAAGAGATAGTGCTGATTTTTTCTCTTGTGAATCCATTCTTTGTTAGTTGTTTCATGGTTTTAATCGTTTCTTGGTTTTCATTGATTTCCCGCTGCGAGTTGGTTAATCTCCAACCCTACCTCGAGCCCCAACAGTGGCATCAGAGCCGTGCTACCTTCGGGATTCACAAGACGGTGTTGAAAGTTTCGGTTTTGACATGTTACTTTGCCAAATTGTTTGATTACATATTTTAAATTCTTGTTTATGGATTTAATGCATGGAAAATGAGTTTTTGGTAATTATTTCAAATCTGGAAATTTTGAAAAAAAAAATTGATTTTCGGGTCTAGGTAGCGGGACTCTCGAGGAGCCGAAACCGGGACCGAACGGGGCTCCGTTGGACGGAGCTAGGCCGAGCATGACCATTGGATGGTTTATATGCTAAAGCTAAACCGTTTTGTTAGTTATGACGAGTTTGGAACCGTCAGGACGAACTCGAAAATCAAATGTTCAAAAGTTTCATTTTTGAACGGTTTCGATAAACTGAGCATCAAAAAATTTCGAAACTTGGCTATTAATTAAAATCGGAAAATCACATGATGTTTGATAACATGCTTCTTTGATAACACGATGTGTGATGTGATGTTGGCATGGTGTACATAATAGCCCCGAGCTCGTTTTAATTATTTATCGCTTTTCACGGCCTGCGAGCCGTTAGAGTTAGCGTGTAATTATTCTTTCAAGGCGTGGTCGTCGAACCACTTATTTGTAATATTTATTTACTCCCGACCTGCGAGTCGTGTATTAAATTGTAATATTTTACTCAAGACGAAGAAAGGGCGAAAAGGTCATTTGGTGGCTTTTTGGGTGTTGACATCGACTTGGAGTTGGTGGAGCTCAAGAAGCTAGTGCGAGTTAGTTTAGGGGGCTATTATGTGCACATTTATCACTTTATGCTTGGTTTAGTTTATGCATGATTAATTTTATGTGTTTCAGAATTGCATGCTTAACTTTATTTACCAAGCATATCACCTCACATGAAAAGATAAAATTAGAATTTTAATCCTTGTGTGTGGAATCGTTATTACATTGGATGTAGTTGACGGGTTCAAAGGAAGAATTACATTGGATGTAATTTGAGGCTGTTGGGTCTCGATGGAGGGTATGAACACATACTTGCAACGGAAATAACCATGCCAAAGAACACTACCAAATATTAGATACACAAGAGAATAAACAATATGGATGTTTCCTTACCAATTAGTTCAAGAAAAGGAAGAGAACACGAAAGAAACGATGATCGGCTTGAGTCTCCAAGACGCCTACGTATCCAATTGGAATCAAAGCCACGGAGTTCTTCTTTAGATGACTCAACAACACAACAAGATGGAAAACTGATGCCAAACCCGAAATTGTAGGGAGAGAGGGAGAGAAAATGTGTTTCCTATTCTTGTCTTCTGTTTGTTATGTTGAAAAAAGATGAGTAAAACATAACAAACCACATACTTGTCCAACTATAGGCATGGGACAAGTAAGGTGACAAGTAAGGTGTAAATAGGACAAAGTATGGCTAGACAAGATGGGGTTAGGTGGTGAATCACCAACACCTTAATCCTTGTCATGCTTACTTAGTACTAATTAATAAAGACTTGATTAATTAGTTCCATGGGCCTTGGTTGCATGGGCCTTTCATGGGCCTCTTGGAACATGGCCGGTTTAAAAAATTCCAACGAGGTCTCGTGATTCGCTCATCGCCTCCAAGCCTTCCATACCGGAAATGTCCAACATTATCCGACGCGATCAATCCCAAGACTCCAAGCCTTGTCTCAATCCGTAAAGTCCTATTCACTTACGGGCACATGACCCAAAACCCAATTTTTGTCATGTCCCGAGACAACTCCCTTTTGGCCATTCTCCATAAATGTGTCAATGAGTTTCACCCTTCGGTGTGACCCTTAGGTTTATGCATGTCAATAGATCAACGTAAAATCCCATTTTACTTGATCCTATTTAAGTGGCAACTAACGAGACTTTAGTATTGCCTGACACTGCATAACGAATCAACCATGTCGATTCTAACATTACCATCGTCACTGTCATTATCCTTTTATCTCAGATCTCCTGATTGAGATAAGACATAGAGTCGTCATCCTTATTATTCTCAATCAATGTTCCTTGATATGTGAGATGACTGAATATATGATACCTAGTATCATGTGAATGGCCATGCTATTTTTTCAGTATCTCTCGATCAAGCGGCCGAGAATCGATATCTTTCTCATGCCGTAGTATGAGGGATAAATCCCTTAGCCATCTTTCGTGTCACTCATGCAGTCTGTCCCCAAGCGAATCCTTGCCGTTATGGAAGCCTTGTTACGGGTAACGTTAGGCTCAGGTCAAACTTAATTGTTTACTGCATAGTGATCACAAAGACTCCTTGGTCTAATGATACATGACCAGCTACGACAATGAATATGCTCATGACTTGATCTATAGAACATATTCATGTTGGGTCGTCTAATATCATGTCCCACATGATATCTATGATCAGACTCTAGAATCTCATTCCAATGACTAACAGAACGTAAGCCATGAAGAGACATCTTTCATACTAGTCGCTTCTAGTGAAGCTTTGTTGACTAGGGACCCATCGAGTGTGATCAATCTCGATCTATGGTTCTATTCGCATGGTGGGCATATATCAGAACACACATCTATATATTAGTCCAACACATAAGTAATATAAAGCCTCTTTAATCTTATTGTTAATGATGATATATACATTTGGACATTTATGATTGAACTACGGGCAATAAAACTAACAGGGGCATCATTGCATTTGGAATGTAGTTGATGTGCTCATCGCATCTACGATGTGCCAAAATTTTGAACACAACCAGACAAGTAAAAACGAGTCATGTCCAATACCTCCGAATTATCAACACCTTACAACCTCTCCGTCCTATGGGTGTCGTGCGCATTAGCGGAGCATCCAATGGAAAGCGGGGTAGTAGGTTTGGATGACAATTGTGGGTGTCGTGTGCATTAGCGGAGCACCTACATAGTGACGGGCCATAGTTGAAAATTGGTGGACCCGACTACGATTCTAAGCATGAGGTTGAGCTAGGGTAACAGATAGGGTAAGCCGTGTACATAAGTACATACCCTAGCCAAGAGTCACCTTGGATGTGATTGGATGGAGTCCTACCTACATATCTCGATTAAGTGGTGAGCATTAGTTCAGCTTAATCGAGTGAATCAAGGATCTTGGTTTCAGATTCTAAAGGTTTAGAATCGATTGTTGGTGTTTAAGCTTGATCTTCATAAAATTTATTCAGTTTACTAATTGAATTTTATCTGTTGTAGATCAAATGGCAAATTCAGCAAACATTAATAGTTTGTCATTAAAAACCATTCTTGACAATGTCAAGCTAAATGGGACAAACTATTTGGACTGGTACAGAATTTTGAGGATAGTCCTCAATTCTGAACGCAAAGAATATGTCCTTGACAAGGCTGTCTCTAAGACCATATCAGTGTTACATGAAGTGTCATTAACTGCTGAGAAGAATATATCAGGGATCTGGGTGTTGGGTCTCGAGGTAGAGTTGGAGATGAACCAACTCGCAGTGGAAAATCAATGAAAACCAAGGGACCATTAAAACCATGAAACAACTAACAAAGAATGGATTCACAAGATTTCCATACCGGAAATGTCCAACATTATCCGACGCGATCAATCCCAAGACTCCAAGCCTTGTCTTGATCCGTAAAGTCCTATTCACTTACGGGCACATGACCCAAAACCTAGTTTTGCTCAGGTCCCGAGACAACTCCCTTTTGGCCAGTCTCCATAAATGTGTCAATGAGTTTCACCCTCCGGTGTGACCCTTAGGTTTATGCATGTCAATAGATCAACGTAAAATCCCACTTTACTTGATCTTATTTAAGTGGCAACTAACGAGACTTTAGTATTTCCTGACACTACATAACGAATCGACCCTGTCGATTCTAACCTTTTATCTCCGATATCCTGATAAAGATAAGGCATAGAGCTGTCATCCTTATTATTCTCAATCACTGTTCCTTGATATGTGAGATGACTGAATATATGACACCCAGTATCATGTGCATGGCCATGCTATTCTTCTAGTCACTCTCGATCAAGCGGCCGAGAACCGATATCTTTCCCATACCTCAGTATGAGGGATAAATCCCTTAGCCGTCTTTCGTGTCACTGGTGTAGCCCGTCCCCAAGCCAATCCTGGCCGTTATGGAAGCCCTGTTACGGACAACGTTAGGCTCAGGTCAAACTCAGTTGTTGACTACATAGCCATCACAAAGACTCCTAGGTCTAAGGATACATGACAAGCTACGACACTGGATATGTTCATGACTTAATCTATTGTACATATTTAGGGCGGGTCGTCCAATATCATGTCCCACATGATATCTATGATATGACTCCGGAATCCCATTCCAATGACTAACTGAACGTAAGCCATAAAGAGCCATCTGTCATACTAGTCGCTTCTAGTGAAGATTTCTTGACTAGAGACCCATCGAGTGTGATCTATCTCGATCTATGGTTCTATTCGCATTGTGGGAATAGATCAGAGCACACATCGATATATTACTCCAACACATAAGTAATATAAAGCCGCTTTAATGTTATTGCTAACGATGATATATACATTTGGACATTTAGGATTGAACTACGGGCATTAATGCTAACACTGGGATCCAAGGATATTCTGCTGTTCAACGAGGAATTGGAAGTGGCAAGGGCAGGGCCCATGCGCACTTGGCGGGAAAGATGAGACACCTGAGAATATCTACTTCTACTGCCAACAGCCTGGTCATTGGAACCGGTATTACAGGAAGTTCACGGTTGATCTGAAGAAGGGCAGTGGGACTGCGCCTTCATTAGATAGCCTTGATGATCTAAATAAGGGCAGTAGGATTGCGCCTTCATCGGGAAACCTGGATGATCTAAGGAAGGGCGGTGGGACTGTGCCTTCATCCGATATTAATTATATAGAGCTACATCTCTCTACTTCCAAAGATTCATGGGTACTAGATACCAGGACTGAATCTCCCACATGTACTAACGTATAGTGGCTGAAAGTTGGAGAGGTTTGGAAAGCACAAAGTGGACATCAGAGTTGTGGCGACTGTTGTAGGATCCATAAGTCTTGCTTTGCCAAGAGGCCTAGTTTTGTGCTACATATTGTATATTGCATGCCTACTTTTAGTGGGAAAATTATATTCGTGTCCATGTTAGACAAGGAAGGATATAACTTTTATTTTCAATATTCTATGCAATGATATGTTTTATGTTAGTGCTAAAATGTTGGAGGATTGTACATATTAGATATGAGTAACAATGCCTCAAGCTCTATTTATAACGTTAATGCCAAGAGGTCTACATCCGATGATTTAAACCGAAACTCTTATAAGGCACTGTCATTAGGGTTGTATACACAAAAATGCATATCAGCACTTCGGAAGTGCGGACTTTTAAGTCCTTTCGAATTTCATTCGATTGATAGGTGCGAGGCTTGTTTGATGGACAACATGACTAAAGCACCCTTCATCGGTTGCGGTGAAAGGACATGTGAGTTATAGGGGCTAATACACTCGGGTGTGTGTAGACCAATAAGTTCGCTTGCCAGGAGGGGTTTTAGCTACTTTATCACATTTACTGTTGATTACAGTAAATATGGTTATGTCTATTCGATGAGACATAAGTCTGAAACTTTTGATAAATTCAAAGTGCTCGAGACTGAAGTAGAAAACCGGCTCAGGAAAAGTATTAAGAACTCTTCGATTGGATCGAGGTGGGAAATAGTTAAACATAGAGTTTTTAGATCATTTGGTGGAGAGCGGGATTTTTTCAAAATGGACTCCTCCCAGAACACCGTAGTTGAATGTTGTGTCAGAGCGGAGAAATCGGACTTTATTGGATATGGTCCGATCCATGATCAGTTGGACTGATCTCCAAATCTGTTTCTGGGGTTATGCTTTAGAGACGACTGCATTCATAGTGAATCGGGCTCCGACGAAGGCTGTGGAAGGGACACCATTTTAGAAATTTCATGGAAAGATGTTCGCTTTGTCCTTCCTAAAGATTTGTGGTTGCGAGGCTTATGTGAAACAATTTGTTTCGACTAAGCTCGAACCAAGATTTGAGACATGCACCTTCGTGGGGTATCCCAAAGCAACAAGGGGATACTACTTCTACAAACCTAGTGAGAACATGGTGTTCGTAACTTGGGGTGTGGTCTTTATGGAGAAGGAGTTTTTTTTTCAAAGACGTCATTGGGAGGACTGTGCGTCTCGAAGAAATTCAAGATGGTACAGATCCGTCTAAACCAATTGACAACCCAGTAGAAAGGGAGCCAGAGATTGTCGTAGAGTCAGATCAATTCCTGTTACAATTCTTGAAGGTCCAAGGCGATCTGAAAGGATCATTCGTGCACCTCAAGATATGGTATCTGGAGGTGACAATGAAGTCATGGTGGATCACGATGATCTAGCCACCTTTCAGGAAGTCGTGGATGGTTCAAACTCCGAGTTATGGCTGGGAGCCATTAGGGAGGAAATGCAATCCATGTCGGACTACCGAGACTGTGAGCTGGTTGATCCTATCAATGGTGTGAGGACCATCGGATGCAAATGGATCTTCAAGGAAAATAGAACCATAGATCGAGATAGATCACACTCGATGTGTCCATAGTTAACAAAGCTTCACTAGAAGCGACTAGTATGAAAGATGGCTCTTTATGGCTTACGTTCAGTTAGTCATTGGAATGGGATTCCGGAGTCATATCATAGATATCATGTGGGACATGATATTGGATGATTCGCCCTGAACATGTGCCATAGATGAAGTCATGAACATATCCAGTGTCATAGCTTGTCATGTATCCTTAGACCAAGGAGTCTTTGTGATGGCTATGTAGTCAACAACTGAGTTTGACCTGAGCCTAACGTTGTCCGTAACAGGGCTTCCATAACGGCCAGGATTGGCTTGGGGACAGGCTACACGAGTGACACGAAAGACGGCTAAGGGATTTATCCCTCATACTGAGGTATGGGAAAGATATCGGTTCTCGGCCGCTTGATCGAGAGTGACTAGAAGAATAGCATGGCCATGCACATGATACTGGCCATGCACATGATATTGGGTATCATATATTCAGTCATCTCACATATCAAGGAAAAATGATTGAGAATAATAAGGATGACAGCTCTATGCCTTATCTTTATCAGGATATCGGAGATAAAAGGATAGTGACATAGACGACGGAAAGGTTAGAATCGACAGGGTCGATTCGTTATGTAGTGTCAGGCAATACTAAAGTCTCGTTAGTTGCCACTTAAATAAGATCAAGTAAAGTGGGATTTTACGTTGATCTATTGACATGCATAAACCTAAGGGTCACACCGGAGGGTGAAACTCATTGACACATTTATGGAGACTGGCCAAAAGGGAGTTGTCTCGGGACCTGAGCAAAACTGGGTTTTGGGTCATGTGCCCATAAGTGAATAGGACTTTACGGATCAAGACAAGGCTTGGATTCTTGGGATTGATCGCGTCGGATAATGTTGGACATTTCCGGTATGGAAGGCTTGGAGGCGATGAGCGAATCACGAGACCTCGTTGGAAATGACCACAGACCATGTTCCAAGAGGCCCATGAAGGCCCATGCAACCAAGGCCCATGGAACTAAATTATCAAGTCTTGATTAATTAGTACTAAGTAAGCAACACAAGGATTAAGGTGTTGGTGATTCACCACCTAACCCCATCTTGTCTAGCCATACTTTGTCCTATTTACACCTTACTTGTCACCATACTTGTCCCATGCTTTTAGTTTGACAAGTATGAGGTTTGTTATGTATGGCGTGAATTACCAGCGAGAAGATCCTCGCCAGCGAACCTTGCCAGCGACGTCCCCGCCAGCTCCCAGCCACCTCCCCGCCAGCTCCCAGCCACCTCCCCGCCAGCTCCTCGCCGGCGTTTTCTCCCCGCCAGCGCCATAACGCCTCCGACTGTGGATGCTCTAAGTCATCTTTTTTCAACATATCAAATACAAGACAAGAATAGGAAACACAAGTTTCTCTCCCTCCCCTCCCCAATTTTGGCCTAGGCAAGTTTTCATCTCCATTTTGTGTTCTTGAGTCCTCAAAGAGAAGAACTACGTGGCTTTGATTCCCATGTGGATACGTAGGCGTCTTAGAGACTCAAGCCAAATCATTCGTTACTCGGTGTTCTTGTTTTGGTAAGAAATAGTGCTGATTTTTTATCTTGTGAATCCATTCTTTGTTAGTTGTTTCATGGTTTTAATCGTCTCTTGGTTTTCATTGATTTTTCGCTGCGAGTTGGTTCATCTCCAACCCTACGTTGAGACCCAACAACACTATCATGGAGAAATGCAGCAATGAAGAAATTGTTGTTGCGGCAGCTTAAAACTCTAAGGATGTGTTGCTACTGTCCATCAATAGTCCGATTGAAAATTTGGTACTTAATTTGGGAGCGTCCTTCCATACCACTCCGAGCCAAGAAGCAATGGAGAACTATATGGCTTGGGATCTTGGAAAGGTTTATCTAGCCGATGGGTTGCCTCTACCCATTGTCGGTCACAGAGACATTACCTTGAAGATGTCGAACGGACGCAAATGGAAGATAAAGAAGGTGATACATGTGCTGAAGCTGAAACGGAATCTGGTTTCTGTTGGTCAACTTTATGATGAAGGTCACACAGTTACCTTTGTCCAAGGTTAGTGGAAAGTGGCAAAAGCATACATGGTGGTTGCTCGTGGTTAGAAAACTGGAACCCTTTACATGACGATAAGCTGCCCCGACTCAACAGGTGTTATTGACTATGCTCAAAAGACTGAGTTGTGGGATCAAAAACTTGGACACATGAGCAAGAAAGGTATGAAGATTCTGGTCAAAAATGGAAAGATTTTCGAGTTGAAACCGGTGAATCACCATTTGTGTGAGAGTTGTGTGCTTGGGAAACAAAAGAGAGTGAGTTTCTCAAGTGGAGGAAAAGAGGTGATCTATAAAGATAAGCTGCAACAGAATCCGGAGAGTCCGAGAATGAAAAACAGCTATGGTTGACTTGAGAGAGATTCCTACACACGAACTAGAGTAGGATATGTCGAAAGAAGAAGAACTAGAAGTTCAAGAAAAAATTCAATAAGATAGCGACCCAGAAGTCGAAGAACAAACATCGACCACCACCGTACGCTGATCTTCGCATACAAGAAGGCAGACATAGAGGTTCTCGCCGTCGCTGGACTTCATCTTTCTTACCAATAGAGGAGAGCATGAATGCTATGATGAAGTAAAGAATATTGAGGAATCAATTAAGTAGGAGCTGGCAATGAAGGATGAGATGGACTCACTATTGTCAAACCGAACCTGGGAGCTAGCTGAGCTTCCAGCTAACAAGAAAGCATTGGAAAACAAGTGGGTCTACCGAATTAAAGAAGAGAACGATGGAAGAAATCGCTACAAAGAGCGGCTTGTTGTCAAGGGCTTTCAACAGAAGGAAGACATTGACTACACCGAGATTTTCTCCCCAGTTGTTAAGTTGGTGACTATTTGAATAGTTCTTGGCCTAGTGGCAAAATATGATCTACACCTTCAACAGATGGACGTGAAGACTGCTTTCCTTCACGGTGAGTTAGAAGAAGAGATCTACATAAGACAACTAGAGGGTTTGTATGTAAAATGCAATGAGAAGATGGTGTGCAAGCTCTAAAAAAGTTTGTATTGTTTAAAGAGAGCTCCAAGTAAGTGGTATAAGAAGTTTGGCAGCTTTATGAAAAAAGCCGAGTTCATGAGATGTGAGGCAGATCATTCTTACTACCTCAAGAGACTTGGGAATTCATACTTGATGTTGTTTTATGTTGATGACATGTT
The DNA here is from genome assembly GCA_963921825.1 of Erodium maritimum. Lineage (NCBI taxonomy): Eukaryota > Viridiplantae > Streptophyta > Magnoliopsida > Geraniales > Geraniaceae > Erodium > Erodium maritimum. The sequence continues at coordinate 27,720,478 of OY997592.1, forward strand.
AATAGAAGGTGCAGATCTTACAAAGATTGAGAAGTTAAAGAAGAAGTTGTCGAAGGAGTTTGAGATGAAGGATCTTGGGGCTGCAAATCAAATCCTCAGGATGAGGATTACATGGAGCAAAGGAGGGCTGAAACTATCATAAGAAGATTATGTGAAGAAGGTCGACAAAAGGTTCAACATGGACGATGCCAAGTTTGTTGGAACTCCCTTAGTGAATCACTTCCAGTTATCTAAAGTGACTCACCCGTGACAGAAGAGGACAGGGCGTACACGGATAAGATTCCATACGCTCGACTATTGGAAGTCTTATGTACGCGATCGTATGCACGAGACCAAAAATTGCACATGTAGTGGGAGTTGTGAGCCGATTTATAGTGATCCGAGCAAACAACATTGGGAAGTCATGAACTGGATTTTCAGGTACCTTAAAGGAAGCGAAAGTATGGAATTGTGCTTCCGAAAGTCCTATTTGGGGCTTGAAGGGTTTGTTGACGCACACTACGGTGGTGACATCGATAGTAGAAAGAGAACGTCCGGTTATGTCTAGACATTCGGAGGTACTGCAATCAGTTGATTTTCAAGGTTGCAAAAGATTGTTGCTCTTTCTACCTGTAAAGCTGATTATGTGTCCGTGAAGGAGGCTACGAAGGAGATGATTTGGCTTCAGTCGTTTCTACAAAAGGTGGGGCATAATCACGAGGGAAATGTTATTCATTGCGACAGCTAGAGCGCCATTCATTTGAAAAAAAAACCGGTGTACCATGCTCGAACAAAGCATATACAACTTCGTTACAACTTCATCAAAGAGTCTTTGGAGAATGAGATGATGATCCTTAAGAAGATTGTTGGAAATGAGAATCATGCGGACATGTTTACGAAAGCCGTGCCAAATGAGAAGCTGAAGTTGTGTGCAACTTCAGTGGGCTTAGCTGAGTGAAGAGTTGAGCCACCACTTGTAAATGCTTGAAGACAGGTGATCGAGATTAGTCTTCAAGTGGGAGATTGTTAGGCTGTGAAGCCTAATAGGCCTCGTGGGATAAGGATAAGAGGTATCCATGATAAGGATAAGAACTATCCACGATAGGGATAAGAAGTATCCAAGATAAAGATAAGAACTATCTAGGATAAGGATAAGAACTATCCAGGATAAGGATAAGTGCCCAAGATAAGGATAGAGATAGAATCCCTTTGTTGTTATCCAAGATCGTAGTGATCTCTTGGCTAGAGTATTATAAATAGAGGCCGAACCCCTCAGTTGTAACTACACCAATTAGTAGCCATTGTATGGTGTGTAGCATGAGTCAGAAAGCACAGTATCAGGCGTAACAGGTAGAAGAGAGAGAATAGAGTGTGTAATCCATTGGAGATTATAGTGAAAAGCTTCATAGACGGCAACTGGACTTAGCTCCTATATTTAGAGTGAACCAGTATAAACTCTGGTGTCCATTTCTTTTGTCGTTAATTTTTGTTTCATCGTTCTTTAATATAGGAATTTGGTTTAATTCCTTTCACAATATTCCTACGGTTGGGAGATTATTGAAAAGTCGTAGGAGGAGCTCTTCTCTTTTGTTGACTAGAGAGACAACCTGAGGTCATGTAGTGATGTTTAAATGTTCACGTTATGTGCCAATGGTGGTCCTTTAAAAGGCTTTATTTCGTTATTTTTGTTTTGGTTTATAATTGTTTTGGTCCATTGATGTTTAGTTTTGTTTCAGGGTTTTTTATTGGCAGTGTCTAGTTTTTATGGGAGGGGTTTGTACGCAAGCCTTTTTTTTCTCTTTTTGGGAGGCATAGGCTATTCAACTAAATTCTTTTGTTGATCAAATAAAAACACATGACTGTCTATTTAATGTATATTGTTGATAACTTTATATTTCTTGTAAATGCACATCCACTTTTAAAAGAGATTTGGAAAAAGATTATAATAGTTGATATGTCGGGATTCTTTTTGTACTGTTCAAAATGGTTGCGGCCAATAAGATGCAGAGAAGGAGTTGCTCCTTGTTGAGTACCTTTGTTGCTTGTTGCTGGTTGGTAGTTAGATTTGGGTCATTAGACTTTTGTACACCTTCTGTTGGGTATTGTTTGACTAACGTTTGTAATCAGGTTCTTATACCATTTATTTGTTAGTTTAAAGTGTTGTAGTCAACATGTTCTTATTATGTGTAAGGGTTTCATCCCCGGTCTTTGTTTTCCGTTCGAAAATGAGGACTAATAAATATGTGTATGTTTGCTTTATGGAAAAAAGACCCTGTTGTTTCGAACACCCCGCTAGATTCTTGCAGGGGAAACGACGATAATCAAACAACCACATATAATAAGCGCGAGATTTGAAACATTATTCGGATGCAAGAAATATATCAGAAAACAAAGGAAATGTTGAGAATAAAAACATGAATGCAGTATCTAATTAAGAGGGTGGAAGCAGAAGTAGTAATGGATGTTGGTATTCAGTGGTATTTGTTGAGACCCGTGACAAGGGCTGCGAGGCCAAAGTAGTCGAATTTGTAAGCCAAGTTGATAAACTTGAGTTTGTAGTCATTCCATGGAGGATATCGGGCGTCAATGTCGAACCAGAAGCATCTTCTCAGCACCGCCTTCTCGTGGCTAAACGTCTCAAACGAGTACTTCCCATGGTACCTCCCCAACCCGCTCTCCCCAACTCCTCCAAATGGAAACGAGTCGCAAATAAACTGCAAAACCAACCATATTATAACTAATTAATATCCCATTTTGCTTTTGTATGTTTGTTGAGAACCATATATATACTTGAATGACACAGTCATTGAAAGTCAAGCTCCCCGATGATGTCTCGCGTACAATCCTGTCCTTGAACGCTTCGTCCTTGGTGAAGGCGTATATGGCTAGAGGTTTGGGCTTAGAGTTGATGAACCCGATGCTCTCTTCAATGTTGTTCACTGTGATTAACGGGAGCAACGGTCCAAATACTTCTTGGGTCATGATGTCAGCATCCAGGGGAGGGTTGAGCAGGATCGTGGGCTCGATCAGACTGAAAATGAACATAACATTAATTAGTGATGAAATGGGATGAGATAATAAACACAAGACAACACAACGTACAGATTTTGTTCATCCGTTGAACCGCCATGAACAATGGTAGCTGCAACATCAGGGTGGGTGATAAGACTGCGCAATCTCTCGAAATGGGGCTTGTTCACAACTCTGCACAGATCCCTCTTGTTTTCCCCGAAAACCGTTGCCAGACTTGTCTTCAACGATTCGATCTGAAAGGCACATACACACACAATTTGGTTAATCTGAAAACAGTGAGAGGCCTCAAAGTGTTGGTTTTGTCCTAGTTACCAAAGTAGAAGCCAACTGGTGCTCAACAAGCACATAATCTATTCCTATGCATGCTTGTCCACCACAAAGTCCCCATTTTCCTCCGACGATTCGCTGAACAGCCACCTGGACAAGAGCAAAGACCAAAGAGCAAGTGAATGTTGTATGTATTCAAAGGTAAGTAAATGTAACTGGATGACAAGGGAACCTCATTAACCTTGTATTCAGAAAGAGTGGAGAGGCAATCAAAGATTGCAGGACATTTTCCTCCAAGCTCCAACGTGACGGGAGTCAAATGCTCTGCAGCTGCACCCATCACGATGCGAGCTACCCTTGAACTTCCTACAATTATTCATAATCAAACCTATCGAACCACTACTTGTTAAGCTGATAGTTGAAGGTCCAATTACCAGTGTAGAATATCTTGTCCCATTTGTGGCGCAGCAGAAGCTGGCTAACCTCGTGTCCACCTTGAATGACCTTAACGGCCTTGGAATCCAAGTACTGAGGGATGGTATGGGCCAGAAGAGAGGAGCACGCCGGCGCCAACTCGGAGGGCTTCAGCAGAGCTGTGTTCCCTGCAGCAATTGCTCCGATCAACGGGTCCAGCGACAAGGCTGCATCCAATCCACTGTGTTACAGTATTGAACTCCAAAACGTACAACTAGGAGAGTATCAGGGACTAATTACAAATAGGGAAGTTCCATGAAGATAGGATGAGGACGACACCGAGGGGCTCTGACACTAGCTCTCCACTTGCTGGCATGAATATCCATGGTAAACTAGCCTACATTCACACAAATCCTAAATTCAACAACTTCTTCAATTCTTCTACTACATAACATACATATATGAGACTAGTCAACCTTTTTTGGAGCCATCCATTTGTCTAGGCATCTCAAACTTTGTATGGCTGATTTCTTCACAATTCCAAGCTGAACACAAACATAAATAATACACCAATCAACTAAATATTCAAATTAGAAGAGTAGACAACCCTAGAGCTGTGTATATATATATATATGTCAACTACTTCGTCTCGATACGATTCGACAGGGTGTTTTCCAAGATCTTCAACAAGGGCTTGGAAGATGTTTTGTTGGTTGTCATGGAGGAGGTCCACGAGGGCTTGGAGCTGCCGTTTCCTCCAAACAACACCTCTTGTTCTTCCATCTCTGAAAGTTTCTCTCAGCTCAACTACCCCTTCTCTTATTACCCCTTCATCCATACCAAGAGATCCACACTTATACTTTGCTTTTCGATTGTCTTACACCTACATCTACCACTGTCACCACTGTCACCCTTACTTATAATAAACATTTAGAAACACCCATTTTCCAAAATTATTAAAACAAATCAAGTTGTATTATTAAATATAAATGACAGAGAAAAAGCTTGAGACAGAGAAAAACGAGGAGTGCCCTCTCTTTAGGAGCTCTACTAGGGTTTTGAGCGTCTGCTACCGTATGCACCACTATAACTATGGACATAGTAATTGTCATAGCCTATGCCATGATTCTTCTTTTCTTCTCTATCCACCATCCCCTCGACACATCCCTTCTGAGTCATGCACGAGTTTTCTCTGCTAGGGTTTCTCTCGGGCTACCGCTAGCCTCCGCGCCGTGTACTCTCCCCCACCACCACCGATGCATCTACCGATCCTGTTCGGTCGCCTCTCTGCATTCCCTATGGTTGTCGTCTGGCTCACCTCGGCGTCAACCAATCTTCAAGCCACCTGAAGCCGCCGACGCCTTTGTAGCCGCTGCCGCCGCCCCTGCCGCACGCCTGATTCCGCCGCCTCGGGTGTTTCCGTCTCTACAGCCGTCATGCCTGATGCTGCCGCCGCCACTCTTGAAGCCGCCACCGTCGGCGCCGCTTCTGATCTTGTCGCCGTCTTGGATGCCGACGCCATCTCTAGAGTCGCCCCTGAAGTTGCCGCCGCTGGATCTGCAGCCGCAGTCGGCGCGTCCATCTCCCTGCCCTCCACTACTGCAACCGTCTCTACCCTTTTCACGATTATGGATCTGACAAATCGAAAGGGTGTTTTTTATTTTCTTATTTGAGATTGTCTTTGCAGGTTTAATGTCTGTCGAACCTGACAAATGCATCAGGGACTAGACCTGGGAGGAGTCCATGTATGATGTGCTGCCTCCCTCCATCGCTTTTACTGTTGAGGTCCATCGAGATCTCCGGTCTTTTGGTCTCTCCATTCGACTTCTTTCTTTACCCGTGAGGCATCAAAATATCGTCAAATGACAGTTCTAATATGAAAAGGCTCAGTGAACCAGTGTTCATTCATACTGACCTTATTGTGGTCGAGGAGTGGTTGAGCAGCATGTTCCTCGATTCACAACAATGTACCTGATTATCAAAATATAGCAATAAAATTTCTGCACCTTTCGCTCAAAAAAATATAAATGATAGAAAATAAATAATTTCATCTTCTATTTTTCAGGAATAAAAATTACCTTTTAAAGTTCTGGTTTTGAAATTTAGACAAAACTTTTAATCTTACACTCTCCTCTTATGAAACTTAGGTAAGCATGATTTCAGTATCCTTTTATATTTTTCACATTAATGGGAGAATTTTTACCATTTTCTATACCATAAACCAAATATATAACTATTGTCCTAATTTACTGTTTTGAAATATATTTGAAATATATGCGGAATTATTTTTAAGTGCATGTATTATGGAAAGATTCGTATTAAGGACTCGTATGTTGATTATACAAAATAGTTAGTCCGAGCCCCTGAATTTGACTATGTTCTACTGTGATGAGACTCGGGTTGGGACTTGTATTTTCACTGGATGTTGTTGACTAGATGTTGAATTGATATTTTACTGAATTTATTAAATTTTTTACTAAAACAGTAATTATTATAGAAATTTGAAATAAATTTGACTACAATAAATAATAATAAATTAAATTAAAATAAATAGTCTCGGAATAATAACCGTTAGTGTTTCAAAGAATATATATAGTAAAGGTTAGCATTTCAAAATAAAATAACTAGATGAGTTGAAAATTTATTTTTATTCATCCTGATTAATAGCACCCAGTACACATTTGACAAGACAATTTTTATATATAAAAAGCTTTCTCACTCATCGTCGGAATGGTATTACGCTCCAAACCGACACCAAATGTGCCCAATAAGGTCATTTTTGAGTTGTGGGTGAGACAAATCATTTATCACACTGAGTCGAGTAGCCAAGCATTGTTGGTAGGCCAATGGCCCTCCCTAGTATCATCGTTCTGGTGGTGTCCAATCTAATATTTCTGGTGGGGCATCGTAATACAAGTCGTCGTCTCCTACATCGTACCGATCGTGTTAGTCCTCTATAATCATGTTGTGTAGAATGATAGAAGTGTGCATGATATCAGCTAAAGTATGTCTGCTCCAAACACGAGCTGGTCGGATATTATGTGCCACCGTGTTTCGAGGACTTCATAAGCACTCTCAATATCTTGTCGACAACCTTCTTGAACTTTAGCAAACAACTTATGTTTATGTGTATTGGGATGGTGAATCAACTTCACGAACCAAATCCATGGGGTGTAAATTTTGTCAACTAAATAATAAGTTTGGTTGTAGCGATTCGCGTTGATCTCGTACTCCACGGAAAACTCACAGCCATGAAAAGCATTGTGGAATAAGTGGTTGGCGTTTAGGACGTTGATGTGGTTGTTCGAACTAGACAGCCAAAAAATGAATGCCAAATTCACAAATCACGGGACGCTATAGCTTCCAGAATAATGGTTGGGTAGTCATGGTGATCTCCCCGACCAAAGGCTCTTTGCAATGCGAGGTTGGGAAATTCTTCCACTCTTAATGTATGAAATCAAGACTCCCAATCAAATTGGAGAACCCTCAGTTCTACCCCGCTTCGAGTAATCGGGTCGAGTCCTTCGGTGTTGGTTTACACTCGTACTCAGGCGTGAATACCTGCACAACGGTCGTGCACAACCGGCGTAAACATTCCAGTATGATACTTACACCAAGTCGTAGGGATCCATCCAACGAATCGGTCGAGCACCCATACGCAAGCATTTCTATAACGGAGGTGCACTTTTGTTGTGTTGATAAGCACAAGCGTCCGACAGCGTCCCACTTCTAAAAGAAGTAATCGTCACGCTCCGCTACCTTCTCCATCACCCGTTAAAAAAGTGGTCAGCATATATGGAATCGACGCATAAACATATCGGGCCCGTACGTGGGTTGCTCGACAAAATAATCCTGCATCAGTCGGTCGTGGGCTTCGAGACTACCTCTGTTAATCTCTCGTCGGGAAGGTCCCCATGTTCTATCATTTTCCTCATTGCGTTGATCATTGGCATTGTTCCCTCTATAATTCTATCAACCCTTCGTCGGAGCAGTTATTCCACTGCACGAATGTTGGCTTTCAACTCCTCCATAGATGGAAACTTGTCGTCAGACATTTTGTATCGTAATTTATGAGAGAAAGTTGAGAGAAATGTTGGTGTTTTGATGAATGAGATGGAGTGTATTTGTAAATGAAATTTTGGGTTATTTTAGATTAAAATATGATATTTTGTATTAAAAAAATTATACTTGTTACCGACCATTGTCCAACAGTCGTTTTTTTCAACCGAAACGACCACGTGGCACTACCTCATTGGTTGGGGAACGACTCGCGGTGCGTAAACCAACGATCCTGTATAGCGGTTCGCGGGCCGCACCTCCGACCCATTGATGGGTGGTACCGTAAAAAATACGCACCACAACACATGACTCGTGATACCGACCCACTAAATAATAGGTTCCAAATTATGGATTACTGTCTAAGTCAATACGTTGTACATGGTCTGATAATGTAAATAATGATCACACCAAAACACGAGAAAAAAGGAAAACTATCAATTATTGATGTGAAAGCGTTCGACTGTCTAATTTTAGGTAACTACGAGCATGAAAAACGGGCCGGACCGTGTTGCGTCCCACGGCCCGGCTCGCTTTTTTGCGGGATGCAGGACGCGAGCCGTCCCCTTGTGGGACGGCTATTACGCGTCCCGCAAAAACGCGGGCCGGGCCGAGTCTCGCGTCCCATGTCCGACGGCCAGTCAATGGCAGGCCGCCACGCGTCCTATTTTTTTTTAATACCAAAAATCAGATTTAGCTAAATATGATTGGTCCACTCACAATACGAGTTCTATACAGAACTCAACATTGTAAAACACAGCTTATTTTGAGGCTTGAGTCCAATTATTTTGTATGTTCAGCATCCAAGCCTCACATCCAAGCCCTTCCACAACAGGCCGACCCGTGTTGTGTCTCGCGGCCCGGCTAACGTTTTTGTGGGACGCAGGACGCGAGTCGTCCCATTGTGGGACGGCTTTTATGCGTCTTGCAAAAACGTGGGCTGGGCCGAGTCCCGCAAACCCAGGACGGGACGAGGCCCGCGTCCCTCGTCTCATGTCCGAAGGCCAGCCAATGGCAGGCCGCCACGCATCCTATTTTTTTTAATACGAAAAATCAGATTTAACTAAATATGATTGATACAGTCACAATACGAGACCCTATATAAGACTCACAATTGTAAAATACAACTTATTTTGAGTCCTGAGTTCCTCTATTTTATACCATCAACATCCAAATGTCACATCCAAGACCTTCTACTGTAAAGACTCTAATTGCTAGTTTTTGTGAGGACTTTTGTAAATTGCCCAACATGCATTATTAGTACGAATTACCCACAAAACAAACTAATTGACATTCATATGTTGTGACACGAAATTCGAGGCTTATATAAAGGGGTTTGTTTGCAAATGTATTTGCCATTACTGTACGTCTGTACCTGTTTCATTTTATTTATTGGTTTCAGAAAAATATCTTATACGTTCAGAATTAATGACATGAAATTTCGGGCCTGTCTGAAGGAGTTTGTTTTGATATTGGGAAAGTTATTACATGTGTTATACTTCATTCAAGGTTGAACTTCTTACCACATTTATTTTTTAACGAAAACAGTTTTTACTTATTTTTTATCAGCAAAAACAAATTTAAATTTAAACCTCTTTAGAGGGTAGAAAGAAGTATAACACATATCCAACTACAGATCAAGCAAAAACCCATGTTCCCGGTATACGGTCTCAAAAACGGTTTCAAAAATAAAAACATTAGCCCTAGCCGCCGCCCTCTTTGAGCTCCCCGTTTTTCTTGCCGGCGATGCCATGGTCTTCGTCCATGGACGTTGCCGGTAGGTCCCCGTGATCTTCTGCTCCGTTTCCCCCGGTTTCAACCCCCTCCCCCCCCCCTCCCCAACCCCCCATACCCACCTTTTTCCCCCTCTGTTCTTAGTGTCACGCCCCAAATCCGGTTTTGACCGCACTCGAGACGTGAATTTAAAATAATAGAGTAGTTTTAATATCAAAAAAGGTCTCAAATAACAGTTTAAAAGCTCCAAGTAACCTCATGAGTCAACAGCTCAGTAAAACCCACAAAATAAAGAAGTTTAACAGCAAATAAACTGTACGTCTCTAGACAACTAGACAAGACCCTTGCTAGCTCCCAAGCGCCGAGAATCCCGCTAGCACAAATCCCGCTCAAGACCTGTAAAACAACAAGGTAAAGGGAGTGAGCTTTCGCTCAGTAGGAAGAGTAGTTAAGGCGATGAGTATCCGCTCATCACCACGAGTAACTGTCCAATTAGGGCATACTAGCACAGCACACAACTAAACAAAACACGGACTTTCATAACCACAATCCTCAATTCCAAGATTATAACCACTCTCACCAACATACTTACACGACCACTATCACACTATACTCACTTCACTTAATCAAGTATCATGCATACAACAAACAATAAAATAAGCACATATCCCGTACCGTAGTCCCCGACTCCGCCGGCTGTCCACAGCCCGACTCTATCATATCACACCGGAACACACAGCATCGGCCTAGATATCTTCCTAGAAATCCGTCGGGGCACAATCAAAATACATCATACCGGAATACACCATCGGCCCAGATGTCTTCCCGAAATCCGTCGGGGCATAAACACGACGCCTAGTGCCAAATCACAAATCCTCGACCTAGATGCCTTACACCGGCATACCCCCTCGATGTAGGTATCATACCAGAATAACACACCGTGGGACCGCGCATACGTGGGACCACACTGTCGGCCTAGGTACTACCCTACACCGGCGTACCCCCTCGATGTAGGTACCATACCGGAATACAACTCCTCTTGGAACACACATCAAGATAATATCACACATCATAATGCCATAGCTCAACCACGGTGTACCAACCGGGTCAACTTACCACAACACAACACGTTGGTCTATCAATCACCCGACCATATCACAACCATTGGTTTACTACATAACACGCATGGCATACTTGCCCAAACATAACAACACACTACACCGAACATATCATAACATGATTCTCAATCTAGCAACGACTAAATCACACATGATGCATCTCAGTCAAAGATCATGGCATTTCAATCAACACACAACCTAAGGGCTCGACATGGCCCGCATGCATTTCTGCAGCTTGGCAATCCGAAACTTACGGCTCGACATGGCTCGTAAGCTATCCCTCATTTCACTCTTTTCTCACAACCTAATCATGCAATTCTAACAACTTAAACAAGTAATTACGACCTATAGGCATACTAGTAACTTTCCGTAATTAAACCGGTATTCGCTACTTTCCCTACCTCAAAAGCAATCCAATCCTAGCAGCGGACGACCTGGCTAGCTTCCTCCTCGTCACTTCACGTAGTACACAGTCTCCTCCTCCGTCAAGCTCGGGTCCAAAGTCTTGGATCACAAAACAATTCGCGAGTCAATACCAAATCAGTTCCGCCTTTAACGAGAAACAACTAAATTAAGCCCGAAAGTCCAACAAGGGCAAAAAGGGAAATGGTCCGGAATGAGGCCCAAGCCGGATGGCCCACAGGCCCGGTACCCGACCCGGCGCGTGCAGCATAACGGCCCAGTACCCGACCCGGCCTGTGCAGCATACCGGCCCGGGGCTAGGCACGGCTCGTGCGGCACACCGGCCTGGGGCCAGGCACGGTCCGTGATGCAGGCCGGCCCGAGACCAGGCACGGTCCGTGCTGCACACCGAGCCGGACCCTGGCCCGGTCCGTGCTACACACCGTGCCGGACCCTGGCCCGGTCCGAGCGGCGTTCCGCACCGGTCTGGATAAACCCTTCTTCCTCCTTCTTCCGCTTCGTTTTCCACGAATTTCTACCTCAAATCTCCATTTATGAACTCTTAAACCTCCAAAACAGAACCAACAATCTCCAAAACTTCAATACCCTCAATGGGTTTCATCAAAACTACTCAAATCAATTGATTTCCATCATCCAACCTCACTTCCATCCACAAAAACATCATCTAACACCAAAAAACCTTAAACTCAACCATTTCTAGCATTTCTCTACCAAAACCCATGAATCAAATTCAACCAAAAAAAAATGGTTTGGATTATTACCTTGGTAATGAAGAATAGATGAAGAAAATGGGATTTCAGAGCTGTTTTGAGGTAAGAACAAGCCAAAGTCTCCTCCTTTTCATTCTTTCTTCTTCCGCAAGCTTCCCTGGTTCCCTTCTCTCTCTCCCCTCTCTCTATATTTCGGGCAATGCAGAAAAATGAGGTGAAATTGGTCCAATTTAATGTCTTAAACCTAGAGAACAAGATGCCCAAAAATACACCCTTGTCCTTTCTCTTCCAAAGTTCAACTACTAAGGGTAGAAGGGTCGATTCGCATCCATTTATTCCCTTCCAAGAAAGCTAACATGGACACATGTCCATGTGGGGACCACTTCTACTCAAATAATTCCAGCTCAATTAATTAAATACGTTTAGTTTCTAATTGGACAGTGTTTGATCGAAAATAACCCCGGGTTGACTTTTCCCACAATTACAGTTGTTTGAAAGGAAACGACCCAACTAAGTTAACCATAACGACGGCTAAGCTTTTTGGGTCCCGGAAAGGTCCCGAATGACTCCCGGAGTCATCGGTTGACTTTTCCAGCAAAAAGTTAACTTTCGCCAGAATTCTTCGGTTCGACCGGGATCGACCGGAGGCGGTTCTTACAGTCTACCCCCCTTAAAAGAATTTCGTCCTCGAAATTTAAAACTGACGTACCTCAAGGGTTGAACAGGCTGGGGTACTTCGCACGAACTTCATCCTCGCGCTCCCAGGTCGACTCTGCTCCGTGGTGCTCTCACTGCACCCGTATCAGTGGGATAGTCTTGCCACGCAAGACCTGCTCTTGCATATCCAGAATCCTGGCTGGCTGCTCCTCATACGAGACATCCTCAGCCACCTCGATGTCCGTCCACTCAATAACGTGGGAGGGGTCCGCGGTGTACTTCCGCAGCTGGGACACGTGGAAGACGTTGTGAACATTCCCGAGCTGCAGTGGCAATGCAAGGTGGTAAGCAACGGCTCCAACTCTACCCCAAACCTCAAAAGGTCCGATAAACCGTGGGGCCAACTTGCCTCCGCCACGTTTAAACCGCAATAGCCCCTTCTTCGGGCTCACCTCTAGGAACACATGATCACCAACAGTGAACTCAAGAGGTCGAGGCCGTCTATCAGCATAAATCTTCTATCGGCTCTGTGCGGTCTTCAACCGCTCTCGGATCAGTGCGACCTTCTCGATCGTCTCCCGGACAAGCTCCGGGCCGAGTAGACTCCTGTCTCCCACTTCGGCCCAACACACGGGCGATCTGCACGGCCTGCCATACAACGCCTTAAACGGTGCCATCTCAATACTGGCCTGGAAGCTGTTGTTGTAGGCAAACTCTGCTAATGGTAAGTGGTCCTCCCATGACCCTCGGAAGTCCAACACACATGCTCGCAGCATATCCCCTAGTATCTGAATCGTGCGCTCTAACTGACCGTCGGTCTGCGGGTGATACGCCGTACTAAGCAAGACCTCGGTCCCCAACGCTCTCTGCAAGCTCCCCAAAAATCTGGAGGTGAATCGAGGATTCCTAACGGACACAACCGACACCGGAACCCCGTGAAGACGTATGATCTCCCGAACATACAAACGGCTCAAAGTGTCAACCGTATCCGTCATCCTCATGGCTAAGAAATGTGCCGACTTGGTCAGCCGGTCGACCACTACCCAAACTACGTCGTGCCCTCTCGGCGATCTCGGTAAGCCACTCAAAAAATCCATAGTGACGTGCTCCCACTTCCACTCTACGACCGGCAGTGGCTGTAGCAAACCGGCGGGACGCTGATGCTCGACCTTCACTTGCTGACAAGTAAGGCATCTCGAGACGAACTCTGCAACTGCTCTACGCATCCCGCTCTACCAGAACTGTCGTATGATATCCCAATACATCTTGGTGCCACCCGGGTGCACTGCAAGACGGGAGTGATGACACTCTCTCAACACAATGTCACTACAACCCCGCGGCACAAACAGCCCTCCTCGGTAACGTAGACCCTTATCGGCACCCTGCTCCCAGCCCTCGGTGTCAACACCGCTGATCATCCTCTCCCGGATCTCTACCGTCTCGGCATCCTCGGCCTGTGCTTCCAGCACACAAGCAACTAGTGTGGGCTGAGCTACCAGCGAACACATGGTCACGCCATCGGTGATCTCATCTAGCTCAAGTCTAAACGAGCTCAACTCCTCCATCATGTCCCACTCTCGGACTGATATACTAGCAAGGCAGTGAGTCGACTTCCTACTCAGGGCATCGGCGACGACGTTCGCCTTGCCCGGATGGTAAAGTAGCTCGAAGTCGTACTCCTCAAGTGATTCCATCCACCACCTCTGGCGCATGTTCAAGTCGCACTGGGAGAAGATGTACTTGAGACTCTTGTGATCCGAGAACACCCGGAATCGATCTCCATACAAGTAGTGTCGCCAGCTCTTCAGCATAAAGACGACTGCTGCCAACTCTAGATCATGGGTAGGGTAGTTGCGCTCATGCGTCTTCAACTGTCTAGAGCCATATGCAACTACCTTCCTGGACTGCATCGTTACACACCCCAGTCCCTCGCCGGACGCATCACAATACACATCATATCCGACCCCACGCTCCGGCACTATCAACACGGGCGCGGTAGTCAAACGAGCGTTCAGCTCGGTGAAGGAGTGCTCACACTCATCCTTCCACACGAACTCGGCCCCCTTGCGTGTCAGGACAGTCATCGGCGTGACCAGTGGTGAGAAGTCATGGACGAACCGTCGATAGTATCCCGCCAATCCGAGGAAGCTGCAGATCTCAAATACACTCTTTGGTCGTGCCCACTTCGATATTGCGTCGATCTTCGCCGGGTCGAATAGGTTACCCTCTCAGGATACAACATGCCCAAGGAACTTCACCTCGGCGAGCCACAACTCGCACTTCTCCAGGTTGCCATACAGCTGGTGAGTACGCAACAATGTCAAAATTGTCCTCAGATGCTCCATGTGCGCCTCCTCACTCGGTGAATAAATCAAAATATCATCTACGAACACCACGACGATCTGATCTAAGTAGGATCGGAAGATCCCGTTCATCAGGTCCATGAACGCTGCAGGCGCGTTCGTCAGCCCGAACGGCATCACCAGGAACTCGTAGTGACCATACCAAGTCCGAAATGCAGTCTTCGCCACATCCTCCTCCCGAACCCTCAACTGATAATACCCGGATCGAGATCAATCTTCGAGAAGCACTTCGCTCCTCTCAACTGATCAAATAGATCATCGATCCTCGGCATCGGATAACGGTTCTTCACCATGACCCGGTTCAGCTTCCAGTAATCGGTGCACATCCTCAATGCTCCACCCTTCTTCCTCATGAAGAGGGCGGGTGCTCCCCACGGCGAAGTACTCGGTCGGATGAATCTCTTCTCCCGAAGCTCCTCGAGTTGTCACTTCAGCTCGACCAAGTCGGCTGGTGCGAACGGATATGGGGCCATACATATCGGCGCCGTACCCGGGATCAAGTCGATCCTAAACTCCACCTCGCACGCCGGCGGTAATCCCGAAAACTCCTCCAGAAAGACCTCTGGGAACTCGCACACCACCCGCGGCAGCTCTCTACTCTGCACGACCTCCACCTAATCTCCCACGGTTAATGCTGACAGGAGAACTCCGCTCCTACTGCCCAAGACACAAGTTACGATCGTGTCGCCCGATACCACCGTAACCTGTCGCCGATAGCAGTCGATCGACGCCCGATACCTCGTCATCCAGTCCATCCCCAAGATCACATCAAATTTCGTCATGTCCAACACAAGCAAATCACCATAAAAAGGGCAATCAGCCACTCGAATCTCACATGCACGACATACAGTACTCAAAACTACCTCTCCCGTAACAGGGGTGTCAAGGCATAAAGGTCGACTCAAAAACTATACCCTCAGCCCCAACATACGATCGAAAGCAGAAGAGATGAAAGAATGAGATGCTCCAGTATCAAATAAGAAGGATGCCCATGAATTGTAAAGCAAGCACGTACCCTATGTAGCCTCATGGCCGGAGTGACGTCCCTCATCTCGAGAGTCGGTGACAGCATACACCCGGCCCTACTGTGCCTAGGGTCTGCCTTTCGGAGGTGGTGGAAGTGCCACCTACTGCGCAGCCCTCTGCCTCAGCGATGGCGCGCTCGCTGCCTACCGCGGAGCTCTCTGCGCCTGAGCCTGACGCTGCTGGAACTGCGGTGACTGCCCAGCCTGCGACTGCTGTGGTCGCGGGGAAGACATCTCCCTAAACCGAGCTGGGCACCTGGCCGCGAAGTGTCCAGGCCGTCCGCATTGGTGGCATAGCAGTGGCCCGACACTCTATCTCCCTTAAGGTCTGCCCGCTAGATGATCTGCTGGTCCTCTGCCTCTCGGACAGTCTCGAACGGTGTGGCTCTACTGCCCACAACGAAAACACGCCCGCTCTGTCGGGGTAGGTGCAACAGAGGCCACTGATCCGACCTGCCGTGTCCCACTCAGCTGTGCCTAGGACTGGAACGATCCCGAGGTCCTCTGCTTCCTCGGATCACGAGACTCAGATGGACTCAGGGAGCCGCTCAGTCTCGGCCTGATCTCCCGAACTCTGGCGGTCTCTCGGAAGCGTCGCTCCACGGTCAGTGCCTGATCCACCAGGTCAGAGTATACCTGGATCCTCATAACAGCGACCCGTTCCGCAATAACAGGGCGAAACTCTCCCTCAAATCGTCGGCAGCGATGAGTCTCAGTCTGTACCATCTCCTGGGCAAGTGAACATCGCCTCGTACTCAGACACCGTCAGTCCCTCCTGACGTAGTTCCAGGAACTACTAGTGACTGTCATCCAATACCGATTGTGGAAAATACTGCTCAAGGAATCGCTGCCCAAACAACGAGAAGTCATCCCCCTCGCGCGCCTGCTCGCGCTGCCACCAATGTTAGGAATCTCCCTCCAGCTGGAATACCGCAACGGACACTCTCATGCCACCATCTAGTATCCAAGTTGCGGGTCATACGCTCCAGCCATCTCTCGGTTGTCTCGGGGTCTGGCTCCCTGGAAAATACTGGTGTGCCCAGCCTGCGGAAGTCTCGCAGCGCCTGAGCGGTGTGATTGTCGACCTGGCTAGGCCTCATGGTCGCGGCTGTAGTGGCAGCAGGCACGGTATCCTGTGCCGGGGCCGTGGTCTCTCTCTCTGCCTCCCTCTGGGCGAAGGCTGCTGCTAAGTCTAGGACTGTGCGGGACAGCTCCTCCAGAGCTGCCTCCTGAGTAGGCTCACTGACAGCGAAACTCTAGATGGCAGTCCCGATGATCCAGTATCGGTCATGTCATGCCCCTCAGCGGGTGCACCCTGGGCACTTGACTGCCCTCGCCCCCCAGCTGGCCATCTCCTGGTGCCTCGTGGTACGTAGGTCGGCGCCATGTCGTATGTCCGCTGCACTTACAACGCACATGTTCAGTTTCTTAACTCGTATAAACGACGCACTTAAAATAACTAACGTCACACACAGTTCATAACAGTAGCACTCATACTAATATTATATTCAGTATAATATAGTCAAACAATTTCAGACAACCAGAGAAGTTTGCACCCTAGTGCGTCACATAGTTCAACCATCAATCAGCGAGGTTACACACAATTCACAACGTCTAACACACTGCAATTTCACATTAGGCAGACATCAACTTAGATTTAAGTTATTAGCATGTCCACTTTCTACTATAACATTCATGTCGATATCGTGTTATTACAACCCGATTCAAGCGTCCCCGAACTACGTTGTAACCACTTGACATCCCCCCATCACGTCCAGCTACAATGGCCCCTATAGTCGAATCGTGATGGTACATACACTTCAGTTTCTGCAGAAAATTGGGCATGACCCGTTCGTAAATTACACTAACCATCCGCTTATGCGGGACACTCAAATCATAATCTGCACACAACAAGTCAGACAAATCAATTAAAGACAACAATCATAATGGTTCACCACAAGTACACGCTACTTAGACCGGACACTTCACTAACCCGAGACTCTCTTCGTCTGGCCTCCACGCGTAGGACATATCCGATTTGCGTAACCGACACATGGAAACCTAGCGCCCTAACTCTACCCACCTAATTGGCGTACAGTCCGAGGTTTTTGAAAAACGTAACCAAGCTCTGATACCAAATTGTCACGCCCCAAATCCGGTTTTGACCGGACTCGAGACTTGAATTTAAAATAATAAATAATAGAACAGTTTTAATATCCAAAAAGGTCTCAAATAATAGTTTAAAAGCTCCAAGTAACGTCATGAGTCAACAGCTCAGTAAAAACCACAAAATAAATAAGTTTAACCGCAAATAAATTGTACGTCTCTAGACAACTAGACAAGACCCTCGCTAGCTCCCAAGCGTCGAGAATCCCGCTAACACAAATCCTTCTCAAGACCTATAAAACAACAAGGTAAAGGGGTTGAGCTTTCGCTCAGTAGGAAAAGTAGTTAAGGCGATGAGTATCCATTCATCACCATGAGTAGCCGTCCAATTAGGGCATACTACCACAACACACAACTAAACACAAAACGGACTTTCATAACCACAATCCTCAGTTCCAAGATTATAACCACTCTCACCACCATACTTACACGCCACTATCACACTATACTCACTTCACTTAATCAAGTATCATGCATACAACAAACAATAAAATAAGCACACGTCCCGTACCGCAGTCCCCGACTTCGCCGGCTGTCCACAGCCCGACTCAATCATATCACACCGGAACACACAGCAATGGCATAGATATCTTCCTGGAAATCCGTCGGGGCACAATCACAATACATCGTACCGGAATACACCATCGGCCCTGATGTCTTCCCGAAAACTCGTCGGGGCATAAACACGACGCCTAGTGCCAAATCACAAATCGTCGGCCTAGATGCCCTACACCGGCATACCCCCTCGATGTAGGTATCATACCAGAATAACACACCGGGGGACCGTGCATACGTGGGACCACACCGTCGTCCTAGGTACTATCCTACACCGGCGTACCCCCTCGATGTAGGTACCATACCGGAATACAACTCCTCTTGGAACACACATCAAGATAATATCACGCATCATAATGCCATAGCTCAACCACGGTATACTAACCTGGTTAACTTACCACAACACAACACGTCGGTCTATCAATCACCCGACCATATCACAACCATTGGTTCACTTCATAACACGGATGACACACTTGCCCAAACATAACAACACACTACACCGAGCATATCATAACATGATTCTCAATCTAGCAACGACTAAATCACACATGATGCATCTCAGTCAAATATCATGGCATTTCAATCAACACACAACCTAAGGGCTCGACATGGCCCGCATGCATTTCTACAGCTTGGCAATCCGAAACTTACGGCTCGACATGGCTCGTAAGCTATCCCTCATTTCACTCTTTCCTCACAACCTAATCATGCAATTCTAACATCTTAAACAAGTAATTACGACCTATAGGCATACTAGTAACTTTCTGTAATTAAACCGGTATTCGCTACTTTCTCTACCTCAAAAGAAATCCAATCCTAGCAGCGGACGACCTGGCTAGCTTCCTCCTCATCACTTCACGTAGTTCAGAGGTCTCCTCCTCCGTCAAGCTCGGGTCCAAAGTCTTGGATCACAAAACAATTCGCGAGTCAATACCAAATCAGTTGCGCCTTTAACGAGAAACAACTAAATTAAGCCCGGAAGTCCAACATGGGCAAGAAGGGAAATAGGCCGGAATGAGTTCCAATCCGGATGGCCCACAGGCCTTTTAAGAACCACCCCCGGTCAATCCCGGTCGAACCGGTGGATTTCGCCAAAGTTTGATTTTCGGCTGGAAAAGTCAACCGATGACTCTGGAAGTTATTGGGGACATTCCCGGGGCCCAAAAAGCTTAGACACTATCACGTTTGGCTTAGTTGGGCCATTACCTTTCGTTTGACTGTAATATTGGAAAAAGTCAACTTTAGTCAAATCCGAACTTTTTATCGAATAAATACAAGTAAATTGGACTACTGGATTTTAAATAAAAGAGAGTGGTCCCCACTATTCCAAGTATCACTAATGGCTTGGAGGAAAGGAAAGAGGCTCAAATGACCTCTCTACCCTCACTAGTTGTCCATAAAAAGGGATAAGAACTAAAGGGTTTTTGGTCTTTTTCACCTCTAGGTCTTTTTAAGGCATTAGATGACACAAAATCAGATTTATTCCCTTGTAGCAGCCGAAAATTGAGAGAGAAAGGAGAGCTTGGAGCTTCCATGGTGTCTTGAAGAGAAAGCAAGAGAAAAGAGGGACCTTTTGTATCAATCTCTACCCAAATCCTCTCTAAAATCCCTTCATCTTCATCAACTCATTCTCCTAGAGGTTTGTACATCCTCAACTCTTCATTTCCATCACTTCCATCTCTTGGGTTTTCTTACTTTGGACTAGAACTTGTTGGGTTTTAGCTTATTTAGTGTTAGATGGTGTTGTAGAGAAGAAGTGGATGAATTGTTGTTGAAATCCTTGAGTTTTGATGGTTTTTGATTGAGAAATCTTTTGGGTACTTGTTGTTGGATGATTCCTACCATGGGTAGAGGAGAAATGGAGTTATTGAACTGTTTTTGGGAGTTTTGGAGGACTGAAAATGGAGATTTTGAAGTGTTTTTCTTGAAAATCGCGTCTGAAGGAGGAAGCGGACGGAACTGTCCAGACCCGTCACGGATCCGTGATAGGGACCGTGACGGTAGACGTCACGGCTCCGTGAGGGAGGTCGTGACGACATCAGGCACGGCTCCGTGAGGAGATCCGTGACGGCGCAGACCACGGATCCGTGACCAGATTCGTGGCAGACCAGTTTTGGTTCTTTTAAACCCTTTTCGACTTTTTCTCGTTTACTTCAAGAAAGTGTTTTGGAAACAATGGGGGAAGTCTTTAAACTCAGATGATTGCTCTTTGGCTAGCCGTTAATTGGAGTTTATTTGTGTTTCAAGAGCTTGGAACCGAGCGAGAGGGACGAAGACTACTCCGAGACCCGTGTGAAGAACGAAGGGGAGGCTAGCCGAACTCTACAGCAAAGAATTATTAGAGGAAGACCACAAGATAGGGGAAATACTAAACTCCTCGTGCAATTCAATACTTAGTATGCCTATTAGGTTAATAAAATCGGAAAGGTCCTAGGTTGCATATAAGATGAGAATAACTAGAATAATCGTCTCTCAATTACTAATAACCGGACGTGTCTAGTATGCATGCATTGTTAGTCTTAGTGCCCGTAGTTCAATCCTAAATGTCCAAATGTACATATCATCGTTAGCAATAAAATTAAAGCGACTTTATATTACTTATGTGTTGGAGTAATATATCGACGTGTGCTCTGATCTATGCCCACCATGCGAATAGAACCATAGATCGAGATAGATCACACTCGATGGGTCCCTAGTCAACAAAGCTTCACTAGAAGCGACTAGTATGAAAGATGGCTCTTTATGGCTTACGTTCTGTTAGTCATTGGAATGGGATTTCGGAGTCTGATCATAGATATCATGTGGGACATGATATTGGACGACCCGCCCTGAATATGTGCCATAGATTAAGTCATGAACATATTCAGTGTTGTAGCTTGTCATGTATCCTTAGACCAAGGAGTCTTTGTGATCGCTATGTAATGAACAACTGAGTTTGACCTGAGCCTAACGTTGTCCGTAACAGGGCTTCCATAACGGCCAGGATTGGCTTGGGGACGGGCTACATGAGTGACACGAAAGAAGGCTAAGGGATTTATCCCTCATACTAAGGTATGGGAAAGATATCGGTTCTCGGCCGCTTGATCGAGAGTGATTGGAAGAATAGCATGGCCATGCACATGATACTGGGTATCATATCTTCAGTCATCTCACATATCAAGGAACGGTGATTGAGAATAATAAGGATGACGGCTCTATGCCTTATCTCAATCAGGATATCGGAGATAAAAGGATAATGACAGGGACGACGGAAAGGTTAGAATCGACAGGGTCGATTCGTTATGTAGTGTCAGGCAATACTAAAGTCTCGTTAGTTGCCACTTAAATAGGATCAAGTAAAATGGGATTTTACGTTGATCTATTGACATGCATAAACCTAAGGGTCACACCGGAGGATGAAACTCATTGACACATTTATGGAGAATGGCCAAAAGGGAGTTGTCTCGGGACATGACCAAAACTGGGTTTTGGGTCATGTGCCCGTAAGTGAATAGGACTTTACGGATCGAGACAAGGCTTGGAGTCTTGGGATTGATCGCGTCGGATAATGTTGGACATTTCCGGTATGGAAGGCATGGGGGCGATGAGCGAATCACGGGACCTCGTTGGAAATGGTCACGTGCCATGTTCCAAGAGGCCCATGAAAGGCCCATGCAACCAAGGCCCATGGAACTAATTAATCAAGTCTTGATTAATTAGTACTAAGTAAGCAAGACAAGGATTAAGGTGTTGGTGATTCACCACCTAACCCAATCTTGTCTTGCCATACTTTGTCCTATTTACACCTTACTTGACACCATACTTGTCCCATGCCTTTAGTTGGACAAGTATGGGTTTTGTTATGTTTAAGTCATCTTTTTTCAACATAACAAACACTAGACAAGAATAGGAAACACATTTTCTCTCCCTCTTCCGTGGCCATTTCGGGTTTGGCTAGTTTCCTCCTCCATTTTTGTGTTCTTGAGTCCTCAAAGAGAAGAACTACGTGGCTTTGATTCCCATGTGGATACGTAGGCGTCTTGGAGACTCAAGCCAATCATTCGTTACCCGGTGTTCTTGTTTTGGTAAGAACTAGTGCTGAAATTTTCTCTTGTGAATCCATTCTTTGTTAGTTGTTTCATGATTTTAATCGTCTCTTGGTTTTCATTGATTTTCCGCTGCGAGTTGGTTCATCTCCAACCTTACCTCGAGACCCAACAGTGGTATCAGAGCCGTGCTACCTTCGGGATTCACAAGACAGTGTTCAAAGTTTCGGTTTTGCTTGAAAGTTTCGTTTTTGGCATGTTGTTTTGCTAAATTGTTTGATAACATGTTTTAAATTATTGTTTATGGATTTAATGCATGTAAAATGAATTTTTGAAAATTATTTCAAATCTGGAAATTTTGAAAAAAATTTGATTTTTCGGGTCTCGGGAGCGGGACTCTCGGGGAGCCGAAACCGGGACCGAACGGGGCTCCGTTGGAGGGAGCTAGGCCAAGCATGACCATTGGATGGTTGATATGCCAAGGCTAAACCATTTTGTTAGTTATGACGAGTTTGGAACCGTCATGATGAACTCGAAGATCAAATGTTCAAAAGTTTCATTTTTGAACGGTTTCGATAAACCGAGCATCAAAAAATTTCGAAACTTGGCTATTAATTAAAACCGGAAAATCACATGATGTTTGATAACATTCTTGTTTGATAACACGATGTGTGATGTGATGTTGGCATGGTGTACATAATAGCCCCGAGCTCAATTTAATTATTTATCGCTTTTCACGGCCTGCGAGCCGTTAGAGTTAACGTGTAATTATTCTTTCAAGGTGTGGTCGTCGAACCACTTGTTTGTAATATTTATTTATTCCCGACCTGCGAGTCGTGTATTAAATTGTAATATTTTACTCAAGACGAAGAAAGGGCGAAAAGGTCATTTGGTGGCTTTTCGGGTGTTGGCATCGGCTTGGAGTCGGTGGAGCTCAAGAAGCTAGTGGGAGTTAGTTTAGGGGGCTATTATGTGCACATTTATCGTCTGGCAAAGATAAATATTGGAATTTTAATCCTTGTGTGTGAACCCTTAGAACCGTCATTGCATTGGATGTAGTTGACGGGTTCAAAGGAAGAATTACATTGGATGTAATTTGAGGCATCATTGCATTTGGAATGTAGTTGATGTGCTCATCGCATCTAGGATGTGCCAAAGTTTTGAACACAACTGGACAAGTAAAAGCGGGTCATGTCCGATACCTCTCAATCATCAACACCTTACTACCTCCCCGTCCTATGGTTGTCGTGCGCATTAGCGGAGCATCCATGGGGAAGCGGGGTAGTAGGTTTGGACGACATATGTGGGTGTCGTGCGCATTAGCGGAGCACCTACATAGTGACGAGCCATAGTTGAAAATTGGTGGACCCGACTACGATTCTCGGCCTGAGGTTGAGCTAGGGTAACAGATAGGGTAAGTCGTGTACATAAGTACATACCCTAGCCAAGAGTCACATTGGATGTGATTGGATGGAGTCCTACCTACATAGCTCGATTAAGTGGTGAGCATTAGTTCAGCTTAATCGAGTGAATCAAGGATCTTGGTTTCAGATTCTAAAGGTTTAGAATTGATTGTTGGTGTTTAAGCTTGATCTTCATAAAATTTATTCAGTTTACTGATTGAATTTTATCTGTTGTAGATCAAATGGCAAATTCAGCGAACATTAATAGTTTGTCATTAAAAACCATTCTTGACAGGGTCAAGCTAAATGGGACAAACTATTTGGACTGGTACAGAATTTTGAGGATAGTCCTCAAGTCTGAACGCAAAGAATATGTCCTTGACAAGGCTGTCTCTAAGACCATATCAGAGTTACATGAAGTGTCATCAGCTGCTGAGAAGAATATCTCAGGGATCTGGGATCCAAGGATATTCTGATGGTCAACAAGGGAATTGGAAGTGGCAAGGGCTGGGCCCATGTGCACTTGGCAGGAAAGATGAGACACCTGAGAATGTCTGCTTCTACTGCCAACAGCCTGGTCATTGGAACCGGGATTACAGGAAGTTCACGGCTGATCTGAAGAAGGGCAGTGGGACTGCGCCTTCATCAAATAGCCTTGATGATCTGAAGAAGGGCAGTAGGACTGCGCCTTCATTAGGAAACCTGGATGATCTAAGGAAGGGCGGTGGGATCGTGCCTTCATTCGGTATTAACTCTATAGAGCTACATCTCTCTACTTCCAAAGATTCATGGGTATTAGATACCATGACTGAATCTCACACATGCACTAATATATGGTGGCTGAAAGTAGGAGAGATTTGGAAAGCACGAAATGGACCTCAGAGTTGTGGCAACTGCTGTAGGATCCATGAGTCTTGCTTTGCCAAGAGGCCTTGTCTTAGTATTGTATAATGTATATTGCATACCTACTTTTAGTAGGAATATTATATATGTATCCGTGTTTGACAAGGAAGGATATAATGTTAATATTGGAAATGGAGTTTTCAATGTTCTATGCAATGATATGTTTTATACCAGTACTGACATGGTTGGAGGATTTTACATATTAGATATGGGTAACAATGCCTCAAGTTCTATATATTCCGTTAATACCAAGAGGTCTAAATCCAACGATTTAAACCTAACTCTGATATGGTACTGTCATTTGGGTCGCATAAACAAGAAGCGCCTATCAGCACTTCAGAAGTGCGGGCTTTCAGGTTCATTCGAATTTCATTCGATCGATAGGTGTAAGGTTTGTTTGATGGGCAAAATGACTAAAGTGCCCTTTATCGATCGCGATGAAAGGGCGGGTGAATTATTGGGGCTGATACACTCGAATGTGTGTAGACCAATAAGTTCACTTGCCAGGAGGGGTTTTAGCTACTTTATCACATTTACTGATGATTACAGTAAATATGGTTATGTCTATTCGGTGAGACATAAGTCTGAAGCTTTTGATAAATTCAAAGAGTTTAAGACTATAGTAGAAAACCAGCTCGACAAAGGTATTAAGGCACTTCGATTGGATCGAGGTGGAAAATACTTGACCACAGAGTTATTAGATCATCTAAAAGAGAATGGGATCCTTTTGGAATGGACTCCTCCTAGGTCACTGTAGTTGAAAGGTGTAGCCAAACGGAGAAATCGGACATTGTTAGACAATGGTCTGTTCCATGATTAGTTGGACTGATCTTCCAATCTCTTTTAGGGGTTTTGCTCTAGAGACGACCGCATTCATAGTGAATCGGGCTTCGACGAATGGTGTGGAAGGGACACCATTTTAAAAATGGTACGGGATGATGCCCGCTTTGTCCTTCCTAAAGATTTGTGGTTGCGAGGCTTATGTGAAACATTTGGTTTCGACTAAGCTCGAAACAAGATCTGAGATATGCACCTTCGTGTGGTATCCCAAAGCAACAAGGGGATACTATTTCTACAATCCCAGTGAGAACATGGTGTTCGTCGCTTGGGGTGGGGTCTTTATGGAAAAGAAGTTTTGTTTCCAAAGACGTCATTGGGAGGACTGTGCATCTCGAAGAAATTCAGGATGGTACAGATCTGTCTAAACCAATTGGCAACCCAGTAGAAAGGAGCCAGAGATTGTCGTAGAGTAAGAACCAATTCCTATTACAATTCCGGAAGGTCCAAGGCGATTTGAAATGATCAATCTTCCACCTCCAAGATATGGTATCCGGAGGTGACAATGAAGTCATGGTGGATCACGATGATCCAGCCACCTTTCAGGAAGTCGTGGATGGGCCCAACTCCGAGTTATGGCTGGGAGCCATGAGGGAGGAAATGCAATCCATGTCGGACAACCGAGTCTGGGAACCGGTTGATCCCATCAATGGTGTGAGGACCATAGGATGCAAATGGATCTTCAAGGTGAAGATGGACATGGACGGCAACCCTCTGACCTACAAAGCTCAACTGGTGGCGAAAGGATATAGGCAGATCCAATGGATTGACTATGAGGAAACCTTCTCCTTAGTGGCTATGGTCAAAATCGATCCAAATTCTTCTTGACATAACTGCGTATCATAATTACGAGATATGGCAAGTGGATGTCAAAACCGCTTTCCTAAATGGAAATTTGACTGAGTACGTTTGTATGTCTCGGCCCAAAGGTTTTGACGATCCGAAGAATAAAGGAAAGATTTATAAGTTGTTGAAATCCATTTATGGATTGAAACGAACTTCTCGGAGTTGGATCCTTCGTTTTGATGAAGCTGTAATTGGATTTGGCTTAATCAAGAACGAGGATGAATCTTGCGTTTATAAGAAGGCTAGTGGGAGCAATATTACCTTTCTGGTTCTCATTGAAAACGACATCCCAACCTTGCACGAGACTAAAGCTTGGTTGAGGAAGTGTTTTTCAATAAAGGACTTAGGCGATGCTTCTCATATCTTAAGAATTAAGATATGTAGAGATCGCACCAAGAGGGTCTTGGATTTAAGTCAGGGAACCTATGTGAACAAGGCATTTGAGTAGGTTCTTAATGCTCGATTCAAAGAAAGGACTCTTACCCACTAGTCATGGCATTCATCTCAGCAAGACTCAGTGTCCTAAGACACCTGATGAGCTGAAAAGGATGATGAGAATCCTATGCGCCTAGGGGCAGGATCGATCATATATGCCATGACATGTATGAGACCAGACGTCTCGTAAGCCTTATGTTGTACCAGTAGACATCATTCTAACCCGGGGGAAAGATGATGTTGAACTAGTCGTCGAAGGATGAGTAGACGCTAGTTTTCCAAGACAAATCCAGATGACTTTAGAAGTCAATCAGGATATGTGTTTACGCTGAATGGCAGAGCTTTAGCTGGGAAAGCGTAAAGCAAGATACCATTGCCGAATCTACGACAAAGGCCAAGTACATGGATGCTGCAGAGGCAGCTAAGGAGGCTATGTGGATTTGGAAATTCATGGCAGGGCTGGGTGTAATTAAAAACCCATCCAGCCCGGTGAATCCATCTTGCGACAACACAAGGGCCATTGCGCAAGCTAAAAGCCTAGATCGTATAACAAATCCAAACATGTACTGCGGCGTATCCACCTCATCAGATAAATACTGAACTAAGGTGAAGTGAAGATAACCGATATTGCAACAGATGATAACATAGCCAACCCTTTGACTAAGGCAGTGTCACTGCCTGAACATGTTAGACATGTAAAGTCGATGGGGACATATTGGAGTTTAGATTGGAACTAGGGCAAGTGGGAGATTGTTAGTCTTAGTGCCCGTAGTTCAATCCTAAATGTCCAAATGTACATATCATCGTTAGCAATAAAATTAAAGTGACTTTATATTACTTATGTGTTGGAGTAATATATCGATGTGTGCTCTGATCTATGCCCACCATGCGAATAGAACCATAGATCGAGATAGATCACACTCGATGGGTCCCTAGTCAACAAAGCTTCACTAGAAGCGACTAGTATGAAAGATGGCTCTTTATGGCTTACGTTCTGTTAGTCATTGGAATGGGATTCCGGAGTCTGATCATAGATATCATGTGGGACATGATATTGGACGACCCGCCCTGAATATGTGCCATAGATTAAGTCATGAACATATTCAGCGTTGTAGCTTGTCATGTATCCTTAGACCAAGGAGTCTTTGTGATCGTTATGTAGTGAACAACTGAGTTTGACCTGAGCCTAACGTTGTCCGTAACAGGGCTTCCATAACGGCCAGGATTGGCTTGGGGACGGGCTACATGAGTGACACGAAAGAAGGCTAAGGGATTTATCCCTCATACTGAGGTATGGGAAAGATATCGGTTCTCGGCCGCTTGATCGAGAGTGACTGGAAGAATAGCATGGCCATGCACATGATACTGGGTATCATATCTTCAGTCATCTCACATATCAAGGAACGGTGATTGAGAATAATAAGGATGACGGCTCTATGCCTTATCTCAATCAGGATATCGGAGATAAAAGGATAATGACAGGGACGACGGAAAGGTTAGAATTGACAGGGTCGATTCGTTATGTAGTGTCAGGCAATACTAAAGTCTCGTTAGTTGCCACTTAAATAGGATCAAGTAAAATGGGATTTTACGTTGATCTATTGACATGCATAAACCTAAGGGTCACACCGGAGGATGAAACTCATTGACACATTTATGGAGAATGGCCAAAAGGGAGTTGTCTCGGGACATGACCAAAACTGGGTTTTGGGTCATGTGCCCGTAAGTGAATAGGACTTTACGGATCGAGACAAGGCTTGGAGTCTTTGGATTGATCACGTCGGATAATGTTGGACATTTCCGGTATGGAAGGCATGGGGGCGATGAGCGAATCACGGGACCTCGTTGGAAATGGCCACGTGCCATGTTCCAAGAGGCCCATGAAAGGCCCATGCAACCAAGGCCCATGGAACTAATTAATCAAGTCTTGATTAATTAGTACTAAGTAAGCAAGACAAGGATTAAGGTGTTGGTGATTCACCACCTAACCCAATCTTGTCTTGCCATACTTTGTCCTATTTACACCTTACTTGACACCATACTTGTCCCATGCCTTTAGTTGGACAAGTATGGGTTTTGTTATGTTTAAGTCATCTTTTTTCAACATAACAAACACTAGACAAGAATAGGAAACACATTTTCTCTCCCTCTTCCATGGCCATTTCGGGTTTGGCTAGTTTCCTCCTCCATTTTTGTGTTCTTGAGTCCTCAAAGAGAAGAACTATGTGGCTTTGATTCCCATGTGGATACGTAGGCGTCTTGGAGACTCAAGCCAATCATTCGTTACCCGGTGTTCTTGTTTTGGTAAGAACTAGTGCTGAAATTTTCTCTTGTGAATCCATTCTTTGTTAGTTGTTTCATGGTTTTAATCGTCTCTTGGTTTTCATTGATTTTCCGCTGCGAGTTGGTTCATCTCCAACCTTACCTCGAGACCCAACATGCATAGGATGTGAAAAACTAGTTTAACTCGCTTTCAATACTTGGGAAATTGCTTTACTTGTAGAAAGGCCGAGATGAGCCATAGGATTGGTTGTGATTGCCTCACATGCATTGTTTGCTTAGTTTAAGATAGATTAAGGGTCTAATGAAACTAGATAAATTGCATGCTTGATTGATAGAATGAATGTTTGAATGATTGAATGATTGATTGGATGCTTGAATGATTGAATGATTGAATGATTGAATGGATGATCGAGTATGACTGGTTGTGCCAAATGGTACGATCAGGTGATCGATGGACCAATGGAACGTGGCTGGTAAGTATGATGGTAAGTGTGATTGTGGGTATGAATCCCCTTTGGTGTGTATTGGTGAATCCATGAACTTCTAAGTTTGATTGTGCAATGTGTTGATCTGTGGGTCTCTTGTGTTTTGGTTGATCCTGCGCGATATTGATTAGAGGACCAGCGGGGCATTGGTTGGTTGATTCTGCGGGATATTGATTGGAGGACCCTGCGGGGCATTGATTGGTTAATCATGCGGGATATTGATTGGTAGACCCTGCGGGGCATTGATTGGTTAATCCTATGGGATATTGATTGGTGGACCCTGCAGGGCATTGGTTGGTTAATCCTGCGGGATATTGATTGGAGGACCCTGCGGGGCATTGATTGGTTAATCCTGCGGGATATTGATTGGTGGACCCTGTAGGGCATTAATTGGTTAATCCTGCGGGGTATTGATTGGAGGACCCTACGGGCATTGATTGGTTAATCCTGTGGGATATTGATTGGTTTACCCTGCGGGGAACGGTTACTTATTGATTCACCCGAGTGTATACGTCCTGTGGGAGTATTATCTTGGTTCCCTATGACATATGGTCCTTTGGGGGCATTTCCGAGAATCCCGACGATAATCGTCCCTTAGGGATTGTTACCGGTAGCCCGATGTATGTGCCCCCTCTGGACCGAGGGAAAATATGATATGACAGTAGTACTCTTGTGGATCGGAGTATGGGATCCGATATGACACAAGAACCTACTCGTGGATTGGAGTATTGAGGATTTGAGCTGTTGGGGTGACTTTCACTAGATCCCATTTTGAGTAGTTAGTGAATCTCTAAAATGCTTTTCACTTGTTCTCTCAAGAATTACATTTATCTTTAAGAATGTGATATTGTTCTTATCTTTAACTGTTTTACCGCATCTCTTTGAATACAACCTCATTTGCAAAGTGTGTCGTAGTGTTAAAGTAGTTTCATTATTAAATTGGAGGTTAAACTGTTTATGATTTTCCCTACTGAGCGCAAGCTCACCCCTATTTGTTTACTTATTGTTTGTACAAGCGTACTTGATGTCTAGCGGAGTCGAGGCTTGGGAGCTTCTAGATATTTTGAGGGTTGTTTTAGAGACGTGGTGGTCTATGTTGTTGAACCTCATTTACTTTATACTCCATGTTGAGCTTTGACTCATTATCTGAGATTTGGATAATTTTATTTGAGAAATTGCTTGGAACTTATTTGGGCTTTGAAAGACTTTTATGATTGTTTACTATTTTCCGTTGTCAACTCAGGTCACGTCTCGAGTCTGGCCAAAATCGGAATTGGGACGTGACAGGCCCGGTACCTAACCCGGCCCGGGGCCAAGAACGGCTCGTGCGGCACACCGGCCCGGGGCCAGGCACGGTCTGTGCTGTAGGCCGGCCCGGGACCAGGCACGGTCCGTGCGGCGTTCCGCGCCGGTCTAGACAGACCCTTCTTCCGCTTCGTTTTCCACGAATTTCTACCTCAAATCTCCATTGATGAACTCTTAAACCTCCAAAACAGACCCAACAATCTCCAAAACTTTAATACCCTCAATGGGTTTCATCAAAACAACTCAAATTAATTGATTTCCATCATCCAACCTCACTTCCATCCACAAAAACATCATCTAACACCAACAAACCTTAAACTCAACCATTTCTCTACCAAAACCCATGAATCAAATTCAACCAAAACAAAAATGGTTTGGATGATTACCTTGGTAATGAAGAATAGATGAAGAAAATGGGATTTTAGAGATGTTTTGAGGTAAGAACAAGCCAAAATCTCCTCCTTTTCCTTTTTTCTTCTTCCTCAAGGTTCCTTGGTTCCCTTCTCTCTCTCCCATCTCTATATTTTGGCCAATGCATAAAAATGAGGTGAAATTGGTCCAATTTGGTGTCTTAAACCTTGAGAACAAGATGCCCAAAAATACCCCCTTGTTCTTTCTCTTCCCAAGTTCAACTACTAAGGTTAGAAGGGTCAATTCGCATCCATTTCTTCCCTTCCAAGCTAACATGGACACATGTCCATGTGGGGACCACTTCAACTCAATTAATTAAATAGGTTTACTTTCTAATTGGACCGCGTTTGATCGAAAATAACCTCGGGTTGACTTTTCCCACAATTACAGCTGTTGGAAAGGAAACGACCCAACTAAGCTAACCGTAACGACGGCTAATCTTTTTGGATCTCGGAAAGGTCCCGAATGACTCCCGGAGTCATCGGTTGACTTTTCCGGCAAAAAGTTAACTTTCTCCAGAATTCGCCGGTTCGACCGGGATCGACCGGAGGCGGTTCTTACACTTAGGGCCGGCACCAGAGTTTCATTTTTCGGTGTCTGTGTCCATCTCTGCCTGATGCTGTTTTGTTGCCAACAAACTCGCAAGGTGGGTCTGAGCGGTGGTGGGCAGCTCCGGCGACTCGTCACGCTACAGATTCGGCCTGAACGGTTACCTTTAGCTGGGATCTGGAGTTCGCGATTTCTGGATTCCTCGGGTTAAGGTCCCTTGTCGGACGGTGGCGACTCTGAATCGGCTAGTTTTTTTCCTTCGTTTTACAGCTTTTCAATAATTGCACTTGATGCAGATTGGGTGTGCACTAGTTGTACGGTTTGTGTGCACTTGTTGCGCGGTTTGGTGTGCCCATTATGTGGCATGTTTGGTGTGCACGTTGTTGCACTTTTGATGTGCACATGTTTGCACGTTCTAGGGCGTCCTGTGTGCGTTCTAATAGGGAGTTTCGGTAATATTATATTATATTATTGGCTTGTTAGTTTGGAGTCTGTAATTTTACCGTTTGCTTGTCTGCTTTCATCAAATTATACGTATATCACTTTGATTGATATATAAAATTGATGCCTCCCGCTTTTTGTAAAAAAAACTACAAATCAAACACAAAAATCAGGAGCCCGAACAAAAGAAAACATAAAACTAATAAACAACAGGGTATGAAACTGAAAACCCCATGAATGCCTTCAATTGAGCAGCAACCTATATGTGTTCTTCATAGTTGAGTATAACTGATCAGCTTTAATGTGATTTGATTTGAAGAGACCTTAGGAAGCTTGAGATGAACACCAGTGATAGAAAGCTATAATACTTGAGCTTGAGCCATATTAAGCCTCCAACACACCATGAAGTCCGAAATCGTTTGATTGGAACAAGAACCAAGATGCATGAATTTGCTAAATGACTGAGAATCCAGATAGATGATCCAAGACTGAGGGAGAGCTTCAGTATGAATTTAGAGCTGTCACTCTCATCCGCAAGCATCAGAGTGTTATTGAAGTGAGCCACTCAACATAGTATCAACCAAAATGCTCCTTGACAGAGAAAGTGCTGCTGATACTACAAGAATAAAGGACAGGAGCTCAGTTTATTTTATTTTTTTACAGACTATAGTTAATCCTTAAAAAGAGTCTGAGGTATAAGGGGGATTTTTTATAAAACGAAAAGATAGATGTTTTTATTCAACACAATGTCTCTAATTTACAATATATTTCTCAGGATCATATATCCTACCGTTCAAGATAGCATCCAGTACACCCGTAGGTTTATCGGGGCTCGTGGACCTATAAGAAAATTATACTTTGCATCGTAAAACTGAAAAAAAAGCAACCAAATAAACACAGGAGTCCATGATACCAGTTCTTCTGAAACCCAAACCTTTCGCGGTGAGGCATTCTGGTCTTGTCAGTACGTCGTCTTGATTCGTCTGTCTAGCGCTTACATGTGATCGGAAGATGGATCCTGCGTTGGCGTAAAACCCGATGTCCCTTGAATGGTTCGCCCAGAAAACAGCCTCCCTCAAAAGTTAAGCTCATAACATGACTTCACCCAAACGGGCTGGCTAGAAATCGACATACTCCAACGCCGAAAGTCGAATATGCCGACCCCAAATCGGACTGTAGAGCGAGACAACTGCATAGGAGAAAAAAGGATAACAGGTAAAAGTAAACAAAAGAGAAAACAAACGAGAAGCAAGTGGGAGAGAGACGCCGCCGTCGGGTTTTGGCTTTTTCCTTTGCTTTCTAGAGAGGAAAAGAGTTTTGTTGCTAAAAATCGTACGTGACGAGATTTTGAAGTTAGGGAAATGCATAACAGAACTAAAACAGCCATGAATCCAAAAGAGAATACTATAACTAAAATAGGAATGAAAACAAACACCATCTCTGCCTAGACTTGAGGCCGACCATTATGGCCTGAATGTCGATGGATTTCCCAAGGGGAAACCCCTAAACTGCAGATGAATGCATCTGGTCCGGGGAGGGATCACAGAAGATGGTGGAGAACCCTGTGAATCGGGGGCTGCCAATTCACTAGCATAGCACACGACCAGAAGGCCTCATAGGTCCAGGCGGGGCAAATCCTCATCCCTTACCTTTTCAAGCTCCGTATAATCCTCCCCAACACTCTTCTGGGTTAGGGTCTTCTTCGACTCAATGCTTCTAGGATTCCCCGACGTACACCCTCTTAGAGAACCTTTTGGGATGCATTGTGGGAGTTCCTCAAGCCCTAACACCATCGAACGACATAGGAGTTGGTCAATCGGATGCCAGAACTGCACTCAAACCTTTTCTTCCCAGCAAAAACCCCACTTATCCATCTGCATAATGATGTAGTCTCCCAAGGTAACACCCACTCTTTCACCGGTAATGGCCGTGGAGATCATTTGAAGGAGTTACCAAACTTGAACTCAAAGTTGAATCCTCTCTGGTCCTGCCGTAGGGAGGCCCTCTGGTGGAATTTCCGTCAAGAAGAGAGGGTAATGTCGGAAGCACCAAGGTTCCCTTTGATGGACATTCTCTAATGTCGCACGAGAGGCGAAGTAGAACACGTATACGCTTAGGGAGAGGTCCTTGACAGCCATCCCTTCCGTCGATGATCCACATCCCGTAAGAATAATTGCAGCATCAGTTCTCCTATACGCGGCTGATGGGAGAGGAACATCCCTACCTCAAGAATGGCATGCATATTGGGGAGGAGAGGAGTAACACAGAGAATTGGAGGACAACAACCTCTTCCAAAAAGGGAGAACACAACTCTATAAACGCTCTTATATTGTTAAGAGATGGGAACATTACCACAACCAACGTCGACATATTACCCAGAACCAACCGCAAAACACAAACCTGTGCAGTCTGATGGGTCTCTGCTCCTAGAGCTATCATGTTGTGGCGGAGACCAGACCAAGAGAATGTTGGCAAGGATAGGGTTGTGAGAACCCCCGATGTTGTGTTCTGATGGATCCTTGGTAGCATTAGGGGCATTTTCCCTTGGGACTACGGCTTCGCACTTGGAGGAGCCAATTTTTGTGGCATTCGTCCCTGTACCCCTAGCAGCACGACCTGAGACGGGATCCCTGCTGGAGCTTAGTTGAAAGATAGCATTGGAAGGGACACCATGGACTCCGAATGGGGTGGAGGAAAAGCAGTCGACATGGGGACCGTTGAACGAATAGGGCTCACTTGTGGCAGCATCGTCGGCTTGGGCTTCCGAGGAGTCAGCTTGGGACGGATGATGTCCTGATAAGGCCGGGGGGAGAACCGACAGTAGTACCATGGTATTGTTTTTCATGAGGGGCAGAGGGAATGGGAAATGTATGAGGTGAGACGATGGAGAGATTGAGGCGAAACCGGTCTTCTTATAGGCCTTATTCTCCCTAACCGGTTTCGTGAAGACCATAAGCGGACAAGAAGGGAGGGCCAATGCTTGTGGGGGGGACATGTCAGGCGCACTAGAGTTGTGGCATATTAACATATACATATTAACCTACACATAAAGAAGGGAAATGGAAAGCAGAAAGTCTTGCAACATAAGTCTAAAAGTATCCAAGAAATGAATTAGTCATGCAACACATATTTTCATAACACTCCCCCTTTGGATGACACGCACAAATATTATTATGCCTCGTTCAAACCTTTCTAGGAAAAACCCAGTGGGAAAAATCCTATAAGGAAAAAGAGTACATAATTTGTACAATACGTGTCACGCCCCGAATTCAGTAGAGCCGAACCCGGAACGCGAACGGTAAAAAAATAAAACCATCTTCAAACCTTTTAAATAAATCGCTTAAAATCACCAATTAGTTAATCAAAATAATAATTTACAACTCAAAATCACGTCCAAACAAGCGGACAAAAGACATGGCGTACGTCGCTAAACTCAAATGGAAACCCGGACTCCCGCTCCCAGCTCTTCAAGCTTCGAGAGCTCCCCTAGTCTGTCTCGCGACCAGTACCTGTAGGAAAAGCAGCGCTCACCACCACGGATACCAGACTGACTACGACATACTAGCAGACAATGCCGGAAACACCGACAACAACCCAAACACCGGGGACTACTATCCCCAACTCAAGTAACCCGAATGACACACAAACTGTTACTTTCCCCAACTAACTCAACACTCGGACACGTAATGTAGACCCTGTAAGAACCACTCCCGGTCAACGCCAGTCAAATCGACGAAAAACAGGAAAATTTAAATTTTTTGGACAGACACCTAAATGAACCTAAATTTGACCCCGAGGGTCATATCGGACTTGAGTTGACCCCGATATCGACCAAAGTTAGTTCTGGAGGATTCGGGGCAACTTTCTGACCAATTTGGGAAATGTCGACTTTTTGCTGGAAAAGTCAACCGAGCGACATTTTAGTCCGTTCGAGGTCCGTTTCAGATCCAAAAATCTTAGCCGTCATCACAGCGGTCTTAGTTGAGCCGTTTCCTTGTAGCCCGTGAAGTTTCGTAATTTCTTGGAAAATGGGCTCGCACGGGGCCCGAGACGGCCGAATTTCGCGAATCTGGTTGAAAAATATCTACCAAGATATTCTTCTAACTCTTAGGACCCACAAGACACTTATCATAAAAGTGGTGGTGGTTGGTTTTTAAAATAAAGAAAAAGGAAACTAAGTGTGGTAGTTTGGTAATTAAGTGTTAGTTGTTATTTTTTTGAACAAAACAAAAGGCAAACAAGAGGAAGTGTCGGCCATAATTCAAAAAAGGGAGACAATTAGAGAGAGAAAGTGGAGAGAGGAAAGAGAAGGAGAAAAGGGAGAAAAAGAGAAGAAAGGGTTGGGGTTTTGATATTTCCCGACTGTCCAACCGGTGGATCGTCTCAACGATCAAGGAATCGAGCTCCCACCGTCATTCCCTACGGTGAGTACCCTTTCGATTTTCGTTTTGGTACGTTTAAAGATTAGGGTTTGGGTTAAAACGAGTAGACTATGGATGAGTTGAGGTGTGGGGTTCGTTGGAGGCGTTTTGGAGCGAAAGATGAACGTTTT
Organism: Erodium maritimum; assembly: GCA_963921825.1. Lineage (NCBI taxonomy): Eukaryota > Viridiplantae > Streptophyta > Magnoliopsida > Geraniales > Geraniaceae > Erodium > Erodium maritimum. Next base: position 27,757,456 of record OY997592.1, read on the forward strand.
CCGGTGACCGGAGGCTCGGGGGAGCTCCGGCCACCGTGGATGGTGGCTGCTGGAGCTTGGTTGTGACCTTTTGGGAAAGCATAAGAGGTAGGGAAAAGTAGCCGGATCTCGGCCCTGACTAGGGAAAGTTAACAGTAGAAATGCATGTGACACTTGGGTGTCGTGGGTTAATTAAGTTTATCGAATAATAGAAAGGCAGGCGACACCGGATGGTGTCGTATGATACGGGAACGTATCGAACAATAGAAATGCATGTGACACTTAGTAGTGTCGTAGGAGCAGTGAACGTATAGATATTAGAAATACTGGAGGCATTTGGTTATGGCCGGAGGTTGATTGTATTGTCTTGGGTTGCCATGAGTGCTCGTGGGGTGTTGAACCCGTGTTTTATTGTTGATGTCTTGGGTGGCCATGAGTGCCTGTGGGGTTGTTGAACCCGTATTTTACTGTTGGTGTGTCTTGGGTGGCCATGAGTGCACATGGGGTTGTTGAACCCGTATTTTTACTATTGGTGTGTCTTGGGTGGCCATGAGTGCCCGTGGGGTTGTTGAACCCGTATTTTACTGTTGGTGTGTATTGGGTGGCAATGAGTGCCCGTGGGGTTGTTGAACCCGTATTTTTACTGTTGGTGTGTCTTGGGTGGCCATGAGTGCCCGTGGGGTTGTTGAACCCGTGTTTTACTGTTGGTGTCTTGGGTGGCCATGAGTGCCCGTGGGGTTGTTGAACCTGTGTTGTTGCTGTTTGTTGAACTTTGGTTGTGGACTGTCTCTGCCCGAGGTTGTGGACCCGCCTAACAAGAAAGGGGTCCCGTGGTCGTGCGCGTGTGCATTGTTCAGACGAGGTTGGGGGCCCACCTGACAAGAAAGGGGTCTTGTGGCCACGTGTCGTGGGGGTTGGCTCGCCTTCCGGGTTAACCACCACTAAAGTTGTGCATTCTTCGGCGATGTAGGGTTGCTCCCCTACCGACTAGCTATCAGAAAAGTAGCTATGTATATATCGCTAACAGGTCGACCGCCTGGCCTGATACAGACCGGCGGAAGTTGCATGGGGCAGGCTCAAGCCCAGCCGGTTAGCAACCGGCACTGAGCAGCTGGAGTGCGATCCTTTGTGATCTTGTTTGAAGTGCGATCCTTTGTGATCTTGTTTGGAGTGCGATCCTTTGTTATCTTTTGAGTCTTTGGTGGAGGTCGTAACCGCTGTGTCGGGTCTACATTACGTGTCTGAGTGTTGAGTCTGTTGGGGAAAGTAACAGTTTGTGTGTCAGTCGGGTTACTTGAGTTGGGGATAGTAGTCCCCGGTGTTTGGGTTGTTGTCGGTGTTTACGGCATTGTCTGTTAGGATGCCGTAGTCAGTCCGGTATCCGTGGTGGTGAGCGAACGCTCACCCCTAGCTGCTTTTCCTACATGTACTGGTCGCGAGACGGACTAGGGGAGCTCTCGAAGCTTGAAGAGCTGGGAGCGGGAGTCCGGGTTTCCTTTTAAGTTTAGCGACGTAAGCCATGTCTTTTGTCCGCTGTTTGGACGTGATTTTGAGTTCTAAATTATTATTTTGATTAACTTATTGGTGATTTTAAGCGATTTATTTAAAAGGTTTGAAAATGGCTTTAGCTGGGAAAGCGTAAAGCAAGATACCATTGCCGAATCTACGACAGAGGCCAAGTACATGGATGCTGCAGAGGCAGCTAAGGAGGCTATGTGGATTTGGAAATTCATGGCAGGGCTGGGTGTAATTAAAAACCCATCCAGTCCGGTGAATCCATTTTGCAACAACACAAGGGCCATTGCGCAAGCTAAAAGCCTAGATCGCATAACAAATCCAAACATGTATGCCCACCATGCGAATAGAACCATAGATCGAGATAGATCACACTCGATGGGTCCCTAGTCAACAAAGCTTCACTAGAAGCGACTAGTATGAAAGATGGCTCTTTATGGCTTACGTTCTGTTAGTCATTGGAATGGGATTCCGGAGTCTGATCATAGATATCATGTGGGACATGATATTGGACGACCCGCCCTGAATATGTGCCATAGATTAAGTCATGAACATATTCAGTGTTGTAGCTTGTCATGTATCCTTAGACCAAGGAGTCTTTGTGATCGCTATGTAGTCAAAAACTGAGTTTGACCTGAGCCTAACGTTGTCCGTAACAGGGTTTCCATAACGGCCAGGATTGGCTTGGAGACGGGCTACATGAGTGACACGAAAGACGGCTAAGGGATTTATCCCTCATACTAAGGTATGGGAAAGATATCGGTTCTCGGCCACTTGATCGAGAGTGACTGGAAGAATAGCATGGCCATGCACATGATACTGGGTATCATATCTTCAGTCATCTCACATATCAAGGAACGGTGATTGAGAATAATAAGGATGACGGCTCTATGCCTTATCTCAATCAGGATATCGGAGATAAAAGGATAATGACAGGGACGACGGAAAGGTTAGAATCGACAGGGTCGATTCGTTATGTAGTGTCAGGCAATACTAAAGTCTCGTTAGTTGCCACTTAAATAGGATCAAGTAAAATGGGATTTTACGTTGATCTATTGACATGCATAAACCTAAGGGTCACACCGGAGGATGAAACTCATTGACACATTTATGGAGAATGGCCAAAAGGGAGTTGTGTCGGGACATGACCAAAACTGGGTTTTGGGTCATGTGCCCGTAAGTGAATAGGACTTCACAGATCGAGACAAGGCTTGGAGTCTTGGGATTGATCGCGTCGGACAATGTTGGACATTTCCGGTATGGAAGGAATGGAGGCGATGAGCGAATCACGGGACCTCGTTGGAAATGGCCACGGGCCATGTTCCAAGAGGCCCATGAAAGGCCCATGCAACCAAGGCCCATGGAACTAATTAATCAAGTCTTGATTAATTAGTACTAAGTAAGCAAGACAAGGATTAAGGTGTTGGTGATTCACCACCTAACCCAATCTTGTCTTGCCATACTTTGTCCTATTTACACCTTACTTGACACCATACTTGTCCCATGCCTTTAGTTGGACAAGTATGGGTTTTGTTATGTTTAAGTCATCTTTTTTCAACATAACAAAAACAAGACAAGAATAGGAAACACAACTTCTCTCTCCCTTCCCTTGCAATTTCGGGTTTGGCAAGCTCCCACCTCCATTTTTGTGTTCTTGAGTCCTCAAAGAGAAGAACTACGTGGCTTTGATTCCCATGTGGATACGTAGGCGTCTTGGAGACTCAAGCCAATCATTCGTTACCCGGTGTTCTTGTTTTGGTAAGAACTAGTGCTGAATTTTTCTCTTGTGAATCCATTCTTTGTTAGTTGTTTCATGGTTTTAATCGTCTCTTGGTTTTCCTTGATTTTCCGCTGCGAGTTGGTTCATCTCCAACCCTACCTTGAGACCCAACAGTGGTATCAGAGCCGTGCTACCTTCGGGATTCACAAGACGGTGTTCAAAGTTTCGGTTTTGCTTGAAAGTTTCGTTTTTGGCATGTTGTTTTGCTAAATTGTTTGATAACATGTTTTAAATTATTGTTTATGGATTTAATACATGTAAAATGAATTTTTGAAAATTATTTCAAATCTGGAAATTTTGAAAAAAGTTTGATTTTTCGGGTCTCGGGAGCGGGACTCTCGGGGAGCCGAAACCGGGACCGAACGGGGCTCCGTTGGACGGAGCTAGGCTAAGCATGACCATTGGATGGTTGATATGCCAATGCTAAACCGTTTTGTTAGTTATGACGAGTTTGGAACCGTCATGACGAACTCGAAGATCAAATGTTCAAAAGTTTCAATTTTGAACGGTTTCGATAAACCGAGCATCAAAAATTTTCGAAATTTGGCTATTGATTAAAACCGGAAAATCACATGATGTTTGATAACATGCTTGTTTGATAACACGATGTGTGATGTGATGTTGGCATGGTGTACATAATATTCCCGAGCTCGGTTTAATTATTTATCGCTTTTCACGGCCTGCGAGCCGTTAGAGTTAGCGTGTAATTATTTTTTCAAGGTGTGGTCGTCGAACCACTTGTTTGTAAAATTTTTATTTATTCCCGACCTGCGAGTCGTGTATTAAATTGTAATATTTTACTCAAGACGAAAAAAGGGCGAAAAGGTCATTTGGTGGCTTTTCGGGTGTTGGCATCGGCTTGGAGTCGGTGGAGCTCAAGAAGCTAGTGGGAGTTAGTTTAGGGGGCTATTATGTGCACATTCATCGCTTTATGCTTGGTTTAGTTTATGCATGATTAATTCTATGTGTTTTAGAATTGCATGCTTAACTTTATTTACCGAGCATATCACCTCACATGCAAAGATAAAATTGGAATTTTAATCCTTGTGTGTGAACCCTTAGAACCGTCATTGCATTGGATGTAGTTAACGGGTTCAAAGGAAGAATTACATTGGATGCAATTTGAGGCATCATTGCATTTGGAATGTAGTTGATGTGCTCATCGCATCTAGGATGTGCCAAAGTTTTGAACACAACTGGACAAGTAAAAGCGGGTCATGTCCGATACCTCCCAATCATCAACACCTTACTACCTCCCCGTCCTATGGTTGTCGTGCGCATTAGCGGAGCATCCATAGGAAGCGGGGTAGTAGGTTTGGACGACATATGTGGGTGTCGTGCGCATTAGCGGAGCACCTACATAGTGACGAGCCATAGTTGAAAATTGGTGGACCCGACTACGATTCTCGGCCTGAGGTTGAGCTAGGGTAACAGATAGGGTAAGTCGTGTACATAAGTACATACCCTAGCCAAGAGTCACATTGGATGTGATTGGATGGAGTCCTACCTACATAGCTCGATTAAGTGGTGAGCATTAGTTCAGCTTAATCGAGTGAATCAAGGATCTTGGTTTTAGATTCTAAAGGTTTAGAATTGATTGTTGGTGTTTAAGCTTGATCTTCATAAAATTTATTAAGTTTACTGATTGAATTTTATCTGTTGTAGATCAAATGGCAAATTCAGCGAACATTAATAGTTTGTCATTAAAAACCATTCTTGACAGGGTCAAGCTAAATGGGACAAACTATTTGGACTGGTACAGAATTTTAAGGATAGTCCTCAAGTCTGAACGCAAAGAATATGTCCTTGACAAGGCTGTCTCTAAGACCATATCAGAGTTACATGAAGTGTCATCAACTGCTGAGAAGAATATCTCAGGGATCTGGGATCCAAGGATATTCTGATGGTCAACAAGGGAATTGGAAGTGGCAAGGGCTGGGCCCATGCGCACTTGGCAGGAAAGATGAGACACCTGAGAATGTCTGCTTCTACTGCCAACAGCCTGGTCATTGGAACCGGGATTACAGGAAGTTCACGGCTGATCTAAAGAAGGGCAGTGGGACTGCGCCTTCATCAAATAGCCTGGATGATCTGAAGAAGGGCAGTAGGACTGCGCCTTCATCAGGAAACCTGGATGATCTAAGGAAGGGCGGTGGGATTGTGCCTTCATTCGGTATTAACTCTATAGAGCTACATCTCTCTACTTCCAAAGATTCATGGGTATTAGATACCATGACTGAATCTCACACATGCACTAATATATGGTGGCTGAAAGTAGGAGAGATTTGGAAAGCACGAAATGGACCTCAGAGTTGTGGCAACTGCTGTAGGATCCATGAGTCTTGCTTTGCCAAGAGGCCTTGTCTTAGTATTGTATAATGTATATTGCATACCTACTTTTAGTAGGAATATTATATCTGTATCCGTGTTTGACAAGGAAGGATATAATGTTAATATTGGAAATGGAGTTTTCAATGTTCTATGCAATGATATGTTTTATACCAGTACTGACATGGTTGGAGGATTGTACATATTAGATATGGGTAACAATGCCTCAAGTTCTATATATTCCGTTAATACCAAGAGGTCTAAATCCAACGATTTAAACCTAACTCTGTTATGGTACTGTCATTTGGGTCGCATAAACAAGAAGCGCCTATCAGCACTTCAGAAGTGCGGGCTTTCAGGTTCATTCGAATTCCATTCGATCGATAGATACACTCGAATGTGTGTAGACCAATAAGTTCACTTGCCAGGAGGGGTTTTAGCTACTTTATCACATTTACTGATGATTACAGTAAATATGGTTATGTCTATTCGGTGAGACATAAGTCTGAAGCTTTTGATAAATTCAAAGAGTTTAAGACTATAGTAGAAAACCAGCTCGACAAAGGTATTAAGGCACTTCGATTGGATCGAGGTGGAAAATACTTGACCACAGAGTTATTAGATCATCTAAAAGAGAATGGGATCCTTTTGGAATGGACTCCTCCTAGGTCACTGTAGTTGAAAGGTGTAGCCAAACGGAGAAATCGGACATTGTTAGACAATGGTCTGTTCCATGATTAGTTGGATTGATCTCCCAATCTCTTTTAGGGGTTTTGCTCTAGAGACGACCGCATTCATAGTGAATCGGGCTTCGACGAATGGTGTGGAAGGGACACCATTTTAAAAATGGTACGGGATGATGCCCGCTTTGTCCTTCCTAAAGATTTGTGGTTGCGAGGCTTATGTTAAACATTTGGTTTCGACTAAGCTCGAACCAAGATCTGAGATATGCACCTTCGTGTGGTATCCCAAAGCAACAAGGGGACACTATTTCTACAATCCCAGTGACAACATGGTGTTCGTCGCTTGGGGTGGGGTCTTTATGGAAAAGAAGTTTTGTTTCCAAAGACGTCATTGGGAGGATTGTGCATCTCGAAGAAATTCAGGATGGTACAGATCTGTCTAAACCAATTGACAACCCAGTAGAAAGGAGCCAGAGATTGTCGTAGAGTGAGAACCAATTCCTGTTACAATTCCGGAAGGTCCAAGGCGATTTGAAAGGGTCAATCTTCCACCTCCAAGATATGGTATCCGGAGGTGACAATGAAGTCATGGTGGATCACGATGATCCAGCCACCTTTCAAGAAGTCGTGGATGGGCCCGACTCCGAGTTATGGCTGGGAGCCATGAGGGAGGAAATGCAATCCATGTCGGACAACCGAGTTTGGGAACCGGTTGATCCCATCAATGGTGTGAGGACCATCGGATGCAAATGGATCTTCAAGGTGAAGATGGACATGGACGGCAACCCTCTGACCTACAAAGCTCAACTGGTGGCGAAAGGTTATAGGCAGATCCAATGGATTGACTATGAGGAAACCTTCTCCTTAGTGGCTATGGTCAAAATCGATCCAAATTCTTCTTGACATAACTGCGTATCATAATTACGAGATATGGCAAGTGGATGTCAAAACCGCTTTCCTAAATGGAAATTTGACTGAGTACGTTTGTATGTCTCGGCCCAAAGGTTTTGACGATCCGAAGAATAAAGGAAAGATTTATAAGTTGTTGAAATCCATTTCTGGATTGAAACGAACTTCTCGGAGTTGGATCCTTCGTTTTGATGAAGCTGTAATTGGATTTGGCTTAATCAAGAACGAGGATGAATCTTGCGTTTATAAGAAGGCTAGTGGGAGCAATATTACCTTTCTGGTTCTCCTTGAAAACGACATCCCAACCTTGCACGAGATTAAAGCTTGGTTGAGGAAGTGTTTTTCAATAAAGGACTTAGGGGATGCTTCTCATATCTTAAGGATTAAGATATGTAGAGATCGCACCAAGAGGGTCTTGGATTTAAGTCAGGGAACCTATGTGAACAAGACATTGAGTAGGTTCTTAATGCTCGATTCAAAGAAAGGACTCTTACCCACTAGTCATGGCATTCATCTCAGCAAGACTCAGTGTCCTAAGACACCTGATGAGCTGAAAAGGATGATGAGAATCCTATGCGCCTGGGGGCAGGATCGATCATATATGCCATGACATGTATGAGACCAGACGTCTCGTAAGCCTTATGTTGTACCAGTAGACATCATTCTTGTTGGGTCTCGAGGTAGGGTTGGAGATGAACCAACTCGCAGCGGAAAATAAATGAAAACCAAGAGACAATTAGAACCATGAAACAACTAACAAAGAATGGATTAACAAGAGAAAAATTCAGCACTAGTTCTTACCAAAACAAGAACACCGGTTAACGAATGATTGGCTTGAGTCTCCAAGACGCCTACGTATCCACATGGGAATCAAAGCCACGTAGTTCTTCTCTTTGAGGACTCAAGAACACAAAAATGGAGGAGGAAACTAGCCAAACCCGAAATGGCCATGGAAGAGGGAGAGAAAATGTGTTTCCTATTCTTGTCTTGTGTTTGTTATGTTGAAAAAAGATGACTTAAACATAACAAAACCCATACTTGTCCAACTAAAGGCATGGGACAAGTATGGTGTCAAGTAAGGTGTAAATAGGACAAAGTATGGCAAGACAAGATTGGGTTAGGTGGTGAATCACCAACACCTTAATCCTTGTCTTGCTTACTTAGTACTAATTAATCAAGACTTGATTAATTAGTTCAATGGGCCTTGGTTGCATGGGCCTTTCATGGGCCTCTTGGAACATGGCCCGTGGCCATTTCCAACGAGGTCCCGTGATTCGCTCATCGCCTCCATGCCTTCCATACCGGAAATGTCCAACATTATCCGACGCGATCAATCCCAAGACTCCAAGCCTTGTCTCGATCTGTGAAGTCCTATTCACTTACGGGCACATGACCCAAAACCCAGTTTTGGTCATGTCCCGAGACAACTCCCTTTTGGCCATTCTCCATAAATGTGTCAATGAGTTTCATCCTCCGGTGTGACCCTTAGGTTTATGCATGTCAATAGATCAACGTAAAATCCTATTTTACTTGATCCTATTTAAGTGGCAACTAACGAGACTTTAGTATTGCCTGACACTACATAACGAATCGACCCTGTCGATTCTAACCTTTCCGTCATCCCTGTCATTATCCTTTTATCTCCGATATCCTGATTGAGATAAGGCATAGAGCCGTCATCCTTATTATTCTCAATCACCGTTCCTTGATATGTGAGATGACTGAAGATATGATACCCAGTATCATGTGCATGGCCATGCTATTCTTTCAGTCACTCTCGATCAAGCGGCCGAGAACCGATATCTTTCCCATACCTCAGTATGAGGGATAAATCCCTTAGCCGCCTTTCGTGTCACTCATGTAGCCCGTCCCCAAGCCAATCCTGGCCGTTATGGAAGCCCTGTTACGGACAACGTTAGGCTCAGGTCAAACTCAGTTGTTGACTACATAGCGATCACAAAGACTCCTTGGTCTAAGGATACATGACAAGCTACAACACTGAATATGTTCATGACTTAATCTATGGCACATATTCAGGGCGGGTCGTCCAATATCATGTCCCACATGATATCTATGATCAGACTCCGGAATCTCATTCCAATGACTAACAGAACGTAAGCCATAAAGAGCCATCTTTCATACTAGTCGCTTCTAATGAAGCTTTGTTGACTAGGGACCCATCGAGTGTGATCTATCTCGATCTATGGTTCTATTCGCATGGTGGGCATAGATCAGAGCACACATCGATATATTACTCCAACACATAAGTAATATAAAGCCGCTTTAATTTTATTGCTAACGATGATATATACATTTGGACATTTAGGATTGAACTACGGGCACTAAGACTAACAATCTCCCACTTGCCCTAGTTCCAATCTAAACTCCAATATGTCCCCATCGACTTTACATGTCTAACATGTTCAGGCAGTGACACTGCCTTAGTCAAAGGGTTGGCTATGTTATTATCTGTTGCAATATCGGTTATCTTCACTTCACCTCAGTTCAGTATTTATCTGATGAGGTGGATACGCCGCAGTACATGTTTGGATTTGTTATGCGATCTAGGCTTTTAGCTTGCGCAATGGCCCTTGTGTTGTCGCAAAATGGATTCACCGGACTGGATGGGTTTTTAATTACACCCAGCCCTGCCATGAATTTCCAAACCCACATAGCCTCCTTAGCTGCCTCTGCAGCATCCATGTACTTGGCCTCTGTCGTAGATTCGGCAATGGTATCTTGCTTTACGCTTTCCCAGCTAAAGCTCTGCCATTCAGCGTAAACACATATCCTGATTGACTTCTAAAGTCATCTGGATTTGTCTTGGAAAACTAGCGTCTACTCATCCTTCGACGACTAGTTCAGCATCATCTTTCCCCCGGGTTAGAATGATGTCTACTGGTACAACATAAGGCTTACGAGACGTCTGGTCTCATACATGTCATGGCATATATGATCGATCCTGCCCCCAGGCGCATAGGATTCTCATCATCCTTTTCAGCTCATCAGGTGTCTTAGGACACTGAGTCTTGCTGAGATGAATGCCATGACTAGTGGGTAAGAGTCCTTTCTTTGAATCGAGCATTAAGAACCTACTCAATGCCTTGTTCACATAGGTTCCCTGACTTAATTCCAAGACCCTCTTGGTGCGATCTCTACATATCTTAATCCTTAAGATATGAGAAGCATCGCCTAAGTCCTTTATTGAAAAACACTTCCTCAACCAAGCTTTAGTCTCGTGCAAGGTTGGGATGTCGTTTTCAATGAGAACCAGAAAGGTAATATTGCTCCCACTAGCCTTCTTATAAACGCAAGATTCATCCTCGTTCTTGATTAAGCCGAATCCAATTACAGCTTCATCAAAACGAAGGATCCAACTCCGAGAAGTTCGTTTCAATCCATAAATGGATTTCAACAACTTATAAATCTTTCCTTTATTCTTCGGATCGTCAAAACCTTTGGGCCGAGACATACAAACGTACTCAGTCAAATTTCCATTTAGGAAAGCGGTTTTGACATCCACTTGCCATATCTCGTAATTATGATACGCAGTTATGTCAAGAAGAATTTGGATCGATTTTGACCATAGCCACTAAGGAGAAGGTTTCCTCATAGTCAATCCATTGGATCTGCCTATAACCTTTCGCCACCAGTTGAGCTTTATAGGTCAGAGGGTTGCCGTCCATGTCCATCTTCACCTTGAAGATCCATTTGCATCCTATGGTCCTCACACCATTGATGGGATCAACCGGTTCCCAAACTCGGTTATCCGACATGGATTGCATTTCCTCCCTCATGGCTCCCAGCCATAACTCGGAGTTGGGCCCATCCACGACTTCCTGAAAGGTGGCTGGATCATCGTGATCCACCATGACTTCATTGTCACCTCCGGATACCATATCTTGGAGGTGGAAGATTGATCCTTTCAAATCGCCTTGGACCTTCCAGAATTGTAACAGGAATTGGTTCTTACTCTACGACAATCTCTGGCTCCTTTCTACTGGGTTGCCAATTGGTTTAGACAGATCTGTACCATCCTGAATTTCTTCGAGATGCACAGTCCTCCCAATGACGTCTTTGGAAACAAAACTTCCTTTCCATAAAGACCCCACCCCAAGCGACGAACACCATGTTCTCACTGGGATTGTAGAAATAGTATCCCCTTGTTGCTTTGGGATACCACACGAAGGTGCATATCTCAGATCTTGGTTCGAGCTTAGTCGAAACCAAATGTTTCACATAAGCCTCGCAACCACAAATCTTTAGGAAGGACAAAGCGGGCATCATCCCGTACCATTTTTAAAATGGTGTCCCTTCCACACCATTCGTCGAAGCCCGATTCATTATGAATGCGGTCGTCTCTAGAGCAAAACCCCTAAAAGAGATTGGGAGATCAGTCCAACTAATCATGGAACAGACCATTGTCTAACAATGTCCGATTTCTCCGTTTGGCTACACCTTTCAACTACAGTGACCTAGGAGGAGTCCATTCCAAAAGGATCTCATTCTCTTTTAGATGATCTAATAACTCTGTGGTCAAGTATTTTCCACCTCGATCCAATCGAAGTGCCTTAATACCTTTGTCGAGCTGGTTTTCTACTATAGTCTTAAACTCTTTGAATTTATCAAAAGCTTCAGACTTATGTCTCACCGAATAGACATAACCATATTTACTGTAATCATCAGTAAATGTGATAAAGTAGCTAAAACCCCTCCTGGAAAGTGAACTTATTGGTCTACACACATTCGAGTGTATCAGCCCCAATAATTCACCCGCCCTTTCATCGCGATCGATAAAGGGCACTTTAGTCATTTTGCCCATCAAACAAACCTTGCACCTATCGATCGAATGGAATTCGAATGAACCTGAAAGCCCGCACTTCTGAAGTGCTGATAGGCGCTTCTTGTTTATGCGACCCAAATGACAGTACCATAACAGAGTTAGGTTTAAATCGTTGGATTTAGACCTCTTGGTATTAACGGAATATATAGAACTTGAGGCATTGTTACCCATATCTAATATGTACAATCCTCCAACCATGTCAGTACTGGTATAAAACATATCATTGCATAGAACATTGAAAACTCCATTTCCAATATTAACATTATATCCTTCCTTGTCAAACACGGATACAGATATAATATTCCTACTAAAAGTAGGTATGCAATATACATTATACAATACTAAGACAAGGCCTCTTGGCAAAGCAAGACTCATGGATCCTACAGCAGTTGCCACAACTCTGAGGTCCATTTCGTGCTTTCCAAATCTCTCCTACTTTCAGCCACCATATATTAGTGCATGTGTGAGATTCAGTCATGGTATCTAATACCCATGAATCTTTGGAAGTAGAGAGATGTAGCTCTATAGAGTTAATACCGAATGAAGGCACGATCCCACCGCCCTTCCTTAGATCATCCAGGTTTCCTGATGAAGGCGCAGTCCTACTGCCCTTCTTCAGATCATCCAGGCTATTTGATGAAGGCGCAGTCCCACTGCCCTTCTTCAGATCAGCCGTGAACTTCCTGTAATCCCGGTTCCAATGACCAGGCTGTTGGCAGTAGAAGCAGACATTCTCAGGTGTCTCATCTTTCCTGCCAAGTGCGCATGGGCCCAGCCCTTGCCACTTCCAATTCCCTTGTTGACCATCAGAATATCCTTGGATCCCAGATCCCTGAGATATTCTTCTCAGCAGCTGATGACACTTCATGTAACTCTGATATGGTCTTAGAGACAGCCTTGTCAAGGACATATTCTTTGCGTTCAGAATTGAGGACTATCCTCAAAATTCTGTACCAGTCCAAATAGTTTGTCCCATTTAGCTTGACCCTGTCAAGAATGGTTTTTAATGACAAACTATTAATGTTCGCTGAATTTGCCATTTGATGTACAACAGATAAAATTCAATCAGTAAACTGAATAAATTTTATGAAGATCAAGCTTAAACACCAACAATCAATTCTAAACCTTTAGAATCTGAAACCAAGATCCTTGATTCACTCGATTAAGCTGAACTAATGCTCACCACTTAATCGAGCTATGTAGGTAGGACTCCATCCAATCACATCCAATGTGACTCTTGGCTAGGGTATGTACTTATGTACACGACTTACCCTATCTGTTACCCTAGCTCAACCTCAGGCCGAGAATCGTAGTCGGGTCCACCAATTTTCAACTAAGGCTCGTCACTATGTAGGTGCTCCGCTAATGCGCACGACACCCACATATGTCGTCCAAACCTACTACCCCGCTTCCCCATGGATGCTCCGCTAATGCGCACGACAACCATAGGACGGGGAGGTAGTAAGGTGTTGATGATTGGGAGGTATCGGACATGACCCGCTTTTACTTGTCCAGTTGTGTTCAAAACTTTGGCACATCCTAGATGCGATGAGCACATCAACTACATTCCAAATGCAATGATGCCTCAAATTACATCCAATGTAATTCTTCCTTTGAACCCGTCAACTACATCCAATGCAATGACGGTTCTAAGGGTTCACACACAAGGATTAAAATTCCAATTTTATCTTTGCATGTGAGGTGATATGCTCGGTAAATAAAGTTAAGCATGCAATTCTAAAACACATAGAATTAATCATGCATAAACTAAACCAAGCATAAAGCGATAAATGTGCACATAATAGCCCCCTAAACTAACTCCCACTAGCTTCTTGAGCTCCACCGACTCCAAGCCGATGCCAACACCCGAAAAGCCACCAAATGACATTTTCGCCCTTTCTTCGTCTTGAGTAAAAAATTACAATTTAATACACGACTCGCAGGTCGGAATAAATAAATATTACAAACAAGTGGTTCGACGACCACACCTTGAAAGAATAATTACACGCTAACTCTAACGGCTCGCAGGCCGTGAAAAGCGATAAATAATTAAATCGAGCTCGGGGCTATTATGTACACCATGCCAACATCACATCACACATCGTGTTATCAAACAAGAATGTTATCAAACATCATGTGATTTTCCGGTTTTAATTAATAGCCAAGTTTCGAAATTATTTGATGCTCGGTTTATCGAAACCGTTCAAAAATGAAACTTTTGAACATTTGATCTTCGAGTTCATCATGACGGTTCCAAACTCGTCATAACTAACAAAACGGTTTAGCCTTGGCATATCAACCATCCAATGGTCATGCTTGGCCTAGCTCCGTCCAACGGAGCCCCGTTCGGTCTCGGTTTCGGCTCCCCGAGAGTCCCGCTCCCGAGACCCGAAAAATCAAATTTTTTTCAAAATTTCCAGATTTGAAATAATTTTCAAAAATTCATTTTACATGCATTAAATCCATAAACAATAATTTAAAACATGTTATCAAACAATTTAGCAAAACAACATGCCAAAAACGAAACTTTCAAGCAAAACCGAAACTTTGAACACCGTCTTGTGAATCCCGAAGGTAGCACGGCTCTGATACCACTGTTGGGTCTCGAGGTAGGGTTGGAGATGAACCAACTCGCAGCGGAAAATAAATGAAAACCAAGAGACAATTAGAACCATGAAACAACTAACAAAGAATGGATTAACAAGAGAAAAATTCAGCACTAGTTCTTACCAAAACAAGAACACCGGTTAACGAATGATTGGCTTGAGTCTCCAAGACGCCTACGTATCCACATGGGAATCAAAGCCACGTAGTTCTTCTCTTTGAGGACTCAAGAACACAAAAATGGAGGAGGAAACTAGCCAAACCCGAAATGGCCATGGAAGAGGGAGAGAAAATGTGTTTCCTATTCTTGTCTTGTGTTTGTTATGTTGAAAAAAGATGACTTAAACATAACAAAACCCATACTTGTCCAACTAAAGGCATGGGACAAGTATGGTGTCAAGTAAGGTGTAAATAGGACAAAGTATGGCAAGACAAGATTGGGTTAGGTGGTGAATCACCAACACCTTAATCCTTGTCTTGCTTACTTAGTACTAATTAATCAAGACTTGATTAATTAGTTCAATGGGCCTTGGTTGCATGGGCCTTTCATGGGCCTCTTGGAACATGGCCCGTGGCCATTTCCAACGAGGTCCCGTGATTCGCTCATCGCCTCCATGCCTTCCATACCGGAAATGTCCAACATTATCCGACGCGATCAATCCCAAGACTCCAAGCCTTGTCTCGATCTGTGAAGTCCTATTCACTTACGGGCACATGACCCAAAACCCAGTTTTGGTCATGTCCCGAGACAACTCCCTTTTGGCCATTCTCCATAAATGTGTCAATGAGTTTCATCCTCCGGTGTGACCCTTAGGTTTATGCATGTCAATAGATCAACGTAAAATCCTATTTTACTTGATCCTATTTAAGTGGCAACTAACGAGACTTTAGTATTGCCTGACACTACATAACGAATCGACCCTGTCGATTCTAACCTTTCCGTCATCCCTGTCATTATCCTTTTATCTCCGATATCCTGATTGAGATAAGGCATAGAGCCGTCATCCTTATTATTCTCAATCACCGTTCCTTGATATGTGAGATGACTGAAGATATGATACCCAGTATCATGTGCATGGCCATGCTATTCTTTCAGTCACTCTCGATCAAGCGGCCGAGAACCGATATCTTTCCCATACCTCAGTATGAGGGATAAATCCCTTAGCCGCCTTTCGTGTCACTCATGTAGCCCGTCCCCAAGCCAATCCTGGCCGTTATGGAAGCCCTGTTACGGACAACGTTAGGCTCAGGTCAAACTCAGTTGTTGACTACATAGCGATCACAAAGACTCCTTGGTCTAAGGATACATGACAAGCTACAACACTGAATATGTTCATGACTTAATCTATGGCACATATTCAGGGCGGGTCGTCCAATATCATGTCCCACATGATATCTATGATCAGACTCCGGAATCTCATTCCAATGACTAACAGAACGTAAGCCATAAAGAGCCATCTTTCATACTAGTCGCTTCTAATGAAGCTTTGTTGACTAGGGACCCATCGAGTGTGATCTATCTCGATCTATGGTTCTATTCGCATGGTGGGCATAGATCAGAGCACACATCGATATATTACTCCAACACATAAGTAATATAAAGCCGCTTTAATTTTATTGCTAACGATGATATATACATTTGGACATTTAGGATTGAACTACGGGCACTAAGACTAACAATTCTAACCCGGGGGAAAGATGATGCTGAACTAGTCGTCGAAGGATGAGTAGACGCTAGTTTTCCAAGACAAATCCAGATGACTTTAGAAGTCAATCAGGATATGTGTTTACGCTGAATGGCAGAGCTTTAGCTGGGAAAGCGTAAAGCAAGATACCATTGCCGAATCTACGACAGAGGCCAAGTACATGGATGTTGCAGAGGCAGCTAAGGAGGCTATGTGGATTTGGAAATTCATGGCAGGGCTGGGTGTAATTAAAAACCCAGCCAGTCCGGTGAACCCATTTTGCAACAACACAAGGGCCATTGCGCAAGCTAAAAGCCTAGATCGCATAACAAATCCAAACATGTACTGCGGCGTATCCACCTCATCAGATAAATACTGAACTGAGGTGAAGTGAAGATAACCGATATTTCAACAGATGATAACATAGCCAACCCTTTGACTAAGGCAGTGTCACTGCCTGAACATATTAGACATGTAAAGTCGATGGGGACATATTGGAGTTTAGATTGGAACTAGGGCAAGTGGGAGATTGTTAGTCTTAGTGCCCGTAGTTCAATCCTAAATGTCCAAATGTATATATCATCGTTAGCAATAAAATTAAAGCGGCTTTATATTACTTATGTGTTGGAGTAATATATCGATGTGTGCTCTGATCTATGCCCACCATGCGAATAGAACCATAGATCGAGATAGATCACACTCGATGGGTCCCTAGTCAACAAAGCTTCACTAGAAGCGACTAGTATGAAAGATGGCTCTTTATGGCTTACGTTCTGTTAGTCATTGGAATGGGATTCCGGAGTCTGATCATAGATATCATGTGGGACATGATATTGGACGACCCGCCCTGAATATGTGCCATAGATTAAGTCATGAACATATTCAGTGTTGTAGCTTGTCATGTATCCTTAGACCAAGGAGTCTTTGTGATCGCTATGTAGTCAACAACTGAGTTTGACCTGAGCCTAACGTTGTCCGTAACAGGGTTTCCATAACGGCCAGGATTGGCTTGGGGACGGGCTACATGAGTGACACGAAAGACGGCTAAGGGATTTATCCCTCATACTAAGGTATGGGAAAGATATCGGTTCTCGGCCACTTGATCGAGAGTGACTGGAAGAATAGCATGGCCATGCACATGATACTGGGTATCATGTCTTCAGTCATCTCACATATCAAGGAACGGTGATTGAGAATAATAAGGATGACGGCTCTATGCCTTATCTCAATCAGGATATCGGAGATAAAAGGATAATGACAGGGACGACGGAAAGGTTAGAATCGACAGGGTCGATTCGTTATGTAGTGTCAGGCAATACTAAAGTCTCGTTAGTTGCCACTTAAATAGGATCAAGTAAAATGGGATTTTACGTTGATCTATTGACATGCATAAACCTAAGGGTCACACCGGAGGATGAAACTCATTGACACATTTATGGAGAATGGCCAAAAGGGAGTTGTCTCGGGACATGACCAAAACTGGGTTTTGGGTCATGTGCCCGTAAGTGAATAGGACTTCACAGATCGAGACAAGGCTTGGAGTCTTGGGATTGATCGCGTCGGATAATGTTGGACATTTCCGGTATGGAAGGCATGGAGGCGATGAGCGAATCACGGGACCTCGTTGGAAATGGCCACGGGCCATGTTCCAAGAGGCCCATGAAAGGCCCATGCAACCAAGGCCCATGGAACTAATTAATCAAGTCTTGATTAATTAGTACTAAGTAAGCAAGACAAGGATTAAGGTGTTGGTGATTCACCACCTAACCCAATCTTGTCTTGCCATACTTTGTCCTATTTACACCTTACTTGACACCATACTTGTCCCATGCCTTTAGTTGGACAAGTATGGGTTTTGTTATGTTTAAGTCATCTTTTTTCAACATAACAAAAACAAGACAAGAATAGGAAACACAACTTCTCTCTCCCTTCCCTTGCAATTTCGGGTTTGGCAAGCTCCCACCTCCATTTTTGTGTTCTTGAGTCCTCAAAGAGAAGAACTACGTGGCTTTGATTCCCATGTGGATACGTAGGCGTCTTGGAGACTCAAGCCAATCATTCGTTACCCGGTGTTCTTGTTTTGGTAAGAACTAGTGCTGAATTTTTCTCTTGTGAATCCATTCTTTGTTAGTTGTTTCATGGTTTTAATCGTCTCTTGGTTTTCCTTGATTTTCCGCTGCGAGTTGGTTCATCTCCAACCCTACCTCGAGACCCAACAGTGCAGTAGTATTATTACTGGCATATTGATTGTGTGTTGCTGCGTGAAACGTTTTTAAGCTGTCGCGACTCGACTCAGGAGCGCTCCTGTAGTCGAACGTGACGGTGCTGATATCAAGTGGGTACAATGTAGTTCGGGGACGCCTGGATCGGGTTGTAACTACCTGATGTCAAAATGAGATTTTATGGTGAAAAGGTGAAAGTTTTAAAATTGGTTGGCCCGGTGGGCGTGAGTTTTAAAATTGGTTGGCCCTGTGGGCGTGTGTTTGAATTGGTTGGCCCGGTGGGCGTGTATTCAAATTGGTTGGCCCGGTGGGCGTGTTTTGAAATTTGTTGGCCCGGTGGGCGTGTTTTGATTTTGGTTGGCCTTGTCGGCTTGTGATTGAGGTTGGGTGACTTGAATTTGTCTGCAAGTCGTTGTGCGTGTGTTTGTTAAATTGGTGGTCGAGCCTGTGTGTCGCTTAAGGCTATTTTTAGGGTCCGTGATTCCTGTCTTGTTCCACCGTCTTGATTGTGCAGTTTGAGTGTTGGTTTTGCGTGGTTGTGTTCACGGTTGTGTTGGTTATAGAGGTCCTAAGTTCGGTGTTAAAGGGTTAGGTCTTGGGGTCGAGACTCATCAATAACCTACGCTAGTGATACAGCGCCTCGGTGTGAGAGTCTCACCACGGAGAGGGGTTAGGGTTGGTGCGCTGCGGCGCCATACAAATTAGGTTTCCCCTATGTGAATGGGTGTTCGAGGTTTCCCTTACGTGAACAGGTGGTTCGAGGTTTCCTTCACCTGAGTGGGTTATTCGAGGTTTCCCTCGCGTGAATGGGTGGTTTGAGGTTTCCTTCACGTGAGTGGGTTATTTGAGGTTCCCTACATGATCGAGTAACTAGGGTATCGAGGTTGTGAGCAATAGTGCCTTGCAGAATTGAGAATAGGATACCCGTTGAGGTTTCCCTACGTGATCGGGTAATTGGGGTATTGAGGTTGTAAGCAATAGTGATTTCCTGAACTGAGAACATAATCCTCGTTTCGAGGTTTCCCTTACGTGAGAGAGTATTTGAGTTATTAATGGCCTTAGTAGTGTGACGTTTTGGTATCAGGTTTTGAGGTAGTGGTTTGCCTTGGTTAGATTGGGGACGAGTAGCGAATACTGGTTGGGTTGCGGAAAGTTATAATTAAATGCATAGAGAATCGTGTGAGGGTTGTCCTAGACTTTACCGGAGTGACTAATGGAGGGGTTGTTCGGTCTCTGATTTGGGCGTCAGTTTTATTGGATACCGGGGTGTCACACTCGTTTGCTTCGTCGAGTGGTGCTGAGATGTTTGGGATGAGTTTAGAGCCGTTGAGTCCACCCCTGCGTCTGGATACGCCGGTTGGGGGTGATGTGGTGTTGGCTAGGGTCTGTCGTGCCGGCCGAGTTAGTAGGCACGACGACGGTAGAAGAGCTAGGTCTTAGAGAGACCGCGAGGTTCCGTGAGGTTCGGCAGCGACTGAGCTTGTGCGTGTATCCGTGGGAAGGATACTTACGAAATGACAGGCTTTGACGTGATCCTGAGAATGGATTGGCCGGCGAAGTGCCAAGCCAATATCGACTGTTACTTCCGACGAGTGACGGTGTCAACAGGCAACACGAAAGGTTCGTGTATTCTGGGCAGTAAGAGCGAAGTTCTCCTGTCGACTTTGTCCGCAGTGGAGGAAGTATCGGCCGTGCAGAGCCGAGAGTTACCGCGACTGGTGTGCGAGTTCCCCGAGGTCCTTCCAGAGGAGTTAAGCGGGTTGCCACTAGTTCGTGAGGTGGAGTTCGGGATTGACCTGGTGCCGGGAACGACAACGATATCGATGGCGCCTTACAAGTTCGCGCCAGCCGAGTTGACCAAGCTGAAGCGTCAGCTCGAGGAGCTTCGGGAGAAGGGGTTTATCCGGCCGAGCACATCGCCGGGGGGAGCGCCAGCACTCTTCGTGAAGAAGAAGAGTGGAGAGCTTCGGATGTGCATCGACTACCGAAAGCTGAACCGGGTTACGGTGAAGAACCGATACCCGATGCCGAGAATTGCCGACTTGTTCGACCAATTGAGAGCGTCGACATGCTTCTCGAAGATTCAGTTGCAATCCGGATGTTACCAGTTGCGAGTCCGGGAGGAGGACGTTGCAAAGACTGCATTCCGGACACGGTATGGGCATTACGGGACCTTGGTGATGCCTTTTGGACTGACGAACGGACCTGCAGCGTTCATGGATCTGATGAACATTATATTCCGGCCGTTCTTAGATCAATTTGTGGTGGTGTTTGTGGACGATATCTTGATCTACTCGCAGAACGAGGCGGCGCATGAGGAACATCTGAGGGGTGTTCTGACCCTATTGCGCACACATCAGTTATACGCCAACCTAGAGAAGTGCGAGTTTTGGCTCGCTGAGGTGAGATTCCTCGGTCACGTTGTATCCCGTGATGGTATACTGGTCGATCCGTCGAAGATCAATGCGGTTTCAAAGTGGGCGTGGCCCACGAGTGTCTTCGAGATCCGCAGCTTCTTGGGGCTGGCAGGATATTATCGGCGGTTGGTCCAGGACTTTGCGTGTCTAGCCGCGCATATGACTCTTTTGACATGAAAGGGAGTCGGGTTTGTGTGGACAGAGGATTGTGAACGGGCGTTCACGGAGCTGAAGGTTCGTCTGACTACCGCTCCAGTGTTGATAGTGCCAGAGCGCGGGGTCGGGTATGAGGTCTATTGTGACGCGTTCGGGGGAGGACTGGGCTGTCTACTTATGCAGTTGGGTAGAGTTGTTGCTTATGGCTCCAGGCGGTGGAAGACGCACGAGCGCAACTATCCTACCCATGACCCGGAATTAGCAGCAGTAGTGTTCGCGCTGAAAGGCTGGAGGTATTATCCTTATGGCGAGCGATTTTAGGTGTTCTCGGATCACAAGAGCCTCAAGTACATCTTTGCCCAAGGAGACCTGAACATGCGCCAGCGGCGATGGATGGAACTACTTGAGGAGTACGACTTTGAGCTACACTACCATCCTGGTAAGGCGAACGTGGTTGCCGACGCCCTGAGTAGGAAGTCGGTCCCGAGTTTTGCTAGCATATCAGTCCGAGAGTGGGACATGATGGGGGAACTGGGCATGTATGGGCTTGAGCTAGAGGAGTTTATTGGTGGTGTGGCCATGAGCTTCTTGGTGGCTCCGCCCACCCTGCTTGGCCGGGGGATAGAGGCATAGTCGGTGGATGTCGAGACGACAGAGATCCGGGAGAGAGTTGCCGGCGGTATTGACGCCGAGGGCTGGGATCGTCGTGCTAATTGGGAGTTACGGTATCGAGGAGGTTTGTTCGTACCGCGTAACGGTGGAGGCGATGAGCTGCGAGAGTCGCATCATTCGCGTCTGGCAGTGCACGTGGGTAGCACTAAGAGGAGCGCGACATCAGGCGGCATATCTAGAGGAGCGGGATGCGGAGAGCGGTTGCAGAGCTAGTATCGCGGTGCCTCACTTGTCAGCAGGTGAGAGCCGAACAATAGCGTCCCGCTGGATTATTGCAACCACTGCGGGTTGCACAGTGGAACTGGGGGCACGTCACGATAGGTTTTGTGAGCGGTTAGCCGAGTTCGCCTACAACAACAGCTTTCAGGCCAGTATCAGGATGGCACCGTTCGGAGCGTTGTATGGTAGGTCGTGTCGGTCGCCCGTGTGCGGGGCGGAAGTAAGGAATAAGAGTTTACTGGGTCTAGAACTGGACTGAGAGACAGTTGAGTCGGTCGTGCCGAAGCGTGAACGGTTGAAGACTGCACAGAGTCAGCAGGAGTTATGCTGACAGACGGCGCCGACCTCTCGAGTCAGCAGTCGGTGACCATGTATCCCTGGAGATGAGTCCGAAAGGTGGACTAGTGCGTTTCAACCGCGGCGGAGGAAGGTTAGCCCCGCGGTGTATCGGACCTTTCGAGGTCTTGAGTAGAGTGGGAGTAGTTGCATACCGACTTGCACTGCCACCGCAGCTTGGGAATATCCACGTTTCCCAGTTGCGGAAGTATATGCGGATTCCTCGAATGTCATTGACTGGGCGGATGTCGAGGAAAAGGGTGATGTCTCGTATAAGGAGAAACCGGCTTGGGAAATGGATCCACGACAGTAGGTCCTGCGCAAAAAGGTTATCCTCTTAGAACTGGTGCAGTGACGGCACCACGAGGCTGAGTCGAATCGGGAGCGCGAGGACGAGGTTCGCGCGAAGTACCCCGATCTTGTCGACTCCTGAGGTACGTCTATTTTAATTTTCGCGGACGAAATTCCTTTAAGGGGGGTAAATTGTAAGAACCACTCCCGGTCAACGCCAATCAAATCGGCGAAAAACAGGAAAATTTAAAAAATTTGGACAGACACCTAAATGAACATAAATTTGACCCCGAGGGTCATATCGGACTTGAGTTGACCCCGATATCGACTAAAGAGAGTTCTGGGGGATTCGGGGCAACTTTCTGACCAATTTGGGAAAGGTTGACTTTTTGCTAGAAAAGTCAACCGAGCGACGTTTAAGTCCGTTCGAGGTCCGTTTCAGATCCAAAAATCTTATCCATCGTCACATCGGTCTTAGTTGAGCCATTTCCTTGTAGCCCGTGAAGTTTCGTAATTTCTTGGAAAATGGGCCCGCACAGGGCGAATCTGATTGAAAAATATCTACCAAGAAAAATATCGGAAAAGTAGCTCTGTAAATATCGCTAACAATTCGACCGCCTGGCCCCATAGAGACAGGTTTAACACTCCACATGCACTCATGGCCACCCAAGACACCAACGGTAAAACACGGTTTCAACAACCCCACGGGCACTCATGGCCACCCAAGACACCAACAGTAAAATACGGGTTCAACAACCTCACGGGCACTCATGGCCACCCAAGATACACCAACGGTAAAATACGGGTTTAACAACCCCACGGGCACTCATGGCCACCCAAGACACACCAACGGTAAAATATGGGTTTAACAACCCCACGGGCACTCATGGCCACTCAAGTCACTAACTGAACAATCAACCTCCGGGCATAACCAAATGCCTCCAGTAATTCTAATATCAATAAGTTCACTGCTCCTACGACACTACTAAGAGTCACATGCATTTCTATTGTTCGATACGTTCCCGTATCATACGACACCACCCGGTGTCGCCTGCCTTTCTATTGTTCGATAAACTTACTTAACCCACGACACCCAAGTGTCACATGCATTTCTACTGTTAACTTTCCCTAGTCAAGGCCGAGATTCGACTACTTTTCCCTACCTCGTATGCTTTCCCAAAAGCTCACAACCAAGCTCCGGCGTGATCACGATCACTCGCCTAACTTTCCCTTTCCTCTATCCGTGGCACGATCTAATAAGAACAAAATTTAGAACACTTTTAAGTTCGCATGCATAAACTGAATTTTAATAAATTTGACGCCCAAACTCAACCCCGACAATGTCGATCACTCCCAAACTTCCCAATTACTCGACATTGTCAATAATGGGCCCGGAAAGGCCCGTTTCGCCCGGCTCGGCGAATCTGCTCGGGATTGGAAAACGACCTTCCGGGGCTCCGAAAATTCCCGTTTTCGTTTCTACGATCTTAGAATCATTCAAGGGTTCCAATGCAATCGACGGAATCAATTTCCAACTTTCGAGCGATTTAATTCGCGTTTAAAGTTTCTAAACCCGAAAATCCAACTTTCACAATTTAATTACGAAATTTGTTCCGGGTGTGAATTAACGACTTGGGGATCGTCTTAAACCACCCGAACACGAAAACCCGAGACCCGGGAAAGTGGGCCCACACGGCCACAATGGGAAAATTTTCTTTTCGCCCCAAAACGTTCCTAACGAACCCCAAACCTCAACCATTCATCTTTAAACCAATCTTAAACAAAACCAAACCTTAATCAAACCGTTTAAACTCAAACCCTAAACTTTAAATGTACCAAAACGAAAATCGAAAGTGTACTCACAGTAGGGAATGACGGTGGGAGCTCGATTCTTCGATCGTTGAGACGATCCACCAGTTGGATCGTCGGGAAATAGCAAAACCCCAACACTTTCTCTTCTCTTTTCCCTTTTCTCCTTCTCTCTCTTCTCTCCACTATCTCTCTCTACTTTCCCCCTTTCATTTCCTTTTAATTTGTTTCAAAAAAAACAAACCAAACTCTTCTTATTTACAAACTACCACTCATTTCCCTTTTTGTCTTGTTCAAAAATACCTAACACCACCACTTGTGTGACAAGTGGCAAGTGAGTCCCAACTCTTTAGAAGATATCTTTGTAGATATTTTTTTGTCAGATTCGCGAAATTCGGTCGTCTCGGGCCCATTTTCCAAGAAATTACGAAACTTCACGGGCTACAAGGAAACGGCTCAACTAAGACCGCTGTGACGACGGCTAAGCTTTTTGGATTAAAAACGGACCTCGAACGGACCAAAACGTCGCTCGGTTGACTTTTCCAGCAAAAAGTCAACCTTTCCCAAATTGGTCATAAAGTTGCCCTGAGTCCCCCAGAACTCACTTTGGTCGATATCGGGGTCAACTTAAGTCCGGTATGACCATCGGGGTCAAATTTAGGTTCATTAGGTGTTTGTCAAAAAATTTTAAATTTTCCAATTTTTCGCCGATTTGACTGGCGTTGACCGGGAGTGGTTCTTACAATCTACCCCCCTTAAAGGAATTTCGTCCGCGAAATTTAAAACAAACGTACCTCCGGAGTCGAACAGATGGGGGTACTTCGCGCGAAGCTCGTCCTCGCGCTCCCAAGTCGACTCAGCCTCGTGGTGCTGCCACTACACCCGTTCTAAGCGGATAACCTTTCCGCGCAGGACCTGCTCCCAGGGATCCATTTCCCAAGCCGGTTTCTCCTTATATGAGACATCACCCGTTACCTCGACGTCTGCCCACTCAAAGACGTGCGAGGGGTCCTCACACACTTCCGCAACTGGGAAACGTGGATATTCCCGAGCTGCGGTGGCAGTGCAAGTCGGTATGCAACTGCTCCCACTCCGCTCAATACCTCGAAAGGCCCGATACACCGCGGGGGTACCCTGCCTCCGCCGCGGTTGAAACGCGCCAGTCCACCTTTCGGACTCACCTCCAGGGATACATGGTCACCGACTGCTGACTCGAGAGGTCGGCGCCGTCTTTCAGCATAGCTACTGCTGACTCTGCGCGGTCTTCAACCGTTCACGCTTCGGCACGACCGATTCAGCTGTCTCTCGGACCAGTTCTAGACCCAGTAAACTCTTATTCCTTACTTCCGCCCCGCACACGGGCGACCGACACGACCTACCATACAACGCTCTGAACGGTGCCATCCTGATACTGGCCTGAAAGCTGTTGTTGTAGGCGAACTCGGCTAACCGCTCACAAAACCCATCGTGACGTGCCCCCCAGTTCCACTGTGCAACCCGCAGTGGTTGCAATAATCCAGCGGGACGCTATTGTTCGGCTCTCACCTGCTGACAAGTGAGGCACCGCGATACTAGCTCTGCAACCGCTCTCCGCATCCCGCTCCTCTAGATATGCCGCCTGATGTCGCGCTCCTCTTAGTGCTACCCACGTGCACTGTCAGACGCGAATATTGCGACTCTCGCAGCTCGTCGCCTCCATTGTTACGTGTTATGAACAAACCTCCACTATACCGTAACTCCCAATTAGCACGACGATCCCAACCCTCGGCGTCAACACCGCCGGCAACTCTCTCCCGGATCTCTGTCGTCTCGAAATCCACCAACTGCGCCTCCAACACTCGGGCAAGTAGTGAGGGCTGAGCTACCTATGAGCACAGGGCCACACCACCAGTAACCTCCTCTAGCTCAAGCCCGAACGCGCCCAGTTCCTCCATCATGTCCCATTCTCAGACTGATATGTTAGCAAGGCCAAGAACCGACTTTCTACTCAGGGTGTCGGCGACCACATTCGCCTTACCCGGATGGCAGAGTAGCTCAAAGTCGTACTCCTCAAGTAGCTCAATCTATCGCCGCTGGCGCATGTTCAGGTCTCGTTGGGAAAGGATGTACTTAAGGCTCTTGTGACCCGAGAACACCTGAAATCTCTCGCCATACAGAAAATACCGCTAGCCTTTCAGTGCGAACACCACTGCTGCTAATTCCGGGTCATGGGTAGGATAGTTGCGCTCGTGCGTCTTCCACCGCCTGGAGCCAAAAGAAACAACTCTACCCAACTGCATCAGTACACAGCCCAGTCCTTCCCCAGACGCGTCACAATAGACCTCATACCCGACCCCGCGCTCTGGCACTATCAACACTGGAGCGGTAGTCAGACGAGCCTTCAGCCCCGTGAACGCACGTTCACAATCCTCTGTCTACACAAACCCAACTCCCTTGCGTGTCAAAAGAGTCATAGGCGCGGCTAGACGCGCAAAGTCCTGGACCAACCGTCGATAATATCCTGCCAGCCCCAAGAAGCTGCGGATCTCGAAGACGCTCGTTAGCCACGCCCACTTCAAAACCGCGTCGATCTTCGCCGGATCGACCAATATATCGTCACGGGATACAACGTGACCGAGGAATCTCACCTCAACGAGCCAAAACTCGCACTTCTCCAGGTTGGCGTATAACTGATGTGTGCGCAACAGGGTCAGAACACCCCTAAGATGTTCCTCATGCGCCGCCTCGTTCTTCGAGTAGATAAAGATATCGTCCACAAACACCACCACAAAATTGATCTAAGAACGGCCGGAATATAATGTTTATCTGATCCATGAACGCTGCAGGTGTGTTCGTCAGTCCAAAAGGCATCACCAAGAACTCGTAATGCCCATAGCGTGTCCAGAATGCAGTCTTTGCGACGTCCCCCTCTCGGACTCGCAACTGGTAATATCCGGATCGCAAATCGATCTTCGAGAAGCATGTCGACCATCTCAACTGGTCGAGCAAGTCGTCAATCCTCGGCATCGGGTATCGGTTCTTCACCATAACCCAGTTCACCTTCCGGTAGTCGATGCACATCCGAAGCTCTCCACTCTTCTTCTTCACGAAGAGTGCTGGCGCTACTCACGACGATGTGCTCGGCCAGGTAAATCCCTTCTCTCGTAGTTCCTCGAGCTGACGCTTCAGCTCGGTCAACTCGGCTGGCGCGAACCTATAAGGCACCATCGAAATCGCTGCCGTTCCTGGCACCAGGTCAATCCTGAACTCCACCGCATGAACTGGTCGTAACCCGCTCAACTCCTCAGGAAAAACCTCGGGGAACTCGCACACCACTCGCGGTAACTCTCGGCTCTGCACGGCGGATACTTCCTCCACTGCGGACAAGGTCGACAGGAGAACTCCGCTTTTACTGCCCAGAATACACGAACCTTTCGTGTTGCCTGTTGACACCGTCACTCGTTGACAGTAACAATCGATATTGGCTCGGCACTTCGCCGGCCAATCCATTCTCCGGATCACGTCAAAGGCTATCATTTCTTAAGTATCCTTCCCACAGATACACGCACAAGCTCAGTCACTGCTGAACGTCACGGAACCTCGCGATCTCTCTAAGACCTCGCTCCTCTACCGTCGTCGTGCCTACCAACTCCGAATATACCTGAATACTCGGGGTGAGGACTCGATCCAGCATCAGGGCTCTTGAGCCCTCTCTCGAACCTCCTGCATCGGTTCGCTTCTCTAACTCTGCAGGCACGACAGACCCTAGTCAACACCACATCACCCCCAACCGGCGTATCTAGAAGCAGGGGTGGACTCAACGGCTCTACACTCAGCCCCAACATCTCAGCACCACTCGACGAAGAAAACGAGTGTGACACCCCGGTATCCAATAAAACTGACGCCCAAATCAGAGACCGAACAACCTCTCCATTAGTCACTCCGGTAAAGTCTAGCACAACCCTCACAGGGTTCTCTATGCATTTAGTTATAACGTTCCGCAAACCAACCAGTATTCGCTACTCGTCCCCAATCTAACCAGGGCAAACCACTACCTCAAAACCTGATACCAAAACGTCACGCTGCTCAAGCCATTAATACCTCAAATACTCTCTCACGTAAGGGAAACCTCGAAACGGGGATTATGTTCTCAATTCAGCAAATCACTATTGCTCACAACCTCAATACCCCAATTACCCGATCACGTAAGGAAACCTCAAACAGGGATCATATTCTCAACTATGCAAACACTATTGCTCGCAATATCAGTAAACCAATTACCCGATAACATAAGGGATACCTCAAAACGGGGATCACGTTCTCAACTAAGCGAACACTATTGCTCACGCTATCAATACCCCAATTACCCGATCACATACGGGAAACCTCAAATAACCCACTCACGTGAAGGAAACCTAGTTCGTATGGCGCCGCAGCGCATCAACCCTAACCCCTCTCCGTGGTGAGACTCTCACACCGAGGCGCTGTATCACTACCGTAGGTTATTGATGAGTCTCGAACCCAAGACCTCACCATTTAACACCGAACTTACAACCTCTACAACCAACACAACCGTGAACACAACCACGCAAAACCAACACTCAAACTCCACAATCAAGACAGTGGAACGAGACAGGAATCACGGATCGATGATAGACCCCGTCACGGTTGGGGTCACGGAGCCGTGACGAAGGCCCAAAACTTACCAAAACGCGCTGCTCTGTCACGGATCCGTGACAGGGTCCGTGACGCTCGCGCAGGCCTATTTCCCAAAATTGTTTCAGACTCGATTTTTACCCCTTTTTAACCCCCAAAACAGTTTTAAGCGTCACACACGCTCGATCACCAAATTACCGACCACACGCACAACGACTCACAGACAAATTCAAGTCACCCAACCTCAAACACAAGCCGACAAGGCCAACCAAAAATCAAAACACGCCCACCGGGCCAACAAATTTCAAAACACGCCCACCGGGCCAACCAATTTAAACACACGCCCACCGGGCCAACCAATTCAAATACACGCCCACAGGGCCAACCAATTTTAAAACTTTCTCCTTTTCACCATAAAATCTCATTTTGACATCAGGTAGTTACAACCCGGTCCAGGCGTCCCAGAACTAAATTGTCCTCACTTGATATCCGGACCGTCACGTTCGACCACAGGGGCGCCCCAGATTCGAGTCGCGACAGCTTAAAAAATGTTTCACGCAGCAACACACAACCAGTATGCCAGTAATAACAATACTGCACATACACACAACCAAAAACAGGACTCATGTCACTACGGGTCTACACACGGTTTCCGACTTGCGCAACCAACGCACGACGGGACTTTCAAAGACTCAACTCTCCCCACCTAATTGACGTACAGTCCGAGGTGTGAAACCTCGAGCTCTGATACCAAGCTGTCACGCCCCGAATTCAGTAGAGCCGAACTCGGAACGCGAACGGTAAAACAATAAAACCATTTTCAAACCTTTTAAATAAATCACTTAAAATCACCAATTAGTTAATCAAAATAATAATTTACAACTCAAAATCACGTCTAAACAAGCGGACAAAAGACATGGCGTACGTCGCTAAACTCAAAATGAAACCCGGACTCCCGCTCCCAGCTCTTCAAGCTTCGAGAGCTCCCCTAGTCCGTCTCGCGACCAAAACCCATAGGAAAAATAGCTAGGGGTGAGCGTTAGCTCACCACCACGGATACCAAACTGACTACGACATACTAGCAGACAATGCCGGAAACACCGACAACAACCCAAACACCGGGGACTACTATCCCCAACTCAAGTAACCCGACTGACACACAAACTGTTACTTTCCTCAACCAACTCAACACTCGGACACGTAATGTAGACCCGACAAAACGATTACGACTTCCTCCAAAGACACGAAAGATAACCACGCAACACCCAAGATCACAAAGGATCGCACATCAAACAAGATCGCAAAGGATCGCAACTTTTCCCGACAAGACGGTCGGATTAGGTGGTCGACCTGTCGCACTTTTCCCGACACGACGGTCGGATCAGGCGGTCGACCTTTCACACTTTTCCCGACACGACGGTCGGATCAGGCGGTCGACCTGGCGCACTTTTCCCGACACGATAGTCAGATTAGGTGGTCGACCTGTCGCACTTTTCCTGACACGCAGTCGGATCAGGCGGTCGACCTGTCACACCCCATCCTCAGGCAACCACAATCACAATCACAAGCAAAGTTCAACAAACAGCAACAACACCAGTTTAACACTTCAAAGGTAGGGGTGTCCAAAATTGGCCCGGAACCCAATCCACACGGTCAACCCGGTTCACCCGGCCATAGTGGGTTTGTCCCCATGGGTTACGGGGATGGACTCGGGTTCAAAAATACCAAACCCGGAGTGAGCGGTCCGGGTTGCGGATCCATCACATGCTTTCCTACATAACCCGGACCACCCGGATATGGTACAAGTTCATTGCTAAAGCTACACTCTTACAATTTTAATTACTTTTACATATAGAGATTAAGATTGATTATTTAAGATTTTGAAGATGATTACCAAGTTTATAATAGAACATGTCATAGTTTTGTGTTGAGTTGAACTCATCTTTTGTAATTATAATCTCTTTTGAGTCAACTTGAACTCCCTGTTTGACATTTTTAATCCTTGAACCTTTGATAAAATTTTAATAGGGTAGAGATTTTTTTTTATAATTAAGAAGTGACCAAATTGAGAGCTTGTAAGCACTCTTTGATTACTTTTTAAAGGTTTTTGGATAATGAAAAAAATATTTGAAAGTATACGTGCTACTACTTACGGTTAATATGATCAATTGTTAACAAATTCGGATGGGTTGGTCCAACTCGGTGAACCGGCCCATAATCCGGACGGGCGGGTTCAAAGGTGTCTTTTTGGGCCTGGGGCTGGGAGCGGGTTAAAGTTTTTGAACCCAGTCACTATGGGTCGGTTCAAAAAATTAGCTCGGAGAATCTGCCCGGGATTGGAAAACGCGCTTCCGGGGCTCCGAAAATTCCCGTTTTCGTTTCTACGATCTTAGAATAATTCAAGGGTTCCAATGCAATTGACAGAATCAATTTCCGACTTTCGAGCGATTTAATTCGCGTTTAAAGTTTCTAAACCCGAAAATCCAACTTTCACAATTTAATTACGAAATTCGTTCCGGGTGTGAATTAACGACTTGGGGATCGTCCTAAACCACCCGAACAAGAAAACCCGAGACCCGAGAAAGTGTGCCCCACACGGCCACAATGGGAAAATTTCCTTTTCGCCCCAAAACGTTCCTAACGAACCCCAAACCTCAATCATTCATCTTTAAACCAATCTTAAACAAAACCCAACCTTAATCAAACTGTTTAAACTCAAACCCTAAACTTTAAACGTACCAAAACGAAAATTGAAAGGGTACTCACAGTAGGGAATGACGGTGGGAGCTCGATTCTTCGATCGTTGAGACGATCCATCGGTTGGATCGTCGGGAAATAGCAAAACCCCAACACTTTCTCTTCTCTTTTCCCTTTTCTCCTTATCTTTCTTCTCTCCACTTTCTCTCTCCACTTTCTCCTTTTTTTTTCTAAATGGCCGAACACCCCCTTTCATTTCCTTTTAATGTGTTTTAAAAAAACAAACCAAACTCTTCTTATTTACAAACTACCACTCATTTCCCTTTTTGTTTTGTTCAAAAATACCTAACACCACCACTTGTGTGACAAGTGGCAAGTGGCTCCCACCTCTTTAAAAGATGTCTTTGTAGATATTTTTTTATCAGATTCACGAAATTCGGCCGTCTCGGGCCCATTTTCCAAGAAATTATGACACTTCATGGGCTACAAGGAAACGGCTCAACTAAGACCGCTGTGACGATGGCTAAGCTTTTTGGATCAAAAACGGACCTCGAACGAACCAAAACGTCGCTCGGTTGACTTTTCCAGCAAAAAGTCAACCTTTCCCAAATTGTTCATAAAGTTGCCCTGAGTCCCCCGGAACTCACTTTGGTCGATATCGGGGTCAACTTAAGTCCGGTATGACCCTCGAGGTCAAATTTAGGTTCATTAGGTGTCTGTCCAAAAATTTTAAATTTTCCTGTTTTTCGCCGATTTGACTGGCGTTGACCGGGAGTGGTTTTTACAATACGTATAGAAGTTACCTCATTAAAAACCTTGTTAGGAAAACCCATTGGGCTAAAACCTAAAGCAAGGCAAAAAAGAGTGTAACACATATTTCTCCCCCTGATTGCAACATCTCCTCATAAATCACGGAGTTTTCTCATGCCGATCTTATAGACTAACTTTTCAAAGGAAGTTGTAGGAAGCGCTTTAGTGAAAAAATCTACAAGATTGTCACAAGAATGAATTTTGACAGATATCGATATCTCCCTTTTTATGAAGTTCATGAGTAAAGAAGAACTTAGAAGAAATGTGTTTCGTTCTATCTCCTTTGAAGTAGTCTCCTTTGATCTGATAGTTGTATTATCTTCGTATAAGATAGTTGGGCTTCCTATATTTATTGAAAGATCGCATGATTCTCGGATATGATTTATCAAAGACCTTAGCCATATACATTCAGGACTTGCTTCATAAAGAGCTCTCAACTCAGCGTGATTTGAAGAAGTGGCTGTAAGGGCCTGTTTTGTTGAGCGACAAGATATATCGGTATCACCTTATGTAAATACCCAGTTTGTGACCGCGCTTTGTGGGGATCAATAAATATCCGGCATCAACATATCCAATCAAGCCAGACTTCGAGTCTTTGAATAATATAACCCTATATATAATTTTCTTCAAAGATATTTTAAAATTTGTTTAACACCCGTCCAATGTCTTTGAGTTGGAGAAGAACTAAATCTTGCTAGAAAATTAACTAGAAAATAGTATATCATGACGAGTGCAATTAGCAAGATGCATTAACACCCCAATGTTACTAAGATATGGCACTTCGGGAACAAGATATGGCACTTCGGGGCCAAGGAGTTCTTCTTCCCGGGGGAAAAATAAATCCTTTTTCACATCAAGTGATCGAATAACCATAGGGGAACTCAAAGGATGTGAATTATCCATATTGAATTTTTTAAGGATCTTCTCAATATATGATGACTGGTGAACAAAAATCCCCTTCGACAAATGTTCAATTTAAAGGCCGATACAATTTTTTTTCCCCAAGCTTTCATTTCGAATTCACTTTTCAAGTATTTCATCGTCTCTACAAGTTTATCATGCATTCCAATGATTATCAAATCATCAACATAAACCGCAACGATGGAAAATCCGGTTTTCGTCTGTTTAATAAAAACACATGGACATATTTTAGTGTTGATGTATCCTTCTTTCAAAAGGTATTCACTGAGACTATTATACCACATTCGACCAGATTGTTTTATCCGTTACAAAGATCTTTGGAGCTTTATTGAGTACATTTCTTGAGGTTTTGAGATTCATGCTTTAGGCATTTGTAATCCTTCAAGGACTTTTATATAAATTTCATTATCAAGTGACCCATACTAAGTAAGTAAAATATATATATAAAAAAAAGATGTAAAATATGAGTGTTATTGCATCCATAACCGGTGAATATCTTCATAATCAATTCATGGTCGTTGTGAAAATCCTTGTGCGATGAGTCGAGCTTTGTATCTTACGAACTCGCTTTTATCATTTCTTTTGCGCACAAATACCCATTTATATCCTACGGGTTTGACATCTTCAGGTGTCTGGACTACAGGTCCGAATACTTGGCGTTTATTGAGTGAATTCAATTCTGTCTCAATTACATTTTTCCATTCCGGCCAATCATTTGTTCGTCAGCATTTACTGACCGATCTTCGTTCATGATCCTTGTTTTCTTTTAAAATATATAATGCTACTGCATGTGCAAATATATCATCCACAACAATTTCTATTCTATTCCATCTTTCACCTTAAGTGACATAGTTAATCGAGATCTCTTTATTGTCATCTTTTTCAGGTGTTTCATCATCTTTTGAAGACATATATTCATTTATCACATTTTATTTCTTTAGGAATTGTAATATCATTTGATGTATCAACTTGCTGAACTCGTTCCTTTCTTTTTCTTGGGTTTTTATCTTTGGATCCAATAGGTCTGCCACGCTTCTTGCGTGCTTTAGACTCATTTCCTAGCGCTAGCATATTTCCCATTTCTTCATCAGGAAGAGTAATTCTACAAGAAACATTAGCAACTGGTATATGTGATTTTATCATAGTCTTATCATCTATAAATGCATTAGGCAATGTGTTTGCAACCTTTCGTAAGTGGATAATTCACATTGATTTGTACGAGGATCAAAACGACATTTTTACTCTTCAGGGTATGTCTATGTGAATTTTCTATGATTCTTCGCATCATTATGGAACCCGGATGGCCTAAATTATCATGCCATATCATAAAATTTGATGAGTCCATTGGTTTTTTGGTTAACCACCATATTAGATTCAATTGGATTAATGAAAGTATAATATAATCCAGAACTATATGAAGTGAGTTTCTCCATAATTTCTTTTCTTCCCGATGTTGGGTCTCGATGGAGGGTATGAACGCATACTCGTAGCGGAAGCAAATAAAACACGAAACCATGGAAGGAAAAACTACCACGATTAGATTCACAAAACAAAATGAAATAAATGAAGTGACTCAACTTTCACCTCGTTTATCAGAATAACAAACCGTAAAAATCCAAATTCCACCGTTCACTTTGAAGAACTATATGTGGAGAACATTCACTCCAAAAATCAGCTTCATCAGACTGTTATGGGCCTTACGGACCATAACGGAGTGCGCTAAACACCAAAGTTGCTGCCAAGTATGGTCGGCTAGGATTGGGGATGAATTAGTTATTTCCTTTTAATAATTATCTTTTAATTAATGAGTTGTATTAGGTTTTGGTAAGTTGAGTAGGTTTTGGTAATTAGAATTGTAGTAGAACTTGGTGAATAAGTAATCTCCTTGGCTATATATACCCAGGGATTATATTGAATAAAGTAGACTTGAGAATTAATAAAATAGTTTGGTCTCTCCTACGAGGTCCTCGAGTTCCCTCGATAATCATGAGCTTGTATCAAAAGGTCTTCGGGTTCCCTTCTAACGAGCATGTATCCTATCCCATAACGTGATCGATCACGCAGGGTCATAACATATTGGTATTAGAGCCGAGCGTTATGGACTCCGACCCCTCTCTCCAGCAGCAATTCATGGCGTTCCTGGCAAGATATGAAGCTGATCAGCGGGAGTTAGAGGAATTGGCGCTGCAGGTTCGTGCGCTGCAGGTTCGTGCGCTGTCCGCACCTCCGCAGGAGGCGATCTCAGCCCCGGTTGGCCGGCAGCAACCACCACCAGTTCCGGCACCCACCACCACCAGATCCGGAGCGCAACTCCAATGCCAAGCAAAGGCCTGTCAGGAGGACAATTCTGCAGGAGACTTGGCTGTCTGGATCAATTCTTTATCCGGCACAACACCGATGAATCAGCAGGAGGATTCTAAGCATGTACTAAAGAGACCAAGGCACTCTGGAATATAAGAAGAGCCAACTATGATTCCTATTGAAACACATATTGGTGACGTGGCACTTTGGGTGGTAATAAGCAGAGAGCGGTTTATATTAAAATAAATTATGCTCTTGATTAAGGACGAGTACGTAGCTGCCAGCATAAATACGAAGGACATCAATACATCTAATGCGCTTGAGGACAAGCGCCATCTGCGAGGGGGGAGTGATGTTATGGGCCTTACGGACCATAACGGAGTGGGCTAAACACACCAAAGTTGCTGCCAAGTATGGCCGGTTAGGGTTGGGGATGAATTAGTTATTTCCTTTTAATAATTATCTTTTAATTAATGAGTTGTATTAGGTTTTGGTAAGTTGAGTAGGTTTTGGTAATTAGAATTGTAGTAGGACTTGGTGAACAAGTAATCTCCTTGGCTATATATACCAAGGGATTATATTGAATAAACTAGACTTGAGAATTAATAAAATACTTTGGTCTCTCCTACGAGGTCTTCGAGTTCCCTCGATAATCATGAGCTTGTATCAAAAGGTCTTCGGGTTCCCTTCTAACGAGCCTGTATCCTATCCCATAACGCGATCAATCACGCAGGGTCATAACATAGACCTTGGATGAACCTCCGATCAAGCTCATGAAGGTGACTGGTCGGACAGAAAACAGTGCAGAAAATTCTGCACCTTTTCTTCTCTATTTGTTCAAGAACACCAAGAAAAGGTGATCGGCTTGAGTCTCCAAGACGCCTACGTATCCACCCTAGGAATCAAAGCCACGTAGTTCTTGTGAAGAGAACTCAAGAACACCAAGAATGGAGAGAAACCTTGAGAGAGAAGATGAAGAAGTTGGAGTTGTTCCTATTCTTGTCTTGGTTTGTTATATTGAATAAGATGACAATAATTGTAATAACCACTTCTGGTCAACGTCAGTCAAACCTGTGAAAAACAGGAAAATTTAAATATTTTGAGACAGACACGTAACTTAACCTAAATTGACCCCGAGGGTCATACCGGAATTAAGTTGACCCCGTTATCAACCAAAATGAGTTCCAGGGGACTCAGGGCAACTTTCTGATCAATTTGGGAAATGTTGACTTTTTGCTGGAAAATTCAACCGAGCGACGTTTTGGTCCATTCGAGGACCGTTTTGGTCCATTCGAGGACCGTTTTGGATCCAAAAAGCTTAGCCGTCGTCGCAGCGGTCTTAGTTGAGCCGTTTCCTTGTAGCCCGTCAAGTTTCGTAATTTCTTGGGAAAAGTGCCCGTTCGGGGCCCGAAACGTCCGATTTTCGCGAAACTGATTGGAAAATATCAACTAGATATTTTCCAAAAGGTGTGGGGCCCACCTTGCCACTTATCCAATTAGTGGTGGTGTTAGTTTTGGGGGGAAAATGAGTGGAGGAGAGGTGTGGCCGAACCTAAGGGTTAAAGGAGAGAAGTTTGGGTTTTGTTGTTAGTTGTTTTAAATTAGAAAGAAGAAGAGAGGGTTTAGAGAGAGAAGGAGAAGAAGAAGAAGAGAGAAGAAAGGAAGTGGAGATAGGGTTTTTTTATTCAACCATTGGATTGATTCAAAGCAAAGAGCAAACCTCTTCCCCTCGTCTTCCTCTCGAGTAAGCACTAAACCGATCGTCATTTCGATTATTTTCTTGAAAGCTAGGGTTTGGGTAAACTATGAGTTAGGATGATAATGAGGTTGGGGGTTAGTTGGAGACGTTTTAGAGGTGGTTGGAGGCGTTGTGGGACATTTTCGGTGACCGGAGACTCGGGAGGAGCTCCGGTCACCATGGTTGGTGGCCGACCGGCCATGAGGTGGCTGGCCGGAGTTGGCACCAGCCACCACATGGTGGCCGAGCCCCTCCCCTTGAACCCTAGGGTCTCGGCCAAGTAGCTTGGGTGGGGCCCACGTGCTCGGTTGCTCGGGTTTTAATGTTCGGGTGATTTAAAACGTTCCCCGGACCGTTTATCCTTAATCGAATCGAAATTTGGAATTAAATTGGAGAAGTTGTAATTAACGGGTTTTAGAAACTTTAAACGTTAATTAATTGACTTAGAAGTCGGAATTCAATTCCGTCAAGTGCGTTGGGTTCCTTGAAATATTCTAAGACCGTAGAAACGGAAACGGGGGCTTTTGGTGCCCCGGAAGGCAATTAACAAAACCCGGGCAGATTCGCCATGTCGGGCGAATCTGGCCTTTACGGGTCCTTTATCGACAATATCGAGTAATTGGGAAGTTTGGGAGTGATCGACATTGTCGGGGTTACGTTTGGGCGTTAAGTATATTAATTTTCGGTTTATTCGTACTAGTTTAAAAGTACTTTGAAATTGTGTTCTTTTAGATCGTGCTGCGGACCGAGGCAAAGGGAAGCTCGGCGAGTGACTGTGATCATCTCGGGTTTTAGTGGAGCGCTTTTGGAGCTTTATACGAGGTAGGGAAAAGTAGCCGGATCTCAGCCCTGATTAGGAAAAGTTAATAGTAGAATTGCATGTGACACCGGGGTGTCGTGGGTTGACTAGATTTATTTAAATATTAGAAAAGCATGGTACGGGATTGTAGCGTTTAAGAGAAAAGCATGTGACACTTAGTAGTGTCGTAGGAACAGAGAACTTAGCGATAATTGATTTACTGGAGGCATATGACCATGCCCGGAGGTTGTTTGTGAAACTAGTGATCTTCGGACTGTTGGAGGCATCGAGTATGCCGGAGGTTGTTGTGCGTTATTTATTGTTGAGTTTGGGTGGCCTTGAGAGCCCGTGTTATTTATTGTTGAGTTTGGGTGGCCTTGAGAGCCCGTGTTATTTATTGTTGAGTTTGGGTGGCCTTGAGAGCCCGTGTTAATTATTGTTGAGTTTGGGTGGCCTTGAGATCCCGTGTATGTAAATTGGTGTCTTGGGTGGCCATGAGTGCCCGTGTCTTACTGTTGATGTTTTGGGGTGGCAGTGAGTGTCGTGGGGTTGTTGAACCCGAGTCTTGACCGTTGGTGTGTCTTGAGTGGCAGTGAGTGCCGTGGGGTTGTTGAACCCGAGTCTTGACCGTTGGTGTGTCTTGAGTGGCAGTGAGTGCCCGTGGGGTTGTTGAACCCGAGTCTTGATTGTTGAGGTGTCTTGAGTGGCCTTGAGTGCCTGTGTGTTTGAACTTGCCTGTGATTGTGATTGTGATTGTGGTTACCTGAAGTTGTGAGTTCGAAAGGTCGACAGCCTGATCCGACTTAGTGTCGATGAATTGCGAGTTCTAAAGGTCGACAGCCTGATCCGACTTAGTGTCGATGAATTGCGAGTTCTAAAGGTCGACAGCCTGATCCGACTTAATGTCGATGAATTGCGAGTTCTAAAGGTCGACAGCCTGATCCGACTTCGTGTCGAGGAATTGCGATAGGTCGATCCCTGACCTGATTGAGATTGGTTACTGAGCAGCTGGTGTGCGATCCTTTGTGATCTTGTTTGGCGTTGTGTAGTCTTTCTGTCGTGTCCTTGGAGGAGGTCGTCGATAGTTGTGTCGGGTCTACATTGTGTTATCGAGTGTTGGGTCTGTTGAGGAAAGTAACGGGTTGTGGGTCAGTTGGGTACTTAAGTTGGGGACTGTAGTCCCGGTGTTGGGTTTGGTTTTAGTGTTACTGGCTTTATCTACTAATTATGCCATAGTCAGTCTGTTATCCGTGGAGGTGAGCGAACGCTCACCCCTAGCTGCTTTTCCTACAGGTACTGATCACCGGACGGACTATGTTAGCTCTTGAAGTTCATGGAGCTTGGAGCGGAGTCTGGTCTTTACTTTTGTTGAGTCTAGTGACGGATGTTGTACCTCGTCCACTTGTTGGGACGTTTTTGGATTGTAAATACTATTATTATTTTTGGTAACTAAATGGAAATATCGGAGTTTTATTCAAAACAGGTTTTAAGTGTTCTTGCTTTAAATGTTCGCGTCCCGAGTTCGGTTCGCTGAAATTGGGGCGTGACAATAATCCCATCCATATAATAAACAAAATATATAAGACAAGGTGTAGAGAAGCATGGTGTAAATAGGAC
Organism: Erodium maritimum; assembly: GCA_963921825.1. NCBI lineage: Eukaryota > Viridiplantae > Streptophyta > Magnoliopsida > Geraniales > Geraniaceae > Erodium > Erodium maritimum. The sequence continues at coordinate 27,797,422 of OY997592.1, forward strand.
AAGTATGGTGCTAAGTATGGGTGGACATGATGTGGTTAGGTGGTGAATCACCAGCACTTTAATCCATGTCTTCCATACTTAGTGCTTATTAATCAAGACCTTGATTAATTATTTCCATAGGCCTTGGCTGCACGAGCCTCTCATGGGTCTCTTAGAACATGGCTCGTGGCCATTCCCAACGAGGTCCTGTGACGTGCTCATCGCCTCCAACCCTACCATACTGGAAATGTCCAACATTATCCGATGTGATCAATCCAAGACTCCAAGCCTTGTCTCGATCCGTAAAGTCTTATTCAGTTACAGGCACATAACCCAAAACCCAGGTTTGGTCATGTCCCGAGATAACTCCCTTTTGGCCATTCTCCGTAAATGTGTTAATGAGTTTCATCCTCTTGTGTGACCCTTAGGTTTATGCATGTCAATGGATCAACGTAAAATCCCATTTTACTTGATCATATTTAAGTGGCATCTAATGAGACTTTAGTATTGCTTAACAGTGCATAACAAATCGGCCATGTCGATTCTAACCTTTCCTTCGTCCCTGTCATTATCCTTTTATCTCCGATATCCTGATTGAGATAAGGCATAGAGCCGTCATCCTTACTATTCGCAATCACTGTTCCTTGATATGTCAGATGACTAAATATATGATACCCAGTATCATATGCATGACCATGCTATTCTTTCAGTCACTCTCGATCAAGCGGCCGAGAACCGATATCTTTTCGCATACCGTAGTATGAGGGATAAATCCCTTAGCCGTCATTCGTGCCACTCATGCAGTCCGTCCCCAAGCCAATCCTGGCCGTTATGGAAGCCCAGTTACGGACAACGTTAGGCTCATGTCAAACTCAGTTGTTTACTACATAGCGATCAAAAAGACTCATTAGTCTAAGGATACATGACAAGCTACGACAATGGATATGTTCATGACTTGATCTATGGAATATATTCATGTCGGGTCGTCCAATATCATGTCTCACATTATATCTATGATCAGACTCCAGAATCTCATTCCAATGACTAACATAACGTAAGCCATAAAGAGCCATCTTTCATACTAGTCGCTTCTAGTGAAGCTTTGTTGACTAGGCACCCATCGGGAGTCATCTATCTCGATCTATGGTTCTATTCACATGGTGGGCATAGATCGGAACACAAATTGATATATTACTCCAACACATAACTAATATAAAGTTCCTTTAATTTTATTGCTAACGATGATATATACATTTGGACATTTAGGATTGAACTACGGGCACTAAGATTAACACATTCACTAACATAGCCCACGACCAGAAGGCCTTAGAGGTCCAAGCGGGGTAAATCTGTTGGGTCTCGAGGTAGGGTTGGAGATGAACCAACTCGCAGCGGAAAATCAAGGAAAACCAAGAGACGATTAAAACCATGAAACAACTAACAAAGAATGGATTCACAAGAGAAATATTCAACAATATTTCTTACCAAAACAAGAACACCGGTTAACGAATGATTGGCTAGAGTCTCCAAGACGCCTACTTATCCACATGGGAATCAAAGCCACATAGTTCTTCTCTTTGAGGACTCAAGAACACAAAAATGAAGGTGGAAACTAGCCAAACCCTAAATGGTAGGAGGAGGGAGAGAAAAAAGTTGATTCCCATTTGTGTCTTCTGTTTGTTATGTTGAAAAAAGATAACTTAAACATAACAAACCCCATACTTGTCCAACTAAAGGCATGGGACAAGCATGGTGACAAGTAAGGTGTAAATAGGACAAAGTATGACAAGACAAGATTGGGTTAGGTGGTGAATCACCAACACCTTAATCCTTGTCTTACTTACTTAGTACTAATTAATCAAGACTTGATTAATTAGTTCCATGGGTCTTGGTTGCATGGGCCTTTCATGGGCCTCTTGGAACATGGCCCGTGGCCATTTCCAACGAGGTCCCGTGATTCGCTCATCGCCTCCAAGCCTTCCATACCAGAAATGTCCAACATTATCCGACGCGATCAATCCAAAGACTCCAAGCCTTGTCTCGATCCGTAAAGTCCTATTCACTTACGGGCACATGACCCAAAACCAAGTTTTGGTCATGTCCCGAGACAAGTCCCTTTTGGCCATTCGCCATAAATGTGTCAATGAGTTTTATCCTCCGGTGTGACCCTTAGGTTTATGCATGTCAATAGATCAACGTAAAATCCCATTTTACTTGATTCTATTTAAGTGGCAACTAACGAGACTTTAGTATTGCCTGACACTGCATAACGAATCGACCCTGTCGATTCTAACCTTTCCGTCGTCCCTGTCATTATCCTTTTATCTCTGATATCCCGATTGAGATAAGGCATAAAGTCGTCATCCTTATTATTCTCAATCACTGTTCCTTGATATGTGAGATGACTGAATATATGATACCCAGTATCATGTGCATGGCCATGCTATTCTTTCAGTCACTCTCAATCAAGCGGCCGAGAACCGATGTCTTTCTCATACCTCAGTATGAGGGATAAATCGCTTAGCCGTCTTTCGTGTCACTCATGTAGCCCATCCCCAAGCCCATCCTGGCCGTTATGGAAGCCTTGTTACGGACAACGTTAGGCTCAGGTCAAACTCAGTTGTTGACTACATAGCGATCACAAAGACTCCTCGGCCTAAGGATACATGACAATCTACGACAATGAATATGTTCATGAATTGATCTATGGCACATATTCATGTAAGGTCATCCAATATCATGTCCCACATGATATCTATGATTAGACTCCGGAATCTCATTCCAATGACTTACAGAACGTAAGTCACAAAGAGCCATCTTTCATACTAGTCGCTTCTAGTGAAGCTTTGTTGACTAGGGACCCATCGAGTGTGATCTATCTCGATCTATGGTTCTATTCGCATGGTGGGCATAGATCAGAGCACACATCGATATATTACTCACAACACATAAGTAAATATAAAGTCGCTTTAATTTTATTGCTAACGATGATATATACATTTGGACATTTAGGATTGAACTACAAGCACTAAGACTAACAATCTCCCACTTGCCCTAGTTCCAATCTAAACACTAATATGTCCCCATCGACTTTCAATGTCTAACATGTTTAGGCAGCGACACTGCCTTAGTCAAAGGGTTGGCTATGTTATCATCTGTTGCAATATAGGTTATCTTCACTTCACCTCAGTTCAGTATTTCTATGATTAGGTGTATACGATGTAGTACATGTTTGGATTTGTTATGCGATCTGGGCTTTTAGCTTGCGCAATGGCCCTTGTGTTGTCGCAAAATGGATTCACCGGGCTGGATGGTTTTTTAATTACACCCAACCCTACCGTGAATTTCCAAATCCACATAGCCTCCTTAGCTGCCTCTACAACATCCATGTACTTGGCCTCTATCGTAGATCGGCAATAGTATCTTGCTTTACGCTCTCCCAACTAAAGCTCTACCATTCAGCATAAACACATATCCTGACTGACTTCTAAAGTAATCTGGATTTGTCTTGGAAAACTAGTGTCTACTCATCCTTCGACGACTAGTTCAGCATCATCTTTCCCCCGGGTTAGACTGATGTCTACTGGTACAACATAAGGCTTACGAGACGTCCGGTCTCATACATGTCATGGCATATATGATCGATCCTGCCCCCAGGCGCATAGGATTCTCATCATCCCTTTCAGCTCATCAGGTGTCTTAGGACACTAAGTCTTGCTGAGATGAATGCCATGACTAGTGGCTAAGAGTCCTTTCTTTGCATCGAGCATTAAGATCCTACTCAATGCCTTGTTCATATAGGTTCCCTGACTTAAATCTAAGACCCTCTTGGTGCGATCTCTACATATCTTAATCTTTAAGATATAAGAAGCATCGCCAAAGTCATTTATTGAAAAACACTTCCTCAACCAAGCTTTAGTCTCGTGCAAGGTTGGGATGTCGTTTTCAATGAGAACCAGAAAGGTAATCTTGCTCCCACTAGCCTTCTTATAAACGCAAGATTCATCCTCGTTCTTGATTAAGCCAAATCCAATTACAGCTTCATCAAAACGAAGGATAAAACTCCGAGAAGTTCGTTTCAATCCATAAATGGATTTCAACAACTTATAAATCTTTCCTTTATTCTTCGGATCGTCAAAACCTTTGGGCTGAGACATACAAACGTACTCAGTCAAATTTCCATTTAGGAAAGCGGTTTTGACATCCACTTGCCATATCTCGTAATTATAATACGCAGTTATGTCAAGAAGAATTTGGATCGATTTTGACCATAGCCACTAAGGAGAAGGTTTCCTCATAGTCAATCCATGCCTATAACCTTTCGCCACTAGTTGAGCTTTGTAGGTCAGAGGGTTGCCGTCCATGTCCATCTTCACCTTGAAGATCCATTTGCATCCGATGGTCCTCACACCATTGATGGGATCAACCGGTTCCCAGACTCGGTTGCATTTCCTCCCTCATGGCTCCCAGCCATAACTCGGAGTTGGGCCCATCCACGACTTCCTGAAAGGTGGCTGGATCATCGTGATCCACCATGACTTCATTGTCACCTCCGGATACCATACCTTGGAGGTGGAAGATTGATCCTTTCAAATCGCCTTGGACCTTCCGGAATTGTAACAGGAATTGGTTCTTACTCTACGACAATCTCTTGCTCCTTTCTACTGGGTTGCGAATTGGTTTAGACAGATCTGTACCATCCTGAATTTCTCCCAATGACGTCTTTGGAAACAAAACTCCTTTTCCATAAAGGCCCCACCCCATGCGACGAACACCATGTTCTCACTGGGATTGTAGAAGTAGTATCCCCTTGTTGCTTTGGGATACCACACGAAGGTGCATATCTCAGATCTTGGTTCGAGCTTAGTCGAAACCAAATGTTTCACATAATCCTCGCAACCACAAATCTTTAGGAAGGACAAAGCGGGCATCATCCCGTACCATTTTAAAATAGTATCCCTTCCACACCCTTCGTCGAAGCCCGATTCACTATGAATGCGGTTGTCTCTAGAGCATAATCCCAGAAAGAGATTGGGAGATCAGTCCAACTAATAATGGAACGGATCATTGTCTAACAATGTCCGATTTCTCCGTTTGGCTACACCTTTCATCTACAGTGTCCCAGAAGGAGTCCATTCCAAAAGGATCCCATTCTCTTTTAGATGATCTAATAACTCTATGGTCAAGTATTTTCCACCTCGATCCAATCGAAGTGCCTTAATACCTTTGTCGAGCTGGTTTTCTACCTTAGTCTTAAGCTCTTTGAATTTATCAAAAGCTTCAGACTTATGTCTCAGCGAATAGACATAACCATATTTACTGTAATCATCAGTAAATGTGATAAAGTAGCTAAAACCCCTCATGGAAAGTGAACTTATTGGTCTACACACATTCGAGTGTATCAGCCCCAATAATTCACCCGCCCTTTCATCGCGATCGATAAAAGGGCACTTTAGTCATTTTGCCCATCAAACAAACCTTGCACCTATCGATCGAATGTAATTCGAATGAACCTGAAAGTCCGCACTTCTGAAGTGCTGATAGGTGCTTCTTGTTTATGCGACCTAAATGACAGTGCCTTAACAGAGTTAGGTTTAAATCGTTGGATTTAGACTTCTTGGTATTAACGGAATATATAGAACTTGAGGCATTGTTACCCATATCTAATATGTACAATCCTCCAACCAAGTCAGTACTGGTATAAAACATATCATTGCATAGAACATTGAAAACTCCATTTCCAATATTAACATTATATCCTTCCTTGTCAAACACGGATACATATATAATATTCCTACTAAAAGTAGGTATGCAATATACATTATACAGTACTAAGACAAGGCCTCTTGGAAAAGCAAGACTCATGGATCCTACAGCAGTTGCCACAACTCTGAGGTCCACTTTGTGCTTTCCAAACCTCTCCTACTTTCAGCCACCATATATAAGTGCATGTGTGAGATTCAGTCCTGGTATCTAATACCCATGAATCTTTGGAAGTAGAGAGATGTAGCTCTATAGAGTTAATAACAGATGAAGGCACGGTCCCGCCGCCCTTCCTTAGATCATCCAGGTTTCCTGATGAAGGCGCAGTCCTACTGCGCTTCTTCAGATCATCCACGCTATTTGATGAAGGCGCAGTCCCACTGCCCTTCTTCAGATCAGCCGTGAACTTCCTGTAATCCCGGTTCCAATGACCAGGCTATTGGCAGTAGAAGCAGACATTATCATGTGTCTCATCTTTCCTGCCAAGTGCGCATGGGCCCCGCCCTTGCCACTTCCAATTCCCTTGTTGACCATCAGAATATCCTTGGATCCTAGATCCCTGATATATTCTTCTCAGTAGTTAATGACACTTCATCAAACTCTGATATGGTCTTAGAGACAGCCTTGTCAAGGACATATTCTTTGCGTTCAGACTTGAGGACTATCCTCAAAATTCTGTACCAGTCCAAATAGTTTGTCCCATTTAGTTTGACCCTGTCAAGAATGGTTTTTAATGACAAACTATTAATGTTCGCTGAATTTGCCATTTGATCTACAACAGATAAAATTCAATCAGTAAACTGAATAAATTTTATGAAGATCAAGCTTAAACACCAACAATCGATTCTATACCTTTAGAATCTAAAACCAAGATCCTTGATTCACTCGATCAAGCTGAACGAAGGCTCACCACTCAATCGAGCTATGTAGGTAGGACCCCGTCCAATCACATCCAATGTGACTCTTGGCTAGGGTATGTACTTAAGTACACGGCTTACCCTATCTGATACCCTAGCTCAACCCTAGCTGAGAATCGTAGTCGGGTCCACCAATTTTCAACTATGACCCGCCACTATGTAGGTGCTCTGCTAAGGCGCACGACACCCACATATGTCGTCCAAACCTACTACCCCGCTTTCCCATGGATGCTCCGCTAAGGCGCACGACACCCATAGGACGGGGAGGTAGTAAGGTGTTGAGAATTGGGAGGTATCGGACATGACCCGTTTTTACTTGTCCGGTTGTGTTTAAAACTTTGGCACATCACAGATGCGATGAGCACATCAACTACATTCCAAATACAATGATGCCTCAAATTACATCCAATGTAATTCTTCCTTTGAACCCGTCAACTACATCCAATGCAATGACGGTTCTAAGGGTTCACACACAAGGATTAAAATTCCAATTTTATCTTTGCATGTGAGGTGATATGCTCGGTAACTAAAGTTAAGCATGCAATTCTAAAACACATAGAATTAGTCATGCATAAACTAAACCAAGCATAAAGCGATAAATGTGCACATAATAGCACCCTAAACTAACTCCCACTAGCTTCTTGAGCTCCACCGACTCCAAGCCGATGCCAACACCCGAAAAGCCACCAAATGACCTTTTCGCCATTTCTTCGTCTTGAGTAAAAAATTACAATTTAATACACGAATCGCAGGTCGGGAATAAATAAATATTACAAACAAGTGGTTCAACGACCACACCTTGAAAGAATAATTACACGTTAACTCTAACGGCTCGCAGGCCGTGAAAAGCGATAAATAATTAAATCGAGCTCGGGGCTATTATGTACACCATGCCAACATCACATCACACATCGTGTTATCAAACAAGCATGTTATCAAACATCATGTGATTTTCCGGTTTTAATTAATAGCCAAGTTTCGAAAATTTTTGATGCTCGGTTTATCGAAACCGTTCAAAAATGAAACTTTTGAACATTTGATCTTCGAGTTCGTCATGACGGTTCCAAACTCGTCATTACTAACAAAACGGTTTAGCCTTGGCATATCAATCATCCAATGGTCATGCTTGGCCTAGCTCCGTCCAATGGAGCCCCGTTCAGTCTCGGTTTCGGCTCCCCGAGAGTCCCGCTCCCGAGACCCGAAAAATCAAACTTTTTTCAAAATTTCCAGATTTGAAATAATTTTCAAAAATTCATTTTACATGCATTAAATCCATAAAAAAAATAATTTAAAACATGTTATCAATCAATTTAGCAAAACAACATGCCAAAAACGAAACTTTCAAGCAAAACCGAAACTTTGAACACCGTCTTGTGAATCCCGAAGGTAGCACGGCTCTGATACCACTGTTGGGTCTCGAGGTAGGGTTTGAGATGAACCAACTCGCAGCGGAAAATCAATAAAAACCAAGAGACGATTAAAACCATGAAACAACTAACAAAGAATGGATTCACAAGAGAAAAATTCAGAACTATCTCTTACCAAAACAAGAACACCGGTTAACGAATGATTGGCTTGAGTCTCCAAGACGCCTACGTATCCACATGAGAATCAAAGCCACGTAGTTCTTCTCTTTGAGGACTCAAGAACACAAAAATGAAGGTGGAAACTAGCCAAACCCGAAATGGCCATGGAAGAGGGAGAGAAAATGTGTTTCCTATTCTTGTCTTGTGTTTGTTATGTTGAAAAAAGATGACTTAAACATAACAAAACTCATACTTGTCCAACTAAAGGCATGGGACAAGTATGGTGTCAAGTAAGGTGTAAATAGGACAAATTATGGCAAGACAAGATTGGGTTAGGTGGTGAATCACCAACACCTTAATCCTTGTCTTGCTTACTTAGTACTAATTAATCAAGACTTGATTAATTAGTTCCATGGGCCTTGGTTGCATGGGCCTTTCATGGGCCTCTTGGAACATGGCCCGTGGCCATTTCTAACGAGGTCCCGTGATTCGCTCATCGCCTCCAAGCCTTCCATACCGGAAATGTCCAACAATATCAGGCGCGATCAATCCCAACCCTCCAAGCCTTGTCTCGATCCGTAAAGTCCTATTCACGTACGGGCACATGACCCAAAACCCAGTTTTGGTCATGTCCCGAGACAACTCCCTTTTGGCCATTCTCCATAAATGTGTCAATGAGTTTCATCCTCCGGTGTGACCCTTAGGTTTATGCATGTCAATAGATCTACGTAAAATCTCATTTTACTTGATCCTGTTTAAGTGGCAACTAACGAGACTTTAGTATTGCCTGACACTGCATAACGAATCGACCCTGTCGATTCTAACCTTTCCGTCATCCCTGTCATTATCCTTTTATCTCCGATATCCTGATTGAGATAAGGCATAGAGCCGTCATCCTTATTATTCTCAATCACCGTTCCTTGATATGTGAGATGACTGAAGATATGATACCCAGTATCATGTGCATGGCCATGCTATTCTTTCAGTCACTCTCGATCAAGCGGCCGAGAACCGATATCTTTCTCATACCTCAGTATGAGGGATAAATCCCTTAGCCGCCTTTCGTGTCACTCATGTAGCCCGTCCCCAAGCCAATAATGCCCGTTATGGAAGCCCTGTTACGGACAACGTTAGGCTCAGGTCAAACTCAGTTGTTGACTACATAGCGATCACAAAGACTCCTTGGTCTAAGGATACATGACAAGCTACGGCACTGAATATGTTCATGACTTAATCTATGGCACATATTCAGGGCGGGTCGTCCAATATCATGTCCCACATGATATCTATGATCAGACTCCGGAATCCCATTCCAATGACTAACAGAACGTAAGCCATAAAGAGCCATCTTTCATACTAGTCGCTTCTAGTGAATCTTTGTTGACTAGGGACCCATCGAGTGTGATCTATCTCGATCTATGGTTCTATTCGCATGGTAGGCATAGATCAGAGCACACATCGATATATTACTCCAACACATAAGTAATATAAAGCCGCTTTAATTTTATTGCTAACGGTGATATATACATTTGGACATTTAGGATTGAACTATGGACAGTAAGACTAACATTGACATCTTCAGGTGTCTGGACTACAGGTCCGAATACTTGGCGTTTATTGAGTGAATTCAATTCTGTCTCAATGACATTTTTCCATTTCGGCCAATCATTTCTTCGTCGGCATTTACTGACCGATCTTGGTTCATGACCCTCGTTTTCTTTTGAAATATCTAATGCTACTGCATGTGCAACTATATCATCCACAACAATTTCTTTTCTATTCCATCTTTCACCTTAAGTGACATAGTTAATCGATATCTCTTTATTTTCATCTTTTTCAGGTGTTTCATTATCTTTTGAAGACGTATCTTCATTTATCACATTTTATTTCTTTAGGAATTGTAATATCATTTGATGTATCGACTTGCTGAACTTGTTCCTTTCTTTTTCTTGGGTTTTATCTTTGGATCCAATAGGTCTGCCACGCTTCTTGCGTGATTTAGACTCATTTGCTAGCGCTAGCATATTTCCCATTTCTTCATCAGGAAGAGTAATTCTACAAGGAACATTAGCAACTGGTATCTGTTATTTTATCACAGTCTTAACATCTATAAATGCATTAGGCAATGTGTTTGCAACCTTTCGTAAGTGGATAATTCACATTTATTTGTACGAGGATCAAAATGAGACAATGTCAATTCATTCCATGAACTTTCTTGTCTTTCTTTATTAGACGTTTCTTTATCTCCCCCGAATGCATGAAAAATTGTCTCATCAAATTGACAGTCGGCAAATCATCCGTAAACATATCACCTGTCATGAATTCAAATATCTCTGTGAATTCTTTTTTAAAAATGTTGGACATTCTGTCACAACTTTCATTGGGGATGGTCTTGTATCATTTTTCCTTGAAAACAAGCAACGGATGGGTAATCTTTTGACAAAATGACATTTTCACTCTTCATGGTATGTCCATGTGAATTTTCTATGATTCTTCGCATCATTATGGAACCCGGGTGACCTAAATGATCATGCCATATGATAAAATTTGATGAGTCCATTTGTTTTTTGGTTAACCACCATATTAGATTCAATTGGATTAATGAAAGTATAATATAATCCAAAACTATATGAAGGGAGTTTCTCCATAATTTCTTTTCTTCCCGATGTTGGGTCTCGATGGAGGGTATGAACGCATACTCGAAGCGGAAGCAAATAAAACCCGAGACCATGCAGGGAAAAACTATCATGATTAGATTCACAAAACAAAATGAAATAAATGAAGTGAATCAACTTTCAGCTTGTGTATCAGAATAACAGACCGTCAAAATCTAAATTCCACCGTTCACTTTGAAGAACTATATGTGCAGAACATTCACTCCAAAAATAAGCTTCATCAGACCTTGGATGAACCTCCGATCAAGCTCATGAAGATGGCTGGTCGGACAGAAAACAATGCAGAAAATTCTGCACCTTTTCTTCTCTATTTGTTCAAGAACACCAAGAAAAGATGATCGGCTTGAGTCTCCAAGACGCCTACGTATCCACCCCGGGAATCAAAGCCACGTAGTTCTTATGAAGAGAACTCAAGAACACCAAGAATGGAGAGAAACCTTGAGAGAGAAGATGAAGAAGTTGAAGTTGTTCCTATTCTTGTCTTGGTTTGTTATATTGAATAAGATGACAATAATCCCATCAATATAATAAACAAAATATATAAGACGAGGTGTAGAGAAGCATGGTGTAAATAGGACAAGTATGGTGTTAAGTATGGGTGGACATGATGTGGTTAGGTGGTGAATCACCAGCACTTTAATCCATGTCTTCCATACTTAGTGCTTATTAATCAAGACCTTGATTAATTATTTCCATAAGCCTTGGTTGCATGGGCCTCTCATGGGTCTCTTAGAACATGGCTCGTGGTCATTCCCAACGAGGTCATGTGACGTGCTCATCGCCTCCAAGCCTACCATACTGGAAATGTCCAACATTATCTGGTGTGATCAATCCAAGACTCCAAGCCTTGTCTCGATCCGTAAAGTCCTATTCACTCACGGGCACATGAACCAAACCCCAGTTTTGGTCATGTCCCGAGATAACTCCCTTTTGTCCATTCTCCATAATGTGTTAATGAGTTTCATCATCTAGTGTGACCCTTAGGTTTATGCATGTCAATGGATCAACGTAAAATCCCATTTTACTTAAAGTAGCATCTAACGAGACTTTAGTATTGTCTAACACTACATGACGAATCGGCCTTGTCGATTCAAACCTTTCCTTCGTCCCTGTCATTATCCTTTTATCTCCGATATCCTGATTGAGATAAGGCATAGAGCCGTCATCCTTACTATTCGCAACCACTGTTCCTTGATATGCCAGATGACTAAATATGTGATACCCAGTATCATGTGCATGACCATGCTATTCTTTCAGTTACTCTCGATCAAGCGGCCGAGAACTGATATCTTTCCCATACCGTAGTATGAGGGATAAATCCCTTAGCCGTCTTTTGTGTCACTCATGCACTCTGTTCCCAAGCCAATCCTGGCCATTATGGAAGCCTTGTTACGGACAACATAGGCTCAGGTCAAAATCAGTTGTTTACTACATAGCGATCAAAAAGACTCCTTGGTCTAAGGATACATGACAAGCTACGACAATGAATATGTTCATGACTTGATCTATGGCACATATTCATGTCGGGTCGGCCAATATCATGTCCCACATGATATCTATGATCAGACTCCAATATCTCATTCCAATGACTAACAGAACGTAAGTCATAAAGAGCCATCTTTCATACTAGTCGCTTCTAGTGAAGCTTTGTTGACTAGGGACCCATCGAGAGTGATCTATCTCGATCTATGGTTCTATTCGCATGGTGGGCATAGATCGGAACACAAATTGATATATTACTCCAACACATAAGTAATATAAAGTCGCTTTTATTTTATTTCTAACGATGATATATACATTTGGACATTTAGGATTGAACTACGGGCCCTAAGACTAACACATTCACTTCAGGGAATGGAGTGTTGCCAACAGGGCGATCTTGATGGTTTTCACTTTTCAACAATAATTCATTATTTTTGCAATAAATATATTAAAGGGGTAACTCCATAAAATAACTATTGTTCGACTTTAGAGTACAAAAGCTAACTGTTGACTATTTTTTCGTCCAAAAAACATGGTTTGGCAAAATAATTATCACAAACCATAATTTTCTGTTAAAAAACGGAATATTCTGTGTTTTTTGACAGAATATTCTGTGTTTTGAACATAATATTCCGGAATATTCTGTTTTTTTGGACAGAAAATTATAGTTTGTGATAATTATTTTGCCAGACCATGTACTTTGAACGATAGGAAACTCAATCGTTATTTTTTGTACTATAAAGTCAAACAATAGTCATTTTGTGGAGTTTTCCCTATATTAAATCTTATTCTTTTTGTATTTTCGGTAATGCTACTTTAGGAGCATAATAGATGGAAGAAATGTAGAGGAAAATATTTTTCATCGATTATAAATAATATGATGACGCGTGAGAATATTTTCAATGATCTATCATACATGGATCATCAATGTAGAACTTCAGGTCTTTATGTGAGGTTCAGGTTACAATATTCATTAATTTCACACATCTTGAACGACAGGTTCAAGAAACTCGTTTTCTTGGTGATTATAGAACTTCATGTTCAAAACATAATGTCCTGTGTAAACTCCAGGCTACACATATCGAATATACATAATGTTTACACAGATATGAATACGTATATATTATGATTAAACAATGAACAAACACATTATAATGCACGAAATAAACATCACTACACACTGAGTAATTCGTGGGGTCAATATAAAAATTAGATATAAACATGACCACACATCGAGTAAGCTCGTGGGGTAAACAATATATAAATAACTGCATAGAAAAAAAAAATTAGGCTTCAAGCCTTGGACACAAGTTACAAGCTTCGAGCTTGTGGTATGTCATTTAGTCATCAAAGTAAGTTTCAAGTTTATACTTTGAACCAAAACTTCGGATTTTGTCATCATTAGGTACATGTGAACTTCGGGTCACAATAATTTTAGTAAGTCATAAGACCCTCAATCTTTAATCAAAACTTCCAGTTCCGTAAACATTTTCTCGTTCATATTTAAACTTCGGGTTCAAAATGGTTCGACATTGTAACACTATAAAATGAATATGATCAACTAAGTAAAAATATAAGTAAAGACCGTGTCATAAATATCATGAACCATCAAGTGTAATACTCTTATTCATATATGAGAGAGAATTTACAACCATTGTTGTACCATGTACTTGGAACTTCTGGTCCAACATACATCAAGTCGATGGTACTATGTATTTGGAATTTTTGATCCAACATACCATCATATTTGTAAACTTCAGGCTACCAATATACAACCTCATAAATTTATTCACAAGATGACCATGCGACGAGAAAACATATGGAGTAGCTAAACTACCCATGTAACCGTATATAATTTTTTTTTTTCAAGCTTCATGCCTTTAAGCCAAGTTGCATGTTATAAGAAAAACGGTTTGCATCTTTGGAACTTCAGGTCCAAATGATTCGATTTCAATAAATCTCACATTCGAGTATCAACAACAAGACACAAGTATATGATAAACATCAAAATTCTGAGGTGAAAGATCCAATGTTTCATTGACGATCACAGAGCATAATTATTGGAAGTTGTAAATTAATTTGTATAAGTAGGCATGAATCAAATATAAACAAATTCATAATAATATGAGACTTTGCTACCTGGACAATAGAACAATTCGTGCTGATATGATTTCATAACAATACGTTGATAATGGAAGAACAATTCGTGTTGTGAAAGTAAGAACAATACGTTGATAATGGAAGAACAATGTCAAGAGAACAAGAGAACATGGACAGAGTAGAATAGACTATTTCATTGATATGATTTCATCTGTTAAAATAACCTCTATTTATAGGCTCATAACATGTACATGAGAGGTCATAACCTTAATGTCATATTAATCTATACATAAAGAAGGGAAATGGAAAAACCAAAAGGCTTGCACATAAGTCTAAAAGCCTCCATGAAATAAAGATGTCATCCAACACATATATTTTCATAACAAAAAAGGCTTTTTTTTTAAGTGTCACTTATGTAGCCTTAATTTTTTATCTCTAACCAAACTAGTCTCTTCTTTAATGAAAGTTTCTTAATTCCAACTTTACCCTATTGAGTATTAATTTTTTTGAAAAAAAAAGGTAATGAGAAGAAATAGTTGGCGTTGATCCGGTCAACGCGCCATGTGGCGCACTCTGGTTTGCTCCTTCATTTTCAATGTTATTTTCACTATTTCGCTCATATCTACTCCGTTTTAGCTCCGATTTGTTTCGTTCTTTCACCAATAATTTTCTTTTTTCGCGACCTACAAACCAAGATCAATCATTAATATATTTTTAATACTTAAAAAAATTGACCAAGAACGAGGTTATGCGCAGTTATTACTAAATGCTAAAAATATAAAAACAAGATACGAACTAGGTAAAAATATAGGGGAAATGGTCAAATTAACTAGGACACAATTACGCTTATCAGTCATCATCCAAGTCACCTCCATTTTAGTCTTCCCGCCAAAAAGTACACGTCGTTAATTAATTGATGAAGCTGCAGTTATAAATTGGACCAACAATCTCCACTTAAAATCACTCGAAATATCAATTTGTTGATTCTTCGAGATATTGAATTAATTATTTCGAACTACATTTGAACATCAATTTCGTGAATTTGTGTTCTTAAGATTATAGTTAGTTACTATCCGTCTCCCGGATCTGAGGAGAGAGGTATTCAGATCTAAATGGTGATTTGAGATGTTCTCATTCGATTTAGGTACCGATCTGGAATGAATATTTCAAACTGGCACTTAAATCTAGACATTAAGGCCCAGAATAATTATCCCAACTGTAAAATAAATTGAAGATCTATGAATATTCTGTTCGTCCTAGTATAAATTTTCCAGATTAACGGATAAAAGACTCAAGAAGAGCAGAATTGTTGCTTCTCAAAAACAAGAGCATAAGGTACTGAATATTCAAATTGGCATTCATTCATATTTCACATACAAAAAGTTTGAATTAACCAATCCTACTAAACTTTAAAAAATCAACAAAGACAAACTTTTTAGACGGTTGACTTAGAACCATTCAAGTTTGACTTCATCACTTCAACAAAAACAAACATTCGGCTCGTCAGAGTCGTCTTCCTTCTCGTCGGTGGGTTTGTTGTTATAGTCGTCCTCCCTCTCCTCGTCGGCCTCTTCCTCGCCGACATCCTCCTCTTGAATTTGAATCCCACTACATCCAAAAAGTGTATATTTTGTTGTTATTTCCAATGAAAACCAATAAATAAATATTATTTGGTATTCACATAATAACAAAATGCAATGTAGCCAAATGGTAAGGGTCTCATCTAGTTTGGGCTACACCTTGGTTCAAATCCCATTACATCCAAAAAGTGTATATATTTTTGTTGTCAGTTCTACTGAAAACCAATAAATAAACATTATTGGGTATTCATACAATAAAAAATACCACGTAGCCTAGTGATAAGTAGCTAGATTAGCTACAATATTCTTGGGTTCGAATCCCAAAGGTTTCATGTCACGCCACGAATTCAGTAAAACCGAACCCGGAACGCGAACGGTGAAGTAAGTAAAACAAAGTCTCAAATAGTTTAATAAACCGCTTTAAAAGCACCACTTGTATTAATCAAAACAATACTTTTACAACTGAGTTTTAATTTAATAAAAGCGAAAGAACACTAAAACAAGAGTGTACGTCACTAGACAACCCCGACATCCCGGACTCTCGCTCCCAGCTCTTCAAGCCTCGAGAGATCCTCCTAGTCCGCCTCGCGAACGGTACCTGTAGGAAAAGCAGCAAGGGGTGAGCGTTTCGCTCACCACCACGGACACAAGATTGACTACTGCATACAACAGAAATGACGGGAACACCGGCAACAAACAATAACACAGGGGACTACTACCCCAAATCACATGTTAAACCCGACTATCACACAAATCACTGCCAATTTCCCCAACCATCTAAAACCCGTGCACGTAATGGAGACCCCAAATCAGAGACCGAACAACCAGTCCATTAGTCACACCGACAAGGTAAAGCACAGCCCTCACACGATCCTATATGCATTTACTTGTAACTTTCCGCAACCAAACCAATATTCGCTACTCGTCCCTACCTCAAAGGCCTGCGGGAAAAGTAGTAAAGGGGATGAGCGTTCCGCTCACCTCCATGGATACCCGTTCGATTATGGCATACTAGTAAAGCATCAACAACTTACCAATCTAAACAGGGCAAAAAACTACCTCAAAACCTGATACCAAACCGTCACAACTGCTCACAATGTCAATACCTCAAATACTCGCTCACGTAAGGGAAACCTCGAATGGGGATCATATTCTAAACTAAGCAAAACACTATTGCTCACCATATCCACACCCCAATTACCCGATCACGTAGGGGAAACCTCAAAACGGGGATCACGTTCTCAACTAAGCAAATCACTATTGCTCACAATATCAATATCCCAATTACCCGATCACGTAGGGGAAGCCTCAAATCGGGGATCATGTTCTCAACTAAGCAATTCACTATTGCTCACAATATCAATACCCCAATTACCCGATCACGTAGGGGAAGCCTCAAAACGGTGATCATTGTCACGCCCCAATTTCAGTAAACCGAACTCGGGACGCGAACGTTTAAAAACATACAACACTTGAAACCTGTTTTTATTGAATCACTTTAAAATACCAGTTTAGTTCAACAAAATAATAATTACAACTTAAAACAAGTCCCAACAAGTGGACCAAAAACGTGGTATCCGTCGCTAGACTCAAAACACCCAGAAACCCGCTTTAAGCTCTTCAAGCTTCAGAAGCTCACCTAGTCCAGCCTACGAGCGGTACCTGTAGGAAAAGCAGCTAGGGGTGAGCGTTCGCTCACCACCGCGGATAACAGACTGACTACGGCATAATTAGCAGACAATGCATATAACACCCACAACAAACTCAACTCCGGGGATCACCGTCCCCAACTCAAGTACTCCGACTGACAAACACCCACGGTGACCTTCCTCGAACGACTCAACACTCAACCACGTAAGTAGACCCGACACAACAATTGACGACCTCTCCCAAGGACTCAGACGACAACTACACAACACCAAACATATCACAAAGGATCGCACACCAAACAAGATCACAAAGGATCGCATACCAGTTGCTCAGTAACCTCTCCCACTCATACGAACACGGATCAGGCTAGCCAAAGAATGCTTACAACCTGTGATACTCAAACTCGGACCAGGCCAGCCAAAGAATGCTTGCAACCTGTGTTACTCAAACTGTGTCAGGCCAGCCAAAGAATGCTTGCAACCTGTGTTATTCAAACTTGGTCAGGCCAGCCAAAGAATGCTTGCAACCTACCGGGATCCGCAAGCACAATCACAATCAAATTCAATCACACAGGCACTCAAGGCCACTCAAGACACCTCAACAATCAAGACTCGGGTTCAACAACCCCACGGGCACTCACTGCCACTCAAGACACACCAACGGTCAAGACTCGGGTTCAACAACCCCACAGACACTCACTGCCACTCAAGACACACCAACGGTCAAGACTCGGGTTCAAAAACCCCACGGCACTCACTGTCACTCAAGACACACCAACGGTAAAGTACGGGTTCACAACCCCACGGGCACTCACGGCCACCCAAAACACCGAAACGACAACACGGGATCTCATGGCCACCCAAGACTCAGCAATAAATAACACAGGCTCTCAAGGCCACCCAAGACTCAGCAATAAATAACACAGGCTTTCAAGGCCACCCAAACTCGACAATAAATAATACGGGCTCTCAAGGCCACCCAAACTCAACAACAAATAACACGGGCTCTCAAGGCCACCCAAACTCAACAACAAATAACACGGGCTCTCAAGGCCACCCAAACCCAACAACAATATAACGCACAACAACCTCCGGCATAATCGATGCCTCCAACAGTCCTAAGATCACTAGTTTCACAAACAACCTCCGGGCATGGTCATATGCCTCCAGTACTCCTAATATCGATAAGTTCGCAATCAACCTCCGGGCATGGTCATATGCCTCCAGTAATTCAATTAACGCTAAGTTCTCTGTTCCTACGACACTTAAAAGTCTTTCATGCATTTCCAGTAACTACCAAGTTCCCGTAGCATGCCTTTCTAACAAACGTTACAATCCCGTATCATGCATTTCTAATATTCAAATAAACCTATTCGACCCACGACACCCCGGTGTCACATGCAATTCTACTGTTAACTTTCCCCAGTCAGGGCCGAGATCCGGCTACTTTTCCCTACCTCAAGCGAAGAACACCCGCTACGTTTCCTAGCTGCTGACGTTCTGGCTCCCTACCTCCGGGCTTCACTTCGATCGAAGCCGGACGCGTAGAGAAAGGGACAGTGGTGTCGGCCGAATGCGGCGGGACACGGCGGCTTCGCGCCCGTGTCAGATCTGGACGGACCCGAGGAGAAAGGGAGGTCGGAGTGACGCCGGCGACGGCGTGAGGAGGAAGAAGGAGCTCGGGGTCAAAAACGGTGGCCCAGGCGAGCTTTTCTGAGCGGGGACGAGAGGATCGGGACCCGGTGGTGGCTGGACGAGGGCGTGGCGGCGAGGGCTCGGTGGTGGCTGGACAGAGAGGGCTCGGTGGTGGCTGGACGGAGATAAGGGGAAAGGAGACGGGGGCGGCGCGGTCGGAGAATCGGACGGAGGTGAGGGAGCCGGAGCTGGTGCGTTGGCCGGAACTCGGTGAGGGAGATGGTGGTCGGGGACGGCCGGCGAAGGGGAGGTCGGAGGTGGGTGAACGAAGAAGACGAAGACGGGAGAGGGAGGGAGGTCGGTTTCGGCGTGAGGAAGAGGGAGGCAGAAATTTTAGGGTTTCAACCCTAAGATTTGGTATTTATACCCAGGCCTGGGCCGGGTCACCAAACTGGGCCGGGTCGCTAGTCGGGTCTGGCCCAGCCCGGTCCAGATTCCTTTTTTTTTCTTTTTTTTTCAGACTTCTCGAACCGCTTCCCAATCCCGTCAATTAAAACCCGTAAAAGACAATTAAATTTTTAGGACTTTACAATCATGTTCTCAACTAAGTAAAACACTATTGCTCACAACATCAATACCCCAATTACCCGATCACATAGGGAAAAACTCAAACAACCCACTCACGTGAGGGAAACCTCAAACCACCCGTTCACGTGAGGGAAACCTCAAAAACCCCGTTCACGTGAGGGAAACCTCAAACCACCCGTTCACGTGAGGGAAACCTCAAACAACCCACTCATGTGAGGGAAACCTCAAACCAACCTATCACGTGAGGGAAACCTTGAACAACCCGCTCACGTGAGGGAAACCTCAAACCACCCGTTCACGTGAGGGAAACCTCGAACAACCCGCTCACGTGAGGGAAACCTCAAACCACCCGTTCACGTGAGGGAAACCTCGAACAACCCAGTTCGTACGGCGCCACAGCGCATCAACCCTAACCCTTCTCCGTGGTGAGACCCTCACACAGAGGCGCTGTATCACCATCGTAGGTTATTGAGGAGTCTCGAACCCAAGACCTCACCCTTTAACACAGAATTTACGACCTTTGCAACCAAACACAATCGTGAACCAAGTCCCGCAATATCAACAATATCAACACACACAATGCACGCAAGATCACAAAGGATCGCACACCAGCTGCTCAGTTTCCGGTGGCTAACCGGCTGGGCTTGAGCCTGCCCCACGCAACTTTTCTCGACACGCAGTCGAGCCAGGCGGTCGACCTCTTCGCGACATATAACACAATACTTTTCCGATAGCTAGTCGGAAGAGGAGCCGCCTTTCATCGCGGAGCAATGCACACTTTACCGATGGTTAGTCGGAAGGCTTGCCAACCCCTACGCGCGTGACCCCGTGGCACCCTTTGTCGTCAAGCGGGCCCAACCTCCATGCAACTACAGTCATCACACAAGGTTCAACTGTAATAACCACTTCCGTTCAACGCCAGTCAAACCTGCGAAAAACAGGAAAATTTAAAATTTTTAAGACAGACACTTAATGTCACGCCCCAATTTCAGTAAACCGAACTCGGGACGTGAACCTTTAAAACAATAAAACATTTTGAAACCTTTTACATTAAACCACTTTAAAAACACCATTTGTTCAACAAAATAATATTTACAAATTAAAATACGTCCCAACAAGTGGACAAAAGTACAAGGTATCCGTCACTAGACTCAAAAGACAAAAACTCGGACTCCGCTCCTAGCTCCACAAGCTTCGAGAGCTCACCTAGTCCGTCCTGTGATCAGTACCTGTAGGAAAAGCAGCTAGGGGTGAGCGTTCGCTCACCACCACAGATAACAGACTGACTACGACATAATTAGCAGACAATGCCGGCAACACCCACAACAAACTCAACTCCGGGGATCACTGTCCCCAACCCAAGTACTCCGACTGAACACACACCCACAGTTACCTTTCTTGACCAACTCAACACCTTGACACGTAAAGTAGACCCGACACAACGATCACGACCTCTTCCAAGGACTCAAAAGAAAGCTACGCAACACCAAACAAGATCACAAAGGATCGCACACCAAACAAGATCACAAAGGATCTCACGCCAAACAAGATCACAAAGGATCGCATACTAGCTGCTCAGTAACCTCTCCCACTCACACGAACACGGATCAGGCTAGCCAAAGAATGCTTACAACCTGGGATACTCAAACTCGGATCAGGCCAGCCAAAGAATGCTTGCAACCTGTTGATACTCAAACTGTGTCAGGCCAGCCAAAGAATGCTTGCAACCTGTTGATACTCAAACTGTGTCAGGCCAGCCAAAGAATGCTTGCAACCTGTTGATACTCAAACTGTGTCAGGCCAGCCAAAGAATGCTTGCAACCCGTTGATACTCAAACTTGGTCAGGCCAGCCAACGAATGCTTGCAACCTACCGGGATCCGCAATCACAATCACAATCACAATCACAAGCAATTTCAACAACCAGTAACAACACAGGTTCAACACTCACAGGCACTCATGGCCTCCGAAGACACCAATAGTAAAACTCGGACTCAACCGCCCCACGGGCACTCACAGCCTCCCAAGACACACAAAAAGTAACTCACGGGTTCGACAACCCTACAGGCACTCACGGCCTCCCAAGACACACCGCCAATAAAGACACGGGTTCAACAACCCCACGGGCACTCACGGCCTCCCAAAACCCCAAAGGTAAGAACACGGGTTCAACAACCCCACGGGCACTCATGGCCACCCAAAACACCAAAGGTAAAGACACGGGTTCAACAACCCCACGGGCACTCATGGCCACCCAAAACACCAACAATAATAGCACAGGCTCTCAAGGCCACCAAAGACATCAACAATAATACACGAACAACCTCCGACATAACCAATGCCTCCAACAGTCCTAATATCAACAGTTTCGCAAACAACCTCCGGGCATGGTCATATGCCTCCAGTACTCCTAATATCGATAAGTTCACAATCAACCTCCGGGCATGGTCATATGCCTCCAATAATTCCAATATCGCTAAGTTCTCTGCTCCTACGACACTACTAAGTGTCACATGCATTTCCAAACTTCGATAACCTACTTAACCCACGACACCCCAAGTGTCACATGCAATTCTACTATTCGATAACCTACTTAACCCACGACACCCTAAGTGTCACATGCAATTCTACTGTTAACTTTCCCTAGTCAGGGCCGAGATCCGGCTACTTTTCCCTACCTCGTGCGTGTTCTCCAAAAGCCAACCAACGAGCTTCGGTGTGATCTCAGTCACTCACCCAGCTTTCCCTTGCCTCGGTCCGCGGCACGATCTAAAAGAACACAATTTTAAACGCTTTTAAGCTTGCAGGCATAATGCTGAATTTTAATAAACCTGACGCCCAAAAGTAACCCCGACAATGTCGATCACTCCCAAACTCCCCAATTACTCGACATTGTCGACATTTGACCCGTAAAGGCCCGATTCGCCCGACATGGCAAATCTGCCCGGGTTTTGGAAATACCCTTCTGGGGCTCCGAAAATTCCCTTTTCATTTCTATCAATCCTAATTAAATTTACTTGTTCCAACGCACTTGACGGAATCAATTTTCGGGGTCCGAGCTTTCTAAAATCGCAATTAAAGTTTCTAATCGCTTTTCCCGAAATTTAACGAATTTACAAACTCTAATTCCCTAAATCTCAAAACAAGATCGAAGAACCAAGACAAGAACAAATAAACTACCCTTAGTCTTTGTTTTCGATTGACACTAGCTCAAAATAACGGGAATCGCTAATTATAGGATAACATAAGCATCAAACAAATTACCTTCTTTTGAACTTGTTTATGACGAATGCTTGTCCACTAATCTGACCTTGTTAGCTTCTTCCTTAACCTCTTGCTACAGTATCACACCAAGGGCCATTAAATGCTCTCAATTTCCACGGTAATGACCACCCAATTGGTCATCTCTTTGGTAACAATGATGTTGCGCCAACAATTAAGCCCAACCAAGTTTGCTTCCTCCTTGATTTCCGTAGCTGACCAAACTTTTAATCCCTTTTGTTCTCCTTAAAATCAGTAGCTAACCAAGCTTCTCCCATCAAGAATCAATCTCTCTCTCCTTGTTTCCTTTGCCGAGTGAGCCGCCGCCACACACACAAATAGACCAACACCCCTTTTTCTTTCTTTCTTTTCGCTGAGCAGCCCTCCCTCATATGTGCCCTAGTGTTCTAATATAGAAGTATAAACCATGGGGTTAAGTGAGGTGGCAAATGGGCCAAGCTCATGGGCCTTTGGGCCATGGCATTTTGAGCAAAAAAAACATAACAATCTCCATCTTGGCGATAAAGCCATAAAAGCTCCACCTGCTCGTCGTCCTCCACCGGTCATAAGGACCCCACCTCGAAGGACCATTTCCACATCACAAATAACTCAGCCCAAATTAATTAAACCGATAAAACCCTATTTTGACCCCGTTTGACCCGAATTTGACTTTTTCGCAAAATTACATAATTGAAAGGAAACGACCCAACTAAGCTAAATGTAACGACGGTTAAGCTTTTTGGATTCAAAACGGACCTCGAATGGACCAACACGTCGCTCGGTTGACTTTTCAAGCAAAGAGTCAACATTTCCCAAATTGGTCAGAAAGTTGCCCTGAGTCCCCCGGAACTCACTTTGGTCGATATCGGGGTCAACTTAAGTCCGGTATGACCCTCGGGGCCAAATTTAGGTTCATTTACGTGTCTGTCCAAAAAATTTAAATTTTCCTGTTTTTCGCCGATTTGAATAGCGTTAACCGGGATTGGTTATTACACTTAAATTAACCTAAATTGACCCCGAGGGTCATACCGGACTTAAGATGACCCCGATATCGACCAAAGTGAGTTCCGGGGGACTCAGGGCAACTTTTTGATCAATTTGGGAAATGTTGACTTTTCGCTGGAAAAGTCAACCGAACGACGTTTTGGTCCATTCGAGGACCGTTTTGGATCCAAAAAGCTTAGCCGTCGTCGCAGCGGTCTTAGTTGAGCCGTTTCCTTGTAGCCCGCCGAGTTTCGTAATTTTTTGGAAAAAGTGCCCGTTCGGGGCCCGAAACGTCCGATTTTCGCGAATCTGATTGGAAAATATCAAGTAGATATTTTCCAAAAGGTGTGGGACCCACCTTGCCACTTGTCCAACAAGTGGTGGTGTTAGTTTTGGGGGGAAAAATGAAGAGAGATATAGAGAGGGTGGGTCGGCCATAAATCAAAAAAGGAGAGAAAAATAGAAAAAAAAAAAAAGGGTTTAGAGAGAGAAGGAGAAGAAGAAGAGAGGGAGTTGGGATTTTGAAGCCACTATTCACGTCATCCCACCTTTGGATCGTCTCAAGGCTAGGAGGAATCAAGTTCCCCTCGTTCTCCTCTTGGGTAAGCACCGAACCGATCGTCATTTTGTTGATTTTCCAAAGCTAGGGTTTTGTTAAAATGTTTGGTTTAGGGTTGTATTGAGGTTGGGGAAGTGTTGGAGACGTTTTGGAGGTGATTGGGGGTGAGATTGCACGTTTTCCGGTGACCGGAAGCTCGGGAGGAGCTCCGGCCACCGTGGGTGGTGGCCGGCTGGCCTGGGGTGGCTGGCCGGAGCTGGGACCAGCCACCACCATAGTGGCCGAGCCCCACTTTGAACCCTAGGGTCCACGGCCAAGTGGGTCGGGTGGGGCCCACGTGCTCGGGTGTTCGGGTTTAGTGCTCGGGTGGTTTAAAACGTTCCCCGGACCATTTATCCTAAACCGAATCGAAATTTGGATTTAAATTGGAAAAGTTGTAATTAACGGGTTTTAGAAACTTTAAACGTTAATTAATTGACTTGGAAGTCGGAATTCGATCCCGTCAAGTGCGTTGGGATCCTTGAATTATTCTAAGACAATAGAAACGAAAACTGGAATCTTTGGAGCCCTGGAAGGGCATTTACAAAACACGGGCAGATTCGCCATGTCGGGCGAATCGGGCCTTTACGGGTCCTTTATCGACAATGTCGAGTAATTGGGAAGTTTGGGAGTGATCGACATTGTTGGGGTTGCGTTTGGGTGTTAAGTTTATAAATTTCCGGTTTATTTCCTGCGAGTTTAAAGTGCATTTAAAATTGTGTTCTTTTAGATCGTGCTGCGGACCGGGGCAAAGGGAAGCTCGGCGAGTGACTGGGATCACGTTGAGGCTTAGTGGAGCACTTTTGGAGTTGTTTAAGAGGTAGGGAAAAGTAGCCGGATCTCGGCCCTGATTAGGGAAAGTTAACAGTAGAGTTGCATGTGACACCGGGGTGTCGTGGGTTAAGTAGGTTATCGAATATTAGAAAAGCATGATACGGGAACGTAGCGTTTTTGAGAAAAGCATGTGACACTTATTAGTGTCGTAGGAACAGAGAACTTAGCGATACTAGAATTACTGGAGGCATATGACCATGCCCGGAGGTTGACTGTTTAAATTATGTCTTGGGTGGCCATGAGAGCCCGTGTATTGTTGTTGGTGTCTTGGGTGGCCATGAGAGCCTTGCATTGTTGTTGGTGTCTTGGGTGGCCACGAGAGCCCCTGCATTGTTGTTGGTGTCTTGGGTGGCCTTGAGAGCCCGTGTTTTACTGTTGGGATTTCTTCGGAGGCCATGAGTGCCCGTGGGGTCGTTGAGCCCGTGAGTTACGGTTGGTGTGTCTTGGGAGGCCATGAGGGCCCGTGGGGTTGTTGAACCCGAGTCCTTACCGTTGGAGTCTTGAGTGGCCATGAGTGCCTATGGAGTGTTGAACTGGTCTTGTTACTGTTTGTTGAGCTTTTCTTGTGATTGTGATTGTGTTTGCCCGGGGTTAGTGACCCGACTTCGTGTCGGGGAGTGGTGTGGATTTTGGCAGGTTACGAGCATTCTTTGGCTGGCCTGACCAAATTTGAGTCTCGACAGGTTATGAGCATTCTTTGGCTAGCCTGTTCCGTGTCCGGATCCCGAAAGGTTATGAGCATTCTTTGGCTAGCCTGATCCGTGACCGGGTCTCGGCAGGTTACGAGCATTCTTTGGTTGGCCTGATCCGTGTTCGAGTCTCGGCAGGTTGTGAGCATTCTTTGGCTAGCATGATCCGTGTTCGTGTCTTTGAAGGAGGTCATAAATGGTTGTGTCGGGTTTACATTACGAGTTTGAGGTTGAGTCTGTTGTGGAAGGTAACGAGTTGTGGGTCAGTTGAGTACTTGAGTTGGGGATTGTAGTCCCGGTGTTGGGTTTGGTTTTGGTGTTACTGGCTTTATCTAATATTTATGCCATAGTCAGTCTGTTATTCGTGGTGGTGAGCGAACGCTCACCCCTAGCTGCTTTTCCTACAGGTACTGATCACCGGACGGACTAGGTGAGCTTTTGAAGCTTGTGGAGCTAGGAGCGGAGTCTGGTATTTATTTTGTTGAGTCTAGTGACGGGTACTTGTACCTTGTCCATTTGTTGGGACGTTTTTGTATTGTAAATATTATTTTTGATAACTAAATGGTAATTTCAAAGTATTTACTCAAAACAGGTTTCAAGTGTTTTATGTTTTTAAATGTTCGCGTCCCGAGTTCGGTTTGCTAAAATTGCGGCGTGATATCTTGGTATCAGAGCTCGAGGTTTCACACCTCGGACTGTCCGTCAATTAGGTGGGGAGGGTCGAGTCAGTGTAGACCCGTCATGTCTTGAGTCTTGTTTTTGTTTGTGCGTATGTTGCAGCATTTTGTTGCTGGCATACTGATTGTGTGTGGTTGCGTGAACTATTTTAAAACTGTCGCGGGTCGACTCAGGAGCGCTCCTGTAGTCGAACGTGACGGTGTGGATGTCAAGTCGGTACAACGTAGTTCGGGGACGCCTGGACCGGGTTGTAACTACCTGATGTCAAGAAATGAGGCTTTTGATGGAGTGGAAAAAGTTTTAAAATTGGTTGGCCCTGTGGGCGTGTGTGACTTTGGTTGGCCCGGTGGGCATGTGTTGTTGTGCTTGACCGTGTTGGCTTATGATTGAGGTCGGTCTTGAGTTGTCGTACTCGTGTTTAGTGGTCGAGTGTCTGCGACGTACTAAGGTGCGGGTCACTATCAGCAAGGAAAGTACGAATGCCCTAGGGTAGACTTAGCGGGTGTAAGTAGTGCGAAATCATCACCGCTACGAGTTCGGGGTCATTGGTTTGGTCCGGAAGGTGAAATGGGCAGGACTGGGTACCGGCCCGGTAAGTGACACGGAACGGTTTTGGTGCCGGCCCGGCACGGTTTGGACGCCGGCCCGGTTGGGGGCACGACACGGTTGGGACGCCGGCCCGTTAAGGGGGCCGGCACGGCTTGGGTGCTAGCCCGGTGAGAGGCACGGCACGACCTTTGTGCCGGCCCGGTACGGGGCACGGCATGGTCAGGGTGCCGGCTCGGTATGGGGCACGTCTCGGTTTGGCTGGCGGCCCGAAAGGTGGCACGGCCCGGGTCGTGTGCCGGCCTGGTCCAGTGAGCCGCCTACAAAATTTTGGTTGTTGTTGTTTCGTTGTGTGGTTAGGTTTGTCGTCGCGTGTTTTTGGTGCACGTTGGTGCGGTCTCTTTGAGGTTTCTTTTACTAATGCTAATATTTAAAGTATCAGTAGAGTGAGTGGTGTGACGTGTTAGTGATAAGCACGCTAGTGTAAACGTAGACCGTGTGGCGTTAGTGTATTTGAGCTTGTTGCCTTTATATGAGTTCGCAAACTGAACGTTTGCGTGTATCCGTGCAGAGGATACTGACTTATGGCTCGCGGTAGACGAGGACGAGCAGCGGTAACACGGGGTCGGGTGCCCACGCGAGGCCGGCGGGGACGGTCAGCGGGGACACCGGGAAGGGTGCCACCCGTTGAGCCCGCCGAGTACGCGGAGGCGCAGGGCACTCCTTTCGGAGAAGACGGGAGAAGCGACGCGGGACCGTCTACAGGCACACCCAGTGTTCCGCCGGTCGCGGACCCTCCCGTTATGACTGCCCTGGATGAGCTGACCAGGACAGTCCAGAGTTTGGTGGCGGTCATCGCCAACCGAGAGTCGGCTTCACCAGCTCTAGAGGCAGCCGTGGTCCCAGTGAGACCCGGTCAGGCAGAGGATCACACAACCCGGACCCTACTAGACTTCCTGAAGCTAGGGATACCCATCTTCGTCGGGGAGCCAAACCCCGACCTAGCTGAGAGGTGGCTATAGCAGGTCACGCGGGACCTGAATACATCAGCTATCGGAGATGGCCGCCGTAGAGTGTCCTTCGCAGCTCACCAGCTGAGGGACAGCGCCTACCACTGGTGGGGGCGTGTGAAGGACATTGTCGGGCATGACTACGACATTTTCCAGGAGTTGTTTCTGGCATAGTACTTTCCCGAGTCGGCTCGGTTGGAGCGACATCGACAGTTTCTAGACCTGGAGCAGGGAGGATTGACAGTGGTGGAATACGAGGCCAGATTCACGGCCTTGACCAGATTCGCGCTGAAGATGGTCACTACCGAGCAGAACCGTTGCCAACGGTTCCAGGGGGGACTGAGACCGGTGATTCGGGACAAGGTCCTTGCCTTGAGGTTGCGGAAGTATACAGATCTCGTGGACACCACAGCGACGGTGGAGTAGGGTATCCGGGATGCGGCCAGGACCCGCGAGGTTCGACATCGGCCGACCAGTTTTACAGGGCCGTCAGAGTCACGAGATCCGAGGAGGAAGAGGACCACGGGGTTCTTCCGACCACCGCCTTATCAGGGTGGATCGAGACAGCTGGGGTCAGTAGCATCAGTAGGGCCAGTCGCCTTAGAGAGGGGGCCGACATGCTATCTCTGCGGGGAGCCAGGCCACTTGCAGCGAGGGTGCAGAGCGAGAGGAGGGCACACGGCACTACCATCGACCAGCCGGACAGGCCAGAGCTCGGGGTCGAGAGCCGACGAGGTCAGCTGTTTCGGGTGCGGCCGGATGGGACACACTATGACATGGTGCCGTGAGCAGTTGGGAGAGACATCAGCGCAGCGACCGCAGCAATCGCGGATAGTACAATCGCCCAGGGGTCGCCCTCGATAGAGTCAGCAACCGAGGTCGTCACGGCCGTCTACGAGCGCACTAATTCTGAGACAGAAGTAGAGTCATGAATATGCAGCAGCCAGTGCACCGGGTTAGAGGCAGCAGGCCTCGCAGGGGAGAGTGTATGCAGTCACCGACTCTAGGGCCCCAGGATCTAGAACGTACCGCGAGACCATCCAGGGTACGTGTTTATTGTATCATTTGTGGGCGTTATTCTTATTTGATACCGGGGCGTCGCACTCTTTTATTTCGTTGGGTTGTGCTGAGAGGTTGGGGTTGAGCTTAGAGCCATTGAGTCCACCCCTGTGCCTGGACACCTCAGTTGGGGGTGGAGCGTCGTTGACTAGGGTCTGTCGTGCCTGCGAGATTAGAGTCGCAGACTGTCCTTGCCCTGGTGATCTTCTCGTACTTGGAATGAAGACCGTTGATGTGATCTTGGGAATGTATTGGCTGTCGAGGTACTGAGCCAATATCGATTGCTACAGACGACGAGTGACAGTGTCAGTGGGCAGTACGAAGGTGACGTGTGTTCTGGGTAGTAAGAGTGGGGTCCTCCTGTCGGCGTTGTCCGCTGAGGAGGAAGTATCGGCTGTGCAGAGCCGAGAGTTACCGAGAGTGGTATGCGAGTTCCCCGAGGTCTTTCCTGAGGAGTTGAGCGGGTTGCCACCGGTTCGGGCGGTGGAGTTCGGGATTGACCTAGTGCCGGGAACGGCGGCGATATCGATGGCGCCTTACAGGTTTGCGCCGGCAGAGTTGATTGAGCTGAAGCGTCAGCTAGAGGAACTTCAGCATAAGGGGTTTATCCGTCCGAGTGTATCACCGTGGGGAGAACCAGCACTCTTCGTGAAGAAGAAGAGTGGAGAGCTTCGGATGTGTATAGATTACCGGAAGCTGAACCGGGTCACGGTGAAGAACCGATACCCGATGCCGAGGATCGATGACTTGTTCGACCAGTTGAGAGGGTCGACCTGCTTCTCGAAGATTGATCTGCGATCCGGTTACTATCAGTTGCGAGTCCGTGAGGGGGACGTCGCAAAGACTGCGTTCCGGACACGCTATGGGCACTACGAGTTCCTGGAGATGCCATTCGGACTGACGAACGCACTTGCAGCGTTCATGGACCTGATGAACAGCATCTTTCGGCCGTACTTAGATCAGTTTGTGGTGGTGTTCGTAGACGACATCCTGATGTACTCGCAGAACGAGGCGGCACACAAGTCACATCTGAGGGCTGTTCTGACACTACTGCGCGAGCATCAGCTATATGCCAACCTAGAGAAGTGCGAGTTCTAGCTCGCTGAGGTGAAATTCCTCGGTCACATCGTGTCTCGTGACGGTATCCTGGTCGATCCGTCGAAGATCGACGCGGTCTCGAAGTGGGCACGGCCTACGAGTGTCTTCGAGATCCGCAGCTTTCTAGGGTTGGCAGGCTACTATCGGCGATTTGTCCAGGATTTTGCGCGACTAGCCGCGCCGATGACTCTGCTGACACGCAGAGGAGTCGAGTTTGTGTGGACGGAGGACTGTGAACGAGCGTTCACGGAGTTGAAGACCCGGCTGACTACCGCTCCAGTATTAGTGGTGCCCGAGCGAGGGATCGGGTATGATGTCTATTGTGATGCGTCCGGAGAGGGACTGGGCTGCGTACTGATGCAGTTGGGCAGAGTTGTGGCTTATGGCTCCAGGCAGTTGAAGACGCATGAGCGCAACTACCCTACCCACGACTTGGAGCTGGCAGCAGTCGTGTTCGCACTTAAGGGCTGGCGATATTATCTTTTTGGCGAGGGGTTTCAGGTGTTCTCGGATCACAAGAGCCTCAAGTACATATTTTCCCAGCAAGACCTGAACATGCGCCAGCGACGGTGGATGGAGCTACTCGAGGAGTACGACTTCGAGCTACATTACCATCCGGGTAAGGTGAACGTGGTCGCCGACGCATTGAGTAGGAAGTCGGTTCCGAGCCTCGCCAGCATATCAGTCCGAGAGTAGGACATGATGGGGGAGCTGAGCACGTTCGGGCTTGAGCTGGAGGAGGTTACTGGTGACATGGCCATGTGCTCATTAGTGGCTCAGCCCTCACTACTTGCCCGAGTGTTGGAGGCGCAGTCGGACGACGTCGAGGCGTCAGAGATCCGAGAGAGGGTCGTCAACGGCGACGAGGTAGTAGGTTAAGAGATCAGTACAGATTGGGGGCTACGGTACTGAGGGGGGTTGTTTGTGCCGGGCAACTGTAGAGACGACGTGTTGCGAGAGGCACATCATTCGCGTCTTACAGTGCACCCGAGGGGCACCAAGATGTACCGTGACCTCAGGCGGCACTTCTGGTGGCGCGGGATGCGGAGAGCATTCGCAGAGTTCGTGTCAAGATGTCTCGTCTGTCAGCAGGTGAAAGACGAGCATCAGCGTCCCGCAGGATTGTTGCAGCCACTACCGATTGCTCGGTGGAAGTGGGAGCACATTACGATGGACTTCGTGTGTGGACTACCGAGATCGCCGAAGGGAAACGACGTCGTATAGGTGGTAGTCGACCGGTTGACAAAGTCGGCCCACTTCCTGGCTATGAGGATGACTGACCCTGTCGACAAGTTGAGCAGCTTGTATGTTCAGGAGATAGTGCGTCTCCACGGGGTCCCGGTGTCGATAGTGTCTGACAGAGATCCCCGCTTCACGTCCAGGTTTTGGTCGTGTCTGCAGAAAGCGTTGGGGACCGAAGTTCTACTCAGTACGGCACATCATCCCCAGACAGACGGTCAGTCAGAGCGCACTATTCAGATATTGGAGGACATGCTGCGCGCATGTGTGCCGGATTTCATGGGATCTTGGGAGACCCACCTGCCGTTGGCCGAGTTCGCCGACAACAACAGCTTCCAGGCCAGTATCGGGATGGCACCGTTCGAAGCGTTGTTTGGGAGGCCATGTCGATCACCAGTGTGTTGGGCAGAGGTGGGGGACAAGAGTCTGCTGGGGCCAGATCTTGTCAGAGAGACGACGGAGAAGGTCGCACTGATACGCGATCGGTTGAGGACCGCGCAGAGTCGTCAAAAGAGTTATGCCGATAGATGACGTCGACCTCTTGAGTTTGCAGTCGGGGATCACGTGTTCCTGAAGGTGAGCCCGAGGAAGGGGGTGGTACGGTTCAGACGCAGCGGGGGCAAGTTGGCTCCGCGGTACATTGGCTGGTTCGAGATCTTGGGCAGAGTGGGAGCAGTGGCTTATCGTCTGGCGTTACCACCGCAGCTTGGGAGAGTCCATAACGTCTTCCACGTATCCCAGTTATGGTAGTACAACGCAGACCCCTCCCACGTCATTGAGTGGACCGATATCGAGGTGGCTGACGATGTCTCCTATGAGGAGCAGCCAGTTCGGATCATGGACACACGGGAGCAGGTCCTACGGAGAGGCAAGATTATTCGACATGGGAACGCGAGGACGAGGTTCGCGCGAAGTATCCCGACCTGTTCGACTCCCAAGGTACGTCTGTTTTAAATTTCGCGGACGAAATTCCTTTAAGGGGTAGACTGTAATAACCACTTCCGGTCAACGCAAGTCAAACCTACGAAAAACAGGAAAATTTAAAAAATTTAAGACAGACACTTAACTTAACCTAAATTGACCCCGAGGGTTATACCGGACTTAAGATGACCCCGATATCGACCAAAGTGAGTTTCGGGGGACTCAGCGCAACTTTCTGATCAATTTGGGAAATGTTGACTTTTCGTTGGAAAAGTCAACCGAACGACGTTTTGGTCCATTCGAGGACCGTTTTGGATCCAAAAAGCTTAGCCGTCGTCGCAGCGGTCTTAGTTGAGCCGTTTCCTTGTAGCCCGCCGAGTTTCGTAATTTCTTGGAAAAAGTGCCCGTTCGGGGCCCGAAACGTCCGATTTTCGCGAATCTGATTGGAAAATATCAAGTAGATACTTTCCAAAGGGTGTGGGACCCACCTTGCCACTTGTCCAAAAGTGGTGGTGTTAGTTTTGGGGGGGAAAATGAAGAGAGATATAGAGAGGGGGGGTCGGCCATAAATCAAAAAAGGAGAGAAAAATAGAAAAAAGAAGAAGAAAGGGTTTAGAGAAGGAGAAGAAGAAGAGAGGGAGTTGGGGTTGTGAATCCACTATTCACGTCATCCCACCTTTGGATCGTCTCAAGGCTAGGAGGAATCAAGTTCCCTCGTTCTCCTCTTGGGTAAGCACCGAACCGATCGTCATTTTGTTGATTTTCCAAAGCTAGGGTTTTGTTAAAATGTTTGGTTTAGGGTTGTATTGAGGTTGGGGAAGTGATGGAGACGTTTTGGAGGTGTTTGGGGGTGAGATTGCACGTTTTCCGGTGACCGGAAGCTCGGGAGGAGCTCCGGGCACCGTGGGTGGTGGTCGGCCGGCCATGGGGTGGCTGGCCAGAGCTGGGACCAGCCACCACCATGGTGGCCGAGCCCCACTTTGAACCCTAGGGTCCACGGCCAAGTGGTTCGGGTGGGGCCCACGTGCTCGGGTGCTCGGGTTTAGTGCTCGGGTGGTTTAAAACGTTCCCCGGACCATTTATCCTAAACCGAATCGAAATTTGGATTTAAATTGGAAAAGTTGTAATTAACGGGGTTTAGAAACTTTAAACGTTAATTAATTGACTCGGAAGTCGAAATTCGATCCCGTCAAGTGCATTGGGATCCTTGAATTATTCTAAGACCGTAGAAACGAAAACGGGAATCTTTGGAGGGCCGGAAGGGCATTTACGAAACCCGGGCAGATTCGCCATGTCGGGCGAATCGGGCCTTTACGGGTCCTTTATCGACAAACTCGGTGTCACATGCAACTCTACTGTTAACTTTCCCTAATCAGGGCCAAGATCCGGCTACTTTTCCCTACCTCGTAAACAACTCCAAAAGTGCTCCACTAAGCCTCGACGTGATCCCAGTCACTCGCCGAGCTTCCCTTTTCCCTGGTCCGCAGCACGATCTAAACGAACACAATTTTAAATGCACTTTAAACTCGCAGGAAATAAACTGGAAATTTATAAACTTAACGCCCAAACGCAACCCCAACAATGTCGATCACTCCCAAACTTCCCAATTACTCGACATTGTCGATTAAGGACCCGTAAAGGCCCGATTCGCCCGACATGGCGAATCTGCCCGGGTTTTGTAAATGGCCTTCCGGGGCTCCAAAAGTCCCCGTTTTCGTTTCTACGGTCTTAGAATAATTCAAGGATCCCAATGCACTTGACGGAATCGAATTCCGACTTCCGAGTCGATTAATTAACGTTTAAAGTTTCTAAAACCCGTTAATTACAATCTTTCCAATTTAATTCCAAATTTCGATTCGGTTAAGGATAATTGGTCCAGGGAACGTTTTAAACCACCCGAACACTAAACCCGATCACCCGAGCACGTGGGCCCCACCCGGCCCACTTGGCCGTGGGCCCTAGGGTTTCAATGGGGCTCGGCCAACATGGTGGTGGCCGGCCCTAGCTCCGGCCAGCCACTTCCCATGGTGGCTGGCCACCCCCTATGGTGGCTAGAGCTCCTCCCGAGCTCCCGGTCGTCGGAAAACGTCCCCCTTTACCTCCAAACACCTCCAAAACGTCTCCAACAATTCCCCCAACCTCAATACAACCCTAACTAGTCATTTTTAACCAAACCCTAACATTGGAAAACTATCAAATCGACGATCGGTTCGGTGCTTACCCAAGAGGAGAACGAGGGGAACTAGATTGCTCCTTGCCTTGAGACGATCCAAAGGTGGGATGACGTGAATAGTGGAAACCAAGCCCTAGCTTCTCTCTTCCTTCTTCTCCTTCTCTCTCTAACTCTCTCTTCCCTTTTTCTATTTTTTTCTCTTTGGTTTACCCCTTGGCCGAACCCCCCTTGTACTCTCCCTTTCATTTTCCCCCCAAAACCCAACACCACCACTTGGTTGACAAGTGGCAAGGTGGGTCCCACACCTTTTGGAAAATATCTACATGATATTTTCCAATCAGATTCGCGAAAATCGGACGTTTCGGGCCCCGAACGGGCACTTTTTCCAAGAAATTACGAAACTTGGCGGGCTACAAGGAAACGGGTCAACTAAGACCGCTGCGACGACGGCTAAGCTTTTTGGATCCAAAAAGGTCCTCGAATGGACCAAAACGTCGCTCGATTGACTTTTCCAGCGAAAGGTCAACATTTCCCAAATTGGTCAGAAAGTTGCCCTGAGTCCCCTGGAACTCATTTTGGTCGATAACGGGGTGAACTTAAGTCCGGTATGACCCTCGGGGTCCATTTAGGTTAAATTAAGTGTCTGTCTTAAAAATTTTAAATTTTCCTGTTTTTCGCAGGTTTGCCTGTCGTTGACCAGGAGTGGTTCTTACATTCTACCCACCTTAAAGGAATTTCGTCCACAAAATTTAAGATAGACGTACCTCGGGAGTCGAACAAGTCGGGGTGCTTCGCGCAAACCTCGTCCTCGCGTTCCCAAGTCGACTCAGCCCCGTGATGCTTCCACTGCACTCGTACCAGGCGGAGAATCTTGCCTCCCCGTAGGACCTGCTCCCGTGTGTCCATGATCCGAACCGGCTGCTCCTCATAGGAGACATCGTCAGCCACCTCGATATCTATCCACTCAATGACGTGGGAGGGGTCTGTGTTGTACTGCCGCAACTGGGACACGTGGAAGACGTTATGGACTCTCCCAAGTTGCGGTGGCAACGCCATACGATAGGCCACT
This sequence comes from Erodium maritimum, assembly GCA_963921825.1. Lineage (NCBI taxonomy): Eukaryota > Viridiplantae > Streptophyta > Magnoliopsida > Geraniales > Geraniaceae > Erodium > Erodium maritimum. Next base: position 27,833,474 of record OY997592.1, read on the forward strand.
GCTCCCACTCTGCCCAAGATCTCGAACGGGCCGATGTACCGCGGAGCCAACTTGCCCCCGCTGCGTCTGAACCGTACCAGCCCCTTCCTCGGGCTCGCCTTCAAGAACACGTGATCCCCGACTGCAAACTCAAGAGGTCGACGTCGCCTGTCGGCATAACTCTTCTGCCGACTCTGCGCGGTCCTCAACCGATCGCGTATCAGCGCGACCTTCTCTATAGTCTCTCTGACAAGATCCGGCCCCAATAGACTCTTGTCCCCCACCTCTGCCCAACACACTGGCGATCGACACGGCCTCCCATACAACGCTTCGAACGGTGCCATCCCAATACTGGGCTGGTAGCTGTTGTTGTAGGCGAACTCGACCAACGGCAGGTGGGTCTCCCATGATCCTCTGAAATCCAGCACACATGCTCGCAGCATGTCCTCCAAGATCTGAATAGTGCGCTCGCACTGACCATCTGTCTGGGGATGATGTGCGGTACTGAGTAGAACTTCGGTCCCCAATGCTTTGTGCAGACTCGGCCAAAATCTGGACGTGAAGCGGGGATCTCTGTCAGACACTATCGACACCGGGACCCCATGGAGCCGTACTACCTCCTGAATATACAAGTCGCTCAACTTGCCGACCGGGTCAGTCATCCTCATAGCCAGGAAATGGGCCGACTTGGTCAACTGGTCAACTACCACCCATACGGCGTCGTTTCCCTTCGGCGATATCGGTAGTCCACACATGAAGTCCATCGTAATGTGCTTCCACTTCCACTGAGCAATCGGTAGTGGCTGCAACAATCCTGCGGGACGCTGATGCTCGGCTTTCACCTGCTGACAGACGAGACATCTCGACACAAACTCTGCGACTGCTCTCCGCATCCCGCGCCACCAGAACTGTCGTCTGAGGTCACGGTACATCTTGGTGCCCCCGGGTGCACTGTAAGACGCGAATGATGTGCCTCTCGCAACACGTCGTCTCTACAGTTAACCGGCACATACAGCCCCCCGCGGTACCGTAACCCTCAATCAGTACTATCCTCCCAGCCTACCACCTCGACACCCCTGACGACTCTCTCGCGGATCTCTGACGCCTCGACGTCCTCCGACTGCGCCTCCAACACTTGGGCAAGCAGTGAGGGCTGAGCCACCAATGAGCACATGGCCACGCCGCCAGTAATCTCCTCTAGCTCATGCCCGAACGTGCTCAGCTCCCCCATCATGTCCCACTCTCGGACTGATATGCTGGCGAGGCTCAGAACCGACTTCCTACTCAAGGCGTCGGCGACCACGTTCGCCTTGCCCGGATGGTAGTGTAGCTCGAAGTCGTACTCCTCGAGTAGCTCCATCCACCGTCGCTGACGCATGTTCAGGTCTCGATGGGAAAATATGTACTTGAGGATCTTGTGATCCGAGAACACCTGAAACCCCTCGCCATACAGATAATATCGCCAGCTCTTTAGCGCAAACACGACTGCTGCTAGCTCCAAGTCGTGGGTAGGATAGTTGCGCTCGTGCGTCTTCAACTACCTGGAGCCATAAGCCACAACTCTGCCCAACTGCATCAGTACGCAGCCCAGTCCCTCTCCGGACGCATCATAGTAGACATCATAACCGATCCCTCGCTCGGGCACTACTAACACTGGAGCGGTAGTCAGCCGAGTCTTCCATTCCGCGAATACACGCTCACAGTCCTCTGTCCACACAAACCCGACTCCCTTGCGCGTCAACAGAGTCATCGGCGCGGCTAGTCACGCAAAGTCCTGAACAAATCGCCGATAGTAGCCTGCCAACCCCAGAAAGTTGTGGATCTCGAAGACACTCGTGGGCCGTGCCCACTTCGAGACCGCGTCGATCTTTGACGGATCAACCAGGATACCGTCACGGGACACGATGTGACCGAGGAATTTCACCTCAGCAATCCAGAACTCGCACTTCTCCCGGTTGGCATATAGCTGATGCTCGCGCAGTAGTGTCAGAACAGCCCTCAGATGTGATTTATGCGCCGCCTCATTCTGCGAGTAGATCAGGATGTCGTCCACGAACACCATCACAAACTGATCTAAGTACGGCCGGAAGATGTTGTTCATCAGGTCCATGAACGCTGCAGGTGCGTTCGTCAGTCCGAATGGCATCACCAGGAACTGGTAGTGCCCATAGCGTGTCCGGAATGCAGTCTTTGCGACGTCCCCCTCATGGACTCGCAACTGATAATAACCGGATCCAGATCGATTTTCGAGAAGTAGGTCGACCCTCTCAACTGGTCGAACAAGTCATCGATCCTCGGCATCGGGTATCGGTTCTTCACCGTAACCCGGTTCAGCTTCCGGTAATCTATACACATCCGTAGCTCTCCACTCTTCTTCTTCACGAAGAGTTCTGGTGCTCCCCACGGTGATAGACTCGGACGGATAAACCCCTTCTGTTGAAGCTCCTCTAGCTGACGCTTCAGCTCAGTCAACTCTGCCGACGCGAACATGTAAGGCGCCATCGATATCGTCGCCGTTCCCGACACAAGGTCAATCCCGAACTCCACCTCACGAACCGGTGGCAACCCGCTCAACTCCTCAGGAAAGACCTCGGGGAACTCACATACCACTCTCGGTAACTCTCGGCTCTGCACAGCCGATACTTCCTCCTCAGCGGACAACGCCGACAAGAGGACCCCACTCTTACTACCCAGAACACACGTCACCTTCGTACCGTCCACTGACACTGTCACTCGTCGCTTGTAGCAATCGATATTGGCTCGGTACCTCGACAGCCAATCCATTCCCAAGATCACATCAAAGGTCGTCATTCCCAGCACGAGAAGATCACCAAGGCAAGGACAGTCTGCGACTCTAATCTCGCAGGCACGACATACCCTAGTCAACGATACACCACCCCCAACTGGGGTGTCCAGGCATAGGGGTGGACTCAACGGCTCTTAGCTCAACCCCAACCTCTCAGCACAACCCGACGAAATAAAAGAGTGCGACGCCCCGGTATCAAACAAGAATAACGCCCATAAATAATACAATAAACACGTACCCTGGATGGTCTCGCGGTACGTGCTAGATCCTAGGGCTCTGGAGTCGGTGACTGCATACACTCTCCCCTGCGAGGCCTGTTGCCTCTGACCCGGCGCACTGGCTGCTGAATACCCATGACTCTGCTGCTGTCTCAGAATCGGTGCGCTCGTAGAAGGCCGTGACAGCCTCGACTGCTGACTCTGACGAGGACGACCCCTGGGCGACTATAATGTACGCGACTGCTGCGGTCGCTGCGCTGACGTTGCCCTCGAAGGCTCACGGCACCACGCAATGGTGTGCCCAACCCGGCCGCATCGAAAACAGCCGATCTCGTCGGCTCTCGACTCCGTGCCCTAGCTCGTCCGGCTGGTCGCTGGCAGTGTCGTGGGCCCTCCTCCCATCGGAAACTCGCGACGGAAGTGGCCTCGCTGCCCGCAGGTAAAGCACGTCGGCGCCCTCTCTAACGCGAATGGCCCAACTGATGCGACTGACCCCCGCTGTCTCGCTCCACCCTGATGAGTCGGTGGTCGGAAGAACCCCGTGGTCCTCTGCCTCCTCGGGTCTCGTGACTCGGACGGCCGTACAAAGCTGGTCGGCCGCTGTCGGACCTCACGGGTCCTGGCCGCATCCCGGACGCCCTGCTCCACCGTCGCCGCGGTGTCCACGAGATATGTATACTTCTGCAGCCTCAAGGCGAGGACCTTATCCCGAATCACCGGTCTCAGTCCCCCCTCGAACCGCAGGCAACGGTTCTGCTCGGTCATCACCATCTCTGCGCGTGAATCTGGTCAAGGCCGTGAATCTGGCCTCGTATTCTGCCACTGTCATCCCCCCCTGCTCCAGGTCTAGAAACTGCCGATGTCGCTCCAACCGAGCCGACTCGGGAAAGTACTGCGCCAGAAACACCTCCTGGATGATGTCGTAGTCGTGCCCGACCGTGTCCTTCACACGCCCCCAGCAGTGGTAGGCGCTGTCTCTCAGCTGGTGAGCTGCGAAGGACACTCTGCGGCGGCCATCTTCGATACCTGAAGTATCCAGGTCCCGCGTGACCTGCTCTAGCCACCTCTCGGCTAGGTCGGGGTTCGGCTCCCCGACGAAGATGGGTATCCCTAGCTTCAGGAAGTCTAGTAGGGTCCGGGCTGTGTGATCCTCTGCCTGACCGGGCCTCACTGGGACCGCGGCTGCCTCTGGAGCTAGTGAAGCCGACTCTCGGCTGGCGATGACCGCCACCAAACTCTGGACTGTCCTGGTCAGCTCATCTAGGGCAGTCATAACGGGAGTGTCCACGACCGGCGGAACACTGGGCATGCCTGTAGACGGTCCCGCGTCGCTTCTCCTGTCTTCCCCGACAGGAGTGCCCTGCGCCTCCGCGTACTCGGCGGCTCAACGGTTGGCACTCTTCCCGGTGTCCCCGCTGACCGTCCCCGCCGGCCTCGCGCGGGCGCCCGACCCCGTGTTCCCGCTGCTCGTCCGCGTCTACCGCGAGCCATAAGTCGGTATCCTCTGCACGGATACACGCAAACGGTTAGTTTACGAACTCATATAAAAACAGCAAGCTCAAACACACTAACGTTCACACGGTCTACGTTTACTCTAGCGTGCTTATCACTAATACGTCACACCGCTCACGCTATTAATACTTTAAACATTAGTATTAGTAAGAGAAACCTCAAAGAGACCGCACCAACGTGCATCAAAACACGCAATGATAAACCTAACCACACAACGAAACAACAACAACCAAAGAAAATTGAAAGCGGCTGACTGGACCAGGGCGGCACACGGCCCGGGCCGTGCCACCCTCCGGGCCGGTAACCAGGCCGGGTCGTGCCCCATACCGGGCCGGCACCCAGGCCCTGCCGTGCCCCCTACCGGGCCGGCACCTAACCCGTGCCGTGTCCCTTACCGGGCCGGCAACCAAACCGCCCCGTTCCACCTACCGGGCCGGCAACCAAACCGTCTCGTGCTACCACCCGGGCCGGCAACCAAACTGCCCCGTTCCACCTACCGGGCCGGTAACCAAACAGTCCCGCGCTACCTTCCGAACCGGCAACCAAACCGTCCCATTCCACCTACCGGGCCAAACCAGTGACCCCGATCTCGTAGCGGTAATGATTTCACACCACGCACACCCGCTATGTCTATCCTAGGGCATTCGTAACTTCCCCTGCTAATAGCGACCCGTACCTTAGTACGTCGCAGACAAACGACCACCAACCAAAAAGCACACGTACGGCAACTCAAGACCGACCTCAAACACAAACCAACACGGCCGAGCAACAACAATACACGCCCACCGGGCCAACCAAAGTCACACACGCCCACCGGGCCAAACAAAATCACACACGCCCACCGGGCCAACCAAACCCAAAACACGCCCACAGGGCCAACCAATTTTAAAACTTTTTCCACTTCATTAAAAGCCTCATTTCTTGACGTCAGGTAGTTACAACCCGGTCCAGGCGTCCCCGAACTACATTGTACCCACTTGACATCAACACCGTCACGCTCGACTACAGGAGCGCTCCTGAGTCGAGTTGCGACAGTTTAAAAACATTTCACGCAACAACACACAAACACCGTGCCAGTAACTCCGTACTGCACAAGCACATAACAAAAGCAGGACTCAAGTCGTAACGGGTCTACACACGATTTCCGACTTGCGTACCCAACGCAAGACGGGACTTTATTGACTCGACTCTCCCACCTAATTGACGTGCAGTCCGAGGTGTGAAACCTCGAGCTCTGATACCAAGCTGTCACGCCCCAATCTCAGTAAACCGAACTCGGGACGCGAACGTTTTGAAACAATAAACCATTTTGAAACCCTTTTTATAATTCACTTTAAAATCACCAAATGTTCAACAAAATAAAATTTACATCTCAAAATAAGTCCCAACAATTGGACAAAAACGTGGTACACGTCACTAGACTCAAAATAACCCAGAAACCCGCTTCAAGCTCTTCAAGCTTCAGAAGCTCACCTAGTCCAACCTACGAACGGTAACTGTAGGAAAAGCAGCTAGGGGTGAGCGTTCGCTCACCACCACAGATAACAGACTGACTACGGCATACTTAGCAGACAAAGCCGGTGACACCAAGAACGACTTAAAAGACACACACACGACAAAATACTTTTCTCAACCGATTCAACACTCGGACACAAGATGTATACCCCACATAACGATTGACGACCTCCTCCAAAGACTCGACTGACAACCACGCAATACCAAGATCACAAAGGATCGCACACCAAACAAGATCCCAAAGGATCGCATACCAGCTGCTCAGTAACCCAAATCTCTGTCTCTCGCCCTTTACCGATCCCAGTCAGGTCAGGCGGTCGACCTGTCGCGCAACTTCTCCCGATCCCAGTCAGGAGGCTAACCCAAAACCTCTCCGCTTCACCCGATCTCAGTCGGGTGGTTAGCCACACCCGCGTGTCCTTCCCCCGATCCCAGTCGGGGAGCTAGCCCACAACCTCTCCGCTTCTCCCGATCCCAGTCGGGAGGCTAGCTACACCACACAACCTCCAATATGATCAAGTAACCAAACACAATCACAAACAAAGTTCAACAGACAGTAACGACACCAGTCACAACTCCACAGACACTCAAGGTCACCAAGACACCAACAACAAAACACGGGTTCAACAACCCTACGGGCCCTCATGGCCACCCAAGACACCAACGGTAAAGTACGGGTTCACAACCCCACGGGCACTCACTGCCACCCAAAACTCCAATAATAACAACACGGGCTCTCATGGCCACCCAAGACTTGACAATAATAACGCGGGCTCTCATGGCCACCCAAACTCAACAATAATAACACGGGCTCTCATGGCCACCCAAACTCAACAATAATAACACGGGTTCTCATGGCCACCCAACTCAACAATAATAACACGGGCTCTCATGGCCACCCAACTCAACAATAAAAACAAACAACCTCCGGGCATGGTCATGTGCCTCCAGTACTCCTAATCTCGATAAGTTCGCAATCAACCTCCGGGCATGGTCATATGCCTCCAGTAATTCTAATATCGCTAAGTTCACTGCTCCTACGACACTGCAAAGTGGCACATGCTTTTCTAATAATTGCTTCAATCCCGTATCATGCTTTTCTAATATTCGATAACCTAAATAACCAACGACACCCCGGTGTCACATGCAATTCTACAGGTAACTTTCCCTAGTCAGGGCCGAGATCCGGCTACTTTTCCCTACCTCGTATAAGTCCTCCAAAAGCCAACCAACGAGCTCCGGTGTGACCTCAGTCACTCACCCAGCTTTCCTTTGCCTCGGTCCGCGGCACGATCTAAAAGAACACAAATTTAAGGCACTTTTAAACTAGTAGGAATAAACCGAAATTCAATAAACTTAACGACCAAACGTAACCCCAACAATGTCGATCACTCCCAAACTTCCCAAGTACTCGACATTGTCGATAAAGGACCCGTAAAGGCCCGATTCGCCCGACATGGCGAATCTGCTCGGGTTTTGTAAATGGCCTTCCGGGGCTCCAAAAGTCCCCGTTTTCGATCCTACGGTCTTAGAATAATTCAAGGATCCCAATGCACTTGACGGAATCGAATTCCGACTTCCGAGTCGATTAATTAACGTTTAAAGTTTCTAAAACCCGTTAATTACAATCTTTCAAATTTAATTCCAAATTTCGATTCGGTTAAGGATAATTGGTCCAGGGAACGTTTTAAACCACCCGAACACTAAACCCGATCACCCGAGTACGTGGGCCCCACCCGGCCCACTTGGACGTGGGCCCTAGGGTTTCAATGGGGCTCGGCCAACATGGTGGTGGCCGGCCCTAGCTCCGGCCAGCCACCTCCCATGGTGGCCGGCCACCCCCTATGGTGGTCAGAGCTCCTCCCGAGCTCCCGGTCGCCGGAAAACGTTCCCCTTCACCTCCAAACACCTCCAAAACGTCTCCAACAATTCCCCCAACCTCAATACATCCCTAACTAGTCATTTTTTACCAAACCCTAACATTGGAAAACTATCAAATCGACGATCAGTTCGGTGCTTACCCAAGAGGAGAACGAGGGGAACTAGATTGCTCCTTGCCTTGAGACGATCCAAAGGTGGGATGACGTGAATAGTGGCAACCAAGCCCTATCTTCTCTCTTCCTTCTTCTCCTTCTCTCTCTAACTCTCTCTTCCCTTGTTCTATTTTTTTTTCTTTGGTTTACCCCTTGGCCGAACCCCCCTTGTACTCTCCCTTTCATTTTCCCCCCAAAACCTAACACCACCACTTGGTTGACAAGTGGCAAGGTGGGTCCCACACCTTTTGGAAGATATCTACTTGATATTTTCCAATTAGATTCGCGAAAATCGGACGTTTCGGGCCCCGAACGGGCACTTTTTCCAAGAAATTACGAAACTTGGCGGGCTACAAGGAAATGGCTCAACTAAGATCGCTGCGACGACGGCTAAGCTTTTTGGATCCAAAACGGTCCTCGAATGGACCAAAACGTCGCTCGATTGGCTTTTCCAACGAAAAGTCAACATTTCCCAAATTGGTCAGAAAGTTGCCCTGAGTCCCCTGGAACTCATTTTGGTCGATAACGGGGTCAACTTAAGTCCGGTATGACCCTCGGGGTCAATTTAGGTTAAATTAAGTGTCTGTCTTAAAAATTTAAAATTTTCCTGTTTTTCGCAGGTTTGCCTGTCGTTGACCGGGAGTGGTTCTTACATACTAATTATGCCATAGTCAGTCTGTTATTCGTGGTGGTGAGCGAACGCTCACCCCTAGCTGCTTTTCCTACAGGTAGTGATCACCGGACGGACTAGGTGAGCTGTTGAAGCTTGTGGAGCTAGGAGCGGAGTCTGGTCTTTATTTTGTTGAGTCTAGTGACGGATACTTGTACCTTGTCCATTTGTTGGGACGTTTTTGTATTGTAAATATTATTTTTGATAACTAAATGGTAATTTCAAAGTATTTACTCAAAACAGGTTTCAAGTGTTTTATGTTTTTCAACAGTGTCATATGCATTTCTACTGATAAATTTCCCTAGTCAAGGCCGATATCCGGCTACTTTTCCCTACCTCGTAACGCTTTCCAAACGTCCACGCTCAAGCTCCGGTAATGCTCACCATCACCCGCTTAGCCTCTTCTTTCCACGATCGGTGGCACGATCTAACATGATCAAAAATAAGGCACTTTTTAATATGCAGGCAAAACCCGATTTTAAAGTAATTAACGCCCAAATGCAACCCCGACAATGCCTCTCACTACCAAACTTCCCAATTGCTCGACATTGTCAACAATGGGCCCAGAAAGGCCCGATTCGCCCGGCTCGGCGAATCTGCCCGGGATCGGAAAAACGCCCTCCGGGACTCCGAAAATTCCCATTTTCGTTTATACGACCTTAAAATAATTCGCGTGTTCCAACGCAATCGACGGAACCAAATTCCGACGTCCGAGCGATTTAATTCGCGTTTAAAGTTTATAAACCCGATAATTCCGATTTTCCCAATTTAATTCCATAACTTTATACGGGTTTAAATTATCGACTCGGGGATCGTCCAAGACCACCCGAACTCGAAAAACCCGACACCCGTGCACGTGGGCCCCACCCGGCCACATTGGAAAACGCTCATTTTCGCCCCAAAATGTTCCTAACGACCTCTAAACCTCAACCGTTCATCATTTAATCAATTCTAAACGAATGCTTAGAAATCAAACACGTCGAAACGAGGAAAACTCGGGTTCTTACCGTAGGTAACGATGAGGGGATGACAATTATGCAAAGAAAAACATGATCCAACGGCCGGATCGTCGACAATCTTCAAAATTCCAACACTTTCTCTCTTTTTTTCTCTCTTCTCTTCTCTCTCGTTTTTCTCTCTCTACTTCTCTCCTTTTTTCTGATTTTTCCGTGTACCCTCTCCACCTTTCCTTTTTATTTGTTTTAAAAATCAAACCCAAGCACAAAGACTAAACTACGCCTCTCCCTTCCTTTGTTTTTAAATTAAAGCTAAGGGTACCAAAGACCTTTCACCTCCACTCCACCCCTTTTTTGACAAGTGTCATGTGGGTCCCATTGATTAGAAAAATATCTTTGTATTCAATCTGATTCGCGAAATTCGGCCGTTTGGGGCCCCGCGTGGGCCCATTTTCCAAGAAATTGTGAAATTTCACGTGCTACGAGGAAACGGCCCAACTAAGACAACTGTAACGACAGCTAAGCCTTTTGGATCCAAATCGGGCCTCGAACGGACCAAAACGTCGCTCGGTTGACTTTTTCGGCAAAAAGTCAACTTTTCCCGAATTGGTCAAAAAGTTGCCCTGAGTCACCCAGAACTCACTTTGGTCGATATCGGGGTCAACTTAAGTCCGATATGACCATCGGGGTCAATTTTAGGTTCATTTGGGTGTCTGTCCCAAAATTTTAAATTTTTCCGTTTTTCCGCCGATTGACCGACGTTGACCAGGAGCGGTCCTTACATTTCAAGTTTTTGTAAAATAAACGAAATGTGACCCAAAACCTGGCCCACGACCCAGACTCGGCGGTTGATCCTTTGGGAGGGAAAAATAAGACCACGTGGATAAAGAGGGAAAAAATAAAATAAAAACAAAGCTTTTTCTTTAAGTGTGGAAAGGGTATAAGATTAATATAAAAAATTTAAGTCACAAAAATAAAATAAAAAAGAAAAGAAATAAGATTGGTAAAAGAAGGAGGCTACCCTCCTAATAGTTATAAATAGAAAAGCCATTTTGATAATTCCCCTGGGGAGGGTGGAGGTGCTTCGGATGAGACGGGGGTATGGTGAGAGGAAAGGGAAGGAGATACAAAAGGGAAATAAGCTTAAGGGTAGGGTATGGTTTAAATGGGTTAGGGGTAGTTTAGGGTTTAAATAAACTAAGGGTAGTCTAGGTATTTTTCGAGGAAAAAATGGTCATATGTTATGCACATGATTATTTTCTGTTCAAAATTTAATGTCGTTGATTAGTTTGAGCAAACTTATAAGTTAAGGTATCGGTTTGTTACTTTTGAAAGTTAAGTGTAATTTTGTGAAATTAGCTGAAAGTTAAGGGCAACTTTATGATATTATCCCTAAATATTTTTATTCATGTTAAAAAAAAGAAAATTTTCAATATAATACCCTGCAAACATTTATTTGCAATATAATACATCGTCAAACATTTATTTTCAGTTTAGTACCTAATCGTTACTTTAGTGTCATTTTTCCATCCAAAGAGAGTAAAAAAGTCCAAAATACCCCCGCTAACAATCAAATTTGCAAAAACATGTCATTGATCTTCAAATCATATAATTTACAAAATATCAAAGTTATCCTTTATTTATCTTTAAATTTCAAAATTTACCATCAAAATCATTCTTTTTTTTAAAAAAAAGTTAAAAAAATCTTCTTCTTCTTTTTTTATCAAAAATCAGATTTTATTTCATAAAATATTTTAAAATTCAGATTTTATTTGATAAATCAATTTTTATAAGGGTACTATTGGTATACTGTAAAAATCATAGGGTAGTTGACTGTTCTCTAAGGCTATTATTGGTATTTTAGAAAAATTTAGAGTCATGTGCTTCGTACATAACCAATTTCCATCCAAAATTAGATGAAAAAGTAATAATAGGTACTAAACTGAAAATAAATATTTGCTAGTGTATTATATTAAAATTTTATATAAAACAACCTCAATAGTATTACAGAACCAAATCTGAAACATCCACATTCACTTACCACTTTCAGTTTCTTCCTCATTAAGGTCTGAATCCAAATCTCTCTCTTCAAAACCAAAATCAACATCACTAACCCCTTAATTTTCATTTCCAACAAATCCCAAATAAGTAAATCCCAAATTTCCTACCTAAACTCCAATTTCTTAATATCTACACCCAACCAAAAATCAACCTTATGGGTCGTTAGAATTGTTAGTCGTCGTCGGTACTCCCGATTCTTCCCAAATGTATGTATGGTAGCCAATTGAACTACACAATATTTTAAGTTCCTTCCCGAGAGACACCACGACCTTGTGAATCGGCGGCTCGTCCACCTGACCTTTTTTCTAGCCACACCACCTCCTTCCCTGATGCCTCGAGCTACGCCACGAGCTATGAGAAACTCCTCATACCCATCGAAATAAATACGAGGGATTTACTTATATGCCTTCAGATAATATGTCACGCCCCAATTTCAGTAAACCAAACTCGGGACGCGAACATTTAAAATCATAAAACACTTGAAACCTGTTTTGAATAAATACTCTGAAATTACCATTTAGTTATCAAAAATAATAATATGTACAATATAAACGTCCCGACAAGTGGACAAAGTACAGTATCCGTCACTAGACTCAACAAAATAAAGACCAGACTCCGCTCCTAGCTCCACAAACTTCAAGAGCTAACCTAGTCCGTCCGGTGATCAGTACCTGTAGGAAAAGCAGCTAGGGGTGAGCGTTCGCTCACCACCACGGATAACAGACTGACTATGACATAATTAGTAGACAAGCCAGTAACACCAAAACCAAACCCAACACCGAGACCACAAACACCAACTCAAGTACTCAACTGACACACCACCCGTTACTTTCCTCAACAGACTCAACACTCGATAACGCAATGTAGACCCGACACAACTATCGACGACCTCCTCCAAGGACACGACAGAAAGACTACACAACGCCAAACAAGATCGCAAAGGATCGCACACCAGCTGCTCAGTAACCTCCCACATGCCCAGTTATCAATCTCAATCAGGTCAAGGATCGACCTATCACAATTTCTCAACACGAAGTCGGATCAGGCTGTCGACCTATCGCAATTCATCGACACCAAGTCGGATCAGGCTGTCGACCTATCGCAATTCATCGACACCAAGTTGGATCAGGCTGTCGACCTATCGCAATTCATCGACACCAAGTCGGATCAGGCTGTCGACCTGTCACGCTCAAAACTTCAGGTAACCACAAACACAATCACAGGCAAGTTCAACAAACAGGCACTCAAGGCCACTCAAGACACCTCAACAGTCAAGACTCGGGTTCAACAACCCCACGGGCACTCACGGCCACTCAAGACACACCAACGGTCAAAACTCGGGTTCAACAACCCCACGGGCACTCACGGCCACCCCAAAACACCAACAGTAAGACACGGGCTCTCACGGCCACCCAAGACACCAATTTAAATAACACGGGCTCTCATGGCCACCCAAGACACCAACAATCAATTACGGGCTTTCATGGCCACCCAAGACACGAACAATCAATTATGGGCTCTCGTGGCCACCCAAGACACCAATTTAAATAACACGGGCTCTCATGGCCACCCAAGACCTAAATTTAAACAGTCAACCTCCGGGCATGGTCATATGCCTCCAGTAATTCTCATATCGCTACGTTTTCTGCTCCTACGACACTCCTAAGTGTCACATGCTTTCCTCACAAACGCTACAATCCCGTATCATGCTTTTCTAATATTTAAATAAACCTACTCAACCCACGACACCCCGGTGTCACATGCAATTCTACTGTTAACTTTCCCTAATCAGGGCCGAGATCCGGCTACTTTTCCCTACCTTGTATAAAACTCCAAAAGTGCTCCACTAAGTCTCGATGTGATCCCAGTCACTCGCCGAGCTTCCCTTTGCCTCGGTCCACAGCACGATCTAAAAGAACACAAATTTAAGGCACTTTTAAACTAGTACGAATAAACCGAAATTCAATAAACTTAACGCCCAAACGTAACCCCGACAATGTCGATCACTCCCAAACTTCCCAATTACTCGACATTGTCGATAAAGGACCCGTAAAGGCCCGATTCGCCCGACATGGCGAATCTGCCCGGGTTTTGTAAATGCCCTTCCGGGGCTCCAAAAATTCCCGTTTTCGTTTCTACGGTCTTAGAATAGTTCAAGGATCCCAATGCACTTGACGGAATCAAATTTCGACTTCCGAGTCAATTAATTAACGTTTAAAGTTTCTAAAACCCGTTAATTACAACTTTTCCAATTTAATTCCAATTTTCGATTCGGTTAAGGATAAATGGTCCGGGGAACGTTTTAAACCTCCCGAACACTAAACCCGATCACCCGAGCACGTGGGCCCCACCCGGCCCACTTGGCCGTGAGCCCTAGGGTTCAAGGGGGGCTCGGCCACCATGGTGGTGGCTGGTCCCAGCTCCGGCCAGCCACCCCATGGCCGGCCGGCCACCACCCATGGTGGCCGGAGCTCCTCCCGAGCTTCCGGTCACCGTAAAACGTGCAATCACACCTCCAAACACCTCTAAAAACGTGTCCAACACTTCCCCAACCTCAATACAACCCTAACCCATTCATTTTAACGAAACCCTAGCTTTTGAAATTAAACAAAACGACGATCGGTTTAGTACAAACCGTAGAGGAGGATGAGGGGAAGACGCTTTCTTCTTGCCTTGAGACGATCCAAGGGTTGGATAACTCCCAAAACCCTAGCTCCTTATCCTTCTCTCTTCTTCTCCTTCTCCTTCTCTCTCTAACTCTCTTCTTCTTTTTCTATTTCAAACACCTAACTCATTTTTCTCTTTTTTTTCTTCTTTTTAACCACATGTGGGCGGCCACCCCCTTGTCCCCCTCTAGGGTCGGTTATGGTAGTGTAGCTCGAAGTCGTACTCCTCAAGTAGCTCCATCCACCGTTGCTGACGCATGTTCAGGTCTCGCTGGGAAAATATGTACTTGAGGCTCTTGTGATCCGAGAACACCTGAAACCCCTCGCCATACAGATAATATCGCCAGCTCTTTAGCGCAAACACGACTGCTGCTAGCTCCAAGTCGTGGGTAGGATAGTTGCGCTCGTGCGTCTTCAACTGTCTGGAGCCATAAGCCACAACTCTGCCCACACGACTGTTGTTGCCCTGAGTCCCCCGGAACTCACTTTGGTCGATATCGGGGTCATCCTAAGTCCGGTATGACCCTCGGGGTGAATTTAGGTTAAGTTAAGTGTCTGTCTTAAAATTTTTAAATTTTCCTGTTTTTCCTAGGTTTGACTTGCGTTGACCGGAAGTCGTTAATACAGTCTACCCCCCTTAAAGGAATTTTGTCCGCGAAATTTAAAACAGACGTACCTTGGGAGTCGAACAGGTCGGGATAATTCGCGCGAACCTCGTCCTCGCGTTCCCATGTCGAATCAGCCCCATGATGTTTCCACTACACTCGTATCAGGTGGATAATCTTGCCTCTCCGTAGGACCTGCTCCCGTGTGTCCATGATCCGAACTGGCTGCTCCTCATAGGAGACATCGTCAGCCACCTCGATATCGGCCCACTCAATGACGTGGGAGGGGTCTGCGTTGTACTACCTCAACTGGGATACGTGGAAGACGTTATGGACTCTCCCAAGCTGCGGTGGTAACGCCAGACGATAAGCCACTGCTCCCACTCTGCCCAGGATCTCGAACCGGCCAATGTATCGCGGAGCCAACTTACCCCCGCGGCGTCTGAACCGTACTACCCCCTTCCTCGGGCTCACCTTCAAGAACACGTGATCCCCGACTGCAAATTCAAGAGGTCGACGTCATCTGTCGGCATAACTCTTCTGCCGACTCTGCGCGGTCCTCAACCGATCGCGTATCAGTGCGACCTTCTCCTTCGTCTCTCTGACAAGATCCGGCCCCAACAGACTCTTGTCCCCCACCTCTGCCCAACACACTGGCGATCGACACGGCCTCCCATACAACGCTTCGAACGGTGCCATCCCGATACTGGCCTGGAAGCTGTTGTTGTAGGCGAACTCGGCCAACGGCAGGTGGGTCTCCCAAGATCCCCTGAAATCCAGCACACATGCCCGCAGCATGTCCTCCAAGATCTGAATAGTGCGCTCGCACTGACCGTCTGTCTGGGGATGATGTGCGGTACTGAGTAGAACTTCGGTCCCCAATGCTTTGTGTAGACTCGGCCAAAATCTGGACGTGAAGCGGGGATCTCTGTTAGACACTATTGACACCGGGACCCCATGGAGCCGTACTACCTCCTGAATATACAAGCCGCTCAACTTGTCGACCGGGTCAGTCATCCTCATAGCCAGAAAGTGGGCCGAATTGGTCAACCGGTCGACTACCACCCATACGGCGTCGTTTCCCTTCGGCGATCTCGGTAGTCCACACACGAAGTCCATCGTAATGTGCTCCCACTTCCACTGAGCAATCGGTAGTGGCTGCAATAATCCTGCGGGACGCTGATGCTCGGCTTTCACCTGCTGACAGACGAGACATCTTGCCACGAACTCTGCGACTGCTCTCCGCATCCCGCGCCACCAGAAGTGCCGCATAAGGTCACGGTACATCTTGGTGCCCCTCGGGTGTACTGTAAGACGCGAATGATGTGCCTCTCGCAACACGTCGTCTCTACAGTTGCCCGGCACGAACAACCCCCCTCGGTACCGTAGCCCCCAATCTGTACTGATCTCCCAACCTACTACCTCGGGAAAGAAGTGAGGGCTGAGCCACTAATGAGCACATGGCCATGTCACCAGTAACCTCCTCCAGCTCAAGCCCGAACGTGCTCAGCTCCCGGTTGGCATATAGCTGATGCTCGCGCATTAGTGTCAGAACAGCCCTCAGATTTGACTTATGCGCCGCCTCATTCTGCGAGTATATCAGGATGTCGTCCACGAACACCACCACAAACTGATCTAAGTACGGCCGGAAGATGTTGTTCATAGGGTCCATGAACGCTGCAGGTGCGTTCGTCAGCCCGAATGACATCACCAGGAACTCGTAGTGCCCATAGCGTTTCCGGAATGCAGTCTTTGCGACCTCCCCCTCACAGACTCGCAACTGATAATAACCGGATCGCAGATCGATCTTCGAGAAGTAGGTCGCCCCTCTCAACTGGTCGAACAAGTCATCGATCCTCGGCATCGGGTATCGGTTCTTCACCGTAACCCGGTTCAGCTTCCGGTAATCTATACACATCCGTAGCTCTCCACTCTTCTTCTTCACGAAGAGTGCTGGTGCTCCCCACGGTGATACACTCGGACGGATAAACCCCTTCTGCTGAAGCTCCTCTAGCTGACACTTCAGCTCAGTCAACTCTGCCAGCGCAAACCTGTAAGGCGCCATCGATATCGCCGTTGTCCCCGGCACTAGGTCAATCCCGAACTCCACCTCACGAAATGGTGGCAACCCGCTCAACTCCTCAAGAAAGACCTCGGGGAACTCGCATACCACTCTCGGTAACTCTCGGCTCTGCACAACCGGTACTTCCTCCTCTACGGACAACGCCGACAGGAGGACCCCACTCTTACTCCCCAGAACACACGTCACCTTCGTACCGCCCACTGACACTGTCACTCGTCGCCTGTAGCAATCGATATTGGCTCGGTACCTCGACAGCCAATCCATTCCCAAGATCACATCAAAGGTCGTCATTCCCAGTACTAGAAGATCACCAGGGCAAGCACATTCTGCGACTCTAATCTCGCAGGCACGACACACCCTAGTCAACGATACGCCACCCCCAACTGGGGTGTCCAGGCATAGGGGTGGACTCAACGACTCTAAGCTCAACCCCAACCTCTCACCACAACCCAACGAAATAAAAGAGTGCGACGCCCCGATATCAAATAAGAGTAACGCCCATAAATGATACAATAAACACGTACCCTGGATGGTCTCGCGGTACGTGCTAGATCCTGGGGCTCTGGAGTCGGTGACTGCATACACTCTCCCCTGCGAGGCCTGCTGCCTCTGACCCAGCGCACTGGCTGCTGAATACCCGTGACTCTGCTGCTGTCTCGGAATCGGTGCGCTCGTAGAAGGCTGTGACTACCTCGGCTGTTGACTCTATCGAGGGCGACCCCTGGGCGACTGTATTGTCCGTGACTGCTGCGGTCGCTGCGCTGACGTTGCTCCCAACGGCTCACGACACCATGCCATAGTGTGACCAACCCGGCCGCACCGGAAACAGCTGGTCTCTTCTTCTCCTTCTCCTTCTCTCTCTAACTCTCTTCTTCTTTTTCTATTTCAAACAACTAACTCATTTTTCTCTTTTTTTTTCTTTTTAACCACATGTGGCCAGCCACCCCCTTGTCCCCTCTAGTTTCCCCCCAAAACTAACACCACCACAAATTGGACAAGTGTCAAGGTGGGTCCCACACCTTTTGGAAAATATCTACTTGATATTTTCCAATCAGATTCGCGAAAAACGGACGTTTCGGGCCCCGAACGGGCACTTTTCCCAAGAAATTACGAAACTTGACGGGCTACAAGGAAACGGCTCAACTAAGACCGCTGCGACGACGGCTAAGATTTTTGGATCCAAAACGGTCCTCGAATGGACCAAAACGTCGCCCAGTTGACTTTTCCAGCGAAAAGTCAACATTTCCCAAATTGATCAGAAAGTTGCCCTGAGTTCCCCGTAACTCATTTTGGTCGATAACGGGGTCAAATTAAGTCCGGTATGACCCTCGGGGTCAATTTAGGTTAAATTAAGTGTCTGTCTTAAAATTTTTAAATTTTCCTGTTTTTCGCAGGTTTAACTGTCGTTGACCGGAAGTGGTTATTACATAATATACTTTTATTTATCATTATAAAAATTCTTCTACCACTCAAAATAAAACTTTTGAATTTATTCATAATTTTGTGCACTGCACAACTAATTACATACATGAATAGCGATCACACACATTACATATATGTTAAAGCATACATGAATAGCGATCACACACAACTAATTTTGTGCACTGCACTGCACAACTAATTACATACATGAATAGCGATCACACACATTATTTGTAATATTAATTTGCTTCACCTAGTTTATGTGAATACGTTGTCAACTACATTTTATTTTGCTATATGACAAATACATAAGTTGATATTACATTCACATTTAGCCGGATTAAAGCAATCATTCAGACTATTGCATTTCGTAGGGACTGCATATCTCGCTTCAACTTCACCTTCTAAATCTGCAATCATTATTTTTTTTCTCTTGAGCATTGGTTCTTATATACTCTATTTCTATATTCATTTGAATAAAAATGCACGAATAAAAAATATGTATATTCTTCTCTACTAAACGTTTTATATGAACTAGAAAAAAAATACGAGGGGACAAAGAGAGTTACTTGAAGCTATGATCAAAAGTGAAATTAGAAAAGTGAAGGCGAGTGATCCCTTCTCCATATCTTCGAGTCTGAAGTTTCTAAAATGTGAATTATATGTTTACCGTTGTGTATTGCTAAGAGTGAACACTCATATCTATATATAACATTTTCAATATCGTAAATTAAAGAATGAAAATGGAATCCCCATATTTGATAATTATATTAAATTTAATATTGTACCATCTTTAAAGGATTTTTACAAAATGAGGCATAATAAAGTTTATTATTTTATGACTTATATAGCAACTAAGTTGATTTTTGGATTTAATTTAGTATCGTTACCTTATATTCTCATGATAGGAGGTTGCAATCGCCGATAATTGATAAGATATCGACTTTCAAACATTTACATTGTCCGACATTAAACGTATACTAAAATGAAAATTTATTCGATGGAAGTCTAATTATTTTCAGCATTAAAAATAAAGTTTGAAATATAGTTCCTGTCTGAAAAATTTATGTAGTTTTATACTCGTCGGAGAGTAAGATTGATCCACTTATAATAGTTGTTTACATGTCTAATTCTTTTTTTATATGGAACGGGAAAAATAATTTATCGGATGAGATCCTAAGAACTAGGAGTAAGAGGACAAAAAGAACAGAAGCACACACCAAATTGAAACAAACCATTATTCCTGCAATTGCGGGCAGTCTCACTACTGCTTTAGTTGGCGTACCCTCATTCTTCATATGTAGATATGTTTTGTGATGTCTTTTATTCATTTGCCCTCTTCAAATGACAATTTCTCGAAAGAAATTTTTACGAGATCCCCACCAACCAAAATTTTGACTTTTGGATCCGGCAAATGAATAATCATATTGAGTCCTCCTTTTTCCGGACAACACATACAAAGAGACCCGTATAATCAATCTCCGTCAATCCTTCTATTCGAAACTAAACGATTCATTTCACAACGAAGAGAATGTACATAGTTCTTTATTGTGTGGAACCCTCTTTCTTTGGGGACTTATTATGCTTTTACATATTACGGATTAACCCAATTATGGAGAGCCTTTATCCTTTTGCATTCCAAAATCGAGAGAGGACTTGTAATGAGTCATTGCATTCAATAAATATATAGTTCTCGCTCTTAACATCGAAGCCTTTTGGTTTTTGTTGATGAGTCGAGATAATTTACGAAAAATATATTGATTGGTTAGGCGAACATCTCTGTCCCTATTGTTAATTGTTAAAATTAGTTGTGTCTAATAATGTTCAAATTTTCTTAACATTGCCATGTGGAATACCACTTTTGGCAATTCGTAATTATTAGACTTAGCATTCGAGATATATATAGTGGTTTAATTTGATTTTCTTAAATATCAAAAAAGATATTGTATTTTTTATGATAATTTGGTGTACTCATGTCACATTCAAACCTTCCATAACCTAGACCGTTTTAAATATTTAAGAAGGATGTGGCAAGTATAAGAAGTTAAAACAGTTTCTTTCATCCGTGGATTAATTTAATTAACAAAAATATATTTTTACACAGTATTACAAATACTCTTTGCTTATTATTTTTTTACTAAAAGGTGCAATTTAATTTATTCGAATTTCAATATCGTAAATTAAAGAATGAAAAATGGAATCCACATATTTGAAAATTATATTAAATTGAATATTGTACCAACTTTAAAGGATTTTTACACAATGAGACATAATAAATTTTATTATTTTATGACTTATTTCGCAACTAAGTTGATTTTTGGATTTTATTTAGTATCGTTACCTTCTCCTGATAGGAGGTTGTAGTAGCCGATAATTGACAGGATATCGATTTTCAAACATTTACATTGTCCGACATTAAACGAATACTAAAATGAAAATTTATTCGATGGAAGTCTAATTATTTTCAGCATTAAAAATAAAGTTTGAAATATAGTTCTTGTCTGAAAAATTTATGTAGTTTTATACTCCTCCGAGAGTAAGATTGATCCACTTATAATAGTTGTTTACATGTCTAATTCTTTTTAATTTGGAACGGGAAAAATAATTTATTGGATGAGATCCTAAGAACTAGGAGTAAGAGGACAAAAAGAAAAGAAGCACACACCAAATTGAAACAAACCATTATTCCTGCAATTGCGGCCAGTCTCACAACTGCTTTAGTTGGCGTACCTTAATTCTTCATATGTAGATATGTTATGTGATGTCTTTTATTCATTTTCCCTCTTCAAATGCCAATTTCTCGAAAGAAATTTTTACGAGATCGCCAGCGACCAAAATTTTGACTTTTGGATCCGGCAAATGAATAATCATATTGAGTCCTCCTTTTTCCGGACAACACATATAAAGAAACCCGTATAATCAATCTCCCTCAATTCTTCTATTCGAAACTACACGATTCATTTTACAACGAAGAGAATGTACATAGGTCTTTATTGTGTGGAACCCTCTTTCTTAGGGGACTTATTATGCTTTTACCTATAATGGATTAACTCAATTATGGAGAGCCTTTATCCTTTTGCATTCCAAAATTGAGAGAGGACTTGTAACGAGTCATTGCAGTCAATAAATATATAGTTCTCGCTCTTAACATCGAAGCCTTTTGGCTTTTGTTGATGAGTCAAGATAATTTACGAAAAATATATTGATTGGTTGGACTTATTTTTTTTTCTTAACATTGCCATGTGGAATACCACTTTTAGCAATTCGTAATTATTAGACTTAGCATCCGAGATATATATAGTGGTTTAATTTGACTTTCTTAAATATCAAAAAAGATATTGTATTTTTTGTTATAATTTGGTGTACTCATGTCACATTCAAACCTTCCATAACCTCGACCTTTCTAAATATTTAAGAAGGATGTGACAAGTATAAGAAGTTAAAACAGTTTCTATCATCAGTGGATTAATTTAATTAACAAAACTATATTTTTACACAGTATTGCAAATACTCTTTGCTTATTATTTTTTACTAAAAGGTGCAATTTCATTTATTGGAATTTCAAAGATAATAGTAGTACATCAGGGAAACCCCTGACCGTGGTAGAAGACTTATGTTATGGTATCGAGCCTTTAAGATCTGTCTACGCATAACTTTGTAATAAATGAAACGACACACGGGGTTTGTTGGGGAGCCATAAAGGCGAACAGAAATTAAATAACAATGAAGTCGGTGTCTGCTGCTGAAGGTATTGTCCAGCTGCTGCATATTTTGTAAAATGCGGCCGAACCTGGTAACACTTGCTTCCAAGGGAGGAGAGCGACAATGGTAGATGTCATTCAGCGATCCATCCCGATAAAAGTCCCTGAATCCCTGGGTGGAAGTCCTGAATCTTCGCTCAACAGTTATGAGCCTTGCAAAAAAAAAAAGACAAAACAGGTAAAGTAAAACTAATCCAGGGGATCATCCTGGCGTAGAACCGGGATTGAGATCGAGAAGAAGGCCATTGTGGAGGCTAAGGAGGTGGATACACCGATGGCGGCTTCAATTGTGGTTGTAGGGGCGGTGGGGGCTGCTCAGCAGAGGGGGTCCGGATTGGCAGCGGTGGTATTCGAGGGGATGCTGTGGGGAGAAGTGGGGGTGGGCGATTCATGGGAACCGCAGGCAGCAGAGGTGGTGGTGATAGTGGGGATACTGTGGAGAAAATTGGGGATGGGCGATTCATGGGAACCGCAGGCGGCGGAGTAGAGGACGAAGAGATGGAATGCCTTAAAGACAGAGTTGGAACACCGATCTGATATCGGGAAAGTTGAAGTCTTCGCAGAGGAGAAGCCTCCATTGGTTTTAGCGGCTGTGAAACCCTAGCAGAGCTTTTAGAAACCTAATATTTGAGAATTTAGTTAATACTCTTTCCTTATGGAATGTCAATCTTTTGGATTTAATTTAGATTTTATTATATATCAATTGTTTTCATATATGTTTCTTTCTTTGCCGTTTCAATTTCCAATCAATGGGATATTTGTATTAGTTCAAATAATAAATGTATGTGGTTTATTTCAATGTATGGATGAAACGAGTAAATGCTTGGAACAATATATTTGGGAAATGTTTTATAGGAGATAATATACTTTCATTTATCATTACAAAAATCCTTCCACCACTCAAAATAAAACATTTGAATTTATTCATAAACTAGTGGGATGCACCGCGCGATGCGCGGTGTAGTAGTTAAGAGTTGTGTAAATCCGCTACAAACAAAAAAAAGATCAACATTGTATAGTAAGTGTTGGCATTCAAGAACAACACCAACTTCAATAAACTACTTAAAACCATTTCCAAATGCACTTCATGTATAAGACCAACAAATTTGAACCTGCACATTTATAAGATTGCACCCCAACTGGTTTATACAATATCTCACAAAAGCAAGACTTGCTTCTCAAGTAACGTAAGACACAAAACACACCATTCAAAGATCATTGCAGTAGCAAGACCCAAGAACCAAACCAAGACCTTAGGGACAAAAGACTTGAAGATCAGGAGATCAATACCAACAAAACAACTAATCATATAGTAGATCAATTCCAAAGTTTGGCATAACTACGGTATACCAAATGACTAAACTACATGGGTAAAACAGTGCATCCTAACATATCCTAAACTAGTGCCAAACATGATAAGACGAAAAAATGTATAGGGTTAACTAATTTGTAAGAATGCAATTATCTGCATAAGGGAAATAGTAGAGAAACAATTTTTTTTTTATTCTAATAAACAATAATAATGCAAAGAATATGAGTTTTTACTTACCCTTTCAAATTAGTACTAAACAGAACTTTTATGACTAATTAACCTAAAGAGTTGGTAGAATCTGTGTAGTTCATTAACAAAGGTAGCAAATTGTGTATGAAAGCCTAAACTTCAAGCACAATAACAATGAATCTAAAAAAAATAGCTTTGTCTAAACAAGAAAGGATTAAAAGCATAAACCAAGATTTGCAAGCAATATAACATGCAATATTACCAAAAGATAGTTCTCATGAACTATCAAAAGCAACATATATAGTTAATAGCAAGTTTTAAGTAGGTAGATAGTAGAAACAAAAAAAAAATTGTTTAAAAAGATGAATGGTGTAATAACCACTCCCGGTCAACGCCAGTCAAACCTGCGAAAAACAGGAAAATTTAAAAATTTTAAGAATGACAGTTAAGTGAACCTAAAATGACCCCGAGTGTCATACCGGACTTAAGTTGACCCCGTTATTGACCAAAGTGAGTTCCGGGGGACTCAGGGCAACTTTCTGATCAATTTGGGAAATGTTGACTTTTCGCTGGAAAAGTCAACCGAGCGACGTTTTGGTCCATTCGAGGACCGTTTGGGATCCAAAAAGCTTAGCCGTCGTCGCAGCGGTCTTAGTTGATCCGTTTCCTTGTAGCCCGCCAAGTTTCGTAATTTCTTGGGAAAAGTGCCCGTTCGGGGACCGAAACGTCCGATTTTCGCGAATCTGATTGGAAAATATCAAGTAGATATTTTCCAAAAGGTGTGGGACCCACCTTGACACTTGTCCACTTTGTGGTGGTGTTAGTTTTGGGGGGGAAATAAGTGGTGTGGGGCTAGGTGTGGCCGGCCACTATATCAAAAAAAAAGAAAAGGAAATACAAAAAAAATGAGTTAGTTGTTTTAGAAAAGAAAAGAGAGTTAGAGAGAGAAGGAGAAGAAGAAGAAGAAGAGAGAAGAGAGGGAAAGCTAGGGTTTGGAGGAGATCTCACCTTTGGATCGTCTCAAGACAAGGAGCAACCTCGTTCCCCTCGTTCTCCTTTTGAGTAAGCACCGAACCGATTCCCGTTTTGTTGATTTTTAATTGTTAGGGTTTGTGTAAAACTATTAGTTTGAGGTGGTTTTGATGTTGGGGTAATTGTTGGAGACGTTTTAGAGGTGTTGGAGGTTTGATTGGGCGTTTTCCGGCGACCGGGGGCTCGGGAGAAGCCCCCGGCCACCATGGGGGGTGGCTGGCCACCATAGGAGGTTGCTGGCCAGAGCTAGGGCCGGCCACCACCATGGTGGCCGAGCATCATGTGAGCCCTAGGGCCCACGGCCAAGTGGGTCGGGTGGGGCCCACATGCTCGGGTGCTCGGGTTTTATTGTTCGGGTGGTTTAAAACGTTCCCCGGACCTTTTATCCTTAACCGAATCGAAAATTGGAATTAAATTGGAGAAGTTGTATTTTATTGGGTTTAGAAACTTTAAACGTCATTAAATTGACTAGGAAGTTGGAATTCGATTCCGTCAAGTACATTGGGTTCCTTGAACTATTCTAAGACCGTAGAAACGAAAACAGGGGCTTTTGGAGCCCCGAAAGGCAATTTACAAAACCCGGGCAGATTCTCCATGTCGGGCGAATCGGGCCTTGACGGGTCCCTTATCGACAATGTCGAGTAATTGGGAAGTTTGGGAGTGATCGACATTGTCGGGGTTAAGTTTGGGCATCGAGTTTAATGATTTTTCAGTTTGTTCCTGCGGGTTGTTAAGTGCCTTGAATTTGTGTTCTTTTAGATCGTGCCACGGACCGAGGCAAGGGAAAGCTGGGTGAGTGACTGAGATCATCACCGGAGCTCGTCGTTTGGCTTTTGGGAGAACACGCACGAGGTAGGGAAAAGTAGCCGGATCTCGGCCCCGACTAGGGAAAGTTAAATGTAGAATTGCATGTGACACCGGGGTGTCGTGGGTTGAGTAGGTTATCGAACATTAGAAATGCATGATACGGGAACGTAGCGAATATTGGAAATGCATGTGACACTTAGTAGTGTCGTAGGAGCAGAGAACTTAGCGATGTTAGAATTACTGGAGGCATATGACCATGCCCGGAGGTTGATTGTGAACTTATCGATATTAGGAGTACTGGAGGCATATGATCATGCCCGGAGGTTGATTGAGAAACTGTTGATATTAGGACTGTTGGAGGCTTTGGTTAAGCCGGAGGTTGTTTGTTTATTGGTGTCTTGGGTGGCCTTGAGAGCCCGTGTTTGACTGTTGAGTCTTGGGTGGCCATGAGAGCCCGTGTTATTATTTGTCTTGGGTGGCCTTGAGAGCCCGTGTTTGACTGTTGAGTCTTGGGTGGACATGAGAGCCCGTGTTATTATTTTTCTTGGGTGGCCATGAGAGCCCGTGTTATTATTTGTGTTTGGGTGGCCATAAGAGCCCGTGTACTAAGGTTGGTGTCTTTGGTTGGCTTGACCGAGTTAGAGTCTCGGGGGAGGTTGCAAGCATTCTTTTGCTGGCCTACGAGTTAGAGTCTCGGTAAGTTGCGAGCGTGTATTATTGTTGAGTTTTGGGAGGCCATGAGTGCCTGTGGGGTCGTCGAACCCGTGTCTTTACCTTTGGTGTTTTGGGTGGCCATGTGTGCCCGTGGGGTTGTGAACCCGTGTCTTTACTGTGGGTAGTTTGAGTGGCCGTGAGTGCCCGTGGGGTTGTTGAGCCCGTGAGTTAATGTTGGTGTGTCTTGGGTGGCCATGAGAGCCCGTGTTTGACTGTTGAGTCTTGGGTGGCCATGAGGGCCCGTGTTTGACTGTTGGTGTCTGGGGAGGCCGTGTGTGCCCGTGGGGTTGTTGAACCTGTGTCCTTACTATTGGTGTGTCTTGGGAGGCCGTGAGTGCCTGTGGGGTTGTTGAACCCGTGTCTTTATCGTTGGTGTGTCTTGGGAGGCCGTGAGTGCCCGTGGGGCTGTTGAGTCCGTGTTTTGTGGTTGGTGTCTTGGGTGGCCATAAGTGCCTGTGGAGTGCTGAACCTGTGTTGTTGCTGTTTGTGGAACTTGCTTGTGATTGTGATTGTGGTTACCTGAGTGAGAGAAGTTGTAAGACAGGTCGACTGCCTGGACCGACTTTGTGTTGGAAAGAGCGAGGGACAGAGAAGTTGTAAGACAGGTCGACTGCCTGGACCGACTTTGTGTTGGAAAGAGCGAGGGACAGAGAAGTTGTAAGACAGGTCGACTGCCTGGACCAACTTTGTGTTGGAAAGAGCGAAGGACAGAGAGGTTACGGAGACAGGTCGACCGCCTGGACCGACTGGGATCGGAAAGGGCGAGATACATAGATGGTTACTGACAGGTCGACCGCCTGGCCCGACTGGGATCGGAAAGGGCGAGAGAAACAGAATTGGTTACTGAGCAGCTGGTTTGCGATCCTTTGTGATCTTGTTTGGTGTGCGATCCTTTGTGATCTTTGGTGTTATGTATTTATCTGTCATGTCTTTGGAGGAGGTCGTCAATGGTTGCGTCGGGTCTACTTTATGTGCCAGAGTGTTGAGTTGGTCAAGGAGGGTAACAATGGGTGTATGTTCAGTCAGAGTACTTGGGTTGGGGACAGTGTCCCCCGGTGTTGTCTTTATTATTGGTGTTACCGGCTTTGTCTGCTAATTATGCCGTAGTCAGTCTGTTATCCGTGGTGGTGAGCGAACGCTCACCCCTAGCTGCTTTTCCTACAGGTACTGGTCACAGGACGGACTAGGAGAGCTCTCGAAGCTTGTGGAGCTAGGAGCGGAGTCCGGGTTGTTTTTGAGTCTAGTGACGGATACCTACTTTTGTCCACCTGTTGGGACGTGTTTTAAATTGTAAATATTATTTTGTTGAACAAATGGTGTTTTTAAAGGTATTTAATGAAGATAGGTTTCAAGTATTGTATCTTTTTAAATGTTCGCGTCCCGAGTTCGGTTCGCTGAAATTGGGGCGTGACACATGGCCATCAACAGCACGGTCATGCACCAGCTTCAGCACCAGGAGTCCCGATGTTTCCAGTTTCAGGTTGTCCAAAGCGAGAGGCAGCATCATTCTCCACATCAACATAGTGATATCCAATGAGGGAGAAGATTTCGGAGACAAACCTTTCAGAACTCGGGATCGATAACCTATGGAGTAGTTGCAGGACCTCAGCCTCTGGTTCGTGGTCATCAAGGTAGAGCATGACACGGTCCACAACGATAGGGTCTTCAAAACAAAGTATCTCAGCGACCTTCTCCTCCACAACAGGCCGGACCTTTTCTCCCAAATGGTGCTGAAAACATTGTAGATGAGTAAGCATTAAAAGGTGTTCAAACTCAAATCTAGAGTTGAAAGGAAATTACTGAGTCGTACACCGCCCAGTTGATGAATCGGGGCGTCAATAATGTGTATGACTGCTCGGGAATGGGAGTCCAATTAAAGGGATGGCTGGGATCGGGGCTGTTCTTGTGGCCATGGAGGCCAATCGCTTGTATCAGGGCCAGATGCCGAGGAATCAGAGATCAGTGTGGGTGCATGGCCGTTTTCCAGGGTCGTAGGTAGTTCTGCGATTGCTAGGGTTTCACGGGCGGTTATCGTGGCCTCTGGTTCATGCTTGGCCGAGCCACGATTGCTTCGTCGGACTGTACGCAGAGCATGGCGACTTGCATGGCGCCTTCTTCGTCGGTGAAAGCAGCCATTGCCTTGCTGGTGGACCATGTCTGAAATTATCGTTGTCTATAATTGAAGTCTGACTCCATGGGGCTATATAAAGGAGGACGAGGAAGCGATAGGGTAAGTAAACTGAATCGTTTCTGACGCGACGGTTCTGGGAAATTGATATGCCAATCAAGTCTAGCGTTGCACGCGTGGGTATGACCGTTTGGAACCGATGTTGATTGTAATCATTACACTGCTAAACAGGCTGTAGAAGTAATAAAGAGCTAAAGCCCAGCCAAACTCAAGCTAACACATATGGTTTTTTGTTTTTTTTTGTTTTCAGAGGAAAACACAAAGTAAACGATAATCTTTTTGGTTGGTGGGAAAAAATCGCGCAATCGATTATATGGATACTATTGGTGTGTATTTAGAAAAAAATTGTTGTTAAATTTGTTTCTTTATTGTTGGGTAACGTAAATCGGTGACATGTTCGCAAAAATTTCGTGGAAAACAACGTTCTTCACCATTGTTGGATTAGGGTACTCATCTGCATTAACGATAACCAAGCCCTTCTCGGAAAATACTTGGGAAACAACAACATATAACTAACCATGTGTGAAAACATGTTTGAAGAAAATCGTTTTAGAAATGTCAAGAAGGTTGTGAATATAGTAAAGATATTGTGTAGGACGATGAGCTGACCTATTTTGGTAAGTATACACTAACATTTTTCAGAGACTGCCCCCGGCTCTTGTTTATCGTTATTGTGAAGCAAGGTATTACGGAAATTGTTGTCGATTGAGCTTGAAAGGCCATTTTCCATCAGTCGGTATCAAGATGATTCGCGGAATTGTCACTTCTTTACCTGCTTGGCTCACAGAAAAAATAGTTCCACGAATAGACCAAACTCCCAATTCGGTAATGACCAATCTCGTCCCATTACATAATCCTTCAACTTGGTTGAGGTTCCTCATAAGCATTACGGGAGACCCTATTTTTAGATGTAGTTCATGGCATGGAACACCTTGGAAAGACAAGTTGTTCAAGAACTCAGTAGGGTACAATGTGTCCTCTTCATTCGTCCTTACACTACCTTTGCAAACTGAATCTGAGTTGTAGTACGTCCTTCCATGTCACGCCCCAAATTCAGTAGAACCGAACCCGGAACGCGAACGTTTAAGACAATAAAACATTTTCAAACCATTTAAATAAATCACTTTAAAACCACCTTTTAGTTAATCAAAATAATAATTTACAACTCAAAAGTACGTCCCAACAAGCGGATAAAATACAAGGCGTATGTCGCTAGACTCAAAAAGGAAACCCGGACTCCCGCTCCTAGCTCTTCAAGCTTCGAGAGCTCACCTAGTCCGTCCCGCGACTAGTACCTGTAGGAAAAGCAGCTAGGGGTGAGCGTTCGCTCACCACCACGGATAACATACTGACTACGGCATACTTAGCAGAACATGCCAGAAATAACAACAACAACCCAAACACCGGGGACTACTATCCCCAAACTCAAGTAACCCGACTGACACACGACTGTTACTTTCCTTAACCGACTCAACACTCGGACATGTAATGTAGACCTAACACAACGATTACGACCTCCACCAAAGACACAAAAGATAACCACGCAACACCCAAGATCACAAAGGATCGCACACCAAACAAGATCGCAAAGGATCGCACTCCAGCTGCTCAGTACCCCTGCCGTTTTCCCAACACGACGGTTGGATCAGGCGGCCGACCTGTCGCACTTTTCCCAACACGACGGTTGGATCAGGTTGTCGACTTGTCGCACTTTTTCCGACACCTAATCGGATAGGCTGTCGACCTGTTGCACTTTTCCCAACACGACGGTTGGATCAGGCGGTCGACCTGTCGCACTTTTCCCGACACAAAGTCGGATCAGGCTGTCGACCTGTCACTCACCAACCCCAGGTAACCACAATCACAATCACAAGTAAAGTTCAACAAACAGCAACAACACCGGTTCAACAACCCCACGGGCACTCATGGCCACCCAAGACACCAACAGTAAAGCACGGGTTCAACAACCCCACGGGCACTCATGGCCACCCAAGACACCAACAGTAAAGCACGGGTTCAACAACCCCACGGGCACTCATGGCCACCTAAGACACCAACGGTAAAACACGGGTTCAACAACCCCACGGGCACTCATGGCCACCCAAGACACACCAACAGTAAAGACACGGGCTCAACAACCCCACAGGCACTCATGGCCACCCAAGACACACCAACAGTAAAGACACGGGCTCAACAACCCCACAGGCACTCATGGCCACCCAAGACACACCTACAGTAAAATACGGGCTCTCATGGCCACCCAAGATACACCAACAGTAAAATACGGGCTCTCATGGCCACCCAAGACACAAACTAAACAATCAACCTCCGGGCATAATCAGATGCCTCAAGTAATTCTAATATCGATAAGTTCACTGCTCCTACGACACTACTAAGTGTCACATGCATTTCTATTGTTCAATACGTTCCTGTATCATACGACACCACCCGGTGTCGCCTGCCTTTCTATTGTTCGATAAACTTACTTAACCCACGACACCCAAGTGTTACATGCATTTCTACTGTTAACTTTCCCTAGTCAGGGCCGAGATCCGGCTACTTTTCCCTACCTCGTACGCTTTCCAAAAAGTTCCCAACCAAGCTCCGGCGTGTTCACGATCACTCGCCTAGCTTTCCCTTTCCTCTGTCGGTGGCACGATCTAATAAGAACACAATTTAAAACACTTTTTAAGTTCGCAGGCAAAAACTGAATTTAGAAAATTAGACGCCCAAACGCAACCCCGGCAATGTCGATCACTCCCAAACTTCCCAATTACTCGACATTGTCAATAATGGGCCCGGAAAGGCCCGATTCGCCGGGCTCGGCGAATCTGGCCGGGATCGTGAAAAACGTCCCCCGGGCTCCGAAAATTTCCATTTTCGTTTCTACAATTTCTAATTATACTCACTCGTTCCAACGCAAATGGCGGAGTCAGTATCCACATTCTCACGAATTACAAACCCTAATTCACTATTTCTCAAAATAAGATCGGTAACCTACAAAAGAAAACACCCAAACTTTTGTTACCGATAAATAGCTCCAAGATTAAGCCTTTCCTCTCCCCGCTACTCAACCGAGATCTCCTTGATTATTGACTTTCCCGTGACTCACAAACACATAATAAAAACTTGGTTCTTATTATTTGTAACACTCCACACAATAACAAAATCACTTCATCTCTCTCCTCGTAGCTATTGCATCCATAACATTTCTTTAATTGGCCACTTTACCCACAAGAAAAGATGGACTTGGTTTGCTACTGCCAACACCAAAAGAAATAAAAGAAAATGGATTTAATTTGTGCTTACATGATTTTATTCCTTCCCGTAGCCAAACCACACATGGAAAGCAATAACTCTTGCAGTAAATGAGTCTCACCCCACCAAGAAGTCTTGCGTGTTCTTGTCTTGGACTCTTTGCTTCTCGGTAGAAGTATGAAGTTGTCGCACCCAAAGAAATTTAGAACAAACACTATTTCCTTTTCTTTGTTCTCTTGTTGCTGCCGCACACCAAGCCAGAGAACAGCCTCCAGTTCCTTTCTTCTTTGTCCCCCAAAAAAAGATGAAGCCGTCCCTCTCATTTGTGCCCTAGTGTTCTAATATATAGCAGTATAAACCATGGGCTCAAGTGAGGTGGCAAATGGGTCAAGCTCATGGGCCTTTGGGCCATGGTATTTTGGGCCAAAAACAAATAACAATCTTCATCTTGGCGATAAAGACATAAAAGCTCCACCTGCTCGTCATCCTCCACCGGTCATAAAGACCCCACCCCGAAGAGTCCATTTCCACATCACCAATAACTCAGCCCAAATTAATTAATCCGATAAAACCCTATTTCGACCCTGTTTGACCCGAATTTGATTTTTTTTTCGCAAAATTACGTAATTGGAAGGAAACGACCCAACTAAGCTAAACTTAACGACGGTTAAGCTGTTTGGGTCCCGCAAAGGTCCCGAATGACTTCCAGAGTCATCGGTTGACTTTTCCGGCACAAAGTCAACTTTCGCCGAAAATCTCCGGTTCGATCGGGATCGCCCGGTGGCGGTTCTTACAATCTACCCCCTAGAAGAATTTCGTCCTCGAAATTTGAAACGAACGCGCTCACTTAACCATATCTCAAGGAACGTCCGATTAACTCCCAGTCCATTGCCCCTCAAGCACACGGAAAACACTTAAGCCCGCTAGTCGATACCGGAATCCTCCGTCGGTAGAGACGTCACACCGACACACGCCGCTTGGTCGCGATACCCTATACTGGGACCGTCCGTCGGTATAAGTATCACATCGGAAAAAAAATTCTCACCTCGCAATTAAAACGGATCCAACGCACGGTCACTTCTCCTCGGCTACTCACTCGTTTAACCAAGTATCGCGCGCCCAACAAACAAAGGAAGTTCACGTCCCATTACTCGGACGATCGTCATGGAACTCCAAACGTATTCACGCCCTGACCAACCACCCACTGTAACACAAGTATATAACACGCAAACTCAAGTACCAGTCCACCTTTCGGACTAACCTCCAAGGATACATGGTCACCGACTGCTGACTCGAGAGCTCGGCGCCGTCTGTCAGCACAGCTCCTGCCGACTCTACGCCGTCTTCAACCGCTCACGCTTCGGCACAACCGACTCAGCTGTCTCTCGGTCCAGTTCTAGACCCAGTAAACCCCCATTCCTCACTTCCGCCCCGCACACGGGAGACCGACACGGCCTACCATACAACGCTCCGAACGGTGCCATCCTAATACTGGCCTGAAAGCTGTTGTTGTAGGCGAACTCGGCTAACCGCTCACAAAATCCATCGTGACGTGCCCCCATTTCCACTGTGCAACCCGCAGTGGTTGCAACAATCTAGCGGGACGCTGTTGTTCGGCTCTCACCTGCTGACGAGTGAGGCACCACGATACTAACTACGCAAACGCTCTCCGCATCCCGCTCCACTAGATATGCCGCCTGATGTCGCGCTCCTCTTAGTGCTACCCACGCGCACTGTCAGACGCGAATAATGCGACTCTCCCAGCTCGTCGCCTCCACCGTTACGCGGTATGAACAAACCTCCACGATACCGTAACTCCTAATTAGCACGACGATCCCATCCCTCGGCGTCAACACCGCCGGCAACTCTCTCCTGGATCTCTGTCGTCTCGACATCCACCGATTGTGCCTCTATCCCCCGGCCAAGCAGGGTGGGCTGAGCCGGGAACCTCTTCTAGCTCCAACCCGAACGTGCCCAGTTCCCCCATCATGTCCAGCTCCCGGACTGAGATGCTAGCCGGACACTACATCGGCTTCCTAGTCAGGGCGTCGGCCATCACATTCCCCTTACTCGGATGGTAGAGTAGCTCAAAGTCGTACTCCTCAAGTAGTTCCATCCATCGCCGCTGGCGCATGTTCAGGTCTTGTTGGGAAAAGATGTACTTAAGGCTCTTATGATCCGAGAACACCTGAAATCGCCCGCCATACAGATAATACCTCCAGCCCTTTAGCGCGAACACGACTGCTGCTTATTTCAAGTCATGGGTAGGATATTTGCGCTCGTGTGTCTTCAACTGCCTTGAGCCATAAGCAACGACTCTACCCAACCACATCAGCACGCAACCCAATCCTTCCCCGGACGCGTCACAACAGACCTCATACTCGACCCCACGCTCTGGTACTATCAACACTGGAGCAGTAGTCAGACGAGCCTTCAGCTCCGTGAACGCACGTTCACAATCCTCTGTCCAGACAAACCCGACTCCCTTGCGCGTCAAAAGAGTCATAGGCGCGGCTAGACGCGCAAAGTCCTGGACGAACCACCGATAGTATCCTGCCAACCCCTAGAAGCTGCGGATCTCGAAGACACTCTTGGGCCTCGCCCACTTCGAAACCGCGTCGATCTTCGCCGGATCGACCAGTATATCGTCACGGGATACAATGTGACCGAGGAACTTCACCTCAGCGAGCCAAAACTCGCACTTCTCCAGGTTGGCATATAGTTGATGCGTGCGCAACAGGGTCAGAACACCCCTCAGATGTTCCTCATGCGCCACCTCGTTCTGCGAGTAGATCAAGATGTCGTCTACAAACACCACCACAAATTGATCTAAGAACGGCCGGAATATAATGTTCATCAGATCCATGAACGCTGCAGGTGCGCTCGTCAGTCTAAAAGACATCACCAAGAACTCGTAATACCCATAACGTGTCCGGAATGCAGTCTTTGCGATGTCCCCCTCTCGGACTCGCAACTGGTAATATCTGGATCGCAGATCGATCTTTGAGAATCATGTCGACCCTCTCAACCGGTCGAACAAGTCGTCAATCCTCGGCATCGGGTATCGGTTCTTCACCGTAACCCGGTTCAGCTTCCGGTAGTCGATGTACATCCGAAGTTCTCCACTCTTCTTCTTCATGAAGAGTGCTGGCGCTCCCCAAGGCGATGTGCTCGGCCGAATAAACCCTTTCTCCCGAAGTTCCTCGAGCTGACGCTTCAGCTCGGTCAACTCGGCTGGCGCGAACCTGTAAGGCGCCATCGATATCGCTGTTGTTTCCGGCACCAGGTCAATCCCGAACTCCACCTCACGAACTGGTGGCAACCCGCTCAACACCTCAGGGAAGACCTCGGGGAACTCGCACACCACTCGCGGTAACTCTCGGCTCTGCACGGCCGATCCTTCCTCCACTACGGACAAAGTCGACAGGAGAACTCTGCTCTTACTGCCCAGAATACACGAACCTTTCGTGTTGCCTGTTGACACCGTCACTCGTCGCCAGTAACGGTCGATATTGGCTTGGCACTTCGTCGGCCAATCCATTCTCAGGATCACGTCAAAGGTTGTCATTTCATAAGTATCCTTCCCACGGATACACGCACAAGCTCAGTCGCTGCCGATCCTCACGGATCCTCGCAGTCTCTCTAAGACCTCGCTCCACTACCACCATCGTGCCCACCAACTCCGAACATACCCGAATCCTCGGGGTGAGGACTTGATCCAGCATCAGGGCTCATGAGCCCTCTCTCGAACCTCCTGTATCGGTTCGCTTCTCTAACTCCGCAGGCACGACACACCCTAGTCAACACCACATCACCCCCAACCGGCGTATCCAGACGCAGGGGTGGACTCAATGGCTCTAAACTCAGCCCCAACATCTCAGCACCACTCGACGAAGCAAACGAGTGTGACACCCCGATATCCAATAAAACTGACTCCCAAATCAGAGACCGAACAACCCCTCCATTAGTCACTCCAGTAAAGTCTAGCACGACCCTCACACGGTTCTCTATGGATTTAGTTATAACGTTCCGCAACCCGACCAGTATTCGCTGCTCGTCCCCAATCTAACCAGGGCAAACCACTACCTCAAAACCTGATAGCAAAACGTCACACTTCTCAAGCTATCAATACCTCAAATACTCTCTCAAGTAAGGGAAACCTCGAAACGGGGATTATGTCCTCAATCCAGCAAATCACTATTGCTCACAACCTCAATACCCCAATTACCTGATCACGTAGGGAAACCTCAACGGGGATCCTATTCTCAATTCCGCAAGCCACTATTGCTCACAACCTCGATACCCTAGTTACTGGATCATGTAAGGAACCTCAAATAACCCACTCACGTGAAGGAAACCACAAACCACCCGTTCACGCGAGGAAAACCTCGGATA
The DNA here is from genome assembly GCA_963921825.1 of Erodium maritimum. NCBI lineage: Eukaryota > Viridiplantae > Streptophyta > Magnoliopsida > Geraniales > Geraniaceae > Erodium > Erodium maritimum. Next base: position 27,869,656 of record OY997592.1, read on the forward strand.
ACCCACTCACGTGAAGGAAACGTCGAACAACCCACTCACGTGAAGGAAACCTCGAACCACCTGTTCACGTAAGGGAAACCTAGTTCGTATGGCGCCGCAGCGCGCCAACCCTAACCCCTCTCCGTGGTGAGACTCTCACACCGAGGCGCTGTATCACTACCGTAGGTTATTGATGAGTCTCGAACCCAAGACCTCACCCTTTAACACCGAATTTACGACCTCTACAACCAACACAACTGTGAACACAGCCACGCCAAACCAACACTCAAACTGCACAATCAAGACGATGGAACAAGACAAGAATCACGGACCCTAAAAATAGCCTTAAGCGACACACACGCTCGACCACCAATTTAACAAACACACGCACAACGACTCACAGACAAATGCAAGTCACCCAACCTCAATCACAAGCTGACAAGGCCAACCAAAATCAAGGCACGCCCACCGGGCCAAAAAATTTCAAAACACGCCCACCGGGCCAACCAATTTAAACACACGCCCACCGGGCCAACCAATTCAAACACACGCCCACAGGGCCAATCAATTTTAAAACTCACGCCCACCAGGCCAACCAATTTTAAAACTTTCTCCTTTTCACCATAAAATCTCATTTTGACATCAGGTAGTTACAACCCGGTCCAGGCGTCCCCGAACTACATTGTACCCACTTGATGTCAACACCGTCACGTTCGACTATAGGAGCGCTCCTGAGTCGAGTCGCGACAGCTTAAAAACGTTTCACGCAGCAACACACAATCAGTATGCCAGTAATAATAATATTGCGCATACACACAATCACAAACAGAACTCATGTCCCTACGGGTCTACACACGGTTTCCGACTTGCGCAACCGACGCACGGCGGGACTTTACTGACTCGACTCTCCCCACCTAATTGACGTACAGTCCGAGGTATGAAACCTCGAGCTCTGATACCAAGCTGTCACGCCCCAAATTCAGTAGAACCGAACCCGGAACGCGAACGTTTAAGACAATAAAACATTTTCAAACCTTTTAAATAAATCACTTTAAAAGCACCTTTTAGTTAATCAAAATAATAATTTACAACTCAAAAGTACGTCCCAACAAACGGACAAAATAGAAGGCGTACGTCGCTAGACTCAAAAAGGAAACCCGGACTCTCGCTCCTAGCTCTTCAAGCTTCGAGAGCTCACCTAGTCCGTCCCGCGACCAGTACCTGTAGGAAAAGCAGCTAGGGGTGAGCGTTCGTTCACCACCATTATCCGACGCGATCGATCCCAAGACTCCAAGCCTTGTCTCGATCCGTAAAGTCCTATTCACTTACGGGCACATGACCCAAAACCTAGTTTTGGTCATGTCCCGAGACAACTCCCTTTTGGCCATTCTCCATAAATGTGTCAATGAGTTTCATCCTCCGGTGTGACCCTTAGGTTTATGCATGTCAATAGATCAAAGTATAATCCCATTTTACTTGATCCTATTTAAGTGGAAACTAACGAGACTTTAGTATTGCCTGACACTGCATAACGAATCGACCCTGTCGATTCTAACCTTTCCATCGTCCCTGTCATTATCCTTTTATCTCCGATATCCTGATTGAGATAAGGCATAGAGCCGTCATCCTTATTATTCTCAATCACTGTTCCTTGATATGTGAGATGACTGAATATATGATACCTAGTATCATGTGCATGGTCATGATATTCTTTCAGTCACTCTCGATCAAGCGGCCGAGAACCGATATCTTTCCCATACCTCAGTATGAGGGATAAATCCCTTAGCCGTCTTTCGTGGCACTAATGTAGCCCGTCCCCAAGCCAATCATGGCCGTTATGGAAGCCCTGTTACGGACAACGTTAGGATCAGGTCAAACTCAGTTGTTGACTACACAGCGATCACAAAGACTCCTTGGTCTAAGGATACATGACAAGCTACGACACTGAATATGTTAATGACTTAATCTATGGCACATATTCAGGGCGGGTCGCCCAATATCATGTCCCACATGATATCTATGATCAGACTCCGGAATCCCATTCCAATGACTAAAAGAACGCAATACATAAAGAGCCATCTTTCATACTAGTCGCTTATAGTGAAGCTTTGTTGACTAGGGACCATCGAGTGTGATCTATCTCGATCTATGGTTCTATTCGCATGGTGGGCATAGATCAGAGCACACGTCGATATATTACTCCAACACATAAGTAATATAAAGCCGTTTTAATTTTATTGCTAACGATGATATATACATTTGGACATTTAGGATTGAACTACGGGCAATAAGACTAACAATCTCCCACTTGCCCTAGTTCCAATCTAAACTCCAATATGTCCCCATCGACTTTACATGTCTAACATGTTTAGGCAGCGACACTGCCTTAGTCAAAGGGTGGCTATGTGATCATCTGTTGCAATATAGGTTATCTTCACTTCACCTCAGTTCAGTATTTCTCTGATTAGATGGATACGCCGTAGTACATGTTTGGATTTGTTATGCGATCTGGGCTTTTAGCTTGCGCAATAGCCCTTGTGTTGTCGCAAAATGGATTAACCGGGCTGGATGGGTTTTTAATTACACCCAACTCTGCCGTGAATTTCCAAATCCACATAGCCTCCTTAGCTGCCTCTGCAGCATCCATGTACTTGGCCTCTGTTGTAGATTCGGCAATAGTATCTTGCTTTACGCTCTCCCAGCTAAAGCTCTGTCATTCAGCATAAACACATATCCTGACTGACTTCTAAAGTCATCTGGATTTGTCTTGGAAAACTAGCGTCTACTCATCCTTCGACGACTAGTTCAACATCATCTATCCCCGGGTTAGACTGATGTCTACTGGTACAATATAAGGCTTACGAGACAGCCGGTCTCATACATGTCATGGCATATATGATCGATCCTGCCCCCAGGCGCATAGGATTCTCATCATCCTTTTCAGCTCATCATGTGTCTTAGGACACTGAGTCTTGCTGAGATGAATGCCATGACTAGTGGGTAAGAGTCGTTTCTTTGAATCGAGCATTAAGAACCTACTCAATGCCTTGTTCACATAGGTTCCCTGACTTAAATCCAAGACCCTCTTGGTGCGATCTCTACATATCTTAATCCTTAAGATATAAGTAGCATCGCATAAGTCCTTTATTGAAAAACACTTCCTCAACCAAGCTTTAGTCTCGTGCAAGGTTGGGATGTCGTTTTCAATGAGAACCAGAATGGTAATCTTGCTCCCACTAGCCGTCTTATAAACGCAAGATTCATCCTCGGTCTTGATTAAGCCAAATCCAATTACAACTTCATCAAAACGAAGGATCCAACTCCGAGAAGTTCGTTTCAATCCATAAATGGATTTCAACAACTTATAAATCTTTCCCTTATTCTTCGGATCGTCAAAACCTTTGGGCCGAGACATACAAACGTACTCAGTCAAATTTCCATTTAGGAAAGCGGCTTTGACATCCACTTGCCATATCTCGTAATTATGATACGCAGTTATGTCAAGAAGAATTTGGATCGATTTTTACCATAGCCACTAGGGAGAAGGTTTCCTCATAGTCAATCCATTGGATCTGCCTATAACCTTTCGCCACCAGTTGAGCTTTGTAGGTCAGAGGGTTGCCGTCCATGTCCATCTTCACCTTGAAGATCCATTTGCATCCAATGGTCCTCACACCATTGATGGGATCAACCGGTTCTCAGACTCAGTTGTCCGACATGGATTGCATTTCCTCCCTCATGGCTCCCAGCCATAACTCGGAGTCGGGCTAATCCACGACTTCCTGAAAGGTGGATGGATCATCGTGATCCACCATGACTTCATTGTCACCTCCGGATACCATATCTTGGAGGTGGAAGATTGATCCTTTCAAATTGCCTTGGACCTTTCGGAATTGTAACAGGAATTGGTTCTCACTCTACGACAATCTCTGGCTCCTTTCTACTGGGTTGTCAATTGGTTTAGACAGATCTGTACCATCCTGAATTTCTTCGAGATGCACAGTCCTCCCAATGACGTCTTTGGAAACAAAACTCCTTTTCCATAAAGACCCCACCCCAAGCGACAAACACCATGTTCTCACTGGGATTGTAGAAGTAGTATCCCCTTGTTGCTTTGGGATACCACACGAAGGTGCATATCTCAGATCTTGGTTCGAGCTTAGTCGAAACCAAATGTTTCACATAAGCCTCGCAACCACAAATCTTTAGGAAGGACAAAGCGGGCATTATCCCGTACCATTTTTAAAATGGTGTCCCTTCCACACACTTTGCCGAAGCTCGATTCACTATGAATGCGGTCGTCTCTAGAGCATAACCCCTGAAAGAGATTGGGAGATCAGTCCAACTAATCATGGAACGGACCATTGTCTAACAATGTCCGATTTCTCCGTTTGGCTACACCTTTCAACTACAGTGTCCCAGGAGGAGTCCATTCCAAAAGGATCCCATTCTCTTTTAGATGATCTAATAACTCTGTGGTCAAGTATTTTCCACCTCGATCCAATCAAAGTGCCTTAATACCTTTGGCGAGTTGGTTTTCTACTTTAGTCTTAAACTCTTTGAATTTATGAAAAGCTTCAGACTTATGTCTCACCGAATAGACATAAACATATTTACTGTAATCATCAGTAAATGTGATAAAGTAGCTAAAACCCCTTCTGGCAAGTGAACTTATTGGTCTACACACATTCGAGTGTATCAGCCCCAATAACTCACCCGCCCTTTCATCGCGATTGATAAAGTTCACTTTAGTCATTTTTCCCATCAAACAAACTTTGCACCTATCGATCGAATGGAATTCGAATGAACCTGAAAGCCCGCACTTCTGAAGTGCTGATAGGCGCTTCTTGTTTATGTGGCCCAAATGACAGTGCCATAACAGAGTTAGGTTTAAATCGTTGGATTTAGACCTCTTGGTATTAACGTAATATATAGAACTTGAGGCATTGTCACTCATATCTAATATGTACAATCCTCCAACCAAGTCAGTACTGGTATAAAACATATCATTGCATAGAACATTGAAAACTCCATTTCCAATATTAACATTATATCCTTCCTTGTCAAACACGGATACAGATATAATATTCCTACTAAAAGTAGGTATGCAATATACATTAGACAATACTAAGACAAGGCCACTTGGCAAAGCAAGACTCATGGATCCTACAGCAGTTGCCACAACTCTGAGGTCCACTTCGTGCTTTCCAAACCTCTCTTACTTTCAGCCACCATATATTAGTGCATGTGTGAGATTCAGTCCTGGTATCTAATACCCATGAATCTTTGGAAGTAGAGAGATGTAGCTCTATAGAGTTAATACCGGATGAAGGCACGGTCCCACCGCCCTTCCTTAGATCATCCAGGTTTCCTGATGAAGGCGCAGTCCTACTGCCCTTCTTCAAATCATTCAGGCTGTTTGATGAAGGCGCAGTCCCACTGCCCTTCTTCAGATCAGCCGTGAACTTCCTGTTATCCCGGTTCCAATGACTAGGCTGTTGGCAGTAAAAGTAGACATTCTCAGGTGTCTCATCTTTCCTGCCAAGTGTTGGGTCTCGAGGTAGGGTTGGAGATGAACCAACTCGCAGCGGAAAATCAAGGAAAACCAAGAGACGATTAAAACCATGAAACAACTAACAAAGAATGGATTCACAAGAGAAAATTTCAGCACTAGTTCTTACCAAAACAAGAACACCGGGTAACGAATGATTGGCTTGAGTCTCCAAGACGCCTACGTATCCACATGGGAATCAAAGCCACGTAGTTCTTCTCTTTGAGGACTCAAGAACACAAACATGGAGGTGGAAACTAGCCAAACCCGAAATGGCCATGGAAGAGGGAGAGAAAATGTGTTTCCTATTCTTGTCTTGTGTTTGTTATGTTGAAAAAAGATGACTTAAACATAACAAAACCCATACTTGTCCAACTAAAGGCATGGGACAAGTATGGTGTCAAGTAAGGTGTAAATAGGACAAAGTATGGCAAGACAAGATTGGGTTAGGTGGTGAATCACCAACACCTTAATCCTTGTCTTGCTTACTTAGTACTAATTAATCAAGACTTGATTAATTAGTTCCATGGGCCTTGGTTGCATGGGCCTTTCATGGGCCTCTTGGAACATGGCCCATGGCCATTTCCAACGAGGTCCCGTGATTCGCTCATCGCCTCCAAGCCTTCCATACCGGAAATGTCCAACATTATCCGACGCGATCAATCCCAAGACTCCAAGCCTTGTCTCGATCCTTAAAGTCCTATTCACTTACGGGCACATGACCCAAAACCCAGTTTTGGTCATATCCCGAGACAACTCCCTTTTGGCCATTCTCCATATATGTGTCAATGAGTTTCATCCTCCGGTGTGACCCTTAGGTTTATGCATGTCAATAGATCAACGTAAAATCCCATTTTACTTGATCCTATTTAAGTGGCAACTAACGAGACTTTAGTATTGCCCGACATTACATAACGAATCGACCTGTCGATTCTAACCTTTCCGTCGTCCCTGTCATTATCCTTTTATCTCCGATATCCTGATTGAGATAAGGCATAGAGCCGTCATCCTTATTATTCTCAATCACCGTTCCTTGATATGTGAGATGACTGAAGATATGATACCCAGTATCATGTGCATGGCCATGCTATTCTTCCAGTCACTCTCGATCAAGTGGCCGAGAACCGATATCTTTCCCATACCTTAGTATGAGGGATAAATCCCTTAGCCGTCTTTCGTGTCACTCATGTAGCCCGTCCCCAAGCCAATCCTGGCCGTTATGGAAGCCCTGTTACGGACAACGTTAGGCTCAGGTCAAACTCAGTTGTTGACTACATAGCGATCACAAAGACTCCTTGGTCTAAGGATACATGACAAGCTACAACACTGAATATGTTCATGACTTAATCTATGGCACATATTCAGGGCGGGTCGTCCAATATCATGTCCCACATGATATCTATGATCAGACTCCGGAATCCCATTCCAATGACTAACAGAACGTAAGCCATAAAGAGCCATCTTTCATACTAGTCGCTTCTAGTGAAGCTTTGTTGACTAGGGACCCATCGAGTGTGATCTATCTCGATCTATGGTTCTATTCGCATGGTGGGCATAGATCAGAGCACACATCGATATATTACTCCAACACATAAGTAATATAAAGCCGCTTTAATTTTATTGCTAACGATGATATATACATTTGGACATTTAGGATTGAACTACGGGCACTAAGACTAACAATCTCCCACTTGCCCTAGTTCCAATCTAAACTCCAATATGTCCCCATCGACTTTACATGTCTAACATGTTCAGGCAGTGACACTGCCTTAGTCAAAGGGTTGGCTATGTTATCATCTATTGCAATATCGGTTATCTTCACTTCACCTCAGTTCAGTATTTATCTGATGAGGTGGATACGCCGCAGTACATGTTTGGATTTGTTATGCGATCTAGGCTTTTAGCTTGCGCAATGGCCCTTGTGTTGTCGCAAAATGGATTCACCGGACTGGATGGGTTTTTAATTACACCCAGCCCTGCCATGAATTTCCAAATCCACATAGCCTCCTTAGCTGCCTCTGCAGCATCCATGTACTTGGCCTCTATCGTAGATTCGGCAATGGTATCTTGCTATACGCTTTCCCAGCTAAAGCTCTGCCATTCAGCGTAAACACATATCCTGATTGAGTTCTAAAGTCATCTGGATTTGTCTTGGAAAACTAGCGTCTACTCATCCTTCGACGACTAGTTCAGCATCATCTTTCCCCCGGGTTAGAATGATGTCTACTGGTACAACATAAGGCTTACGAGACGTCTGGTCTCATACATGTCATGGCATATATGATCGATCCTGCCCCCAGGCGCATAGGATTCTCATCATCCTTTTCAGCTCATCAGGTGTCTTAGGACACTGAGTCTTGCTGAGATGAATGCCATGACTAGTGGGTAAGAGTCCTTTCTTTGAATCGAGCATTAAGAACCTACTCAATGCCTTGTTCACATAGGTTCCCTGACTTAAATCCAAGACCCTCTTGGTGCGATCTCTACATATCTTAATCCTTAAGATATGAGAAGCATCGCCTAAGTCCTTTATTGAAAAACACTTCCTCAACCAAGCTTTAGTCTCGTGCAAGGTTGGGATGTCGTTTTCAATGAGAACCAGAAAGGTAATATTGCTCCCACTAGCCTTCTTATAAACGCAAGATTCATCCTCGTTCTTGATTAAGCCAAATCCAATTACAGCTTCATCAAAACGAAGGATCCAACTCCGAGAAGTTCGTTTCAATCCATAAATGGATTTCAACAACTTATAAATCTTTCCTTTATTCTTCGGATCGTCAAAACCTTTGGGCCGAGACATACAAACGTACTCAGTCAAATTTCCATTTAGGAAAGCGGTTTTGACATCCACTTGCCATATCTCGTAATTATGATACGCAGTTATGTCAAGAAGAATTTGGATCGATTTTGACCATAGCCACTAAGGAGAAGGTTTCCTCATAGTCAATCCATTGGATTTGCCTATAACCTTTCGCCACCAGTTGAGCTTTGTAGGTCAGAGGGTTGCCGTCCATGTCCATCTTCACCTTGAAGATCCATTTGCACCCTATGGTCCTCACACCATTGATGGGATCAACCGGTTCCCAGAATCGGTTGTCTGACATGGATTGCATTTCCTCCCTCATGGCTCCCAGCCATAACTCGGAGTTGGGCCCATCCACGACTTCCTGAAAGGTGGCTGGATCATCGTGATCTACCATGACTTCATTGTCACCTCCGGATACCATATCTTGGAGGTGGAAGATTGATCCTTTCAAATCGCCTTGGACCTTCCGGAATTGTAACAGGAATTGGTTCTTACTCTACGACAATCTCTGGCTCCTTTCTACTGGGTTGCCAATTGGTTTAGACAGATCTGTACCATCCTGAATTTCTTCGAGATGCACAGTCCTCCCAATGACGTCTTTGGAAACAAAACTTCTTTTCCATAAAGACCCCACCCCAAGCGACGAACACCATGTTCTCACTGGGATTGTAGAAATAGTATCCCCTTGTTGCTTTGGGATACCACACGAAGGTGCATATCTCAGATCTTGGTTCGAGCTTAGTCGAAACCAAATGTTTCACATAAGCCTCGCAACCACAAATCTTTAGGAAGGACAAAGCGGACATCATCCCGTACCATTTTTAAAATGGTGTCCCTTCCACACCATTCGTCGAAGCCCGATTCACTATGAATGCGGTCGTCTCTAGAGCAAAACCCCTAAAAGAGATTGGGAGATCAGTCCAACTAATCATGGAACAGACCATTGTCTAACAATGTCCGATTTCTCCGTTTGGCTACACCTTTCAACTACAGTGACCTAGGAGGAGTCCATTCCAAAAGGATCCCATTCTCTTTTAGATGATCTAATAACTCTGTGGTCAAGTATTTTCCACCTCGATCCAATCGAAGTGCCTTAATACCTTTGTCGAGCTGGTTTTCTACTATAGTCTTAAACTCTTTGAATTTATCAAAAGCTTCAGACTTATGTCTCACCGAAGAGACATAACCATATTTACTGTAATCATCAGTAAATGTGATAAAGTAGTTAAAACCCCTCCTAACAAGTGAACTTATTGGTCTACACACATTCGAGTGTATCAGCCCCAATAATTCACCCGCCCTTTCATCGCGATCGATAAAGGGCACTTTAGTCATTTTGCCCATCAAACAAACCTTGCACCTATCGATCGAATGGAATTCGAATGAACCTGAAAGCCCGCACTTCTGAAGTGCTGATAGGCGCTTCTTGTTTATGCGACCCAAATGACAGTACCATAACAGAGTTAGGTTTAAATCGTTGGATTTAGACCTCTTGGTATTAACGGAATATATAGAACTTGAGGCATTGTTACCCATATCTAATATGTACAATCCTCCAACCATGTCAGTACTGGTATAAAACATATCATTGCATAGAACATTGAAAACTCCATTTCCAATATTAACATTATATCCTTCCTTGTCAAACACGGATACAGATATAATATTCCTACTAAAAGTAGGTATGCAATATACATTATACAATACTAAGACAAGGCCTCTTGGCAAAGCAAGACTCATGGATCCTACAGCAGTTGCCACAACTCTGAGGTCCATTTCGTGCTTTCCAAATCTCTCCTACTTTCAGCCACCATATATTAGTGCATGTGTGAGATTCAGTCATGGTATCTAATACCCATGAATCTTTGGAAGTAGAGAGATGTAGCTCTATAGAGTTAATACCGAATGAAGGCACGATCCCACCGCCCTTCCTTAGATCATCCAGGTTTCCTGATGAAGGCGCAGTCCTACTGCCCTTCTTCAGATCATCCAGGCTATTTGATGAAGGCGCAGTCCCACTGCCCTTCTTCAGATCAGCCGTGAACTTCCTGTAATCCCGGTTCCAATGACCAGGCTGTTGGCAGTAGAAGCAGACATTCTCAGGTGTCTCATCTTTCCTGCCAAGTGCGCATGGGCCCAGCCCTTGCCACTTCCAATTCCCTTGTTGACCATCAGAATATCCTTGGATCCCAGATCCCTGAGATATTCTTCTCAGCAGCTGATGACACTTCATGTAACTCTGATATGGTCTTAGAGACAGCCTTGTCAAGGACATATTCTTTGCGTTCAGACTTGAGGACTATCCTCAAAATTCTGTACCAGTCCAAATAGTTTGTCCCATTTAGCTTGACCCTGTCAAGAATGGTTTTTAATGACAAACTATTAATGTTCGCTGAATTTGCCATTTGATCTACAACAGATAAAATTCAATCAGTAAACTGAATAAATTTTATGAAGATCAAGCTTAAACACCAACAATCAATTCTAAACCTTTAGAATCTGAAACCAAGATCCTTGATTCACTCGATTAAGCTGAACTAATGCTCACCACTTAATCGAGCTATGTAGGTAGGACTCCATCCAATCACATCCAATGTGACTCTTGGCTAGGGTATGTACTTATGTACACGACTTACCCTATCTGTTACCCTAGCTCAACCTCAGGCCGAGAATCGTAGTCGGGTCCACCAATTTTCAACTATGGCTCGTCACTATGTAGGTGCTCCGCTAATGCGCACGACACCCACATATGTCGTCCAAACCTACTACCCCGCTTCCCCATGGATGCTCCGCTAATGCGCACGACACCCATAGGACGGGGAGGTAGTAAGGTGTTGATGATTGGGAGGTATCGGACATGACCCGCTTTTACTTGTCCAGTTGTGTTCAAAACTTTGGCACATCCTAGATGCGATGAGCACATCAACTACATTCCAAATGCAATGATGCCTCAAATTACATCCAATGTAATTCTTCCTTTGAACCCTTCAACTACATCCAATGCAATGACGGTTCTAAGGGTTCACACACAAGGATTAAAATTCCAATTTTATCTTTGCATGTGAGGTGATATGCTCGGTAAATAAAGTTAAGCATGCAATTCTAAAACACATAGAATTAATCATGCATAAACTAAACCAAGCATAAAGCGATAAATGTGCACATAATAGCCCCCTAAACTAACTCCCACTATCTTCTTGAGCTCCACCGACTCCAAGCCGATGCCAACACCCGAAAAGCCACCAAATGACCTTTTCGCCCTTTCTTCGTCTTGAGTAAAATATTACAATTTAATACACGACTCGCAGGTCGGGAATAAATAAATATTACAAACAAGTGGTTCGACGACCACACCTTGAAAGAATAATTACACGCTAACTCTAACGGCTCGCAGGCCGTGAAAAGCGATAAATAATTAAATCGAGCTCGGGGCTATTATGTACACCATGCCAACATCACATCACACATCGTGTTATCAAACAAGCATGTTATCAAACATCATGTGATTTTCCGGTTTTAATTAATAGCCAAGTTTCGAAATTTTTTGATGCTCGGTTTATCGAAACCGTTCAAAAATGAAACTTTTGAACATTTGATCTTCGAGTTCATCATGACGGTTCCAAACTCGTCATAACTAACAAAACGGTTTAGCCTTGGCATATCAACCATCCAATGGTCATGCTTGGCCTAGCTCCGTCCAACGGAGCCCCGTTCGGTCCCGGTTTCGGCTCCCCGAGAGTCCCGCTCCCGAGACCCGAAAAATCAAATTTTTTTTCAAAATTTCCAGATTTGAAATAATTTTCAAAAAATCATTTTACATGTATTAAATCCATAAACAATAATTTAAAACATGTTATCAAACAATTTAGCAAAACAACATGCCAAAAACGAAACTTTCAAGCAAAACCGAAACTTTGAACACCGTCTTGTGAATCCCGAAGGTAGCACGGCTCTGATACCACTGTTGGGTCTCGAGGTAGGGTTGGAGATGAACCAACTCGCAGCGGAAAATCAAGGAAAACCAAGAGACGATTAAAACCATGAAACAACTAACAAAGAATGGATTCACAAGAGAAAATTTCAGCACTAGTTCTTACCAAAACAAGAACACCGGGTAACGAATGATTGGCTTGAGTCTCCAAGACGCCTACGTATCCACATGGGAATCAAAGCCACGTAGTTCTTCTCTTTGAGGACTCAAGAACACAAACATGGAGGTGGAAACTAGCCAAACCCGAAATGGCCATGGAAGAGGGAGAGAAAATGTGTTTCCTATTCTTGTCTTGTGTTTGTTATGTTGAAAAAAGATGACTTAAACATAACAAAACCCATACTTGTCCAACTAAAGGCATGGGACAAGTATGGTGTCAAGTAAGGTGTAAATAGGACAAAGTATGGCAAGACAAGATTGGGTTAGGTGGTGAATCACCAACACCTTAATCCTTGTCTTGCTTACTTAGTACTAATTAATCAAGACTTGATTAATTAGTTCCATGGGCCTTGGTTGCATGGGCCTTTCATGGGCCTCTTGGAACATGGCCCATGGCCATTTCCAACGAGGTCCCGTGATTCGCTCATCGCCTCCAAGCCTTCCATACCGGAAATGTCCAACATTATCCGACGCGATCAATCCCAAGACTCCAAGCCTTGTCTCGATCCTTAAAGTCCTATTCACTTACGGGCACATGACCCAAAACCCAGTTTTGGTCATATCCCGAGACAACTCCCTTTTGGCCATTCTCCATATATGTGTCAATGAGTTTCATCCTCCGGTGTGACCCTTAGGTTTATGCATGTCAATAGATCAACGTAAAATCCCATTTTACTTGATCCTATTTAAGTGGCAACTAACGAGACTTTAGTATTGCCCGACATTACATAACGAATCGACCTGTCGATTCTAACCTTTCCGTCGTCCCTGTCATTATCCTTTTATCTCCGATATCCTGATTGAGATAAGGCATAGAGCCGTCATCCTTATTATTCTCAATCACCGTTCCTTGATATGTGAGATGACTGAAGATATGATACCCAGTATCATGTGCATGGCCATGCTATTCTTCCAGTCACTCTCGATCAAGTGGCCGAGAACCGATATCTTTCCCATACCTTAGTATGAGGGATAAATCCCTTAGCCGTCTTTCGTGTCACTCATGTAGCCCGTCCCCAAGCCAATCCTGGCCGTTATGGAAGCCCTGTTACGGACAACGTTAGGCTCAGGTCAAACTCAGTTGTTGACTACATAGCGATCACAAAGACTCCTTGGTCTAAGGATACATGACAAGCTACAACACTGAATATGTTCATGACTTAATCTATGGCACATATTCAGGGCGGGTCGTCCAATATCATGTCCCACATGATATCTATGATCAGACTCCGGAATCCCATTCCAATGACTAACAGAACGTAAGCCATAAAGAGCCATCTTTCATACTAGTCGCTTCTAGTGAAGCTTTGTTGACTAGGGACCCATCGAGTGTGATCTATCTCGATCTATGGTTCTATTCGCATGGTGGGCATAGATCAGAGCACACATCGATATATTACTCCAACACATAAGTAATATAAAGCCGCTTTAATTTTATTGCTAACGATGATATATACATTTGGACATTTAGGATTGAACTACGGGCACTAAGACTAACACCAAGTGCGCATGGGCCCCGCCCTTGCCACTTCCAATTCCCTTGTTGACCATCAGAATATCCTTGGATCCCAGATCCCTGATATATTCTTCTCAGCAGTTAATGACACTTCATGTAACTCTGATATTGTCTTAGAGACAGCCTTGTCAACGACATATTCTTTGTGTTCAGACTTGAGGACTATCCTCAAAATTCTGTACCAGTCCAAATAGTTTGTCCCATTTAGCTTGACCCTGTCAAGAATGGTTTTTAATGAGAAACTATTAATGTTCGTTGAATTTTCCATTTGATCTACAACAGATAAAATTCAATCAGTAAACTGAATAAATTTTATGAAGATCATGCTTAAACACCAACAATCGATTCTAAACCTTTAGAATCTCAAACCAAGATCCTTGATTCACTAGATTAAGCTGAACTAATGCTCACCACTTAATCGAGCTATGTAGGTAAGACTCCATCCAATCACATCCAATGTGACTCTTGGCTAGGGTATGTACTTATGTACACGGCTTACCCTATCTGTTACCCTAGCTCAACCTCAGGCCGAGAATCGTAGTCGGGTCCACCAACTTTCAACTATCGCCCGTCACTATGTAGGTGCTCCGCTAATGCGCACGACACCCACATATGTCGTCCAAACCTACTACCTCGCTTTCCCATGGATGCTCCGCTAATGCGCACGACACCCATAGGACGGGGAGGTAGTAAGGTGTCGATAATTGGGAGGTATCGGACATGACCCGTTGTTACTTGTCCGATTGTGTTTAAAACTTTGACACATCCTAGATGCGATGAGCACATCAACTACATTCCAAATGCAATGATGCCTCAAATTACATCCAATGTAATTCTTCCTTCGAACTCGTCAACTACATCCAATGTAATGACGATTCTAAGGGCTCACACACAAGGACTAAAATTCCCATTTTATCTTTGCATGTGAGGTGATATGCTCGGTAAATAAAGTTAAGAATGCAATTCTAAAACACCTATAATTAATCAGGCATAAACTAAACCAAGCATAAAGCGATAAATGTGCACATAATAGCCCCGTAAACTAACTCCCACTAGCTTCTTGAGCTCCATCGACTCCAACCCGATGTCAACATCCGAAAAGCCACCAAAGGACCTTTTCGCCCTTTCTTCGTCTTGAGCAAAAAATTAAAATTTAATACACGACTCGCAGGTCGGGAATAAATAAATATTACAAACAAGTAGTTCGACGACCACACCTTGAAAGAATAAATATTACAAACAACTCTAACGGCTCGCAGGCCATGAAAAGCGATAAATAATTAAATCGAGCTTGGGGCTATTATGTAAACCATGCCAACATCACATCACACATCGTGTTATCAAACATCATGTGATTTTCCGGTTTTATTTAATAGCCAATTTTCGAAATTTTTTGATGCTCGGTTTATCGAAACCGTTCAAAAATGAAACTTTTGAACATTTGATCTTCGAGTTCGTCATGACGGTTCCAAAATCATCATAACTAACAAAACGGTTTAGCCTTGGCATATCAACCATCCAATAGTCATGCTTGGCCTAGCTCCGTCCAACGAAGCCCCGTTCGGTCCCGGTTTCGGCTCCCCGAGAGTCCCGCTCCCGAGACCCGAAAAATCAACTTTTTAAAAAAATTTCCAGATTTGAAATAATTTTCAAAAATTCATTTTACATGCATTAAATCCATAAACAAGAATTTAAAACATGTTATCAAACAATTTAGCAAAACAACATGCCAAAACGAAACTTTAAAGCAAAACCGAAACTTTGAACACCGTCTTGTCAATCCCGAAGGTAGCACGGCTCTGATACCACTGTTGGGTCTGGAGGTAGGGTTGGAGATGAACCAACTCGCAGCGGAAAATCAATGAAAACCAAGAGACAATTAAAACCATGAAACAACTAACAAAGAATGGATTCACAAGAGAAAAATTCAGCACTATTTCTTACCAAAACAAGAACACCGGGTAACGAATGATTGGCTTGAGTCTCCAAGACGCCTACGTATCCACATGGGAATCAAAGCCACGTAGTTCTTCTCTTTGAGGACTCAAGAACACAAAAATGGAGGTGGAAACTTGCCAAACTCGAAATTGCAAGGGAAGGGGGAGAGAAGTTGTGTTTCCTATTCTTGTCTTGTGTTTGTTATGTTGAAAAAAGATGACTTAAAAAAACAAAACCCATACTTGTCCAACTAAAGGCATGGGACAAGTATGGTGTCAAGTAAGGTGTAAATAGGACAAAGTATGGCAAGACAAGATTGGGTTAGGTGGTGAATCACCAACACCTTAATCCTTGTCTTGCTTACTTAGTACTAATTAATCAAGACTTGATTAATTAGTTCCATGGGCCTTGGTTGCATGGGCCTTTCATGGGCCTCTTGGAACATGGCCTGTGGCCATTTCCAACGAGGTCCCGTGATTCGCTCATCGCCTCCAAGCCTTCCATACCGGAAATGTCCAACATTATCCGACGCGATCAATCCCAAGACTCCAAGCCTTGTCTCGATCCGTAAAGTCCTATTCACTTACGGGCACATGACCCAAAACCTAGTTTTGGTCATGTCCCGAGACAACTCCTTTTGTCCATTCTCCATAAATGTGTCAATGAGTTTCATCCTCTGGTGTGACCCTTAGGTTTATGCATGTCAATAGATCAAAGTAAAATCCCACTTTACTTGATCCTAACGAAGCCCTGTTACGGACAACGTTAGGCTCAGGTCAAACTCGGTTGTTGACTACATAGCGATCACAAAGACTCCTTGGTCTAAGGATACATGACAAGCTACGACACTGAATATGTTAATGACTTAATCCATGGCACATATTCAGGGCGGGTCGCCCAATATCATGTCCCACATGATATCTATGATCACACTCCGGAATCCCATTCCAATGACTAAAAGAACGTAAGCCATAAAGAGCCATCTTTCATACTAGTCGCTTATAGTGAAGCTTTGTTGACTAGGGATCATCGAGTGTGATCTATCTCGATCTATGGTTCTATTCGCATGTTGGGCATAGATCAGAGCAGACATCGATATATTACTCCAACACATAAGTAATATAAAGCCGCTTTAATTTTATCGCTAACGATGATATATACATTTGGACATTTAGGATTGAACTACGGGCACTAAGACTAACACACTCATCAAACAAATCAATACTTTCTACTTCAGATGATGTAACACCTAGGGCCAACAAGCGCATGTTCTGCGTTAACTCAAACACCTTAAAGGAATGCCATAAATAAGAAGAACTCAACGTGGCGTCAATAACGTCTGCTCGTGAGCCTCTTTTAATCACAGGTAGAACTTTCCTGAAGTCTCCACCGCAAACAACAGTTAAACCTCCGAACGGTTTTGCCAAACTATTTGGGTAACAGGGTTGCAATATGTCCCGTAAACTCTTGTCTAACGCTTCAAACCCGAACCTAGTGCACATTGGGGCTTCTTCCCATATGATCAATGAAATTTCTTGTAGGAGCTCAGCCAGATTTGTTCCATAACGGATATCACATGTTGAATCATTTTTGGGGTCAAGGGGTATTCTGAACCGAGAATGAGCGGTTCTACCATTAGGCATGAGCAGGGCTGCAATAACAAACGATGCAACTGGTAAGACAATCTTAGATTATTGGCCCGATATTTTTTCAATCCTTAAGACTTTTTCTCATTCTTAACAAAATTGTTTCAATCTCTGCCAATGCCATTGCTTCAGCTTGTGCGCGAGACAACCTCAAATTATTGGCCCGATATTTTTTCCCATGTGTAACAGCTAAATCCTCAGATAGCGTTAAGGAATGAATTTCCCATGGATTCGGAGCATCAACAACATGACAATGGACCAATAACATGGCAAACAACCGTCATAGTTCATGCCCAGATGCCCAAGTAGATGCTTCTTCCAAACACTGTACCCATTCACCATCATCTGCTAATAATCCAAGCGCATGGCAAGTAATTTTGTAGGTCGGATATAGTGTGCCAATAACAGTTTTAATATCGTCAAACGAACTACATCCTATGACGTGGTTCAAAAGCATGCGGAGGTAAAAAAATTCTCCAGATGCAGGATGTGAAAAATATTTTCGAGCAACTGCTATGCCTTGTTTCGGACGGACCCACATACGTTGTTCTGAATTCCAAACAAACATGGTTGGGATGGCGGCATACGTCAAATGGAGAGTTTCCGGACACCTCTTGTTAATGTCCATCCATGCGGTTAATTTGGTATGTTGAATACCCGGCCGGGTCAAAACCGCGTCGATGCTAATATTCTCATTAAAAATAATGGTTTGCTCATCTGGTAGGTGGAAGGATAATCGCTCAACCGCTGGGTACCTATACTAAATGTCAAACTTGAAAACACGACAACAAGCTTCAGCAGCTGATATATACCTACAGTCAAGATATCTTTTAATTTCATCGCGAATCGGTTCTTCGCCAACTTTCTCAAAAGTCGCTTTTGCTCTGTCAGGGCCCTTGTGTAGGTATTTGAATATGTATTTAATAGCCCGACCATGGTTACAGATCTCAACATTAATATGTGCATTGTATTTTACAACTAGGTCCCGATTATGCGGGACAACTGACCTGTTATCAAGAACCTTGCCTTTGCTTGTTACCATGATATTCGTGTCCCTCCTTCTGTACACAGGAAATCGCTCATCATCAATAGTGGTAGTTGGGTTCCATTCTTTAGGGTAGTGCTTAGAATAACACCCGCTGACCATGCATGGAGAGTTTGGGTACCCAATGCCGCACGGTCCATGAACCAAGAGGTTGCTTATAATTTCATATGCTACTGGATCAACGGCAGGGTGAGGAAGCTTGGCACTTACCCTGAGCAGCCGATGGATTTTTATGGACTCCAGATAAAAATAAAAGAATATGAGCACGCAGAAACCCTCTTTTCTTGAACTCAATGGTGTACAAACCTGTATCATAGGGAAAAACAAATATGGTACCATAAATACTACATGTGTATAACGACTGGAAAATAGAAAGGTTTGAAGTACGTACACGCAACTACTTCGCCAAAAATCTTTTCGTTGCGGACATCTTTCATGAGTTGCTTTAGTTTAATCTCAAATATGCGTGCAACCACATCATGCCTATTACGGTCTCCATCTCGGTCGATTTTTCCAAGCATTAGATTGTTTTCTGGCCATTTGGGGTTACAGGTAAATGTCAAAAAAATATCTGGGTAGCCAGCCCAACGACAAATAGCCATAGCATCCTGGTAATTCTGGACCAAATAACGCGGGCTCCCTGTATGGGTAGACAGGAGAATGATGGTCTTTCCAACTCTTTTTGGGTCAGAATCACCACGCTCTACTGCATCCATCAACCCAGAAAACAATCCAGCTCACAAAGTGTTGTGTAAGCATCAACCATATATTGCTGCAGTAATCGACCGGAGTTAATCAATGTCTTACCTTCATGAAGTCTTTGTTGGAACCTATAAGCATAATATTGGCGCATGCTAATGAAAAGATGCTTTGACACTTTTCCATCAGCTTGCATGAGCGGCATCTTTGGATGGAACCCGTCTTCGCCATAATGGTGTATCAATGGATACGACATGGCCATGTAAGAAGGATGCACATCCGAAATACACTTCAACCCGTTTGAGAGATGATCAACGACAACATCCTTTTCAAGAGAACCATTTGCAAAATCCCCAACAATGAGACCAACAACTTCATCGTGTGTAGGCATCGTGTATTGGCGGTTGCTCTCTTTGCGGTCTGAAATAATTCTGAGTCTAAACGGTTCGGACGGGTGTGCTTCATGCCAATCTCGGGCAGTTCTAAAATATTGAACCAAAATGTTTTGCTCGTCTAGCATTGCAGATATCGCTTCAATCAAAATGTCATTAATACGATCATTTGTAGCATCAGGTCCTAAAGCATGTCGACAATTTTGGACCTCAGTATCGTAGATGTACAAATGGGCGAATTGCGGCCGATTTCAAAAGGGAACCAATGTTGTGGTAGTTTTGCCCGCTGATTCTATACACAGAAGGTCCATTACCTCGATTGACGATGACATCAATACGCCCTCCCAAAGATGTCAAGGAGAACATGGCATTGTATGTGTGAATCTCAATGTGAAATTGAGCATATCGTGGGTCACTCGTCGAGTTCAATAATGGTTCTAATAATGTTGGCGGCTTTGGTATCAAAAGGGATGCGCACACGACCCGCTGAGCAGCAAAGTGTGAAAACAGGTACAACTGTTGTTCCCAAGCTTGGACTACGTTCTTCGTCCCACATCATTGCCCTGCAAAATGAACATGTGGAAGTGGGCTCTCCAATGGACCACGTGGCTTGGGCTGCATAGCACAGTGAGGAGTCAATATGTGCACGCGACATCTGACGCGTACTTGAGAAAACAGTTGTACGGGAAAATATGTACTTACCTCGATGGATATTCGACTTAACTTTTGTAGTGCGTTGGGAAGTTGATGCGGTAGTAGTAGTCGGAGATAGGGTGCCTGAGTTCCGTGTCCCAATCGGTAGGATACGAAGTACATGCACAAAGTCATCAAAAAATGAGTGTTTTTTTTTCCTTTAAAAAAGACAAAGGAAATACCTCCAGGTCCAACATCGACATTGGAGAATGGGAGACTCTGTTTCGTTGGACGCATAGGGTGGAGCGAGCTACTACTAACAGGCATGGTTAGCATGGCATTTGTGCCCATCAAATTGATAGTTGTAGATAGAACGACGGGCGGCGGAGTCGTCAGAGTCGTAGGGGACGGGGTATGTGGGGTGGTAGACGATGTAGGAGTTGGGAGGGGCATCGGAGAGCCCGGTGCAATTTGGCGCAACGGTATTGCTGGAATGGGTCGCAAATATTGTGATACGAAGTGACGGACAACTCGTAATTGAAGTCGCGCACTAATAACCCCTTACAAATGCAGGTTGCGACGAATAATAGCCAAACTTAGTTGTAGCCTATTATATCGACAACCGAACAAATGCGCATTCCTCAAATAGGCAAACAAATTAGCTCTGATCATGGTCCGACGTCGCTTAGCAACATCGAGTAGGCGATCCTATTCCACCGAGCAAGTCGGCCCAACAAAGAAGTGATATCCATTATTGGATCCCCATCGTCCATAATTACTTTTCCTGTGACACACCGTATGGTGAACTACATTGATTCACATATGGGAAAAAATAAGTTTGCACCAAAGCACTTGAACTTCCAAGGGAAAAAACAGATAAACAAAAAACAAAAAAGGAAACTGGTTCTGATCTTTATTCATTTCAGCAATTAAAAAAACACATAGAACAACATAGATCTCTAAATGGCTACACTAAGATCAGCATGCTTGGCCATGAATTATTCAATGGCATGCCGAAGTTTATATGTTTCAATATCAATAACACAATAGGGACAGTAAATATCAAGTTTTAGGTCCCCTAAAATTACAACAATAGTTTTAGGAAACCAATGACCAAGGCCTGTGAAAGAGCAAAAGCGAGTGACACGAAGTTCCTTGTGCTTGTAGGGCAGCAACATTTCCCGGAAGAGTTCTCGGCAGGCTCTAAGTTCAAACATATTGAAGTCCATGGACTCAAGAAGAGAATGTATGATATGGGCACCACTTCGAGTACGATTAACCTTGAACAGCGTCATTGCATATATGTACCGGGTGACAGATAACTTATCTTTCCGCAGGGGAGCAATGTACTTAGCTCCTTTACGTGTGTCGAGGCAATTGAAAGCTAGGTAAAAGCCAAGAAGACACTGGGTATATATGTTCCCAGAATCTCTGGCAGCCTGCAAAACAGTTATACTGTTCTCTGTAAACAACCTAACGATTTGAGGCACACAATCGCATCGCAACAGTTGCAATATACGGGGAGAGTGCAACACCCTATAAAACTCCTTACAACTGCAGACAATATAGGACAATGAGCTAGAGCAGCAAAGGAAAAAAAATACAAATATTGAATGGAGATTTAATTTTAAAAGGGGAATGGGGCGCACCAGCATGAAAGAATGGCGAAGGGTTGATCACTATCTTCAAGTGCTCGGAAAAAATCTCAAAAAGCATGTCGTCTGGAAGGCAGATAATAAGGAGGCAGCTAGAGACATGAGCAAGTGCCATTTCTGTAGCTATAGGTAGATGAAGGTGTTTTTTAAATTACTGTCATAATCCGCTAGGTAAAGCAAAAAACTCAGTTGAGCTATAATACCACATGGACATTGGAAAGCCATTTTGGATTTCACAGCAAAAATTTGGTTACACAACCAAGAGGGAAAAGACATTAGAATACTAAAACAGACAGGGCAAGCAACAAAAAACATTTAGAAAAAAAAACCCACTATTAGTATTTCTAGAACGACACGCTATACGTAAAAGGATCATAGCAAATAAAAGGAAAAAGACAACTACTTTCTGTAGAGCAGTCAGCACAAACCATGCACACAAACACCAGTGAAGGGAAATAGTAGTAAAGACCAAGGTAAAATAAAAATAAATACCTTAACGTGTAGACTTGTGTGAGCAACAAATGGGAGGAAATTGTCAGATATGGAACAGACTATGGACAATTAGTCATACAATTCAGTTGTTATATACCAAGGAAAATGCAGATGAAAAGATGGAAAACAAAAGGACATGGGAATGTAATTACTAAGGAATGACAACTGTTTCAGAGAAAATCAAATGTGAGCATTAAAAGATGTAATTGACTGCATTGATACTTAGGGGAAATACAATATATACAGCCCTGGAACTGAAGCATCCACGACCATCAAAGGGCAGAACCAGTAAAGTTGGAGTGTGCACTCCAAACCTGCAAGCTGAAGCCAAAGGATTTTACAAACGTGTAGGAAAAAATATATATGTATAGTTGCAAGGAAGGGGCAAGGCAGCACAACACACCGATAAGATCAACGAATAAAAACCATAAAGCTGTTACATTGACCAATCACCACAGTATGTTAAAGCACCAATTATTTTTTTGAAGAACTGGAAATAGGCGATGCAGAAGGGAAGAATAGTACCACCATACTTTAGTAGTTCAAATATCCATGTCCATGGTCACCACCCAATGTAAAAAATGCGGAAAATAAATCCTAAATGGTTGTTATCGATATCAATAACAAACAACACCGTATCTGATGGTATGTATACAAAACAAAGAATTTAACAGTGAAACTAATTAACGAACGATTGCTGGTTTTTTGTGTGATTAAACGGGTGAACACCAATGCAACGTACCATATGCAGGGAACAAAAGCCCATAGGCAAAATGGGTAACGAACAACAGGGATAGTATGGAGGAAGAGGCAAGTGCTGAAACTAATAAACGCACACTTGTTGGTTTTCGTATAGTTAATCTGGTAAACCCCAAAGAAAAGTAACATATAAAGGGAACATAAGCCCATAGGCACAACGGGGAACGAACAGCAGGGATAGCATGGGGGAAGAGGCAAGTGCTAATCACAAATAATGCTAATTTCTAGTAAAGGAACAACGATATCAAGTAGCAAAAAATGCGAAACACGATAAAGTATTTACAAGTGCCAAGAAAAACCAGTAAATAGGCGATGAGCAGCACTGTTGTGTGCCAAATAGAAAAAGATCATGCACAAACTTCAACTTAATAAATCCACAAAATACGGAAAAGGGAAATAAATTGTCTTCAAACGACAATCCACAAAATCGTGGGAAACACAAATAACGTAACTCCCAAAAAGTATATGCACAGAACAGAAGTTCAAAGTAAATTAAGTAGAATTAGAGCATATAACAGTTGCTTAGCTATTTGATTGTGTCGTCCAAGTCAGTGTCTTTCCTTTTTGATGGAGTCAACAGAACCTCGGACTGTTCTGGAACAGCATGGCCCTTTGCCTTGGCTCGCGCCTGGGCTAAAGCCAAATCTTCAGCCCCATCATCAAGCACAATGGTAGAATTCCCAACCTCGCAGGAGGCTGAAGACGACACAGGAAGTTCAACCTCGGAAACAAAGACGTAAGAGGCGTGAATGTCAAGACGGAATAAAGGACAGGTGCACACAAATGATTAGAACACAATAGAAAGAGGTCAGATGTACCTTAGAGAGTTTCTCTTTTTTGTGCCTGCCTCCAAAACAGGGTCAGTAGTAAGACATCGGAGACCGTGAAGACGGCACTGCCTTCAGTGAGGTTGTATTTGGTTAAGGAAACCTTACTAATAAAAACCTGCCCAACAAGATCGAGAATATGCCGAGGAATTTCTTCGATATTGGCACCGAGGCGATTGAAAATATTCATCGCGCAGGAGTCGACCATACGCTCGGACACACCATTCATAGTTGTGCATGAGAGGACCCCCGTGGAATCTTTGGCAGTGAAATGGATCTTGTATCTGGGAACCAAAAACAGTTAAAATATCCACTAAAAAGTCTAGTACTTTACAGATCATTGACACTGAGAACTTACAAAACTACTGGAGAATCAAGCGTTTTCTTACACTTGCCACAACTGGACACGAAGTCTGTAGGCTGAATTTTGCTCTTGCATATTTCACAACCAAAATAATGCCACCCAAACCTCGTATCAACCTCATCAATTGACCCAGAAAAGGTCAACTTGTAACCCTGCAGTTAAATAGCTAAAGTCACCACATACAGGAAAGAAAGCAATGAAGAGAACAGGAAAAAGCAGTAAACCAAAATTTTCCCAGCCCATCCAGCATCCAAAATCTCAGCAATTGTCTGGCGATTCTCAAAATTTCTTCTTCAGTTGTACCGTTGACCACCAGAGATCGATTTTTAAAAGTTACCTGTGGAACCTTTCTTCCAAATTCACGGGCCAACTTCTGCACATATTTATGGTATAAATTGACAAAGACATAGGTTGCAGGAGTTACCAAGAAGTTGACATCATCTGGCCCAAAATAAAGGAGGGAAATATAAACCGAAAGAAGTTTAGGGCATTTAAAACAGACATGAGAAAGAGCCTACACAGACCCATAAAATGCTTGACTTTCATACAGGTGAAGATCAGTACGAAAGGTTCAGTGGAGCTGCCAATGTTATTGTCCTTGACAAAATTCTGGGCAAGGTCATACCAGAGGGTTACCCTCACCTTAAGCGTGCTGCAAGTGAACAAAGCGTAAGCATGGCAGCCAACAAAAGGAAGGAAAAAGAAATGTGTGAGAGAAAAAGTGATTACATGTCTGTCCTAATATACAAGTCGTGCTTTATATGACCGCTGGTAACAACCTCAACGTCACCAACAGACACAAAACAACCAGCGACATCTAGCACGGGGCAAAAAATTGTTGGCCAAACAAACATAGAAGTGGTAATTTAAAAATCGATGAATTAACGGAGCAAACATGCCAAAAAAGTGGAATCAGCTGAGCGTGGGAGAATATCTGAGGCTGAAATAAATTGGAAAGCATGCATGGGAACCGCAGGCGACGGAGTAGAGGAGGAAGAGGTGGGACGCCCTAAATACGGAGTTGGAACGTCGATCTGATATCGGGAGAGTCAAAGTCTTCTCAGATGAGAAGCCTCCATTGATGTTAGCAGTTGCGAAACCCTAGCAGAGCTATTAGAAACCTAATATTTGAGAATTTAGTTAATACTCTTTCCTTATGGAATGTCAATCTTTTTTATTTAATTTAGATTTTATTAACTTAAAATATTATTTATATAAGTATATATCATTTTTTTTCATATATGTTTCTTTCTTTGCCATTTCAATTTCCAATCAATGTGATATTTGTATTATTTCAAATAATAAATGTATGTGGTTTATTTAAATGTATGGATGAAAGAGTAAATACTTGGAACAATATATTTGAGAAATGTTTTATTGGAGATAATATACTTTCCTTTATCATTACAAAAATTCTTCCATCACTCAAAATAAAACATTTGAATTTATTCATAATTTTGTGCATTGCACAACTAATTACATACATGAATAGCGATCACACACATTACATATATGTTTATTCATTTATTTGTAATATTAATTTGCTTCACCCAGTTTTTGTGAATACGTTGCCAGCCACATTTTCTTTTTCTTTATGACAAATACATAAGTTGATATTACATTCACATTTAGTCGGATTGAAGCAATCATTCGGACTATTGTATTTCGTAGGGACTGCATATCTCGCTTCAACTTCACCTTCTAAATCTGCAATCGTTATTTTTTTTTCCTCTTGATCATTGATTCTTAATATAATGTATTTCCATATTCATTTGAATAAAAATGCACGAATAAAAAATATGTATATTCTTCTCTACTAAACATTTTATATGAACTAGAAAAAAAACGAGGGGAGAAAGAAAGTTACTTGAAGCTATGATCAAAAGTGAAATTAGAAAAGTGAGGGCGAGTGATCCCTTCACCATATCTTCAAGTATGAAATTAGTAAAATGTGAATTATATGTTTAGCGATGTGTATTGCTTAGAGTGAACACTCATATGTATATATAACATTTTAAATATCGTAAATTAAAGAATGAAAAATTGAATCCCCATATTTGAAAATTATATTAAATTTAATATTGTACCAACTTTAAAGGATTTTTACACAATGAGGCATAATAAATTTTATTATTTTATGACTTATTTAGCAACTAAGTTGATTTTTGGATTTAATTTAGTATCGTTACCTTATATTCTCCTGATAGGAGGTTGCAGTCGCCGATAATTGATAGGATATCGATTTTCAAACATTTATATTGTACGACATTAAACGAATACTAAGATGAAAATTTATTCAATGGAAGTCTAATTATATTCAGCATTAAAAATAATAGTTCTTGTCTGAAAAATTTATGTAGTTTTATAGTCGCCTGAGAGTAAGATTGATCCACTTATAATAGTTGTTTACATGTCTAACTCTTTTTAATTTGGAACGGGCAAAATAACTTATGGGATGAGATCCTAAAAACTAGGAGTAAGAGGACAAAAAGAACAGAAGAACACACCAAATTGAAATAAACCATTATTCCTTCAATTGCGACCAGTTTCACTACTGCTTTAGTTGGCGTACCCTAATTATTCATATGTGGATATGTTATGTGATGTCTTTTATTCATTTGCCCTCTTCGAATGCAAATTTCTCGAAAGAAATTTTTACGAGATCCCCACCAACCAAACTTTTGACTTTTGGATCCGTCAAACGAATAATCATATTGAGTCCTCCTTTTTCCGGACAACACATACAAAGAGACACGTATAATCAATCTCCCTCAATCCTTCTATACGAAACTAAACGATTCATTTCACAACTAAGAGAATGTAGATAGGTCTTTATTGTGTGGAACCCTCTTTCTTAAGGGACTTATTATGCTTTTACATATAACGGATTAACCCAATTATGGCGAGCCTTTATGCTTTTGCATTCCAAAATCGAGAGAGGACATGTAACGAGTCATTGCATTCAATAAATATATAGTTCTCGCTCTTAACATCGAAGCCCTTTGGGTTTTGTTGATGAGTCAAGATTGTCACGCCCCAAATCCGGTATAACCGAACCCGGAACGTGAAAGGAAGACAAGAACAAAAAGATAGCTAAAAAAATAAGACAACGCTTAGAATCCACCACTCAAGCATTAGAGTAAACTAATAAATGTACACTTTGAGTTTTAAGCTCAAGTTCGAACAAAACAAAACTAGATCAAAAGTGTGTACGTCTCTAGACAAAACCCAGAAACCCGAACTCTCGCTCCCCTGCTCTTCAACCTTCGAGACGTCCTCCTAATCAGACTCACGATCAATACCTGTAGGAAAAGCAGCAGGGGGTGAGAATTTCACTCACCGCCACGGATACCCGACTGACCATGGCATACGAGTAAAAAATATTCCAGGAATACACCAACACATTTACCACCCTTTCACGCAATGAAAACAAACAACAGAGATTACATCCTCAACAAATCAAATTGCAAACCCACACAATATCATGCAATATCAACACACACAACTCACAGTTTCCGGTAGCAAACCGGCTGGGCCTGGCCTGCCCCGCAATCCTTTTTCCGATCGCCAATCGGAAAGGCGAGCCGACCTCTTCGCGGAACAAATCGCAACACTTTACCGATTGCTAGTCGGAAGGTGGGCCCACCTCATCGCGGAACCACGTCTCCCTTCGCCGATGGCGAATTGACAGGCAGGCCATACCTTAACCAACCATCACCACATTGATCACCAACACTCAACCAATTATCACAACACACTATCAACTATCGCATTTAACATGTCAAGGCACTACCACCTATCAAGTCATACGAGTCATTCAATACACACGCGAGTTCAACACTCCAAGCGCACAACTAGTCAATCATACAAAAACAACAGACGCTACAGGTATAACACGGCAATTTGCGGAGTATACACAACCTACGGGCACAACCAGGTACCCACATACAATTCTACATACATGCCGAGTATAATCAACCTACGGGCACAACCAGGCACCCACATGCATTTTTACTAGTAACTTTCCCAAGTCAAAAACTGATATCCGGCTACTTTTCCCTACCTCGTAACGCAATCCAAAATGTAAGCTCCAGAAGCGCTCGCGACAACCCGCCTAAAGCTTCCCCTTTCTGCGATTGGTGGAAAAATCTAAAGTGACGAAACAACACACTTTTTAATACGCAAGCCAACTTCGATTTTTATGAAATTAACGCCCAAATGCAACCCCGACAAGTACCGATCACTCCCAAACTTCCCAATTACTCGACATTGTCAAAATGGGCACGGAAAGGCCCATTTCGCCCGGCTTGGCGAATTTGCCCAGAATCGGGAAAACGTCCCTCGGGGCTACGAAAATTCCCATTTTCGTTTCTACAATTCCTAATCATACTAACGCGTTCCCACGCAATTGGCGGAATCAATTTCCGATGCCCGAGCATTTTAACTCCGCATTTAAAGTTTCTAACCACATTTTCCGAATTCTCACGAATTACTTCCATAATTCTTTCCGGGTGTGAATTATCGACTCGGGGGTCACCCAAGACCACCCGAACACTACAAACCCGAACCCTGGCCAAGTGGGCCCCACACGGCCACACTTGGGCCGTGGGTGACCGGACCGGACCGCCACTATCGTGGCCGGTCACAGCCACCGTGGCCCTCCCTCCAACCACGGCTTGGCACGCCACACGGTGGCCGGAGCTCCAGCAAACCTCCCGTCGCCGGAAAAAATATCCCCTTTTTTCCCCAAAACTTTCCTAACAAGCTCTAGACTCCCATCCACCCATATTTCATCCATTTCTACCACAAACCCAAAATTCAACCTTGTCAAATGGAGAAAATAAAGGGTGCCCACCGTAGCAAACGTCGAGAGGATCACGAATACGCAAAAATCAACCCGATTCGTCGGTTGGAACGTCGGGAAATCACCACTCTTCTTCTCCTCCTTCTCTTTCTTATTCACCTTTCTCTCTTCTCCCCTTTGCTAGTTTTGGCCGGTCACAACACCCACCACACAATTATAGATCCAAATATTAAGTGAAATGATTAAAATGCCCTCCCTCTCTTTTGTCTTTTAGCTTTTAAGTCGCGGGTAATGACATCTCCCTCTCACTTCATTAACACATGGTGACATGTGACAAGGTGGGTCCCACTACTCACAAAATATCTTTGTAGATATTTATTAGTCAGATTTGCCAAAATTGGACGTCTCGGGCCCCGTGCGGGTCCGTTTTTACGAGACTTCCCCGAAATCTCGCGCTTTACATAAAATGACCCAACTAAGACCGTTGCGATGACGGTTGAGCTTTTTGGATCCAAATCGAGCCTCGAACGGACCAAAACGTCGCTCGGTTGACTTTTTCGTCAAAAAGTCAACTTTTCCTGAATTGGTCAAAAGTTGCCCTAAGTCACCCAGAACTCATTTTGGTCGGAATCGGGGTCAGCTTAGGTCCGATATGACCCTCGGGGTCAAGTTTAGGTCCATTTAGGAGGTGCCCAAAATTTAAAATATTTCCCGTTTTCCACCGACTTGACCGGAGTTGACCAAGAGCGGTCCTTACAAAGATAATTTATGAAAAATGTATTTAGTGGTTAGGACGAACATCTCTACCCCTATCGTTAATTGTTATAATTAGTTATGTCTAATAATGTTCAAATTTTCTTAACATTTCCATGTTGAATACCACTTTTGGCAATTCGTAATTATTAAACTTAGTATCCGAGGTATATATATATATAGTGGTTTAATTTGATTTTCTTAAATATCAAAGAAGATATTGTATTTTTTATGATAATTTGGTGCACTCATGTCACAAAAAAGAAGTTAAAATAGTTTCTTTCATCAGTGGATTAATTTAGTTAACAAAACTATATTTTTACACAATATTACAAATACTCTTTGCTTATTATTTTTTTACTAAAAGGTGCAATTTAATTTATTGGAATTTCAAAGATAATAGTAGTGCATCAGGGAAACCCAAAACCACGGTAGAAGAGTTATGTTATGGTATCGAGCCTTTAAGATTTGTCTACGCATAGCTCTGTAACAAATAAAACGACACACGGGGTTTGTTGGGGAGCCATAAAGGCGAACAGAAATTAAATAACAATGAAGTCGGTGTCTGTTGTTGAAGGTATTGCCAAGCTGCTGCACATTTTGTAAAATGCGGCCGAACCTGCTGACACCAGCTTCCAAGGGAGGAGAGCGACAATAGTAGATGTCATTCAGGGATCCCTCCTGATAAAAGTCCCTGAATCCTTGGGTAGAATTCCTGAATCTTCGTTCACCACTTATGAACCTTGCACAAAAAAGACAAAACAGGTAAAGTAAAACAAATCCAGGGGATCATCCTGGCCTAGAACGAGGATAGAGATCGAGAAGAAAGCCACGGCGGAGGCCAAAGAGGTGGATACACCGATGGCGGCTTCAATTGTTGTTGTAGGGGCGGCAGGGGCTACTCAGTAGAGGGGATCCAGATTGGCAGCGATGGTGATCGAGGGGATGTTGTGGAGAAAAGTGGGGGTGGGCGATTCATGGGAACCGCAGGCGGCAGAGGTGGTGGTGATCGTGGGGATGCTGTGGAGAAAATTGGGGACAGGCGATTCATGGGAACCGCAGGCGGCGGAGTAGAGGAGGAAGAGGTGGGACGCCCTAAAGACGGAGTTGGAACACCGATCTGATATCGGGAGAGTCGAAGTCTTCTCAGAGGAGAAGCCTCCATTGATGTTGGCGGCTGCGAAACCCTAGCAGAGCTATTAGAAACCTAATATTTGAGAATTTAGTTAATACTCTTTCCTTATGGAATGTCAATCTTTTGGATTTAATTTATATTTTATTAACTTAAAATATGTAAGTATATATCATTTGTTTTCATATATGTTTCTTTCTTTTCCGTTTCAATTTCCAATCAATAGGATATTTGTATTAGTTCAAATAATAAATGTATGTGGTTTATTTCAATGTATGGATGAAAAGAGTAACTACTTGGAACAATATATTTGAGAAATGTTTTATAGGAGATAATATACTTTCATTTATGATTACAAAAATTCTCCCACATCTCAAAATAAAACATTTGAATTTATTCATAATTTTGTGCACTGCACAACTAATTACATACATGAATAGCGATCACACACATTACATATATTTTTATTCATTTATTTGTAATATTAATTTGCTTCACCCAGTTTTTGTGAATACGTTGCAAGCTACATTTTCTTTTTCTTTATGACAAATACATAAGTTGATATTACATTCACATTTAGCCAGATTAAAACAATCATTTGGACTATTGCATTTCGTAGGGACTGCATATCTCGCTTCAACTTCACCTTCTAATAATGCAATCATTTTTTTTTCTCTTGAGCATTGATTCTTAATATACTGTATTTCTATATTCATTTGAATAAAAATGCACGAATAAAAAATATGTATTTTTTTCTCTACTAAACGTTTTATATGATCTAGAGAAAAAAAATACGAGGGGAGAAAGAGAGTTACTTGAAGCTAGGATCAAAAGTGAAATTAGAAAAGTGAGGGCGAGTGATCCCTTCTCCATATCTTCAAGTATGAAATTTCTAAAATGTGAATTATATGTTTAGCTCTATGTATTCCTTGGAGTGAACGCTCATGTAAGAACCACTCCCGGTCGATCCCGGTCGAACCGGTGAATTCTAGGCAAGTTTGACTTTCGGTCGGAAAAGTCAACCG
This sequence comes from Erodium maritimum, assembly GCA_963921825.1. Classification (NCBI taxonomy): domain Eukaryota; kingdom Viridiplantae; phylum Streptophyta; class Magnoliopsida; order Geraniales; family Geraniaceae; genus Erodium; species Erodium maritimum. The sequence continues at coordinate 27,901,822 of OY997592.1, forward strand.
ATAGCTCAGGAAGCCATTCGGGACCTTTCCGGGGCCCAAATAGCTTAGCCGCCATCACGGTTAGCTTAGTTGGGCCGTTTCCTTCAGTTTGACTGTAATATTGGTTAGGTCAAATTTTGGTCAAACTTGGACTTTATATCGGTTATTTTTCCGATAAAATCTTGTAAAGCTGGAAATTATTTAAGTGGAAGTGACCCCACATGAAACTTGTCATATTTGGCTTGGAGGATGAAAAAGGAGCTTTAATTGACTCTTGTACCCTCCCAAGTTACCTTTAAAGGGATAGGACCTTAAGGGCTTTTTGGAAATTGGACAAAATAGGTCATTTAAAGCAACATGAGCACACAACTCAGCTCATTCCCTATTGTTGCAGCCGAAAATCACAAGGAGAGGAGAGGAGAAGAGATCATTTCTTGAGTAAGTAGAAAGAGAAGAAAGCTTGGATTTTGGAGCTTGTTCTTAGTCCTTTTGCCTCCATTTTCCTTCCATCTTCTTCATCTCACCATCCTAGAGGTCTGGATGCTCTCAACTGTCCATTTCATCTACTTTCCAATTCGGGTTTTTGTGGGTTTTTGGCTTGAAGTTGAAGAACTAGCTTTGTGGTTGTTGCTTGGAGAAGAAGTAGTGAAGTAGGTTGCTTGGATTATGTTTTTGGTTGAAGTTTTGATGAACCCATTGAGGGTGTTGATGTTTGGCAACTTTGGATGAACATTTTGGAGTTAGAAGGACTTGGAAATGTGGTTTTTGATTTGATTTTCATGAAACTCGAGCTGGGGAAGAAAGGGGGAGAACCTGGACTGGTTCGCTACAGAGCGTGACCTGGACCGGGCCCTGTGCCGGCACGGCAAGCCGCACGGAACGGGCCAGGTACCGGCACGGTGTGCTGCGCGGAACGGACGTGAGTCCGGCACGGAACCTCGCACGGTCCATGTCAGACTCCGGGCCGGTACGCCGCACAGTCTATGGTGGTTACCGGACCGGTCTATGACACGGTCCATGCCAGATTCCGGCACGGCCTGTGCTACGGTCAGGGCCGCCTTCCGGATCAAACCTCCAGATCCAAAAACTCTTCCTTTAAGCCCCTTTCGATTTCTAGATCACTTCGTTGACCTTGTTTCCATTGTTTGAGGTTTATTCTGTAAATTTTAGGTTGAGGAACACTCCGTTGGTTTACTAATTTTGGTATTGTTGTGGTCCAAGACTGTGAGCCTGAGCTCAAGAGAAGGAAAGGCCTTGGACCCGAGCTAGAGAGTCGAAGATTACTCCAGAACCCGTGTGAAGAACGGAGGAGCAACTAACCGGCTTTACAGTAGATTTTTAGAGGAAGACCTTAAGGTAGGGAAAGGCCTAACTACTCGAGTATTTCATTAATAGTATGCATGTTAGGTTAATAAAATCGGAAAGGTCCTAGAATTGCCTATAGGATGCGAATAACTAGAATAATCGTCTTTCAATTACTAATAACCGGATGTGTCTAGTATGCATGCTTAGGATGAGAATAACTAGTGTAACTCGCTTTCAATACTTGGGAATTGTTTTACAGGTAGAGAGGTCGTGATGAGCCCTCGGATTAGTTGTTGTGCTAGGTTCACATGCTTGGTTGCTTAGTTTGAATAAGATAAGAGTCTAACGAAACTAGCTAAATCGTATGCTTGATTGATTGATTGAATGTTTACATGATTGGTTGATTGATTGAATGTTGTATGATTGAATGCTTGAACAGATGATCGAGTATGACTGGTTGTACCAAGGGGTATGATCAGGTGATCGATGGACCGTTGGATCGTGACAGGTAAGTATAACGGTAAGTGTAATGATTGAATGGATGTCTTTGGTGTGTTTTGGTGAAAGTGTGATTCGATAAGCATTCGTTGGTTGATGTGTTATGGGTGTTTCCTTGTTCTTATTCTTAGAATGTTTGGTTGTTCGGTATGGTACTTACACTGGGGGGGGGGGGGGGGGGTAATCCGGTGGTGTTATAGTAGTTGGTGTTGGCAGATCCTGTGGGATAATGGTTGGTTATTGGACCCTACGGGGCATTGATTATTGGAGCCTGCGGACATTGATTATTGGACCCTGCGGGGCATTGATTACTGGAGCCTGCGGGCATTGATTATTGGACCCTGCGGGGCATTGATTTCGGAACTTGTGGGCAATTGGATGTTTACCCTGCGGGGAAATGGTTACTGGTGTTTTCACCCAAGTGTATGCGTCCTATGGGAGCACTACATTGGTTCCTTATGACATATGGTCCTTTCGATGCATTTCCGAGAATTCTGACGATGAGCATCCCTTTGGGCTGGTTTCCGGTGCCCCGATGTATGTGCCTCCTCTGGACCGAGGGAAAATCTGATATGATATGGATACTCTGGTGGATCGGAATATGGGAACCGATGTGACACCAGAATCTATCCGTGGATCGGAGGCTTGAGAAAGCAAGTGATTGGTGTGCTATTAATTGTTCCCATTTTTGTAGTTATGATACTTTATAGTACTTTTCATGGATCCTTTTAAGTTATTGCAATCTTTAAGAATATGTAACTTTTCTCATTCATTCTGATTATTAGTGTTCAATTGCTTAATAGTATTTAAAGTTTTACTAGCATTTCATTGTTAATCATATTTAAATCGTTATTTGCGTTATCTTGTTAAAGCAGTTTCATTATTGATCTAAAGGTTGAGTTGTTTACGATTATTCCTACTGAGCGTAAGCTCACCCCTTTAGTTTTCTTACTGTTTTACAGGCGTACCTGATGTCTAGTGAGTTCGAGGCTCGGGAGCTTCCGGACGTCTTGGGGATTATTATAGAGTTGTGTTGGTCGTTTGTGCTAAACACTATTTATCTTACCCTTTATGTTGAGCTTTGACTCATATTTGCAGTTTTCGGATTATTTATTTATGAGTATTTGATGGAGTTTATTTGTATTTTTAAAGGATTTATCAATTGTTTATTATCTTTCTATTATTAACTCAGGTCACGTCTCGTGTCCGGTCAAAACCGGATTTGGGATGTGACAGCTCATATCTATGTATAACATTTTCAATATCGTAAATTAAAGAATGAAAAATGGAACCTCCATATTTGAAAATTATATTAAATTTAATATTGTACCAACTTTAAAGGATTTTTACACAATGAGGCGTAATAAATTTTATTATTTTATGACTTATTTTGCAACTAAGTTGATTTTTGGATTTAATTTAGTATCGTTACCTTATATTCTCCTGATAGGAGGTTGCAGTCACCGATAATTGATAGGATATCGATTTTCAAACATTTACATTGTCCGACATTAAACGAATACTAAGATGAAAATTTATTCGATGGAAGTCTAATTATTTTCAGCATTAAAAATAAATTTTTAAATATAGTTGTCGTCTGGAAAAAAATTATGTAGTTTTATAGTCGTCTGAGATTAAGATTGATCCACTTATAATAGTTGTTTACAATAACTTATGGGATGAGATCCTAAGAACTAGGAGTAAGAGGACAAAAAGAATAGAAGCACACACCAAATTGAAACAAACCATTAATCCTGCAATTGCGGCCAGTCTCACTACTGCTTTAGTTGGCGTACCCTAATTCTTCATATGTAGATATGTTATGTGATGTATTTTATTCATTTCCATCTTAAAATGCCAATTTCTCGAAAGAAATTTTTACGAGATCCCCACCAACCTAAATTTTGACTTTTGGATCCGGCAAACGAATAATCATATCGAGTCCTTCTTTTTCCGGACAACACATACAAAGAGACCCGTATAATCAATCTCCCTCAATCCTTATATTCGACACTAAACGATTCATTTCACAACGAAGAGAATGTAGATAGGTCTTTGTGTTGGATGATAATGAAAAATATGATGGTAAATATCATATTAATCTTTTTATTAAAATTCTGATTTATTTAAAAACTTTATAAGACTAATAATGTGAGTTAATTAGAATTGACTGACAGTCAATTCTAGGAGGAATTCATGGGACTTGTCACCCTATGAATTCCCCAATTTGCCCTTTCCGAAAGGCTATAAATATTCACATAATTAGTCTTATTTTACACACATCAAAAACCATCTCTAAAATAGTCTCCCCTTTACACTTTCTCTATTCTTTGTTACTGGTGACTTTCTCGACGGTTTTGAGCTCGCCGACGTTAATCGTTGTATCCTGGGAGACCGTTGCCTATACGGGGCAATAAGTGTCTTAAGGAAAGTGGAGTACCACGCCTCGATTAAACTCCAATTTACTTAATCCTAATCAGTAAGCTAGCTGATTGGAAAGGTTATTCTAAATTCGTTTTGTAATTTCTATTATTATTATTATGATTTTTTTTATTGTTGATATACTAACCCCTATATCCTACAATCTTAAGACACTTATTCAAAAGGTGTATTGACGATGAACAAGTTCTATAAATTCTAATTTTTAGCTTTGCTAGTTCTTTGATCTCTAGAAATGAAGTACCTGAAAAGAAAGTTGTAAACACCATTTTAGAATTCAGTTTGATATTATGTTTCTAACAATCTGTTTCGTAGGTTTATATACCGGAAAAAAAAACTTTTCTAAAAAATTGATTCTGGTTTTTATTTCCGTTGCCGAATCTGGTTTAGAGGAGACGTTTGTCGTGCTGGAATCAAGGAAAAATCAAAACTTTCTGGAAATTGATCTGGAAATTCATTTTTTTCGAATCTATTTGGGAAAAAAATCCTGACAACCGAAGGGTTCATAGATTCAAGTGCGATTCTGAAGAAGTCAGAAAAAAAAAATTAATCCTTTGGTTCGAATTTGGATATTTCCAAAACGATTACAAAGTATCAAATCAGACTTTGAAGAGCACCAGAGCAATTTTTTTTCCGGAGCAATGTTTCAATAATCTGAAATCAAACGTTTGATTCAAAGTCTTAAAACTTATTTTCGGATTTATATTTTCAGGGGGCTTTCGAATTTCAGTTTTGAATCAGTATCAAAAGAGAAAAAAAACGTTATTTTTGAACAGAGATTCAAATGGGAAAAAAATTGTGGATCTTACTTGGGTGTTGATTTATGAGACTTGTAATCGTCTTTTAGGGCACGAGTACTTGTTTTTCCTTGTGGTTGGTTGTTGGTGTTTCTCCTTCCAGGTCCAAATATTTGTTTTTCGCTGTTGAAGCCATGCGGAACTGGAAATAGAAAAAAAAAAGTAGTGGGGCGCTAATGTTGTGCTGCTACTAATTTGCGGCGTCAAAAACAACCCTAAAAAGGGTTGTGGTGTTTTTTTTATGTGGGTCGCAGCTGTTGTACAAGCCCAGAAAGAAAAGAACACCCCAAAACGCAAAAGGAGAGACGCGCGGATCTGTCAGCTGATCGGGTCAGTAGTGGATCGGGTCAGCCCACGAGTCGGTGCTGGAGCGGGTCTCCAGATATGGACCCAGACCGGGTCAATCATATGGATCCGGATCGGGTCACCCAACCCGGCTGGACAACTTGAAAAAAAAGTTACATATATATATATATATATATATATATATATATATATATAGGCTTGGTATCAGGTACAAACCACCCCCCCTCCTTATTGTGCAAACTACGAACCAATCTGAGTCATAGGATCCCCCCAAAGTGATGTCAGCAGAGCGCACCAGATGCTGACACGTGGGCAATAAATATATAAAACACCGCACCTTATTGTGCAAACTACGAACTCACCAGGTGCTGACACGCGGGCGCGCGCGCGCAGAGTACTGATAGTTTGCGTAGCACGGTGCTGATAGTTTGCGCGCACAGTGCTGATAGTTTGCATTTTTACTAAACTATCAGCACCGTGCTTGTAAACTATCAGTGTCACGCCCCGAATTCAGTAGGACCGAACCCAGAATGCGAACGGTGAAACAATAAAACAATTTTCAAACATTTTAATAAAACCGCTTAAAATCACCACTTCAGTTAAACAAAAACAATATTTTACAACTGAAAAGCGTCCAAAACAAGCGGACAAAAACTAAAGCGTATGTCGCTAAACTACCAAAAACTCGGACTCCCCACTCCCAGCTCTTCAAGCTTCGAGAGTTCCCCTTGTCCGCCTTGCGACCAGTACTTGTAGGAAAAGCAGCTAGGGGTGAGCGTTTCGCTCACCACCACGGATACCAGACTGACTACGGCATACTAGTAGAAATGCCGGAAACACCAACAACAGACAAAACACCGGGGACTACCATCCCAAACACAACTAACCCGACTGTCAAACGAAAACTGTTACTTTCCCCAACCATCTAAACACCCGTACCCGTAATATAGACCTGACACAGTAAAGACGACCTCAAAGAACACAACACAAAAGTGATCAAAGTCACGCAAACCACAACCACAAGCCTCAGCACTTTACCGATCACGCGCCGGAAGGTGCGACACACCTGACGGGGACCACATCCCTCTGCTCTTTACCGACCGCGCACCGGAGGGTACGACACACCCCTCGGGCATAAATCCAGCCTCAACACTTTACCAGTCACGCGCCGGAAGGTGCGACACACCTGACGGGGACCACAACCTATGCTCTTTACCGACCGCGCATTGGAAGGTACGACACACCTCTCGGGCACAGCTCTAGCCTCAGCACTTTACCGATCACGCGCCAGAAGGTGCGACACACCTGACGGGGACCACAGCCCTATGCTCTTTACCGACCGCGCACCGGAGGGTACGACATACCCCTCGGGCATAGCTCAACATGTATCACCAGAACGATCATAGTCACAACCAAATAGCACACAATACCCCGCAAAGGAAAGGAAAAAGAATATAACAACACGACTAACTACCACTCGGCACGTAAGTCAACCAAATACGGGTTCAACTCCCCACAGGCACTCATGGCCTCCCACAAACACAAACAATTCAATCAACCTACGGGCACAACCAAAAGCCACAATCACTTCTAATGTTCGATACTTTCACTTATCCTATGACACCACTAAGTGTCGCATGCATTTCTATTGTTTGATACGTTCACTTATCCTACGACATCTCTAGGTGTCACATGTATTTCTAATGTTCGTTACGTTCACTGATCCTACGACACCCAAGTGCCACATGCATTTCTAATGTTAACTTTCCCTAGTCAGGGCCGAGATCCGGCTACTTTTCCCTATCTCGTAACGCTTTCCCAAAATTCCACGCCCAAGCTCCGGCGTGCTCGCGATCAGTCGCCTAGCCTCCCCTTTCCGCGGTCGGTGGCACGATCTAACATGAACACAATTAAAACACTTTTTAAGTTCGCAGACAAAGCTGAATTTTAAAGAATTAGACGCCCAAACACAACCCTGGTAATGCCGATCAGTCCCAAACATCCCAATTACTCGACATTGTCAACAACGGGCCCGGAAAGGCCCGATTCGCCCGGCTCGGCGAATCTGCCCGGGATTGGAAAACGCCCTTCCGAGGCTCCGAAAATTCCCGTTTTCGTTTCTACGATCTTAGAATAACTCAAGGGTTCCAATGCAATCGACGGAATCAATTTCCGACTTTCGAGTGATTTAATTCGCGTTTAAAGTTTCTAAACCCGAAATTTCCAACTTTCACAATTTAATTCCATAATTCGTTCTAGGTGTGAATTATCGATTCGGGGATCATCCAAAACCACCCGAACACGAAAAACCTGAGGCCCGGCAAGTGGGCCCCACACGACCACAATGGAAAATTTTCCTTTTTGCCCCAAAACGTTCCTAACGAACCCCAAACCTCAACCATTCGTCTTTAAACCAATTCTAACCAAAACCCAACCACATTTGACTCGTTTAAACTCAAACCCTAATTTTCAAACGTACCAAAACGAGAAAAGAATGGGTTCTCACCGTAGTGAATGACGAGGGGAGTTCGAATCCGCAGCCATTGAGTCGATCGGTCGGTCGGATCGTCGGGAAATCACCAAACCCTAACCTTTCTCTTTCCCTTTCCTTTTTATCTTTCTCCTTCTTCTATCTTCTTTCTCTCTCCTTCTTTCCCTTTTTTTTCTTCTCTGTGGCCGAACACCACCCTTTCTTTCCTTTTATTTGATTCAAAAACTATCAACCTCTTAATTACAAAACTACCACTTCTTATTTCTTTATTTTAAAAACCAACTACCACCACTTGGGTGACAAGTGTCTTGTGGGTCCCACCTTTATGAAAAATATCTTTGTAGATATTTTCTGTCAAATTTGCGAAATTCGGCCGTCTCGGGCCCCGAACGGGCCCATTTTCCAAGAAATTACGAAATTTCACGTGCTACAAGGAAACGGCACAACTAAGAACGTTGTAACGACGACTAAGCTTTTTGGATCCCAAACGGGCCTCGAACGGACCAAAACGTCTCTCGGTTGACTTTTACTGCAAAAAGTCAACTTTTCCCGAATTGGTCAAAAAGTTGCCCTGAGTCACCCAGAACTCACTTTGGTCGATATCGGGGTCAACTTAAGTCCGATATGACCCTCGGGGTCAATTTTAGGTTCATTTAGGTGTATGTCCAAAATTTTAAATTTTTCCGTTTTTCCGCCGATTGACCGGCGTTGACCAGGAGCGGTCTTTACAGTCTACCCCCTTAAAGGAATTTCGTCCGCGAAATTTGTATCAAACGTACTTCCGGAGTCAATCAGGTTGGTGTACTTCGCGCGAACCTTGTCCTTGTGCTCCCAAATCGACTCGGCTCCTTGGTGCCGCCACTGTACCCGTACTAGGCGGACAGTCTTGCCACACAGGACCTGATCCCGTATATCGATTTCTCGAACCGGCGTCTCCTCATACGAGAAATCACCAGCCACCTCGACATCTGCCTACTCAATGACGTGAGAGGGGTCCGCATTATACTTCCGCAACTGGGAAACGTGAACATTCCCAAGCTGCGCTGGTAGTGCAAGTCAGTATGCAACTACTCCCACTCTACTCAGACCTTGCAAGGCCCGATATACCGCGGGGCTAAATTTCCTCTGTCGCGGTTGAAACGTACCAGTCCATTCTCCGGACTCACCTACAGGGATGCACGGTCACCCACTGCGAACTTGAGAGGTCGGCGCCGTCTGTCAGCATAGCTCTTCTGCAGACTCTGCACGGTCTTCAACCGCTCACGTTTCGACTCGACCTACTCAGTCGCCTCTCGAGCCAGTTCTAGACCCAGTAACTCTTATTCCTCACTTCTGCCCAGCACACGGGCGATCGACCCGGCCTACCATACAACGCTTCGAACGGTGCCATCTCGATACTGGCCTGAAAGTTGTTGTTGTAGGCGAACTCGGCTAACCGCTCACGAAATCCATCGTGACATGCTCCCATCTCCACTGTGCAACCTGGAGTGGCTGCAATAACCCAGCGGGACGCTGATGTTCGGCTCTCACATGCTGACAAGTGAGGCACCGCGATACTAACTTTGCAACCGCTCTCCACATCCTGCTCCACCAGAAAGGTGGCTTGATGTCGAGATACATCTAAGTGCTACCCCGTGCACTCTAAGACGCGAATGATGTGACCCTTGCGGCACGCCTACTCCGCAGTTGCGTGGCACGAATAACCCTCCTCGATAACGTAACCCCCAATCAGCACTAAGTTCCCAGCCTTCCGCCTCGACACCGCTGACGACCTCTCTCGGAGCTCTGACGTCTCGACATCCTCCGACTGCGCCTCCATCACTCGGGCAAGTAGTGATGGCTGAGCCACTAACGAGCACATGGCCACGCCACCAGTAACCTCCTCTAGCTCAAGCCCAAACGTGCCCAGTTCTCCCATCATGTCCCACTCTCGGACTGATATGCTAGCAAGGCCCGGAACCGACTTCCTACTCAGGGCGTCGGCAACCACATTCGCCTTACCCGGATGGTAGTGTAGCTCAAAGTCGTACTCCTCAAGTAGCTCCATCCATCGCCGCTGGCGCATGTTCAGGTCTCGTTGGGAAAAGATGTACTTGAGGCTCTTGTGATCCGAGAACACCTAAAAACGCTCGCCGTACAGATAATACCGCCAGCCCATTAGCGCGAACACGACTGCTGCTAGTTCCAAGTCATGGGTATGATAGTTGCGCTCATGTGTCTTCAACTGCCTGGAGCCATAAGCAACAACTCTACCCAACTACATCAGTACACAGCCCAGTCTTTCCCCGGACGCGTCACAATAGACCTCATACCCGACCCCTCTCTCTGGCACTATCAATACTTGCGCGGTAGTCAGACGAGTCTTCAGCTCCGTGAACGCACGTTCACAATCCTCTGTCCACACAAACCCGACTCCCTTGCGCGTCAAAAGAGTCATAGGCGCGGCTAGTTGCGCAAAGTCCTGGACAAACCGCCGATAATATCCTGCCAACCCCAAGAAGCTGCGTATCTCGAAGACACTCGTGGGCCGTGCCCACTTCGAAACCGCGTCGATCTTCAATGGATCGACCAGTATAACGTCACGGTATACAATGTGACCGAGGAATTACACCTCAGCGAGCCAAAACTCGCACTTCTCCAGGTTGGCATATAGCTGATGTGTGCGCAGCAGGGTCAGAACAGCTCTCAGATGCTGCTCATGTGCCGCCTCGTTCTGCGAGTAGATCAAGATGTCGTCTACAAACACCACCACAAATTGATCTAAGAACGGCCGAAATATACTGTTCATCAGATCCATGAACGCTGCAGGTGCGTTCGTCAGTCCAAATGGCATCACCAAGAACTCGTAATGCCCATAGCGTGTCCGGAATGCAGTTTTTGCAACGTCCCAATCCCGGACTCGCAACTGGTAATATCCGGATCGCATATCGATCTTCGAGAAGCATGTCGACCCTCTCAACTGGTCGAACAAGTCGTCAATTCTCGGCATCGGGTATCGGTTCTTCACCGTAACCCAGTTCAGCTTCCGATAGTCTATACACATCCGAAGCTCTCCACTCTTCTTCTTCACGAAGAGTGCTAGTGCTCCCCACGGCGATGTGCTCGGACGGAAAAACCCCTTCTCCCGAATCTCCTTGAGCTGACGCTTCAGCTCGGTCAACTCTGCTGGCGCAAACCTGTAAGGCGCCATCGATATCGCTGTTGTTCCCGGCATCAGGTCAATCCCGAACTCCACCTCACGAACTGGTGGTAACCCGCTCAACTCCTCAGGAAAGACCTCGGGGAACTCACACACCACTCGCGGTAACTCTCGAATCAGCACGACCGATACTTCCTCCACTGCGGACAATGCCGACAGGAGAACCCCGCTCTTACTGCCCAGAATACACGAACCTTTCGTGTTTCCTGTTGACACCGTCACTCGGCGCCTATAACAGTCGATATTGGCTCGGTACTTCGCCAGCCAATCCATTCTCAGGATCACGTCAAAGGCTGTCATTTCGTAAGTATCCTTCCCACGGATACACGCACAAGCTCAGTCGCTGCCGAACCTTACGGGCCCTCGCAGTCTCTCTAAGACCTCGCCCCACTACCACCGTCGTGCCCACCAACTCCGAACATACCCAAATCCTCGGGGTGAGGACTCGATCCAGCATCAGGGCTCTTGAGCCCTCTCTTGATCCTCCTGTATCAGTTTGCTTTTCTAACCTCGCAGGCAAGACAGACCCTAGTCAACACCACATCGCCCCCAACCGGCGTGTCCAGACGCAGGGGTGGACTCAACGGCTCTAAACTCAGCCCCAACATCTCAGCACAACTCGACGAAGCAAACGAATGTGACGCCCCCGTATCCAATAAAAATGACGCCCAAATCAGAGACCGAACAACCACTCCATTAGTCACACCGATAAGGTATAGCACAACCCTCACACGATCCTATATGCATTCACTTATAACTTTCCGCAACCAAACCAGTATTCGCTACTCGTCCCCTGCGGGAAAAGTAGTAAAGGGGATGAGCGTTCTGCTCACCTCCACAGACACCCGTTCGATTATGGCATACTAGTAAAGCACTAACGACTCACCAATCTAACCAGGGCAAACCACTACCTCAAAACCTGATACCAAAACGTCACACTGCTCACGATATCAATACCTCAAATACTCGCTCACGTAAGGTAAACCTCGAATGGGGATCATATTCTCAACTCCGCAAGCCACTATTTCTCACAACCTCAATACCCTAATTACCCAATCACGTAGAGAAACCTCAAATGGGGATCATGTTCTGAACTCCGCAAGCCACTATTGCTCACAACCTCAATACCCCAATTACCCGATCACGTAGGCGAAACCTCAAACGGGGATCATGTTCTCAACTCAGCAAGCCACCATTGCTCACAACCTCAATTCCCCAATTACCCGATCACGTAGGGAAACCTCAAACGGGGATCATGTTCTCAACTCAGCAAGCCACTATTGCTCACAACCTCAATACCCCAATTACCCGATCACGTCGGGAAACCTCAAATAACCCACTCACGTGAAGGAAACCTCAAACCACCCGTTCATGTGAGGGAAACCTCGAACACCCGTTAACATAGGGGAAACCTAGTTCGTATGGCGCCGCAGCGCATCAACCCTAACCCCTCTCCGTGGTGAGACTCTCACACCGAGGCGATGTATCACTATCGTAGGTTATTGATGAGTCTCAAACCCAAGACCTCACCCTTTAACACCGAACTTACGACCTCTACAACCAACACAATCATGAACACAGCCACGCAAAACCAACACACAAACTGCGCAATCAAGACGGTGGATAAAGGCAGGAAATCACGGAACCGTGACAGACACCGTCACTTGGGGTCACGGAGCCATGACGAAGGTCCAAAATTCGCCAAAACGCGCTGATCCGTCACAGATCCGTGATAGGGTCCGTGACGCTCGCGCAGGCCTGTTTCACAAATTCGTTTCAGACTTGATCTTTACCCCTTTTTAACCCTAAAACAGCCTTAAGCGCCACACACACTCGATCACCAATTTATCAAAGACACGCACAGCAATTTACAGAACAATTCAAGTCACCCAACCTCAATCACAAGCCCACAAGGCCAACCAATTTTTAAAATTTTCTCCTTTTCATCATAAAATCACATTTTTGACATCACCTAGTTACAACCCGGTCCAGGCGTCCCCGAACTAAATTGTACCCACTTGATATCAGCACCGTCACGTTCGACTACAGGGGCGCCCCTGAGTCGAGTCGCGACAGCTTAAAAATGTTTCACACAGCAGCAAGCAATCATTATGCCAGTATCAGCAATACTGCACATACACACAACAACAAACAGGACTCAGGACACTACGGATCTACACACGGTTTCGACTTGCGAAACCAACGCACGACGGGACTTTTAATGACTCAACTCTCCCCACCTAATTGACGTACAGTCCGAGGTGTGAAACCTCGAGCTCTGATACTAAACTATCATGCCCCGAATTCAGTAGGACCGAACCCGGAACGCGAACGGTGAAACAATAAAACAATTTTCAAACATTTTAAATGTAGACCCGACATAGTAAAGACGACCTCAAAGAACACAACACAAAAGTGATCAAAGTCACGCAAACCACAACCACAAGCCTCAGCACTTTACCGATAACGCGCCGGAAGGTGCGACACACCTGACGGGGACCACAACCACCTGCTCTTTACCGACCGCGCACCGGAGGGTACGACACACCCCTCGGGCATAAATCCAGCCTCAGCACTTTACCAATCACGCGCCGGAAGGTGCGACACACCTGACTGGGACCACAACCCTCTGCTCTTTACCGACCGCGCATTGGAAGGTACGACACACCTCTCGGGCACAGCTCTAGCCTCAGCACTTTACCGATCATGCGCCGGAAGGTACGACACACCTGACGGGGACCACAGCCCTCTGCTCTTTACCGACCACGCACCGGAGGGTACGACACACCCCTCGGGCATAGCTCAACAGGTATCGCCAGAACGATCACAGTCACAACCAAATAGCACACAATACCCCGCAAAAGAAAGGAAAGAGAATATAACAACACGACTAACTACCACTCGACACGTCAGTCAATCAAATACGGGTTCAACTCCCCACAGGCACTCATGGCCACCCACAAACACAAACAATTCAATCAACCTACGGGCACAACCAAAAGCCACAAGCACTTCTAATGTTCGATACTTTCACTTATCCTATGACACCACTAAATGTCGACTGCATTTCTATTGTTCGATACGTTCACTTATCCTACGACACCTCTAGGTATCACATGTATTTCTAATGTTCGTTACGTTCACTGATCCTACGACACCCAAGTGCCACATGCATTTCTACTAGCCGAGATCCAGCTACTTTTCCCTACCTCGTAACGTTTTCCCAAAAGTCCACGCCCAAGCTCCGGCGTGCTCGCGATCAGTCGCCTAGCCTCCCCTTTCCGCGGTCGGCGGCACGATCTAACATGAACAAAATTAACATTTTTTAAGTTCGCAGGCAAAGCTGAATTTTAAAGAATTAGACGCCCAAACGCAACCCCGGTAATGCCGATCACTCCCAAACTTCCCAATTACTCGACATTGTCAACAACAGGCCCGGAAAGGCCCGATTCGCCCGGCTCGGCGAATCTGCCCGGGATTGAAAAATGCCCTTCCGGGGCTCCGAAAATTCCCGTTTTCGTTTGTACGATCTTAGAATAATTCAAGGGTTCCAATGCAATCGACGGAATCAATTTCGACTTCCGAGCGATTTAATTCGCGTTTAAAGTTTTTAAACCCGAAATTTCCAACTTTCACAATTTAATTTCATAATTCGTTCCGGGTGTGAATTATCGATTCGGGGATCGTCCAAAACCACCCGAACATGAAAAACCCGAGGCCCGGGCAAGTGGGCCCCACACGGCCACAATGGAAAATTTTCCTTTTTGCCCAAAACGTTCCTAACGAGCCCCAAACCTTAACCATTCATCTTTAAACCAATTCTAACCAAAACCCAACCACATTTGACTCGTTTAAACTCAAACCCTAATTTTCAAACGTACCAAAACGAGAAAAGATTGGGTTCTCACCGTAGGAAATGACGAGGGGAGTTCGAATCCGCAGCCGTTGAGTCGATCGGTCGGTCGGATCGTCGGGAAATCACCAAACCCTAACATTTTCTCTTGCCCTTTCCTTTTTCTCTTTCTCCTTCTTCTCTCTTCTTTCTCTCTCCTTCTTTCCCTTTGTTTTCTTCTCTGTGGCAACACCACCCTTTCTTTCCTTTTATTTGATTCAAAAACTATCAACCTCTTAATTACAAAACTACCACTTCTTATTTCTTTATTTTAAAAACCAACTACCACCACTTGGGTGACAAGTGTCTTGTGGGTCCCACCTTTATGAAAAATATCTTTGTAGATATTTTTCTGTCAGATTCGCGAAATTCGGCAGTCTCGGGCCCCGAACGGGCCCATTTTCCAAGAAATTACGAAATTTCACGTGCTACAAGGAAACGGCCCAACTAAGACCGCTGTACAGGCGGCTAAGCTTTTTGGATCCCAAATGTGTCACGCCCCAAATTCAGTAGAACCGAACTCGGAATGCGAACGTTTAAAACAATAAAACATTTTCAATCCTTTTAACTAAATCACTTTAAAACCATCAAGTAGTTAATCAAAATAATTATTTACAACTCAAAAGTACGTCCCAACAAACGGACAAAAAAATACAAGTGTACGTCGCTAGACTCAAAAGTAAACCCGGACTCCCGCTTCTAGCTCTTCAAGCTTTGGAAGCTCACCTAGTCCATCCTGCGACCAGTACCTGTAGGAAAAGCAGCTAGGGGTGAGCGTTCGCTCACCACCATGGATAACATACTGACTACGGCATACTTAGCAGACAATGCCGGTTACACCAACAACAACCCAACTGACACACACAAACTGTTACTTTCCTCAACCGACTCAACACTCGGACCTGTAATGTAGACCCGACACAACGATTGCCGACTTCCTCCAAAGACACGACAGATAACCACGCAACACCCAAGATCACTAAGGATCGCACTCCAATTGCTTAGTAACCCCCACGCCCTTTACCAATCCCTGTCAGGCCAGGCGGTCGACCTGTCGCACTTTTCCCGACACAAAGTCGGATCAGGCTGTCGACCTGTCACCCCAATCCACGTGGGCCCCACCCGGCCAACCTTGGCCATGGGTGGCTAGGGCATTTTGGGCCCGGCTCACCATGGTGTTGGCCGGCCCTAGCTCCGTCCAGCCACCCCATGGCCGGCAGCCACCACCCACGGTGGCCGGAGCTCCCCCCGAGCCTCCGGTCACCGGAAAATGCTCATCTCTTCGCTCCAAACACATCCAACAAACCCCACACCTCAACTCATCCATATTCAACCAATTTCAAACCAAACCCTAACTTTTAAACTTAGCAAAACGAGAATCGGTTAGGTGCTCACCGTAGAGAATGTCAATGTGAGCTTGAATCTTCTATCGTTGAGACGATCCAATGGTTTGATGCTCGTGAATAGTGGCAAAACCCTAGCAAGCCTTCTCTTTTTCTCCCCTTTTCTCTCTTCCTTCTAGCTCCTTTCTCTCTCTAAAAAGTCACCCTTTTCTCCTTTTTTTTGTAAGTGGCCGAACCATCCTATTTGCGTCCCTTTTGTTTTGTTTTAAAAAGTAACAAATAATACTTAATTACAAAACTAACACTAATGTAGTATTCTCTTGTCTTGTCCAAAAACCTAACACCAGCACATAGTTGACATGTGGCCAAGTTGGTCCCATACCTTTTTGGAAAATATCTACCAGATATTTTCCAATCAGATTCGCGAAATTCGGACGTTTCGGGCCCCGAACGGGCACTTTTTCCAAGAAATTACGAAACTTGACGGGCTACAAAGAAACGGCTCAAATAAGACCGCTGCGACAACGGATAAGCTTTTTGGATCCAAAACGGTCCTCGAATGGACTAAAACGTCGCTCGGTTGACTTTTCCAACGAAAAGTCAACATTTCCCAAATTGGTCAGAAAGTTGCCCTGAGTCCCCCGGAACTCACTTTGGTCGATATCGTGGTCAATTTAAGTCCGGTATGACCCTCGGGGTCAAATTTAGGTTCATTTAAGTGCATGTATAACAAAATTTAAATTTTCCCGTTTTTCGCAGATTTGACTGCCGTTGACTGGGAGTGGTTATTACAATCTACCCCCCTTAAAGGAATTTCGTCCGCGAAATTTAAAAACAGACGTACCTCAGGAGTCGAACAACGCAGGGTACTTCGCGCGAACCTCTTCCTCGTGCTCCCAAGTCGACTCAGCCCCGTGATGCCTCCACTGCACCCGTACTAGGCGGATAACTCTTCCCTTTGACGCCTGCTGCCTCTGACCTGGCGCACTGACTGCTGGATACCCAGATCCCTGCTGCTGTCTCGGAACTGGTGCGCTCATGGACGGCTGCGACAACCTCGACTGTTGACTCTGACGAGGGCGACCCCTGGGTGACTATACTGTACGTGTCTGCTACGGACGCTGCGCTGACGTTGCCCCCAACGGCTCATGATACCTGGCAATAGTGTGCCCAAACTGGCCGCACCGGTAACACCTGGCCTCGTCGGCTCTCGACCCTGTGTCCATCGGACACTCTCGCCGTATGTGGCCTGTCTGCCCGCAGCCAAAGCATCTCAGACGTCTCTTTGAAGCAACTGGCCCCACTGATGCTACCGACCCCATCCGTCTCGCTCCGCCCTGTTGAGCCTGTGGCCGGAAGAACCCCATGGTCCTCTGTCTCCTCGGATCTCGGGACTCGGACGGCCCGGCCACACTGGTTGGCCGCTGTCGAACCTCACGGGTCCTGGCCGCGTCCCGGATACCCTGCTCCACTATCGCTGCAGTGTCCATGAGCTCTGAGTACTCCCGCAACCTCAAGGGGAGGACTCGATCCCGAATCACCGGCCTCAGTCCCCCCTCGAACCGCAGGCAACGGTTCTGCTCTGTCGCCACCATTTCTGGCGCGAATCTCGTCAGGGCCGTGAATCTGGCCTCATATTCTGCCACTGACATCCCATCCTGCTGTAGGTCCAGGAACTGCCGATGCTGGTCCAACCGAGCCGACTCGGGGAAATACTGTGCCAGAAAGACTGTCTGGAAGATGCCGTAGTCGTGCCCGACTCTGTCCCTCACACGCCCCCACCAGTGGTAGGCGATGTCCCTCAGCTGATGAGCTGCAAAGGACACTCTGTGGCGGCCATCCTCGATACCTGATGTGTCCAGGTCCCGCGAGACCTGCTCCAGGCACCTCTTGGCTACGTCGGGGTTCGGCTCCCCGACAAATGTGGGTATGCCCAGCTTCAGAAAGTCCAGCAGTGTCCGGGCCGTATGGTCCTCGGCCTGAACGGGCCTCGCTGGGACCGCTGCTGTGTCCAGAGCTGGCGATGCCAACTCTCTACTGGCGATGATCGCCACCAAACTCTGCAATGTCCTGGTTAGATCGTCCAGGGCGGTCGTAGTGGGAGGGTCTGCGACCGGCGGGACGCTGGGCGTGCCCGTAGAAGGTCCTGCGTCGCTCCTCCTGTCCTCTCCGACAGGAGTACCCTGGGCCTCCGCGTACTCAGCGGGCTCAACGGTGGGCACCCGTCCTGGTGTCCCTGCTGACCGTCCCCGCCTGCCTCGCGCGGGCGCTCGTCCCCGTGTCATGGCTGATCGTCCTCGTCTGCCACGAGCCACGAGTCGCTATCCTCTGCACGGATACACGCAAACGTTCAGTTTGCGAACTTATATAATGACAACATTCTCAAATACACTAGCGTTCACACGGTCTACGTCTACCCTAACGTACTTATTACTAAAACGTCACACCGCTCACGCTATTAATATTTAAATTTATAATAATACGTAAAGGAGAACTCAAATGACCGCACAACGACTCACAGACCAAATCGGGTCACTCAACCTCAATCACAAGCCAACACGGCCAAGCAACAACAACACACGCCCATCGGGCCAACCAAAGTCAAAGCACGCCCACAGGGCCAATCCAAATCAAACATTCCCACAGGGCCAACCAATTTTAAAACTTTCTCCACTTCATTAAAAACCTCATTTCTTGACATCACGTAGTTACAACCCGGTCCAGGCGTCCCCGAACTACATTGTACCCACTTGATATCAACACCGTCACGCTCGACCACAGGGGCGCCCCTAAGTCGAGTCGCGACAGCCTAAAAATGTTTCACGCAGCACACACAAACAGTATGCCAGTAATGACCGTACTGCACATACACACAAACACAAACAGGACTCACAACACTACGGGTCTACACACGGTTTCCGACTTGCGTACCCAACGCACGACGGGACTTTTACTGACTCGACTCTCCCACCTAGTTGACGTACAGTCCGAGATGTGAAACCTCGAGCTCTGATACCAAGCTGTCACGCCCCAAATTCAGTAGAACCGAACTCGAAACGCGAACGTTTAAAACAATAAAACATTTTCAATCCTTTTAAATAAATCACTTTAAAACCATCAAGTAGTTAATCAAAATAATTATTTACAACTCAAAAGTACGTCCCAACAAGCGGACAAAAAAAATACAAGTGTACGTCGCTAGACTCAAAAGTAAACCCGGACTCCCGCTCCTAGCTCTTCAAGGTTCGGAAGCTCACCTAGTCCTTCCTGCGACCACTACCTGTAGGAAAAGCAGCTAGGGGTGAGCGTTCGCTCACCACCACGGATAACAGACTGACTACGGCATACTTAGCAGACAATGCCGGTAACACCAACAACAAGCCGACTGACACACACAAACTGTTACTTTCCTCAACCGACTCAACACTCGGACCCGTAATGTACACCCGACACAACGATTGACGACTTCCTCCAAAGACGCGACAGATAACCACGCAACACCCAAGATCACTAAGGATCGCACACCAAACAATATCACAAAGGATCGCACTCCAACTGCTCAGTAACCCCCACGCCCTTTACCGATCCCTGTAAGGCCAGGCGGTCGACCTGTCGCACTTTTCCCGACACAAAGTCGGATCAGGCTGTCGACCTGTCACCCCAATCCACGCACACGCGGCCAGGACCCCTTTCCTCACAGGCGGGCCCCCTACCTCGTCTGGACATGCAGACGCGTGCGATCACAGGACCCCCGTTATTATGAAGCGGGCCCCCAACCTCAGGTAACCACAATCACAATCACAAACAAAGTTCAACAAACAACAACAACAACGGTTTGACACTCCACAAGCACTCATGGCAACCCAAGACACCAACGGTAAAACACTGGTTCGACAACCCCACAGGCACTTAAGGCAACCCAAAACACCAACGGTAGAACACGGGTTCAACAACCCCACGGGCACTCAAGGCCACCCAAAACACCAACGGTAGAACACGGGTTCAACAACCCCACGGGCAATCATGGCCACCCAAGACACCAAAAGTAAAGACACGGGCTCTCATGGCCACCCAAGACACAGCAGTAAAATACGGGCTCTCATGGCAACCCAAGACACAACAGTAAAATACGGGCTCTCATGGCCACCAAAGACACAAATTAAACAATCAACCTCCGGGCATAACCAAATGCCTCCAGTAATTCTAATATCGAAAGTTCACTGCTCCTACGACACTACTAAGTGTCACATGCATTTCTATTGTTCGATACGTTCCCGTATCATACGACACCACCCGGTGTCGCCTGCCTTTCTAATATTCGATAAACCTACTTAACCCACGACACCCAATTGTCACATGCATTTCTACTGTTAACTTTCCCTAGTCAGGGCCGAGATCCGGCTACTTTTCCCTACCTCGTATGCCTTCTCCAAAAGCGCACAAACAAGCTCCGGCGTGATCTCGATCACTCTCCTAGCTTTCCCTTTCCTCTGTCTGCGGCACGATCTAAAAATAACACAATTTTAAATACTTTTAAGCTTGCAGGCATAAACTGAATATTCATAAACTTGACGCCCAAATGTAACCCCGACAATGTCGATCACTCCCAAACTTCCCAAAATTACTCGACATTGTCGATAATGGACCCGGAAAGGCCTGTTTCGCCCGACATGGCGAATCTGCCCGGGTTTTGAAAACGGCCTTCCGGGGCTCCGAAAATTCCCGTTTTCGTTTCTACGGTCCTAGAATAATTCAAGGGTTCCTAAGCACTCGACGGAATCAATTTCCGACTTCCGAGTCATTTAATTTGCGTTTAGAGTTTCTAAACCCGTCAATTACAACTTTTACAATTTAATTCCAAATTTCGATCCGGGTGTAGATTAATGACTCGGGGAACGTCCTAAACCACCCGAACACGAAACCCGTACACCCGAGCACGTGGGCCCCACCCGGCCAACCTTGGCCGTGGGTGGCTAGGGCATTTTGGGCCCGGCTCACCATGGTTGTGGCTGGCCCTAGCTCCGGCCAGCCACCCCATGGCCGGCCAGCCACCACCCACGGTGGCCATAGCTCCCCCCGAGCCTTCTGTCACCGGAAAACGCTCATCTCTTCGCTTCAAACACCTCCAACAAACCCCACACCTCAACTCATCCGTATTCAACCAATTTCAAACCAAACCCTAACTTTTAAACTTAGAAAAACGAGAATCGGTTAGGTGCTCACCGTAGAGAATGTCGATGTGAGCTTGAATCTTCTATCGTTGAGACGATCCAATGGTTTGATGCTCGTGAATAGTGGCAAAACCCTAGCAAGCCTTCTCTTTTTCTCCCCTTTTCTCTCTTCCTTCTAGCTCCTTTCTCTCTCTAAAAAGTCACCCTTTTCTCCTTTTTTTTGTAAGTGGCCGAACCATCCTATTTGCTTCCCTTTTGTTTTGTTTTAAAAAGTAACAAATAATACTTAATTACAAAACTAACACTAATGTAGTCTTCTCTTGTCTTGTCCAAAAACCTAACACCACCACATAGTTGACATGTGGCCAAGTGGGTCCCACACCTTTTTGGAAAATATCTGCTAGACATTTTCCAATCAGATTCGCGAAATTCGGACGTTTCGGGCCCCGAACGGGCACTTTTTCCAAGAAATTACGAAAATCCCCGGAACTCACTTTGGTCGATATCGGGGACAACTTAAGTCCGGTATGACCCTCGGGGTCAAATTTATGTTCATTTAAGTGTCTGTATAAATTTTTTAAATTTTCCCGTTTTTCGCAGATTTGATTGGTGTTGACCGGGAGTGGTTATTACAACGGGCCTCGAACGGACCAAAACGTCGCTCGGTTGACTTTTACTGCAAAAAGTCAACTTTTCCTAAATTGGTCAAAAAGTTGCCCTGAGTCACCCAGAACTCACTTTGGTCCATATCGAGGTCAACTTAAGTCCAATTTGACCCTCGGGGTCAATTTTAGGTTCATTTAGGTGTATGTCCAAAATTTTAAATTTTTCCGTTTTTCCGCCGATTGACCGGCGTTGACCAGGAGCGGTCTTTACAATCAGCACCCCCGCGCGCGCGTGGTCAACACGCGCACGCTTACTGGTAGAGGCGCGCGCGAAGCGGCCACGTGTCAGCATCGCGCGCGCTCTGCTGACGTCACTTTGACTGCATCCTGTGGCTTAGATTGGTTTGTAGTTTGCACAATAAGAGTGGTTTTTACTGGATGGCTACCCTATATATATATAGGATAACAATCAGGTACAAACTTGTATCTTTCGTCAGAACGTAGAACTATCAATCTGGGCCCTTGGATCGTAGAATTAATGGCCCAGATTTAATGCATATCTTTTAATATCTTTTTAATTAATGCATATCTTGTAATTGATTTCGTAATCAATCACCACCGCCCCCCCTGAATTTCGGTGGCCATCCGATCTGGATAATCCATGGTCCAGATTAGTTCTACGTTCTGACCCGAAATAGGGTTTGTACTTGATTGTTCCCCTATATATATATATATATATAATTTTCTCTACGGTTTGAATTTAATAGAAAACAAATTGGAATTACGTTCCTAAACGGTTTTCTTCAAATTCAAGATAAGAGAAACAAACTTGGAGTTATTCCTAAACGGTTTTCCCTTGATTCAAGAAACAAATTGGAACTAGTTCCTAAGCGGTTTCTTATTCATTGATCTTGTTTCTTGGAAACACGTGGAGATGATCAACAAATTCGAATTCATACAAAATTCATGGTCGAGGGAAAGAAACTTGGAATTTTAATTCCTAAATGTTTTCCCAAGAGAAACAAACTTGAAACTCAATTCCTAAACGTGTTTCTTATTTTTTTTCAAGAAGAAAACAAATTGAAAATAATTTTCCAAAATGGTTTTCTATTTTGAAAAAAAAAACGTATTTTCCACAACGGATCGTGGAAAATACGTGGAAAAGGAAAATTAACATTTGTTTCAAGATTAATTTCCAAGGAAATTATATATTCTTGAACAAATTTCGAATTCATATGGAATTCGAAAATGAAAGAAACAAACTTGGAATAAAATTCCTAAACGGTTTCTTTAAATTCAAGAGAGAAACAAAGTGGAATATTTCCTAAACGGTTTCTTATTTTCCCAAAATTATAAGAAGGAAATAAATTGGAAATATTTCTGAAACGATCTACTATTTTCCAAAAGGGAATTTAAATATCTCCTTAGGAAAACGGTATTTGTAAAATTGATCGTTCTTGTTTCCTGGAAACACGTACAGATGATCAACAAATGGATTCGTGAAATTCGTAACGTATATCTTCTTCGGTTCTAAATGTAGAACATGTACGAATAGATAAAAATGAGAAGTGTTTCAACGAATTGAAAACTATACGATCAAAAATGACAAATTGAATACTATAAAAGATCGATGTGGATCTAAAAAACAATTTGATCATCGAATGTATCGACTTCTCATTGATATAGTTAATTTGATCTTTGTTCAATTAATCGATTTCTGTTTCGTTGTGAAACAAGGTAGAATTATTAAACTTGGACTCTCAAAATTTAATTGAGAATTAAAAAAATCAAAGTTGATTTTATGACCAAATTGATTAATTTCAATCTTGGGTAGCTATGAAAGAAAAGGGAAACCTTTCGCATAATTACCCGTCAATGTGGGGGTCGATCCCATTACTAAAGAGAAATTCTTGACGTAAAGTTCTCGGGTAACCAAGATTCGTGTCCAAGTTATGTGTGCATAATAAAGCATCAACTAATAAGGCACGAAACTTGAGTCAACACGTGTCATTGACATACCAACTGATCTCAAACGAGAGTTATTGCCTTTGATCTCTCAAAAGTTAAATCGAGATTTAGTTGGAGAAACATCAAAGGGAATGTGACTAATACCCGGACCATTTAAGACGTCATGTGAAGGAAAATTCAACCTAGTTGACTGGAGATCCCAAAATCTAGGTTCAATGGGCCAACCTAACTACATAAACCTTATAAGGTCACTATGGGGGGTTAAACCTGTGTCCATTCCTATGATGTAGAAACAGTGACGTAAAACGTGTTGAGTATTCTTTGATACAAGTTATCGATTTATAAGACTAGTTTGATTAGTGACCAATTAATCGGTTCTGTTTCATTACGAAACACGTTAGAACGATTAAATTTGGATTCTTAAATCAAGCAAATTTTTTACTTTGACCAAGTTGAATGATTTCAATTTTGGATAAATACTTGGAAATATGGGGGTCGGTCCCAGTACACAGAATATTTCCGATCGACTAAGATCCGTGTCTACGATATACGAGTATAATTCAGTAGCTACTAATAACACACAGAACTTGAGTTGACACAACAACTGATCTCAAACGAAAGTTATTGCCTTTTGATATTTCAAAGGATAACACCGCGGATCCGCTAATCTAAGTGTTAAATTAAGATCAAGTTGAGAAAAAGACATCCAAAGGAATGTGATTAAAGCCCATTTAAAGGCTTTATGCGAAGGAAAACCCCAACTGTAAAACCCACTTCGTTTTAAAAGAATAGTAAACTGAAATTCGAAACTTGGAGGTAAGCTTTTGTAAACAAGTGGGTCAAAGGGAAAAGTCAAAAAAAAATGAAAGAGATTCAGGCTCGGACAAGGCCTAGCGCGGAGGCCCAATCCCAGCTGGCCCGACCCATTTTTCGCCAGAAGCCCAAGCCAGATGAGGGCTTGGGTATAAAAGTCGAAATTAGGGATTGAAACCCTAATTTCGCAGCCTCACTTCGAGCTTCCCCCCTTCTTCATCTTCCTCCTTCGTCAGTGCCGTCCCCGACCCCTCGTCTCTCCCCTCTCCGGTCAGCTTAAGTCTCCGGCACCATAATCCGAGTCCCCCTTTCCCTCTTCTCCGTTCAACAAAACAACCGCCGCCACTACGCCCTCGCCCCGAGCTTCCCGACCCCTCTCCGTCTCTTCCCCGTTCAGACGTGCCGCCGCCGTCGACCTCGCCTCCGAGCCACCATCGTCCCCAACCTCTCCCTCGTTCGGATCACCTCCTCCATCCAGCTCCGTTCTCCGGTCCGTCCCGCCCACGACCCGAGCTCCTCTCGCCTCTCTCTCCCGAGCCTCCATCGTCGGCCTCTCTCGGATCTGAGCCGCCGCCACCGCCCTTTCTTTTCCCCCTACGGTTAGCCCCTACCAGCGTGCGACCCTGGTCGGCCGAAATAAAACCCGAGCCCTTTTTCCCCTTTTTGTTTTCTGTCCGAGCTTTGTGTTGGATCTGAGCAAATCTGTGCAACTGGATTTGAATCTTTGGGTTTGAGTAAGAACAGAAAATTTTTGGTTTAAAATAAAATCAGAGTTATATAATAAAAGGAGTTTCAGAAACGTTTTTAAGTTAAAATGGTATTAACTAGTTTTGAATTAAATCTGGTGTGTCTTGGGTTGTTGAACGATTCTTGGGGAACCTCAAACGGTTGAGCTGGAGGTTTAATTTGGACTTAAAACGAGACTAAAAACGGGATGTCGAATCGGATACCTCGGGAATCGTGCCCGAAACCTGGGTATCAGAGAACGTGCACCGGGTTTGTGCTCGGAGCCCGAATACTCGAACCCGTTTCGTCGTAGTTCCACTTTTAGCCCGCTCGAGTTTAAAGGGCAACTGTTAAACCCAAATCGAAACCGTCGTACCGTTTATTTATCTTCGGAACCGCTTTTGATTGTGACTTTCGTTTAAATTAGAGTCCAGCTTCGATCGAAGAGAAGACCGGAGTTAGACCTAGACGCGGACTTCGCCCTAGAAGACGGTGTTGGCTCGGTCGTCAGCAGCTAGGAGACGCTGCTGTGGTATCGTCTTGAGGTAGCGAAAAGTAGCCGGATCTCGGCCCTGACTAGGGAAAGTTAACAGTAGAATTGCATGTGACACCGGGGTGTCGTGGGTTAAGTAGGTTTATCGAATATTAGAAAGGCATGATACGGGAACGTAGCGATTATTAGAAAAGCATGTGACACTTAGTAGTGTCGTAGGAGCAGAGGACTTACCGATGTTAGAATTACTGGAGCCATATGACCATGCCCGGAGGTTGATTGTGAACTTATCGATATTAGCAGTACTGGAGGCATATGACCATGCCTGGAGGTTGATTGTGAAACTGTTGACATTAGGACTGTTGGAGGCATTGGTTATGTCGGAGGTTGATTGTGTATTTTCGTGTCTTGGGTGGCCATGAGTGCCTGTGGGGTTGTTGAACCCGTGTCTTTACTATTGGTGTGTCTTGGGTGGCCATGAGTGCCCGTGGGGTTGTTGAACCCGTGTCTTTACTGTTGGTGTGTCTTGGGAGGTCGTGAGTGCCTGTGGGGTTGTTAAGCCCGTGAGTTACTGTTGGTGTGTCTTGGGTGGCCATGAGTGCCTGTGGGGTTGTTGAACCCGTGTCTTTACTGTTGGTGTGTCTTGGGTGGCCATGAGTGCCTGTGGGGTTGTTGAACCCGTTTCTTTACTGTTGGTGTGTCTTGGGAGGCCGTGAGTGCCTGTGGGGTTGTTAAGCCCGTGAGTTACTTTTGGTGTGTCTTGGGTGGCCATGAGTGCCTGTGGGGTTGTTGAACCCGTGTCTTTACTGTTGGTGCGTCTTGGGTGGCCATGAGTGCCCGTGGGGTTGTTGAACCCGTGTCTTTACTGTTGGTGTGTCTTGGGAGTCCGTGAGTGCCTGTGGGGCTGTTAAGCCCATGAGTCACTGTTGGTGTGTCTTGGGTGGCCGTGAGTTCCTGTGGGGTTGTTGAGCCAGTGAGTTATGGTTGGTGTGTCTTGGGAGGCCGTGAGTGCCCGTGGGTTGTTGAGTCCGTGTTTTACTGTTGGTGTCTTGGGTGGCCATGAGTGCATGTGGAGTGTTGAACCTGTGTTGTTGCTGTTTGTTGAACTTTGCTTGTGATTGTGACTGTGCTTGCCCGAGGTCTGTTGAGGAAGGTAACGGGTTGTGAGTGTAACAGGTCGACCGCCTGGCCCGACCTTGTGTCGGGGAAGCGCGTGATTGAGGGAGGTTACTGAGCAGCTGGTATGCGATCCTTTGTGATCTTGTTTGGTGTGCGATCCTTTGTGATCTTGGGTGTTGTGTGGTGGTCTTTTGAGTCCTTGGAAGATGCCGTGATCGTTGTGTTGGGTCTACCTTACGTGTCAGAGTGTTGAGTCGGTCGAGGAAGGTAATAGTGGGTGTGTGTCAATCGAAGTGCTTGAGTTGGGGATAGTGATCCCCGGTGTTGAGTTTGTTGTTGGTGTTACCGGCTTTGTCTGCTGATTATGCCGTAGTCAGTCTGTTATCCGTGGTGGTGAGCGAACGCTCACCCCTAGCTGCTTTTCCTACAGGTACCGGTCGCAGGTTGGACTAGGAGAGCTTCTGAAGCTTGAAGAGCTAGGAGCGGGATTCTGGGTTTATTTTGAGTCTAGCGACGGATACTATACTTTTGTCCACTTGTTGGGACGTATTTTAAGTTGTAAATATTATTTTGATGAACAGTGGTGTTTTTAAAGTGATTTAGTGTAAAAGGTTCAAAAATGTTTTGTTGTTTTAAAGGTTCACGTCCTAAGTTCGGTTTACTAAAATTGGGGCGTGACACCAACCTAGTTGACTGAAGATCCCAAGATCTAGGTTCAATGGGACAACCTAATTGCATAAACCGTGTACGGTCACTGTTGGGGTCCAACCCCTAGTCCATTCCTATGATGCAAACTAGTGACATGTTTAGGATAAGCATTTCTTTAAATGATTCCTTGCATCAAGAGTACTGAGCAAAGTGAATCACCTATGTGAGAGGAAGTGGGGTCGCTTCAAGGGTGGCTAATGGGGCTAGTCATCTTAAACTCTTGCAGAACCAGGTAGTGCTCATGACCATAACGGACACACCCATGAGAACCAAAACTGTTCGTGTTGGTTCTTGTGTGGGGTATATTATCATTTGCATAAACGACAGAATAGTTCAAGGACATCGCGTCTACTAGTTAGTCAGCAGATTAAATATACTTTCACAAGGGAAGGTTCAAGGATGAAAATCTACCTATCCTATGCAGGTATCGACTTTGAGAAATCACCACCTCCTCGTTATCCTCTCTTTCACCATCACATTTTTGTGGGGGATTGTTGGATGATAATGAAAAATATGATGGTAAATATCATATTAATCTTTTTATTAAATTCTGATTTATTTAAAAACTTTAAGACTAATAATGTGAGTTAATTAGAATTGACTGACAATCAATTCTAGAAGGAATTCATGGGCCTTCTCACCCTATGAATTCCCCAATTTGCCCTTTCCAAAAGGCTATAAATATTCACATCATTAGTATTATTTTATGCACATCAAAAACCATCTCTAAAATAGTCTCCCCTTTACACTTTCTCTATTCTTTGTTCTTGGTGACTTTCTCGACGGTTTTGAGTTCGTCGACGTTAATCGTTGTATCCTGGGAACTGTTGCCTATACGGGGCAATAAGTGTCTTAAGGAAAGTGGAGTACCACGCCTCGATTAAACTTCAATTTCCTTAATCCTAATCAGTAAGCTAGCTGATTGGTAAAGGTTATTCTAAATTCGTTTTGCAATTTCTATTATTATTATTATGAATTTGTTTATTGTTGATATACTAACCCCTATATCCTACACTTTATTGTGTGGAACCCTCTTTCTTAAGGGACTTATTATGCTTTTACATATAACTGATTAACCCAATTATGGAGAGCCTTTAGCCTTTTGCATTCCAAAATCGAGAGAGGACTTGTAACGAGTCATTGCATTCAATAAATATATAGTTCTCGCTCTTAACATCAAAGTCTTTTGGTTTTTGTTGATGAGTCAAGATAATTTACGGAATACATATTGATTGGTTAGGACGAACATCTTTATCCCTATTGTTAGTTGTTATAGTTAGTTGTGCCTAATAATGTTGAAATTTTCTTAACATTGCCATGTGGAATACCATTTTTGGCAATTCGTAATTATTAGACTTAGCATCCGAGATATATATAGTGGTTTAATTTGATTTCTTAAATATCAAAAAAGATATTGTATTTTTTATGATAATTTGGTGTACTCATGTCACGTTCAAACCTTCCATATTCTCGACCTTTCTATATATTTAAGGAGGATGTGACAAGTATAAGAAGTTAAAACAGTTTCTTTCATTAGTGGATTAATTTAATTGACAAAACTATATTTTTACACAGTATTACAAATACTCTTTGCTAATTATTTTTTTTTACTAAAAGGTGCAATTTCATTTATTAGAATTTCAAAGATAATAGTTGTGCATCAGGGAAACCCCTGACCATGGTAGAAAAGTTATGTTATGGTATCGAGCCTTTAAGATCTATCTACGCATAGCTCTATAACAAATGAAACGACACACGGGTTTGTTGGGGAGCCATAAAGGCGAACAGAAATTAAATAACAATGAAGTCAGTGTCTGCTGCTGAAGGTATTGTCCAGTTGCTGCATATTTTGTAAAATGCAGCCGAACCTGCTGACGCCGGCTTCAAGGGAGGAGAGCCGCAATGGTAGATGTCATTCAGGGATCCCTCCTGATAAAAGTCCTGAATCCTTGGGTGGAAGTCCTGAATCTTCGCTCACCACTTATGAACCTTGCAAAAAAAGACAAAACATGTAAAGTATAACAAATCCAGGGGATCATCCTGGCCTAGAATTGGGATAGATATCGAGAAGAAGGCCACAGTGGAAGCCAAGAAGGTGGATACATCGATGACAGCTTCAATTGTGGTTGTAGGGGCTATAGGGGCTGCTCAGTAGAGGGGATCCGGATTGGCGGCGGTGGTGATCGAGGGGATGCTATGGGGAAAAGTGGGGGTGGGCGATTCATGGGAACCGCAGGCGGCGGAGGAGGTGGTGATCGTGGGGATGCTGTGGAGAAAATTGGGGACGGGCGATTCATGGGAACCGCAGGCGGCGGAGTAGATGAGGAAGAGGTGGGACTCCCTAAAGTTGGAGTTGGAACGTTGATCTGATATAGGGAGATTCGAAGTCTTCTCAGAGGAGAAGCCTCCATTGATGTTAGCAGCTGCGAAACCCTAGCAGAGCTATTAAAAACCTAATATTTGAGAATTTAGTTAATACTCTTTCCTTATGGAATGTCAATCTTTTGGATTTTATTTATATTTTATTAACTTAAAATATTATTTATGTAAGTATATATCATTTGTTTTCATATATGTTTCTTTTTCTGTCGTTTCAAATTCCAATCAATGGGATATTTGTATTAGTTCAAACAATAAATGTATGTGGTTTATTTCAATGTATGGACGAAACGAGTAAATACTTTGAACAATATATTTGGGAAATGTTTTATAGGAGATAATATACTTTCATTTATCATTACAAAAATTCTTCTACCACTCAAAATAAAACATTTGAGTTTATTCATAATTTTGTGTGTTGCACAACTAATTACATACATGAATAGCGATCACACACATTACATATATGTTTATTCATTTATTTGTAATATTATTTTGATTCACCCAGTTTTTGTGAATACGTTGCCAGCTACATTTTCTTTTGCTCTATGACAAATACATAAGTTGATATTACATTCACATTTAGTCAGATTAAAGCAATCATTCAGACTATTGCATTTCGTAGGGACTGCATATCTCGCTTCAACTTCACCTTCTAAATCTGCAATTATTTTTTTTTTCTCTTGAGCATTGATTCTTAATGTACTGTATTTCTATATTCATTTGAATAAAAATGCACGAATACAAAATATGTATATTCTTCTCTAATAAACGTTTTATATGAACTAGAAAAAAAATACGAGGGGAGAAAGAGAGTTACTTGAAGCTATGATCAAAAGTGAAATTATTAAAGTGAAGGCGAGTGATCCCTTCTCCATATCTTCGAGTCTGAAATTTCTAAAATGTGAATTATATGTTTACCGATGTGTATTGCTTAGAGTGAACACTCATATCTATATATAACATTTTCAATATCGTAAATTAAAGAATGAAAAATGGAATCCCCATATTTGAAAATTATTTTAATTTTAATATTGTACCAACTTTAAAGGATTTTTACACAATGAGGCATAATAAATTCTATTATTTTATGACTTATTTAGCATCTAAGTTGATTTTTGGATTTAATTTAGTATCGTTACCTTATATTCTCCTGATAGGAGGTTGCGGTCGCCGATAATTTATAGGCTATCGATTTTCAAACATTTACCTTGTCCGACATTAAACGAATACTAAGATGAAAATTTATTCGATGGAAGTCTAATTATTTTCACCATTAAAATTAAAGTTTGAAATATAGTTGTTGTCTGAAAAATTTATGTAGTTTTATACTCGTCTGAGAGTAATATTGATATACTTATAATACTGTTTACATGTCTAATTCTTTTTAATTTGGAACGGGAAAAATAATTTATCGGATGAGATCCTAAGAACTAGGAGTAAGAGGACAAAAAGAATAGAACCACACACCAAATTGACACAAAACTTTATTCCTGCAAATGCGGCCAGTCTCACTACCGCTTTAGTTGGCGTACCCTAATTCTTCATGTGTAGATATGTTATGTGATGTCTTTTATTCATTTGCCCTCTTCTAATGCCAATTTCTCGAAGGAAATTTTTACGAGATCCCCACCAGCCAAAATTTTGACTTTTGGATTCGGCAAACGAATATCATATTGAGTCCTCCTTTTTTCGGACAACACATACAAAGAGACCCGTATAATCAATCTCCCTCAATCCTTATAGTCGAAACTAAACTATTCATTTCACAACGAAGAGAATGTAGATAGGTCTTTATTGTGTGGAACCCTCTTTCTTAAGGGACTTATTATGCTTTTACATATAACGGATTAACCCAATTATGGAAAGCCTTTATCCTTTTGCATTCCAAAATCGTGAGAGTACTTGTAACGAGTCATTGCATTCAATAAATATATAGTTCTCGCTCTTAACATCGAAGCCTTTTGGTTTTAGTTGATGAGTCAAGAAATTTACAAAAAATATATTGATTGGTTAGGACGAACATCTCTATCCCTATTGTTAATTGTTATAGTTATTTGTGTCTAATAATGTTCAAAATTTCTTAACATTGCCATGTGGAATACCACTTTTGGCAATTCTTAATTATTAAACTCAGCATCCGAGATATATATAGTGGTTTGATTTGATTTTCTTAAATATCAAAAAATATATTGTATTTTATATGATAATTTGGTGTACTCATGTCACATTCAAACCTTCCATAACCTTGACCTTTCCAAATATGGATAATTCCACATCCGTACCCTGTATCTTTCATATTTCAATTAGAGAACCCTAAATCTTTTTTATGTTATTTCAGTACCCTAAACTTTCATTATTTCATTTACAGTACCCTAAATCTTTTTTGTGTCAGCTCAGTACCGTAAACCTTCATTAATTCTATTTTAGTACCTATGGTTAACTTTTCATTTGATTTTCCACCCAAAACAAATAAATTACCATAATACTCTTAACTAATAACTAAATTTAGGGTAAAGTTAACGGTGGGTACTAAAATGGAATTAATGAAAGTTTAGGGTACTGAGGTGACATAAAAAAGATTTAGGGTGCTCTAAATGAATGAATAAAAGTTTAGGGTATTGAGGTGACACAAAAAAGATTTAGGGTACTCTAAATGAAATATAAAACATTTAGGGTACTAAGGTGGAATTATCCCTTATATAAATTGACACATTCAGTACAATAGTTATTTTTGGAACAATACAAACATTTTATTTAATTAGAAAGCATTGAGAATAGAAATTTGGGTGGGGTGAGCCGTCCAACAAACTCGTACCGGAACCTTCTGGAGCTACAGAGCTACATTGCGGCTAGTGAACACCGTCCTCAACACTGATCGTCTAGTGCATATGCTTTTCTTGGATTGCCCTACTAAAGGCCTCGCGGGCTTAAAAAGAAGTTTGGATTCTTTCATGGGGAGAGATATCAATGTATGCATCCAGTCTACTGGATGGAGTGTAGGTGTGGACACTAGGGTCTTGAGGGATGCGACATGAGTGACCTTGTCCTTCGAAATTTAGGTGGGTGCATCCCGATACCCTAACGGTACTGACATCCCTCCCCATTGGTACAGGCGGGGTTTTTTGGCAACATGCGTTGATCCATCGACTCCCACCCTCGGTCACCACTACCTTCGTAGAGATCTCGTTTGCATCAGCATGTACCCTCTTCATAGCGTTGTCAAGGAAATCGCAATCGTTGCCTTATCCCAAGCATGGGTCTTCATGTTGTTACGTACCCTTAACATGAAGGTGCGCTGGGATGCCTTCGGCAAGTGTGAGATATGGAAACCAATAGTAGATCCCTTCTCGTTAGTCCTTCCGAGGGTCTCCAAATCCGAAGGTTTCCTTTTCATGTGAGATGTTCTGCTCCATTGTTACTGCCCAATCTCTTCCTTTATAAAAGTGAAGGATCGGTCTTTACCTTCCTTCGGTGTCGGAGGTTCTACGGCTGGCGCTACCGGACTTTGTTCCCCCAACAAGACATGGTAAGTCGGGCTTGATGGGCCAAACATATGATGCCTTGTATATTTTCATATTTAAGTGGGTTTTCCTCATGTTTTAGCCTATGAGTTCCTTATTTATATATATTTTTTTAGCAGATAACAAGGATATATATTAATAAAGAAAAATCTCCAGGGGGTACAGTCCTAAAAAGGGCCACCCCAGAGAAACAACTACCAATTGAAATAATTGCAAGGAATTAAAAAGACACTCTGTCACCGAAGTGCATCAAGGGTGTCAACCGGAGAATACTGCGATAGCGGCCGAGGCAACAGGTACAGGGACTGAAGACTGTGTAATAAGGCCGAGTGAGCCTTATGATCAGAAAAGGCACATATCGACTCTGTGTTGTGCTCCAAGAGGCTATTACGTAAATGGTTGGAACCACCGAAACAGTTGCTGGAGCCCGAGAGTGACGGCCTGGGCAGTCCTGTAACAAGGGACTAAGATGGCTCAGTTGGACTAAGCATCCTCCCGAAAAACCAGCTGACGTCGTCCCCCACTGATGATAATGAGGGCCTTTAGAAACGTAAAATTTATAGTTCTCGATATGGTAGGAGAATGTTGTGTCGGTACTTGATGGAACCGATGCCACCCTACGTCCAGTGAGGCGGTACTACCGACAGACCCCCCACTTCACCTCGAGGTCCTCATTGATCAAGGCGAGGGTGCTTTCCGCCCCTCGCCGGTTGAAATGTTCCATTGGGCCCCGTAGGGCCTGTAAAGACCGCCCCGGGTAAAAAGAGTTTTTATTTTTAAGTTGGTTCGTTGGGAACGTCGGGGTTGAAAATCGAGTTGAATTTTGGAACGAATTCTAAATAAAAGAAAAGAAAAAAAAGGTAAGAAGCAGTTTTGGGCTCAGTCAATTGGACCAAGCCCAAACCGCACGCTCGAGCCCAAGCCCAACACGGGCAACCCTAACCCTAACGCGACGCCCCAGCTCCTCATTCGCATGCACGCACCCCGAGGACCTTCTTCCTCCTCTCGCTTTCTCTCTCGCTTATCTCCCTCGCGAACCAGAGCCAGACGCCACTGTCCCTTCTCCGACCTCCCTCCATCCTCCTCCTTCTTCTGCTTCCACCCGCGACAGAGCCTCACCACCAGAAACCCTCTTCCTCCCCCTTCTCCTTCCTCGAATCAAAGCGAACCCTAGCCTCCATCGTCGATTCAAACCTCGCCGCACCAGAAACGTGAAACCCAGCGCCGGCGAGCTTTCCACG
Organism: Erodium maritimum; assembly: GCA_963921825.1. Taxonomy (NCBI): domain Eukaryota; kingdom Viridiplantae; phylum Streptophyta; class Magnoliopsida; order Geraniales; family Geraniaceae; genus Erodium; species Erodium maritimum. Next base: position 27,936,818 of record OY997592.1, read on the forward strand.
ACGTCAGATCTGGACGGAGGGACTCGGAACTCTCCCCAACCACCTCTCCCTCGTTACCCCGAGCTCCTGACGCCGCCGCCACCGTGGAGAAACCCCCCCAAGCCACCTGACGCCGCCGGCGTCGCCGGAGTTGAAACCCTAGCTCCGCTCGTATCCTTCGAGCCTGACACGGGACTGGGCCTCGGACCAGACTTGGGCCAGAACCAGGTTTGGGCCCCATCTCGGGTTTGGGCATGAGGCCTGGACTTGAACTGGGTCGGCCTAGACTTGGATCGGGCTTGGGTCTGGATCATGGACTTGGGTCTGGACTCGGGTCAGGATCCGGGTCTGGATCGGGCTCGAGTCGGTTTGGGTCTGGACTCGGATCCGGGTCGGTTTCGGATCCAGTTTCTGGATTTGGGTCGGGTTCGGGTCGGACTCGCGTCGGGCCGGGTCGGGCAGTTTTAAATAAATTATTAAATTAAATAATTGGACTTAAATCAGATAATTCAAGGGCTTAACGGTTATATTAAACGACGAACTTGTTAAATTAGAGGACTGTTATAACTGGACCGGGACCGATTATGAACTTTATCTGTTAAAACCAGACCTTGACTTCGCCCGAGAAGACCGGAGGTAGGCCCGGACGTCAGCAGCTTGGAGACGTAGCTGTTGGTTCTTCTTGACGTAGGGAAAAGTACTAAACTCCTCGAGTAATTTAAGAACAGTAATAGTATGCCTATAGGATAATAATAACCGGAAAGGTCCTAGTATGCATGTAGGATGTGATTCACTAGTATAGCCGCTTTTCAATTATACTAATAACCGGAAGAGTCTAGTATGCATGTAAGACGTGATTCACTAGTTAACCGCTTTCAATATTTTGGGAAATTGCCGTGCTGGTAGAATGGCCATGTCGATCCTTAGGACTTGCTTGTTGAATGTATTTATTGATGATCGTTGGCCTTAAAGCGGTAGTATGTTCTGTTCTTAGGTTAAGACAAGAGTCAAACTAGATTAATTGAACCTTGATGATTGTAATGTGAATGGTTGATCCGTGTTATGATTGATTGCATGAATGTTTGAATGTGATGTGATTGATTAAGTGAATGTTTGAATGTGATATGTTTGTGCCTAATGTGATGATCGGGTGATTGATAGACCGATGGGACATTTTTGGTAAGTATTGTCGGTAAGCTTGGTTGATAGTATGAGTTTGTTGTGTTGTGCCTTGTCGGGAATTGCGTGCCTTTGTTGTTTTACTTGCCGGGGGTGTTTTGGGCTGATATCTGATCGAGGGGGTAAACCAATCTGATACGTTACATTGTTGTTTCATCCCGATGCTACGTGTTACGGGAAGACCTAGACCGAGAGACATTCTGGTATGGTATATTATTGTCTTATCCGATGCTACGTGATCCGGAAAGACTGGTTCCACCCCGATGCTACGTGTTCCGGGAAGACCTAGAGCGAGAGACATTCTGGTATGGTATATTATTGTCTTATCCGATGCTACATGTTCCTGAAAGACTGGTTTCACCCCGATGCTACGTGTTCCGGGAAGACCAAGGCCGACGGATGTTCCGGCATGGTATTTTATTGTCTCATTCCGATGCTACGTTTTCCGGAGAGACTCACTTATTCCCGATGATCTATGGTCCTTTGGGGACATTTTAGGGAGTTCCGAGAATGTGCGTTCCTAGGGAACTTTTCCGGAAATCCCGATGATAGTGTTCCTCCGGACCGAGGGGCATTCTGACATGATGTACCAGTTAGTGTGCGGATCAGAGTCGTGGAATTCGATATTAAGTATTTCAGTATTTGTGTGCTTCTTTAATTAATGGTTTATTTACGATAAGGTACCCTAATGTTTCGTCCACGAACGATAAGGTACCCTAATGAATTTTGTGTACGATAAGGTACCCTAATGATTCGTCCACGAACGATTTGGTTTAAAATTGGCATATTTCGTTAAAAACTAACGGAATATTCCTCTAAATTAGACATTTGCAGTTAAGTGGGGTGTGAAATGACGATTTTACCCTTTCTTATTTTAAGCTTATAAATTTGATTGACAAAATTACCATTATACCCTTAATTATATAATACAATAAAAATATAATAAATAAATTTAAAAAATTTAAATATAAAAATTAAATTATTTAAAATAATAAAAAAATATTAAGAAATACAAAAAATTAAAAAATTAAAAAAATCATTTTTATTTTAAAAAAAATTAATTTTATTAAAAAAAATAGAAGCAGAGCCACCGGCGTCGTCTCCGGCCACCCCACCTCCGCCGTTGTCGTCGTCCCCGGCCACCCCACCTGCGCCGCCTCCTCCTCCCTCTTCCAGCTCCTCCCCCTCACCAGATCGAATCGCAGAGCTGAAGCTCTGCGATTTGGTTCAGACCCAAACCAAATCTGATGTGAGAGGGAGGAGGAGGCGGCGCAGGTGGGGTGGCTGGAGACGACGCCGGTGGGGTGGCCAGAGAAGACGAAGATGCTCTGCGATTTTTTTTTTGTTTTTTCAATAAAATTAATTTTTTAAAAAAATTAAAAATGATTTTTTATATACAAAACTGTTTTTAATAAAAAAAAATATTTATATATAAAAAAAAAATTATTAAAAAAAATAAAACTAATTAAATAGAAAATCTATTTTAAAATATAAAAATCTGATTTTTAAAAAATAAAAACTGATTTTTGAAAAAAAAAAACAAATTCAGTTTTTAAAAAATATAACTTAAAAAAATATATATAATTTATTTATTTTATTTTGAAAATTAAAATTAATTTCAAAATATAAATTAAGGAAAAATAAAAATGAGGGTATAATGGTCATTTCACTCTTAAGTCAAAAGTCAACTGAAATGTTAAAGGGCAAAATAGTCATTCTACATAATTCTATTAGTTTTTTAACAGCATTAAACCAAATCTTTCGTGGACGAATCATTAGGGTACCTTATCGGACACAAAATTCATTAGGGTACCTTATCGTTCGTGGACGAAACATTAGGGTACCTTATCGTAAATAACCCTTAATTAATCCCCTTGATAAATTTGTTCTCTTTCCGTTAATCTCCTCGAGTGTCACTTTCTTTAAAGCATTGGAACTTTCATTGATCTATATTTACAGCACCTTTTGTTTAAATCGTTCTAACTGTAAACTTTGAATAATTTTACTACTTAGTTTTATCTTTTAACGAGGGTTTCTTTTACTTTACTGCTTTTTCCTACTGAGCGTAAGCTCACCCCTTCGTGTCTACTGTTGTTTTACAGGTTTCCTTGCTGAGTAGGTTGTGGGACGTCTCAGGGCTCGGGAGCTCACTGAGGGTTCGGGTGTTGTTATGTTAGAGACGTACCTTCAATTTTGTTCAAAACGTTGTCGCATTGTTTTATTTTGAACTTGTGTAAGAGGATAACTTGGAGTTTTACTTTATTAAAGTTTATCTAATTACGGTTATTTATCTTTATTTTAACTCACGTCTCGAGTCCGGTCAAAACCGGATTAGGGGCGTGACAATATGGTATCAGAGCCTGGTTTCATTTTGAAATTATTTTCAAAACCTCGGACCGTACGTCAAATAGGTGGGTAGAGTTAGGTGGTTTAAGTCATAGTGCTCGGTGACGCTAGTCAGAAATATCCGACGCGTAGAGTCGAAACGACAAGAGTCTCGATTGTTAAAGCGCCTTGTTTAAGTTTCACCTTACTTGAAATGTACCTTATTCTCTGTTTTGTTGTACACCTTAAAGGATCTATGATGCCGACCGGTTGAGATTGAGGTTGGTTTAACGAGCGATGCTCGGGCTGTTTATGACGTATGGGTTAAATAAGTGTTAAGTGGGTTGCCGCTTTGGTCGGGCGTTGTTGGGTTGGTACAGTTGAAATGTTGACTTGACCGAGTAGTAAACGAGAATTATTGAGAACCGAGTTGTGTATTTTTGTTTTCGTACAGTGGTGTGTTGTGTGATATCTGCGGTGTGCTTATTGTGCTGAATGTCGTACGCGGTTGGTTTATTAAATGTTCCGCCTAAGCGGATGGTTAGTGGAATATACGAACGGGTCATACCGAAATTTATGCAAAGCTGAAATGTTTGTACTATCACGGGTTGACTCAGGGGCGCCACTGTAGTCGAACGTGATAGGGGGATGTCAAGTGGTTACAACGAGATTCGGGGACGCCTGAATCGGGTAGTAACGACGCGAGATCGACATGAATGTTGTGATGGAAAGAGAGAAGTGATGAAAACCTACGAATTTGAATTAACGCTAAGATTTGTGAAATTATTGTGGGTTGTGATTTTGAACCTTATGCTATGGGAAGATACCCGACCGAAGTGTATGCCGGTCTAGTATGCTGTTTTTGTGACTTGTTTGAAGTTGTGCCTCCTGCGGGAATTGGTTGAATTGTGTGAATTGATTCTGTGAGACGCACAAGGGGGCAGACTTATCTTCTTATATGAAGTATTAATTATGGCTATACTAAGACTAAGTATACGGTTGATCCGAGTGTGACCCTTGTGAAACGCGTGTGGACGGTTTTGCTTTAACCAAGTTGCTTTTTCGAAATCTGAGGAACTGAACATGTGCGTTATCCTTGCAGAGGATATACGACATGTCTCGCGTCTACATTCCGAGAGGCACTAGAGGTCGCTCAGCCGTGGGTCAGGGGCAGCTACCCGCCATTGGGCAGGCAGGGGCAGCGAATGCCCAGGGTGACTTCGTTGAGGATCACGTGAGAGTATCTTTTGCGACGTTCCAGCTGGAGGGAGTTACATACCATGAGTGGTATCGCGAGGAGGTACGAGTTGGGGATAACTTTCAATTGTTCAGAGAACTATTCCTAGAGCAGTACTCCCCATAGTCAACCCGGGAGGACAAGCATCAGCAGTTCCTGGAACTGCGTCAAGGAGGGATGTCGACCTCTGAGTACGAGACGAGAGTGAATTCCTTTTCCCGCTTTGCACCGGAGATGGTGCCGACCGAGACTCGCCATGGCAGATGGTTTGAGGGAGGGCTCCGCCCTGCGTTTGTGGATCGGGTTACCGCAGTCAGGACCCGGGTGTATTCAGAGCGGGTGGATCAGGCACCGGCAGTGGGGTGACGCTTACGTGAGACAGCCAGAGCCCGGGGAAGCAGGCCGAGTCTGAGTGGCTTCTTAAGGCCAACGGGGGTCCGTGATCCACGGAGGCAGAGGACCTCAGGATTCTTTCGGCCTCAGACTCATTCTGGTAGGGCAAGACAGGACGGGTCGGTGGCATCGGCCGGACCCGCCGCATCGGAGCGACCGCCACTATGTTACTTTTGCCACCAGTCAGGCCATCGGAACCGAGATTTGTTAGTCTTAGTGCCCGTAGTTCAATCCTAAATGTCCAAATTTATATATCATCGTTAGCAATAAAATTAAAGCAGTTATATATTACTTATGTGTTGGAGTAATATATCGATGTGTGCTCTGATCTATGCCCACAATGCGAATAGAACCATAGATCAAGATAGATCACACTCGATGGGTCCCTAGTCAATAAAGCTTCACTAGAAGCGACTAGTATGAAAGATGGCTCTTTATGGCTTATGTTCTCTTAGTCATTGGAATGGGATTCCGGAGTCTGATCATAGATATCATGTGGGACCTGATATTGGACGACTCGCCCTGAATATGTTCCATAGATTAAGTCATGCACATATTCAGTGTCGTAGCTTGTCATGTATCCTTAGACCAAGGAGTCTTTGTGATTGCTATGTAGTCAACAACTGAGTTTGACCTGAGCCTAACGTTGTCCGTAACAGGGCTTCAATAACGGCCAGGATTGGCTTGGGGACGGGCTACATGAGTGACACGAAAGACGGCCAAGGGATTTATCCCTCATACTGAGGTACGAGAAATATATCGGTTCTCGGCCGCTTGACCGAGAGTGACTGAAAGAACAGCATGGCCATGCACATGATACTGGGTATCATATATTCAGTCATCTCACATATCAAGGAACAGTGATTAAAGAATAATAAGGATGACGGCTCTATGCCTTATCTCAATCAGGATATCGGAGATAAGAGCATAATAACAGGGACGACGGAAAGGTTAGAATCGACAGGGTCGATTCGTTATGCAGTGTCAGGCAATACTAAAGTCTCGTTAGTTTCCACTTAAATAGGATCAAGTAAAATGGGATTTTACGTTGATCTATTGACATGCATAAACCTAAGGGTCACACCGGAGGGTGAAACTCATTGACACATTTATGGAGAATGGCCAAAAGGGAGTTGTCTTGGGACATGACCAAAACTAGGTTTTGGGTCATGTGCTTGTAAGTGAATAGGACTTCACGGATCGAGACAAGGCTTGGAGTCTTGGGATTGATCGCATTGGATAATGTTGGACATTTCCGGTATGGAAGGCTTGGAGGCGATGAGAGAATCACGGGACCTCTTTGGAAATGGCCACGGGCCATGTTCCAAGAGGCCCATGAAAGGCCCAAGCAACCAAGGCCCATGGAACTAATTAATCAAGTCTTGATTAATTAGTACTAAGTAAGCAAGACAAGGATTAAGGTGTTGGTGATTCACCACCTAACCCAATCTTGTCTTGCCATACTTCGTCCTATTTACACCTTACTTGTAAGAACCACTCCCGGTCAACGCAAGTCAAATCTGCGAAAAATAGGAAAATTTAAATTTTTTTAAGACAGACACTTAATTGAACCTAAGTTTGACCCCGAGGGTCATACCGGACTTAAGTTGACCCCGATAACGACCAAAGTAAGTTCCGGGGGACTCAGGGAAACTTTCTGACCAATTTGGGAAATGTTGACTTTTCGTTGGAAAAGTCAACCGAGCGACGTTTTGGTCCATTCGAGGACCGTTTTGGATCCAAAAAGCTTAGCCGTTGTCGCAACGATCTTAGTTGAACCGTTTCCTTGTAGCCCGTGAAGTTTCGTAATTTCTTGGAAAAAGTCCCCGTTCGGGGCCCGAAACGTCCGAATTTCGCGAATCTGGTGTTAGGTATTTTTGAAAAGAGACAAAGATGAGGGGCTAAGGGGGGTTCGGCCATAAGGGATTTTTTGGAGTTTTTGGAGAGAGAAAGTAGATAGAAGGAAGAGAGAAAAGAGAAGGAGAGTTGGGGTTTTGTCACTATTCACGAGCATCAAGCCATGGGATCGTCTCAACGATAGAAGATTCAAGCTCACATCGACATTCTCTACGGTGAGCACCTAACCGATTTTCATTTTGTTAGGTTTGAAAATTAAGGTTTGGTTTGAAACTAGTGGTTCTTGGTGGTGTTGAGGTGTGGGGCTCGTTGGAGACGTTTTGGAGCGAGTTTGGGACGTTTTCCGGTGACCGGAGACTCGGGGGGAGCTCCGGCCACCGTGTGTGGTGGCTGGCCGGCCATGGAGTGGCTGGCCGGAGCTAGGGCCGGCCACCACCATGGTGAGCCGGGCCCAAACCAACCCTAGCCACCCACGGCCAAGTGTGGCCGGGTGGGGCCCACATGCTCGGATGTTCGGGTTTCGTGATCGGGTGGTTTAGAACGTTCCCCGAGTAATTTATCCACACCCGGATCGAAATTTGGAATTAAATTATGGAAGTTGTAATTGACGGGTTTAGAAACTTTAAACGCTAATTAAATTACTCGGAAGCCGGAATTTGAATCCGTAGAGTGCATAGGAACCCTTGAATTATTCTAAGACCGTAGAAACGAAAACGGGAATTTTCGGAGCCCGGGAAGGGCGTTTTCAAAACCTGGGCAGATTCACCATGTCGGGCGAATCGGGCTTTTCCGAGCCCATTATCGACAATGTCGAGTAATTGGGAAGTTTGGGAGTGATCGACATTGTCGGGGTTGGGTTTGGGTGTTTAATTCTTTAAATTCGGGTTTCGCATGCTTACTTAAAAAGTGTGTAAATTGTAATAATTGTAGACCGTGTCGCCTACCGTGGAAAGAGGAGGCTAAGCGGGAAATTTGGAGCATTGCCGGAGAGCGAGCATCGGTTGTGACACGCTTCAAGAGGTAGGGAAAAGTAGCCGGATCTCGGCCCTGACTAGGGAAAGTTAACAGTAGAATTGCATGTGACACTGGGGTGTCGTGGGTTAAGTAAGTTTGTCGAATATTAGAAAGGAAGGCGACACCGGGTGGTGTCGTATGATACGGGAACGTATCGAACCATAGAAATGCATGTGACACTTAGTAGTGTCGTAGGAGCAATGAACTTTCGTTATTAGAACGACTAGAGGCATTTGGTTATGCCCGGAGGTTGATTGTGAGCCTGTTGATATTAGAACTACTGGAGGCATTTGGTTATGCCCGGAGGTTGATTGTGAGCATGTTGATATTAGAACTACTGGAGGCATTTGGTTATGCCCGGAGGTTGATTGTGAGCTTGTTGATATTAGAACTGTTGGAGGCATTGGTTATGCCCGGAGGTTGATTGTGTAGTTATGTCTTGGGTGACCATGAGAACCCGTACTTTACTGTTTGTGTCTTGGGTGGCCATGAGAGCCCGTACTTTACTGTGTGTGTCTTGGGTGGCCATGAGAGCCTGTGTTTTACTGTTGGTGTCTTGGGTGGCCATGAGAGCCCGTGCTTTGCTGTTGTGTCTTGGGTGGCCATGAGAGCCCGTGTTTTACTATTGGTGTCTTGGGTGGCCATGAGAGCCCGTGTTTTACTATTGGTGTCTTGGGTGGCCATGAGAGCCCGTGTTTTACTGTTGGTGTCTTGGGTGGCCATGAGAGCCCATGTTTTACTGTTGGTGTCTTGGGTGGCCATGAGTGCCCGTGGGGTTGTTGAGCCCGTGAGTTACTGTTGGGGTGTCTTGGGAGGCCGTGAGTGCCCGTGGGGTTGTTGAGCCCGTGAGTTATTGTTTGTGTGTCTTGGGTGGCCATGAGTACCCGTGGGGTTGTTGAGTCCGTGAGTTATTGTTGGTGTGTCTTGGGTGGCCATGAGAGCCTGTGAAGTGTTAAACCGGTATTGTTGATGTTTGTTGAACTTTGCTTGTGATTGTGATTGTGGTTACCTGAGGGTGGTGACCCGACTTTGTGTCGAGGATGTTGCGTGGGTGTGGCTAGCCTCCCGACAGAGATCGGGGGAAGTGGCGAGGTTGTGGGCTAGCCTCCCGACAGAGATCGGGAGAAGTTGCGTGGGTGTGGCTAGCCTCCCGACAGAGATCGGGGGAAGTGGCGAGGTTGTGGGCTAGCCTCCCGACAGAGATCGGGAGAAGTTGCGCGACAGGTCGATCGCCTGGCCTGACAGGGATCGGTAAAGGGCGTGAGGGGGGTTACTGAGCAGCTGGAGTGCGATCCTTTGTGATCTTGTTTGGTGTGCGATCCTTTGTGATCTCGGGTGTTGCGTGGTTGTCTTTCGTGCCTTTGGTGGAAGTCGTCAATCGTTGTGTCGGGTCTACAGTACGTGTCCGAGTGTGGAGTCGGTTGAGGAAAGTAACAATGTGTGTGTGTCGGTCGGGTTACTTGAGTTGGGGATAGTGATCCCCGGTGTTTGGGTTGTTGTTGGTGTTACCGGCATTGTCTACTAAGTATGTCGTAGTCAGTCTGTTATTCGTGGTGGTGAGCGAAAGCTCACCCCTAGCTGCTTTTCCTACAGGTACTGGTCGCAGGTTGGACTAGGTGAGCTTCCGAAGCTTGAAGAGCTAGGAGCGGGAGTCCGGGTTTACTTTTGAGTCTAGCGACGTATACCTTGCATTTTGTCCACTTGTTGGGACGTACTTTTGAGTTGTAAATGATTATTTGTTTAACTAAATTGGTGGTTTTAAAGTGTTTTAATCAAAGGTTTGAAATTATTTTATTGTCTTAAATGTTCGCGTTCCGGATTCGGTTCTGCTGAATTTGGGGCGTGACATTACTTGACACCATACTTGTCCCATGCCTTTAGTTGGACAAGTATGGGTTTTGTTATGTTTAAGTCATCTTTTTTGAACATAACAAACACAAGACAAGAATAGGAAACACAACTTCTCCCCCCTCTCCATGGCAATTTCGGGTTTGGCTAATTTCCACCTCCATTTTTGTGTTCTTGAGTCCTCAAAGAGAAGAACTACGTGGCTTTGATTCACATGTGGATACGTAGGCGTCTTGGACACTAAACCCAATCATTCGTTACCCGGTGCTCTTGTTTTGGTAAGAACTGGTGCTGAATTTTTCTCTTGTGAATCCATTCTTTGTTAGTTGTTTCATGGTTTTAATCGTCTCTTGGTTTTCATTGATTTTCCGCTGCGAGTTGGTTCATCTTCAACTCTACCTCGAGACCCAACAGTGGTATCAGAGTTGTGCTACCTTCGGGATTCACAAGACGGTGTTCAAAGTTTCGGTTTTGCTTGAAAGTTTCGTTTTTGGCATGTTGTTTTGCTAAATTGTTTGATAACATGTTTTAAATTCTTGTTTATGGATTTAATGCATGTAAAATGAATTTTTGAAAATTATTTCAAATCTGGAAATTTTGAAATTTTTTTGATTTTTCGGGTCTCGGGAGCGGGACTCTCGGGGAGCCGAAACCGGGACCGAACGGGGCTCCTTTGGACGGAGCTAGGCCAAGCATGACCATTGGATGGTCGATATGTCAAGGCTAAACTGTTTTTTCAGTTATGACGAGTTTGGAACCGTCATGACGAACACAAAAATCAAATGCTCAAAAGTTTCATTTTTGAACGGTTTCGATAAACCGAGCATCAAAAAAAAATTCGAAACTTGGCAATTAATTAAAACCGGAAAATCACATGATGTTTGTTAACATGCTTGTTTGATAACACGATGTGTGATGTGTTGTTGGCATGGTGTACATAATAGCCCCGAGCTCGATTTAATTATTTATCGCTTTTCACGGCCTGAAAGCCGTTAAAGTTAGCGTGTAATTTTTCTATCAAGGCGTGGTCATCGAACCACTTGTTTGTAATATTTATTTATTCCCGACCTGCGAGTCGTGTATTAAATTGTAATATTTTGCTCAAGACAAAGAAAGGGCGAAAAGGTCATTTGGTGGCTTTTCGGGTGTTGGCATCGGCTTGTTGGTGGAGCTCGAGAAGCTAGTGGGAGTTAGTTTAGGGGGCTATTATGTGCACATATATCGCTTTATGCTTGGTTTAGTTTGTGCATGATTAATTCTATGTGTTGTCTTAGAATTGCATGCTTAACTTTATTTACCGAGAATATCACCTCACATGCAAAGATAAAATTGGAATTTTAATCCATGCTTGTGAGCCCTTAGAACCGTCATTACATTAGATGTAGTTGACGGGTTCGAAGGAAGAATTGAATTGGATGTAATTGGAGGCATCATTACATTTGGAATGTAGTTGATGTGCTCATCGCATCTTGGATGTCCCCAAAGTTTTAAACACAACCGGACAAGTAAAAATGGGTCATGTTCGATACCTCCCAATTATCAACACCTTACTACCTCCCTGTCCTATGAGTGTCGTGCGCCTTAGCGGAGCATCCATGGGAAAGCGGGGTAGTAGGTTTGGATGACATATGTGGGTGTCGTGTGCCTTAGCGGAGCACCTACATAGTGGCGGGTCATAGTTGAAAATTGGTGGACCCGACTACGATTCTCAGCTAGGGTTGAGCTAGGGTATCAGATAGGGTAAGTCGTGTACTTAAGTACATACCCTAGCCAAGAGTCACATTGGATGTGATTGGACGGGGTCCTACCTACATAGCTCGATTGAGTGGTGAGCCTTCGTTCAGCTTGATCGAGCGAATCAAGGATCTTGGTTTTAGATTCTAAAGGTATAGAATCGATTGTTGGTGTTAAAGCTTGATCTTCATAAAATTTATTCAGTTTACTGATGGAATTTTATCTGTTGTAGATCAAATGGAAAATTCAACGAACATCAATAGTTTGTCCTTAAAAACCATTATTGAAAGGGTCAAGCTAAATGGGACAAATTATTTGGACTGGTACAGAATTTTGAGGATAGTCCTCAAGTCCGAACGCAAAGAATATGTCCTTGACAAGGCTGTCTCTAAGACCATATCAGAGTTACATGAAGTGTCATTAACTGCTGAGAAGAATATGTCAGGGATCTGGGATCCAAGGATATTCAGATGGTCAACAAGGGAATTGGAAGTGGCAAGGGCGGGGCCCATGTGCACTTGGTGGGAAAGATGAGACACATAAGAATGTCTGCTTCTACTGCCAACAGCCTGGTCATTCGAACCGGGATTACAGGAAGTTCACGGCTGATCTGAAGAAGGGCAGTGGGACTGTGCCTTCATCAAATAGCCTGGATGATCCTTTTTTTTTATCAGAAAATAGTCTGGATGATCTGAAGAAGGGCAGTAGGACTGCGCCTTCATCAGGAAACCTGGATGATCTAAGGAAGGGCGGTGAGACCGTGCCTTCATCCGGTATTAACTCTATAGAGCTACATCTCCCTACTTCCAAAGATTCATGGGTATTAGATACTAAGACTGAATCTCACACATGCACTAACCTATAGTGGCTGAAAGTAGGAGAGGTTTGGAAAGCACGAAGTGGACCTCAGAGATGTAGCAACTGCTGTAGGATCCGTGAGTCTTGCTTTTCCAAGTGGCCTTGTCTTAGTATTATATAATGTATATTGCATACCTATATCTGCATCCGTGTTTGACAAGGAAGGATATAATGTTAATATTGGAAATGAAGTTTTCAATGTTTTATGCTAGTAGTAACTTGGTTGGAGGATTGTACATATTAGATATGGGTAATAATGACTCAAGTTCTATATATTATGTTAATCCCAAGAGGTCTAAATCCAATGATTTAAACCTAACTCTATTATGGCACTGTCATTTGGGCCGCATGAACAAGAAGCGCCTATCAGCACTTCAGAAGTGCGGGCTTTCAGGTCCATTCGAATTCCATTCGATCGATAGGTGCAAGGCTTGTTTGATGGGCAAAATGACTAAAGCGCCCTTTATCGGTCGCGGTAAAAGGGCGGGTGAATTGTTGGGGCTGATACACTCGGAAATGTGTGGACCAATAGGTTCACTGGCCAAGAGCGGTTTTAGCTACTTCATCACATTTACTAACGATTATAGTAGATATGGTTATGTCTGTTCAATAAGACATAAGTCTGAAGCTTTTGATAAATTCAAAGAGTTCAAGACTGAAGTAGAAAACCGGCTCGGGAAAAGTATTAAGACACTTCGATTGGATCGAGGTGGAAAATACTTAACCATAGAGTTTTTAGATCATCTGGGGGAGAGCGGGATCTTTTGAGAATGGACTCCTCCCGGATCACTACAGTTGAATGTTGTGTCCAAGCAGAGAAATTGAACTTTATTGGCTATGGTCCGATCCATGATCAGTTGGACTGATCTCCCAATCTCTTTCTGTTGTTATGCTCTAGAGACGACCGCATTCATAGTGAATCGGGATCCAGCGAAGGCTATGGAAGGGACACCATTTTAGAAATGGCATGGGAAGATTCCCACTTTGTCCTTCCTAAAGATTTGTGGTTGCGAGGCTTATGTGAAACATTTGGTTTCGACTAAGCACGAACCAAGATCTGAGATATGTAACTTCGTGGGGTATCCCAAAGAAACAAGGGGATACTACTTCTAAAAACCCAGTGAGAACATGGTGTTCGTTTCTTGGGGTGGGTTCTTTATGGAAAAGGATTTTTGTTTCCAATGACGTCATTGGGAGGACTGTGCATCTCGAAGAAATTCAGGATGGTACAGATCCGTCTAAACCAATTGACAACCCTGTAGAAAGGGAGCCAGAGATGCTCGTAGAGTAAGAACCAATTCATGTTACAATTCCGAAAGGTCCAAGGTGATCTGAAAGGATCAATCGTCCACCTCCAAGATATGGTATCCGGAGGTGACAATGAAGTCATGGTGGATCACGATGATCCAGCCACCTTTCAGGAAGTCGTGGATGGGCCTGACTCCGAGTTATGGCTGGGAGCCATGAGGGAGGAAATGCAATCCATGTCGGACAACCGAGTCTGGGAACTAGTTGATCCCATCAATGGTGTGAGGACCATCGGATGAAAATGGACCTTCAAGGTAAAGATGGACATGGACGGAAACCCTCTGACCTACAAAGCTCGACTGGTGGCGAAAGGTTATAGGCGGATCCAATGGATTGACTATGAGAAAACCTACTCCTTAGTGGCTATGGTCAAAATCGATCCAAATTCCTCTTGACATAACTGCGTATCATAATTACGAGATATGGCAAGTGGATGTCAAAACCGCTTTCCTAAATGGAAATTTGACTGGGTACATTTGTATGTCTTGGCCCAAAGGTTTTGACGATCCGAAGAATAAGGGAAAGATTTATAAATTGTTGAAATCCATTTATGGATTGAAACGAAATTCTCGGAGTTGAACCTTCGTTTTGATGAAGCTGTAATTGGATTTGGCTTAATCAAGAACGAGGATGAATCTTGCATTTATAGAAGGCTAGTGGGAGCAAGATTACATTTCTGGTTCTCATTGAAAACGACATCTCAACCTTGCACGAGACTAAAGCTTGGCTGAGGAAGTGTTTCTCAATAAAGGACTTAGGCGATGCTACTTATATCTTAGGGATTAAGATATGTAGAGATCGCACCAAGAGGGTCTTGGTTTTAAGTCAAGGAACCTATGTGAACAAGGCATTGAGTAGGTTCTCAATGCTAGATTCAAAGAAAGGAATCTTACCTACTAGTCATGGCATTCATCTCAACAAGACTCAGTGTCCTAAGACACCTGATGTGCTAAAACGAATGATGTGAATCCCATGCGCCTAGTGGCAGGATCAATCATATATGCCATGACATGTACGAGACCAGACGTCTCGTAAGCATTATGTTGTACCAGCACATATCAGTCTAACCCGGGGGAAAGATGATGTTGAACTAGTCGTCAAAAGATGAGTAGACGCTAGTTTTCCAAGACAAATCCAGATGACTTTAGAAGTCAGTCAGGATATGTGTTTACGTTGAATGATGGAGCTTTAGCTGGGAAAGCGTAAAGCAAGATACCGTCGCCGAATCTATGACAGAGGCCAAGTACATGGATGTTGCAGAGGCTGCTAAGGAGGCTATGTGGATTTGGAAATTCACGGCAGGGTTGGGTGTAATTAAAAACCAATCCAGCCCGGTGAATCCATTTTGCGACAACACAAGGGCCATTGCGCAAGATAAAAGACCAGATCGCATAACAAATCCAAACATGTACTGCGGCGTATCCACCTCATCAGAGAAATACTGAAACGAGGTGAAGTGAAGATAACCTATATTGCAACAGATGATAACATAGCCAACCCTTTGACTAAGGCACTATCGTTGCCTAAACATGTTAGACATGTAAAGTTGATGGGGGATATATTGGAGTTTAGATTGGAACTAAGGCAAGTGGGAGATTGTTAGTCTTAGTGCCCGTAGTTCAATCCTAAGTGTCCAAATGTATATATCATCGTTAGCAATAAAATTAAAGCGGCTTTATATTACTTATGTGTTGGAGTAATATATCGATGTGTGCTCTTATCTATGCCCACAATGCGAATAGAACCATAGATCGAGATAGATCACACTCGATGGGTCCCTAGTCAACAAAGCTTCACTAGAAGCGACTAGTATGAAAGATGGCTCTTTATGGCTTACGTTTTGTTAGTCATTGGAATGGGATTCTGGAGTCTGATCATAGATATCATGTGGGACATGATATTGGACGACCCGCCCTAAATATGTGCCATAGATTAAGTCATGAACATATTCAGTGTCGTAGCTTGTCATGTATCCTTAGACCAAGGAGTCTTTTTGATTGCTATGTAGTCAACAACTGAGTTTGACCTGAGCCTAACGTTGTCCGTAACAGGGCTTCCATAACGGCCATGATTGGCTTGGGGACGGGCTACATGAGTGACACGAAAGACGGCTAAGGGATTTATCCCTCATACTGAGGTATGGGAAAGATATCGGTTCTCGGCCGCTTGATCGAGAGTGACTGAAAGAATAACATGGCCATGCACATGATACTAGGTATCATATATTCAGTCATCTCACATATCAAAGAACAGTGATTGAGAATAATAAGGATGACGGCTCTATGCCTTATCTCAATCAGGATATCGGAGATAAAAGGATAATGACGGGGACGACGGAAAGGTTAGAATCGATAGGGTAGATTCGTTATGCAGTGTCAGGCAATACTAAAGTCTCGTTAGTTGCCACTTAAATAGGATCAAGTAAAATCGGATTTTACGTTGATCTATTGACATGCATAATCCTAAGGGTCACATTGGAGGGTGAAACTCATTGACACATTTATGGAGAATGGCCAAAAGGGAGTTGTCTCGGGACATGACCAAAACTAGGTTTTGGGTCATGTGCCCGTAAGTGAATTGGACTTCACGGATTGAAACAAGGCTTGGAGTCTTGGGATTGATCGCGTTGGATAATGTTGGACATTTCCGGTATGGAAGGCTTGGAGGCGATGAGCGAATCACGGGACCTCGTTGGAAATGGCTACATGCCATGTTCCAAGAGGCCCATGCAACCAAGGCCCATGGAACTAATTAATCAAGTCTTGATTAATTAGTACTAAGTAAGCAAAAAAAAGATTAAGGTGTTAGTGATTCACCACCTAACCCAATCTTGTCTTGCCATACTTTTTCCTATTTACACCTTACTTGACACCATACTTGTCCCATGCCTTTAGTTGGACAAGTATGGGTTTTGTTATGTTTAAGTCATCTTTCTTCAACATAACAAACACAAGACAAGAATAGGAAACACAACTTCTCCCCCCTCTCCATGGCAATTTCGGGTTTGGTTAATTTCCACCTCCATTTTTGTGTTCTTGAGTCCTCAAAGAGAAGAACTACGTGGCTTTGATTCCCATGTGGATACGTAGGCGACTTGGAGACTCAAGCCAATCATTTGTTACCCGGTGTTCTTGTTTTGGTAAGAATTGGTGCTGAATTTTTCTCTTGTGAATCCATTCTTTGTTAGTTGTTTCATGGTTTTAATCATCTCTTGGTTTTCATTGATTTTCCACTGCGAGTTGGTTCATCTCCAACCCTACCTCGAGACCCAACAAGATTGTCTGAGGGATGGCACGCGCCGATGCCGTACTTGCGACCAGGTCGGACACTTGGCGAGACAATGCCCCGTCTCAGGTAGAGAGCGGGCATGCTACTACTGCGGCAGACTTGGACACCTCTTCACCGTGTGCCCTGACCGAGTTGGAGGAGGACCCGTGCAGCGACCACAGCAGTCGCAGTCAGGCCAGGCACTTTCTTTCCGCCAGCGTCAGACTCAGGCTACGAGAGCCCTGCGTCAGGCGGCGGGGGCACCATCACAGAGACAGCAGCCGAGGACTTCACAGTAGTTGACTCTTCCACCACCCCCGAGAGGAGGACCTCCGACTCAGCAGGGCCGAGTGTACGCGATTGTCGGGCCCCAAGCCGAGAGACACGTTTCTTATTACGAGATCTCTTAGAGTACGTGTTTACCTTTTAATTTTGGATATCGTGCTTGCTGACACTTGAGGTTTACGGTTGTTTGTATTTTTCGTGGTTACTTTATGTTGGAACGGAATTTAAAACTGTTAAAGCCCGCCCGTACCTTAACGCGCCGACTGAAAGTGTGTGGTAGTACCGACTAGTGTCAGTGTGAGTTTGAAAGTGGAGTAACAGACCGTCTCGTTCTTAAAGACCTTGCCATACCGAAAGTTTCTTTTCCTTCTTCGAGCGGGTTGATCGAATTTTAAGAACCGAATTGTGACACATCAGACGTTCATTGAGAGCTATCAGCAAAAAATGCCGAGCAGTGAAGAGTCGCAACTTTGACCAGTAAACAGTCCAACCGGTCACAGGAGATGACCGAGTGACGATAAGGTTAGAGTAACGCAGCAGAAGTGTAGTGGGTTCATAACCCACAGGCGTCGCAATCTCCAGCTTCTTCTATCCCTGCTGGAAGATTGAAGTCGTAAGAATCGAACCTTTAAGACGACCTTGATGTCTTGACACCCCGGTTACGGGTGAGGAGTTGGACGAGTTTGTGTCGTACGTGTGAGATTAGAGTAGTGTGCGCTTCCCTAAAGTTCTTCCTAGAGGAGCCGACCGGATTGCCGCCAGTTCACGAGGTCGGCATCGGAATTACCAGAGACGACGCCAACATCCTTGGACCGTGCAGATTTGCGCCAGCAGAGTCGACCAAACCAAACGTCTATCCGGAGGGCCAGAGAGAAGGAAAACCTGTCCGAGCGCATCGCCGTGAAGAGTGCAGCACGCTTCAAGAAGGAGAGGAGCGGAGCGCTGAGGAGACATGAAGACCACCGGAAGTTGTACCAAATCAAGATGAAGAATCGATAATCAGTGCCGACGTGTTAGAGTTTAGAAGAAGATGGTCAACAACGGCGACACCGAAGATCGTGAGCAAGTAACGGATCGAGGAGAGAGTTCCTGCCGCTTAGCAGTGGAGAAGACGTATCACGAGAGTCACATCCTTTCGCGCCGCATGGTGCAGACGGCCTGTCACGCCCCAAATCCGGTTTTGACCGTACTCGAGACGTGACCAGAGTTAATAATAGCAAGATAATAAACTATTGATAAATCCTTTAAAATTTCGAATAAAGATCAGAATGAATGAGAAAATTTTCATATTCTTAAAGATAGCAATAACTTAAAAAGATCCATGAAAAGTACTATAAACGTGTCATAACTACTAAAATGGGAACAATTAATAACACACCAACCACCTGCTTTCTCAAGCCTCTGATCCACGGATAGATTCTGGTGTCACATCGGTTCCCATATTCCGATCCACCAGAGTACCCATATCATATCAGATTTTCCCTCGGTCCAGAGGAGGCACATACATCGGGGCACCGGAAACCATCCCAAAGGGACGCTCATCATCGGAATTCTCGGAAATACCTCGAAAGGACCATATGTCATAGGGAACCAAGGTAGTGCTCCCGCAGGACGCATACACTTGGGTGAAACCACAAGTAACCGTTTCCCCGCATGGTAAACCATCCAATTTCCCACAGGCTACGTTAACCAATGCCCCGCAGGCTCCAGTAATCAATGCCCCGCAGGGTCCAATATCCCATGCCCGCAGTCTCCAATAATCAATGCCCCGCAGGCTCCAATAATCAATGCCCGCAGGCTCCAGTAATCAATCATTATTCCGCAGGATCTGCCAACACCAACGACTATAACACCACCGGATTACCCCCCCCCCCCCCCCACCCACCCCCCGGTGTAAGTACCATACCGAAACAACCAAACAATTTAAGAATAAGAATCGGGAAACACACAATAACACATCAACCAACCAACGTTTAACGAATCACACTTTCATCACAACACACCAAGACATACATTCAATCCTTACACTTACCGTTATACTTACCTGTCACGATCTCGGTCCATCGATCACCTGATTGTACCGTTTGGCACAACCAGTCATACTCGGTCATCCGTTCAAGCATTCAATCATTCAACATTCAATCAATCAACCAATCATGTAAGCATTCAATCAATCAATCAAACATACGATTTAGCTAGTTTCGTTAGACTCTTAACTTATCCAAACTAGGAAACCAAGCATGTGAACCTAACACAACAACTAATTCGAGGGCTCATCACGGCCTCCTACCAGTAAAACAATTCTCAAGTATTGAAAGCGAGTTACACTAGTTATTCTCATCCTAAGCATGCATACTAGACCCATCCGATTATTAGTAAATGAAAGACGATTATTCTAGTTATACGCATCCTATATGCAATTCTAGGACCTTTCCGATTTTATTACCCTAATAGGCATACTAGTATTGAAATACTCGAGTAGTTAGGACTTTCCTTACCTTGTGGTCTTCCTCTGAAACTCTGTTGTAAAGCCGGTTAGTCGCTCCTTCGTTCTTCACACGGGTTCCGGAGTGATCTTCGTCTCTCTAGCTCGGGTCCAAGGCCTTTCCTTCTCTTGAGCTCGAGCTCACGGTCTTAGACCACAACAATACCAAAATTAGTAATCTAACGGAGTGTTCCTCAACCAAAATTTACAGAACAACCCTCAAGCAATGGAAACAAGGTCAAAGAAGTGATCTAGAAATCGAAATGGGCTAAAAGGCAGGGTTTTCGGATCTGGAGGTCTGATCCAGAGGTGGCCCTGACCGTAGCACAGGCCGTGCCGGAACCTGGCACGGACCGTGTCATAGACCGGCCAGGTAACCATCACGGACCGTGCGGCGCACCGGCCTGGAGTCTGACACGGACCGTGCGAGGTTCCGTGTCGGACTCACGCCCGTTCCGCGCAGCACGCCGTGCCGGTACCTGGCCCGTTCCGTGCGGCCTGCCGTGCCGGCACAGCGCCCGGTCCGGGTCACGCTCCGTAGCGAACTAGTCCAGGTCCTCCCCCTTTCTTCCCCAGCTCGAGTTTCATGAAAATCAAATCGAAAACCACATTTCCAAGTCCTTCTAACTCCAAAATGTTCATCAAAAGTCTCCAACCATCAACACCCTCAATGGGTTCATCAAAACTTCAACTAAAAACACAATCCAAGCAACATACTTCACTACTTCTCCTCCAAGCAACAACCCAAAACTAGTTCTTCAACTTCAAGCCAAAAACCCACAAAAACCCAAATTGGAGAGTAGATGAAATGGAGAGTTAAGAGCATCCATACCTCTAGGATGGTGAGATGAAGAAGATGGAAGGAAAATGGAGGCAAAAGGACTAAGAACAAGCTCCAAAATGCAATCTTTCTTCTCTTTCTTCTTCCTCAAGAAATGAGCTCTTCTCCTCTCCTCTCCTTGTGATTTTCGGCTGCAACAATAGGTAATGAGCTGACTTGTGTGCTCATGTTGCTTTAAATGACCTAATTTGTCCAATTACCAAAAAGCTCTTAAGGTCTTATCCCTTTAAAGGTAAGTTGGGAGGGTTTAAGAGTCAATTGAAGCTCCTTTTTCATCCTCCAAGACAAATATGACAAGTGTCATGTGGGGTCACTTCCACTTAATTAATTTCCAGCTTTCCAAGATTTTATCGGAAAATAGCCGATATAAAGTCCAAGTTTGACCGAAATTTGACCTAACCAATATTACAGTCAAACTGAAGGAAATGGCCCAACTAAGTTAATTGTGATGACGGCTAAGCTTTTGGGCCCCGGAAAGGTCCCGAATGGCTTCCTGAGCCATCGGTTGACTTTTCCGGCCGAAAGTCAAACTTGCCTAGAATTCACCGGTTCGACCGGAATCGACCGGGAGCGGTTCTTACAATCTACCCCCTTAAAAGAATTTCGTCCTCTAAATTAAAAGAAAAAGTACCTCAAAGGTCGAACAGGTGGGGGTACTTCTCTCGGACCTCGTCCTCTCGCTCATAGGTCGAGTCGGCTCCCTGGTGCTTCCATTGCACTCGAACCAAAGGTATAGTAGTCTTCCGCAAGACCTTCTCTCCCGTATCCACCATCCTGACGGGTTGCTCCTAATAAGAGAAATCATCGGCTACCTCAGTGTCTGCCCACTCGATAACGTGAGAGGGATCGGCCGTGTACTTCCGCAGTTGGGACACATGGAAAACGTTATGCATGTTCCCAAGCTGTGGTGGCAAAGATAACCGATAAGCTACGGCTCCAACTCTATCCAAGATCTCAAATGGTGCAATGAAGCGCGGTGACAGCTTGCCTCCACCGCGGTTGAACCGAAGTAGGCCCTTCTTCGGGCTCACCCTCAGAAATACGTGGTCTCCGACCGAGAGCTCAAGCGGTCTGCGATGTCTGTCTGCATAGCTCTTCTGACGACTCTGTGCGGTCTTCAACCGCTCTCTAATCAATGTGACCTTCTCGGTTGTCTCTCTGACCCTATCTGGCCCAAGTAAACTCCGATCCCCTACCTCAGCCCAACACATCGGCGACCTACTTGGTCTGCCGTACAAAGCCTCAAATGGTGCCATCCCAATGCTGGACTGATAACTGTTGTTGTAAGTAAACTCTGCCAAAGGTAGGTGATCCTCCCATGATCCCCGAAAGTCTAGCACACAAGCTCGAAGCATGTCCTCCAAAATCTGTATGATGCGCTCTGCCTGTCCATCTGTCTGAGGATGGTAAGCTGTACTCAGCAGCACCTCAGTCCCCAATGTCTTCTGTAGGCTCTCCTAGAATCTGGATGTGAAGCGAGGGTCCCTATCAGATACAACTGACACCGGTACCCCATGAAGACGAATGATCTCCTTGACGTATAACCAACTCAACACATCTACCGTATCGGTCATCCGCATAGCTAGAAAGTGTGCCGACTTGGTCAGTCGGTCAACCACAACCCAAATAGTGTCGTGCCCCTTAGGCGATCTCGGTAGTC
This sequence comes from Erodium maritimum, assembly GCA_963921825.1. Lineage (NCBI taxonomy): Eukaryota > Viridiplantae > Streptophyta > Magnoliopsida > Geraniales > Geraniaceae > Erodium > Erodium maritimum. The sequence goes on from OY997592.1 coordinate 27,959,088, forward strand.
CACATATAAAGTACATAGTAACGTGTTCCCACTTCCACTCAGAGATCGGTAAAGGCTGTAGTAAGCCAGCGGGACGTTGATGCTCCGCCTTCACCTGCTCCCGCTCCACCAAAACTGTCGTCGGATGTCTCTATACATCTTGGTACCACCTGGGTGCACGGAAAGACGGGAGTGATGACACTCTCTCAACACCGTGTCCCTACACCCTCGGGGCACGAACAACTGACCTCTATAGCAAACACTCTGATCAGTACCCAACTCCCAACCTTTGATATCATCACCGTTGATCAGTCTCTCACGAATCCCTGCCGTCTCAGCATCCTCGGTCTGTGCCTCTAGCACCCGAGCAACCAACGTGGGTTGAGCCACTAACGCACACAATTCCATAACATCCGTGACCTCCTCTAGTTCAAGTCTGAAGGAGCTCAACTCCTCCAGCATGTCCCACTCTCGGACAGCCATGATAGCCACGCAATGAGTCGACTTCCTACTCAGAGCATCGGCGACGACGTTCGCCTTGCCCGGATGATAGAGGAGCTCGAAGTCGCACTCCTCAAATAACTCCATTCATCGCCTTTAACGCATGTTCAAGTCGCACTAGGAGAAAATGTACCTGAGACTCTTGTGATCCGAGAACACTCTGAACTGCTCACCGTACAGATAGTGTCTCCAGCTCTTCAATGCAAATACTAATGCTGCCAACTCTAGATCATGGGTCGGGTAGTTGCGCTCATGTACCTTCAAGTGTCTCGAGCCATAAGCCACTACCTTCCCGGACTGCATCAAAACACAACCTAGTCATTCGCTTGAGGCGTCACAGTACTCATCATAGCCTACTCCTCGCTCCAGAACAATCAACACTGGAGCGGTAGTCAATCGAGCCTTTAGCTCGGAGAAAGAGTGCTCACACTCACTAGTCCAAATAAACTCTGCTCCCTTGCGAGTCAAAGCTGTCATAGGCGCAGCCAAACGTGAGAAGTCCTGAACAAAACGTCGATAATATGCTGCCAATCCCAGAAAGCTACGGATCTCAAACACATTCTTGGGCCTCGCCCACTTCGAAACTGCATCAACCTTCGCAGGGTCGACTAAGATACCATCTCGGGACACCACATGTCCGAGGAATTTCACCTCTGCGAGCCAGAACTCGCACTTCTCCGGGTTTCCGTACAGCTGGTGAGTATGTAACAAAGTTAACACGATCCCTAAGTGCTCCTCATGTGCCTCTTCACTAGGTGAGTAAATCAAGATGTCGTCAACGAAAACTACGACAAACTGGTCCAGGTACGGTCTGAAAATGTCATTCATCAAATCCATGAAGGCTGCTGGCGCGTTCGTCAATCCGAACGGCATCACTAGAAACTCAAAGTGTTTGTACCGTGTCCGGAATGTGGTCTTCTCCACATCCTCCTTGCGGACCCTCAATTGATAGTAGCCTGATCTTAGATCAATCTTGGAGAAGCATGTCGCTCCCTTCAATTGATCGAACAGGTCATCGATCCTCGGCATCGGATAACGGTTCTTTACCGTAACCCGGTTTAACTTCCGGTAATCGATGCACATTCTCAAGGCGCCACCCTTCTTCTTCACGAAGAGGGCGGGTGCTCCCCACAGAGACACGCTAGGCGGATGAAACCCTTCTCCTGCAACTCTTTGAGTTGTCGCTTCAACTCGACTAACTCAGCTGGCGCAAACCGATATGGTGTCATCGAGATCGGTGCGGTGCCTGGGATCAAGTCGATCCGGAACTCTAACTCGCGCGCTGGCGGTAAACCTAAGAGTTCTTCCGGGAACACATCCGCAAACTCACACACTACTCTCGGTAGGTCTCTGCTACCCCGCACAACCTCAGTCTCGACTCCCGTAGTCAAGGCGGATAGAAGGACTCCGCTCTTGCTACCCAAAACACAAGTAATAACTCGCTCGCCTGACCTCACCGTCACCTGACGTCGATAGCAATCGATCGTCGCCTGATACCTCGCAAGCCAGTCCATCCCTAAGATCACGTCGAAGGCTGTCATCTCCAAAATGAGTAGATCACCAACGAAGGGGTAGTCTGCCACTCGTACCTCACAATCTCGGCAAACAGTATCCAACACTACCTTCCCCGTAACTGGGGTCTCAAGACACAACGGTCTACTAAGGAACTCCACCCTCAATCCCAAAGAACGAGCAAAAGACGTAGAAATAAACGAATGGGATGCACCAGTGTCGAACAGAAAAGACGCCCACGAATTAAAGATGGCTCTTTATGGCTTACGTTCTGTTAGTCATTGGAATGGGATTCCGGAGTCTGATCATAGATATCATGTGGGACATGATATTGGACGACCTGCCCTGAATATGTGCCATAGATTAAGTCATGAACATATTCAGTGTTGTAGCTTGTCATGTATCCTTAGACCAAGGAGTCTTTGTGATCGCTATGTAGTCAACAACTGAGTTTGACCTGAGCCTAACGTTGTCCGTAACAGGGCTTCCATAACGGCCAGGATTGGCTTGGGGACGGGCTACATGAGTGACACGAAAGACAGCTAAGGGATTTATCCCTCATACTAAGGTATGGGAAAGATATCGGTTCTCGGCCGCTTGATCGAGAGTGACTGAAAGAATAGCATGGCCATGCACATGATACTGGGTATCATATCTTCAGTCATCTCACATATCAAGGAACGGTGATTGAGAATAATAAGGATGACGGCTCTATGCCTTATCTCAATCAGGATATCGGAGATAAAAGGATAATGACAGGGACGACGGAAAGGTTAGAATCGACAGGGTCGATTCGTTATGTAGTGTCAGGCAATACTAAAGTCTCGTTAGTTGCCACTTAAATAGGATCAAGTAAAATGGGATTTTACGTTGATCTATTGACATGCATAAACCTAAGGGTCACACCGGAGGATGAAACTCATTGACACATTTATGGAGAATGGCCAAAAGGGAGTTGTCTCAGGACATGACCAAAACTGGGTTTTGGGTCATGTGCCCGTAAGTGAATAGGACTTTACGGATCGAGACAAGGCTTGGATTCTTGGGATTGATCGCGTCGGATAATGTTGGACATTTCGGGTATGGAAGGCTTGGAGGCGATGAGCGAATCACGGGACCTCGTTGGAAATGGCCACGTGTCATGTTCCAAGAGGCCCATGAAAAGCCCATGCAACCAAGGCCCATGGAACTAATTAATCAACTCTTGATTAATTAGTACTAAGTAAGCATAACAAGGATTAAGGTGTTGGTGATTCAGCACCTAACCCCATCTTGTCTTGCCATACTTTGTCCTATTTACACCTTACTTGACACCATACTTGTCCCATGCCTTTAGTTGGACAAGTATGGGTTTTGTTATGTTTAAGTCATCTTTTTCCAACATAACAAAGACAAGACAAGAATAGGAAACACATTTTCTCTCCCTCTTCCATGGCCATTTCGGGTTTGGCTAGTTTCCTCCTCCATTTTTGTGTTCTTGAGTCCTCAAAGAGAAGAACTACGTGGCTTTGATTCCCATGTGGATACGTAGGCGTCTTGGAGACTCAAGCCAATCATTCGTTAACCGGTGTTCTTGTTTTGGTAAGAGATAGTGCTGAATTTTTCTCTTGTGAATCCATTCTTTGTTAGTTGTTTCATGGTTTTAATCGTCTCTTGGTTTTTATTGATTTTCCGCTGCGAGTTGGTTCATCTCCAACCCTACCTCGAGACCCAACAGTGGTATCAGAGCCGTGCTACCTTCGGGATTCTCAAGACGGTGTTCAAAGTTTCGGTTTTGGCATGTTGTTTTGCTAAATTGTTTGATAACATGTTTTAAATTCTTGTTCATGGATTTAATGCATGTAAAATGAATTTTTGAAAATTATTTCAAATCTGGAAATTTTGAAAAAAATTTGATTTTTCGGGTCTCGGGAGCGGGACTCTCGGGGAGCCGAAACCGGGACCGAACGGGGCTCCGTTGGACGGAGCTAGGCCAAGGATGACCATTGGATGGTTGATATGCCAAGGCTAAACCGTTTTGTTAGTTATGACGAGTTTGGAACCGTCATGACGAACTCGAAGATCAAATGTTCAAAATTTTCATTTTTGAACGGTTTCGATAAACCGAGCATCAAAAAAATTCGAAACTTGGCTATTAATTAAAACCGGAAAATCACATGATGTTTGATAGCATGCTTGTTTGATAACACGATGTGTGATGTGATGTTGGCATGGTGTACATAATAGCCCCGAGCTCGATTTAATTATTTATCGCTTTTCACGGCCTGCGAGCCGTTAGAGTTAGCGTGTAATTATTCTTTCAAGGTGTGGTCGTCGAACCACTTGTTTGTAATATTTATTTATTCCTGACCTGCGAGTCGTGTATTAAATTGTAATATTTTACTCAAGACGAAGAAAGGGCGAAAAGGTCATTTGGTGGCTTTTCGGGTGTTGGCATCGGCTTGGAGTCGGTGGAGCTCAAAAAGCTAGTGGGAGTTAGTTTAGGGGGCTATTATGTGCACATTTATCTCTTTATGCTTGGTTTAGTTTATGCATGATTAATTCTATGTGTTTTAGAATTGCATGCTTAACTTTATTTACCGAGCATATCACCTCACATGCAAAGATAAAATTGGAATTTTAATCCTTGTGTGTGAACCCTTAGAACCGTCATTGCATTTAGGATGTGCCAAAGTTTTGAACACAACTGGACAAGTAAAAGCGGGTCATGTCCGATACCTCCCAATCATCAACACCTTACTACCTCCCCGTCCTATGGGTGTCGTGCGCATTAGCGGAGCATCCATGGGGAAGCGGGGTAGTAGGTTTGGACGACATATGTGGGTGTCGTGCGCATTAGCGGAGCACCTACATAGTGACGAGCCATAGTTGAAAATTGGTGGACCCGACTACGATTCTCAGCCTGAGGTTGAGCTAGGGTAACAGATAGGGTAAGTCGTGTACATAAGTACATACCCTAGCCTAGAGTCACATTGGATGTGATTGGATGGAGTCCTACCTACATAGCTCGATTAAGTGGTGAGCATTAGTTCAGCTTAATCGAGTGAATCAAGGATCTTGGTTTCAGATTCTAAAGGTTTAGAATCGATTGTTGGTGTTTAAGCTTGATCTTCATAAAATTTATTCAGTTTACTGATTGAATTTTATCTGTTGTAGATCAAATGGAAAATTCAGCGAACATTAATAGTTTGTCATTAAAAACCATTCTTGACAGGGTCAAGCTAAATGGGACAAACTATTTGGACTGGTACAGAATTTTGAGGATAGTCCTCAAGTCTGAACGCAAAGAATATGTCCATGACAAGGCTGTCTCTAAGACCATATCAGAGTTACATGAAGTGTCATTAATTACTGAGAAGAATATATCAGGGATCTGGGATCCAAGAATATTCTGATGGTCAACAAGGGAATTGGAAGTGGCAAGGGCGGGGCCCATGCGCACTTGGCAGGAAAGATGAGACACATGAGAATGTCTGCTTCTACTGCCAATAGCCTGGTCATTGGAACCGGGATTACAGGAAGTTCACGGCTGATCTGAAGAAGGGCAGTGGGACTGCGCCTTCATCAAATAGCGTGGATGATCTGAAGAAAGGCAGTAGGAATGCGCCTTCATCAGGAAACCTGGATGATCTAAGGAAGGGCGGTGGGACCGTGCCTTCATCCGGTATTAACTCTATAGAGCTACATCTCTCTACTTCCAAAGATTCATGGGTATTAGATACCAGGACTGAATCTCATACATGCACTTATATATGGTGGCTGAAAGTAGGAGAGGTTTGGAAAGCACGAAGTGGACCTCAGAGTTGTGGCAACTGCTGTAGGATCCATGAGTCTTGCTTTGCCAAGAGGCCTTGTCTTAGTACTGTATAATGTATATTGCATACCTACTTTTAGTAGGAATATTATATTTGTATCCGTGTTTGACAAGGAAGGATATAATGTTAATATTGGAAATGGAGTATTCAATGTTCTATGCAATGATATGTTTTATACCAGTACTGACTTGGTTGGAGGATTGTACATATTAGATATGGGTAACAATGCCTCAAGTTCTATATATTCCGTTAACACCAAGAGGTTTTAAATCCAACGATTTAAACCTAACTCTGTTAAGGCACTATCATTTAGGTCGCATAAACAAGAAGCACCTATCAGCACTTCAGAAGTGCGGACTTTCAGGTTCATTCGATCGATAGGTGCAAGGTTTGTTTGATGGGCAAAATGACTAAAGTTCCCTTTATCGATTGCGATGAAAGGGCGGGTGAATTATTGGGGCTGATACACTCGAATGTGTGTAGACCAATAAGTTCACTTGCCAGGAGGGGTTTTAGCTACTTTACCACATTTATTGATGATTACAGTAAATATGGTTATGTCTATTCGGTGAGACATAAGTCTGAAGCTTTTGATAAATTCAAAGAGTTTAAGACTAAAGTAGAAAACCAGCTCGACAAAGGTATTAAGGCACTTCGATTGGATCGAGGTGGAAAATACTTGACCACAGAGTTATTAGATCATCTAAAAGAGAATGGGATCCTTTTGGAATGGACTCCTCCTGGGACACTGTAGTTGAAAGGTGTAGCCAAACGGAGAAATCGGACATTGTTAGACAATGGTCCGTTCCATGATTAGTTGGACTGATCTCCCAATCTCTTTCAGGGGTTATGCTCTAGAGACGACCGCATTCATAGTGAATCGGGCTTCGACAAGGGTGTGGAAGGGACACCATTTTAAAAATGGAATGGGATGATGCCCGCTTTGTCCTTCCTAAATATTTGTGGTTACGAGGCTTATGTGAAACATTTGGTTTCGACTAAGCTCGAACCAAGATCTGAGATATGCACCTTCGTGTGGTATCCCAAAGCAACAAGGGGATACCACTTCTACAATCCCAGTGAGAACATGGTGTTCATCGCATGGGGTGGGGTCTTTATGGAAAAGGAGTTTTGTTTCCAAAGACGTCATTGGGAGGACTGTGCATCTCGAAGAAATTCAGGATGGTACAGATCTGTCTAAACCAATTGGCAACCCAGTAGAAAGAAGCCAGAGATTGTCGTAGAGTAAGAACCATTTCCTGTTACAATTCCGGAAGGTCCAAGGCGATTTGAAAGGATCAATCTTCCACCTCCAAGATATGGTATCCGGAGGTGACAATGAAGTCATGGTGGATCACGATGATCCAGCCACCTTTCAGGAAGTCGTGGATGGGCCCAACTCCGAGTTATGGCTGGGAGCCATGAGGGAGGAAATGCAATCCATGTCGGACAACCGAGTCTGGGAACCGGTTGATCCCATCAATGGTGTGAGGACCATCGGATGCAAATGGATCTTCAAGGTGAAGATGGACATGGACGGCAAACCTCTGACCTACAAAGCTCAACTGGTGGCGAAAGGTTATAGGCATGGATTGACTATGAGGAAACCTTCTCCTTAGTGGCTATGGTCAAAATCGATCCAAATTCTTCTTGACATAACTGCGTATCATAATTACGAGATATGGAAAGTGGATGTCAAAACCGCTTTCCTAAATGGAAATTTGACTGAGTATGTTTGTATGTCTCGGCCCAAAGGTTTTGACGATCCGAAGAATAAAGGAAAGATTTATAAGTTGTTGAAATCCATTTATGGATTGAAACGAACTTCTCGGAGTTGGATCCTTTGTTTTGATGAAGCTGTAATTGGATTTGGCTTAATCAAGAGCGAGGATGAATCTTGCGTTTATAAGAAGGCTAGTGGGAGCAAGATTACCTTTCTGGTTCTCATTGAAAACGACATCCCAACCTTGCACGAGACTAAAGCTTGGTTGAGGAAGTGTTTTTCAATAAAGGACTTAGGCGATGCTTCTTATATCTTAAGGATTAAGATATGTAGAGATCGCACCAAGAGGGCCTTGGATTTAAGTCAGGGAACCTATGTGAACAAGGCATTGAGTAGGTTCTTAATGCTCGATTCAAAGAAAGGACTCTTACCCACTAGTCATGGCATTCATCTCAGCAAGACTCAGTGTCCTAAGACACCTGATTAGCTGAAAAGGATGATGAGAATCCTATGCGCCTAGGGGCAGGATCGATCATATATGCCATGACATGTATGAGACCAGACGTCTCGTAAGCCTTATGTTGTACCAGTAGACATCATTCTAACCCGGGGAAAGATGATGTTGAACTAGTCGTTGAAGGATGAGTAGACGCTAGTTTTCCAAGACAAATCCAGATGACTTTAGAAGTCAATCAGGATATGTGTTTACGCTGAATGGCAGAGCTTTAGTTGGGAGAGCGTAAAGCAAGATATCATTGTCGAATCTACGACAGAGGCCAAGTACATGGATGCTGCAGAGGCAGCTAAGGAGGCTATGTGGATTTTGAAATTCATGGCAGGGCTGGTGTAATTAAAAAACCCATCCAACCTGGTGAATCCATCTTGCAACAACACAAGGGCCATTGCGCAAGCTAAAAGCCTAGATCGTATAACAAATCCAAACATGTACTACGGCGTATCCACCTCATCAGATAAATACTGAACTGAGGTGAAGTGAAGATAACCGATATTGCAACAGATGATAACATAGCCAACCCTTTGACTAAGGCAGTGTCACTGCCTCAACATGTTAGACATGTAAAGTCGATGGGGACATATTGGAGTTTAGATTGGAACTAGGGAAAGTGGGAGATTGTTAGTCTTAGTGCCCGTAGTTCAATCCTAAATGTCCAAATGTATATATCATTGTTAGCAATAAAATTAAAGCGGCTTTATATTACTTATGTGTTGGAGTAATATATCGATGTGTGCTATGATCTATGCCCACCATGCGAATAGAACCATAGATCGAGATAGATCACACTCGATGGGTCCCTAGTCAACAAAGCTTCACTAGAAGCGACTAGTATGAAAGATGGCTCTTTATGGCTTACGTTCTGTTAGTCATTGGAATGGGATTCCGGAGTCTGATCATAGATATCATGTGGGACATGATATTGGACGACCCGCCCTGAATATGTGCCATAGATTAAGTCATGAACATATTCAGTGTTGTAGCTTGTCATGTATCCTTAGACCAAGGAGTCTTTGTGATCGCTATGTAGTTAACAACTGAGTTTGACCTGAGCCTAGCGTTGTCCGTAACAGGGCTTCCATAACGGCCAGGATTGGCTTGGGGACGGGCTACATGAGTGACACGAAAGACGGCTAAGGGATTTATCCCTCATAATAAGGTATGGGAAAGATATCGGTTCTCGGCCGCTTGATCGAGAGTGACTGAAAGAATAGCATGGCCATGCACATGATACTGGGTATCATATCTTCAGTCATCTCACATATCAAGGAACGGTGATTGAGAATAATAAGGATGACGGCTCTATGCCTTATCTCAATCAGGATATCGGAGATAAAAGGATAATGACAGGGACGACGGAAAGGTTAGAATCGACAGGGTAGATTTGTTATGTAGTGTCAGGCAATACTAAAGTCTCGTTAGTTGCCACTTAAATAGGATCAAGTAAAATGGGATTTTACGTTGATCTATTGACATGCATAAACCTAAGGGTCACACCGGAGGATGAAACTCATTGACATATTTATGGAGAATGGCCAAAAGTGAGTTGTCTCGGGACATGACCAAAACTGGGTTTTGGGTCATGTGCCCGTAAGTGAATAGGACTTTACGGATCGAGACAAGGCTTGGATTCTTGGGATTGATCGCGTCGGATAATGTTGGACATTTCGGGTATGGAAGGCTTGGAGGCGATGAGCGAATCACGGGACCTCGTTGGAAATGGCCACGTGCCATGTTCCAAGAGGCCCATGAAAAGCCCATGCAACCAAGGCCCATGGAACTAATTAATCAACTCTTGATTAATTAGTACTAAGTAAGCATAACAAGGATTAAGGTGTTGGTGATTCAGCACCTAACCCCATCTTGTCTTGCCATACTTTGTCCTATTTACACCTTACTTGACACCATACTTGTCCCATGCCTTTAGTTGGACAAGTATGGGTTTTGTTATGTTTAAGTCATCTTTTTCCAACATAACAAAGACAAGACAAGAATAGGAAACACATTTTCTCTCCCTCTTCCATGGCCATTTCGGGTTTGGCTAGTTTCCTCCTCCATTTTTGTGTTCTTGAGTCCTCAAAGAGAAGAACTACGTGGCTTTGATTCCCATGTGGATACGTAGGCGTCTTGGAGACTCAAGCCAATCATTCGTTAACCGGTGTTCTTGTTTTGGTAAGAGATAGTGCTGAATTTTTCTCTTGTGAATCCATTCTTTGTTAGTTGTTTCATGGTTTTAATCGTCTCTTGGTTTTTATTGATTTTCCGCTGCGAGTTGGTTCATCTCCAACCCTACCTCGAGACCCAACAGTCCGCTCATCAACCCGCTGCCTCTCACCAAACCCCTGTGGGCGGTCCACCTGCCGCTCTGCGAGTCCTCTGCTCCTCGGGCAGTCTCTGGCTAAGTGCCCCTGCTGTCTGCACACTAGGCAGAACTGTGACAGCGAGGCAGGTCCAACTGACGCCACTACTGCTCCTCTGCGCATGCCACTCTGCTGAAACTGAGGTTGGAAGGACCTAGAAGTCCTCTTTCGTCTCACATCACGCCCCTCGGACGGTCTAAGGAAGCCACTCGGCCTCGGCCTGACATCCCGCGCTCTGGCGGTCTCTCGAAAATGCCTCTCCACTGCTAAGGCATGGTCTACCAAAGTAGAGTACACCTCTGTCCTCAAAGCAATAATCTGATCGGCAATCAAAGGGATGAGTCCACGCTCGAACCGCCTGCAACGGCTCTCCTCAGTCTGCACCATCTCGGGTGCAAAGCGGGACAAGGATAAGAACCTCGCCGCATACTCAGAAATTGTCATCCCCCTCTGCCGCAGCTCCAGGAACTGTTGGTGTCTATCATCTCAAACCGATCGAGGGAAGTACTGCTCCAGGAACAGTCGACTGAACAGCTGAAAATCCTCACCAACTCTGGTCTGCACAGATTGCCACCAGTAATAAGCCTCACCCTCAAGCTGGAAGGTGGAGAAAGAGACTCTCAAACGTCCCTCAGAAACTCCAGACGTGTCAAGGTTGCGAGTAATCCGTTCCAACCATATAGTTGCTGCCTCGGAGTTAGCACTCCCAGAAAAAGTCGGTGTACCCAACCTACGGAAATCGTGGAGAGCCTGGGACGTGTAGTTGTCCATCTGTCCTGGCCTCTCGACGACGACTGTCTCAGTAGCAGGCACGGGCTCTGACGCCGATGTTGCGGTCTCCTGCTGAGCGTTGACCGCTACTAGCACTGCGCGAACCACCTCATCAATAGGGGTCGCCTGAGTCGGCTCTGCGACTGGGGTAGCTCTCGCTGGTGACCCTGACGGTCCATCCTCAAAGCTCTGGTGCTCTGTGGGAGCAGCACCCTGGGCACCTGCTGCCCCTGCCAATCCAACGGCTGGTGACTGGCTCTGCCCCACAATTGGGCGGCTCCTGGTACCTCTCGGAACATAAACACGATACATCTCGTAGAATCGCTGCAGTTATACGTACAGTCTGTAACTCAGTTTAAGACAATCGGATCGATTTAAGCAAAAGGGACATTCTCAAGCGTCTCGAAGGATCCTAACTAGATAAAGGATAAGTAGACAGGTCGTATATATAGTACTTATATAGACAAAGAAGTCCTCACCTCGTGTGTCTCACACATCAAGCAAGTAATGCAAACAACTCCCACAGGAGGCACAGATCACACAATCATATCACAACATACCAGACCGGTAAACGTCTCGGTCGGGTATTTTCCCATTACATGGGTTCAAAACACGAAGCAACAAGTTCGAAAAGGTGAAGTCTTAAACTCTTTCTCGTAAGTTTTCATTCTTTTCTCAAACCCTTTATCTTTAATCAAAACATTCATGTCGATCTCGCGTCGTTACAACCCGATTCAGGAGTCCCCGAATCTCGTTGTAACCACTTGACATCCAACCATCACGTTCGGCTACAGTGGCGCCCCTGAGTCAATCCCATGATAGTGCAAACATTTCAGTTCTACGGAAATTTCGGCATGACCTATTCGTATTTTCCACTAACCCTCGGCTTAAGCGGGACATTCACCTATTAATTTTCACAAGTTATTCAATACATAGAGTTCTCATGCTCCGCAAAGTACACAACACAATCAACACACAGAGTTCTCATGCTCCGCAAAATATACAATACAATCAGTACACAACACTGTTAAGGACAGTGTAAGAATGCTCGTGTTCTACTCTTTACTCAAACGTCATCCCAATGGGTCATCATTTCAACTTCAATTCTTTAAATACGGTCATCATTATAACCAAGTCATCATTTCAATAATTCAACACTTTAACATTTTAACCCTTCAATAAATCAAGAAGTCAATACTTCAATAAGTCACCCTTCGATAAGTCAACACTTCAATAGGTCAACACTTCAATAAGTCAACACTTCAACAAGTCAACACTTCAACCTCATCAATCATGGAACGACCAGCCACGACGGTAACACACTTAACAAATAATTTACTCAACAACCACTTTATAACGGTTCGATCATTGCTCGTCAATCCAATACTGATCTCAACCGTTCGGCTTCACCGATCACTGTATCTTACAGTCCATAGGGTAAGGATACCAATCAAGCGATGTAACCATCATAACAAAGAGATTCAAACTTAAGCAATATTGAACACTCAAGACTCGTGTCGTTCCCACTCTACACATCAAATATTTTCAACTTGCGTCACTGAGTACAACGACTTAGACCTCCTAACTCTACCCACCTAATTGACGTTGGTCCGAGGTTTTAAAAACAAGTGCAAAATTTAAAACCCGTTTCAAATGAAACCAGGCTCTGATACCAAATTGTCACGCCCCAAATCCGGTTTTGACCGGACTCGAGACGTGACCTGAGTTAATAATAGCAAGATAATAAACTATTGATAAATCCTTTAAAATTTCGAATAAACTCCATCAAATACTCATAAATAAATAATCTGAAAACTTCGAATATGAGTCAAAGCTCATCATAAAGAGTAAGATAAATAGTGTTTAGTACAAACGACCAACACAACTCTATAATAATCCCCAAGACATCCAGAAGCTCCCGAGCCTCGAACTCACTAGACATCAGATACGCCTGTAAAAACAGTCAAAAAAACCATAGGGGTGAGCTTACGCTCAGTAGGAAAAATCGTAAACAACTCAATATTTAGATCAATAATAAAACTGCTTTAACAAGATAACGCGAATGACAATTTAAATATGATTAACAATGAATGCTAGTAACACTTTAAATACTATTAAACAATTGAACACTAATAATCAGAATGAATGAGAAAGGTTCTATATTCTTAAAGATAGCAATAACTTAAAAAGATCCATGAAAAGTACTATAAACGTATCATAACTACTAAAATGGGAACAATTAATAACACACCAACCACCTGCTTTCTCAAGCCTCTGATCCACGGATAGATTCTGGTGTCACATCGGTTCCCATATTCCGATCCACCAGAGTACCCATATCATATCAGATTTTCCCTCGGTCCAGAGGAGGCACATACATCGGGGCACCGGAAACCATCCCAAAGGGACGCTCATCATCGGAATTCTCGGAAATGCATCCAAAGGACGATATGTCATAGGGAACCAAGGTAGTGCTCCCGCAGGACGCATATACTTGGGTGAAACCACAAGTAACCATTTCCCCGCAGGGTAAACAATCCAATTGCCCGCAGGCTCCGTTAACCAATGCCCCGCAAGGTCTAATAATCAATGCCCGCAGGCTCCAGTAATCAATTCCCCGTAGGGTCCAATATCCCAGCAGGCTCCAATAATCAATGCCCCGCAGGCTCCAATAATCAATGCCCGCAGGCTCCAGTAATCAATCATTATTCTGCAGGATTTGCCAAACGGATTACCCCCCCCCCCCCCGGTGTAAGTACCATACCGAAACAACCAAACATTTTAAGAATAAGAATCGGGAAACACACAATAACACATCAACCAACCAACGTTTAACGAATCACACTTTCATCACAACACACAAGACATCCATTCAACCCTTACACTTACCGTTATACTTACCTGTCACGATCCATCGGTCCATCGATCACCTGATTGTATCGTTTGGCACAACCAGTCATACTCGATCATCCGTTCAAGCATTCAATCAATCAACCAATCATGTAAACATTCAATCAGTCAATCAAACATACGATTTAGCTAGTTTTGTTAGACTCTTAACTTATCCAAACTAGGCAACCAAGCATGTGAACCTAACACAACAACTAATCCGAGGGCTCATCATGGCCTCTCTACCAGTAAAACAATTCTCAAGTATTGAAAGCGAGTTACACTAGTTATTCTCATCCTAAGCATGCATACTAGACACATCCGATTATTAGTAAATGAAAGACGATTATTCTAGTTATTCGCATCCTATATGCAATTCTAAGACCTTTCCGATTTTATTACCCTAATAGGCATACTAGTATTGAAATACTCGAGTAGTTAGGACTTTCCCTACCTTGTGGTCTTCCTCTAAAACTCTGTTGTAAAGCCGGTAGTTGTGAACAAGCGTCAACGGTAAGAGGAATGTCACGGGTTAGATAACCTTCGCTGATCGATCTTGGGTTTGTGTTACTTGTTGTCGATTGTGGTTATAGTAATGTCTCGTTTATGTGTGTTTTGAGGTACGCCTACCTTTCCACTAGATGTGGTAAAATGAGCGGGTGTTCCACACCTGGCAGTGATAATGAGATCTTTTGTCTTGATGAATGCATTTGTGTGTTAATTTCTAGTATATTTGTTTGTGGTTGGTCATGACAGGACAGTGTTTGAGTTCTGATGTGAATTCCCCCTGTAACGGTCACTAAAGGGAATTTGAGAAGTTACATCTGCGTGTGGTTCCGACCTTGTTCGACTTGCGGAGTGTTCCGGTGTGATTCCTATACCGACGGGGAATTCCGTTATAGGGTATCTAGACCGAGGTTGTCTGTGACGGTACGATATCTATGCCGATGCAGGATTCCGGTATAGCATACCTAGACCGTTACCTGGTTTTCCATAATGTTTGAGTCTTAATCGGCTTGTTGTGTATACTCAGTGATTCTTTGAGTTGGTTTGAACTGTTGCCTGGTGAAGTTGTGAACTGTTGAGTAAGGCTGTTTTCACCGCCAAGTATGCCGTCTAGGTAACTAGCGTGATCTAGTGAAGAACGTTTAAGCGAAGGTTGCGTTGATTCGGGAACTGTTACGGACCGCGCAGAGCCGACAGGAGAGTTACACAGTCAGTGATCACGTGTTTCTGAGGGTGAGCCCAAAGAAGGGACTCATGCATTTCAATCGTGATGGAGACAAGTTGGCCCCACGGTTTACCGGACCTTTGGAGGTTTTGGGCAGAGTTGGAGCCGTTGCCTATCGTCTTCCATGTGTCCTAGTTGCGGAAGTACACCGCAGATCCCTCCCACGTGGTTGAGTGGACGGACATCGAGGTGGCGGAGGATGTCTCGTATGAGGAGAAGCCAGTCAGGATTCTGGATCGACGAGAGAAGGCCCTGCGGGGCAGGACTATCCCACTGGTACGTGTGCAGTGGAAGCACCACGGAGCAGAGTCGACTTGGGAGCGCGAGGACGAGGTCCGTGCGAAGTACCCCAGTCTGTTCGACCCTTGGGGTAAGTCCGTTTTAAATTTCGAGGACGAAATTCTTTTAAGGGGGGTAGACTGTAAAGACTGCCCCGGTTAAAAGATTTTTTATTTTAAGTTGGTTCGTTGGGAACATCGGGGTTGAAAATCGAGTTGAATTTTGGAACGAATGCTAAAGAAAAAAAGAAAAAAATGTAAGAAGCAGTTTTGGGCTCAGTCAATTGGACCAAGCCCAAACCGCACACTCGAGCCCAAGCCCAACACGGGTAACCCTAACCCTAACGCGACGCCTCAGCTCCTCATTCGCACGCACACACCCCGAGGACCTTCCTCCTCCTCTCGCTTCTCTCCCTCGCAAACCAGAGCCAGACGCCACAGTCCCTTCTCCGACCTCCCTCCATCCTCCTCCTTCTTCTCCTTCTTCTGCTTCCACCCGCAACAGAGCCTCTGTTAAAACCCAGACTTGGATTTCGCGAACTTCGCCCGAGAAGACCGGAGTTAGGCCAGGACGTCAGCAGCTAGGAGACGCAGCTGTTGTTATCGTCTTGAGGTAGGAAAAGTAGCGGATACCGCTTTAATTACGGGAAGTTACTAGCATGCATGATTAGGGAATAATAAAAACCGGAAAGGTCCTAGATGGCATATAGGATGTGATTCACTAGAATAGTCGCTTTCGTTTATTAAATATCGGACGTGTCTTAGTAACATGTAGGATGTGATTCACTAGATTACCTGCTTTAAATACTTGGGAAATTGCCGTGATGGTAGCTGGGTCATGTCGAGCCCTAGGATTGCGTGATGTGTGCTATAATCGTTGTGTGAGAGTCTAATTAAGATTATACTCGGTGTTGCATGTTGTGACTGTGTGTGGGCAGTGTGCCGTGTTTGATATAACATGAACCCTTGGTTGTGATATGACCGGGTGAGTGATAGACCGGATGTGTGCTCTTTAAGTTGGTCCGGTTGATGTACCGAGACCAGCCTTGGTTTTGTGCTGCGTGTTTATTTCCTTGTTGTGTGTTCCAATAGACGGCATGACCGGAGTAGTTCCTACACCAAGGGATAAGTCCGGTGTAGTGTATCGAGGCCAAAGATGGCGTGATCAATACCCGATGACTTGTAGTCCGGGACGGTGTACAACCAAAGAGTGTGCCGGTTCAGTACGTATGTGGGTAAGCCCCGGGTCTATGTGCTCGGAAGACATCAGACTGAGGGATTTCCGGTCGAGGATGTTACCCTCAGTCTCAGTGAGAGGAAGATATCGGGACTGATGTTGTGTGGTCCAGTACGATATAAGTGGCTCAGTGCAAATGGCTTAGTGCATTCAATGACGTTGGAAATGGTTGTACTATATGTGTGTGTGTGTTTTCGCTGTGTGCTTTATACTTGATGATTTGGCTTTGTGCGTTTCCCTAAGTGTTTTATGACTTGTGGAAGTGATCGCTAACTGAGAACTCGTCGTAGTCTGGGGTATAGTTGTGCCTTACTAGTATGCCCTAATTGGACTGTTACCCGTGGTGATGAACCGTGGTTCAGAACCGTAACTACTTTTCCTAATGAGCGTAACCTCATCCCCTTACTTGTTGTGTTTCAAATATCGAGCGGGATCAGTACTAGCAGGATTCTCGGAGCTTGGGAGCTGGCGAGGGTTTAGCTACTGTCTAGTGACGTACTTTTCATTTATAGTTGACACTTTTATTATTATTTACTGTTATCGAGCTGTTGACTCGTTTGAACCTTTGGAGCTTTAAATTGCATTTGCGACTGTTTATTTGTTTTATTATTTTATTATCTTTTATCTTAATTCACGTCTCGAATTCGGTCAAAACCAGACTTGGGGCGTGACAGCCTCACCACCATAAACCCTCTTCCTCCCCTTCTCCTTCCTCGAATCGAAGCGAACCCTAGCCTCCACCGTCGATTCGAACCTCGTCGCACCAGAAACGTGAAACCCAGCGCTGATGAGCCCTTTTCCCGAACTGTTTCACCTTCTTCGTCGTCCCTTCTCTGAGATCCGTGCTCGTACGAGATCGTTTGATGGTCGAGCTTGGTTGGGAAGGTTCGCCAGAGTTCTCGAACTCCAGATCTGAGTTTTACACGCCGGCGAGCTTTCCACGACATCAGATCTGGACGGAGGGACTCGGAACGCTCCCCAACCACCTCTCCCTCGTTACCCCGAGCTCCTGACGCCGTCGCCACCGAGGAGAAACCCCACCGAGCCACCTGAAGCCGCCGTCGTCGCCGGAGCTGAAACCCTAGCTCCGCACGTCTCCTTCGAGCCTGACACGGGCCTGGGCCTCGGACTGGACTTGGGCCAGAACCAGGTTTGGACCCAGCTCGTGTTTGGGCCTCAGGCCTGGACTTGAACTAGGTCGGCCTGGACTTGGATCGGGCTTGGGTCTGGATCATGGACTTGGGTCTGGACTCGGGTTTGGATCCGGGTCCGGGTCGGGCTCGAGTCGTTTCGGGTCTGGACTCAGATCCGGTTTCTGAATTCGGGTCGGGTTCGGGTCGGACTCACGCCGCGCCGGGTCGGGCAGTTTTAAACAAATTATTAAATTAAATAATTGGACTTAAATCAGATAATTCAAGGGCTTAACAGTTATACTAAAGGACGAACTTGTTAAATTAGAGGACTGTTATAACTGGACCGGGACTGATTGTGAACTTTATCTGTTAAACCCAGACCTTGACTTCGCCCGAGAAGACCGGAGGTAGGCCCGGACGTCAGCAGCTAGGTGACGTAGCTCTTGGTTCTTCTTGAGGTAGGGAAAAGTACTAAGCTCCTCAAGTAATTTAAGAACAGTAATAGTATGCCTATAGGATAATAATAACCGGAAAGGTCCTAGTATGCATGTAGGATGTGATGCACTAGAATAGCCGCTTTTCAATTATACTAATAACCGGAAGAGTCTAGTATGCATGTAAGATGTGATTCACTAGTTAACCGCTTTCAATATCTTGGGAAATTGCCGTGCTGGTAGAATGGCCATGTCGAGCCTTAGGAATTCCTTGTTGAATGTATTTATTGATGATCGTTCGCCTTAAAGCGGTGGGATGTTTTGTTCTTAGGTTAAGACAAGAGTCAAACTAGATTAATTGAACCTTGATGATTGTAATGTGAATGGTTGATCCGTGTTATGATTGATTGCATGAATGTTTGAATGTGATGTGATTGATTGAGTGAATGTTTGAATGTGATATGTTTGTGCCTAATGTGATGATCGGGTGATTGATAGACCGATGGGACATGTTTGGTAAGTATTGTCGGTAAGCTTGGTTGATAGTATGAGTTTGTTGTGTTGTGCCTTGTTGGGAATTGCGTGTCTTTGTTGTTTTACTTGCCGAGGTTGTTTTGGGTTGATATCCGATCGAGGGGGTAAACCGGTCTGATACGTTACATTGTTGTTTCACCCCGATGCTACGTGTTACGGGAAGACCTAGACCGAGAGACATTCCGGTATGGTATATTATTGTCTTATCCGATGCTACGTGATCCGGAAAGACTGGTTCCACCCCGATGCTACGTGTTACGGGAAGACCTAGACCGAGAGACATTCCGGTATGGTATATTATTGTCTTATCCGATGCTACGTGTTTCGGAAAGACTGGTTTCACCCCGATGCTACGTGTTCCGGAAAGACCGAGGTCGGCGGATATTCCGGCATGGTATTTTATTGTCTCATTCTGATGCTACGTGTTCCGGAGAGACTCACTTATTCCCGATGATCTATGGTCCTTTGGGGACATTTCTGGGACTTCCGAGAACGTGCGTTCCTAGGGAACTTTTCCTGAAATCCCGATGATAGTGTTCCTCCAGACCGAGGGGAATTCTGACATGATGTACCAGTCAGTGTACAGATCAGAGTCGTGGAATTCGATATTAAGTATTTCAGTATTTGTGTGCTTCTTTAATTAATCCCCTTGATAAATTTGTTCTCTTTCCGTTGATCTCCTCGAGTGTCACTTTCTTTAAAGCATTGGAACTTTCATTGATCTACATTTACATCACCTTTTGTTTAAATCGTTATAACTGTAAACTTTGAATTATTTTTACTACTTGGTTTTATCTTTTAACGGGGGTTTCTTTTACTTTACTGCTTTTTCCTACTGAGCGTAAGCTCACCCCCTTCGTGTCTACTGTTGTTTTACATGTTTCCTTGCTGAGTAGGTTGTGGGACGTCTCAGGGATCGGGAGCTCACTGAGGGTTCGGGTGTTGTTATGTTAAAGACATACCTTCAATTTTGTTCAAAACGTTGTCGCATTGTTTTATTTTGAACTTGTGTAAGAGGATCACTTGGAGTTTTACTTTATTTAAGTTTATCTAATTACGGTTATTTATCTTTATTTTAACTCACGTCTCGAGTCCGGTCAAAACCGGATTAGGGGCGTGACATGGCCCTCTAAGTCAGTGCCCAGAATTTGCATGGGACCAATAGTTATCCGAGCACTAACAACAGACAGGTAAAACCTGTCGCCGAATAAGAACAAGGTTCCTACGATACCTGTCCACTCTGCAGCCAAACGAACGACAGTTGTGGATCTTCCGCTGCCTCCAGTCTGACCTACGTAACGGCTGCTTGTGCCGCCTTGTCCACCAGGTAACAACGAAAACGTATCCATCGTCGTCCCTAAACACAAGACCGACCATGCCTTGTTCCACCTCGTCGATGGTGTCCCCACTGCCAGAAACGTCATCGGGCCTACCGTACCTCCCGGTCCTTCATGGTCCCTACACGAACCCGCCACCGTCGATGGACGACCACCCGAATAACGCATCTCACCAACCGGCACCGGCACCGCCATGACGAGCCTCCCTGGAGGAGTCTCGGTTCGCCCTGCGTCGTCGTCATAGATCATCGTCAGCGGCCTCTTAACCCTTGGTCGGGATTGATCTGGCTACCCGAGGCCAAGCCGCATGTCCTCATCTCCCTAGCGTCGCACCCACCAGTACCCAAGATCAAAACTTGACCCCAGATACTTGATCTCTCGTTGTCGATTACCCTCTGCAAATACACAACTCTGCATCCGCACCATACACACCCATATACAGAGAGTAAGAAACAACCATGGTGATACAATCAAACATGTGATTGATCATCTGCACTACAACCCCACGGTGGCAGAAGATGGCACCAAGCCACCGTCGCCACTCTCCTTAGGTTTTCACTCTCTGGACCTGCAAATACGGTTCAAAGTAGTTCCTTATTTTATAGTTTTCGTATTAATATAAGGGAAATTTTCATTTTGATACCCTGGCAAACTTTTATTTTCAGTTTAATACCCTAGCTTTTTTGCATTTTAATGCCCCGACAAACTATTATTTTCAGTTTCATACCCAACCGTTAACTTTTCATACAAAATGGATGAAAAGTCCAAAATACCCACTAAGACCAATCAAATTTTCAAAACCTACCACAAAAAATCAGATTTTTTTTATACATTTTAAAAAATCAGTTTTTAAATATTTCAAAAATCAATTTTTATATATTTCAAAAATCATATTTTTATATAATTCAAAAAAATCAATTTTTATATATTTTAAAAATCATATATTTATATAATTCAAAAACTCAAATTCATACATTTGAACAAAAATAAGATTTATTTTATAATTAATATTTTATATACTTCTTATATTTATGAATAATAATGTTTTAGAATTAATTCGCATACATAACTATTTTATGTATTTAAAGATGAAGAAAAAATAAATAATTTTTTAAATTAGTATTATTTTCCCTTATTTTTTATTTAATTTATTCTTTAAATTTCATAAAAATACCCTAATCTTTTTCAGAGGTTAAAGGTTGAAGGGTGTTTTGGTATTTGTTTTAAAAACAAGGTCATGTGCAAAGCACATGACTATTTTCCATCCATTTTGGATGGAAAGTTAACTGTTGGGTATGAAACTGAAAATAATAGTTTGTTGGAGCATTAAAATGCAAAAAAAAAATAAGCTAGGGTATTAAACTGTAAATATAAGTTTTCCAGGGAATCAAAATGAAATTTGTCCTTAACATTTCAACTAATTAAAGCCTTATTTATCGTCAATATTTCTCAATGCTTCAAAAATATCTAACCTTGGTCTTAAAATTTGTAGGCCTCAAAATAAAACAATTATGCAAGAACGAAGTTGATCGGAGACCAAATGGAGCGGGAACGAACAAAAGACCAAAAAGTGGAAAGGACACATCAGAAAGGGAAACGTGGCGCGCTAACTTTGTCTTGAAAGTCGTCATGAGTCCAGCCAATCTCGGAGATCCAATATGCCTCTCCGCCAGCGAGGTCTTTCCTAGTAAAACATCTCATCTTGTCGACAATCGTGCATGGCCAATCTCACCTCGAGAGGCCACTCAGTCGGAACTAGCAGAGAAGTAATTGAGGTAGACAGAGTCCCCACACCGCACATCCATCTCCGGCCAATAGTTGTCATCTATATTGCTCCCAGATCATTAACGACCATGTTGGCAACGGCGAGCGCTCATGATGGCGGTACCAAACCCTAGAGAGAAAGGGGTGAGCACACACGAGTGCGTGATATTATTAATTCAAGCTATTTTTTAGCATAAGTACGAGCATATTATTGATAATAAAACATTTCTAAGAATTCATAAATGATCATACATGAATAGAAATGTCCGAAAAAACGAAAAAGAACGAGATATAGTTTCGGAAACAGTCGAAACACTAATTCTATAACAATTGACCCGATACTACTAGGGAATAAAGTAGGAAGTAGTTCCCTACTTTGTCAGTGTTTGGCACAAGAAATCCATAAAGCTTTCTTTTCTCGACTTGGACAGACATATGTTGTCTTAATATTCGTACAAAGATTAAACTAGGGAAAGGAGGAGGCTAAGGAACAGGTAGTGTTTATTCCTTATGAGCCAGAGTGTTACTCCTCTAGGACACCCCGTGGTGCCCTAATAGCTTTATGGGACCAGCGAGCCTACTTGACAAGTTTTGCATCCACCCTAACGAGACAAAAATCCCTGGAAGTGGTTGTAGTCTTCGGTCCACCATACAAGGGGTTCCCACCAATTCCTACCGTGGTAAAGGCGTAGTCGTGAGCTGCCTGCGGGTGCCAATAAGTCCTCCCTCAATTCGCAGGGTACCCTACCCTGACCAAGAAACAATGGTGATCCTCCTGACTTTGAATCTCTAACAGTTGACACATACTGACGTACGCCTTTGTGACTCGGATCTAGAACAACAACATCGTCCATGCCAGAGTGCCTCCTGGTTGTCTCGCGCCTCTGGCCAACTCCGACCTTAGAAACCTATAAATCATCCCAAAAGTTGACCTTAGTTTTATCTCAATTTCAACCAAATAATATTAGTTTTATCACAGGCTCGACACGAGGTTCGGCAAGATCATGTGCCCAAGTCGACACTTTGCTCAAAGGTGTCGATTGGTCCCGACCTAGAAACTTAAGTAAACAAAGACTATACATAAAAGCAAACAAGGTATGGTACGTCTGCACGACAACTCAAAACTATTAACAAGCACAATAACCATGAAAAATAACCAAAGACCCGACTAAACGATCTACCTGAGAACGACGTCATCTTGTCGGGTATGTTGTTGTCCTACTTGTACAGGGGTATTATGTATCTACATTCAACTGAAGCTTAAAGTATAATTGGTAGTCAATCTACAATTTTGAATAACTGAGTTCCTGGAGTATCAAATCACAATTCACAAAACAAAGTTTCATATCATAAGATGAGAAAATAACATAAGAATAAAGAGAACTGATGAGAAATTGAGAAGGAAAGAACAATTGAAAGAGAATTATTTATAGTTAAATTATTTAATTTTCCAAAATTATATCCTGATTAAAAACTAAAACGTTAGGGTTTTTAATCCCCAAAATTGTAGGAATTCTAATTGAAGCTTAAAATTTTAGGGGCCCTCTGGTATTTGGAGCCTTGACGTTACTTTTTGAAATCTCAATAATCTTATCGAAGGTACACTCTAGGCAGAAAGGAAGCAAGAACTTTTCGAAGATGGTCATGTCAGAGAAATATCTCTTCAATGTCGTTGCCTAACATCAGAAGTCAGCATAACATATGTGATTATGCTCCTATATACTATACTAGGCCGGAGTAGAAATCAAAGGGAAGTTTTGATTCGTTCGTATCATCTTGTAGCTTATAACTTGACTTTATTTTCTACTGGGCAGGATTCATAATTGAGAAACGGAGTGATGGAGTTTTAATAGTTCTATTAGCTTTGCAACTACAAAGTCAATTATGAGTGCTTTGTCTACCCTGAGCAGTAAGTCTTCACATACTCTCATTAGTTACTGGGATCTTGGATCTGTATATTAACACCCATCCTTGAATCATAGAACACTTAAAGGGTTTCCTTGTTTCAACATCTATGCTTATAGGAACAGTGTCTATCTCTCTGATTGTGATCAATCGCTCTGTCAAAACTGAGCTTGATTCTTCCCTCAACTCCACCCAATTGAGTTGCCAGACCACCTTCAAGACATTAATTAAGTTAAATTCTAGACATCTGAACTCTAATCAAATTTGTGGATTACGTGCAGTCAGCATACCTTAAAATTATTGATTTATCAACTAGAAACACATCCAACTACCAAGGAAAAAATTCTTTCATTTTTATTATAAATTTTTGAAGGACATAGAACGTGAAGAACAAAAGCAATAGTTTTAGTTTTTTTTAAGGGAAAATGAATAGTTTTAGTTAGTTCTAATATAATACTGCAGAAACATTTGATATAACAAACAACAAGAGACTTAAATGAACACAATTGGACACGAAACGTGAGTTTCTTCAACTTATCATTATAAACAAATGAAATATCATAAGCTAGCACAGGTCTTTTAAACTGAAGGCTGTAGCACACAACTTTATAAAATGGCAAGCAATCCCAGACAAGCACAAAATACGTGAAAATATTTTTGAACTGTATCGTTTTTTTCTTTCAGTTGTTTTGTTGGACCCTACTTTGGCAACAAGTATTAATTTCAAGACCAAAAGCAAGACATGCCACAAGTATATCCTTCACTCTAAGGTATGCGCTTTTCTGGTTTCTCTATGTAACCAAAAACAGCTATGTAAACCAATCATATCAATGTACAAGGTTACTATTCATCAACTATTAATATTTACAATTATAAAGGGGTTTCGAAGAGTCTAAGCATAAGCAAGGCCATCCTACCCATTCTTACAAATACGAATTAGAGAGCCAGAACAAATTGCTAATGTAACAATGACAGGAAATAAAGTTTTTGAAGATCAAGTGCAGATCAAGGAATAAACTCACAGTAGTGATGATTAGAAAGAATAACCACGATCTTTAGCTTTCTTTACTGACTTGAGGATACTCTCCAATGATGAATAGGCAGTAACATCTGACAAACTTTTACTCTCTACTGCATAATCAAATACATCATAAGCCTTTGCAATCTTGTCATCCCCACAAAGTGTCCTGAGAAGTGAGGCATAAGAAGCGGAATCAAGCTTCATGCCAGAAGATTTCATCAGCTCGTACAGTTCTAGCCCTTTGTCGAGCAATCTGGACTTACATAACCCATGAAGCAATGTATTATAGGTGCAAGCATTTGGGGTACAGCCATTGGCCTCCATCTCTCTGAGCAATGACACCGCACCAAGAGCATCCCCCTCCCGGCACATCCCATTCATCATTGTTGTATATGTAACAGCATCCGGGAAATGACCCATTTCTGCCATAACCCTCAAGTACTTTCTTGCATCCTTCATCCTCCCAGCTTTTGACAAGCCAAATATCAAAGTATTGTAAGTCACGAGATCAGGTTCCACTCCATTCTCTTTCATTTCATTATAAACCTCAATAGCCCCGCTTCCTCTACTCATCGTACAATATCCTTTCATGATAGTGTTATACACATAACAATCTGGCTTAAGGCCAGCCTCAACTAGCTTCTCCAATAGGCGTCTGGCCTCCCTGAGATTCTTGCTCCGACAAACATGATCAATCAAGATAGTGTAAGTCACAATATCAGCCTTAACATCAAAGGTTTCCCTCATTTCCTCCATGAACCGGTGCACAGTGCTCAATGCCTCAGATTTGCATATATACTTAACTAGAAAGTTGTAAGTGTAAGTATCTGGAGGCGAGTATTTGGAAGATAGTTCCTTTACCATGTCAATGGCATCGAAGACCCGATCGGCCAAGCAGAAAGAACGAATCACAACATCTGTAGCAACCTTGTCTGGGCGAAACCCATTGCTGGTCATGAGATTGAGGATCTGGCGAACCGGGGCGAGGGACGAATGGGGCGATTTGCAGGCGTGGGAGAGGAGGAGGTGGTAGGTGGCAGTATGGGGAGAGAATGAAGGGTCGGATTGGATCATGTGGCGGAGGAAAGAGACGGAGTCGTCGACGGAAGCGATGGAGGCGTAGGAGTGGAGAAGAGAGTTGTAGAAGCGGAGGCCGGATGGGGCCTTGTTCCCGGTAACCAAGGAATCAAAGAGCTTCTTAGCCTCCGAGAGGTCTGCAGATTTGAAGAGGGTTTCGGTTTTCTGTGGGAAGGGGCGGTGGGCATTCTCAGTAAAAGTGTTGGGAACGCGTTCGCGGTGATGGTGTTGCTGCTTAGGACGTCGAGGTGCAGAGGTTCTAGAGTCTGCTACTACGGCCAGAGATGACGAATTCCTCAGCAGACGAAACGATGGCGATGGTATCCTCCCCATCATCTTCTTCTTCCTCAGTCGCTCGCTAGTTGGTAGAGATTCTGAGATCGAGATTAGGGTTTGGAGGGTTTATGAGAGGATAGTAGGTGAGAATGGTCAAATGGGCCGTAACCAAGGAGGAATTATTGGAAAGACCTCCCACCAATATGTATTTTGAAGGGTAGTCTATGTTTTTTGTCATTTTTAACTTTCTCTTCGTTTGATCTCAAAAACACTGAAAGTCTGACTCTTCAATTCTCTTCACTCCTCCTCCTCTCGCTCACTTCATTCAAATCAGACACAATCAAACTACTCTCCCGCTCTCTTCCCTCGCGCTATCTCTCTCTGCAAATCCGAGCGATTGTCAACGGCGACTGCTCTTTCCCCATCGCGACGAGCTTCCACAGCAACGACTTTCAACCATGTACGAATAGAACTGTAAGATTTAGGGTAGATTTAGTAAATTTAAACCCTAGGGGATAGGTTTATAGTCGTCGGTGTTGGCTTGGCCAATCGGCGGCGTTTAGTGAGGTAAACGTCGTGGTTTTGGGGCCTTTACCGGGGAAGGATCATAGTCCCATGCACGGAGTAGAAAGAGGCCCTCACGACGGCGTGTTGACCCTTGGAGGAGAATGTAAGGGTTTCGGTGTGGACCAAAAGCCCGCACGGTGAGGCGGTACTCCAGCACTGGGGCCTCGTGGTGGAAACGACGGCGTTTTTGGTCCTTATCGAACCCGCGCGGGGGCAAGATATGTGGCCCGCGCGGCGAGGTGTAACTCCCGCACGGGGCCAAAGAAACGACGGCGTTTTGGGCCTTAGCGAACACGCGGCTCACTCACGTGGGGTGAAAAGTTGTGTGGCCCGCGCGACGAGGTGTAACCCCCGCACGGGGCCTCTAAAACGACGACGTTTTTGGGCCTTAGCGAACACGCAGCTCACTCGCGCGGGGTGCAAGTTGTGTGGCCCGCGCGGCGAGGTGTAACCCCCGCAAACGACTCCGTTTTGGGCCTTAACGAACACACGGCTCACTCGCGCGGGGTCCAAGCTCTGTCGCCCGCGCGGCGAGGTCTAACTCCCGCACGGGGCCTTGAAAACGACAGCGTTTTGGTCCTTATCAAACACGCGGCTCACTCGCGCGACATGAGAGATGTGAAGCCCGCGCAGCGAGGTGTAATAGTCGCACGGGGCCTTATTGTCGAAGTAGTCTGCCTCTGTTCCCCGGACGGCTAGGTATCATTGTCGCACGGCGAGTAACACTGTTTTTTGTAACACTGTTTTTGTATGTTGAGATTTGCATTTTTTTTTATATATTTTTCATTTAATAATTAATTGTAATATTACTTGTACAGACAATGGCAACTAGTAATTCTCGTTCGGTTCCAAGTGCGACTCCCTCCGAACCACCTCAGGTATTTCCACGATTGGAAACCGAACTAACAGAAGATCAATTGTTCGACTGTCGGATCAGTCAGAGGTGCAACCACAGATCGCTGGAAACAACGGTGAAATCCTTGAATGATGACAGTTCCACAATTCAAGTGCTAAAAGATGGTCCATTCGGGATGTTCACTAAGTTCCAAAAAAAGTTTATGCACGCCAAATACCTTGCGTGGTCCCTCATCGTTAGGAGCACGAAGGTGACAAGATCCTCGGAGATATGGTTTGTGTTCAAAGGGAGACCGGTGAGGTTTTCCCTTAAGGAATTTGCACTCATCACTGGGTTGAATTGCAGACAACCGAACCATGCAGATGAAGCGCTCCAACAACTACCCATGGGGGTATGTCGCGTTCGAATGGCTAAGGAAGGATTATGCGAGACTTGAAGGCCAAGTATGATTCTATACCCACAACAAAGGGGGGGCAACTTAGACCATTTGCGGGTTTTCTCGCCGTGTTAACGGTACGTACAATAGTAATGAAAATATTATTATCCGCACATGAATATATATTTTAATGATGGGTTTATAAATGACTATGTATGTTACACAGATATTGGCGTTCGAGTGTATGCATGAAGTCTCAAAATTTTGGGGGGACTTGGATGAAGAGTACACGGCGGACCACCCACGATTCTTCAAATGGTGCACAAAGTGGTCTAAGGCTCCGCCTCCAGATGATGTCACCAAAGCACTTGCAAAAGTTGAGGTAATAAAATGTTATTGAAGACATATTTAGTTAATTTTGAAGTAGCTCGGCCACAGCAATGTAGTGTAATTGTTATGTCCATGCAGGTGCAGGTGACTAAAGGTGTCCTCATCCCGACGGTAGTTGAGAGGGAACTTCCGTGGAACCAGAATATCGGAGTCATACCAGAAGATCATCATAATTCTGATATTGATCGTATGGCGGAATTTTTGGAGAGTGACGGATCCATTCATTGGGATGATGAGGAAGTGCGGCCGGTACCTGCAGCTCATCCGGTCCCTGAGGTTATGCAGGCGGGGATGGATGAACAACTAACCAGAGGAGAAGAATTGGGCGAGAGCTCTTGTCGGCAGGCTGTAGAGATATCCGGAAGAGAAGAAGTACGTGTAGAGCCCGTATGGGACGATGTCAGAAAGCTTGCACTGGTGGCTTAGTCGACTGTCATGGGAGAAATCTGAGCTGTTAGAGAGAAAATCCAAGAGTTGCGGACATGGGCTGAGGGACGATTTATAGAGTTATGGACTCAAATTGCTGAGGTCCTTAGGGTACTTCGCACCAACTCCGCTGCCCGTGACCGTGCCGAACCATCAGGTACCGGATATCGACAGTTACCACGCCCCGACCGAAGAGCAGATGATGGTGCACATTCAAGGCCTCATGTTTCAGTTGTAGGCGGTTCAGAAAAAGTAGTGGTACTGGACTCTGCTGCTGTTATTGTCCCCGTTAAGCGTGTTGCCGCATCTGGAGGAGCAGGTGAGGTTGCCCTTGTCCGAGTACTGGAAGACGATGTGGTACAGTCTGTGCCACAGGATCTGCAACTAGATGTGTTACAGCAGGCAGGACCGGAAGAGAGGACAGTGTCTCAGCCTCAAGCTTTGGTACAAGATCATCCACAGCAGCCACATACAGGAGTGGAAGAGTCGGCAGAGCCGACAACGACCCCACCGGATTCTTAGTGATTGGCTACTTGTGTAGGTGCATCAGATGCAGCAGTTGGGGAAGAGTCAGATGAATCCTGGATGGAGGACGTCCAAGTTCAAGAAACTCTTACTCGGCCTGCGGTCCCAGCTCCCAGAAACTCTCCTCTCCACATAATGGTCCGCGTGTCATCGTTCACAAAGGGTCCAAGTTCCAAAAAAAGGAAGAAAGTATGCGAGGAGACCCACGTAGAAATGCAGTCGCAGACGGAGTGGAATCCTGCAGCCAAGTTAAGTCATCGTGCGCAGAAACATGCCGGCATCTTGAAAGATTTTGTTGGGTTCGAGGATATCGAGACTCCGTATGGCACAAGGGGAAAATAACATTTCAAGACCCTCTTGAAAGTTGGATCATCGTTATCCTGTGAGGTTAGTATACTAAATTTATTGTACAACCTGTTTTTTAACTATTTTTAAAATTTATGCTAAAAAATGCGTTTGTATACTAATTTGTCGTTGGTTACTGATTTTCATTGTATACAGCAAATGGAGGATCAGTTGTACGGCATACAGAACTATCAACGTCTATATCGGAATGTTTTCACGGAACAGGCCGATGTTGTACTGGATTGCTGGTTCTACGAGCTATGCCGAGTGGAGTTCGAGTCAGGTGTCGAGGGTGAACCAGATAGTACTTTGATGGCGTATGCTTTAGGTACATGTCCCAACGAGTTTAGAAAAAAATGGAAGACACTACAGAAAGTATACTTTCCAGTACAGCACAAGAAGGGGGACAACAACTTGTCTTGGATCTTGGTAAAGGTGAACTTAGATGGAAGGCACATTGATGTCTACGACAACAAGAGTTCCTGGATACCGACTACTGAGCTAGAGCTTTTGATGAGGTCGTATGTCGGCATGATCCCGAGGATGCTATTACATTCAGGTTACTTGGCCGAGGAGAAGAAGAAGTTGTACGAGGAGCCTTTCACCTACATGAGGGTCCCGGATGTACCGCAGATCAAAAAGTAAGAATGAAATTTCCTTATTTTAATTTGCATAGGTACACGGTTGATTTAATGTTTAACATTATCGGTGTATATTTTGGTAGTCGATGCGACAAAGGGATCTGCACACTAAAGATGATCGAGTTGAAGTTGGCGGGAAAGGAATTCAGTGATTTCTTGAGAGACACCCTGATGCAGCAGTATCGGAGAAAGTACGCCATTGAGGTCATGTCGAACTGGAAACTACTTTTGTAGGTTTTGGACATGAAGGATATGTATTTCATTATCCTACTATTTGGTACTATATGTATTTCATTATGCTACTATTTAGGTTTGTGTGAATGTTTGTATTGCAATGTTCTGATGTGTTGTGTTGAATGTCAACATTTCCATTTTAGGGTGTAATGCATTTCGTCGTGCGGTCATCATTTTACGACGTGCGGTTGAACAGAAAGCATTACTAGTGCACAATATTTGACCGCAAGAGTATTTATAGTGTTGTACGGGTGACCAGAGAGCATTCCTTCCCTTAGCTCTGGTCGCACGGGTGTGTTTAGTGCCGCATGGGTGACCAGTAGCATTCCTTCACCTAGATCTGGCCGCACGGGTGTCTATAGTGTCACATGGGTGCCGGAATGCTACTGGTCACCCATGCGGCAGTAAACACACCTGTGCGGCCCGAGCTATGGTACTTGGAATTCTTTCTGGTCACCCGTACAAGCGATATTTTTGCATTTTTGCCACACGATTTGCTGTCACCCTCGACGTTGGTTCTGTTCACCCGTACGGGCGAGATTCTGGCCGCACGGTTTGCTATCACCCTAGACGTTGTTTCTGTTCATTCGTACGGGCGACATTCTGGCTACACGGTTTGCTGTCACCCCCGACGTAGTTGTTGAATTTGTCCACCGAAATTCAAATATCTGAATTTTGAATTTGTCACATTAATGTGCACTGTGATTGTTGTTGGCACATTAATGTTCCAACAACAACTCATCATGCCTATTAATGTCCTAACAACAACTAACAATGTCTATTAATGTCCCAACAACAACTCCCAACCCATTAATGTCACTACGTTTATAAATGGGGTTAAGCAGCCCTATTATCTTCACTGACCTCGTCAAAGCTTCCCTCTTCACTCACTTCATCCCATTCACACGGCATCAACCTCTTCTTCTTCTCGGGTATTCGACTTATGTTCTTGCATTATCATTTGGTATATGTGTTTGTTGTTTTAGTTGTGTAAGCATGTATATGTTTATGACATGATGGAATCGAACCGACGGGAAAATGCCGGAACAATAGTTGGAATGCATTCCGGCATAATAGTACGAATGCCCGAACGGCTCTATCAAGCACCAGAACCAGCATGGTCGGTTGAGTACTACCGCATACTCGATGAAGCAAATCAACGCTTGGACCAAATTGAGCGACTCATGCGCGAGAAAAATCTATCATGTCCTCCACTCCCTGATGGTGCAAACCCATTTCAAATACATCCTTTGATAGACGAGGATGACCTTCTTGAATCTGTCGAGGAGTCTGCTTGGTTTCATGGTTACGTAAAGTGGATGGCTCGGAACAAAGAAATCGAGCTGTGTCTTATTAATATTCTGATGGATGCTTAATGTATTTGGTTCAGTTGAAATAATGTTTTTCAACTTAATGAATAGAACTTTAAATTTACTTGATCTTTGGTTTTCGAATGCTCTCTCTGTTCGCCCGTATGGTCCTAAATACACCCGTGCGGCTCTAAAAATGTATGCACCCTAAACCCTATTATTGATCTCATACGACACATTATTGACCCGTGCGGTTCTATTACAGAGCCGTGCGGCTTCGATATCCAGCCATGCGGCTTCAATAACTAGTCTTGCGATCGCATTATTCACTTGTGCGGTTCTATTACAGAGTCGTGTAGTTAGGTTCTCTTCCTATTAAAGGGGCCTAAAAGGAAGTTACAAATACTAACCATCGCAAATGTTACTTTTTCTTCTTAGGGGCTTCCTTTTCTGGGGCATTGAAGGCCGATGTTGCCTCATCACCGCTTTCAACCTCACCGCTACCATATTGTTCAGTATCGCTACCATATTGTCCAGTAACTCCAAACCCTTTGAATGTATCGCTACCATATACTTCAGTTTCTCCTTCTCCTTTGACAGATAGTCGTCTACGAGAGGCTCTTCTTCTTCTGGAGGCTCTTCCTCTCCTTGCTCTTCATCTTTTGGGTCTTCTTGGGCCGGAGATAGATAGTCTTCTTGTGGTGGAGACTTTGGTGTCGTCGGATTACGAGCACATCCATATCTAAACCAAGTATCACTTCAATCTGATGAGGAGTCGAAGGAAGGAGATTAATCATTCCACGACATTAGATGAAGTGATGATGTAGTAGATGATGAGTGTGATCATTATGCAGTTCCATTGTTGTTACTTATACAAGATGAGAAAGAATATATTCCTTTTGACATCGATTTGATGTAACCAACTTTATGGAAGGAATATATTCCCTAAACCCTAAAGACTGAACTTGTCACGCTCCGAATTGGGTATGACCGAACCCGGAACGCGAACGGTGAAACAGTAAAAAGTTTTTCAAACATTTTAATAAACCACTTTAAAATCACCACTTAAGTTAATCAAAAACAATGTTTTTACAACTGAAAATACATTCAAAAAAAGCGAACAAAAAGCCAAAATGTACGTCGCTAAACTACCAAAGACCCGGACTCCCGCTCCCAGCTCTTCAAGCTTCGAGAGTTCTCCTAGTCCGCCTCGCGGCCAGTACCTGTAGGAAAAGCAGCAGGGGTGAGCATTTCGCTCACCGCCACGGAATACCAGATTGACTACGGCATACCAGCAGAAATGTCGGGAACACCGACAACAAACAATAACACCGGGGACTACTACCCCAAAACACAAATGAACCCGACTGTCACACAAATAATTGTCAATTTCCCCAACCATCTAACACCCGTGCACGTAATGTAGACCTGACACAGCAGTTACGACCTCAATAATATACACAACCATGATCAAAATCACACAATACCACACCCACAACACGGTTTTACGTTAGCAGGACGTTGGGCCCGGCGTAGCCCCACATTTTACCCGACCGCCAATCGGGAAGGAAGCGTACCTCATCGCGGCACATAACAACACTTTTCCGAGTGCTAGTCGAACGGAGGGCCTCTCCTTCATCGTGGAACCGTGGCACCCTTTGTCGAGGGGGAGTCGACAGGCGGGCCATACCTCCACCCACAGTCCCACACACAAAGATCACAAGCAATGTCACACAATATCAACAAACCACACACTGCACGGTTTCCGGTAGCAAACCGGCTAGGCCCGGCGTAGCCTCACATTTTACCCGATCGCCCCTCGGGAAAGCAGCGTACGTCATCGCGGCACATAGCAACACTTTTCTGATTGCCAATCGGAAGGAGGGCCCCTCCTTCATCGCGGAACAACGCAACACTATACCGATAGCTAGTCTGAAGGTGGGCCAACCTCAAACGCGGTACCGTGGCACCCTTTGTCGATGGCGAGTCGACAGGCGGGCCAAACCTCCACACCAATATCATAAATCACACAATATCAACAAATAGCGAAAAATAACAAAACGACTAACTACCACTCAGCAAGTCAGTCAACAACAATACGGGTTCAACACCCCACAAGCACACATGGTGACACACAAACACAATCAGTTAACTCAACCTACGGGCACAACCAAGTGCCACATGCATTTCTATTGTTCGATACGTTCACTTATCCTACGACACCACCAAGTGTCACATGCATTTCTATTGTTCGATACGTTCACTTATCCTACGACACCACCAAGTGTCACATGCATTTCTATTGTTCGATAAGTTCACTTATCCTACGACACCACCAAGTGTCACATGCATTTCTACTAATAACTTTCCCTAGTCAAGGCCGATATACGACTACTTTTCCCTACCTCGTAAAGCGTTCCAAGTCCGATGCTCACGCTCTGGTAATGCTCACGAGCACCCGCTTAGCCTCCTCTTTCCGCGGTCGGTGGCCCGGTCTAAGGTGATCAAAAAATAATACACTTGTTAAATATGCAGGCAAAACCGAATTTAATGAATTTAATGCCCAAAAGCAACCCCGACAATGCCGATCACTCCCAAACTTCCCAATTGCTCGACATTGTCAACAATGGGCCCGGAAAGGCCCGATTCGCCCGGCTCGGCGAATCTGCCCGGGACGGAAAAACGCCCTCCGGGGCTCCGAAAATTCTCATTTTCGTTTCTACAACCCTAATATAGTTCACGTGTTCCAACGCAATCGACGGAATCAGTTTCTAATTCCGCGTTTAAAGTTTCTAACCCAAATTTCCGAATTCTCACAAATTAATTCCATAATTCGTTCCGGGTGTGAATTATCGACTCGGGGATCATCCAAGACCACCCGAACACGAAAAACCCGAGGCCTGGCCAAGTGGGCCCCACACGGCCACACCAGAAAACGCTCCTTTTCGCCCCAAAACGTTCCTAACGAACTCCAATCCTTAAACCAACCTTATTTAAACCATTTAAACTCAAATCCTAGAATTCAAACGTGTCAAAACGAGAAAAAGACGGGTTCTTACCATAGGGAACGTTGAGAGGAAGACGATTAAGCAAGAAAAGAGGCGATCCAACGTTCGGATCGTCGATAACCACCAAAAACCTACCATTTTCTTCTCCTTTTCTCTCCTTCCCCTTCTCTCTCTTCTCCCTCTCTTTTTCTTTTTTGGCCGAACCTCACTCAACTCTCCCTTTTTAATTTTTTTTTAAATTCAAACCACACCAAAAAGAGCATAATGCCCTCATCTTCCTTTACCGTTAGTTTTTAAAGTCAAGGGTGTAATTGTCCTTTCAACTCCAAACCACCACTTTTATGACAAGTGTCATGTGGGTCCGACTAGTTAGAAAAATATCTTTGTCGATATTTTTCAATCAGATTCGCGAAAATCGGCCGTCTTGGGCCCCGTGGGGGCCCATTTTCCAAGAATTTACGAAACTTTGCGTTCTACAAGAAAACGGCCCAACTAAGACTGCTGAACGACGGCTAAGCTTTTTGGATCCAACTCGGGCCTCGAACGGACCAAAACGTCGTTCGGTTGACTTTTTTTGGCAAAAAGTCAACTTTTTTCGAGTTGGTCAAAAAGTTGCCCCAAGTCACCCAGAACTCACTTTGGTCGATATCGGGGTCAACTTAAGTCCGATATGACCGTCGGGGCCAATTTTAGGTTCATTTAGGTGTATGTCTAAAATTTTAATTTTTTCCGTTTTTTCGCCGATTTGACCGGCGTTGACCGGGAGCGGTTCTTATAGAACCCTACACACTAAACCCTAACCCTACACACTAAACCCTAACCCTACACTCTAAACCTTAAACTATAAACACTAGACTCTAAACTCTAAACCCTACACCCTAGACTATAAACCCTAAACCATAAACCATAAAACCTAAACCCCCATAAACTAACCAACCAACTCAAATAAATGGAACTAAGATCCTTACATTCAAATCCTTCTTATGAAAATATCAATAAAACCACATAGATACCCTAATATTGGGTGGGTGGGTAGTAGGTAGTAAAATAAATAATTTGGTCATCAATAAAAGCACATAGGGAACAACATTAGGGTTTTGGACTCCGTGCGGCTGATAATTAGACCCGCACAGCGTTTTATGGGACCGATATTAGGGTTTCTCACCCGCACGGACACAAATTAGTATAAAAATAATAATCAGTCGCACGGGTGAGAAACCCTAATATCGGTCCCATACGGCGCCCTTCACACTAAACCCTAACCCTACACTCTAAACCCATTAATGTCTTAGCAACAACTCCTCATGCATATTCATGTTTACACCCTAACTCCCAACCCATTAATTTCTTAGCAACAACTCCCCATGCCTATTAATGTCTAAACCCTAACTCCCAACCCATTAATATCTTAGCAACAACTCCTCATGCCTATTAATGCCTAAACCCTAACCCATTATCTATAAATTGGGTTAAGGAGCCCCATTATCTTCACTTCAAAGCTTCCCTCTTCACTCACTCCATCCCATCCACACGGCATCAAGCTCTTACGAAACGGGTATTCGACCGCATGGAGAAATGTATTACACCCTAAAATTGAAATGTTGACATTCAACACAATACATCAGAACATTGCAATGCAAACATTCACACAAACCTAAATAGTAGCATAATGAAATACATGTTTTTACATATATTATCCTCACTCACCAAATAGTAGTATAATGAAATACAAATCCTTACACAGTAGATGCAGAGGCAAGCCCAGGGCATGTGCGTTTGTTGTGACCAACACTCGAACAATTTCCACATTTTCGGGGACGCTTCGGAGCCGCTTGAGCCGCTCCATGCACCTCACCTGCTGAAGGGATTCTTCTTTCAGTTAGTCTACCACGTCTCACTTCATAATCTTGAGGGAGAACCTCTATACGACCTTCAAACGAAACATCATCAATATTCCACTGAGATTCTCGTAGC
This sequence comes from Erodium maritimum, assembly GCA_963921825.1. Classification (NCBI taxonomy): domain Eukaryota; kingdom Viridiplantae; phylum Streptophyta; class Magnoliopsida; order Geraniales; family Geraniaceae; genus Erodium; species Erodium maritimum. Next base: position 27,996,031 of record OY997592.1, read on the forward strand.
ATTGGGTAAACGGTTCCGTGATAAGCCAGAGCTCATGCTTCTACCATGTAATATTTCGAGCATAAGGAATATATATCTACCCCAGCACGCTCACAGCACGATAAGGCATGTTCACAAGGAATTCGATCGAGATCAAACACCCGGCAACTACACCACTTCATCCCCAAATCAACAAAGACGTTAGTGTCTTCACAACTAACCCGATATTCGCCGCGTCTGTTTGATACAGGAACGTGGTGGTAGGATGGAGAACCTTAGATGGTCGTACAACACTTTCTAAGGTTCCAATGGGTGGAGATGGAGTCAATGATGGGGATTGCTTCAACTGGTCGTACATCACTTTTTGAAGAATCGAAGTAACTAGAAGGATAGATGGTGGATTGAATGACGCCACACATGTTATGGAAAGTTTTGATAAGTCGAACAAACAAGTTCAAGGCTTCGCACACAAGAAGGTTGAATGTGATAGATTCTTCCCAGAAGAAAACTCGAATTTTTATTTCATAAAACTTGCACAAACTTGTCTATTACATTCTGAAATTGGACTTTGTTATATAGGACAACAGCAAGACTCGAAATTAATAGCATTGAACAACTAAATGACTCCTTGTTTATCTAAATATTGGAAGTCTGCAAATCAGCATAAATAGCTCATTTATGGTCTTGAATTCATCTCCCTTTCATTGAATAAGTGGCTGATTTATCTTTGGGAATATGGAACAAGTTGCCTTCATTAATTCCTTGGAAAGAGCCAAAATGTCTTCATTAATTCCTTGGAAAGAGCCAAAATCAGATTTGTTGAAGTCTTGAATTGTTCTTGAATGACTTCTTGATTTCCCTTGAGAGCTAGTTTCGATGTCCACATCATTCCCTCCCTCTTGACAAGGTTCTGTCCTCAGAACTGATTCATAAGCTCTCAACTTTAATTTTTCAAGCCCCATATAGTTGCAACCACTTTTCCACCAAGTGCCAATACCTGTTGGCCAACAAAGTAATCCAAAGAAGTGTATTGATAATTCATGATAATCAAAATGAAATAGTCTTGAATATACCTCGAATTTTTCTTCAACAATCAACATGTGACCAGGACACGTAGAGGACTCCTTATCATTAATGTTGACAAGAAAAACATCATTTTTTGGCCCAAGAAGGTTCTAAAATAGTTAATCTCACCCAAACAAAACATCATTTGTCTCCACAAATGCATTCACATGCCATTGTTGTGATATCAGCACATTCACCATTTGAATATCACCTTTGAACAATTCTGCATACCCTTCCAAGAACATATCATAGCCATTGTTGGGTGGACCCAAAATGAACAAGTTGTGCGCAGAACATAAGATTTGGTCTTGCTCCAACAATTCTCGTTCTTTTTGGCCAGATTGTTGTTGTTGCGTAAATGTCGCCTTAGGAAAATGTTGTGCATACAACTTAGCCCGAACTTGCTTCTCTGCTTTTCTCTGTTGCTCCTTGGCCGTTAAGTCCACCAACTTTTGGAGAATGTCTGACATTTCCGAGAGGCGTTGCTGCACGTCACCCCTTTTACTTGTTGGAGCTTGGTGTCGCGGTTGGTATGAATAATATGAATAATATGCCATAGATAAAAACCTGATTTGGAGCGTTTAGCTCTGATACCAGATGATACAGGAACGTGGTGGTAGGATGGAGAACTTTAGCTGGCCGTACAACACTTTCTAAGGTTCCAATGGGTGGAGATGGAGTCGGTGATGAGATTGCTTCAACTGGCCGTAAAACACTTTTTGAAGAATCGAAGTAACTAGAAGGATAAATGGTGGATTGAATGACGCCACACAGATTATGTAAAGTCTGTGATAAGTCGAACAAACAAACTTCAAGGCTTCGCACACAAGAAGGTTGAATGTGATAGGTTCTTCCCAGAAGAAAACTCGAATTTTTACTTCATAAAACTTGCATAGACTTGTCTATTACATTCTGAAATTGGACCTTGTTATATAGGACAACAACAAGACTCGAAATTAATAGCATTGAACAACTAAATGACTCTTTGTTTATCTAAATGTTGGATTTCTGCAAATCAGCATAAATAGCTCATTAATGGTCTGGAATTCATCTCCCTTTCTTTTTTTAGAAGAAAACTCGATTTTTTATTTCATAAAACTTGCATAAACTTGTCTTTTACATTCTGAATATGGACCTCTATATAGGACAGCAACGAGACTCAAAATTAATAGCATTGGACAACTAAATGACTCTTTGTTTATTTAAATGTTGGAAATTTGAAAATCAGCATAAATATCTCATTAATGGTCTTGAATTCATCTCCCTTGCATTGAATAGATGACTTATTTATCTTTGGAAATATGGAACAAGTTGCCTTCATTAATTCCTTGGAAAGAGCGAAAATGTCTTCATTAATTCCTTGGAAAGAGCCAAAATCAGATTTGTTGAAGTCTTAAATTGTTCTTGAATGGCTTCTTGATTTCCCTTGAGAGCTAGTTTCGATGTCCACATCACTGTTCCGTGGTATTATTCGCATCTCTTTCACTAGAAGGTTCCTACTTGAAATGATACTCTCTACCTTTAGAGTTACAGTTTGGGAAGGAGGTATTTTGGCCAAACATCTAAACGAAGCATGAACCAATGACTAACCAGTTTCTGCATGGCGTTTAACAGCTCTACAATAGGCAACTGTCTCTCTTCTAGTATTGCATTGTTGATACACTCAGCACCGTTCGTGGTCATGAGATTGTACCGAGCGACTTCGAAGTGAGATCTTGCCCACTGAGGACGTTCTATGTTCTTTGTCTCCAGATATCGCGCTGCCTTGGGGTACACTTCTTTCAACTTTTCGTACTTGGAAAGGAACCTTTCCATTGTGTAAGCATCAATAATTTTTTCGAATAACTTCGACAATTTGTCTTTCGGCTTACCCCCATGATGATCTCTGACATTTTGGGTCAGATGCAACATACAATGGCCATGTTTAGCAGTTGGGTAGAGGGCCGACACTGCATTGATGATACTTCTATTTCTATCCAAAATGATAACCAAGTCCTCCTCGTCCGGGATCTCCGGCCTCAACTTTTCGAAGAACCATCTCCATGAATCGTTGTTCTCCGAGTCAACTACAGCCCAAGCAACTGGATATTGGTGATGATTAACATCTTGCCCAGTTGCAATTATCTTAATCCCTTTATACTTTGTTTTCAACCACGTACCATCTACTACGAGCACCTTTCTTAAGGTAATGTTAAATCCAGTAATGCATGGCTGATATGCTACGAAAATATATTTAAATCCACTGTCTTCATCCAACTCCAAATGAGTTACTGCGCCTTCATTCTACTTTCGAACCTATTCCAAATACAGAGGGAGTAATCCATAACTTAATTCAGGATCCCCTACAAGTTTAATCATCGCCAGTGTTCTTGCCTTCCAGCATTGCCAGTATTTTTAAAAGCCTAATTTGTCTCCCTGCAAACCGTCCTGAATTTCCAATGGTTTGGGAATCTTTTTCCTTCCATCCTATAGTTTAGCCAACTTACAAGCAATTTCTTCCGTTGTCAAATGGCCTTTTTGGGAGTTCCGATCACTAGTCTAACAAGTATGCAAAGACTCATAGGTTCTAATGGAGAAAGTATTCGATCCTCGATCTTTTGCTGCACGCACTCTCCATCCACAATTAGCACTACGACATTTTGCAACGTATAATTCCTTATTTGATCTATCACGGCGTATCCAAAAATTCCTCTTATTTTGAAGCTCTGTTAGATACATCATCACTGCTTTCTTGTCCCGAAACTCTTTACCAACTGCTAAATCTAACCCATCCCTAAATCTGATCATGGTTTGTTCTGGATCGACCGTATCTAACGGAAACTGCTGGTTCCCAGAAACATACTCCACCATTTGACCGTTCTCTTCAATATTATCCAAGCTTACCGGTGGTTGCGTAGGAGATGATGCTTCTGCATCCGAATCACATTCTCTACGTCGACACCGCCGAATAACTAGGTTTTCATTAATATCCGCACGACTACAAATATCAACGTCAAAAAAATTATCACTCCCACCATTTTCATGTTTAGCATTCTTAATTGCAACAACTTTTGGTACACCAACCACTGTATCACAGTGCACCCCGTGGTTCAACTTCCACGTTTCAGCTTCGGCGCCAATGGTATCTTTCTTGATCAACTCTACAAGTAAGACGGTCCTAGAACATATATTTCTGTTATCCATTACAAAACACCGAACATTAATATCCTCTATGATATTCTCTGGCGGCATAACTCTTTCAAAGCCCCGAGCTATGTAACTAAGTTTTAATGTTGTCTCACTTTCCTTCACCCCGATCCTAGAATAAAGGCGGTCCTTCAATGTGTTCAGTGTTGTACTATCATCAACAACAAGACTAAACAAATCCTCGTTAGTTGATATCCAAATATACTTGCCACCCTCTAGCTTATATTCCCCACCGTAAGTTACACGGATTACAACTTCACCCATTCCTGTAACAATAACAACAATTACAAACCTCACAAATACATATTACTCATTGTGTTGAATATGCAGGTGGTCGTACGACGGTAAACCCCATCGCACGGCCCGTGACATGCGTTGCCGCACGAGGTATGTTTTCAACCTAAGCTGGTCGTGCGGGCCCTACTGGTTCAGAATTTCAGAACATCCCCAAAATTACACCCCATTATAGTCCATTCACTTAGTTTCTACGTATGTGAGATTTTAAACCACTCAAAATCGTTTTCCCCCATCCTTAATTCGAAGTTCAACTCAAACCTAAAACTGAAATTTACAAAATTGGAAGAGGATGAGGATGAATTTAACTTACTTGGACCTTGCTTCAATTGCAGAGACGAAGAGGATGAAGACACGGTCGGCCCGGTGGACGGTGGTGATGCTTTTTCAGTGGTGGAGCTCGGGTCTGAAAATGGAGACGATGAGGCAGTGGGGAAAATGGGGGCTCATTTTAGGGTATTTTGACCAAATACAAAAGGGTAATATAGGGATTACAAGAGTTTTATTAACTTGAAGGTCTTTTTTCAACATACATTATGGGTGAGGGTTTTTTGCAAATAAAATCTTCTCATAAGGTCTTTTTATAAATTCACCCCATAACCAAGGGTCGCACATAATATAAGTACACAATATCACTAAGGGGTGTGTAAAAACACTCCCAAATCCGTTTGTCTGTTTGATCTGTTATCAATTCGTTATTCATATGTATATAAATAAATAGATAGTATTTCAAATTTTGTTGAAGCGGATTACATATTAGAATAGATAGATCTGTTGATAATTCACTCCGCTCACACATAGTACTAAGCTCAATTTAATACATATAGTTTAACTAATCATACTACAAAAGTCATTATCAGTCGTTCAATTACATGTGTGAAATCAATATTTTGTAATAAAATTATGTGTAGTATTTTTATAATTTAACTAGGTGTCGGAAAATTGCTTTAATAAAAAAATGGTATTTGTTTTTTTCTAAAAAATAATTTCATCTTAGATTTCGATTATAGTTTGTGGATCAAGCGGATTGTATCCGATCCAACAATTACAAACCTCACAAATACATATTACTCATTGTGTTGAATATGCAACTGGTCGTGCGGCGGTAAACCCCACCGCATGACCAGTGATATGCGTTGCCGCATAAGGTATGTCTTCAACCTAAGCTGGTCGTGCGGGCCCTACTGGTTCAGCATTTCAGAACATCCCCAAAATTACACCCCATTCCAATCCATTCACTTAGTTTCTACGTATGTGAGATTTTAAACCACTCAAAATCGTTTTCCCCCATCCTTAATTCGAAGTTCAACTCAAACCTAAAATTGAAATTTACAAAATTGGAAGAGGATGAGGATGAATTTAACTTACTTGGACCTTGCTTCAATTGCAGACACGAAGAGGATGTAGACACGGTCGGCCCGGTGGACGGCGGTGGACGGTGGTGCTGGTTTTTCAGTGGTGGAGCTCGGGTCTGAAAATGGAGACAAACGAGGCGGTGGGGAAAATGGGGGCTCATTTTAGGGTATTTTGACCAAATACAAAAGGGTAATATAGGGATTACAAAAGTTTTATTAACTTGAAGGTCTTTTTTCAAATAAAATCTTCTCATAAGGTCTTTTTATAAATTCACCCCATAACCAGGGGTCGCATAATATAAGTACACAACATCACTAAGGGGTGTGTAAAAACACTCCCTAATCCGTTTATATGTTTGATCTGTTATCAATTCGTTATTCATCTGTATACTGTCAGGCCCCAATTTCAGTAAACCGAACTCGGGACGCGAACATTTAAAAACATAAATCATTTGAAACCTGTTTTGAATAAACACTTGAAATTTCCATTTAGTTAAACCAAAATAATATTTACAACTTAAAAATACGTCCCAACACGTGGACAAAAGTACAAGGTATCCGTCACTAGACTCAAAAGACAAACCCGGGCTCCGCTCCAAGCTCCACAAGCTTCGAGAGCTCACCTAGTCCGTCCCACGAACAGTACCTGTAGGAAAAGCAACTAGGGGTGAGCGTTCGCTCACCACCATGGACAACAGACTGACTACGACATAATTAGCAGACAAAGCAAGTAACACCAACAATAGTTCAACACCGGGGAACATCATCCCCAACCCAAGTACTCTAACTGAACATACACCCACTGTTGCCTTCCCTGACCAACTCGACATCCTGACACGTAAAGTAGACCCGACACAACCATTGACGACCTCTTCCAAGGACTCAAAAGAACGTTACGCAACACCAAACAACATCACAAGGGATCACACCCCAAACAAGATCACGAAGGATCGCACACCAAACAAGATCACAAATGATCGCAAACCAGCTGCCAAGAACGCCCTCCCGGGACTCTAACCCGGTCAGGCCAACCCAAGAATGCTGCAACTTACCGGGACTCTAACCCGTAAGCCAGCCGGAAAATGCTTGCACTTACCGGGACTCTAACCCGTAAGCCAGCCAAAGAATGCATGCAACTTACCGGGACTCTAACCCGTAAGCCAGCCAAAGTATGCTCACAAACCCAAACCACAATCGCGCGGCCAGGACCCCTTTATTGGCGGGCGGGCCCCATACCCCGTCTGAACATGCAGACGCGTGTGCTCGTGGACCCCCGTTTCAGGAAGCGGGCCCCCCAACCTCCGGTAACCACAAACACAATCACAATCACAAGCAAGTTCAACAATCAGTAACAACACAGGTCCAACACTCACAGGCACTCATGGCCACCAAGACACTAACAGTAAAACTCGGACTCAACAGCCCCACAGGCACTCACGGCCTCCCAAGACACACCGACAGTAAGACACGGACTCAACAGCCCCACATGCACTCACGGCCTCCCAAGTCACCAACCATAAAACACGCTTGCAACTTACCGAGACTCTAACTCGTCAGCCAGCTAAAGAAAGCTTGCAACCCCCCCGAGACTCTCACTCGGTAGGCCAGCCAAAGACACCAACCTTAGTACACGGCTCTCAAGGCCACCCAAAACTCCAAAGGTAAAGACACGGGTTCAACAACCCCACGGCACTCATGGCCACCCAAAACTCAACAATAAAACACGCTTGCAACTTACCGAGACTCTAACTCGTAAGCCCACTAAAACACCAACAGTAAAGTACGGGCTCTCATGGCCACCCAAACACGAATAATAACACGGGCTCTCATGGCCACCCAAGACTCAACAATCATAATACACGGGCTCTCAAGGCCACCCAAGACGCCAAAATCAACAATCAACCTCCGGCTTAACCCAAACCTCCAACAGTCCTAATATCAACAGTTTCACAAACAACCTCCGGGCATGGTCATATGCCTCCAGTACTCCTAATATCGATAAGTTCACAATCAACCTCCGGGCATGGTCATATGCCTCCAGTAAAACAATTATCGCTAAGTTCTCTACTCCTACGACACTGCTAAGTGTCACATGCCTTTCCAATAATTACTAAGTTCCCGTAACATGCTTTTCTAATAAACGCTACATTCCCGTATCATGCTTGTCTAATACTTAAATAAATCTACTCAACCCATGACACCCCTGTGTCACATGCAATTCTACTGTTAACTTTCCCCAGTCAGGGCCGAGATCCGGCTACTTTTCCCTACCTCAACCGAAGAACACCCGCTACGTTTCCTAGCTGCTGACGTTCTGGCTCGCTACCTTTGGGCTTCACTTCGATCGAAGCCGGACGCTAAAGATAACACGAAAGCCATAATTAGAGTCGGTTCCCAGGTTAATTTAAAGGTCACGATTAATCCAGTTTAAAACCGACAGTTGTCCTTTAAACTCGAGCGGGATAAAAGCGGGGTCACGGCGAATCGGGTTTGAGTACCCGAGCACCGAACCGGTGCATGCGAGGCACGGTCCCAATGCAGGAGGTCCGATTCAGCGGTCCGCTTTTGTTCCTTTCTAAACCCAATTAGCAGTCCATTTTAACCAGAGTTCCAGATTCGTTCAACTGCTCAAATTCCGTTTTAAATCCGTTTACCGTCTAGTTTAAACGTTCAGGTTCCCAATCTCAATCCAGTTTCGATCCAATAATCTTAACAAGAAAACCTTTTGCTCGACTCTGGTTTCGTTTTCCCTTTTGATTAAAACCGTTTTATTTCCAAAATTGATTCTCGTTTTTAAACCCAAATTGATTTTAAATTCTCTCCATTTTAAAACCCTATCTTTTCCATTTAAAACCGTTTTCTTTTCCTTTTGTTAAGAGTGATTTTTCATTTTAATACCTCTTTTCTGTTAAAAACCTTGACTTTTGTTTCCATTTAAATCCAACCCACGGATCCAACGTTTTCAGTCCCAAATCACAAAATCAACTTTTAAATCCAAACTCGTTTAAGTTTAATTTTCTTTTAACAAACTTCTCGGTTCAAGTCAGTTTCGAACAACCCAACAGATACAAAGGATTGTTTCAACAAAACCCAGATTCAACAGAAAATCGAAAACGGGAAATAAAGGTTCGGTTTCGAACCGGTCGGCCGCTGGCGAGGGCGGCGTCGGCTGGGGCCTAACCGTAGAGAAAGGGATGGTGGCGTGGCCGGCGAGTGGCTCGGGACGATGGCGTGGCCGGCGAGTGGCTCGTGACGAGGGTGTGGCCGGCGAGTGGGTTGCGGGGATCTGTGGCCGGAGTCGAGCACGGGAGTTGGCCGGGAGTTCGGCCACGCTCCGGGAAGAAGATGGAGGGTGCGAGGAGCTCGGGTAAGAGGAAGACGGGGCCGGATCTGAGAGGGGAAATGGAGATGTAGGTGGTCGGAGATGGGGGACGACAGCCGGCGGCGCTGGCTCGCTCGGCCGCGTGCGGTGGTTCGGTCTTGGACGGAGAGGAGGAGAAGGAGAGGATGGTCGGGCACGGCGTGGCGACGAGGGTGGGAGGTGCCGGCCGGAGATGTCACCGACGATGGCGTGAGGAGAGGGGAGGACGAAGAGGACGGCTCGGGCTCGGGACTACGTGAGTGAGGTGGAGAGTGAGAAGAGTTCGGCGATGGTGTGTCCGGCGAACTGAGAGGGTGGAAGGGATCTGGTCGGGAGATGAGCAACGAAGGAGGAGGAGAGGGTGGAAGGGATCTGGTCGGGAGATGAGCAACGAAGGAGGAGGAGAGGGTTTGGGACGAGGAGGCTGCGCGAGGAGATAGGGAGGATTAGGGTTTCAGAGGAGGAGTGGGGTTTAAATACCCCAGGCTGACTCGAGTTGGGCCTCGGCTGGATTTTGGGCCGCACGGCCCAAGACGTTGGTCGGCCTGCTCAGGTCGGGGTCGTGTCCTGCCTGGCCGGGTCTGCAGCTTAGGACGGGTCCGGTCCAACCCGGTCCGACCCGGTCCGACCCAATAGTTTTATATATATATTTTTTTAACACGGTCTTCACATATATAAATAAATAGATAGTATTTCAAATTTTGTTGAAACGGATTACATATTAGAATAGATAGATCTGTTGATAATTCACTCCGCTCACACATAGTACTAAGCTCAATTTAATACATATAGTTTAACTAATCATACTACAAAAGTCATTATCAGTCGTTCAATTACATGTGTGAAATAAATATTTTGTAATAAAATTATGTGTAGTATTTTTATAATTTAACTAGGTGTCGGAAAATTGCTTTAATAAAAAAATGGTATTTGTTTTTTTCTAAAAAATAATTTCATCTTAGATTTCGATTATAGTTTGTGGATCAAGCGGATTGTATCCGATCCACCCGCATATTTTATGGATGAAATCCGCCAAATGTTCATTTCTCATGGGCGGGTCGTGGATCACAAAAATACAAATCCGCAATCTGTCGCTAAAACTATGTTAAGTTTCAAAGTGAAAAAAAAAACATAATATATATTATCCACAATCTTTCACTAAAAAATAAACAGAATTTTTATCCCCTACGGTTACAGTTGTAAAAGTCACCGCTTAGTCTGTTTAGGCCCCAAAATCTGTAAGAACGCCCGGCTCGCCGCCTAGCCTAGGCCCCAAAATCTGAAATACCCGACTCGCCGTCCCATCCGTTTAGCTAAAAACTTGGGACTCTGGTTTGTGAAATTGGACCTTTGAAAAAAAATGAAAAGGTGAAAGGGACAATATGTTTGTAATAGTCTTGAATTTGTTGATAAAAAGAATATGACACGTGTCCCTCTTTGATGGTTTATTATTATAATTTATATTTTTATTGAAATAAAGAGAAATCAAAATGAGAACATTATTTGGTTTAGTTTTTTTTTAATTTGATACTTGATGTTTTTTTATATCATACAAATATAGTTTATATTTTGAATTTTTGATTATATTTGTGTAATATATATTTATAAAATTATTAAAAAAAATTAAATCCGCCTAGTCCCCGACTAATCCCCGCCTAACGCCTAAGGGTCCTCACCGCCCAACTAACGCCTAACGATTTTTACAACTTTGCCTACGGCCAATGACGGATTTACTTGGTGGCCAGGGGGCACGTGCCCCCCCCCCCCCCCCCCCCCCCCCCCCCCGGGTTATTATTAACCAAAACATTTTAGTTATTAATGTATGTGTGCCCCTCTTGAACTTCCTGAATATCAATATTTAATATTCCTATTTATTATTTTTATCTTTTTTTTCTAATTAAAAGTAAAACTAATAAATAACTATTGCAGCTTTCTCTCTCAAACCCTAGAGAAGAGAAAGCTTTGCGATTTCCCTCACCTTCAGCAAAGCAAGGCTTTGATGATGGAGTTGTTAGGGGCCACAACCAGCTTCGGCATGGAGTTACCTCGGGAGCCGAGTAGCCCAGACACGGAGCCGGTGATGGTGGAAGAGAAGGAAGAGGACAGCAGCTCACCGCTGCGTCCTATCTCGGCGGGAGACGTCTCCCTCACGGAGGTGGTTTCTTTGACGTCGCGTCTGAGTGGAGACGCACCGATGAACCTCGCCTCACGGAGGAAGGAGACCGGTGATCAGGAACCTCAGTGGATGGAGGGAAGGTCTCACATCATGGTGCGGGTGGCTGGGGACGCTCTGATTCAGAACCGGGGGCTGATTTGGCGTACCTCGGCGGTGTGGAAGCGGTGGCCGGAAGGACAGGCCATGCTAGGTGGTGCGCCTAGGGATGGAGGAGGCAGGCGGTGCGTGTTTCGTCCTAGGGTTTGGGAGTTGGGTCGTGGTAAGGGCCGTTCTGAATCAGGTGATGGTTCGGGCCGAGTCAACTCATCGGACTCGGCTTTGGCATCAGAGGAGACGCCGGAGAAGGTAGCGTGGCGGCGAAGGAAAGACAAGCTGGTGGCGGCTAGGTCTTTTGAGCACCCGGGTCGATCTGATGCGGGTTTGAGCCGTGGGCTCCTAGCGGATGCAAGTCGGGCTTGGGCTTCTGGGTTTGGCAAGTTCCCACGGGCTGGGACGGGACCGGGATTGGACAGAAAGTGGGCTGGATTGCGTGGCTCCGGCCCGTCATCGTCGCTATATGGAAAAAAGAGGGCGGAGAGGAAGGGGGAACCTACTGAGGAAGAGTCATGGGCGTCGAATGTGGCGTCATCTACAGCGGCGGGGGGCTTCAAGCACCCTCGCCTCCAGGAATGAGTACTGAGGGGGCCAGGGAGGGTTTGAGCGGCTGTACCTTCTCCCTGGTGTATAGGTGGCATTGGTATCACCAACAGCTGACAGGTTACTACCCTACCACTTCGGGGTCAGCATTCCCGCGTTCAGGAGCCCTACCACTATCAAGCAAGGGAGGACGACGCACGCTGACATACCGGGGGAGTAATTGGTCCACCGTTGTTTACTTATCCTCTGGTCTGCTCGATCAGTTCCTTTTGGTTGGAGTACACTGTATCGGTATCTCCGGATGCTACCGCAGTCCCAAATCCCCGACCGCAATTATGCTACAGAGCACATTTACTCTTTATGCACTTGTCTTTCCAATTACTCTAGTTTGGTTTATGTACGGTGACTTCCCTTCGTGGGGTCCCCGAGTTATTTTACATTAATGAATATCTCAATTTCCTTTCAAAAAATAAAGAACTATTCAATAACTATCTAAGATAAAAATAACCGCTCAATTGGATTTAATCTGTATTAATATCTAATATTCTCATTTAGCATTCTGATCTTTCTTTCTTTTACTTGTTTAATAGGCTTCAAAGATGTATTATTAAGTTTACGATGGTCTTATATTTTTTACAATATTTTCTAACTGTTTTTTTTATTTTCTAATTCTAATTAGTTTATAAAAATATATTCTTAATACAAAATTTAAGTTTTTCTTTGAAATTTGGTTACTAAACTTTTGAAAAATTCTAAAAGTACTCTTTTAGTTTCTTACAATTTCCTACTTGCGCCCCATCAATATTTTTAATGTTACAAGTCATCATTGAAATTTTTTTGGTGCCCCCCTCATTGAAAAAGGTGGATCCGCCACCGCCTACAAGATATGTGGACAATACATATAGCATTGAAAAATACGATGATTAAAACATATGGTCTCAATACTTAACGGAACATAATATCATGTTCATTATTTTAACATAATACCGTGGACAATACTTTTAGTATATTTTATCCACTTTTAAACTAAATGATTTTTGCAAGTGAGCAGTTTTAGCAAGTGCACCATAAAAGTGTTTGTACATATACAGATTACATTCAGATTAAATCCATCAGGTTCCAAAATATAATGTGTTTCACTTGAATATCAATTTGTACTAGTTTAATCACATTTCAGTTCAAGAATTTCAAATCGTGCAAGACATTAAAACTTAGCAGAAAACCCAGATTCTACCCAAACATCTTGCATATTTTATTCGCAGTCAAATTCTCACCTACGCTTTCAGTTAGCTGAACCATCTTTTATCTCCAAACACAATCAGTATGCCACTGCCTCAGCATTGTCTCATTGTCAATTATACATACTTAAAATCTTCAAAAGGTATTGACCAATCCAATGACTAGTTGCTTAACTGAAATATCTGTGAAATCGTCACTCAGCCTTGAGTAATCTCCTTCTCCTTTAACTTGCAGATATCATCCGCGGACTTGACAAATTTTTTGGTCAATTCATCAATCTAGTAAAAAAGAGTGTACATGAAAAATTAGCCAATGGGAAGTCAGAGCTGAGGATCAGTTATTATTTAATGTCAGACAGCTTTGCGGATCAAGAAATACACTTCGGACAATTGAGCTTTTCTCAATCTGCTTCTTTTGAAGCCAAAATAACAAATATTAAGCAGAAGAGGCTTTTATATTCAACTTACTTCTTTCTCCAATCTTTTTACACTATCCTTGGGTACACTTGAACCTGATTTCTTTATCGTATCCAATGCCTAAAACACGAAGCGTCATAAATTTTAATAATACAACAATAAAGCACATCACTACTTTACTTATGACTTAACCATTTCGATGCCAAAGAAAAAGGAGGAGGTCGGTTAAGAGTTCAGACATGGAAAATATTGCAAATGAGGGTTTGAAAAAATGAATGAGATTCGGTAAAAGATATGTGAGATGAAGTTTAATGTGCAGAAGAAAGTTCTTTTGTAGCATTTTTCAAGTTTACAAAAACGTCCTTGGGTCAAATTGTCAAAATGGTTTACTGCCAGGGTCAAAGTATGTGTTTGTTATGCTAAAACCTTAAAATCAGGCATGTAAATGTGCATGAATAATGAGTACATCCACACAGAACATGAAATAGTTTGACAGCCATACCTTCTGCCTAGCCCTTCTTATACTTTGCTTAACATCTTCACTTGACTTTGAAACCACTTTACACATAGCCTGGATCATGTGTTTTATGAAGGCGAATCTTAGTTATGAAATTGCATGGAGGGAAGAACATGATAGAGAAAGAATGACGAGCTCACCTGAATATGCTCCTTTGTTAATCTGTTATCATTAGCGAACATATAAAATATCAACAGAAGTATAATTCAAGAAGAAATGTAGATTTAAACTATAAGGAAAAATAACTTCCAATGGAATGAATGCTTACGGTGGAATAGCTGCAACCAATCGTTGGCCATCCTCTTTGGGATTTAACCCCAATGGAGAGGAAACAATTGCTTTTTGTAATGCTTTCAGGGTCTGCAAAAGATAGTCACACTGTAAGAGGTATAATTCTTTAGGAGTGGAGCTGTTAGAAACTTATTAGCACTAATTGGCAGGATAGATGAAAGAACAAGGTCCATGCGTGGGATATGTGTGAAGGTAGCAAGACAAAACAAACTTATACATACATCTCTCTCTTTATTACAAGCTTCACCAAATTGAAATAAAATACACAAATTTTGCATGCCTTTTTTCCTTCTCATTTTCACCTCTTTCAGTTGGCATTAGAGTATAATTTAGTGAGCCACATTTCAGAATGTTTGATGGATTCGTAATTCGGAGTATCACGTGCCAGGACACAGGATCATGCTTATAAGGAAAATCTGAGCATTAACTTGACAAAAATTGTTAGACAAAGATTAGTCCATTACATCTGGATCATAAGGATTTACTGACAAGGTTTTTGAATCCAAGACAGAAACAAGAGCTATCCGATTCAGAGGCATCTTCACACCACCAGTTTCTACTATGATGTGGTCAAGCATTCCTGAAAATCATTTAGAAATATCGTGAACCTTCACAGTAAGATAATCCAATCATAATAAGAAGGCTCGCAATAATGTACCAGCAGATGCCCTTCCGGTCCTTATTTTGCTTAGTTCCCGTGACAGTGCAACTACTGCTGCATCCATCTGTGCGGCAGCATTTTCCTTAAGAACTGGCCCTATATCTACAGCAACATCAACTGAAGTTGAACCAGAGTCCTCCTCTGAAACACATTCATGTTAAGTAAGTATCAAAATTAATGGATGATAAAAGTAATTATTACAGCTCAGATATAGAGATATCAAGACAACAAGTTTAATGACAAACTAAAATAGCCCAACCCGCTACTCCTCACAAAGTAGGTGAATCTGATCCCCACTCTGTATTTGAAAGTCATGATGTACCAGTTGAACCAGATAACTGATCCCAAAACACCCAGCTAACTAAAAAACCATAATGAATTTCCAGTATCTATAGTCACTAGCTCACTTTGACGATATATGAAACACAAATTTTCAAGGCTTCATTACAGTGTTCAAGTAAGCTTTGGTATATAAAGCACAAAGCTTGACCTAGAAATCAGATTCCCCAACCATATTCTGTTCATGAGGATTTAACACTAAAATTTATCATTTAAAACAACAAGATTAGCATCATTTCCTAAATTAATCGAATTGCCTCCAGATAATGATTTTCAGAAATTATGTTCCAGACTACAATAAAAAAGACATAACCCCAGGGGTCTCAAACAAATAAGAGCTCTAGTTGATAAAGAGGTTACTTGATTTTCTTCCTTTAGCAAAGCCTCGGCGACTGTCGCGGAGAAAATCAATGCCTAGAATGGTGGCAGGTTGAGAGTTGCAGAGACGGAGAGGTTGGAGAATAGCGTCGGAGAAGTTGAGGGAGTGGAGAGCGGAGCTTCGAATGAGGGTTACGTTTTGGAGCGAGAGTGCGCGTCTGAGGTACATCGCCATCGTCTCAGAAGCTAAAGAATCACTCCTATTCAACGTTCTGAATAGATGTAGGGGGTTTTAGGTTTTTTCTTCCCCTACCTCATAAGCCCTGGGTTTTAACAGTCCACTCGGCCACGACCTGGACTTTTCTCTTCCTCAGGGCCGGTCCTATATGTTTGAGCCTTAGAGCACGCACAACGGTTGGCCCCGGATCACGTTCCGCGGCCCGGCCCGTATTTTTGCGGGCCGTCCTGTTGTGGGACGGTTTTTTTCGCGTCCCGCGAAAACAGGGGACCGTGCCGAGTTCCGCGTCTGAAGGCCAGCCAATGGCTGCGCGCCACGTGTCCAGCCGTAGGTGTTTAACGGCTATTTTTTTAATTCAAAAATCCTAAATTCTAACCCTATAAATACCCCCAACCCCTTTCTCAAACCACCAATCATCCTACAATTTCTCTACTGACTTCTCTACAAATTCTATACATATTTTCTTTCTACATTTTGATACAAAATGTCCGACGATGAGGGTCCATCATACGAGGAGTTGGCAGCCCAAATGTGGATAGTTGAACAACGAGTCCAGCAAAGGATTGAGAGAGGCATACAGAGAGCAATGCCAATAATCAACGCTCTGAGGGAGAGGATCGACTGTGGGGAACCAATGCGACGAGAGATTAACAGAGGTCGAGTCGAAGCCCACGACCAACTAATGAGGTATTATATTGCCGATCAACCCATATATGGGCCAGATATGTTTAGCCGTCGGTTCCGTATGTGCAAACCACTTTTTCAACGGGTAATGGACAAGGTCAAGGAACATGACAATTACTTCGTTCAGAAGCGGGACGCGGCCGGACGCTTGGGCTTATCAACAGGACAGAAGTGCACCGTCGCGATACAGATGCTTGCGAATGGGTGCTCGGCTGATTCATTGGACGAAACTCTACACATTGGGGGTGAACACCATACTTGAATGTATACATTATTTTTGCAAAGCCGTCATTGAGGTATTCGGTCCTGAGTACGAGCGTACACCCACACCGGCTGACATGGACCGCTTACTCCGAGAAGGGTACAACTGAGGGTTCCCCGGAATAGCTGGGAGTCTTGACTCATGCATTGGGAGTGGAAGAATTGCCCAACCGCATCGCAAGGTTGTTGGGTCTCGAGGTAGGGTTGGAGATGAACCAACTCGCAGCGGAAAATCAATGAAAACCAAGAGACGATTAAAACCATGAAACAACTAACAAAGAATGGATTCACAAGAGAAAAATTCAGCACTAATTCTTACCAAAACAAGAACACCGGGTTACGAATGATTGGCTTGAGTCTCCAAGACGCCTACGTATCCACATGAGAATCAAAGCCACGTAGTTCTTCTCTTTGAGGACTCAAGAACACAAAAATGGAGGTGAGAACTAGTCAAACCCGAAATTGCCATGGAGAGGAGGGAGAAGTTGTGTTTCCTATTCTTGTCTTGTGTTTGTTATGTTGAAAAAAGATGACTTAAACATAACAAACCCCATACTTTTCCAACTAAAGGCATGGGACAAGTATGGTGTCAAGTAAGGTGTAAATAGGACAAAGTATGGCAAGACAAGATTGGGTTAAGTGGTGAATCACCAACACCTTAATCCTTGTCTTCCTTACTTAGTACTAATTAATCAAGACTTGATTAATTAGTTCCATGAGCCTTGGTTGCATGGGCCTCTTGGAACATGGCACGTGGCCATTTACAACGAGGTCCCGTGATTCGCTCACCTCCTCCAAGCCTTCCATACCGGAAATGTCCAACATTATCCGACACGATCAATTCCAAGACTAAGTCATGAACATGTGCCATAGATTAAGTCATGAACATATTCAGTGTTGTAGCTTGTCATGTATCCTTAGACCAAGGAGTCTTTGTGATCGCTATGTAGTCAACAACTGAGTGTGACCTGAGCCTAACGTTGTCCGTAACAGGGCTTCCATAACGGCCAGGATTGGCTTGGGGACGGGCTACATGAGTGACACGAAAGGCGGCTAAGGGATTTATCCCTCATACTGAGGTATGGGAAAGATATCGGTTCTCGGCCGCTTGATCGAGAGTGACTGAAAGAATAGCATGGCCATGCACATGATACTGGGTATCATATCTTCAGTCATCTCACATATCAAGGAACGATGATTGAGAATAATAAGGATGACGGCTCTATGCCTTATCTCAATCAGGATATCGGAGATAAAAGGATAATGACAGGGACGACGGAAAGGTTAGAATCGACAGGGTCGATTCGTTATGTAGTGTCAGGCAATACTAAAGTCTCGTTAGTTGCCACTTAAATAGGATCAAGTAAAATGGGATTTTACGTTGATCTATTGACATGCATAAACCTAAGGGTCACACCGGAGGATGAAACTCATTGACACATTTATGGAGAATGGCCAAAGGGGAGTTGTCTCGGGACATGACCAAAACTGGGTTTTGGGTCATGTGCCCGTAAGTGAATAGGACTTTACGGATCGAGACAAGGCTTGGAGTCTTGGGATTGATCGCGTCGGATAATGTTGGACATTTCCGGTATGGAAGGAATGGAGGCGATGAGCGAATCACGGGACCTCATTGGAAATGGCCACGGGCCATGTTCCAAGAGGCCCATGAAAGGCCCATGCAACCAAGGCCCATGGAACTAATTAATCAAGTCTTGATTAATTAGTACTAAGTAAGCAAGACAAGGATTAAGGTGTTGGTGATTCACCACCTAACCCAATCTTGTCTTGCCATACTTTGTCCTATTTACACCTTACTTGACACCATACTTGTCCCATGCCTTTAGTTGGACAAGTATGGGTTTTGTTATGTTTAAGTCATCTTTTTCCAACATAACAAACACAAGACAAGAATAGGAAACACATTTTCTCTCCCTCTTCCATGGCCATTTCGGGTTTGGCTAGTTTCCACCTCCATGTTGGTGTTCTCGAGTCCTCAAAGAGAAGAACTACGTGGCTTTGATTCCCATGTGGATACGTAGGCGTCTTGGAGACTCAAGTCAATCATTCGTTAACCGGTGTTCTTGTTTTGGTAAGAACTAGTGCTGAATTTTTCTCTTGTGAATCCATTCTTTGTTAGTTGTTTCATGGTTTTAATCGTCTCTTGGTTTT
The DNA here is from genome assembly GCA_963921825.1 of Erodium maritimum. Taxonomy (NCBI): domain Eukaryota; kingdom Viridiplantae; phylum Streptophyta; class Magnoliopsida; order Geraniales; family Geraniaceae; genus Erodium; species Erodium maritimum. The sequence goes on from OY997592.1 coordinate 28,015,219, forward strand.
CATTGATTTTCCGCTGCGAGTTGGTTCATCTCCAACCCTACCTCGAGACCCAACAGTGGTATCAGAGCCGTGCTACCTTCGGGATTCACAAGACGGTGTTCAAAGTTTCGGTTTTGCTTGAAAGTTTCGTTTTGGGCATGTTGTTTTTCTAAATTGTTTGATAACATGTTTTAAATTATTGTTTATGGATTTAATACATGTAAAATGAATTTTTGAAAATTATTTCAAATCTGGAAATTTTGAAAAAGATTTGATTTTTCGGGTCTCGGGAGCGGGACTCTCGGGGAGCCGAAACCGGGACCGTACGGGGCTTCGTTGGACGGAGCTAGGCTAAGCATGACCATTGGATGGTTGATATGCCAATGTTAAACCTTTTTGTTAGTTATGACGAGTTTGGAACCGTCATGACGAACTCGAAGATCAAATGTTCAAAAGTTTCATTTTTGAACGGTTTCGATAAACCGAGCATCAAAAATTTTCGAAACTTGGCTATTGATTAAAACCGGAAAATCACATGATGTTTGATAACATTCTTGTTTGATAACACGATGTGTGATGTGATGTTGGCATGGTGTACATAATATCCCCGAGCTCGATTTAATTATTTATCGCTTTTCACGGCCTGCGAGCCGTTAGAGTTAGCGTGTAATTATTTTTTCAAGGTGTGGTCGTCGAACCACTTGTTTGTAATATTTATTTATTCCCGGCCTGCGAGTCGTGTATTAAATTGTAATATTTTACTCAAGACGAAGAAAGGGCGAAAATGTCATTTGGTGGCTTTTCGGGTGTTGGCATCGGCTTGGAGTCGGTGGAGCTCAAGAAGCTAGTGGGAGTTAGTTTAGGGGGCTATTATGTGCACATTTATCGCTTTATGCTTGGTTTAGTTTATAAATGATTAATTCTATGTGTTTTAGAATTGCATGCTTAACTTTATTTACCGAGCATATCACCTCACATGCAAAGATAAAATTGGAATTTTAATCCTGTGTGTGAACCCTTAGAACCGTCATTGCATTGGATGTAGTTGAAGGGTTCAAAGGAAGAATTACATTGGATGTAATTTGAGGCATCATTGCATTTGGAATGTAGTTGATGTGCTCATCGCATCTAGGATGTGTCAAAGTTTTGAACACAACTGGACAAGTAAAAGCGGGTCATGTCCGATACCTCCCAATCATCAACACCTTACTACCTCCCCGTCCTTTGGGTGTCGTGCGCATTAGCGGAGCATCCATGGGGAAGCGGGGTAGTAGGTTTGGACGACATATGTGGGTGTCGTGCGCATTAGCGGAGCACCTACATAGTGACGAGCCATAATTGAAAATTGGTGGACCCGACTATGATTCTCGGCCTGAGGTTGAGCTAGGGTAACAGATAGGGTAAGTCGTGTACATAAGTACATACCCTAGCCAAGAGTCACATTGGATGTGATTGGATGGAGTCCTACCTACATAGCTCGATTAAGTGGCGAGCATTAGTTCAGCTTAATCGAGTGAATCAAGGATCTTGGTTTCAGATTCTAAAGGTTTAGAATCGATTGTTGGTGTTTAAGCTTGATCTTCATAAAATTTATTCAGTTTACTGATTGAATTTTATCTGTTGTAGATCAAATGGCAAATTCAGCGAACATTAATAGTTTGTCATTAAAAACCATTCTTGACAGGGTCAAGCTAAATGGGACAAACTATTTGGACTGGTACAGAATTTTGAGGATAGTCCTCAAGTCTGAACGCAAAGAATATGTCCATGACAAGGCTGTCTCTAAGACCATATCAGAGTTACATGAAGTGTCATTAATTGCTGAGAAGAATATATCAGGGATCTGAGATCCAAGGATATTCTGATGGTCAACAAGGGAATTGGAAGTGGCAAGGGCGGGGCCCATGCGCACTTGGCAGGAAAGATGAGACACATGAGAATGTCTGCTTCTACTGCCAACAGCCTGGTCATTGGAACCGGGATTACAGGAAGTTCACGGCTGATCTGAAGAAGGGTAGTGGGACTGCGCCTTCATCAAATAGAGTGGATGATCTGAAGAAGGGCAGTAGGACTGCGCCTTCATCAGGAAACCTGGATGATCTAAGGAAGGGCGGTGGGACCGTGCCTTCATCTGGTATTAACTCTATAGAGCTACATCTCTCTACTTCCAAAGATTCATGGGTATTAGATACCAGGACTGAATCTCACACATGCACTTATATATGGTGGCTGAAAGTAGGAGAGGTCTGGAAAGCACGAAGTGGACCTCAGAGTTGTGGCAACTGCTGTAGGATCCATGAGTCTTGCTTTGCCAAGAGGCCTTGTCTTAGTATTGTATAATGTATATTGCATACCTACTTTTAGTAGGAATATTATATCTGTATCCGTGTTTGACAAGGAAGGATATAATGTTAATATTGGAAATGGAGTTTTCAATGTTCTATGCAATGATATGTTTTATACCAGTACTGACTTGGTTGGAGGATTGTACATATTAGATATGGGTAACAATGCTTCAAGTTCTATATATTCCGTTAATACCAAGAGGTCTAAATCCAACAATTTAAACCTAACTCTGTTATGGCACTGTCATTTAGGTCGCATAAACAAGAAGCACCTATCAGCACTTCAGAAGTGCGAACTTTCAGGTTCATTCGAGTTCCATTCGATCGATAGGTGCAAGGTTTGTTTGATGGGCAAAATGACTAAAGTTCCCTTTTATCGATCGCGATGAAAGGGTGGGTGAATTACTGGGGCTGATACACTCGAATGTGTGTAGACCAATAAGTTCACTTGCCAGGAGAGGTTTTAACTACTTTACCACATTTACTGATGATTACAGTAAATATGGTTATGTCTATTCGGTGAGACATAAGTCTGAAGCTTTTGATAAATTCAAAGAGTTTAAGACTAAAGTAGAAAACCAGCTCGACAAAGGTATTAAGGCACTTCGATTGGATCGAGGTGGAAAATACTTGACCACAGAGTTATTAGATCATCTAAAAGAGAATGGGATCCTTTTGGAATGGACTCCTCCTGGGACACTGTAGTTGAAAGGTGTAGCCAAACGGAGAAATCGGACATTGTTAGACAATGGTCCGTTCCATTATTAGTTGGACTGATCTCCCAATCTCTTTATGGGATTATGCTCTAGAGACGACCGCATTCATAGTGAATCGGGATTGTATACCAGTGGTCAAGTATTAATACCTTAGATGATCTAATAACTCTGTGGTCAAGTATTTTCCATCTCGATCCAATCGAAGTGTCTTAATACCTTTGTCGAGCTGGTTTTCTACTTTAGTCTTAAACTCTTTGAATTTATCAAAAGCTTCAGACTTATGTCTTACCGAATAGACATAACCATATTTACTGTAATCATCAGTAAATGTAATAAAGTAGCTAAAACTCCTTCTGGCAAGTGAACTTATTGGTCTACACACATTTGAGTGTATTAGCCCCAATAATTCACCCGCTCTTTCATCGCGATCGATAAAGGGCACTTTAGTCATTTTTCCCATCAAACAAACCTTGCACCTATCGATCGAATGGAATTCGAATGAACCTGAAAGCCCGCACTTCTGAAGTGCTGATATGCGTTTCTTGTTTATGCGGCCCAAATGACAGTGCCATAACAGAGTTAGGTTTAAATCGTTGGATTTAGACCTCTTGGTATTAACGTAATATATAGAACTAGAGGCATTGTTACCCATATCTAATATGTACAATCCTCCAACCAAGTCAGTACTGGTATAAAACATATCATTGCATAGAACATTGAAAACTCCATTTCCAATATTAACATTATATCCTTCCTTGTCAAACACGGATACAGATATAATATTCCTACTAAAAGTAGGTATGCAATATACATTATACAATACTAAGACAAGGCCTCTTGGCAAAGCAAGACTCATGGATCCTACATCAGTTGCCACAACTCTGAGGTCCACTTCGTGCTTTCCAAACCTCTCCTACTTTCAGCCACCATATATTAGTGCATGTGTGAGATTCAGTCCTGATATCTAATACTCATGAATATTTGGAAGTAGAGAGATGTAGCTCTATAGAGTTAATACCGGATGAAGGCACGGTCCCACCACCCTTCCTTAGATCATCCAGGTTTCCTGATGAAGGCGCAGTCCTACTGCCCTTCTTCAGATCATCCAAGCTATTTGATGAAGGCGCAGTCCCACTACCCTTCTTCAGATCAGCCGTGAACTTCCTGTAATCCCAGTTCCAATGACCAGGCTGTTGGCAGTAGAAGCAGACATTCTCATGTGTCTCATCTTTCCTGCCAAGTGCGCATGGGCCCCGCCCTTGCCACTTCCAATTCCCTTGTTGACCATCAGAATATCATTGGATCCCAGATCCCTGATATATTCTTCTCAGCAGTTAATGACACTTCATGTAACTCTGATATGGTCTTAGAGACAGCCTTGTCAAGGACATATTTCTTGCGCTCAAACTTGAGGACTATCCTCAAAATTCTGTACCAGTCCAAATAGTTTGTCCCATTTAGCTTGACCCTGTCAAGAATGGTTTTTAATGAAAAAATATTAATGTTCGCTGAATTTGCCATTTGATCTACAACAGATAAAATTCAATCACTAAACTGAATAAATTTTATGAAGATCAAGCTTAAACACCAACAATCGATTCTAAACCTTTAGAATCTGAAACCAAGATCATTGATTCACTCGATTAAGCTGAACTAATGCTCACCACTTAATCGAGCTATGTAGGTAGGAGTCCATCCAATCACATCCAATGTGACTCTTGGCTAGGGTATGTACTTATGTACACGACTTACCCTATCTGTTACCCTAGCTCAACCTCAGGCTGAGAATCGTAGTCGGGTCCACCAATTTTCAACTATGGCCCGTCACTTTGTAGGTGCTCCGCTAATGCGCACAACACCCACATATGTCGTCCAAACCTACTACCCCGCTTTCCCATGGATGCTCCGCTAAAGCGCACGACACCCATAGGACGGGGAGGTAGTAAGGTGTCGATAATTGGGAGGTATCGGACATGACCCGTTTTTACTTGTCCGGTTGTGTTTAAAACTTTGACACATCCTAGATGCGATGAGCACATCAACTACATTCCAAATGCAATGATGCCTCAAATTACATCCAATGTAATTCTTCCTTCGAACCCGTCAACTACATCCAATGCAATGACGATTCTAAGGGCTCACACACAAGGATTAGAATTCCAATTTTATCTTTGCATGTGAGGTGATATGCTCGGTAAATAAAGTTAAGCATGCAATTCTAAAACACATAGAATTAGTCATGCATAGTCTAAACCAAGCATAAAGCGATAAATGTGCACATAATAGCCCCCTAAACTAACTCCCACTAGCTTCTTGAGCTCCACCGACTCCAAGCCGATGCCAACACCCGAAAAGCCACCAAATGACATTTTCGCCCTTTCTTCGTCTTGAGTAAAATATTACAATTTAATACACAACTCGCAGGCCGGGAATAAATAAATATTACAAACAAGTGGTTCGACGACCACACCTTGAAAAAATAATTACACGCTAACTCTAACGGCTCGCAGGCCGTGAAAAGCGATAAATAATTAAATCGAGCTCGGGGCTATTATGTACACCATGCCAACATCACATCACACATCGTGTTATCAAACATCATGTGATTTTTTGGGTTTATTTAATAGCCAAGTTTCGAAATTTTTTGATGCTCGGTTTATCGAAACCGTTCAAAAATGAAACTTTTGAACATTTGATCTTCGAGTTCGTCATGACGGTTCCAAACTAGTCATATCTAACAAAACGGTTTGGCCTTATCATATCAACCATACAATGGTCATGCTTGGCCTAGCTCCGTCCAACGGAGCCTCGTTCGGTCCCGGTTTCGGCTCCCCGAGAGTCCCGCTCCCGAGACCCGAAAAATCAAATCTTTTTTTTTCAAAATTTCCAGATTTGAAATAATTTTCAAAAATTCATTTTACATGCATTAAATCCATAAACAAGAATTTAAAACATGCTATCAAACAATTTAGCAAAACAATATGCCAAAACGAAACTTTCATGCAAAACTGAAACTTTGAATACCGTCTTGTGAATCCCGAAGGTAGCACGGCTCTGATACCACTGTTGGGTCTCGAGGTAGGGTTGGAGATGAACCAACTCGCAGCGGAAAATCAATGAAAACCAAGAGACGATTAAAACCATGAAACAACTAACAAAGAATGGATTCACAAGAGAAAAATTCAGCACTAGTTCTTACCAAAACAAGAACACCGGGTAACGAATGATTGGCTTGAGTCTCCAAGACGCCTACGTATCCACATGGGAATCAAAGCCACGTAGTTCTTCTCTTTGAGGACTCAAGAACACAAAAATGGAGGTGAGAACTAGCCAAACCCGAAATTGCCATGGAGAGGAGGGAGAAGTTGTGTTTCCTATTCTTGTCTTGTGTTTGTTATGTTGAAAAAAGATGACTTAAACATAACAAACCCCATACTTTTCCAACTAAAGGCATGAGACAAGTATGGTGTCAAGTTAGGTGTAAATAGGACAAAGTATGGCAAGACAAGATTGGGTTAGGTGGTGAATCACCAACACCTTAATCCTTGTCTTCCTTACTTAGTACTAATTAATCAAGACTTGATTAATTAGTTCCATGGGCCTTGGTTGCATGGGCCTTTTATGGGTCTGAAGACCGCTCCGGTTAAAAAGGGTTCATTTATTAAATTTAATAGTTCGGAACGTCGAGGTTGGTAATCGGTTTGATTTTTGGAACGACTGCAAAAGAGAAAAGAATTTTGGCTATTTAATCGATTTTATCAGGAAAGAACTAAAATGGGGAATTGAGAACCAAAAGCAGTTTTAACGAGAAAGGATCTGAAAATCAAAACGGTTTTAAAATAAAAAGGAATTAACATCAATTTGGTTTTAATAACGGTTTTGAGTCGAGGAGTTTTGAGAAACAAATTTGTAGGAAAATGAACTAAAACGACTTTGGTTTTAAAAAGGAATTAAAAAGAACAATCAGATTTGATTTAAAATGGGCCTTGAACTATTGAGCGTGGAACGAATAATCGGGTTGTTGAAACGGACTTAGGATGGGTTTAACAGCGGAATGCGGAATCGGTGCCTCGGGAGCCGTGTCTCGAAATCCATGCACCGGGTTCTGTGCTCGGGGCTCGAAACCGATTCATCGTGATCCCGCTTTTAGCCCGCTCGAGTTTAAAAGACAAATGTCGGATTTAAACTGGACAAATCGTAATCTTTAACCTAACGGTGGACCCGTTATTAATTTATGGCTTTCGTGTTATCTTTAGCGTCTGGCTTTGATCGAAGTGAAGCCCGGAGGTAGCGAGCCAGAACGCCAGCAGCTAGGAAACGTAGCGGGTGTTCTTCGGTTGAGGTAGGTAAAAGTAGCCGGATCTCGGCCCTGACTAGGGAAAGTTAACAGTAGAAATGCATGTGACACTGGGGTGTCGTGGGTTAAGTAGGTTTATCGAATATTAGAAAGGCATGATACGGGAACGTAGCGACTATGAGAAAAGCATGTGACACTTAGTAGTGTCGTAGGATCAGAGAACTTAGCGATAATTGAATTACTGGAGGCATATGACCTTGCCCGGAGGTTGTTTGTGAAACTAGTGATCTTAGGACTGTTGGAGGCATCGAGCATGCCGGAGGTTGTTGCGTGTTATTTATTGTTGAGTTTGAGTGGCCTTGAGAGCCCGTGTTATTTATTGTTGAGTTTGAGTGGCCTTGAGAGCCCGTGTTATTTATTGTTGAGTTTGAGTGGCCTTGAGAGCCCGTGTTATTTATTGTTGAGTTTGAGTGGCCTTGAGAGCCCGTGTTATTTATTGTTGAGTTTGAGTGGCCTTGAGAGCCGTGTTAATTATTGTTGAGTTTGAGTGGCCTTGAGAGCCGTGTTGTTAATTGTTGAGTTTGGGTGGCCATGAGAGGCCGTGTAGTTAAATTGGTGTCTTGGGTGGCCATGAGTGCCCGTGTCTTACTGTTGATGTTTTGGAGTGGCGGTGAGTGCCGTGGGGTTGTTGAACCCGAGTCTTGATCGTTGATGTGTCTTGAGTGGTCGTGAGTGCCGTGGGGTTGTTGAACCCGAGTCTTGACCGTTGGTGTGTCTTGAGTGGCATTGAGTGCTGTGGGGTTGTTGAACCCGAGTCTTGACCGTTGGTGTGTCTTGAGTGGCAGTGAGTGCCCGTGGGGTTGTTGAACCCGAGTCTTGATTATTGAGGTGTCTTGAGTGGCCTTGAGTGCCTGTGTTGTTGAACTTGCTTGTGATTGTGGTTACCTGAGGTTGTGGGCCCGCTTCATGAAACGGGGGTCCTCGATCACACGCGTCTGCACGTTCAGACGGGGTAGGGGGCCCGCCCGTCAGTAAAGGGGTCCTGGCCGCACGTGTGTGGTTCGGTGGCTGTGAGTGTGATAGGTTGACAGTCTGATCCGACTTTGTGTCGAGGAAATGCAACAGGTCGACCGCCTGACCTGATGAGATCGGTAAAGGGCGTGAGGGAGGTTACTGAGCAGCTGGTTTGCGATCCTTTGTGATCTTGTTTGGTGTGTGATCCTTTGTGATCTTGCTTGGTGTTGTGTAGCTTTCTGTTGTGTCCTTGGAGGAGGTCGTCGATAGTTGTGTTGGGTTTACTTTACGAGTCTGAGTGTTGAGTCGTTCGAGGAAGGTCACCGTGGGTGTTTGTCAGTCAGAGTACTTGGGTTGGGGACAGTGATCCCCGGAGTTGAGTTGTTGTTGGTGTTACCGACATTGTTTGCTAATTATGCCGTAGTCAGTTTGTTATCCGTGGTGGTGAGCTAACGCTCACCCCTAGCTGCTTTTCCTACAGGTACTGATCACAGGACGGACTAGGTGAGCTCTCGAAGCTTGTGGAGCTAGGAGCGGAGTCCGGGTTGTTTTTGAGTCTAGTGACGGATACCTACTTTTGTCCACTTGTTGGGACGTGTTTTAAGTTGTAAATATTATTTTGATTTATTTAAATGGAGTTTTTAAAGTGATTTAATGAAATAAGGTTTCAAATATTGTATCGTTTTAAATGTTCGCGTCCCGAGTTCGGTTCGCTGAAATTGGGGCGTGACAGCTTGGTTTCAAAGCTCGAGGTTTCACACCTCGGATTGTCCGTCAATTAGGTGGGGAGAGTCGAGTCAGTAAAGTCCCGTCGTGCGTTGGGTACGCAGGTCGGGAACCGTGTGTAAACCTTCAATGTCTTGAGCCTTGTTTTGTCTGTGTGTATGTGCAGTACGGGGTTACTGGCATACTGTTTGTGTGTGCTGCGTGAAACGTTTTAAGCTGTCGCGGGTCGACTCAGGAGCTATCCTGCAGTCGAACGTGACGGTGCTGATATCAAGTCGGTACAACGTAGTTCGGGGACGCCTGGACCGGGTTGTAACTGCATGATGTCAAGTATGAGGTTTTAAAAATGAAATGGAGAAAGTTTTAAAGTTGGTTGGCCCGGTGGGCGTGTTTTGATTTTGTTTGACGCCGTGGGCGTGTGTGTTTGATTGTGCTTGGCCAGGTGGGTGTAGTTCGGTGTTGGTTGGCCCGGTGGGCGTGTATTTTTGTTACTCGACCGTGTTGGCTTGTATTTGAGGTCGGTCTGGAGTTGCCGTAACTGTGTTATGTGTTTGGTGGTCGTTGTCTGCGACGTACTTGTGTACGGGTCGCTATTAGCCGGGAAAGTTACGAGTACCCTAGGGTAGACATAGCGGGTGTAAGTAGTGCGAGTTTATCACCGCTATGGAATCGGGGTCACTGGTTTGGCCCGAAAGGTGAGACGGAACGGTTTGGACGCCGGCCCGGTAAGGGGCCCGGCAGGCTTTGGATGCCGGCCCGGTAAGGGGCCCGGCACGATTTGGTTGCCGGCCTGGTAAAGGGCACGGCACGGGTTAGGTGCCGGCCCGGTAGGGGGCACGGCAGGTTTCGGGTTCCGGCCCGGTATGGGGCATGGCCCGGCCTGGTTACCGGCCCGGAGTGTGGCACGGGCCGGGTCATGTACCGGCCTGGTCCAGTGAGTCGTTTTCAAAATTTTTGGTGGTTGTTGTTTCATTGTGCGTTTAGGTTTGCGGTTGTGTGACTAGGTTCACGTTCGTGCGGTTTGAGCGTTTGTTTTACGTGGTTGTGTTCACGGTTGTGGGTTGTAGAGGCCGTAGGCCTGGTGTACGGTTGGGTTGTTGTTGAGTTTTTCGCTTACGTACCATTATAATTAAGGCTTTAATAGCGTGAGCAGTGCTGTTTCACTGGTTTGAGGATGTGTTTCCCGTGTCGAGGTTTATCTTACATGCGCGAGTACTTGAGGTATTGTTGGCGCGAGCAGTGTGACGTTTAGCATCCGGTTTTGAGGTAGTGGTTTCCCTGGTTAGATCGGTGAGTCTTTAGTGCGTTACTAGTATGCCATAACCGAACGGGTGTCCGTGGAGGTGAGCATAACGCTCATCCCCTTTACTACTTTTCCCGCAAGGGACGAGTAGCGAACACTGGTTTGGTTGCGGAAAGTTACAAGTAAATGCCTAGAGTACCGTGTGAGGGTTGCACTAGACCTTACCAGGGTGACTAATGGAGTGGGGGTTCGTTTTCCGTTTGGGCGTCAGTTTTATTGGATGCCGGGATATCTGTTAGTCTTAGTGCCCGTAGTTCAATCCTAAATGTCCAAATGTATATATCATCGTTAGCAATAAAATTAAAGCGGCTTTATATTACTTATGTGTTGGAGTAATATATCGATGTGTGCTCTGATCTATGCCCACCATGCGAATAGAACCGTAGATCGATATAGATCACACTCGATGGGTCCCTAGTCAACAAAGCTCCACTAGAAGCGACTAGTATGAAAGATGGCTCTTTATGGCTTACGTTCTGTTAGTCATTGGAATGGGATTCCGGAGTCTGATCATAGATATCATGTGGGACATGATATTGGACGACCCGCCCTGAATATGTGCCATAGATTAAGTCATGAACATATTCAGTGTTGTAGCTTGTCATGTATCCTTAGACCAAGGAGTCTTTGTGATCGCTATGTAGTCAACAACTAAGTTTGACCTGAGCCTAACGTTGTCCGTAACAGGGCTTCCATAACGGCCAGGATTGGCTTGGGGACGGGCTACATGAGTGACACGAAAGACGGCTAAGGGATTTATCCCTCATACTAAGGTATGGGAAAGATATCGGTTCTCGGCCACTTGATCGAGAGTGACTGGAAGAATAGCATGCCATGCACATGATACTGGGTATCATATCTTCAGTCATCTCACATATCAAGGAACGGTGATTGAGAATAATAAGGATGACGGCTCTATGCCTTATCTCAATCAGGATATCGGAGATAAAAGGATAATGACAGGGACGACGGAAAGGTTAGAATCGACAGGGTCGATTCGTTATGTAATGTCGGGCAATACTAAAGTCTCGTTAGTTGCCACTTAAATAGGATCAAGTAAAATGGGATTTTACGTTGATCTATTGACATGCATAAACCTAAGGGTCACACTGGAGGATGAAACTCATTGACACATTTATGGAGAATGGCCAAAAGGGAGTTGTCTCGGGACATGACCAAAACTGGGTTTTGGGTCATGTGCTCGTACGTGAATAGGACTTTACGGATCGAGACAAGGCTTGGAGTCTTGGGATTGATCGCGTCGGATAATGTTGGACATTTCCGGTATGGAAGGCTTGGAGGCGATGGGCGAATCACGGGAACTCGTTGGAAATGGCCACGGGCCATGTTCCAAGAGGCCCATGAAAGGCCCATGCAACCAAGGCCCATGGAACTAATTAATCAAGTCTTGATTAATTAGTACTAAGTAAGCAAGACAAGGATTAAGGTGTTGGTGATTCACCACCTAACCCAATCTTGTCTTGCCATACTTTGTCCTATTTACACCTTACTTGACACCATACTTGTCCCATGCCTTTAGTTGGACAAGTATGGGTTTTGTTATGTTTAAGTCATCCTTTTTCAACATAACAAACACAAGACAAGAATAGGAAACACATTTTCTCTCCCTCTTCCATGGCCATTTCGGGTTTGGCTAGTTTCCTCCTCCATTTTTGTGTTCTTGAGTCCTCAAAGAGAAGAACTACGTGGCTTTGATTCCCATGTGGATACGTAGGCGTCTTGGAGACTCAAGCCAATCATTCGTTAACCGGTGTTCTTGTTTTGGTAAGAACTAGTGCTGAATTTTTCTCTTGTTAATCCATTCTTTGTTAGTTGTTTCATGGTTTTAATCGTCTCTTGGTTTTCATTGATTTTCCGCTGCGAGTTGGTTCATCTCCAACCCTACCTCGAGACCCAACAGTGGTATCAGAGCCGTGCTACCTTCGGGATTCACAAGACGGTGTTCAAAGTTTCGGTTTTGCTTGAAAGTTTCGTTTTTGGCATGTTGTTTTGCTAAATTGATTGATAACATGTTTTAAATTATTGTTTATGGATTTAATGCATGTAAAATGAATTTTTGAAAATTATTTCAAATCTGGAAATTTTGAAAAAAGTTTGATTTTTCGGGTCTCGGGAGCGGGACTCTCGGGGAGCCGAAACCGAGACCGAACGGGGATCCGTTGGACGGAGCTAGGCCAAGCATGACCATTGGATGGTTGATATGCCAAGGCTAAACCGTTTTGTTAGTTATGACGAGTTTGGAACCGTCATGACGAACTCGAAGATCAAATGTTCAAAAGTTTCATTTTTGAACGGTTTCGATAAACCGAGCATCAAAAAAAAATTTCGAAACTTGGCTATTAATTAAAACCGGAAAATAACATGATGTTTGATAACATGCTTGTTTGATAACACGATGTGTGATGTGATGTTGGCATGGTGTACATAATAGCCCCGAGCTCAATTTAATTATTTATCGCTTTTCACGGCCTGCGAGCCGTTAGAGTTAGCGTGTAATTATTCTTTCAAGGTGTGGTCGTCGAACCACTTGTTTGTAATATTTATTTATTCCCGACCTGCGAGTCGTGTATTAAATTGTAATATTTTACTCAAGATGAAGAAAGGGCGAAAAGGTCATTTGGTGGCTTTTCGGGTGTTGGCATCGGCTTGGAGTCGATGGAGCTCAAGAAGCTAGTGGGAGTTAGTTTAGGGGGCTATTATGTGCATATTTATCGCTTTATGCTTGGTTTAGTTTATGCATGATTAATTCTATGTGTTTTAGAATTGCATGCTTAACTTTATTTACCGAGCATATCATCTCACATGCAAAGATAAAATTGGAATTTTAATCCTTGTGTGTGAGCCCTTAGAATCGTCATTACATTGGATGTAGTTGACGGGTTCGAAGGAAGAATTACATTGGATGTAATTTGAGGCATCATTGCATTTGGAATGTAGTTGATGTGCTCATCACATCTAGGATGTGTCAAAGTTTTAAACACAACCGGACAAGTAAAAACGGGTCATGTCTGATACCTCCCAATTATCAACACCTTACTACCTCCCCGTCCTATGGGTGTCGTGCGCATTAGCGGAGCATCCATGGGAAAGCGGGGTAGTAGGTTTGGACGACATATGTGGGTGTCGTGCGCATTAGCGGAGCACCTACATAGTGACGGGCCATAGTTGAAAATTGGTGGACCCGACTACGATTCTCAGCCTGAGGTTGAGCTAGGGTAACAGATAGGGTAAGCCGTGTACATAAGTGCATACCCTAGCCAAGAGTCACATTGGATGTGATTGGATGGAGTCCTACCTACATAGCTCGATTAAGTGGTGAGCATTAGTTCAGCTTAATCGAGTGAATCAAGGATCTTGGTTTCAGATTCTAAAGGTTTAGAATCGATTGTTGGTGTTTAAGCTTGATCTTCATAAAATTTATTCAGTTTACTGATTGAATTTTATCTGTTGTAGATCAAATGGAAAATTCAGCGAACATTAATAGTTTGTCATTAAAAACCATTCTTGACAGGGTCAAGCTAAATGGGACAAACTATTTGGACTGGTACAGAATTTTGAGGATAGTCCTCAAGTCTGAACGCAAAGAATATGTCCTTGACAAGGCTGTCTCTAAGACCATATCAGAGTTACATGAAGTGTCATTAACTGCTGAGAAGAATATCTCAGGGATCTGGGATCCAAGGATATTCTGATGGTCAACAAGGGAATTGGAAGTGGCAAGGGCTGGGCCCATGCGCACTTGGCAGGAAAGATGAGACACCTGAGAATGTCTGCTTCTACTGCCAACAGCCTGATCATTGGAACCGGGATTACAGGAAGTTCACGGCTGATCTGAAGAAGGGCAGTGGGACTGCGCCTTCATCAAATAGCCTGGATGATCTTAAGAAGGGCAGTAGGACTGCGCCTTCATCAGGAAACCTGGATGATCTAAGGAAGGGCGGTGGGATCGTGCCTTCATTCGGTATTAACTCTATAGAGCTACATCTCTCTACTTCCAAAGATTCATGGGTATTAGATACCATGACTGAATCTCACACATGCACTAATATATGGTGGCTGAAAGTAGGAGAGATTTGGAAAGCACGAAATGGACCTCAGAGTTGTGGCAACTGCTGTAGGATCCATGAGTCTTGCTTTGCCAAGAGGTCTTGTCTTAGTATTGTATAATGTATATTGCATACCTACTTTTAGTAGGAATATTATATCTGTATCCGTGTTTGACAAGGAAGGATATAATGTTAATATTGGAAATGGAGTTTTCAATGTTCTATGCAATGATATGTTTTATACCAGTACTGACATGGTTGGAGGATTGTACATATTAGATATGGGTAACAATGCCTCAAGTTCTATATATTCCGTTAATACCAAGAGGTCTAAATCCAACAATTTAAACCTAACTCTGTTATGGTACTGTCATTTGGGTCGCATAAACAAGAAGCGCCTATCAGCACTTCAGAAGTGCGGGCTTTCAGGTTCATTCGAATTCCATTCGATCGATAGGTGCAAGGTTTGTTTGATGGGCAAAATGACTAAAGTGCCCTTTATCGATCGCGATGAAAGGGCGGGTGAATTATTGGGGCTGATACACTCGAATGTGTGTAGACCAATAAGTTCACTTGCCAGGAGGGGTTTTAGCTACTTTATCACATTTACTGATGATTACAGTAAATATGGTTATGTCTATTCGGTGAGACATAAGTCTGAAGCTTTTGATAAATTCAAAGAGTTTAAGACTATAGTAGAAAACCAGCTCGACAAAGGTATTAAGGCACTTCGATTGGATCGAGGTGGAAAATACTTGACCACAGAGTTATTAGATCATCTAAAAGAGAATGGGATCCTTTTGGAATGGACTCCTCCTAGGTCACTGTAGTTGAAAGGTGTAGCCAAACGGAGAAATCGGACATTGTTAGACAATGGTCTGTTCCATGATTAGTTGGACTGATCTCCCAATCTCTTTTAGGGGTTTTGCTCTAGAGACGACCGCATTCATAGTGAATCGGGCTTCGACGAATGGTGTGGAAGGGACACCATTTTAAAAAATGGTACGGGATGATGCCCGCTTTGTCCTTCCTAAAGATTTGTGGTTGCGAGGCTTATGTGAAACATTTGGTTTCGACTAAGCTCGAACCAAGATCTGAGATATGCACCTTCGTGTGGTATCCCAAAGCAACAAGGGGATACTATTTCTACAATCCCAGTGAGAACATGGTGTTCGTCGCTTGGGGTGGGGTCTTTATGAAAAAGAAGTTTTGTTTCCAAAGACGTCATTAGGAGGACTGTGCATCTCGAAGAAATTCAGGATGGTACAGATCTGTCTAAACCAATTGACAACCCAGTAGAAAGGAGCCAGAGATTGTCGTAGAGTGAGAACCAATTCCTGTTACAATTCCGGAAGGTCCAAGGCAATTTGAAAGGGTCAATCTTCCACCTCCAAGATATGGTATCCGGAGGTGACAATGAAGTCATGGTGGATCACGATGATCCAGCCACCTTTCAAGAAGTCGTGGATGGGCCCGACTCCGAGTTATGGCTGGGAGCCATGAGGGAGGAAATGCAATCCATGTCGGACAACCGAGTCTGGGAACCGATTGATCCCATCAATGGTGTGAGGACCATAGGATGCAAATGGATCTTCAAGGTGAAGATGGACATGGACGGCAACCCTCTGACCTACAAAGCTCAACTGGTGGCGAAAGGTTATAGGCAGATCCAATGGATTCACTATGAGGAAACCTTCTCCTTAGTGGCTATGGTCAAAATCGATCCAAATTCTTCTTGACATAACTGCGTATCATAATTACGAGATATGGCAAGTGGATGTCAAAACCGCTTTCCTAAATGGAAATTTGACTGAGTACGTTTGTATGTCTCGGCCCAAAGGTTTTGACGATCCGAAGAATAAAGGAAAGATTTATAATTTGTTGAAATCCATTTATGGATTGAAACGAACTTCTCGGAGTTGGATCCTTCGTTTTGATGAAGCTGTAATTGGATTTGGATTAATCAAGAATGAGGATGAATCTTGCGTTTATAAGAAGGCTAGTGGGAGCAATATTACCTTTCTGGTTCTCATTGAAAACGACATCCCAACCTTGCACGAGACTAAAGCTTGGTTGAGGAAGTGTTTTTCAATAAAGGACTTAGGTGATGCTTCTCATATCTTAAGGATTAAGATATGTAGAGATCGCACCAAGAGGGTCTTGGATTTAAGTCAGGGAACCTATGTGAACAAGGCATTGAGTAGGTTCTTAATGCTCGATTCAAAGAAAGGACTCTTACCCACTAGTCATGGCATTCATCTCAGCAAGACTCAGTGTCCTAAGACACCTGATGAGCTGAAAAGGATGATGAGAATCCTATGCGCCTGGGGGCAGGATCGATCATATATGCCATGACATGTATGAGACCAGACGTCTCGTAAGCCTTATGTTGTACCAGTAGACATCATTCTAACCCGGGGGAAAGATGATGCTGAACTATTCGTCGAAGGATGAGTAGACGCTAGTTTTCCAAGACAAATCCAGATGACTTTAGAAGTCAATCAGGATATGTGTTTACGCTAAATGGCAGAGCTTTAGCTGGGAAAGCGTAAAGCAAGATACCATTGCCGAATCTACGACAGAGGCCAAGTACATGGATGCTGCAGAGGCAGCTAAGGAGGCTATGTGGATTTGGAAATTCATGGCAGGGCTGGGTGTAATTAAAAACCCATCCAGTCCGGTGAATCCATCTTGCGACAACACAAGGGCCATTGCGCAAGCTAAAAGCCTAGATCGTATAACAAATCCAAACATGTACTGCGGCGTATCCACCTCATCAGATAAATACTGAACTGAGGTGAAGTGAAGATAACCGATATTGCAACAGATGATAACATAGCCAACCCTTTGACTAAGGCAGTGTCACTGCTGAACATGTTAGACATGTAAAGTCGATGGGGACATATTGGAGTTTAGATTGGAACTAGGGCAAGTGGGAGATTGTTAGTCTTAGTGCCCGTAGTTCAATCCTAAATGTCCAAATGTATATATCATCGTTAGCAATAAAATTAAAGCGGCTTTATATTACTTATGTGTTGGAGTAATATATCGATGTGTGCTCTGATCTATGCCCACCATGCGAATAGAACCGTAGATCGATATAGATCACACTCGATGGGTCCCTAGTCAACAAAGCTCCACTAGAAGCGACTA
The DNA here is from genome assembly GCA_963921825.1 of Erodium maritimum. Lineage (NCBI taxonomy): Eukaryota > Viridiplantae > Streptophyta > Magnoliopsida > Geraniales > Geraniaceae > Erodium > Erodium maritimum. Next base: position 28,032,819 of record OY997592.1, read on the forward strand.
GTATGAAAGATGGCTCTTTATGGCTTACGTTCTGTTAGTCATTGGAATGGGATTCCGGAGTCTGATCATAGATATCATGTGGGACATGATATTGGACGACCCGCCCTGAATATGTGCCATAGATTAAGTCATGAACATATTCAGTGTTGTAGCTTGTCATGTATCCTTAGACCAAGGAGTCTTTGTGATCGCTATGTAGTCAACAACTAAGTTTGACCTGAGCCTAACGTTGTCCGTAACAGGGCTTCCATAACGGCCAGGATTGGCTTGGGGACGGGCTACATGAGTGACACGAAAGACGGCTAAGGGATTTATCCCTCATACTAAGGTATGGGAAAGATATCGGTTCTCGGCCACTTGATCGAGAGTGACTGGAAGAATAGCATGCCATGCACATGATACTGGGTATCATATCTTCAGTCATCTCACATATCAAGGAACGGTGATTGAGAATAATAAGGATGACGGCTCTATGCCTTATCTCAATCAGGATATCGGAGATAAAAGGATAATGACAGGGACGACGGAAAGGTTAGAATCGACAGGGTCGATTCGTTATGTAATGTCGGGCAATACTAAAGTCTCGTTAGTTGCCACTTAAATAGGATCAAGTAAAATGGGATTTTACGTTGATCTATTGACATGCATAAACCTAAGGGTCACACTGGAGGATGAAACTCATTGACACATTTATGGAGAATGGCCAAAAGGGAGTTGTCTCGGGACATGACCAAAACTGGGTTTTGGGTCATGTGCTCGTACGTGAATAGGACTTTACGGATCGAGACAAGGCTTGGAGTCTTGGGATTGATCGCGTCGGATAATGTTGGACATTTCCGGTATGGAAGGCTTGGAGGCGATGGGCGAATCACGGGAACTCGTTGGAAATGGCCACGGGCCATGTTCCAAGAGGCCCATGAAAGGCCCATGCAACCAAGGCCCATGGAACTAATTAATCAAGTCTTGATTAATTAGTACTAAGTAAGCAAGACAAGGATTAAGGTGTTGGTGATTCACCACCTAACCCAATCTTGTCTTGCCATACTTTGTCCTATTTACACCTTACTTGACACCATACTTGTCCCATGCCTTTAGTTGGACAAGTATGGGTTTTGTTATGTTTAAGTCATCCTTTTTCAACATAACAAACACAAGACAAGAATAGGAAACACATTTTCTCTCCCTCTTCCATGGCCATTTCGGGTTTGGCTAGTTTCCTCCTCCATTTTTGTGTTCTTGAGTCCTCAAAGAGAAGAACTACGTGGCTTTGATTCCCATGTGGATACGTAGGCGTCTTGGAGACTCAAGCCAATCATTCGTTAACCGGTGTTCTTGTTTTGGTAAGAACTAGTGCTGAATTTTTCTCTTGTTAATCCATTCTTTGTTAGTTGTTTCATGGTTTTAATCGTCTCTTGGTTTTCATTGATTTTCCGCTGCGAGTTGGTTCATCTCCAACCCTACCTCGAGACCCAACAGTGGTATCAGAGCCGTGCTACCTTCGGGATTCACAAGACGGTGTTCAAAGTTTCGGTTTTGCTTGAAAGTTTCGTTTTTGGCATGTTGTTTTGCTAAATTGATTGATAACATGTTTTAAATTATTGTTTATGGATTTAATGCATGTAAAATGAATTTTTGAAAATTATTTCAAATCTGGAAATTTTGAAAAAAGTTTGATTTTTCGGGTCTCGGGAGCGGGACTCTCGGGGAGCCGAAACCGAGACCGAACGGGGATCCGTTGGACGGAGCTAGGCCAAGCATGACCATTGGATGGTTGATATGCCAAGGCTAAACCGTTTTGTTAGTTATGACGAGTTTGGAACCGTCATGACGAACTCGAAGATCAAATGTTCAAAAGTTTCATTTTTGAACGGTTTCGATAAACCGAGCATCAAAAAAAAATTTCGAAACTTGGCTATTAATTAAAACCGGAAAATAACATGATGTTTGATAACATGCTTGTTTGATAACACGATGTGTGATGTGATGTTGGCATGGTGTACATAATAGCCCCGAGCTCAATTTAATTATTTATCGCTTTTCACGGCCTGCGAGCCGTTAGAGTTAGCGTGTAATTATTCTTTCAAGGTGTGGTCGTCGAACCACTTGTTTGTAATATTTATTTATTCCCGACCTGCGAGTCGTGTATTAAATTGTAATATTTTACTCAAGATGAAGAAAGGGCGAAAAGGTCATTTGGTGGCTTTTCGGGTGTTGGCATCGGCTTGGAGTCGATGGAGCTCAAGAAGCTAGTGGGAGTTAGTTTAGGGGGCTATTATGTGCATATTTATCGCTTTATGCTTGGTTTAGTTTATGCATGATTAATTCTATGTGTTTTAGAATTGCATGCTTAACTTTATTTACCGAGCATATCATCTCACATGCAAAGATAAAATTGGAATTTTAATCCTTGTGTGTGAGCCCTTAGAATCGTCATTACATTGGATGTAGTTGACGGGTTCGAAGGAAGAATTACATTGGATGTAATTTGAGGCATCATTGCATTTGGAATGTAGTTGATGTGCTCATCACATCTAGGATGTGTCAAAGTTTTAAACACAACCGGACAAGTAAAAACGGGTCATGTCTGATACCTCCCAATTATCAACACCTTACTACCTCCCCGTCCTATGGGTGTCGTGCGCATTAGCGGAGCATCCATGGGAAAGCGGGGTAGTAGGTTTGGACGACATATGTGGGTGTCGTGCGCATTAGCGGAGCACCTACATAGTGACGGGCCATAGTTGAAAATTGGTGGACCCGACTACGATTCTCAGCCTGAGGTTGAGCTAGGGTAACAGATAGGGTAAGCCGTGTACATAAGTGCATACCCTAGCCAAGAGTCACATTGGATGTGATTGGATGGAGTCCTACCTACATAGCTCGATTAAGTGGTGAGCATTAGTTCAGCTTAATCGAGTGAATCAAGGATCTTGGTTTCAGATTCTAAAGGTTTAGAATCGATTGTTGGTGTTTAAGCTTGATCTTCATAAAATTTATTCAGTTTACTGATTGAATTTTATCTGTTGTAGATCAAATGGAAAATTCAGCGAACATTAATAGTTTGTCATTAAAAACCATTCTTGACAGGGTCAAGCTAAATGGGACAAACTATTTGGACTGGTACAGAATTTTGAGGATAGTCCTCAAGTCTGAACGCAAAGAATATGTCCTTGACAAGGCTGTCTCTAAGACCATATCAGAGTTACATGAAGTGTCATTAACTGCTGAGAAGAATATCTCAGGGATCTGGGATCCAAGGATATTCTGATGGTCAACAAGGGAATTGGAAGTGGCAAGGGCTGGGCCCATGCGCACTTGGTCAACAAGGATATTCTGATGGTCGCGGAGTAGTATCGCGATGCCTCACTCGTCGGCAGGTGAGAGACGAACAACAGCGTCCCGCTGGATTATTGCAGCCACTGCGGGTTGCACAGTGGAAATGGGGGGCATGTATCGATTGGTTTCGTGAGCGATTAGCCGAGTTCGCCTACAACAACAACTTCCAGGCCAGTATCATGATGGCACCGTTCGAAGCGTTGTGTGGTAGGCCGTGTCGATCGCCTGTGTGCTAGGCAGAAGTGGGAAATAAGAGGTTACTAGGCCTAGAACTGGACCGAGAGACAGCTGAGTCGGTCGTGTCGAAACGGGAGCGGTTGGAGACCGCGCAGAGTCGGTAGGAGCTATGCTGATAGACAACGCCGACCTCTCGAGTCAGCAATCAATGGTCATGTATCCCTGTAGGTGAGCCCGAAAGGTGGAATAATGCGTTTCAACCGCGACGGAGGCGGGTTAGCCCCGCGGTGTATCGGGCCTTTCGAGGTCTTGAGTACGTCATCGATTGGGCAGAGGTCGAGGAAACGGGTGATGTCCCGTGTAAGGAGAAACCGATGTGGGAAAGGGATCCACAAGAGCAGGTCCTGCGCGGAAAAATTATCCGCTTAGAGCTGGTGTTGTGGCGACACCACGAGGCCGAGTCGACTTGGGAACGCGAGGACGAGGTTCGCGCGAAGTACCACGACCGGTTCGACTCCTGACATACGTTGTTCTAAATTTCGCGGACGAAATTATTTTAAGGGGGGAGACTATGAAGACCGCTCCGGTTCAAAAGGGTTCATTTATTAAATTTAATAGTTCGGAACGTCGAGGTTGGAAATCGGTTTGATTTTTGGAACGACTGCAAAAGAGAAAAGAATTTTGGCTATTTAATCGATTTTATCAGGTAAGAACTAAAATGGGGAATTGAGAACCAAAAGCAGTTTTAACGAGAAAGGATCTGAAAATCAAAATGGTTTTAAAATAAAAAGGAATTAACATCAATTTGGTTTTAATAACGGTTTTGAGTCGAGGAGTTTTGAGAAAAAAATTTGTAGGAAAATGAACTAAAACGACTTTGGTTTTAAAAAGGAATTAAAAAGAACAATCAGATTTGATTTAAAATGGGCCTTGAACTATTGAGCGTGGAACGAATAATCGGGCTGTTGAAACGGACTTAGGATGGGTTTAACAGCGGAACGCGGAATCGGTGCCTCGGGAGCCGTGTCTCGAAATCCATGCACCGGGTTCTGTGCTCGGGGCTCGAAACCGATTCATCGTGATCCCGCTTTTAGCTCGCTCGAGTTTAAAAGACAAATGTCGGATTTAAACTGGACAAATCGTAATCTTTAACCTAACGGTGGAACCGTTATTAATTTATGGCTTTCGTGTTATCTTTAGTGTCTGGCTTCGATCGAAGTGAAGCCCAGAGGTAGCGAGCCAGAACGCCAGCAGCTAGGAAACGTAGCGGGTGTTCTTCGGTTGAGGTAGGGAAAAGTAGCCGGATCTCGGCCCTGACTAGGGAAAGTTAACAGTAGAAATGCATGTGACACTGGGGTGTCGTGGGTTAAGTAGGTTTATCGAATATTAGAAAGGCATGATACGGGAACGTAGCGACTATGAGAAAAGCATGTGACACTTAGTAGTGTCGTAGGATCAGAGAACTTAGCGATAATTGAATTACTGGAGGCATATGACCATGCCCGGAGGTTGTTTGTGAAACTAGTGATCTTAGGACTGTTGGAGGCATCGAGAATGCCGGAGGTTGTTGCGTGTTATTTATTGTTGAGTTTGAGTGGCCTTGAGAGCCCGTGTTATTTATTGTTGAGTTTGAGTGGCCTTGAGAGCCCGTGTTATTTATTGTTGAGTTTGAGTGGCCTTGAGAGCCCGTGTTATTTATTGTTGAGTTTGAGTGACCTTGAGAGCCCGTGTTATTTATTGTTGAGTTTGAGTGGCCTTGAGAGCCGTGTTAATTATTGTTGAGTTTGGGTGGCCTTGAGAGCCGTGTTGTTAATTGTTGAGTTTGGGTGGCCATGAGAGGCCGTGTAGTTAAATTGGTGTCTTGGGTGGCCATGAGTGCTCGTGTCTTACTGTTGATGTTTTGGAGTGGCCGTGAGTGCCGTGGGGTTATTGAACCCGAGTCTTGACCGTTGATATGTCTTGAGTGGCCGTGAGTACCGTGGGGTTGTTGAACCCGAGTCTTGACCGTTGGTGTGTCTTGAGTGGCAGTGAGTGCCGTGGGGTTGTTGAACCCGAGTCTTGACCGTTGGTGTGTCTTGAGTGGCAGTGAGTGCCCGTGGGGTTGTTGAACCCGAGTCTTGATTGTTGAGGTGTCTTGAGTGGCCTTGAGTGCTTGTGTTGTTGAACTTGCTTGTGATTGTGGTCACCGTGGGTGTTTGTCAGTCAGAGTACTTGGGTTGGGGACAGTGATCGCCGGAGTTGAGTTGTTGTTGGTGTTACCGGCATTGTCTGTTAATTATGCCGTAGTCAGTCTGTTATCCGTGGTGGTGAGCGAACGCTCACCCCTAGCTGCTTTTCCTACAGGTACTGATCACAGGACGGACTAGGTGAGCTCTCGAAGCTTGTGGTGCTAGGAGCGGAGTCCGGGTTGTTTTTGAGTCTAGTGACGGATACCTACTTTTGTCCACTTGTTGGGACGTGTTTTAAATTGTAAATATTATTTTGATTTATTTAAATGGAGTTTTTAAAGTGATTTAATGAAATAAGGTTTCAAATATTGTATCGTTTTAAATGTTCGCGTCCCGTGTTCGGTTCGCTGAAATTAGGCTGTGACAATGGGCCTCTTGGAACATGGCCCGTGGCCATTTCCAACGAGGTCCCGTGATTCGCTCACCGCCTCCAAGCCTTCCATACCGAAATGTCCAACATTATCCGACACGATCAATTCCAAGACTCCAAGCCTTGTCTGGATCCGTAAAGTCCTATTCACTTACGAGCACATGACCCAAAACCCAGTTTTGGTCATGTCCCGAGACAACTCCCTTTTGGCCATTCTTCATAAATGTGTCAATGAGTTTCACCCTCTGGTGTGACCCTTAGGTTTATGCATGTCAATAGATCAACGTAAAATCCCATTTTACTTGATCATATTTAAGTGGCAACTAACGAGACTTTAGTATTGCCTGACACTGCATAACGAATCGACCCTGTCGATTCTAACCTTTCCGTCGTCCCTGTCATTATCCTTTTATCTTCGATATCCTGATTGAGATAAGGCGTAGAGCTGTCATCCTTAATATTCTCAATCATTGTTCCTTGATATGTGAGATGACTGAATATATGATACCCAGTATCATGTGCATGGCCATGCTATTCTTTCAGTCACTCTCGATCAAGCGGCCGAGAACCGATATCTTTCTCATGCCTTAGTATGAGTGATAAATGTTAGACGGGTTAGTCCATAAACGATAAAAACAGATAAAAAACTGAATCCAATATTATTAATGAATATTCAAATCACATACGAAATAAAATAACAAACAAAGTATGTAAACATATAAAGTCGATACGTAATCGAAACAGTAACCTCAATCGATACTCGAAGAGAGAACTGGTATGTCGAGGCCTGCGAACCAGTTTCCTTAAGACTTTTTATTGCCCCGTCTGAGCAAGTCTCCCAAGATACAACGACAACGTAAAAGAACTCGAAACGGTGTATGAGAAGTAGCACCGAGTAGAAAGAAATCAGTTGCTCTGTTCTTGGAGAAGGAAAGAAATTGTGTAGGTAAATTTCGTGTCTAATTCGTCTCTACTACGTCTAATTTTTCACTACGAATAATGAACTAGAACAGAGCTTATATAGGAAAAGGGTAGAGTTTTTGGAAACGAGTTTTATGGAAACACAATTTTCGGAAATATCAAATTTTGGGAAATAGACAATTTCGAAACAATATATTAAATTCGAATTTAATAAAATCTGGAAACTAAAAATAATTTCAGAATTATTATAAGATTCGAAATAATATAAAATTTGGAAATTTCTATAATTGCATATCAATTTCCAAAACTGAAAAAGATATCAATTTCATATTTCCTTATTTGCATATTCTAAAAATTGGAAATTAATTGTTGAGATTTCAATACGGGCCCGAAGCAAAAACGGAGTTGGCACTACAGGCCCAAATCTGCTGCAACATTCGCGTCATGCACACAACCTTTCATCCAAGCAGTTCAACCATGCTAGGAAGGCAACGCTATATAAACCCAATGAAAGTTTGGCAATCTTTCGATGTGGGACAACACAAGAATTGTGCATTTTCCATTTGCAATTTTCTCAACAACTAAGTTCAATGGGTGATCTTTGAGCTTTAATTTCTCATTCACCTCTTGTCCGTTTAGACCTCATAATATCTCTTTGGAAAGGCCTCACTTCCTAGAATACGAAACTAATATTTCCATAGTTCTAGGATGACCCGATCCGATATATAATTGAGCGTCAAGTTGACCATTTCCATTTGTCTAAACTCACTTTTGTCCAACAATCCCCCACTTGAATAGAAATTAACGCGAGAGGAAAGCGATAGGATGGTGACTTCTCATAGCTGATTTCTGCATAGGATAGGTAGGCAACACCCTTGAACCTTCCCTTGTGAAGATGTATTTACTTTACTGACTGACTAGTAGACACGATGTCCTTGAACTATTCTGTCGTTTATGTAAATGAAGATACATTCCACACAGACACCAACAAACACAGTTTTTTTCGGTTCTCATGGTTATGTCCGTAAGTCATGGACATCTCTTGGTTCTGCGAGAGTTTAAGACAACTAAGCCCCAGTAGTTTCCCTTGAGGCGACTCCACCTCACTCTCACATAGGTGATTTCTTTGCTCATATTCTTGAAGCACAATGAATCATTAAAAGCATAGCTTAACCTTAACACGTTTAAATCACTATTTACATCATAGGAATGGACCCGGGGTGACTCCCATAGTGACCACACAAGGTTTATGCAATTAGGTTGTCCCATTGAACCTAGATCTTGGGATCTCCAGTCAACTAGGTTGGGTTTTCCTTCACATAACGCCTTAATTGATTACGGGCTTTAGTCACATTCCTTTGGATGTTGTAACAACTAGATCTCTATTTAACCCTTTAGTTAGCGGATCCGCAATGTTATCTTTTGATCTTGCAAAATCAATAGTGATAACTACAATTGAGATCAGTTGTTTAATCAGATTTGTGCCCTATTGATTGCTGCTTGATTGTCACAATGCACACAAACCTTGAGCACAGGCTTTAGCCAATCTGGATTATCCTCCAAGAAGTTTCGTAGCCACTTGGTTTTATCCAAGGCCACAAACTCAGATTCCATGGTGGATCTGGTTATGATCGTTTGTCTTGAGGATATCCACGACATTGCTGCTTCTACTAGAGTAAGGACATATCCACTCATGCTTTTTGAATCCTCAATATCAGATATTCAACTAGCATTAGAGTATCCTTCAAGAACCGTAGGTTCTCTCTTATAGTGCAGTCCATAGTCACATGAGTGTATCGTAAGTATCCAAGTACTCTTACGATAACTGTCCAATGGTCTTTCCATGGATTACTCGTGAGTCAACTCAATGTACTTACCATAACTACATGCCAGGTCTAGTACAGCTCATGAGATACGTAGTCAATGCTTTCACCTTTATTTTAGACAAGTGTTCACTAATGTCTATAGGTGCTCTGGCATTACAAGTATCATTCTTACTGAATTTACTCAGTATCTTGTCTATGTAGTGTGATTGGGTTAACATGACACCATTAGATGGGCGTTTGATTTGGATGCACAAAATCATATATGCGAGTACCATTTCTTTTATGTCAAACTTAGAGTTTAACAAGGTTTTGGTACCCTTTACCATCTAATCACTACCCCCATGATTAGAATGTCATCCACGTATAGACATAGGATCACATATCCCTCATTTGTGGTCTTGACATCTATCATTTGTCACACTTGTTTATCTAGTAGTTATTGGCTAACATGACATCATCAAGCATTTTAGTCCATTGCTGAGTGATAGCTGCAGTCCAATAAGCTACAGTCCACTATTTTTAAGACCGATTGTCATCTTATTTAATAATGGAGCCAATAACTTAGCAAGACCCCCCCCACATTTTCAAGTAATTATTGGAGGTTTTCTCCCTTTCCATAATTCGTGTAGAGTCTTGTCTAATTTCTTAAGGAGTACCTTATTCAAAGGTAGTTAGCTAAAAAATAGCTTCCCCTCCCCCCACATGTCAAGTGACAACCCAGATTTGATTTGATCAAAAGGTTCGTCATGTGAATAATTATTTTGACATAAATTCCGCATTTCTAGTCCGTTGGAATTTTAGGATGTGTTCCGAGACTGTTTAATCTTACGCAGCGCTACGTGGTAAACGTGTCCAATTTCCCTTGTCATACATATAATGACACAATGAGATAATTATAAGAAGCGTCCCCCTTACATTATTCATTTCTTGGACTTACGTGTTTGGAAACTTATTCATTTTCCACAAATATCCATCCTTAGTCAAAACTAATTTTTACCCTCATAAATCGTCCTTAAGCCTTGTACACTTTAAGTCGTTTCGAGGTTCTTCCTATATCCGGAAGTCACATTGAAATTTGAGCAATTCTCATTTTCAAATAATTTCACGTTGTTTCACCAAGAAACTATTGCAATTAACAATTTTTACCATTTGGACATATTCCAATCTATTTGAATTGATTTTCTATATTCCAATTATCAAAAATTGAAACTATTCAATTAGGTCACATTTGTTCTTTTCATGAAGCAAAATTAACTTGATCTTGAAGCCTTAAATTTAATCGATCTAACGTGTTTCACATTGAAACAAAAATCAATTAATAGGTCAATGATCAACTTAATCTTCTCAATGATAGATCGACACATTCGATTGAACTTGTACCAAGTAAGCCGAATCAATTAACTAGCTTTAATCGTTCGCACGTGTTTGATCAAGAATTTGGAAAATGAAACTATTCAATTTCTCTTTTCTTGTTCTTGTATAGGTTTGTTTCATTTTTGAAATCAATTGAACCTTTCCAATTTGTCATTTCTTAATAAGAACAGGATCAAGTTCACTACTTAGATCCACGTCGATCTTTTATATGATTCAAGCCAATTGAACCGTTTAACTCAAACCTCGATTGAGCTTAAATATCGATTGAGTTGTCTTTACGTGTTTCAAAGAAACAAGATCGATTCAATCTATTTTATCAGCTATAGAATTTGAACAAATGGTTCACTACTTAAACCCGAAGTTCATAAGTAGATAGAACGACATCATTTGTCCATCACATTCTAAAGTGAAAGCAAGTTGTGTTAGAACCCTAATCGAATCCCTTATGAATCCAACACTTAGTCAAATAATCAGGATTTAAATATAAAACAATACAGAAAGCGTACCTGATTTCATGTCGATGACGAGACAAGATCGGTTTGGCCTTCCACAGTTCAATCCCTTATGCTCTCCTCAATATGCTCTCGCTCTATAGATGGGGATGGAGGAGAAAAAGAGAGACGGCTGATTGAACTTGGGGACCAAACCCTAATATGTCTTTATATATAGAATCTGAATAAAGCTCATTACTCTAATCAGATTTATATGGGTATCACACATTACAAAGCCCATACTCATTAATGTTTTAAATTGGGTTTCCCAACTAGTAGCCCAATACGAATCATTGACCCCAAATATACTTGTCCAATTTGTAAGCCCACACGTTGGATTATAAAATAACCCAACAAGTTGTTCGTACATATTCTCTAAAGAACATAATCAATATTGAACTTAAACTCTAACACATAATTTTTTAGTTCCAACTTACTCGTTGTAACGTTTTTCCACAAAACAAGAATCAATTAATTTACTTTCCAAATCTTGGATGTTTTAATTAATTGAAACCATTCAATTTGTCAATTTCCATCGAGTGTCTTTTAGTCGTTGAAAGCACATTAGATTTTAATCTATTCGTACGTGTTCTACTTTTAGAACCGAATCAGATTTTTTTTTACGGATATCACGAATCCATTTGTTTGATCGTCCTTACGTGTTTCCAAGAAACATGATCGATCACAAATACCGTTCTTCTAAGGAAATGTTTTAAATTCCCTTTAGGAGACTAGGAAACCGTTTAGGAAATAAATCCAAATTGTTTCCTTCTTGAATTTAGAGAAAACCGGTTAGGAATTTATTCCAAGTTCGCTTCTCTCGTTTGTTTCACAAATAAACTGTATTTGTCAAAAGTTTCCAATCGTTGGGAATTTTTTTAATCTGTTCGAACGTGTTCTAGTTAGAACCGAATCACATGAAAAATTCATATGTTCGTACGTGTTCTAATTAGAACCGAATCAGATGACACCCAAATTGGTGTAACAAGATCGTCTTTACGTGTTTCTAGGAAACAAGATCGATCACAAGAATTATTCCGACATACAGAATAAGGAGAAGAAGAGAGTTTTTTTTTTCAATCTGTCCAACCGGGTCGTATTGACCAGCGAACAGGATCTGCTCCTCAACCCGGACCGCACACGACTGCTTCAGCAACCCAGCTCCTGAACTCGCGAGCTGCCCTGACCCAACCGGCTCCCTGTCCCGCGTGCAACCACTAGCAAAGGAGACCTGCGTGCTTCCTTGTTTTGGGCTGGATTCTTTTGGGCCTCCTTTTTATTCCTTTTCACCTTTTGAACATTTAAATCACCTGTAGCCCACAACAGAAAAACACCTCAAACCTGCATCATTGATTTTCCTACAATAAACTCAACGAGTACAAAACATGTATATTGCTTCTGTTCGTCAAAATCCAATGTTTTTAGACAGATGTGAGTTCTTCAATCTCCAAACGCGTGTTGCAGCAGCTGAGCAGAGAGAAGGACCTGTAGAGTCTTACAAAAAATCATTTGAACTCATAAAAATGTCAAGTTATTAGAAGCAAATATTCAAACTGAATTCGACTAAAACAGAATGAATTTTTTTTCCATCATATGCTATGTTGTTTTTCTTCATGTACATCAGTTTACAAAATGATACCAGAGGAGTATTTCGAAAATCAGATTAGGTGAAACTAATTTCTGATTTCTTTCTCATTTCAGGATTTCCAATATCTGCAAAAGAAATCAATTAGATGTAGAATGATATGTTACTCGACGTTGTTACTAGACTTCGATTGTAGACTTAGTTTGAATCAAACTCCGGCAAATATAACCCGTTCTTCGTCTATGAACTTGCAAAACATAAAAAGTCTTAAGATTGTTAGACGGGTTAGTCCATAAACGATAAAAACAGATAAAAAACTGAATCCAATATTATTAATGAATATTCAAATCACATACGAAATAAAATAACAAACAAAGTATGTAAATATATAAAGTCGATAGTAACCTCAATCGATACTCGAAGAGGGAACTGGTATGTCGAGGCCTGCGAACCAGTTTCCTTAAGACTTTTTATTGCCCCGTCTGAGCAAGTCTCCCAAGATACAACGACAACGTAAACGAACTCGAAACGGTGTATGAGAAGTAGCACCGAGTAGAAAGAAATCAGTTGCTCTGTTCTTGGAGAAGGAGAGAAATTGTGTAGGTAAATTTCGTGTCTAATTCGTCTCTACTACGTCTAATTTTTCACTACGAATAATGAACTAGAACAAAGCTTATATAGGAAAAGGGGAGAGAGTTTTTGGAAACGAGTTTTATGGAAACACAATTTTCGGAAATATCAAATTTTGGGAAATAGACAATTTCGAAACAATATATTAAATTCGAATTTAATAAAATCTGGAAACTAAAAATAATTTCAGAATTATTATAAGATTCGAAATAATATAAAATTTGGAAATTTCTATAATTGCATATCAATTTCCAAAACTGAAAAAGATATCAATTTCATATTTCCTTATTTGCATATTCTAAAAATTGGAAATTAATTGTTGAGATTTCAATACGGGCCCGAAGCAAAAATGGAGTTGGCGCTACAGGCCCAAATCCGCTGCAGCATTCGCGTCCCGCACACAACCTTTCATCCAAGAAATTCAACCTTGCTAGGAAGGCAACGCTATATAAACCCAATGAAAGTTTGGCAATCTTTCGATGTGGGACAACACAAGAATTGTGCATTTTCCATTTGCAATTTTCTCAACAACTAAGTTCAATGGGTGATCTTTGAGCTTTAATTTCTCATTCACCTCTTGTCCGTTTAGACCTCGTAATATCTCGTTGGAAAGGCCTCACTTCCTAGAATACGAAACTAATATTTCCATAGTTCTAGGATGACCCGATCCGATAGATAATTGAGCGTCAAGTTGACTATTTCCATTTGTCTAAACTCACTTTTGTCCAACAATAAATCCTTTAGCCGTCTTTCGTGTCACTCATGTAGCCCATCCCCAAGCCAATCCTGGTCGTTATGGAAGCCCTGTTATGGACAACGTTAGGCTCAGGTCAAACTCAGTTGTTGACTACATAGCGATCACAAAGACTCCTTGGTCTAAGGATACATGACAAGCTACAACAATGAATATTTTCATAAATTGATCTATGACACATATTCATGTCGGGTCGTCCAATATCATGTCCCACATGATATCTATGATCAGACTCCGGAATCCCATTCCAATGACTAACAGAACGTAAGTCATAAAGAGCCATCTTTCATACTAGTCGCTTCTAGTGAAGCTTTGTTGACTAGGGACCCATCAAGTGTGATCTATCTCGATCTATGGTTCTATTCACATGGTGGAATAGATCAGAGCACACATCGATATATTACTCCAACACATAAGTAATATAAAGTCGCTTTAATTTTATTGCTAACGATGATATATACATCTGGACATTTAGGATTGAACTACGGGCACTAAGACTAACAAAGGTGCCAATGGACGGGGAAGTCACCACGGGGTAAGTATCATTATGCTTGAAGCTGTAGCGTCCCGTGATTTATGGATTTGGCATACTTTTTTCGGGATGGTTGCCTTGAACAACGACATCAACGTCCTCAACAACAACCACTTATTCCAAGAGCTTATTACGGCCGTGACCTTGCCGTGGAGTACGAGATCAACAGGCATCGGTACGACCGACCTTATTACTTGGTGGACGACATTTACACATCATGGGGACAGTTCGTGAAGAGTATTCGGCATCCCTACACTCCCAAAGAGAAGTTGTTTTCTAAATGCCAAGAAGGTGCTCGGAAAGATATTGAAAGGTCTTTTGGAGTACTTCAAGCAAGGTGGCACATTATTTTTCGTCCCGCTCGTGTTTGGAGCAAACCCACTTTGACTGATATCATGCACACTTGTATCATTCTACACAACATGATTATAGAGGATGAACGCGACCGGTATGAATATGGAGATGACGAGTTGTTGTACGAGATCCCTCCAGAAATCCCGAATTGGACACCACTGGAATGATGGCACCGAGGAGGGCCATCTTCTAACGGCTCCCCCGTTGTGTCCCTTTTCTGGCCACTCGACCCATGTTACGAACACCTAAGACGGCCTAACGTAGACGATTGGCCGACGCCACAGGTGGACGGCTCCTTTCCTAGTCAAAACTAAGCTCGTAAACTCGGATTAGGTATCTGGTCCACGGTCGTACGAGCTATCTTCTCTCGGAACAATTCGGTTCTTGGTATTGGTTCTAGGGTCAGCGAGGCAAATCCCGGTGGTGGTGGTAGTTGATGCAACTCTCTTCTCCAATCGGTCTCGTAGGGCTGATCCGTTTTGGCAATCTTGAATTCCAAAAGGGAGTCCCCATAACGAGGAAATCCCGGGACCTCCCACTTACAATCCCTAACCATGTGGCCAATTCTGGCACAATTGAAACAGAAAGTAGGGAGCTTAGCATACGTGAGGATAACACGGACCAGCTCCGGGTAGTCTCGGAAGCTCATAATCATTGTACGCCAGAGAGGTCTCTTCACGTCCATCCAGAACCGGACATTCACAGTTCCGCCCCAGCACATACCCCACTGATCACACAGGGTATCTACATGTTATCCTAGGGCTACTCCGATTGCCTCCTCGGTGGCCTTTGTACGGACAAGAGGTGGGATACCCCGAGCAAAGACCCAGATCTGGTACCTATCCAACCGAGGCAGGTCCCTAGACATGGGATCCAAGATCTCCCCGAGAAGAAACAGATGGACATGGAAACACCATGTTTCATTCTGGCGGACCCAAGTCCTATCCGCGGATGACCGAAAGTAAAGAACCAAAATGCCCGGTTCGAGATCCTTGACGACCACCCCCGTCGCAGCGCGACCCCAAGCCCAAGTGAGGACCTCCAACACGAGTTCCTTCCGCGTTAGAATCAGAGCGGCTAGATGATCCACCAAGCCAAACTGAAGACGAGGGGTTTGGGGATCCGGCGGGTTGTAGGGCACCACCACCACGACCGCCTCCTCCTCTGTAAAGCAGCACGCCAAGAACCCCTTATGAATATCCCCTATAATGGAGGGGTGAGTAGGAGGGGTTGAGAACCCTCCATGCATGGTGGATGGGTTGGAAACCAGGACCTGTCTCAGATTAGTCCATCGGGCGCCCGGAGCCGGAGGAGACGAAGCCCGCGTAAGGAAGGATTGTGCCACTCCCGTCGGAAGTTCGAATATTAATGGCTCAACCCTATCCGCTGCCACTCCCAAGAGGAGAAACTTTGGGAAAGGTAGCTTCGGGATCGTCAAAGACAGACCCCAGGGAGGTTGCGCCTTGGTTGGCCTTCCCCGATTCGGCCTAGGGTTTCCCGGAAGCGACGTCATGGCTCTAGTCTCGAACACCACCAGTGATTGCTCCTCGAGGCGAGGGGGAAGTGGCGATACAACTTCCGGAACAGAATAGGACGATGGTGAAGGAGGGTTTTGACGAGGTTTCCTCTCCTTCTTTTCTTGAATAGGCTTGACAAAACCCTTAGAGGGAGGAGAGGACATAACAAGAGGAGAGGGAGGAGCATCATCTGGGGATGGTGACCCCTCAACAGTAGGCGAGAGTGACATCAGAGCCGTTATGGTGGCAGAATGTGCAGGCGTAGACGACATAGAAAATCTAAGGCAAAGAGACAAATTCTCAGTAGTTAACAAAAATCCGATTTATTTATTTGATCGAAAATAAAGATATCATAACTTTAAAATGTTCGCAAAACTGCCAACACTTGAGTACATAAATAAAACTACAATGGAATTGAAAAAACAAGAATTGAATATTAAATTTGCTCTTGGACATAGAGGTTGATTGGACAGAAGAACTACGGTAGCATCCGTGGACACCGATACAGCACAAGCCAACCAAAGGGGCACTGATCGAGCAGATCTAGTGTGAATCTTTGTAGAGGTGGACCGATAACTCTCCCGGGATGTCAGCGTGTGTCGTCCTCCCTTGATTGATACTGGTAGGGCTCCTAAACGCGATAGTGCTGACCCCGAACTGACACGGAAGAACCTTGTCGGCTTTCGGTGGAACCGTTGTCACCTTACATCCAGAGAGGCAGTAAAGCCGACCGACCCCTCCCTAGGCCCCTGAGGACTCATTCCTGGAGGCGAGGGTGCTTATAGCTGCCCGCCGCTGCAAATGAAGTCCCTCTTGATCGTGTGGATGAGTCCCACCCGACCCTGATTCGATTGGGGATCAACCCGCTCTTCTGGTTCAGCGAACCCGAAGGCCCATCCATCGGACCCAGCCCAGCCATGATCCAAATTGATCCACTATGGATCTGCCGCTGACCTCCTCGGGCCCTCAGGCCAACTGATGTGGACGCAAAATGCATCGTTTTCGATGTTTTTTAAGCCCACATCTTAAGCTTTTCGGTCCCGCGATTAGGGTGTTTAATGCATTTCTTCCTCCTTTCGTGCAGTAGGCCTTGATTTTAGAGTTTCAAGTATTCAGAGCAATACAAGGGAATTTATAAGAATTTATGAGGCAAGGCAGACGTAGGACAGAAACCCGAATCAAGACGGAGCCGATACTCTTTGGATCCTCTAAGCCACACGTCCCAGGTGGCAATCCGGGCTGGAATCAGGCCCGTTCTGGGCGGCCAAGCGGCCCGGTATCCAGCCCATTCCGGGTTCCTAGAAGGGGAAAAGTCCCGAGCTCTCTGATCTGATCCGGTCAAAGACCCGTTCCGTGCCGCTCAGAGGGCCGGTCAGAGACCCGTTCCGTGCCACCTAGAGGGTCGATCTGTGGCCCGTTCCGTGTCACGCTCCGGGCCGCGCGTACTCTAGCTGCTATTTTGAAACCCTTATATAAGGGATTAAAGACATATTTTGGGAGATATATGACTTTGGAGAGCAAAAAGGGGAGACTTGAAGAACTAGGGCTTGGAGCTTGTTGGAGAGAGGTGTCTTAGAGCAAAGATTGAAGCAAACTTTGATTTTCATTTCGTTATTTGGATATTGTGTATCAAACTCATTTACATTATGGTTATCTATAGTTTTTCTTCATCAATTTGCTTGTTCTTCTATTCCATCATGAGCTAAATTTCCATTGATCTAGGGCTAGGGGAAGCAATATGATTAATTGATTCAATGGGTTTGTGGTTATTTTGTGCAATTTGTGTTTAGAATATTGTTTGCATAGTTTGGATTTAATGTTTCATCAAATTGGCTATTTGATAGTTGATTAGGTTTTAGCATTCAACAATCGAGAGGTGAGAGTGACTAAAAGGACTAAGGATTATGCAACTCGGGTTAAAATCTAGTCTCTAGTATTGTTAGGTTAACACGAGTGCAACAACTATAGGCGTATAAACCTGAAAGTTAGAGGAGTTTATGAATCATAATGCGGTATGTCTCACTACACCTGGATTAGAAATAACTAGGCGGTCAGATTATACTAGGGTCCTAATTCGATCGAGAGATGTTTAGGATCAGTTGAGAGATCTTCTATTGCCCTTAAACTTACCTTATTTGCACATCTAAACACAAACCTCTGCGAATTAATTGTCATATTGTAACCCCGTTAAAAATCCTAGATAACTTTTCCATTGAATTTCACACACACTTCTTGTTTTGTTCTCACTTTACTTTAATTGTTTTTTCAACGGTTATTTCAATTTTCAAAACCAAAACCAACCATTTTCAAGAAACAAATTAATAACGGATTTTAAATCGAGTGACTGTGTTACGGCTCCCTTGGGTACAATAAATGGACTTAAAACCGATTTACTACTTGACGACCGGTGCGCTTGCCGTGCCCGTTTTGTGAGTTAATTCTCAGGGCGTCAAGTTAATGGCGCCGTTGTCGGGGAGCAACTAAGGAAACACCTATATTTCTAATCTGTGTTGAGACTGTTTCATTTGTTTTATTTTTATTTTGTTTTTATGCACTTGCGATCTCACCAGTCTCCGAGTTTATTTTCTGCAGATCTTGAAGAGGTTGAGAGAAACGCTAGGCTACTGACAAAGGAGAGGAAAGCAGCTACAATGAGCCTCCCACCTAGGAACAACCCGAATAACCTGATCAATCAGCTGAGGCAATAGGGCACAAAGCACCACATCCACAACCTCCTGCTAGGAATCAACAAGCAATTCTGGGGCAGCAAGGAAACAATCTCCCTGCTATTGAAGCAACACCAAGACAAAGGGTGTTGATGGAGTATGGTACCCCCCTTTACTATAGGGGTGGATCGAGCATTGTGACCCCACCAGTTGCAGCCAACCAATTTAAGATTTATGGCTCACTCTTGAATTTGCTGAAGAGTGACCCATTTCATGGGAATGTTCACGAGGATCCTTTGGACCATCTGACCGCATTCCTAGAAATCTGTGGCACATTCAAGACCAATGGAGTTACCAAAGAGGCAATACGGCTCATAGCTTTTCCTTTCTCATTGAAAGATAAAGCAAGTCATTGGATAAGGTCTTTACCAGTAGGAAGCATCAGAACCTGGGATCAGCTGGCCCTACTATTTTTGAACCAATATTTTCCTCCAAAGAAAACAGTGCAACTAAGAGCAGCAATAAATTCATTCAAACAACAAGGTGATGAATCGTTGGTCGAGGCATGGGAAAGATTTTCAGGTTACCTGAGAAAATGTCCCCATTATGGAATCCCCTTGTGGTTATACATGCAGACTTTCTATGTTGGATTGAATCCAGGAAGTCAAGCTCAGTTGGATTCAGCAGCGAGTGGGTCTTTTGTACAAAGAACACCAGAAAAAACTGTCGGACTCTTGAATTTGATGGTGTCCAACAATGCATGACACTCTGAGAGAGGACTGGTTCAAGGCACAGTAAATGCAATAGACTCCTCAATGATGCACAAGATAATGGAGTAGATGCAAATTATGACACAAAAGGTAGATTAAATACAAATGCAGTTTGTTCACCCAGATCAATTGGCGATCCATCACAGGAAGAGACTACGAATTATTTGGGGAGCATGACCAAAGCCAAGTATGATCCTTTGACTAATGATCCATACTCGGCCACTTACAATCCAGGGTGGAAGAACCATCCCAATTTCTCATGGAAACCTCAGGGACAGAATGCAACTCCCCCTGGTTATCCACAAAGACCTCAAGGGCAGAGTTATCAGCAAAGGAACCAGAATCAGCAATATCAACAAAATACCCAGAATGCCAATTCCCAAGAGCCTCCCTCAAGAATGGAAAAGATGATGCTCACTCTTTTGACTCAATTTGAAGAAAAGAATAAAAAAGATGAGGAAGGGAAAAAGATGACCAACTCTCGTTTGCAAGCTTTGGAGACCCAGATGGACAATTATCCCAAGCTATGAACTTGAGGGCACTTGGAAGCCTACCCATCAATACTGAGAAGAATCCTAGGGAAGGAGATCATGCAATAGCTTTAAGGTTCGCGAAGCAGCTAGAAGGACTTGTGGCAGAAAAGAAACCAGAAGTGGCGAAGACTCCAAAGCAAGAAGACAATATTGGGGAACCGTAACAAAATGTAAGCTCAGAGCCTACTAAGGATCAAAGGCCCGCCAAAGGTAAGAAGGTAAGAGAGTCCTTGGTTGAGACATAAACTAGGACTCCACCTCTTCCTTTTCCATCTGTATGCAAGAAAAATAAATTAGATGAGCAATATTCTAAATTTCTGAACATGTTTAGGAAGTTAGAAATTAATATCCTTTTTCTTGATGCTATACAAAGTATCCCACTTTATGCTAAATTACTTAAAGATATTATTACTAATAAGAGAAAATTAGGGGAACATGAGACAGTGAATCTTAGTGAAGAATGTTCTGCAATATTACTCAACAAGTTACCCCCCTAAACTTAAAGACCTAGGTAGTTTCACCTTGCCATGTGAGATGGATAAAATATCTTTTGCTAGAGCACTATGTGACTTAGGAGCGAGCATAAATTTGATGCCCTTATCCGTCTTTAGGAAATTGGGATTAGGAGAGGAACCTAAACCAACATCAGTAACCCTACAATTAACATATAGATCTATAAAATATCCGAGAGTGTTATTGACGATGTGTTGGTTAAGGTAAACAAATTTATCTTTCCTACTGATTTTGTAATCTTGGATATGGCTTAGTAATATGAGATTCCTCTAATATTAGGTAGGACATTTTTTGCCACAGCCCGAGCCCTTATAGATGTGGAACAAGGTAAATTAACCTTGAGATATGGCCAGGAAGAAGTTGTATATAATGTGTTTAAATCTATGAAGCATGCTAGTCTTGATAATACATGTTTAAGAATCGATGCTTATGATCATGTTATTCAAGAGAATTTTAATGTTTATGGATTTGACACTCCTCTTGAAGCATGTTTAGTTGAAAATATTAATGAACTATGTGCGTCCTCACAAGAAGGTGTAAATGAAGTGATCCAGATGTTGGAGGCTTGTCCACCTTGGAAGACTCGCAACAACCCCATATTTCTCGCATTGGAAACAACTTCAGGGCCAAAATTGAAGCCCTCAATTGAACAAGCCCCAGAACTTGAATTGAAAACCCTTCCTGATTCTCTTAAATATGTATTTTTGAATGACAATAATACTTTGCCTGTAATAATTTATGCTGCTTTGTCATCTCTACAGGAAGAAAAGCTAATGAGAATTCTAAAGGGGCACAAAAAGGCATTTGGATGGATCATTGCAGATATTCAAGGGATAAGTCCAGCCACATGCATGCACAAGATCCTCATGGAAGATGATCACAAGCAGAGTGTGCAACATCAAAGAAGACTAAACCCGCTGATGCAAGAAGTAGTGAAAAAGGAGGTAATCAAGCTCCTAGATGCAGGTATCATCTATCCTATCTCTGATACTGCATGGGTTAGTCCAGTTCAGTATGTGCCTAAAAGTGGGGAATTACAATACTAAAAAAATGATAATAATGAATTAATCCCAACTAGGACCGTTACAAGGTGGAGAGTATGCATTGATTATAGAAAATTAAATGATGCCACCCGTAAGGACCATTTTCCCCTACCTTTTATTGACAAAATGTTAGAGAGATTAGCAGGACATGACTATTATTTCTTTTTAGATGGATATAATGGGTATAACCAAATTGCCATAGACCCTAAAGACCAAGAGAAAACTACTTTTACTTGTCCGTATGATACATTTGTTAGCCTCGGTGCCCGTAGTCCGATCGTAAATGTCCAATTTTAATTATCATCGTTGGCAATATAAATAAAGCGGCTTTTATATTACTTAAGTGTTGGAGTAATATGTCATTTGTGTTTCCGATCTGTGCCCACCATGCGAATAGAACCATAGATCAGAATGGATCACACTCGATGAGGTCCCTAGTCAATAGTCTTCGCTGGAAGCGACTAGTATGAAATTGACTCTTGATGGCTTACGTTCTATTAGCCATAGGAAAGGGTTCCGGAGTCTGATCATAAACATCATGTGGGACATGATGTTGGACGACCCGACCTGAATATGTTCCATAGATTAAGTCATGAACATGTTCAGAGTCGTAGCTTGTCAGGTATCCTTAGACGGAGGAGTCTATATGATTGCTATGCAATAAACAACCAAGTTTGACCTGAAAGCCCAGCGTTGCACCGTGACTAGGCTTCCATAACGGGCAAGATTGGCTTGGGGAATGACTGCATGAGTGACATGATAGACGGCTAAGGGATTTATCCCTCATACTACGGTATGGGAAAGATATCTGGTTCACGGCCACTTGATCGAGAGTGACTGACAAGAAAGCATGGCCATGCACATGATACTGGGTATCATAAGGTCAGTCATCTCACATATCAAGGAACATGGATTGAGGATAATAAGGATGACGACTCTATGCCTTATCTCAATCCGGATATCGGTGATAAAGGGATAATGACAAGGACGACGAAAAGGTCAGAATCGACAGGGCGCGATTCGTTATGCAGGGTCGGGAAACACTGAGTCTCGTCAGTTGCCACTTTGGTAAGATCAAGTAAAATGAGATTTTACGTTGATCTTACCGACATGCATAGACCTAAGGGTCACACCGACAATTTGATACTCGATAAGAACATGACGAACCTAAGTTGGAGGGAATTGTGGCGGGGATCGCCATAGTGGACCGGCTAGCATATTAAGCTCGACATGGGCTCTCTTGGAGAGGCCCATGGCCGGCCCATATAGGCTAGGCCCAACAAAGACTTAAGTCATTAGATGACAATTAGTCTTGTTGACCAAATTTGGGTGGGACCCAATTTCCACTAAACTAATAAACTAGGTAGTTTATTAGCTCCACCTAGCATCTTGGCATGGACACTTGTCTTAAGTTGAGAGTTAAGCGATTCCACTTAACTAAGCATGCAAGAGAGGTTGGAGTAGACAACATGCAAGTGTAGAGAATTAGAGAGAGAGTCTTTTTCTTCTTCCTCTACCTTGGCCAAACCCCCTCCAAGCTTCAAGGTTGGTTTTCATGTTCTTGAGTCATCAAACTCAAGAACTGCGTTGGCTTTGATCCCGTTAAGGATACGTAGGCGTCCAAGGGGCTCAAGCGATTCAAAGTTGGGTGTTCTTGAACCAATTTCGGACAAGTAGAGGGTGCTGATTTTCAGCACAATTTTGTCCGACCAGTCACTTTGAGGAGCTCAAAGTTGGGATTTGAGTTTCAACGGTTTGTTTTCGAGATACACCAGTTGCAAGATGAGGCACTTGCAAAGGTGATGTTCACATTCCTTTGCTGAATTTTCAGACTTGTTCTTCATATTTGGTAGATTCATCTCGATTGTTTGGTGGTTAATCTTCCGCTGCATTTTGTGTTTAACATGTCCACGACATCGAGACCCAACAGTGGTATCAGAGCATGGCTACCAACGGGAAAAACAAGAGCTGAAATTTTCAGTTTTGGTGCTGGAAATTTTGAAGTGCTTGCTGGTTTTTTATTTAAAGTGCTTAAATTTAAATATGCATGTTAGCTTCTTAATTTCATGTTTTTGCATATATGGATGTATGCTTGATTGATAACATGATTTAATTTCTTGCATGTGGATATTATGCATGAAATTGGTGATTTTCGAAATAAAATCAAATCTGATTTTCTTGGACAAAGTTTAATTTTCGGGGTCACGAGACCAGGACTCTCGGGGAGCCGATCCCGTGACCGGATGGGGCTTCGTTGGACGGAGCTAGGCCGAGTCGTGACTATTGGATAGTCGAAACGCCGGGGCTAAACCATTTGGAGAATTACGACGAGTTTGGAACCGTCATAATGAACCACAAAATTAAACGTTCGGAAAATTCATTTTTGAAACCGGTTTCGATAAACCGTGTAATAATTTTCGAAACTTGGAAGCTAACTAAAATCAGTCATATCTCGGTTTTTGATAACACGTTGTATGATGTGATGATTATGCTTGGTGCACGTTATTAAGCTCCGGGTAGTTTTATCGCTTTTCTCGGACTGTGTGCCGATAGTGTTAGCGTGTAACTATTCTTCTAAAGGTGTGGTCGTCGTACCACTTGTTTGTAATAATTATTATTTCCCGACCTGCGAGTCGTGTATTTTATTGTAACCGTTATTGCCAGCTTGGAGACAAACGAGCTCAAGAGGCGAGTGGGAGACCGCATGAAACGGCTCGGAGCAGATGGGCGTCAAGGGGCGAGTGGGAGGCCCACGTCGTCAGCTTGAAGTCAAGATTGCTCAAGACCGGGTTGGGAATAGTTTAGGGGGCTTTGACATGCACGTCTTTATGCTTGATGCTTGGTTTAAATTATGCATGATTGTATGGTTAGAATGCATGCTTAGATTTAAACTTTCAAGCAAATCACCTCACATGCAAAGATAAAATTGGTTTTAATCGTTTTCTTGTGAACCCTTGAACCGTCTTTACATTGGATGTAGTAGACGAGTTCGAAGGAAGAATTACATTGGATGTAATTGGAGACGTCATTACATTTGGAATGTAGTTGACGTTCTCATCGCATCAATGATGTGCCAATCGTTCAAACACGACAAGACAAGTAAAAACGGGTCATTTCAGATACCTCCCAGTTTATCAACAACTTCCTACTTCCTCGACCTATGGGTGTCGTGCGCCTTAACGGAGCATCCATAGGAAGGCGTTGTAGTAAGTTTGGTCAGCATATGTGGGTGTCGTGTGCCTTAGCGGAGCACCTACATAGTGACAGACCATCGTTGAAAACTGGTGGACCCGACTACGATTCTCAGCCAGAGGTTGAGCTAGGGTATCATATAGGGTAAGCCGTGTACTCAAGTACATACCCTAGCCAAGAGTCACATTGGATGTGATCGGATGGAGTCTGTCCTACATAGCTCGGTTGAGTGGTGAGCCTTAGTTCAGCTTAATCGAGTGAATCAAGGTTCTTGGTTCAAGATTCTATAGGTTTAGAATCGCCTGTCGGTGTTTGCACTCGATCTTCTTAATTTATTCAGATTACTGATTAAATTCACTTTGTCATGTAGATCAAAATGGCTAACACATCAGCGAACACTGGTAGTTTGTCGCTTAAAATCATACTTGACGGGGTCAAGCTTAATGGGACAAACTATCTGGACTGGTACAGAGTTTTGAGGATAGTCCTCAAACTCTAAACGCAAAAGGACATATCCTTGATAAGGCTATCCCTTATGTCCAGAAAATGAAGGGGCATCTCGAACATCTTAATTGACTGGGTCTTAAGATAGTGTCGGAGATAACGACAGACATGGGTCTGCGCTCACTTCCTCGTGTATATGATGAGTTCATCGTGATCTATCATATGCACGATATGGACAAGACCAAGTCAGAGTTACATGGCACGTTTGTAACTGCTGAGAAGAATATCAGGGATCTAGGATCCACGGATATTCTGATGGTCAGAAAGGGATCCAGTTTCGGGAGAGAAACTGGTAGTGGCAAGGGCAAGGCCCCTGTGCACTTGGCGAGAAAGATGAAGACACACGATCGCTCCTAACCCTCCAAGGACCGGGGGTCCTCAAGGAAGGCTAAGGAGGATAAGATTGTCTTCTTCTACTGCCAGAAGCCTGATCATTGGATTCGGAATTGCGGGAAAAACCAGGATGATTTAAAGAAGGGCAATGGGACTGTGCCATCTTTAGGTATTAACCTAATAGAGCTACATCTCGCTACTTCCAAAGATTCATGGGTATTGGATACCAAGGGTGAATCTCACATACGCACTAACGTGTAGTGGTTGGAAGTTAGGAGATGATTGGAGAAGAACAAATTGGACCTCAGAGTGGACAATAAGTAAGGGTTGTAGCGACTGTTGTAGGATCCATGGGTCTTCATCATCCAAATAGCCTTGTTGTGTTTTGAAAAATATATTGCATACCTATTAGGGTCATTATATCTGTATCCGTGTTAGACACCGAAGGATATAATATGGATATTGGAAATTAGATTTTCAATATTCTATGCAATGATATGTTTAAAACAAACATGGTCGGAGGATTGTACATATTGGATATGGTGACAATGCCTCAAGCTCTGTTTATAAGGTTGATACCAAAAGGTCTAAATCCAATAATTTAGACCATACTCTGTTAAGGCACTGTCATTTAGGTCTCATAATCAAGAAACGCATATCAGCACTTCACAAGTGCGGACATTGAGGTCCATTCGAATTTCATTCGAATAATAAATGCAAGGCTTGTTTGTTGAGCAAAATGACTAAAGCGCCCTTCACCGATCGCGGTGAAAGGGCGGGTGAATTATTGGGGTGATACACTCGGATGTGTGTAGACCAATAAGTTCGCTTGCCAAAAGGGGTTTTAGCTACTTTGTCACATTTACTGATGGTTGCAGTAAATATGATTATGTCTATTCGATCAGACATAAGTCTAAAACTTTTGATAAATTCAAAGAGTTCAAGACTGAAGTAGAAAACTAGCTCGGGAAAAGTATTAAGGCTCTTCGATTGGATTGAGGAGGAGAATACTTAACTACAGAGTTTTTAGATCATCTAAGAGAGAATGGGATCCTTCGGAATAGACTCCTCCCGGGACACCGTAGTTGAGAGGTGTAGCCGAACGGAGAAATCAGACATTGTTGGACAATGGTCTGATCCATGATCATTTGGACTGATCTCCCTATCTCTTTCTGGGGTTATGCTCTGGAGACGGTCGTATTCATTTTGAATCGGGCTCCTACGAAGGCTGTGGAAGGGACACCATTTGAGAAATGGCACGGGAGGAAGCCCGTTTTGTCCTTCCTAAAGATTTGGGGTTGCGAGGCTTATGTGAAGCAGTTAGTTCACAGTAAGCTCGAACCAGGATCTGATAAATGCACCTTCGTGGGGTATCCCAAGGAAACAAAGGGATATTACTTCTACAAACCCAGTGAGAACATGGTGTTCGTCACTCGGATGCGGTCTTTGTGCAAAGGAAATTTTTTGTTTTCAAAGATGTCAGTGGGAGGAATGTACATCTAGAGGGAGTTCAAGATGGTACAGATGCCTCTGAACCACATGACAACCCAGTAGAGGAGCTTGAAGTGGTCATAGAGCAAGAACCAATTCCCATAACAATTCCTAAACGTCCAAGGCAACCTGAAAGATTAGTCACCCACCCTAGGAATATGGTTGTTTTGTATCTGGAGGTGACAGTGAGCTAATGGTGGATCGTGAGGATCCAACCACCTTTTCAGGAAGCCGTAAATGGGCCCGACTCCGAGTTATGTCTGGGAGCCGTAAGGGAGGAAATGCAATCCATGTCGGATAACCAAGTCTAGCAACTGGTTGATCCCATCGATGGTGTGAGGACCATCAGATGCAAATAGATCTTCAAGGTGAAGATGGACATGGATGGAAAGCCTCTGACCTACAAAGCCCGACTGGTTGCAAAAGGTTATAGGCGGATCCTGTGGATTGATTATGCGGATACCTTCTCACCAGTGGCTATGGTCAAATCTATCTAGATTCTTCTTGACATGGTCTCGTATTTTGATTACGAGATATGGCAAGTGGATGTCAAAACCGCTTACGGGAATTTGACTGAAGACGTTTTATGTCACAGCCCGAAGGTTTTGATGATCCGAAGAATAAGGGATAGATTTATAAGTTGTTAAAATCAATTTGTGGATTGAAACAAGCTTCTCGGAGTTGGAAATCTTAGTTTTGATGAAGCTGTAATTGGATTCGGCTTTGTCAAGAACGAAGATGACCCTTGCGTTTATAAGAAGGCTAGTGGGAGTAAGATTGCCTTTCTGGTGCTTTATGTCGATGACATACTATTTTATCGGAATCGACGTCCCTGTTTTAAACGAGACCAAAAGCTTGGAGGGGACGTGTTTCGCGATGGACTTAGGCGAGTCTGCTTATATCTTAGGGATTAAGATATATAGAGATCGCACCAAGAGGGTCTTGGGATTAAGTCAGAGCACCTATGAGAACAATGCATTGAGTAGGTTCTCAATGCTCGATTCAAAGAAAGGATTCTTACCCGCTCGTCATGGCATTAATCTCAGCAAGACTCAGTGTCCTAAAACACCTGATGAGCTGAAAAGGATGATGCGAATCTCATGCGCCTGGGAGGGGCAGGATCGATCATATATGCATGACATATACGAGACTGGATGTCTTGTATGCCTTGTGTTGTACCAGCAGACATCAGTCTAACCCTTGGGGAAAGATGAGTATGAACTAGTCGTTAATGGGTATGTTGACGCTAGTTTCCAAACAGATTAAAGATGACTTTAGAAGTCAGTCAGGACATCTGTTTACGCTGATTGACGGTGTTTTCAGCTGGAAGAGCATGAAGCAAGATACCGTCGCTGACTCCACGACAGAGGCAGAGTACATAGGGGTTGAGGGGCAGCCAAAGCGGTTATATGGATTTGGAAATTCACGGCAGGGTTAGGCGTAATTAAAAACCCGCCTAAGCCCGGTGAACCTATTTTGCGACAACAGTGGGGCCATTGCTCAAGCTAAAGAGCCCAGATCGCATAACAAATCCAAACATGTACTGCGGCGTTATCACCTAATCAGAGAGATTCTGAACAGGGGTGATGTGAAGATCACGTATATTGCAACGGATGATAACATAGCCGACCCGTTGACCAAAGCGCTCTCGTTACCCAAGCACAAAAGGCATGTAAGGTCAATGGGACTAGATTGGAATTTAGATTGGAGCTAGGGCAAGTGGGAGATTGTTAGCCTCGGTGCTCGTAGTCCGATCGTAAATGTCCAATTGTAATTATCATCGTTGGCAATATAAATAAAGTGGCTTTTATATTACTTAAGTGTTGGAGTAATATGTCGTTTGTGTTTCCGATCTGTGCCCACCATGCGAATAGAACCATAAATCAGAATGGATCACACTCGATGAGGTCCCTAGTCAATAGTCTTCGCTGGAAGCGACTAGTATGAAATTGACTCTTGATGGCTTACGTTCTATTAGCCATAGGAAAGGGTTACGGAGTCTGATCATAAACATCATGTGGGACATGATATTGGATGACCCGACCTGAATATGTTCCATAGATTAAGTCATGAACATGTTCAGAGTCGTAGCTTGTCAGGTATCCTTAGACCGAGGAGTCTATATAATTGCTATGCAGTAAACAACCAAGTTTGACCTGAAAGCCCAACGTTGCACCGTGACTAGGCTTCCATAACGGCCAGGATTGGCTTGGGGAATGACTGCATGAGTGACATGATAGACGGCTAAGGGATTTATCCCTCATACTACGGTATGGGAAAGATATATGGTTCATGGCCGCTTGATTGAGAGTGACTGACAAGAAAGCATGGCCATGCACATGATACTGGGTATCATAAGGTCAGTCATCTCACATATCAAGGAACATGGATTGAGGATAATAAGGATGACGGCTTTATGCCTTATCTTAATCCAGATATCGGTGATAAAGGGATAATGACAAGGACGACTGAAAGGTCAGAATCGACAGGGCGTGATTCATTATGCAGGGTCGGGCAACACTGAGTCTCGTCAGTTGCCACTTTGGTAAGATCAAGTAAAATGGGATTTTACATTGATCTTACCGACATGCATATACCTAAGGGTCACACCGACAATTTGATACTCGATAAGAACATGACGAATCTAAGTTGGAGGGAATTGTGGCGGGGATCGCCATAGTGGACCGGCTAGCATATTGGGCTCGGCATGGGCTCTCTTGGAGAGGCCCATGGCCGGCCCATATAGGCTAGGCCCAACAAAGACTTAAGTCATTAGATGACAATTAGTCTTGTTGACCAAATTTGGGTGGGACCCAATTTCCACTAAACTAATAAACTAGGTAGTTTATTAGCTCCACCTAGCATCTTGGCATGGACACTTGTCTTAAGTTGAGAGT
Source organism: Erodium maritimum (assembly GCA_963921825.1). Classification (NCBI taxonomy): domain Eukaryota; kingdom Viridiplantae; phylum Streptophyta; class Magnoliopsida; order Geraniales; family Geraniaceae; genus Erodium; species Erodium maritimum. The sequence goes on from OY997592.1 coordinate 28,062,856, forward strand.
TAAGTGATTCCACTTAACTAAGCATGCAAGAGAGGTTTGAGTAGACAGCATGCAAGTGTAGATAATTAGAGAGAGAGTCTTCTTCTTCTTCCTCTACCTTGGCCAAACCGCCTCCAAGCTTCAAGGTTGGTTTTCATGTTCTTGAGTCATCAAACTCAAGAAATACGTTGGCTTTGATTCCGTTAAGGATACTTAGGCGTCCAAGGGGATCAAGCCATTCAAAGTTGGGTGTTATTGAACCAATTTCGGACAAGTAGAGGGTACTGATTTTCAGCACAGTTTTGTCCGACCAGTCACTTTGAGGATCTCGATCGGAGGTTCATCCGATGTCCGATGAAGCTTATTTTTGGAGTGAACGTTCTCCACATATGGTTCTTCAATCTTACTAAAGGGATTTTAGTTTCAACGGTTTGTTTTCGAGATACACCAGCTGCAAGATGAGGCACTTGCAAAGGTGATGTTCACATACCTTTGCTGAATTTTCAGACTTGTTCTTCATATTTGGTAGATTCATCTCGATTGTTTCGTGGTTAATCTTCCGCTGCATTTTGTATTTAACATGTCCACGACATCGAGACCAAACAACATTTGCATATACGAGAATGTCATTTGGTTTACGTAATGCTCCCGTTACTTTTCAAAGATGCATGCTGGCAATATTTCATGACATGGTAGGCACATATCTAGAAGCATTCATGGATGACTTTTGTTTGTTTGGTTCCTCATTTGATAACTGCTTGAGTAATTTGGATGTTGTATTAACAAAGTGTGAGGAATCAAATCTGGTGCTTAATTGGGAAAAGTGTCAGTTTATGGTTACACATGGAATAGTCTTAGGACATAAGATTTCCTCAAAAGGGATTAAGGTAGACACAACTAAGGTGGATGTAATTGAGAAATTACCTCCGCCTGATTCAGTAAAAACAGTTAGAAGCTTTTTAGGACATGTAGATTTTTATCGTAGATTCATAAAAGGATTTTCAGAACTATCTAAACCATTAAGTAATTTGCTTGTTAAGGATGTTCCTTTTGTATTTGATGATTCTTGTCTAACTGCTTTTAAAAATCTTAAAGAGAAGTTGGTAAATGCACCGGTTATGGTAAGCCCCGATTGGTCTCTACCTTTCGAACTCATGTGTGATGCTAGTGATCTAGCCATTGGGGCTGTCCTAGGACAGAGAAAAGACAAGTTATTCCATACAATTTACTACGCTAATAGAGTACTCAATGAGGCTTAGGTAAATTACGCTACAACTGAAAAAAGAATTACTTGCTGTAGTATTTGCATGTGAAAAATTCCACTCTTATTTCATCTTGTCTAAAGTAATAGTATATACTGATCATGGTGCCCTGAAATATTTGTTAAATAAAAAGGATGCTAAGCCTCGATTACTGTGATGGATTCTTTTGTTACAGGAACTTGATCTTGGAATTAAGGATAAGAAAGGGGTAGAGAATGTAGTTGTTGATCACCTGTATATGATTGAAAATCCTTACAAAGATACAAGATTTCCCACAAATGAGGAGTTCCCTGATAAACACCTCTATAAAGTAGATGACCAAAAAGCCTCATGGTTTACACATTTTGCAAATTATTTGGTTTCAAGGGTAGTACCCGGGGACCTAACATCCCACCAGAAAAAAAAAATTATACATGATGCAAAAGATTATATATGGGATGATCCTCTTTTGTTTAAGGTCTGTGCGGATCAAATGATAAGGATTTGTGTACCCGACTCGGCAATCCAATAGATCCTCTTTCCTTGTCACGGAGGAGAAGTAGGAGGACATTTTGGTCCTACTAGACCAGCTCGTAAGGTGCTTCAATCATGTTTCTTTTGGCCCACACTCTTTCATGATACTTATGTGTATGTCAAATGTTGTGATCGATGCCAACGAACATGTAATATCTCTAGGAGGCAGGAGATGACAATGAACGTCTCCCTTGAGGTAAAATTATTTGACTTTTGGGGGATTGATTTTATGGGACCATTTCCACGCTCGAATAATAATGAATACATTCTTGTGTTTGTGGATTATGTATCCAAATGGGCAGAAGCAGTGACTTTGCCCACTAATGACCATAAACCGGTATTGGCCTTTTTAAAGAAAAATATTTTCTCCCGGTTTGATGTACCTAGGGCAATAATTAGTGATGGTTGAAAACACTTTTGTAACAAATATTTTTGGAAACTCTTAGCTAGCTATGGAGTCCACCATCGACTTGCCACGCCTTATCATCCCCAAACCATTGGTCAAGTAGAAGTGACCAATAGGGAACTAAAGAGTATCTTGGAAAAGACTGTCAATGCATCTAGGAAGGATTGGTCTACCAAGCTTGATGATGCTCTCTGGGCATACAGAACTACATTTAAAACCCCTATTAGTTGTTCACCTTATAGACTTGTGTATGGGAAACCTTGTCATTTACCTGTTGAATTAGAGCATAAAGCTTTTTGGGAAATTAAATTTCTTAACTTTGATCCCCAAGCTTGTAGTTTAAACAGAGTAGTACAGATAAATGAATTGGAGGAATTATGCGTTGTACAAGGAGAAAACAAAGGCATGACATGACAAGAACATCAACCCAATAGAATTTATGGAAGGAGACCGGATTTTTCTTTACAACTCTAAACTCAAGCTCATAGCTGGTAAGCACGTTTCAAAGTTGAGTGGGCCTTATTGGGTGATGCAGGTTCTCTCTAAGGGAGCCGTCGAGATCACCGATGATAAAAAGGACCCATTTTTAGTGAATGGGCATAGAATCAAGCACTACTACGGTGGTATGATTGGGAATCGGGAAGTATTTTTCCTCCAAGAACCCGAAACTGAGGTGTAGAGGCGGCGTATGACGCCTTTAAGTCGAGCCAACGACATTAAATAAAGGCGCTTCTCGGGAGGCAACCTGAGGTTTGTATATTTAATTTTTGTTCTGATCAAGGATGTATTTCACTGCATGTACCGGGATTTGGGGTCTGAAGGCGAAAAAAGGGCAGAAGGCACTTTTCCGACCCTCAAAGTCATACGGAAAGGGCTGCGAAGAAGGCTTTCAAGTGACCCGGAACGGGTAGACAACCGGGCCTCCCAGAAGCCCCCCAAGGGTCGCTGTAAGGGCCGGGGACGTGTTGTGAGTCGGGCCGGATAGGAGTACGGACCGAGTTGCCAGACGGGCCGCTTAAGAGATTGTTCCGGATCCCACACTGTGACGGACCAAAAGCCTACCTCGGCTGTCATGCAAACCCTAACCCATCTCTACATATCAGCCCTCACCTTCATCTTCAACCTCACCTTCTCTTTATCTCAACCTTCATCATCAGCACCCAACACCCAACACCAAACTTCACATCCCGTCTCCCTCTCTTCAACCTCTCCACCATCTAACCTTCAATCCCCATCCGAGATAAGCTTCAGGAGATCCGGCACGTCCAGAGACCCTCTCTGGTACATCTTCCGGCTCGCTCAAAGAACTTTGTCGAGCAACTCCGGCGCACATAGAAGAACAGTCTGGGATGAATTTCGGCCATATCAAAGACCCGTTCCGTGCCCCTTTCCGGCCCGTCCAAAAGTCTCTGCCGTGTCTCTATCCGGACCTTACAGAATACCTCTCCGTGCTTCGTTCTGGCCCGCCGAGAAGTCCTTTCCGTGTCGATATCCGGCCCTTCCCTTGGCCCGTTCCGTGCCTCTTTCTGTGCGGAGGCAGTAGCTGGTAGTAGCTCACAATGTCAGACGTGATCGGGTATAAAAGAAAGAAAACTAGAAAGAGTAATGTAGGGGAAGGATCAAGCAGGTCTCAAAGGAATCAACAAGAGGCTCCGGAGCAACCTGTGCGATATTGGACTGACACGAGTCTAGTGGAACGGCATCCTCGTTCGCCTGACTCGACTATAGGTACCCTTGGCATCCCTTGCCTTATTTTCAGTGGTAGCAATATTCGGAGAACACGACTCGAGCTTCTAATGGGGAGAGAAGTAATGACACACAAGTTTGTTGATATAGGCTTTGTCCAAACAGGCCTCCAGTGCAAGGAAGAGTTCATCGACCGGTTGCATAGAGTCGGTTGGTCAACCCTTCCAACTTGGCACCCTCTCTCATATAAGAAATTGACACTGGAGTTCATGTCGTCATTCAGCATTGAATGGTTCTATGGTGACATGCCCGTGTGCTTCTGGTTATGTGGACGAGTCTTTTGACTCTCCAAAAAGGATTTCGGGATGGCTCTTGGGTTCACTCCCTATGATGGGGACACACCTGACACACCTACAGTAGGGGAATGTTGGGCTCATATTTCACGCTCGGGGGATGTCTTCAATAACAGTCTGAATGCTATCCGGCTGAAATCCCCGATGTTGAGGTATTTCCATAAGGTTTTGTCATACACAATTTTTGGTAGGGGAGACAATATTCACACTCACACATAGAGATATCAAAATTGTGTACTGGTTCGAGATGGGAATAAGAGCTCTATTTGAATTTATGATCATGGAGTATTTGGAGTCACAGGGAAAGAAGAAGGATGGGAAAATTGGATGTGTCGCAATAGCTACACAGTTGGCCCACTATTTTGGAATGTGGGATGATCCGTAAGAAGAAGCTATTCCTCTTCCTCTTCAGGGGGATTATATAGACAGAACAATCTTTAACAGGAAAGAGCTACTCGAGGGAGTTGGGGGGACTCCAACACAACATGATCAATTAAGAGCTATGCAGGAGCAGATGGTTATGCTTCATGCTGAGGTAGCGGAATTGAGACAAGGACAGGGTAGTCAGACCAAGATTCTGCGACACCACTCCGCTATTCTCCAGAGGCAATCCACTGATATTGAGCACATCCGGGGCCAAGTGGATGAATGGAAGGATGTGCCAGGCCATATTGACTGGATTAGGCGGAAGATGGAGTCGCCGTGGTTTCAGCCCCGTCCTGAGGGCTCCTCAAGGGACCAGTGAAACCCGCCTCCAAAGGCGGGTCATTTGTGCATCCCTTTGTATATAGGTGTTGAGTTTCTCCATTATTATTCTTACATGCCTGTTGTGTGTCTAACTGATTTTCTATGTTGTCAGCAGTGCTTGGACGTTATGGGTATGGAGGAACTCTACTTTTTATTTCTCATGTTTTTAATGTGTTTTCTATTTTTGAGTCTGTGTCTAGCAGGTGTGTCACACCCCAATTTCAATAAACCGAACTCAGGACGCGAACGTTTAAAACAATAAAACATTTTGAAACCTTTTACATAAATCACTTTAAAATCACCATTTGTTCATAAAAAATAATCATTTAATCATTTACAACTTAAAGGTACGTCCCAACAATTGGACAAAAAGCAAGGTACACGTCGCTAGACTCAAAGTAAACCCAGAATCCCGCTCCTAGCTCTTCAAGCTTCAGAAGCTCACCTAGTCCAACCTGCGACCGGTACCTGTAGGAAAAGCAGCTAGGGGTGAGCGTTCGCTCACCACCACGGATAACAGACTGACTACGACATACTTAACAGACAATGCCGGTAACACCAATAACTAACTCAACACCGGGGATCACTATCCCCAAACTCAGGTAACCCGACTGACACCCACACACTGATACTTTCCTCAACCGACTCAACACTCGGACTCGCAATGTAGACCCGACACAACGATTGACGACCTCCTCCAAAGACACGACAGACAACCACGCAACACCCAAGGTCACAAAGGATCGCACACCAAACAAGATCACAAAGGATCGCACGCCAGCTGCTCAGTAACCTCTCTCACTCACGCGATTTGCCAGTCCCGGTCAGGCCAGGCGGTCGACCTATCTCAGTAAACTCTCTCACTCACGCGCTTCCCCGACACAAAGTCGGGCCAGGCGGTCGACCTGTCTCAGTAACCTCTCTCACTCACGCGCTTTGCTAGTCCCGGTCAGGCCAGGCGGTCGACTTGTCTCACTCACGCGCTTTGCCAATCCCGGTCAGGCCAGGCGGTCGACCTGTCTCAGTAACCACAATCACAAGCAAGTTCAACAAACATCAACAACACATGTTCAACACTCCACAGGCACTCATGGCCACCCAAGACACAGCGACAATAACTCACGGGCTCAACAGACCCACGGGCACTCACGGCCACCTAAGATACACCAACAGTAACTCACGGGTTCAACAACCCCACAGGCACTCACGGCCTCCCAAGACACACCAATAGTAAAGACACGGATTCAACAACCCCACGGGCACTCATGGCCACCCAAGACACACCCACAGTAAAGACACGGGTTCAACAACCCCACGGGCACTCATGGCCATGTTGGGTCTCGAGGTAGGGTTGGAGATGAACCAACTCGCAGGGGAAAATCAATGAAAACCAAGAGACGATTAAAACCATGAAACAACTAACAAAGAATGGATTCACAAGAGAAAAATTCAGCACTAGTTCTTACCAAAACAAGAACACCGGTTAACGAATGATTGGCTTGAGTCTCCAAGACGCCTACGTATCCACATGGGAATCAAAGCCACGTAGTTCTTCTCTTTGAGGACTCAAGAACACAAACATGGAGGTGGAAACTAGCCAAACCCGAAATGGCCATGGAAGAGGGAGAGAAAATGTGTTTCCTATTCTTGTCTTGTGTTTGTTATGTTGAAAAAAGATGACTTAAACATAACAAAACCCATACTTGTCCAACTAAAGGCATGGGACAAGTATGGTGTCAAGTAAGGTGTAAATAGGACAAGTATGGCAAGACAAGATTGGGTTAGGTGGTGAATCACCAACACCTTAATCTTTGTCTTGCTTACTTAGTACTAATTAATCAAGACTTGATTAATTAGTTCCATGGGCCTTTCATGGGCCTCTTGGAACATGGCCCGTGGCCATTTCTAACGAGGTCCCGTGATTCGCTCATCGCCTCCAAGCCTTCCATACCGGAAATGTCCAACATTATCCGACGCGATCAATCCCAAGACTCCAAGCCTTGTCTCGATCCGTAAAGTCCTATTCACGTACGAGCACATGACCCAAAACCCAGTTTTGGTCATGTCCCGAGACAACTCCCTTTTGGCCATTCTCCATAAATGTGTCAATGAGTTTCATCCTTCGGTGTGACCCTTAGGTTTATGCATGTCAATAGATCAACGTAAAATCCCATTTTACTTGATCCTATTTAAGTGGCAACTAACGAGACTTTAGTATTGCCTGACACTGCATAACGAATCGACCCTGTCGATTCTAACCTTTCCGTCATCCCTATCATTATCCTTTTATCTCCGATATCCTGATTGAGATAAGGCATAGAGCCGTCATCCTTATTATTCTCAATCACCGTTCCTTGATATGTGAGATGACTGAAGATATGATACCCAGTATCATGTGCATGGCCATGCTATTCTTTCAGTCACTCTCGATCAAGAGGCTGAGAACCGATATCTTTCCCATACCTCAGTATGAGGGATAAATCCCTTAGCCGCCTTTCGTGTCACTCATGTAGCCCGTCCCCAAGCTAATCCTGGCCGTTATGGAAGCCCTGTTATGGACAACGTTAGGCTCAGGTCAAACTCAGTTGTTGACTACATAGCGATCACAAAGACTCCTTGGTCTAAGGATACATGGCAAGCTACAACACTGAATATGTTCATGACTTAATCTATGGCACATATTCAGGGCGGGTCGTCCAATATCATGTCCCACATGATATCTATGATCAGACTCCGGAATCTCATTCCAATGACTAATAGAACGTAAGCCATAAAGAGCCATCTTTCATACTAGTCGCTTCTAGTGAAGCTTTGTTGACTAGGGACCCATCGAGTGTGATCTATCTCGATCTATGGTTCTATTCGCATGGTGGGCATAGATCAGAGCACACATCGATATATTACTCCAACACATAAGTAATATAAAGCCGCTTTAATTTTATTGCTAACGATGATATATACATTTGGACATTTAGGATTGAACTACGGGCACTAAGACTAACAATCTCCCACTTGCCCTAGTTCCAATCTAAACTCCAATATGTCCCCATCGACTTTACATGTCTAACATGTTCAGGCAGTGACACTGCCTTAGTCAACGGGTTGGCTATGTTATCATCTGTTGCAATATCGGTTATCTTCACTTCACCTCAGTTCAGTATTTATCTGATGAGGTGGATACGCCGCAGTACATGTTTGGATTTGTTATGCGATCTAGGCTTTTAGCTTGCGCAATGGCCCTTGTGTTGTCGCAAAATGGATTCACCGGACTGGATGGGTTTTTAATTACACCCAGCCCTGCCATGAATTTCCAAATCCACATAGCCTCCTTAGCTGCCTCTGCAGCATCCATGTACTTGGCCTCTGTCGTAGATTCGACAATGGTATCTTGCTTTACGCTTTCCCAGCTAAAGCTCTGCCATTCAGCGTAAACACATATCCTGATTGACTTCTAAAGTCATCTGGATTTGTCTTGGAAAACTAGCGTCTACTCATCCTTCGACGACTAGTTCAGCATCATCTTTCCCCCGGGTTAGAATGATGTCTACTGGTACAACATAAGGCTTACGAGACGTCTGGTCTCATACATGTCATGGCATATATGATCGATCCTGCCCCCAGGCGCATAGGATTCTCATCATCCTTTTCAGCTCATCAGGTGTCTTAGGACACTGAGTCTTGCTGAGATGAATGCCATGACTAGTGGGTAAGAGTCCTTTCTTTGAATCGAGCATTAAGAACCTACTCAATGCCTTGTTCACATAGGTTCCCTGACTTAAATCCAAGACCCTCTTGGTGCGATCTCTACATATCTTAATCCTTAAGATATGAGAAGCATCGCCTAAGTCCTTTATTGAAAAACACTTCCTCAACCAAGCTTTAGTCTCGTGCAAGGTTGGGATGTCGTTTTCAATGAGAACCAGAAAGGTAATATTGCTCCCACTAGCCTTCTTATAAACGCAAGATTCATCCTCGTTCTTGATTAAGCCAAATCCAATTACAGCTTCATCAAAACGAAGGATCCAACTCCGAGAAGTTCGTTTCAATCCATAAATGGATTTCAACAACTTATAAATCTTTCCTTTATTCTTCGGATCGTCAAAACCTTTGGGCCGAGACATACAAACGTACTCAGTCAAATTTCCATTTAGGAAAGCGGTTTTGACATCCACTTGCCATATCTCGTAATTATGATACGCAGTTATGTCAAGAAGAATTTGGATCGATTTTGACCATAGCCACTAAGGAGAAGGTTTCCTCATAGTCAATCCATTGGATCTGCCTATAACCTTTCGCCACCAGTTGAGTTTTGTAGGTCAGAAGGTTGCCGTCCATGTCCATCTTCACCTTGAAGATACATTTGCATCCTATGGTCCTCACACCATTGATGGGATCAACCGGTTCCCAGACTCGGTTGTCCGACATGTATTGCATTTCCTCCCTCATGGCTCCCAGCCATAACTCGGAGTTGGGCCCATCCACGACTTCCTGAAAGGTGGCTGGATCATCGTGATCCACCATGACTTCATTGTCACCTCCGGATACCATATCTTGGAGGTGGAAGATTGATCCTTTCAAATCGCCTTGGACCTTCCGGAATTGTAACAGGATTTGGTTCTTACTCTACGACAATCTCTGGCTCCTTTCTACTGGGTTGCCAATTGGTTTAGACAGATCTGTACCATCCTGAATTTCTTCGAGATGCACAGTCCTCCCAATGACGTCTTTGGAAACAAAACTTCTTTTTCATAAAGACCCCACCCCAAGCGACGAACACCATGTTCTCACTGGGATTGTAGAAATAGTATCCCCTTGTTGCTTTGGGATACCACACGAAGGTGCATATCTCAGATCTTGGTTCGAGCTTAGTCGAAACCAAATGTTTCACATAAGCCTCGCAACCACAAATCTTTAGGAAGGACAAAGCGGGCATCATCCCGTACCATTTTTAAAATAGTATCCCTTCCACACCCTTCGTCGAAGCCCGATTCACTATGAATGCGGTCGTCTCTAGAGCATAATCCCATAAAAGATTGGGAGATCAGTCCAACTAATAATGGAACGGACCATTGTCTAACAATGTGCGATTTCTCCGTTTGGCTACACCTTTCAACTACAGTGTCCCAGGAGGAGTCCATTCCAAAAGGATCCCATTCTCTTTTAGATGATCTAATAACTCTGTGGTCAAGTATTTTTCCACCTCGATCCAATCGAAGTGACTTAATACCTTTGTCGAGCTGGTTTTCTACTTTAGTCTTAAACTCTTTGAATTTATCAAAAGCTTCAGACTTATGTCTCACCGAATAGACATAACCATATTTACTGTAATCATCAGTAAATGTGGTAAAGTAGCTAAAACCCCTCCTGGCAAGTGAACTTATTGGTCTACACACATTCGAGTGTATCAGCCCCAATAATTCACCCACCCTTTCATCGCGATCGATAAAAGGGAACTTTAGTCATTTTTCCCATCAAACAAACCTTGCACCTATCGATCGAAAGGAACTCGAATGAACCTGAAAGTTCGCACTTCTGAAGTGCTGATAGGTGCTTCTTGTTTATGCGACCTAAATGACAGTGCCATAACAGAGTTAGGTTTAAATTGTTGGATTTAGACCTCTTGGTATTAACGGAATATATAGAACTTGAAGCATTTTTACCCATATCTAATATGTACAATCCTCCAACCAAGTCAGTACTGGTATAAAACATATCATTGCATAGAACATTGAAAACTCCATTTCCAATATTAACATTATATCCTTCCTTGTCAAACACGGATACAGATATAATATTCCTACTAAAAGTAGGTATGCAATATACATTATACAATACTAAGACAAGGCCTCTTGGCAAAGCAAGACTTATGGATCCTACAGCAGTTGCCACAACTCTGAGGTCCACTTCGTGCTTTCCAGACCTCTCCTACTTTCAGCCACCATATATAAGTGCATGTGTGAGATTCAGTCCTGGTATCTAATACCCATGAATCTTTGGAAGTAGAGAGATGTAGCTCTATAGAGTTAATACCGGATGAAGGCACGGTCCCACCGCCCTTCCTTAGATCATCCAGGTTTCCTGATGAAGGCGCAGTCCTACTGCCCTTCTTCAGATCATCCACGCTATTTGATGAAGGCGCAGTCCCACTACCCTTCTTCAGATCAGCCGTGAACTTCCTGTAATCCCGGTTCCAATGACCAGGCTGTTGGCAGTAGAAGCAGACATTCTCAGGTGTCTCATCTTTCCTGCCAAGTGCGCATGGGCCCAGCCCTTGCCACTTCCAATTCCCTTGTTGACCATCAGAATATCCTTGGATCCCAGATCCCTGAGATATTCTTCTCAGCAGCTGATGACACTTCATGTAACTCTGATATGGTCTTAGAGACAGCCTTGTCAAGGACATATTCTTTGCGTTCAGACTTGAGGACTATCCTCAAAATTCTGTACCAGTCCAAATAGTTTGTCCCATTTAGCTTGACCCTGTCAAGAATGGTTTTTAATGACAAACTATTAATGTTCGCTGAATTTGCCATTTGATCTACAACAGATAAAATTCAATCAGTAAACTGAATAAATTTTATGAAGATCAAGCTTAAACACCAACAATCAATTCTAAACCTTTAGAATCTGAAACCAAGATCCTTGATTCACTCAATTAAGCTAAACTAATGCTCACCACTTAATCGAGCTATGTAGGTAGGACTCCATCCAATCACATCCAATGTGACTCTTGGCTAGGGTATGTACTTATGTACACGACTTACCCTATCTGTTACCCTAGCTCAACCTCAGGCCGAGAATCGTAGTCGGGTCCACCAATTTTCAACTATGGCTCGTCACTATGTAGGTGCTCCGCTAATGCGCACGACACCCACATATGTCGTCCAAACCTACTACCCCGCTTCCCCATGGATGCTCCACTAATGCGCACGACAACCATAGGACGGGGAGGTAGTAAGGTGTTGATGATTGGGAGGTATCGGACATGACCCGCTTTTACTTGTCCAGTTGTGTTCAAAACTTTGGCACATCCTAGATGCGATGAGCACATCAACTACATTCCAAATGCAATGATGCCTCAAATTACATCCAATGTAATTCTTCCTTTGAACCTGTCAACTACATCCAATGCAATGACGGTTCTAAGGGTTCACACACAAGGATTAAAAGTCCAATTTTATCTTTGCATGTGAGGTGATATGCTCGGTAAATAAAGTTAAGCATGCAATTCTAAGACACATAGAATTAATCATGCATAAACTAAACCAAGCATAAAGCGATAAATGTGCACATAATAGCCCCCTAAACTAACTCCCACTAGCTTCTTGAGCTCTACCGACTCCAAGCCGATGCCAACACTCGAAAAGCCACCAAATGACCTTTTCGCCCTTTCTTCGTCTTGAGTAAAACATTACAATTTAATACACGACTCGCAGGTCGGGAATAAATAAATATTACAAACAAGTGGTTCGACGACCACACCTTGAAAAAATAATTACACGTTAACTCTAACGGCTCGCAGGCCGTGAAAAGCGATAAATAATTAAATTGTACACCATGCCAACATCACATCACACATCGTGTTATCAAACAAGCATGTTATCAAACATCATGTGATTTTCCGGTTTTAATTAATAGCCAAGTTTGGAAATTTTTTGATGCTCGGTTTATCGAAACCGTTCAAAAATGAAACTTTTGAACATTTGATCTTCGAGTTCATCATGACGGTTCCAAACTCGTCATAACTAACAAAACGGTTTAGCCTTGGCATATCAACCATCCAATGGTCATGCTTGGCCTAGCTCCGTCCAACGGAGCCCCGTTCGGTCCCGGTTTCGGCTCCCCGAGAGTCCCGCTCCCGAGACCCGAAAAATCAAATATTTTTCAAAATTTCCAGATTTGAAATAATTTTCAAAAATTCATTTTACATGCATTAAATCCATAAACAATAATTTAAAACATGTTATCAAACAATTTAGCAAAACAACATGCCAAAAACGAAACTTTCAAGCAAAACCGAAACTTTGAACACCGTCTTGTGAATCCCGAAGGTAGCACGGCTCTGATACCACTGTTGGGTCTCGAGGTAGGGTTGGAGATGAACCAACTCGCAGCGGAAAATCAATGAAAACCAAGAGACGATTAAAACCATGAAACAACTAACAAAGAATGGATTCACAAGAGAAAAATTCAGCACTAGTTCTTACCAAAACAAGAACACCGGTTAACGAATGATTGGCTTGAGTCTCCAAGACGCCTACGTATCCACATGGGAATCAAAGCCACGTAGTTCTTCTCTTTGAGGACTCAAGAACACAAACATGGAGGTGGAAACTAGCCAAACCCGAAATGGCCATGGAAGAGGGAGAGAAAATGTGTTTCCTATTCTTGTCTTGTGTTTGTTATGTTGAAAAAAGATGACTTAAACATAACAAAACCCATACTTGTCCAACTAAAGGCATGGGACAAGTATGGTGTCAAGTAAGGTGTAAATAGGACAAGTATGGCAAGACAAGATTGGGTTAGGTGGTGAATCACCAACACCTTAATCTTTGTCTTGCTTACTTAGTACTAATTAATCAAGACTTGATTAATTAGTTCCATGGGCCTTGGTTGCATGGGCCTTTCTGTTGGGTCTCGAGGTAGGGTTGGAGATGAACCAACTCGCAGCGGAAAATCAATGAAAACCAAGAGACAATTAGAACCATGAAACAACTAACAAAGAATGGATTAACAAGAGAAAAATTCAGCACTAGTTCTTACCAAAACAAGAACACCGGTTAACGAATGATTGGCTTGAGTCTCCAAGACGCCTACGTATCCACATGGGAATCAAAGCCACGTAGTTCTTCTCTTTGAGGACTCAAGAACACAAACATGGAGGTGGAAACTAGCCAAACCCGAAATGGCCATGGAAGAGGGAGAGAAAATGTGTTTCCTATTCTTGTCTTGTGTTTGTTATGTTGAAAAAAGATGACTTAAACATAACAAAACCCATACTTGTCCAACTAAAGGCATGGGACAAGTATGGTGTCAAGTAAGGTGTGAATAGGACAAAGTATGGCAAGACAAGATTGGGTTAGGTGGTGAATCACCAACACCTTAATCCTTGTCTTGCTTACTTAGTACTAATTAATCAAGACTTGATTAATTAGTTCCATGGGCCTTGGTTGCATGGGCCTTTCATGGGCCTCTTGGAACATGGCCCGTGACCATTTCCAACGAGGTCCCGTGATTCGCTCATCGCCTCCATGCCTTCCATACCGGAAATGTCCAACATTATCCGACGCGATCAATCCCAAGACTCCAAGCCTTGTCTCGATCCGTAAAGTCCTATTCACTTACGGGCACATGACCCAAAACCCAGTTTTGGTCATGTCCCGAGACAACTCCCTTTTGGCCATTCTCCATAAATGTGTCAATGAGTTTCATCCTCCGGTGTGACCCTTAGGTTTATGCATGTCAATAGATCAACGTAAAATCCCATTTTACTTGATCCTATTTAAGTGGCAACTAACGAGACTTTAGTATTGCCTGACACTACATAACGAATCGACCCTGTCGATTCTAACCTTTCCGTCGTCCCTGTCATTATCCTTTTATCTCCGATATCCTGATTGAGATAAGGCATAGAGCCGTCATCCTTATTATTCTCAATCACCGTTCCTTGATATGTGAGATGACTGAAGATATGATACCCAGTATCATGTGCATGGCCATGCTATTCTTCCAGTCACTCTCGATCAAGCGGCCGAGAACCGATATCTTTCCCATACCTTAGTATGAGGGACAAATCCCTTAGCCGTCTTTCGTGTCACTCATGTAGCCCATCCCCAAGCCAATCCTGGCCGTTATGGAAGCCCTGTTACGGACAACGTTAGGCTCAGGTCAAACTCAGTTGTTGACTACATAGCGATCACAAAGACTCCTTGGTCTAAGGATACATGACAAGCTACAACACTGAATATGTTCATGACTTAATCTATGGCACATATTCAGGGCGGGTCGTCCAATATCATGTCCCACATGATATCTATGATCAGACTCCGGAATCCCATTCCAATGACTAACAGAACGTAAGCCATAAAGAGCCATCTTTCATACTAGTCGCTTCTAGTGAAGCTTTGTTGACTAGGGACCCATCGAGTGTGATCTATCTCGATCTATGGTTCTATTCGCATGGTGGGCATAGATCAGAGCACACATCGATATATTACTCCAACACATAAGTAATATAAAGCCGCTTTAATTTTATTGCTAACGATGATATATACATTTGGACATTTAGGATTGAACTACGGGCACTAAGACTAACAATCTCCCACTTGCCCTAGTTCCAATCTAAACACCAATATGTCCCCATCGACTTTACATGTCTAACATGTTCAGGCAGTGACACTGCCTTAGTCAAAGGGTTGGCTATGTTATCATCTGTTGCAATATCGGTTATCTTCACTTCACCTCAGTTCAGTATTTATCTGATGAGGTGGATACGCCACAGTACATGTTTGGATTTGTTATACGATCTAGGCTTTTAGCTTGCGCAATGGCCCTTGTGTTGTCGCAAGATGGATTCACCGGGCTGGATGGGTTTTTAATTACACCCAGCCCTGCCATGAATTTCCAAATCCACATAGCCTCCTTAGCTGCCTCTGCAGCATCCATGTACTTGGCCTCTGTCGTAGATTCGGCAATGATATCTTGCTTTACGCTGTCCCAGCTAAAGCTCTGCCATTCAGCGTAAACACATATCCTGATTGACTTCTAAAGTCATCTGGATTTGTCTTGGAAAACTAGCGTCTACTCATCCTTCGACGACTAGTTCAGCATCATCTTTCCCCCGGGTTAGAATGATGTCTACTGGTACAACATAAGGCTTACGAGACGTCTGGTCTCATACATGTCATGGCATATATGATCGATCCTGCCCCCAGGCGCATAGGATTCTCATCATCCTTTTCAGCTCATCAGGTGTCTTAGGACACTGAGTCTTGCTGAGATGAATGCCATGACTAGTGGGTAAGAGTCCTTTCTTTGAATCGAGCATTAAGAACCTACTCAATGCCTTGTTCACATAGGTTCCCTGACTTAAATCCAAGACCCTCTTGGTGCGATCTCTACATATCTTAATCCTTAAGATATGAGAAGCATCGCCTAAGTCCTTTATTGAAAAACACTTCCTCAACCAAGCTTTAGTCTCGTGCAAGGTTGGGATGTCGTTTTCAATGAGAACCAGAAAGGTAATATTGCTCCCACTAGC
This sequence comes from Erodium maritimum, assembly GCA_963921825.1. Taxonomy (NCBI): domain Eukaryota; kingdom Viridiplantae; phylum Streptophyta; class Magnoliopsida; order Geraniales; family Geraniaceae; genus Erodium; species Erodium maritimum. The sequence goes on from OY997592.1 coordinate 28,079,062, forward strand.
CTTCTTATAAACGCAAGATTCATCCTCGTTCTTGATTAAGCCAAATCCAATTACAGCTTCATCAAAACGAAGGATCCAACTCCGAGAAGTTCGTTTCAATCCATAAATGGATTTCAACAACTTATAAATCTTTCCTTTATTCTTCGGATCGTCAAAACCTTTGGGCCGAGACATACAAACGTACTCAGTCAAATTTCCATTTAGGAAAGCGGTTTTGACATCCACTTGCCATATCTCGTAATTATGATACGCAGTTATGTCAAGAAGAATTTGGATCGATTTTGACCATAGCCACTAAGGAGAAGGTTTCCTCATAGTCAATCCATTGGATCTGCCTATAACCTTTCGCCACCAGTTGAGCTTTGTAGGTCAGAGGGTTGCCGTCCATGTCCATCTTCACCTTGAAGATCCATTTGCATCCTATGGTCCTCACACCATTGATGGGATCAACCGGTTCCCAGACTCGGTTGTCCGACATGGATTACATTTCCTCCCTCATGGCTCCCAGCCATAACTCGGAGTTGGGCCCATCCACGACTTCCTGAAAGGTGGCTGGATCATCGTGATCCACCATGACTTCATTGTCACCTCTGGATACCATATCTTGGAGGTGGAAGATTGATCCTTTCAAATCGCCTTGGACCTTCCGGAATTGTAACAGGAATTGGTTCTTACTCTACGACAGTCTCTGGCTCCTTTCTACTGGGTTGCCAATTGGTTTAAACAGATCTGTACCATCCTGAATTTCTTCGAGATGCACAGTCCTCCCAATGACGTCTTTGGAAACAAAACTTCTTTTCCATAAAGACCCCACCCCAAGCGACGAACACCATGTTCTCACTGGGATTGTAGAAATAGTATCCCCTTGTTGCTTTGGGATACCACACGAAGGTGCATATCTCAGATCTTGGTTCGAGCTTAGTCGAAACCAAATGTTTCACATAAGCCTCGCAACCACAAATCTTTAGGAAGGACAAAGCAGGCATCATCCCGTACCATTTTTTAAAATGGTGTCCCTTCCACACCCTTGTCGAAGCCCGATTCACTATGAATGCGGTCGTCTCTAGAGCATAAACCCTGAAAGAGATTGGGAGATCAGTCTAACTAATCATGGAACGGACCATTGTCTAACAATGTCCGATTTCTCCGTTTGGCTACACCTTTCAACTACAGTGTCCCAGGAGGTGTCCATTCTAAAAGGATCCCATTCTCTTTTAGATGATCTAATAACTCTGTGGTCAAGTATTTTCCACCTCGATCCAATCGAAGTGCCTTAATACCTTTGTCGAGCTGGTTTTCTACTTTAGTCTTAAACTCTTTGAATTTATCAAAAGCTTCAGACTTATGTCTCACCGAATAGACATAACCATATTTACTGTAATCATCAATAAATGTGATAAAGTAGCTAAAACCCCTCCTGGCAAGTGAACTTATTGGTCTAAACACATTCGACTGTATAAGCCCCAATAATTCACCCGCCCTTTCATCGCGATCGATAAAGGGCACTTTAGTCATTTTTCCCATCAAACAAACCTTGCACCTATCGATCGAATGGAATTCGAATGAACCTGAAAGCCCGCACTTCTGAAGTGCTGATAGGCGCTTCTTGTTTATGCGACCCAAATGACAGTGCCATAACAGAGTTAGGTTTAAATCGTTGGATTTAGACCTCTTGGTATTAACGGAATATATAGAACTTGAGGCATTGTTACCCATATCTAATATGTACAATCCTCCAACCATGTCAGTACTGGTATAAAACATATCATTGCATAGAACATTGAAAACTCTATTTCCAATATTAACATTATATCCTTCCTTGTCAAACACGGATACAGATATAATATTACTACTAAAAGTAGGTATGCAATATACATTATACAATACTAAGACAAGGCCTCTTGGCAAAGCAAGACTCATGGATCCTACAACAGTTGCCACAACTCTGAGGTCCATTTCGTGCTTTCCAAATCTCTCCTACTTTCAGCCACCATATATTAGTGCATGTGTGAGATTCAGTCATGGTATCTAATACCCATGAATCTTTGGAAGTAGAGAGATGTAGCTCTATAGAGTTAATACCGATTGAAGGCACGGTCCCACCGCCCTTCCTTAGATCATCCAGGTTTCCTGATGAAGGCGCAGTCTTACTGCCCTTCTTCAGATCATCCAGGCTATTTGATGAAGGCGCAGTGCCACTGCCCTTCTTCAGATCAGCCGTGAACTTCCTGTAATCCCGGTTCCAATGACCAGGCTGTTGGCAGTAGAAGCAGACATTCTCAGGTGTCTCATCTTTCCTGCCAAGTGCGCATGGGCCCAGCCCATGCCACTTCCAATTCCCTTGTTGACCATCAGAATATCCTTGGATCCCAGATCCCTGAGATATTCTTCTCAGCAGTTAATGACACTTCATGTAACTCTGATATGGTCTTAGAGACAGCCTTGTCAAGGACATATTCTTTGCGTTCAGACTTGAGGACTATCCTCAAAATTCTGTACCAGTCCAAATAGTTTGTCCCATTTAGCTTGACCCTGTCAAGAATGGTTTTTAATGACAAACTATTAATGTTCGCTGAATTTGCCATTTGATCTACAACAGATAAAATTCAATCAGTAAACTGAATAAATTTTATGAAGATCAAGCTTAAACACCAACAATCAATTCTAAACCTTTAGAATTTGAAACCAAGATCCTTGATTCACTCGATTAAGCTGAACTAATGCTCACCACTTAATCGAGCTATGTAGGTAGGACTCCATCCAATCACATCCAATGTGACTCTTGGCTAGGGTATGTACTTATGTACACGACTTACCCTATCTGTTACCCTAGCTCAACCTCAGGCCGAGAATCGTAGTCGGGTCCACCAATTTTCAACTATGGCTCGTCACTATGTAGGTGCTCCGCTAATGCGCACGACACCCACATATGTCGTCCAAACCTACTACCCCGCTTTCCCATGGATGCTCCGCTAATGCGCACGACACCCATAGGACGGGGAGGTAGTAAGGTGTTGATAATTGGGAGGTATCGGACATGACCCGTTTTTACTTGTCCGGTTGTGTTTAAAACTTTGACACATCCTAGATGCGATGAGCACATCAACTACATTCCAAATGCAATGATGCCTCAAATTACATCCAATGTAATTCTTCCTTCGAACCCATCAACTACATCCAATGTAATGACGATTCTAAGGGTTCACACACAAGGATTAAAATTCCAATTTTATCTTTGCATGTGAGGTGATATGCTCGGTAAATAAAGTTAAGCATGCAATTCTAAAACACATAGAATTAATCATGCATAAACTAAACCAAGCATAAAGCGATAAATGTGCACATAATAGCCCCCTAAACTAACTCCCACTAGCTTCTTGAGCTCCACCGACTCCAAGCCGATGCCAACACCCGAAAAGCCACCAAATGACCTTTTCGCCCTTTCTTCGTCTTGAGTAAAATATTACAATTTAATACACGACTCGCAGGTCGGGAATAAATAAATATTACAAACAAGTGGTTCGACGACCACACCTTGAAAGAATAATTACACGCTAACTCTAACGGCTCGCAGGCCGTGAAAAGCGATAAATAATTAAATTGAGCTCGGGGCTATTATGTACACCATGCCAACATCACATCACACATCGTGTTATCAAACAAGCATGTTATCAAACATCATGTGATTTTCCGGTTTTAATTAATAGCCAAGTTTGGAAATTTTTTGATGCTCGGTTTATCGAAACCGTTCAAAAATGAAACTTTTGAACATTTGATCTTCGAGTTCATCATGACGGTTCCAAACTCGTCATAACTAACAAAACGGTTTAGCCTTGGCATATCAACCATCCAATGGTCATGCTTGGCCTAGCTCCGTCCAACGGAGCCCCGTTCGGTCCCGGTTTCGGCTCCCCGAGAGTCCCGCTCCCGAGACCCGAAAAATCAAATATTTTTCAAAATTTCCAGATTTGAAATAATTTTCAAAAATTCATTTTACATGCATTAAATCCATAAACAATAATTTAAAAAATGTTATCAAACAATTTAGCAAAACAACATGCCAAAAACGAAACTTTCAAGCAAAACCGAAACTTTGAACACCGTCTTGTGAATCCCGAAGGTAGCACGGCTCTGATACCACTGTTGGGTCTCGAGGTAGGGTTGGAGATGAACCAACTCGCAGCGGAAAATCAATGAAAACCAAGAGACGATTAAAACCATGAAACAACTAACAAAGAATGGATTCACAAGAGAAAAATTCAGCACTAGTTCTTACCAAAACAAGAACACCGGTTAACGAATGATTGGCTTGAGTCTCCAAGACGCCTACGTATCCACATGGGAATCAAAGCCACGTAGTTCTTCTCTTTGAGGACTCAAGAACACAAACATGGAGGTGGAAACTAGCCAAACCCGAAATGGCCATGGAAGAGGGAGAGAAAATGTGTTTCCTATTCTTGTCTTGTGTTTGTTATGTTGAAAAAAGATGACTTAAACATAACAAAACCCATACTTGTCCAACTAAAGGCATGGGACAAGTATGGTGTCAAGTAAGGTGTAAATAGGACAAGTATGGCAAGACAAGATTGGGTTAGGTGGTGAATCACCAACACCTTAATCTTTGTCTTGCTTACTTAGTACTAATTAATCAAGACTTGATTAATTAGTTCCATGGGCCTTGGTTGCATGGGCCTTTCTGTTGGGTCTCGAGGTAGGGTTGGAGATGAACCAACTCGCAGCGGAAAATCAATGAAAACCAAGAGACAATTAGAACCATGAAACAACTAACAAAGAATGGATTAACAAGAGAAAAATTCAGCACTAGTTCTTACCAAAACAAGAACACCGGTTAACGAATGATTGGCTTGAGTCTCCAAGACGCCTACGTATCCACATGGGAATCAAAGCCACGTAGTTCTTCTCTTTGAGGACTCAAGAACACAAACATGGAGGTGGAAACTAGCCAAACCCGAAATGGCCATGGAAGAGGGAGAGAAAATGTGTTTCCTATTCTTGTCTTGTGTTTGTTATGTTGAAAAAAGATGACTTAAACATAACAAAACCCATACTTGTCCAACTAAAGGCATGGGACAAGTATGGTGTCAAGTAAGGTGTGAATAGGACAAAGTATGGCAAGACAAGATTGGGTTAGGTGGTGAATCACCAACACCTTAATCCTTGTCTTGCTTACTTAGTACTAATTAATCAAGACTTGATTAATTAGTTCCATGGGCCTTGGTTGCATGGGCCTTTCATGGGCCTCTTGGAACATGGCCCGTGACCATTTCCAACGAGGTCCCGTGATTCGCTCATCGCCTCCATGCCTTCCATACCGGAAATGTCCAACATTATCCGACGCGATCAATCCCAAGACTCCAAGCCTTGTCTCGATCCGTAAAGTCCTATTCACTTACGGGCACATGACCCAAAACCCAGTTTTGGTCATGTCCCGAGACAACTCCCTTTTGGCCATTCTCCATAAATGTGTCAATGAGTTTCATCCTCCGGTGTGACCCTTAGGTTTATGCATGTCAATAGATCAACGTAAAATCCCATTTTACTTGATCCTATTTAAGTGGCAACTAACGAGACTTTAGTATTGCCTGACACTACATAACGAATCGACCCTGTCGATTCTAACCTTTCCGTCGTCCCTGTCATTATCCTTTTATCTCCGATATCCTGATTGAGATAAGGCATAGAGCCGTCATCCTTATTATTCTCAATCACCGTTCCTTGATATGTGAGATGACTGAAGATATGATACCCAGTATCATGTGCATGGCCATGCTATTCTTCCAGTCACTCTCGATCAAGCGGCCGAGAACCGATATTTTTCCCATACCTTAGTATGAGGGACAAATCCCTTAGCCGTCTTTCGTGTCACTCATGTAGCCCATCCCCAAGCCAATCCTGGCCGTTATGGAAGCCCTGTTACGGACAACGTTAGGCTCAGGTCAAACTCAGTTGTTGACTACATAGCGATCACAAAGACTCCTTGGTCTAAGGATACATGACAAGCTACAACACTGAATATGTTCATGACTTAATCTATGGCACATATTCAGGGCGGGTCGTCCAATATCATGTCCCACATGATATCTATGATCAGACTCCGGAATCCCATTCCAATGACTAACAGAACGTAAGCCATAAAGAGCCATCTTTCATACTAGTCGCTTCTAGTGAAGCTTTGTTGACTAGGGACCCATCGAGTGTGATCTATCTCGATCTATGGTTCTATTCGCATGGTGGGCATAGATCAGAGCACACATCGATATATTACTCCAACACATAAGTAATATAAAGCCGCTTTAATTTTATTGCTAACGATGATATATACATTTGGACATTTAGGATTGAACTACGGGCACTAAGACTAACAATCTCCCACTTGCCCTAGTTCCAATCTAAACACCAATATGTCCCCATCGACTTTACATGTCTAACATGTTCAGGCAGTGACACTGCCTTAGTCAAAGGGTTGGCTATGTTATCATCTGTTGCAATATCGGTTATCTTCACTTCACCTCAGTTCAGTATTTATCTGATGAGGTGGATACGCCACAGTACATGTTTGGATTTGTTATACGATCTAGGCTTTTAGCTTGCGCAATGGCCCTTGTGTTGTCGCAAGATGGATTCACCGGGCTGGATGGGTTTTTAATTACACCCAGCCCTGCCATGAATTTCCAAATCCACATAGCCTCCTTAGCTGCCTCTGCAGCATCCATGTACTTGGCCTCTGTCGTAGATTCGGCAATGATATCTTGCTTTACGCTGTCCCAGCTAAAGCTCTGCCATTCAGCGTAAACACATATCCTGATTGACTTCTAAAGTCATCTGGATTTGTCTTGGAAAACTAGCGTCTACTCATCCTTCGACGACTAGTTCAGCATCATCTTTCCCCCGGGTTAGAATGATGTCTACTGGTACAACATAAGGCTTACGAGACGTCTGGTCTCATACATGTCATGGCATATATGATCGATCCTGCCCCCAGGCGCATAGGATTCTCATCATCCTTTTCAGCTCATCAGGTGTCTTAGGACACTGAGTCTTGCTGAGATGAATGCCATGACTAGTGGGTAAGAGTCCTTTCTTTGAATCGAGCATTAAGAACCTACTCAATGCCTTGTTCACATAGGTTCCCTGACTTAAATCCAAGACCCTCTTGGTGCGATCTCTACATATCTTAATCCTTAAGATATGAGAAGCATCGCCTAAGTCCTTTATTGAAAAACACTTCCTCAACCAAGCTTTAGTCTCGTGCAAGGTTGGGATGTCGTTTTCAATGAGAACCAGAAAGGTAATATTGCTCCCACTAGCCTTCTTATAAACGCAAGATTCATCCTCGTTCTTGATTAAGCCAAATCCAATTACAGCTTCATCAAAACGAAGGATCCAACTCCGAGAAGTTCGTTTCAATCCATAAATGGATTTCAACAACTTATAAATCTTTCCTTTATTCTTCGGATCGTCAAAACCTTTGGGCCGAGACATACAAACGTACTCAGTCAAATTTCCATTTAGGAAAGCGGTTTTGACATCCACTTGCCATATCTCGTAATTATGATACGCAGTTATGTCAAGAAGAATTTGGATCGATTTTGACCATAGCCACTAAGGAGAAGGTTTCCTCATAGTCAATCCATTGGATCTGCCTATAACCTTTCGCCACCAGTTGAGCTTTGTAGGTCAGAGGGTTGCCGTCCATGTCCATCTTCACCTTGAAGATCCATTTGCATCCTATGGTCCTCACACCATTGATGGGATCAACCGGTTCCCAGACTCGGTTGTCCGACATGGATTACATTTCCTCCCTCATGGCTCCCAGCCATAACTCGGAGTTGGGCCCATCCACGACTTCCTGAAAGGTGGCTGGATCATCGTGATCCACCATGACTTCATTGTCACCTCTGGATACCATATCTTGGAGGTGGAAGATTGATCCTTTCAAATCGCCTTGGACCTTCCGGAATTGTAACAGGAATTGGTTCTTACTCTACGACAGTCTCTGGCTCCTTTCTACTGGGTTGCCAATTGGTTTAAACAGATCTGTACCATCCTGAATTTCTTCGAGATGCACAGTCCTCCCAATGACGTCTTTGGAAACAAAACTTCTTTTCCATAAAGACCCCACCCCAAGCGACGAACACCATGTTCTCACTGGGATTGTAGAAATAGTATCCCCTTGTTGCTTTGGGATACCACACGAAGGTGCATATCTCAGATCTTGGTTCGAGCTTAGTCGAAACCAAATGTTTCACATAAGCCTCGCAACCACAAATCTTTAGGAAGGACAAAGCAGGCATCATCCCGTACCATTTTTTAAAATGGTGTCCCTTCCACACCCTTGTCGAAGCCCGATTCACTATGAATGCGGTCGTCTCTAGAGCATAAACCCTGAAAGAGATTGGGAGATCAGTCTAACTAATCATGGAACGGACCATTGTCTAACAATGTCCGATTTCTCCGTTTGGCTACACCTTTCAACTACAGTGTCCCAGGAGGTGTCCATTCTAAAAGGATCCCATTCTCTTTTAGATGATCTAATAACTCTGTGGTCAAGTATTTTCCACCTCGATCCAATCGAAGTGCCTTAATACCTTTGTCGAGCTGGTTTTCTACTTTAGTCTTAAACTCTTTGAATTTATCAAAAGCTTCAGACTTATGTCTCACCGAATAGACATAACCATATTTACTGTAATCATCAATAAATGTGATAAAGTAGCTAAAACCCCTCCTGGCAAGTGAACTTATTGGTCTAAACACATTCGACTGTATAAGCCCCAATAATTCACCCGCCCTTTCATCGCGATCGATAAAGGGCACTTTAGTCATTTTTCCCATCAAACAAACCTTGCACCTATCGATCGAATGGAATTCGAATGAACCTGAAAGCCCGCACTTCTGAAGTGCTGATAGGCGCTTCTTGTTTATGCGACCCAAATGACAGTGCCATAACAGAGTTAGGTTTAAATCGTTGGATTTAGACCTCTTGGTATTAACGGAATATATAGAACTTGAGGCATTGTTACCCATATCTAATATGTACAATCCTCCAACCATGTCAGTACTGGTATAAAACATATCATTGCATAGAACATTGAAAACTCTATTTCCAATATTAACATTATATCCTTCCTTGTCAAACACGGATACAGATATAATATTCCTACTAAAAGTAGGTATGCAATATACATTATACAATACTAAGACAAGGCCTCTTGGCAAAGCAAGACTCATGGATCCTACAACAGTTGCCACAACTCTGAGGTCCATTTCGTGCTTTCCAAATCTCTCCTACTTTCAGCCACCATATATTAGTGCATGTGTGAGATTCAGTCATGGTATCTAATACCCATGAATCTTTGGAAGTAGAGAGATGTAGCTCTATAGAGTTAATACCGATTGAAGGCACGGTCCCACCGCCCTTCCTTAGATCATCCAGGTTTCCTGATGAAGGCGCAGTCTTACTGCCCTTCTTCAGATCATCCAGGCTATTTGATGAAGGCGCAGTGCCACTGCCCTTCTTCAGATCAGCCGTGAACTTCCTGTAATCCCGGTTCCAATGACCAGGCTGTTGGCAGTAGAAGCAGACATTCTCAGGTGTCTCATCTTTCCTGCCAAGTGCGCATGGGCCCAGCCCATGCCACTTCCAATTCCCTTGTTGACCATCAGAATATCCTTGGATCCCAGATCCCTGAGATATTCTTCTCAGCAGTTAATGACACTTCATGTAACTCTGATATGGTCTTAGAGACAGCCTTGTCAAGGACATATTCTTTGCGTTCAGACTTGAGGACTATCCTCAAAATTCTGTACCAGTCCAAATAGTTTGTCCCATTTAGCTTGACCCTGTCAAGAATGGTTTTTAATGACAAACTATTAATGTTCGCTGAATTTGCCATTTGATCTACAACAGATAAAATTCAATCAGTAAACTGAATAAATTTTATGAAGATCAAGCTTAAACACCAACAATCAATTCTAAACCTTTAGAATTTGAAACCAAGATCCTTGATTCACTCGATTAAGCTGAACTAATGCTCACCACTTAATCGAGCTATGTAGGTAGGACTCCATCCAATCACATCCAATGTGACTCTTGGCTAGGGTATGTACTTATGTACACGACTTACCCTATCTGTTACCCTAGCTCAACCTCAGGCCGAGAATCGTAGTCGGGTCCACCAATTTTCAACTATGGCTCGTCACTATGTAGGTGCTCCGCTAATGCGCACGACACCCACATATGTCGTCCAAACCTACTACCCCGCTTTCCCATGGATGCTCCGCTAATGCGCACGACACCCATAGGACGGGGAGGTAGTAAGGTGTTGATAATTGGGAGGTATCGGACATGACCCGTTTTTACTTGTCCGGTTGTGTTTAAAACTTTGACACATCCTAGATGCGATGAGCACATCAACTACATTCCAAATGCAATGATGCCTCAAATTACATCCAATGTAATTCTTCCTTCGAACCCATCAACTACATCCAATGTAATGACGATTCTAAGGGTTCACACAGAAGGATTAAAATTCCAATTTTATCTTTGCATGTGAGGTGATATGCTCGGTAAATAAAGTTAAGCATGCAATTCTAAAACACATAGAATTAATCATGCATAAACTAAACCAAGCATAAAGCGATAAATGTGCACATAATAGCCCCCTAAACTAACTCCCACTAGCTTCTTGAGCTCCACCGACTCCAAGCCGATGCCAACACCCGAAAAGCCACCAAATGACCTTTTCGCCCTTTCTTCGTCTTGAGTAAAATATTACAATTTAATACACGACTCGCAGGTCGGGAATAAATAAATATTACAAACAAGTGGTTCGACGACCACACCTTGAAAGAATAATTACACGCTAACTCTAACGGCTCGCAGGCCGTGAAAAGCGATAAATAATTAAATTGAGCTCGGGGCTATTATGTACACCATGCCAACATCACATCACACATCGTGTTATCAAACAAGCATGTTATCAAACATCATGTGATTTTCCGGTTTTAATTAATAGCCAAGTTTCGAAATTTTTTGATGCTCGGTTTATCGAAACCGTTCAAAAATGAAACTTTTGAACATTTGATCTTCGAGTTCATCATGACGGTTCCAAACTCGTCATAACTAACAAAACGGTTTAGCCTTGGCATATCAACCATCCAATGGTCATGCTTGGCCTAGCTCCGTCCAACGGAGCCCCGTTCGGTCCCGGTTTCGGCTCCCCGAGAGTCCCGCTCCCGAGACCCGAAAAATCAAATATTTTTCAAAATTTCCAGATTTGAAATAATTTTCAAAAATTCATTTTACATGCATTAAATCCATAAACAATAATTTAAAACATGTTATCAAACAATTTAGCAAAACAACATGCCAAAAACGAAACTTTCAAGCAAAACCGAAACTTTGAACACCGTCTTGTGAATCCCGAAGGTAGCACGGCTCTGATACCACTGTTGGGTCTCGAGGTAGGGTTGGAGATGAACCAACTCGCAGCGGAAAATCAATGAAAACCAAGAGACGATTAAAACCATGAAACAACTAACAAAGAATGGATTCACAAGAGAAAAATTCAGCACTAGTTCTTACCAAAACAAGAACACCGGTTAACGAATGATTGGCTTGAGTCTCCAAGACGCCTACGTATCCACATGGGAATCAAAGCCACGTAGTTCTTCTCTTTGAGGACTCAAGAACACAAACATGGAGGTGGAAACTAGCCAAACCCGAAATGGCCATGGAAGAGGGAGAGAAAATGTGTTTCCTATTCTTGTCTTGTGTTTGTTATGTTGAAAAAAGATGACTTAAACATAACAAAACCCATACTTGTCCAACTAAAGGCATGGGACAAGTATGGTGTCAAGTAAGGTGTAAATAGGACAAGTATGGCAAGACAAGATTGGGTTAGGTGGTGAATCACCAACACCTTAATCTTTGTCTTGCTTACTTAGTACTAATTAATCAAGACTTGATTAATTAGTTCCATGGGCCTTGGTTGCATGGGCCTTTCTGTTGGGTCTCGAGGTAGGGTTGGAGATGAACCAACTCGCAGCGGAAAATCAATGAAAACCAAGAGACAATTAGAACCATGAAACAACTAACAAAGAATGGATTAACAAGAGAAAAATTCAGCACTAGTTCTTACCAAAACAAGAACACCGGTTAACGAATGATTGGCTTGAGTCTCCAAGACGCCTACGTATCCACATGGGAATCAAAGCCACGTAGTTCTTCTCTTTGAGGACTCAAGAACACAAACATGGAGGTGGAAACTAGCCAAACCCGAAATGGCCATGGAAGAGGGAGAGAAAATGTGTTTCCTATTCTTGTCTTGTGTTTGTTATGTTGAAAAAAGATGACTTAAACATAACAAAACCCATACTTGTCCAACTAAAGGCATGGGACAAGTATGGTGTCAAGTAAGGTGTGAATAGGACAAAGTATGGCAAGACAAGATTGGGTTAGGTGGTGAATCACCAACACCTTAATCCTTGTCTTGCTTACTTAGTACTAATTAATCAAGACTTGATTAATTAGTTCCATGGGCCTTGGTTGCATGGGCCTTTCATGGGCCTCTTGGAACATGGCCCGTGACCATTTCCAACGAGGTCCCGTGATTCGCTCATCGCCTCCATGCCTTCCATACCGGAAATGTCCAACATTATCCGACGCGATCAATCCCAAGACTCCAAGCCTTGTCTCGATCCGTAAAGTCCTATTCACTTACGGGCACATGACCCAAAACCCAGTTTTGGTCATGTCCCGAGACAACTCCCTTTTGGCCATTCTCCATAAATGTGTCAATGAGTTTCATCCTCCGGTGTGACCCTTAGGTTTATGCATGTCAATAGATCAACGTAAAATCCCATTTTACTTGATCCTATTTAAGTGGCAACTAACGAGACTTTAGTATTGCCTGACACTACATAACGAATCGACCCTGTCGATTCTAACCTTTCCGTCGTCCCTGTCATTATCCTTTTATCTCCGATATCCTGATTGAGATAAGGCATAGAGCCGTCATCCTTATTATTCTCAATCACCGTTCCTTGATATGTGAGATGACTGAAGATATGATACCCAGTATCATGTGCATGGCCATGCTATTCTTCCAGTCACTCTCGATCAAGCGGCCGAGAACCGATATCTTTCCCATACCTTAGTATGAGGGACAAATCCCTTAGCCGTCTTTCGTGTCACTCATGTAGCCCATCCCCAAGCCAATCCTGGCCGTTATGGAAGCCCTGTTACGGACAACGTTAGGCTCAGGTCAAACTCAGTTGTTGACTACATAGCGATCACAAAGACTCCTTGGTCTAAGGATACATGACAAGCTACAACACTGAATATGTTCATGACTTAATCTATGGCACATATTCAGGGCGGGTCGTCCAATATCATGTCCCACATGATATCTATGATCAGACTCCGGAATCCCATTCCAATGACTAACAGAACGTAAGCCATAAAGAGCCATCTTTCATACTAGTCGCTTCTAGTGAAGCTTTGTTGACTAGGGACCCATCGAGTGTGATCTATCTCGATCTATGGTTCTATTCGCATGGTGGGCATAGATCAGAGCACACATCGATATATTACTCCAACACATAAGTAATATAAAGCCGCTTTAATTTTATTGCTAACGATGATATATACATTTGGACATTTAGGATTGAACTACGGGCACTAAGACTAACAATCTCCCACTTGCCCTAGTTCCAATCTAAACACCAATATGTCCCCATCGACTTTACATGTCTAACATGTTCAGGCAGTGACACTGCCTTAGTCAAAGGGTTGGCTATGTTATCATCTGTTGCAATATCGGTTATCTTCACTTCACCTCAGTTCAGTATTTATCTGATGAGGTGGATACGCCACAGTACATGTTTGGATTTGTTATACGATCTAGGCTTTTAGCTTGCGCAATGGCCCTTGTGTTGTCGCAAGATGGATTCACCGGGCTGGATGGGTTTTTAATTACACCCAGCCCTGCCATGAATTTCCAAATCCACATAGCCTCCTTAGCTGCCTCTGCAGCATCCATGTACTTGGCCTCTGTCGTAGATTCGGCAATGATATCTTGCTTTACGCTGTCCCAGCTAAAGCTCTGCCATTCAGCGTAAACACATATCCTGATTGACTTCTAAAGTCATCTGGATTTGTCTTGGAAAACTAGCGTCTACTCATCCTTCGACGACTAGTTCAGCATCATCTTTCCCCCGGGTTAGAATGATGTCTACTGGTACAACATAAGGCTTACGAGACGTCTGGTCTCATACATGTCATGGCATATATGATCGATCCTGCCCCCAGGCGCATAGGATTCTCATCATCCTTTTCAGCTCATCAGGTGTCTTAGGACACTGAGTCTTGCTGAGATGAATGCCATGACTAGTGGGTAAGAGTCCTTTCTTTGAATCGAGCATTAAGAACCTACTCAATGCCTTGTTCACATAGGTTCCCTGACTTAAATCCAAGACCCTCTTGGTGCGATCTCTACATATCTTAATCCTTAAGATATGAGAAGCATCGCCTAAGTCCTTTATTGAAAAACACTTCCTCAACCAAGCTTTAGTCTCGTGCAAGGTTGGGATGTCGTTTTCAATGAGAACCAGAAAGGTAATATTGCTCCCACTAGCCTTCTTATAAACGCAAGATTCATCCTCGTTCTTGATTAAGCCAAATCCAATTACAGCTTCATCAAAACGAAGGATCCAACTCCGAGAAGTTCGTTTCAATCCATAAATGGATTTCAACAACTTATAAATCTTTCCTTTATTCTTCGGATCGTCAAAACCTTTGGGCCGAGACATACAAACGTACTCAGTCAAATTTCCATTTAGGAAAGCGGTTTTGACATCCACTTGCCATATCTCGTAATTATGATACGCAGTTATGTCAAGAAGAATTTGGATCGATTTTGACCATAGCCACTAAGGAGAAGGTTTCCTCATAGTCAATCCATTGGATCTGCCTATAACCTTTCGCCACCAGTTGAGCTTTGTAGGTCAGAGGGTTGCCGTCCATGTCCATCTTCACCTTGAAGATCCATTTGCATCCTATGGTCCTCACACCATTGATGGGATCAACCGGTTCCCAGACTCGGTTGTCCGACATGGATTACATTTCCTCCCTCATGGCTCCCAGCCATAACTCGGAGTTGGGCCCATCCACGACTTCCTGAAAGGTGGCTGGATCATCGTGATCCACCATGACTTCATTGTCACCTCTGGATACCATATCTTGGAGGTGGAAGATTGATCCTTTCAAATCGCCTTGGACCTTCCGGAATTGTAACAGGAATTGGTTCTTACTCTACGACAGTCTCTGGCTCCTTTCTACTGGGTTGCCAATTGGTTTAAACAGATCTGTACCATCCTGAATTTCTTCGAGATGCACAGTCCTCCCAATGACGTCTTTGGAAACAAAACTTCTTTTCCATAAAGACCCCACCCCAAGCGACGAACACCATGTTCTCACTGGGATTGTAGAAATAGTATCCCCTTGTTGCTTTGGGATACCACACGAAGGTGCATATCTCAGATCTTGGTTCGAGCTTAGTCGAAACCAAATGTTTCACATAAGCCTCGCAACCACAAATCTTTAGGAAGGACAAAGCAGGCATCATCCCGTACCATTTTTTAAAATGGTGTCCCTTCCACACCCTTGTCGAAGCCCGATTCACTATGAATGCGGTCGTCTCTAGAGCATAAACCCTGAAAGAGATTGGGAGATCAGTCTAACTAATCATGGAACGGACCATTGTCTAACAATGTCCGATTTCTCTGTTTGGCTACACCTTTCAACTACAGTGTCCCAGGAGGTGTCCATTCTAAAAGGATCCCATTCTCTTTTAGATGATCTAATAACTCTGTGGTCAAGTATTTTCCACCTCGATCCAATCGAAGTGCCTTAATACCTTTGTCGAGCTGGTTTTCTACTTTAGTCTTAAACTCTTTGAATTTATCAAAAGCTTCAGACTTATGTCTCACCGAATAGACATAACCATATTTACTGTAATCATCAATAAATGTGATAAAGTAGCTAAAACCCCTCCTGGCAAGTGAACTTATTGGTCTAAACACATTCGACTGTATAAGCCCCAATAATTCACCCGCCCTTTCATCGCGATCGATAAAGGGCACTTTAGTCATTTTTCCCATCAAACAAACCTTGCACCTATCGATCGAATGGAATTCGAATGAACCTGAAAGCCCGCACTTCTGAAGTGCTGATAGGCGCTTCTTGTTTATGCGACCCAAATGACAGTGCCATAACAGAGTTAGGTTTAAATCGTTGGATTTAGACCTCTTGGTATTAACGGAATATATAGAACTTGAGGCATTGTTACCCATATCTAATATGTACAATCCTCCAACCATGTCAGTACTGGTATAAAACATATCATTGCATAGAACATTGAAAACTCTATTTCCAATATTAACATTATATCCTTCCTTGTCAAACACGGATACAGATATAATATTCCTACTAAAAGTAGGTATGCAATATACATTATACAATACTAAGACAAGGCCTCTTGGCAAAGCAAGACTCATGGATCCTACAACAGTTGCCACAACTCTGAGGTCCATTTCGTGCTTTCCAAATCTCTCCTACTTTCAGCCACCATATATTAGTGCATGTGTGAGATTCAGTCATGGTATCTAATACCCATGAATCTTTGGAAGTAGAGAGATGTAGCTCTATAGAGTTAATACCGATTGAAGGCACGGTCCCACCGCCCTTCCTTAGATCATCCAGGTTTCCTGATGAAGGCGCAGTCTTACTGCCCTTCTTCAGATCATCCAGGCTATTTGATGAAGGCGCAGTGCCACTGCCCTTCTTCAGATCAGCCGTGAACTTCCTGTAATCCCGGTTCCAATGACCAGGCTGTTGGCAGTAGAAGCAGACATTCTCAGGTGTCTCATCTTTCCTGCCAAGTGCGCATGGGCCCAGCCCATGCCACTTCCAATTCCCTTGTTGACCATCAGAATATCCTTGGATCCCAGATCCCTGAGATATTCTTCTCAGCAGTTAATGACACTTCATGTAACTCTGATATGGTCTTAGAGACAGCCTTGTCAAGGACATATTCTTTGCGTTCAGACTTGAGGACTATCCTCAAAATTCTGTACCAGTCCAAATAGTTTGTCCCATTTAGCTTGACCCTGTCAAGAATGGTTTTTAATGACAAACTATTAATGTTCGCTGAATTTGCCATTTGATCTACAACAGATAAAATTCAATCAGTAAACTGAATAAATTTTATGAAGATCAAGCTTAAACACCAACAATCAATTCTAAACCTTTAGAATTTGAAACCAAGATCCTTGATTCACTCGATTAAGCTGAACTAATGCTCACCACTTAATCGAGCTATGTAGGTAGGACTCCATCCAATCACATCCAATGTGACTCTTGGCTAGGGTATGTACTTATGTACACGACTTACCCTATCTGTTACCCTAGCTCAACCTCAGGCCGAGAATCGTAGTCGGGTCCACCAATTTTCAACTATGGCTCGTCACTATGTAGGTGCTCCGCTAATGCGCACGACACCCACATATGTCGTCCAAACCTACTACCCCGCTTTCCCATGGATGCTCCGCTAATGCGCACGACACCCATAGGACGGGGAGGTAGTAAGGTGTTGATAATTGGGAGGTATCGGACATGACCCGTTTTTACTTGTCCGGTTGTGTTTAAAACTTTGACACATCCTAGATGCGATGAGCACATCAACTACATTCCAAATGCAATGATGCCTCAAATTACATCCAATGTAATTCTTCCTTCGAACCCATCAACTACATCCAATGTAATGACGATTCTAAGGGTTCACACACAAGGATTAAAATTCCAATTTTATCTTTGCATGTGAGGTGATATGCTCGGTAAATAAAGTTAAGCATGCAATTCTAAAACACATAGAATTAATCATGCATAAACTAAACCAAGCATAAAGCGATAAATGTGCACATAATAGCCCCCTAAACTAACTCCCACTAGCTTCTTGAGCTCCACCGACTCCAAGCCGATGCCAACACCCGAAAAGCCACCAAATGACCTTTTCGCCCTTTCTTCGTCTTGAGTAAAATATTACAATTTAATACACGACTCGCAGGTCGGGAATAAATAAATATTACAAACAAGTGGTTCGACGACCACACCTTGAAAGAATAATTACACGCTAACTCTAACGGCTCGCAGGCCGTGAAAAGCGATAAATAATTAAATTGAGCTCGGGGCTATTATGTACACCATGCCAACATCACATCACACATCGTGTTATCAAACAAGCATGTTATCAAACATCATGTGATTTTCCGGTTTTAATTAATAGCCAAGTTTCGAAATTTTTTGATGCTCGGTTTATCGAAACCGTTCAAAAATGAAACTTTTGAACATTTGATCTTCGAGTTCATCATGACGGTTCCAAACTCGTCATAACTAACAAAACGGTTTAGCCTTGGCATATCAACCATCCAATGGTCATGCTTGGCCTAGCTCCGTCCAACGGAGCCCCGTTCGGTCCCGGTTTCGGCTCCCCGAGAGTCCCGCTCCCGAGACCCGAAAAATCAAATATTTTTCAAAATTTCCAGATTTGAAATAATTTTCAAAAATTCATTTTACATGCATTAAATCCATAAACAATAATTTAAAACATGTTATCAAACAATTTAGCAAAACAACATGCCAAAAACGAAACTTTCAAGCAAAACCGAAACTTTGAACACCGTCTTGTGAATCCCGAAGGTAGCACGGCTCTGATACCACTGTTGGGTCTCGAGGTAGGGTTGGAGATGAACCAACTCGCAGCGGAAAATCAATGAAAACCAAGAGACAATTAGAACCATGAAACAACTAACAAAGAATGGATTAACAAGAGAAAAATTCAGCACTAGTTCTTACCAAAACAAGAACACCGGTTAACGAATGATTGGCTTGAGTCTCCAAGACGCCTACGTATCCACATGGGAATCAAAGCCACGTAGTTCTTCTCTTTGAGGACTCAAGAACACAAACATGGAGGTGGAAACTAGCCAAACCCGAAATGGCCATGGAAGAGGGAGAGAAAATGTGTTTCCTATTCTTGTCTTGTGTTTGTTATGTTGAAAAAAGATGACTTAAACATAACAAAACCCATACTTGTCCAACTAAAGGCATGGGACAAGTATGGTGTCAAGTAAGGTGTGAATAGGACAAAGTATGGCAAGACAAGATTGGGTTAGGTGGTGAATCACCAACACCTTAATCCTTGTCTTGCTTACTTAGTACTAATTAATCAAGACTTGATTAATTAGTTCCATGGGCCTTGGTTGCATGGGCCTTTCATGGGCCTCTTGGAACATGGCCCGTGACCATTTCCAACGAGGTCCCGTGATTCGCTCATCGCCTCCATGCCTTCCATACCGGAAATGTCCAACATTATCCGACGCGATCAATCCCAAGACTCCAAGCCTTGTCTCGATCCGTAAAGTCCTATTCACTTACGGGCACATGACCCAAAACCCAGTTTTGGTCATGTCCCGAGACAACTCCCTTTTGGCCATTCTCCATAAATGTGTCAATGAGTTTCATCCTCCGGTGTGACCCTTAGGTTTATGCATGTCAATAGATCAACGTAAAATCCCATTTTACTTGATCCTATTTAAGTGGCAACTAACGAGACTTTAGTATTGCCTGACACTACATAACGAATCGACCCTGTCGATTCTAACCTTTCCGTCGTCCCTGTCATTATCCTTTTATCTCCGATATCCTGATTGAGATAAGGCATAGAGCCGTCATCCTTATTATTCTCAATCACCGTTCCTTGATATGTGAGATGACTGAAGATATGATACCCAGTATCATGTGCATGGCCATGCTATTCTTCCAGTCACTCTCGATCAAGCGGCCGAGAACCGATATCTTTCCCATACCTTAGTATGAGGGACAAATCCCTTAGCCGTCTTTCGTGTCACTCATGTAGCCCATCCCCAAGCCAATCCTGGCCGTTATGGAAGCCCTGTTACAGACAACGTTAGGCTCAGGTCAAACTCAGTTGTTGACTACATAGCGATCACAAAGACTCCTTGGTCTAAGGATACATGACAAGCTACAACACTGAATATGTTCATGACTTAATCTATGGCACATATTCAGGGCGGGTCGTCCAATATCATGTCCCACATGATATCTATGATCAGACTCCGGAATCCCATTCCAATGACTAACAGAACGTAAGCCATAAAGAGCCATCTTTCATACTAGTCGCTTCTAGTGAAGCTTTGTTGACTAGGGACCCATCGAGTGTGATCTATCTCGATCTATGGTTCTATTCGCATGGTGGGCATAGATCAGAGCACACATCGATATATTACTCCAACACATAAGTAATATAAAGCCGCTTTAATTTTATTGCTAACGATGATATATACATTTGGACATTTAGGATTGAACTACGGGCACTAAGACTAACACTTTCATGGGCCTCTTGGAACATGGCCCGTGGCCATTTCTAACGAGGTCCCGTGATTCGCTCATCGCCTCCAAGCCTTCCATACCGGAAATGTCCAACATTATCCGACGCGATCAATCCCAAGACTCCAAGCCTTGTCTCGATCCGTAAAGTCCTATTCACGTACGAGCACATGACCCAAAACCCAGTTTTGGTCATGTCCCGAGACAACTCCCTTTTGGCCATTCTCCATAAATGTGTCAATGAGTTTCATCCTCCGGTGTGACCCTTAGGTTTATACATGTCAATAGATCAACGTAAAATCCCATTTTACTTGATCCTATTTAAGTGGCAACTAACGAGACTTTAGTATTGCCTGACACTGCATAACGAATCGACCCTGTCGATTCTAACCTTTCCGTCATCCCTGTCATTATCCTTTTATCTCCGATATCCTGATTGAGATAAGGCATAGAGCCGTCATCCTTATTATTCTCAATCACCGTTCCTTGATATGTGAGATGACTGAAGATATGATACCCAGTATCATGTGCATGGCCATGCTATTCTTTCAGTCACTCTCGATCAAGCGGCTGAGAACCGATATCTTTCCCATATCTCAGTATGAGGGATAAATCCCTTAGCCGCCTTTCGTGTCACTCATGTAGCCCGTCCCCAAGCCAATCCTGACCGTTATGGAAGCCCTGTTACGGACAACGTTAGGCTCAGGTCAAACTCAGTTGTTGACTACATAACGATCACAAAGACTCCTTGGTCTAAGGATACATGACAAGCTACAACACTGAATATGTTCATGACTTAATCTATGGCACATATTCAGGGCGGGTCGTCCAATATCATGTCCCACATGATATCTATGATCAGACTCCGGAATCTCATTCCAATGACTAACAGAACGTAAGCCATAAAGAGCCATCTTTCATACTAGTCGCTTCTAGTGAAGCTTTGTTGACTAGGGACCCATCGAGTGTGATCTATCTCGATCTATGGTTCTATTCGCATGGTGGGCATAGATCAGAGCACACATCGATATATTACTCCAACACATAAGTAATATAAAGCCGCTTTAATTTTATTGCTAACGATGATATATACATTTGGACATTTAGGATTGAACTACGGGCACTAAGACTAACAGGCCACCCAAGACACCAACAGTAAAACACGTGCTCTCATGGCCACCCAAGACACAATAGTAAAGTACGAGCTCTCATGGCCACCCAAGACACAAATTACACAAACAACCTCCGGACATAACCAATGCCTCCAGCAGTCCTAATATCAACAGTTTCACAATCAACCTCCGGGCATGGTCATATGCCTTCAGTACTCCTAATATCGATAAGTTCACAATCAACCTCCGGGCATGGTCATATGCCTCCAGTAATTCTAACATTGTTAAGTTCTCTGCTCCTACTACACTACTAAGTGTCACATGCATTTCCAAACTTCGATCACCTACTTAACCCACGACACCCCAAGTGTCACATGCATTACTAATATTCGATAACCTACTTAACCCACGACACCCAAGTGTCACATGCAATTCTACTGTTAACTTTCCCTAGTCAGGGCCGAGATCCGGCTACTTTTGCCTACCTCGTATAATTTCTCCAAAAGCTAACCAACAAGCTCCGACGTGATCTCGGTCACTCGCCTAGCTTTCTCTTTCCTCGGTCTGCAGCACGATCTAATAAGAACATAATTTTAATGCTTTTAAGTTCGCGAACATAAACTGGAATTTAATAAACTTGAAGCCCAAAAGTAACCCCAATAATGTCGATCATTCCCAAACTCCCAAATTACTCTACATTGTCGATATTGGACCCGGAAAGGCCCGATTCGCCTGACATGGCGAATCTGCCCGGGTTTTGAAAACGCCTTTCCGAGGCTCCGAAAATTCCCGTTTTCGTTTCTACGGTCTTAGAATAATTCAAGGGTTCCTAGGCACTCGACGAAATCGAATTCAGACTTCCGAGTCATTTAATTAACATTTAAAGTTTCTAAACCCGTCAATTACAACTTTTCCAATTTAATTCAAAATTTTGATCCGGTTGTGGATAAATGATCCGGGGAACGTTCTAAACCATCCGAACACAAAACCCGGTCACCCAAGCACGTGGGCCCCACCCGGCCAAGCTTGGCCGTGGGCGGCTAGGGCTCCTTGGGGCCCGGCCCACCATGGTGGTGGCCGGCCCTAGCTCCGGCCAGCCACCCCACATGGTGGCCGGAGCTCCCCCCGAGCTCCCGGTCACCGGAAAACGTGCATCTTCCCTCCAAAACGTCTCCAACAATCCCCACACCTCATTTCCACCATAAACTGCTCATTTTAACCAAACCCTAACTTTTGAACTAAACCAAAACGAAGATCGATTAGGTGCTTACCGTAGAGGAAGACGATGTGAGTTCGAATCTACTATCGTTGAGACGAACACATGGCTCGATGCTCGTGAATAGTGGCCAAACCCTAGCCAAGCCTTCTCTTTTCTCTCTTCTTCCTTCTCTCCTCTTTCTCTTTCTAAAAACACTAACTTTGCAAAACTCCCCCCTTTTCTCACATATGGCCGAACCCCCCCCCCCCCCCCCCCCCCTTAGGTGTGGTCTTGTTTTTCCTCAATAACCTAACACCACCACTTGTTTGACAAGTGGCAAGGTGGGTCCCACACCTTTTTGGAAAAATATCTATTAGATATTTTCCAATCAGATTCGCGAAATTCGGACGTTTCGGGCCCCGAACGGGCACTTTTTCCAAGAAAATACAAAACTTCACGGGCTACAAGGAAACCGCCCAACTAAGACTGCTGCGACGACGGCTAAGCTTTTTGGATCCAAAACGGTCCTCGAATGGACCAAAACGTCGCTCGGTTGACTTTTCCAGCGAAAAGTCAACATTTCCCAAACTGATCAGAAGGTTGCCCTGAGTCCCCCGGAACTCACTTTGGTCGATATCGGGGTCAACTTATGTCCGGTATGACCCTCGGGGTCATATTTGGGTTCATTTAAGTGTCTGCTTAAAATTTTTAAATTTTCCTGTTTTTCGCAGATTTGACTGGCGTTGACCGGGAGTGGTTCTTACAATCTTCCCCCCTTAAAGGAATTTCATCCGCAAAATTTAAAACAGACGTACCTCAGGAGTCGAACAGATCGGGGTACTTCGCACGAACCTCGTCCTCGCGTTCCCAAGTCGACTCAGCCTCGTGGTGTGGCCACTCCACCCATTCTAAGCGGATTACCTTTCCGCGCGCAGGACCTGCTCCCGTGGATCCATTTCCCACACTGGTTTCTCCTTAAACGAGACATCACCCGTTACCTCGACATCTGCCCACTCAAACACGTACTCAAGACCTCGAAAGGCCCGATACACCGCGGGGCTAACCCGCCTCCGCCGCGGTTGAAACACACTAGTCCACCTTTCGGACTCACCTCCAGGGATACATGACTACTGATTTATGACTCGAGAGGTCGGCGCCGTCTGTCAGCATAGCTCCTGCTGACTCTGCGCGGTCTTCAACCGCTCATGCTTCGGCACGGCCGACTCAGCTGTCTCTCGGTCCAGTTCTAGACCCAGTAAACTCTTATTCCTCACTTCTGCCCAGCATACGGGCGATCGACCCGGCCTATCATATAACGCTTCGAACGGTGCCATCATGATACTGGCCTAAAAGCTGTTGTTATAGGAGAACTCGGCTAACCGCTCAAGAAATCCATCGTAACGGGCCCCCATTTCCATTGTGCAACCGGCAGTGGCTGCAATAATCCAGCGGGACACTGTTGTTCGGCTCTCACGTTTTGACAAGTGAGGCACCGCGATACTAACTCCGCAACCGCTCTCCGCATCCCGCTCCACAACAAACCTCCACGATACCGTAACTCCCAATTAGCACGACGATCCCAGCCCTCGGCTTCAACACCGCCGACAACTCTCTCCTGGATCTCCGTCGTCTCGACATCCACCGACTACTGCCTCTATCCCCCGGCCAAGCCGGGTGGGCTGAGTCACCAAGAAGTACATGGCCACGCCGCTAGTAATCTCTTCTAGCTCCAACCCGAGCGTGCCCAGTTCCCATATCATGTCCCACTCTCGGACTGATATGCTAGTAAGACTCGGGACCGACTTCCTACTCAGGGCGTCGGCAACCACGTTCGCCTTACCCGGATGGTAGTGCAGCTCACAGTCGTACTCCTCGAGTAGTCCCATCCATCGTCGCTGGCGCGTATTCAGGTTTCGTTGGGAAGAGATGTACTTAAAGCTCTTATGAATCCGAGAACACCTGAAATTGTTCGTCGCCAGTAACAGTCGGTATTGGCTCGGCACTTCGCCAGCCAATCTATTCCCAAGATTACATTAAAGGTTGTCATTCCGTAAGTATCCTTCCCACGGACACACGCCCCAGCTCAGTCGCTGCCGAACCTCACGGAACCTCGCGGTCTCTCTAAGACCTCACTCCTCTACCGTTATCGTGCTTACCAACTCCGAACATACCCGAATCCTCGGGGTGAGGACTCGATCCAGCATCAGGGCTCTTGAGCCCTCTCTCGAAACTCCTGTATCAGCTCGCTTCTCTAACCTCGCAGGCACGACAGACCCTAGTCAACACCACACCACAACCAATCGGCGTGTCCAGACGCAGGAGTGGTCTCAACGGCTCTAAACTCAGCACAACTCGACGAAGCAGACGAGTGTGACGCCCCGTTACCCATTAAAACTGACGCCCAAATCGGAGACCGAACACCCACTCCATTAGTCACCCTGGTAAGGTCTAGTGCAACCCTCACACGGTCCTCTATGCATTTACTTATAACTTTCCGCAACCAAACCAGTGTTCGCTACTCGTCCCTTGCGGGAAAAGTAGTAAAGGGGATGAGCGTTATGCTCACCTCCACGGACACCCGTTTGATTATGGCATACTAGTAAAGCACTAAAGACTCACCGATCTAACCAGAGCAAACCACTACTTCAAACCTGATGCCAAACGTCACACTGCTCATGCTATCAACACCTCAAGTACTTGCTCATGTAAGATGAACCTCGACACGGGAAACACGTCCTCAATTCAGTAAATCACTCTTGCTCACACTATCAATACCCCAATAACCCAATTACATAAGGAAACCTCAAATAACCCACTCACGTAAAGGAAACCTCAACCCACTCGTTCACGCGAGGGAAACCTCGAACACCCGTTCACATAGGGAAACCTAGTTCGTATGGCGTCACAGTGCACCAACACTTACCCCTCTCTGTGGTGAGATTCTCACACCGAGGCGTTGTATCATTACCGTAGGTTATTGATTAGTCTCGAATCCAAGACCTCATCCTTTAACACTGAACTTACGCCCTCTACAACCAACCCGACTGTGAACACAACCACTCAAACCAATACTCAACTGTGCAAACGTGAACCCAGTCACGCAACAACAACACTAACCACACGACGAAACCAAAATTTTGAAAGCAGCTGGCTGGACCGTGCCGGCAAGTGGGCCGGACCATGCAGCATTCTGGGCCGGTGAATGGCCCGGACCGTTCCACCTTCCGGGCCGGCGAGTCACCCGGACCGGAGTTCCATCCGGGCCGGCAAGCCAGCCGGGCCGGCACGCCAGCTGGGCCGTGCCCCATTCCGGGCTGGCACGCCAACCGGGCCGTGCTACCCTCCGGGCCAAAAGAGAGGCCCCGACCACGTTTCCTATCGGGCCGGTCCATGGCCCGTCCCGTAGCTGCAACGACTTCGCACCTAACACACTGTCACGTCTATCCTAGGGCACTCGCATCCTACCCTTCTCCTGGCGACCCGCACACTTGTGCGTCGCAGAAAATCGACCACCAAAATGACTAACACGTACTACAATTTAAAGACCAAACATAAGTCACCCGATCCTCAAACACAAGCCGACAAGGCCAACCAAACCGAAACACGCCCACCGGGCCAACCAAAACCAAAACGCACCCACCGGACCAACCAAAATCAAACGCACCCACCAGACCAACCAAAAACAAAACGCACCCACCGGACCAACCAAAAACAAAACGCACCCACCGGACCAACCCACCAGCACACACGCCCACAGGGCCAACCAAAATCAAAACACGCCCACCGGGCCAATCAAAATTTTAAAACTTTCTCCACTTCATTAAAATTCTCATTTCTTAACATCAGGTAGTTACAACCCGGTCCAGGAGTCCCCGAACTACATTGTACCCACTTAATATCAACACCGTCACGCTCGACTACAGGGGCGCCCCTGGGTCGAGTCGCGACAGTTCGAAAATGTTTCACGCAGCAACGCACAAAAAGCATGCCAGTAACCCCGTACTGCACATACACACAAACACAAACAGGACTCACAACACAACGGGTCTACACACGGTTCCGACCTGCGTACCCAACGCACGACGGGACTTTACTGACTCGACTCTCCCCACCTAATTGTCGTACAGTCCGAGGTGTGAAACCTCGAGCTCTGATACCAAGCTGTCACGCCCCAATTTCAGTAAACCGAACTCAGGACGCGAACGTTTAAAACAATAAAACATTTTGAAACCTTTTACATAAATCACTTTAAAATCACCATTTGTTCATCAAAAATAATCATTTACAACTTAAAGGTATGTCCCAACAATTGGACAAAAAGCAAGGTACACGTCGTTAGACTCAAAGTAAACCCAGAATCCCGCTCCTAGCTCTTCAAGCTTCAGAAGCTCACCTAGTCCAACCTGCGACCGGTACCTGTAGGAAAAGCAGCTAGGGGTGAGCGTTCGCTCACCACCACGGATAACAGACTGACTACGGCATACTTAGCAGACAATGCCGGTAACACCAACAACCAACTCAACACCGGGGATCAGTATCCCCAAACTCAGGTAACCCGACTGACACCCACACACTGATACTTTCCTCAACCGACTCAACACTCGGACTCGCAATGTAGACCCGACACAACGATTGACGACCTCCTCCAAAGACACGACAGACAACCACGCAACACCCAAGGTCACAAAGGATCGCACACCAAACAAGATCACAAAGGATCGCACGCCAGATGCTCAGTAACCTCTCTCACTCACACGCTTTGCCAGTCCCGGTCAGGCCAGGCGGTCGACCTGTCTCAGTAAACTCTCTCACTCACGCGCTTCCCCGACACAAAGTCGAGCCAGGCGGTCAACCTGTCTTAGTAACCTCTCTCACTCACGCGCTTTGCCAATCCCAGTCAGGCCAGGCGGTTGACCTGTCTCACTCACGCGCTTTGCCAGTCCCGGTCAGGCCAGGCGGTCGACCTGTCTCAGTAACCACAATCACAATCACAAGCAAGTTCAACAAACATCAACAACACATGTTCAACACTCCACAGGCACTCATGGCCACCCAAGACACACCGACAATAACTCACGGGCTCAACAGACCCACGGGCACTCACGGCCACCCAAGACACACCAACAGTAACTCACGGGTTCAACAACCCCACGGGCACTTAAGGCCTCCCAAGACACACCAACAGTAAAGACACGGGTTCAACAACCCCACGGGCACTCATGGCCACCCAAGACATACCCACAGTAAAGACACGGGTTCAACAACCCCACGGGCACTTATGGCCACCCAAGACAGCAACAGAAAAACACGGGCTCTCATGGCCACCCAAGACACAACAGTAAAGTACGGGCTCTCATGGCCACCCAAGACACAAATTACACAAACAACCTCCGGATATAACCAATGCCTCCAGCATTCCTAATATCAACAGTTTCACAATCAACCTCCGGGCATGGTCATATGCCTCCAGTACTCCTAATATCGATAAGTTCACAATCAACCTCCGGGCATGGTCATATGCCTCCAGTAATTCTAACATCGCTAAGTTCTCTGCTCCTACTACACTACTAAGTGTCACATGCATTTCCAAACTTCGATCACCTACTTAACCCACGACACCCCAAGTGTCACATGCATTACTAATATTCGATAACCTACTTAACCCACGACACTCAAGTGTCACATGCAATTCTACTGTTAACTTTCCCTAGTCAGGGCCGAGATCCGGCTACTTTTGCCTACCTCGTATAATTTCTCCAAAAGCTAACCAACAAGCTCCGGCGTGATCTCGGTCACTCGCCTAGCTTTCCCTTTCCTCGGTCTGCAGCACGATCTAATAAGAACACAATTTTAATGCTTTTAAGTTCGCGGACATAAACTGGAATTTAATAAACTTGACGCCCAAAAGTAACCCCGACAATGTCGATCACTTCCAAACTCCCCAATTACTCGACATTGTCGATATTGGACCCGGAAAGGCCCGATTCGCCTGACATGGCGAATCTGCCCGGGTTTTGAAAACGCCCTTCCGGGGCTCCGTAAATTCCCGTTTTCGTTTCTACGGTCTTAGAATAATTCAAGGGTTCCTAGGCACTCGACGGAATCGAATTCATACTTCTGAGTCATTTAATTAACGTTTAAAGTTTCTAAACCCGTCAATTACAACTTTTCCAATATAATTCAAAATTTCGATCCGGTTGTGGATAAATGATCCGGGGAACGTTCTAAACCATCCGAACACAAAACCCGATCACCCGAGCACGTGGGCCCCACTCGGCCAAGCTTACCGTGGGTGGCTAGGGCTCCTTGGGGCCCGGCCCACCATGGTGGTGGCCGGCCCTAGCTCCGGCCAGCCACCCCACATGGTGGTCGGAGCTCCCCCCGAGCTCCCGGTCACCGGAAAACGTGCATCTTCCCTCCAAAACGTCTCCAACAATCCCCACACCTCATTTCCACCATAAACTACTCATTTTAACCAAACCCTAACTTTTGAACTTAACCAAAACGAAGATCGATTAGGTGCTTACGGTAGAGGAAGACGATGTGAGTTCGAATCTACTATCGTTGAGACGAACCCATGGCTCGATGCTCGTGAATAGTGGCCAAACCCTAGCCAAGCCTTCTATTTTCTCTCTTTTTCCTTCTCTCCTCTTTCTCTTTCTAAAAACACTAACTTTGCAAAACTCCCCCTTTTTTTCACATATGGCCGAACCCCCCCCCCCCCCCCCCTTTAGGTGTGGTCTTGTTTTTCCCCAATAACCTAACGCCACCACTTGTTTGACAAGTGGAAAGGTGGGTTCACGAAATTCGAACGTTTCAGGCCCCGAACGGGCACTTTTTCCAAGAAAATACGAAACTTCACGGACTATAAGGAAACGGGCCAACTAAGACCGCTGCGATGACGGCTAAGCTTTTTGGATCCAAAACGGTCCTCGAATGGACCAAAACGTCGCTTCGTTGACTTTTCCAGCGAAAAGTCAACATTTCCCAAACTGATCAGAAAGTTGCCCTGAGTCCCCCGGAACTCACTTTGGTCGATATCGGGGTCAACTTATGTCCGGTATGACCCTCGGGGTCATATTTGGGTTCATTTAAGTGTCTGCTTAAAATTTTTAAATTTTCCTGTTTTTCGCAGATTTGACTGCCGTTGACCGGGAGTGGTTCTTACAGGTGATCTGCCGATAAGTGGCTTCTAGAGAAATGCTTGGGTGGCTTTAGTGGCCACCCTTTTCGTCGAGCTAACATCGTTAAATAAATGCGCTGGTTGGGAGGCAACCCAACACATGGTGTGGGGAGCGAGATGAGTTCAGCGGAGCGTATTTTGGCGCCAAACCTCCTGGAGGTTTTCTCGGGCAAAGAGCTCTCCATCCATCCATGCACGAGGATCTCCACAGTCAGTGCAGTTCACGTAGCGGTTCTTCGAGTGGCATTATTTCTTCCCCTCCTAGTTTATACTTTCGATCGCTATTTACTTCATGTATGCTATATGGTGGGCCATGAGTGCCTGATTTTCCATGCTGATAGAAAAAGCATATAGGGTTGTGTGAACTATTTATACCTGCTGATCATAAGTGTGTGTTTAGAGTCGCACTAGGGACAATGCTTAGTTTACATTGCATTGCATTGTGTTTTCTTTTGTGTGCTCATGCATCATTTCGTGTTATAAATTTTTGAAAAATCCAAAAACAAAATTGAAAATTTTAAAAAATCAAAAAAATATTTTCTGGTCACATGTGACTATAGTGTGTATGTTCTTAAGATTTCGATGATTGAACTGTCGTAAATGTTAATTTCCTTGCATGAGTTAAAGTTGTATATGGGCATAAATGAATCGAATTAGTATGAAAACACATGCATTAGGATTAGCTCGTTCACTTGTGTTTCAAGTGTTTGCTAAACCTAGTGTTGTATTTCCTGGATTCTTATGCATGGCGAATTGAGTCTAGAACTACATGTATGACTCATTCGAGGCGAAATAAGAATAAGGAACATGCTTGTTTAGGAAAATGATTTTAGGCCATATGTGGACCGTTTGAGCCAAAAATTGCCTACCCTTGCATGATTAAATCTCGTAGTCTCCTGATTTGAGCCTGAGCCTTTCGTTTTTGAACCCGACATTACAATCCTATGTGCCTTTTGTTTCATTTTTATATCCTCATTGTTGTTTGAACCCTTATCTATTGGCTTAGGTGCTTCTTTGAGATGAGTAATTATAAGGATGTTGAGTGAGCAAAAGAGTGGAAAAAAAAGCGAGTGTATCTTTGAGCCGTTGGGTTGTATTGAAAAGAAAAACTATAGCCTTACCCTGTAAAAAGAGGAAAAGAGGAAAAATAAATTTTATATTCCTAGTAAAGTATAAGTGTGGGGTAAGGCGGGATGGTGGTTTGGACAAAGGTAGTAAAATTTCGGATAGCTAAAAAAAAAGAATTGAGCAATATTAGTGCAATGATTTTTTTTTTGAAACGGGTAACCGGAGATTTCATTAATGCCAAAAGGCAATCAAACAGGATGAGGCGTGACCGCCTCGGGTTCCAGATATTTGTCCGGGCCGACCGTAGCAAGCCCGACGCTCATAGACCCATAATATTAGCCCACTTGAACTCGTGGGCAACAACTCAAGACAACTCCTTAAAACCGTTCCAATTATTCGGCCTAAAACAACTATCGTCTCAAAACAACGAGACTTGAACGGAAAGATCCTAAACACCAGAATGTCTAAACAACAAATTATTCGACCTAAAACAGAATAGAAAATTAGCACATGATCGAAAGAACAAACCACCAAGTCTGCGAAGCCAGTTCTTCTAGGCCCCGTGCCATTGGAGTGATCTGGTATCGGCCAAACTTCGTCTTGAGTCGCCCGAATCTTTCGAAGTAGTGCGGTAGGCGAGAGCAACGAGTCGATCCGCCACGTTTTGTCCGAGATCGAGGGTCCCGACTTCGGGTGCCGTGGAGTCAGACCCCGATCTATCGTCCTTCCTCCCGGATCCCAGATCCATCTAGGGAGCAGCAGGCCCACGCCGGCGAGGGGTGACCCCGGGGCGGTAGGCCGCTGCAGAAGGAGGGCGGCGCGTGGAACCCGTCTTCCAGAGAACGGCAGGGGGGCCACGGTGGCTACTGGCTCGAAGGCGGGGCCGGTCCGGCGATGCTGGAACGGTAGCGCGAGACGAGGGAGAGACCGTGGCATGACTTGAACGTTGGACGGCGACCTGTGAGGGTAGACCGGCTGCAAAAAAAAGACAAAAACAACAAAGTAAAACTCATAAATGGGTAGAGTGGACCCATAAATGGGTGTGTGGAGCGCCTTCAAGAGAATCCATGGTGGAGCAAGGAAGGAGATGGGGTGGGAGGGGAGGAGGCTGCGCAGAGAGCGCAGCCCCTTAGGGTTTCTATCGCTATGAAAAAATAGAATTATTAGTGCAATGATTAGCTATCATATATAAGGTAAATTGTGGTAGAGAATGCAAGATGGGAATGGTACACAAACGAAGTTTGGGATGTGTGAATTATTTTCGGTTGTGAGAATGAAGCATCTTTGTCTAGAGGAATTAATATACAACTTCTTTTTCATATTCCTTCCATACCCTTTGCCTAACCTGACATTACAAACCTAATTAAAGACCTTTCTGATTCTCGAATAACCATGATTCCTTACAATTAGTGGAGATGAGTCTAGCATGATAGCATATGAATCTCTAAAGTTCATGTAAAGGGGAAAAAGGGAAACACACGGTTATTGTGAATAAGGAAATGCGAGTTTAAATGAACAGAATTAATCATTAATGTGAGTAGCATCATACTTTAATGTATTCAGTAGTCTATATGTTTCTTTGATAAATGTAAGGTTTTGTGGCATGTGACGACTTTGAGAAAATCCTTATGATCCACTGTGCACGATTACTCAACTGTCACCTATTTTTGTGCCTTTTGCATGCATCATGTAGTGTGTTTTAGGAATGCATGAGATTTAGGTTCATGCATTGCACGTGCATCTTTACTTTTCTGTGTTTGAATAAAGGAGGCCCGGACTCCTCCTATCGAGGTGAACCTCAAGGTTTAACCAGGACATATCTTTTGCTGTTTTTTAGTTTGGTTTTCTCGGGGCGAGAAAAGTTTAAGTGTGGGGTGTACCATCGAAGAAGCCCAGCCCAGGGACAGAAAAAGACAACCCAAGTCATGCGGCCCACAAACCGAAGCCCTATCATGCTCGTCTCCCACACGCTGCGGTTTTAGCCCTGCCCAAAGAGGGATACCCGACTCCGGCTCCCGCCTAGGCCCAACTCTAGGGCCCAAATCCGGTCCATCCGAGTCTGCCTTAGTGGCCGTCCACCTCGAGGCCCATGTCCCGACCTTATCCCTTGACCTAGTCCAGGCCCGTTTCGCCTAAACCACCAGGCCCGACCCGTGACCCACCTGGGCTTGCGAAACCCTACTCAAAGCCCTAGCAGACCCCACCGCCGCCCCATCTCCCCGCCTCGGTTCACCACCCCTCTGGATAGGCGAGGACGAGGACCTCGCCCTGGAGTCCGACGACGATCGGGACCTTGTGGAAACCTCGTTGGACCCCAACATCCGGTCCTTCTTCCCCCCGCCGATGAAGCCACCGGAGGAGTACCTGCTACCGCCTGTGCGGAGCGGACTTGCCCCACCTCCCCCGCCATCGAGGTCTCGACCAGGCCCAACGTCGACCAAGAGGGAGAGGACTTACTCACCGAGCTGGAAAAGAGACCATCGGACTCGTGACTATATGAGAGAGAAGATGACGCCGTCAAGTCGTCGTGAACCACCCTGCCGCCGTCTCTTCCCAACTCCATCATCTCTTCAAGCTGCTCCTGATCCCATACCAGGAGCACTCCCCATCAAACAAGCCATACCAATGGTTGAAATCACGTCTAGAATAAAAACAAGCAACATCGGCACAAAGCCCTAGCCGCCGTTGTAGTTGATTTTTGGGTTATTTACGGTAAGGTACCCTAGTGTTTCGTCCACGAACGATAAGGTACCCTTATGAATTTTTTGTCCGATAAGGTACCCTAATGATTCGTCCACGAACGATTTGGTTTAATGCTGTTAAAAAACTAACAGAATTATGTAGAATGACTATTTTGCCCTTTGACATTTCAGTTGACTTTTGACTTAAGAGTGAAATGACCATTATACCCTCAGTTATTATTTTTCCTTAATTTATATTTTCTAATTATTTTTAATTTTAAAAATAAAATAAATAAATTATATATATTTTTTAAAAGTTATATTTTTTAAAAACTGAATTTTGTTTTTATTTAAAAAAATCAGTTTTTATTTTTTAAAAATCAGATTTTTATATTTAAAAATCATTTTTTATTTTTTTAATAATTAGTTTTTTTTATATTAAAAAAATCAGATTTTATATTTAAATATCAGTTTTTTATTTTTTTTAAAATCATTTTTTATTTTCAAAAATCGTTTTTATGTTTTAAAAAAATTATTTATATTAAAAATATAAATTCAGATTTAAAAAAGTTAATAACAGTTTTATATATCAAAAATCATTTTTATTTTTTTAAAAAATTAATTTTATTTATATTTATAAAAAAAACTGGTACTGTTCACCCATCGTCCCCGACCCCCCTCCGCCGTCGCCTCCTCCTCCTCCGCCGTCGTCTCCGGCCACCCCCTCCACCATCGTCGTCCCCGGGGTCGGGGACGATGGGTGAACAGTACCAGTTTTTTTTTAAATATAAATAAAATTAATTTTTTAAAAAAATAAAAATGATTTTTGAATTTTTTTAATATTTAATATTGTAATATTTTGTATTTTTTAATATTTTTAAAATTTTGAACTTTTTTATTATTATTTTAAAAAAAATTAATTTTTAATTTTTAAAAAATTAATTTATTTATTTATTATATTTTTATTGTATTAAATAATTAAGGGTATAATGGTAATTTTGTCTATGAAATTTATAAGCTTAAAATAAGAAAGGGTAAAATCGCCATTTCACACCCCACTTAACTGCACATGTCTTATTTGCAGGAATATTCCGTTAGTTTTCTAACGGAATATGCCAATTTTTACCAAATCGTTCGTGGACGAATCATTAGGGTACCTTATCGGACAAAAAATTCATAAGGGTATCTTATCGTTCGTGGACGAAACATAAGGGTACCTTATCGTAAATAACCCTTGATTTTTTATATTTTCCTCGTATAATGCAATTTTTTTTAGCGAAAGAAACAGTTCCATCTAATAAGTCAAATTAAATAGAAGTGCATCGAGGAACATGCTCCTCGACCACTGAGCCAGGGTCAGACAGAGTGAACATAGGTTCTCTAACCCTTTTAGTACCATACCGCCACCGACAGTGTTTTGATGTCACACTGGCAATGAAAGAAGATAAGCGAAGAGACAAGAAGACCAGAGATCTCTATGGACCTCAACAGTAAAAGTGATGGGGGGAGGCAGCGCATCATACAGGGACCCCTCCCAGATCCAATCCCTTGCACATTGCACTAAGTCGAGGATGAATACGGTTGCTCAACGTCGTGCCTAAATGTTGCATGTACAGTAGAGTAAGACAAAATCTACAATCACCCACTTCTAAAGTCTGACGGAACTGACCATGGCTGCTCAAGGTATAGCCTAAACGCTGCATATCCTGGAAAGTGCAACCGAACTTGCTATCGTTAGTTTTATCAGACCCGTCATAGACAATATTGTGACGCCCCATGGGCAAGTAAAGAAGACGGCGAGGGGGAATGGGGTAACATAGATCTTGAGGGACCTCGACGGTAATGGTGATGGGCGATCCATGAAACGGGGTTCCTTTCTCGGGAAAATCCCTGATTTTCCGGTCGCTAGTCATTGTTTCCACACAAACAAACGCAAACAAAAGAAAAAAGGCTCTTCCGACTAGCCAGATCCCTAACCGTGAAAGGGTCCACGACGGTTGCAGTGGTGGAAGCAAGGCAGAAGGACGCGCCGAAAGTGGAGATCGCAAAGAAACCGGCGGCGAGAAGGGTCGAGGAGGCACGACCCATGGTTGTCGGGGCTGGCCCCGTCGATCTTTCGGAGGCCCTGGCAAAAACGCTGCCCTAGACCCCGCGCCACCCAGAGCAGGAACTAGAGCAAGGTCATGGTACGCTCGGGAACTCGGCGCTTTAGGGATGACGTCGTTGCGTGAGGAGCAAGCAACCTAGGGCCGCCGCAAAAAATATCCTCGTTCCGGAGCCACAAGCGAGGGTGGCAACGACCTCAGGGGCCGCCGAGGATCGGGGGGAGTTGTGGGATTATGAGCCGTCGGGGGAGGCCAAGGCCGCCGACGATCGTGGGGAATTGGGGGAGGGTCTGGG
Source organism: Erodium maritimum (assembly GCA_963921825.1). Classification (NCBI taxonomy): domain Eukaryota; kingdom Viridiplantae; phylum Streptophyta; class Magnoliopsida; order Geraniales; family Geraniaceae; genus Erodium; species Erodium maritimum. Next base: position 28,115,192 of record OY997592.1, read on the forward strand.
AGAATTGGAGGGGGAAAAGATGGTGACGTCGACCCAAATCTTGTCCATACAAACCCAGAGTTGATAAACGGAGGAGGTGAGGAAGTCGGGGAGTGCGGCGCTCCATTCGCCGGTTCTGGCGGCACGGCTGAGCCCGTCTTCAGATACCCACCGCGCACAGGAACGGGGACCGGGAGAACAGGCTGGGATCGGGGAAACGAGGGGCGACGACAACTATAGCATCGCGTAGGGGGGGGGGGGGGGGGGTGAGTGGCTGCAACCGAATCTCAGCCAAACCAGGTGAGATTGCCAAAGACGAGCCAGAGGGAATATGCTCTAGTAAGAGAGCAACCCCGGACCTAGGCCGGGAGCGCGCAACTTAGCGACGACGACGTTGAGGCGAAACCCTAGTAAAGACCCACATGTTCTCCTTGTCTCGTAGAATGCAATTGGTTTACATAATTTCTGATTCCCCCGATTTATAATTTATCATACTAAAAATTGTTTTTTATCTTAAAAAAATATAGTTAAGTTTAATATTTCATATTGGAATTTCCACTTGATAAAACAAACGCTATTCCCTACTTCAAGTGAATCAAAATGGCATCTCCAACGACTCTTGTTCACCAATCCATCATCCAATCCTTTCCCGGTTGTTCGTCTTCATCTCATTTTCAGATCAAATCCGTGAAATCCTCTTCACTTCGTCAATCAAATCTTATTTCCTCTCCTAGGTTTTTTCCCGGCGGAGCTATTTCCAGGAACACAGGTTGTTGGAGTCCGTTAACCATGACTGGTTCGTCCACTGAAGCTTATGCCTTTAGGGAAAGAGATGGAGACGGTGATGAAGGAGGGCCCGCAGTGTTTGAACAAGAAGCTCTCCTCGGTGGGTTTTCTAGTTTTCGTGCTCGATTCATGGCTGAGGGTCTCGAAGCCTCTCTCAACCGGCTGGTTTGTTTGCTAATCCTTAAGTTTTCTTTCTTTTATGTTTGATGGTGTGTGGGTTCCAGTTGATTTGGCCTAACTAAGCTAGTACCATCTGAACTAGATTGACCCCATATCTGAAATAGGGAGCTTTTGTGCTGTTGATTTGGGTGACTTTTATACAAGCTTCTTTACTCGACCCTCAATTTTCATTTCAAAGAATCAATTTGTGCTGACATTATATGTTGTGATGATATTTCATAATAAAATTGGCATGAGGTCAAGGGGAGGAGAAGGAACATGGGATTTAGGACAATTTTTCTCACCTATTAGAGACATTCTAGGTTAGCGTTGCGGCGTCCATTTCTGCAAAACATACTGTATTTACTGTCGTTAGAAGTATGTATTTAGGCTTAACAATACAACTTTGTTGCTTCTGATGTTGAAAGCTTTATTGTGTATTTGTTACAGAGCAAGTGGATTGTTTCTGCTGTTTTCGGTGCTATAATTCTTTGCCGACATGATATAGTAGCGGTGTGGTTTGCTGGGGGTGCTGTTTTGAATAGCTATATCTCAATGGCACTAAAACGAATACTAAATCAAGAGAGGCCTGTTGCCAACTTGAGAGCTGATCCTGGGATGCCATCTTCACATGCGCAATCCATCTTCTACATTTCCACATTTGCTATAATATCTTGTAATTCTGTCTCTCCTATTTACTTGTTCATCCTTTATTTCTTTTCATTTTCCTGCTCTATTCTTCTTCAAGCTTGATGATAATAGCAGTAATCTAAAGCTTTAATTCAATGCATTTTCTGGTAATTGCTTCCTCTAGTGGCTTCTCCATACCTTACAATTTGCTCTCTAATAACGCCTGAACTTAGCTGAAGTTAAAATCATTTTTAGCAAAATTCATATTCATTGTGAATTTATAGATTCTGTCTGTAATTTTTTTGCTTAATACTATTCGGTGTTGTTACTTGTTAGTTATTATTGTTTTGTGATTAATGATCTATGCTTTAGTTATGCATTCATGCTCAGTTCCTGAATGTTGATGTAGTTCTGGAATTGCTGGGGATAAATGGATACACGATACTTGCTAGCGGGGTTACATTGGCATTTGCTTCGTATTTTGTAAGTATTACAGATCTATTTGCTTGTATCTTTGGGAAATGAGATTTCTCAACATCACTTCCTGCTTGCTTGACATTTTGGTACTGTTTGGTTTCCAATAAATCATTTGAACGAACTAGAACCAGAGTGTTTTGCCACTGAATACAACTTCGGTTAAGTCCATTGGTATCATGGAAAATGTCCAAGGGTTAAACTTCTATCCACATAAATATCGATTTAAGTTTTTCTAGCTGAATATTTTGTAGGTCAGTCAAAGTGATTGGTTTCTCAGTTATTGCTGGAACTGTCAATTTATCCATCTAGCTTGAACTTTAAAATTATCTGGTTTGATGACGTGAACATGATAAATTTAAACTGATAATATCTCTGTGCTTCTCCTTGGTATGAATGGTTGCAGACTTGGCTGCGGGTTTCACAGCGGCTCCATACAGCCAGCCAAGTCACTGTGGGTGCTGTATTAGGGACAATAATCTGCATCTTGTGGTATTGGTCATGGCAGGGGATAGTCATGGAAGCATTTGAATCCTTGTTGTGGGTTCGGGTTTTAGTTATTGTTGGAGCAACCGCATTTTGCTTGAGCTTTATTGTATACGTGCTCCGTAATTGGTTTAGGGATGAATGACGAGTTCCGTTTACACTATGTAAACTACCAAATGATCAAAGGAAACGATGTATTTAAAGGTTGTACAGCAATTGCTACTAGTATTTTTTTTCTTCACATATTTGAGAAACCAGAATGAGTCCACAACACTTGTAGGTGATGTTTTGCATGAATGTTTTACACCTGGTAACAAGATAAGAATTTATAGGGATGTTGCCACTGGTTTTTCTCCTCATCTTGATTATTTGCATGAGTTTTTATTTTCACTTTTGTGTGATTTAATTACCCACGTAAAACCTGATATTTTAACATGCGTCCTCAGTTTTAACCAATAAATATGCAGAACTCTGAAGCTTCAGATAAGATGTTTATGTTGCTGGTCTAAGTGATAACTCCATCTCAAGAGAAATCAGACTTCCAAAAAGTCTTGTTGAGCGCATGCCCACACGTAACAGTGCGCAAACCACTCATTGGTCGATATTCAAGAATATTTTAATATATTATTTTTTTGGTTATTAAAAAATAAACTAATTCAATCAAATTATTTTATTACAATAATGTAATCAAATCCTATTAAATTATTTTATTCGATCACTAATCAAATAATTAAACTTCTTTTGCAAAATTGATGTAGTTCATGCACAAAACTACATAAGTCACATATTAAAATATGAATGAATCAAAATATAATATTTATATTAAGGTTATTTAATGAATCAAAATATAATATTTATATTAAGGTTATTTAATGAATCAAAATATAGTATTTTTATGAAGTGTATTTATTTAAGTAATCATAGATGTGTAAATAAATATAATAATATTTCGATTAATTTATCGAATAATCAAAATATAGTTAAATCATTTATACATTTCAGTTTTTGATGGGATTCCGAGTAGAGATTTTGAGGTGATAAATGTTATTCGTCAAGATAATCTTTTGTCCCCCTTTCTATTTTTGCTTGCAGTAGAAGGGATTCAGCAGTATTTGGAGGATGGAAAGGAAGCTAGTTATTTTAGGGGACTGGAGATAAGGGGCTCAGATTTTGGCATCTCTCATTTACAGTTCGCCAATAACACTTTTCTTTTCATAAGTGGTTCTTCTTCAAATATGAGCTTATTGGAATAGGATTTGAAGGGCTTCTAGTTAGTTTCGGGGCTTAAAGTAAATTTTCTTAAGTCTAAAGCTATATTTTGAAATGCTTATACTTTTTCTGCAGAAGAGGCGGGTTTCACTTGGGGTTGTGATATTGGTGATTTGCCTTTGAAATATTTAGGATTCCCCTTGGGTGCGTCTCCAAAGAGGTTGTCTACTTGGAATCTTGTCTTAAGTTATAAGTATAAGGCGACTTTAGCTCTTTGGCATGCTAAATATCTTATTATGGCAAGTAGGATTACCATAATTCAATCTATCTTGTTTGGACTGTTGTTGCTCTTCATGTATTTATTTAAAGCCCCTAAAGGAGTCACTAGAGCTCTTGAGGCTAGGGGTTTAAATAAAGTGAAGTGGAATTTTGTTTGTCGGCCTAAGCCTTTTGGTGGTCTTGGACTTTACCGATTGGAGGAAATGAATATAGCTTTGTTGGCCAAATGGTGGTGGCGATTTGCCACTTCTAAGCGTTCCCTTTGGAAAGAGTTGATCTATTTGAGGATGGGTTGTTCGGTTGATGAATGAGACCTCTCTCATTTGGACACTAGCAGTCATTGTCATTTGTTCAGTCATATTATGGCTCTCGTATGTGATCCCTTATTTTGCAGGATGTTTGGTAATCATGAGTTTTCTTGGAGTTTGAGGAAGGGTGACTCGATCTTTTTTTGGGAAGATGTTTAGGTTAGTGAAGCTCTCATTCGGGTGCGCTTTACAGTTTCATTTTCTAGGGCCGTTAATAGAAGGGTAAGGCGTCAGATTTTTGGGTTGATCATGATTGGGCGGTGTAGTTCAGAAGAGGTCGTTGAGACCGGTAGTGGCTCCGGATTTGGACGATTCTCTATTATGGAGGAAGAATTCTTCATGTTTTTCTGTTTCTAATGCTTATTCCTTGTTGATGGAAAAGGGGTCTTTGGTGGTAGAGACTCGGGCCTTAGTTTTGTGGGTTGTAGGTTTGCTCTCTAAACATTGTGTTTTGGTCTGGATGGAGGTTCAGAAAGCCCTTCCTAAGGCGGTGTTCTTAGAGAGTCATGGTCTCCGCATGACTCTCAATAAGATGTTTTGTACTTTTTGCACAGCGAGTATGGAGACTTCGGATCATCTGTTGCTTCATTGTAGAGCTTCGTAGTAGATTTGGGGTCAAGTTTTTGTTTGGTGGTATATTCTTCAGCTGATGCCCAAATCTCTTGGTCATGCTCTAGTTATTTGGAGAGGCTTGGGCTCCACCATTGGGGGGGGGGGGGGTGCGGAACCTAGGATTCGTGTGTGTTATATCACGATTTGGTATGTATGCCTTATGAGGAATGTGTCATTATTTAATAAGGTGATGGAGAGTGGTGACGGTGTGTTTGGAAAGACTTTGAATCACTCGTTCTACATCTTGTGGAAATCTGGTTCGTTGAGATCGAATTAATTTTTCTCTGATTGGTGTAGGCGTCCTAAGTGGGATGGGCTCGGGTGTGAGTCCTATTTTTTTGACCTGATATGGTCGTGCAAGTTCATTGAGTTTCTGCTCGAGAGTCATTCCAGGCTTCGTCTATTGTCACTTGGGTCCGATGAGTACACATCCGAGGGAACTTTGAGGGCGATCTACTCTTTGAGTAGAGGGGCACGAATTACATAGTCTTTTTGAGACCAAAGGATTCACCTTGTTAACCCTGAGGCACTGTCTGTTGGTCTGGGAGAGACGCATGGTTCATGGTCTCTCGAGTAACTGTTCACTACTTTGCTTATTTTTATGCTTGTTCTTTTTATTGCTTATTGAGCTTTGGGCCCTTAGCTCTTTTTCAGAGCTCCTTTGTAATCGTTGTTTTCGTTGTTCTTTTCCTTCTTGGAATTGGTTTCCTTTAATAAAAATTTCGAGCTTATCATTTTTTTTATACATTTCTATTTGATTTTACTTATAACCAAATATCGCACATCTTAATTCTGAGTTCCCTCGCATGACTTTTCGGATGTAGGGATTATGTCACGCCCCAAATCCGGTATTGACCGGATCCGAGACGCGACATAGTGAAATTTAAACAATTACAATTTGAGATAAATAATAATTGATAAAGATAAATAGAAATAGTTCAAAAGTAGTAGAATTTCTGGGTCCTACGCTCAATAAAATACATAAATCCAAGTATCAGGACCCTCGCTAGCCCCATGCTCCGCGATGTCCTCTACTCCAAGACATGACTACTACCTGTAGAAAACACAGTAAAATAGGGGGTGAGCTTGACGCTCAGTAGGGAAAATCATTAAAACCTCCTTATCTCAAACTTACCAAAACGCTTTTCCACAATTTAAAATATAATAAAGATTTTAACACAATACGACATTTAAACCTAATAAAAGACAAAACCCCTCTTTAAACTCGGATACTCAATGTCCAACTATACCAACAACGATTCAATCCAACGCCTACCCTTAGGCCACACCACGGTCGACCCGAACACAATTTCCCCAATACATAGTCAACGACACTCACAAGTACAATCATAAACAATCCAAGCAAGACGTTCTTAAACACACACTCACAACCAAGGAAAACACCCAAAGTCACAACACAGCAATACACATTCAATTCAGGCAATATCAAACACACAAATCGTAACCCTTGCACGGTCTAGGGAGCAACCCTCTCGGCCCGGCGCAGTCGTACGCAACTTCCCCAACACAAAGTCGGGATAGGCGGTGGACCTCATCGCAGAACACAACGTTTTACCGATACATGGAAGGCAGGGAGAACGCCTCCTCACGGCCTCATCTCTCGCAGGCTCAACACAGCGTTTTACCGATAACCGGAAGGCAGGGAAATTGCCTCTTCCATGTAACCCAAGTACCACAATCACAACACTTTACCGATTACGCGTTGGAAGGTACGATACACCTGACGGAAGTACTTCTCTCACACTTTACCGGCCGCGCATCAAAACAATCGCAATCACACTCACAACAGGATCACAACCACAGGTAACCACATTGCCATCACCACAATCACGATCACGTCGGTCTATCACTCACCCGACCATATCACAAACAATGATTCACATCAGAACAATCACGGCACACTTGCCCATGCATAGCAACAACATGTTACACCTAACATAATATGCTTTGACCCTTAAATTACACTCACAACTGTTCCGTACTTACCATCACTTACCGACACCACACTCCACGTGGTTACCCCACCGGCTTAACCGGTATCCCCAAACATTCCCAATCCCACATATCAAATAAAACAGGGCAAAGCACTCAAATCACGGATCATGCGTTCTCTAGTCAATTCTACTCGTTTACATGCTTATTGTTTATTAACCGATTCAGACAGCACAACACAAATCCAACAATCAGCAATCAATCATACGGGCACGACATGGCCCGATCCTACCAGCACGACAATTCCCAAGACAGAAACGTAAATGTTCGCAGTTCAATCGGCTACGCTAGTTGTTCTCCTCCTACATGCATACTAGTTGTTTACCGGTTCTTAGGTTTCCCTATATGCATTCTAGTACGATCGAATTAAAGCGGGTTTGAAGAAATCCCTACCTCTTGAAGAACCGCAGCTGCGTCTCCTAGCTGCTGACGTCCTGGCCACACCGGTCTTCTCTGCTCTCGGGGTAACGGTCTGGTTTAACACAAAAGGGACGGTATCAGTCCCGGTCCAACCCGTAACGGTTAACAAATTTTAATAACTAAGTCCCAAGTTCGATGTCCAACAGTCCTTTAGAAGTCCGATAAAAAAAACCGAAGTTCAGGTATTTAATTGATTTTAAGTCAATTTATTAATTAATTAATTTAAAACTGATCTGACCCGGCCCAACCCGAGTCCGACCCGAATCCAGGTCCGAACCCGGTCCAGAACCCTGACCAGGACCTGACCCGAGCCTGACCCGAACCCAACCCAGACCCGGCTCCAGACCCGAGTCCAAACTCGAGTTCGGACCCGTTCTAGAGTAGGGCCTAGCCCAAGTCTTGGTCCGGCCCGAGCCAAACTTGGGCCCAAGGCCCGGTCCTTGACCAACCCGAGCCCAAATCTCGTCTGAGACGAGGCTCGGCTAGGGTTCCGGTAATAATCTGGCGACGAAGGCGACATTCCAGTGCTTCTCGACGGCGAGTGGGATTTTGGTCGGCGAGGATGCGTCTGAAGCTCGGGTAGACGGCGGAGCGGGTGGCTGGCACGGGGTTGAAGTTCCTCCGGCCATAACTAAGGTCGTGAGAGTTCGCCGGAGGGGATAAAACCCTAGATCTGAGTGCGCGACTCCGGCGAATCTTCCCCGGCAACAACTCGGACAGAACGAGTCTGACCTCTCTCGAAAATCAGAGAAGAAGGGACGGGGAGTAAGGATCTAGGTCGAGGGAAGGTCACCGGTACTAGCTTGTTCGATTCCGGCGAGAAGAACTTCGAATCGAACGGGGCGATTCTCTGCGAATCGAGGAAGGAGAAAAGGAAGAGGGGGTGGATTCGCTGGGATTTGGTATGTCTGGAGAAGAGAGGGAGTCGAGGAGGCAGAAACAGGAACCGGAGATGCTGGAACTCTGGCATCGGCAACGTTCGCACTCTGGATCTGAATCGCGTGCGTGCGAGACGGGAGGAGGAAGATGTGTGCCTCGGGAAACGTGAAAGAAATGAAGACGCGAGGGTCGGGCTTGGGTTTTGTTCAAAACCCTAAGGCATGGCTTCTCTTGGGCTCGTGCGGACTGGAACTTGGGCCCGCTCTGGCTCGGCCCAAATCCACGTCTGGGCTGGCCCAAGGCCTGATCTATTCCCTTTCTTCCCCCTTTTTTTTTTATTTCTTTCTTCTCTTTTTTTTTAAATTGATCCAAAATAAAACCCGCTCTCTAACCCGCGACGATCCAATGATAAACATAAAGTAATAAAGACCCGGTCTTTACAGTCTACCCCCCTTAAAGGAATTTCGTCCCCGAAATTTAAAACGGACGCCCTCCACTTGACCCTATCTCAGGGAACGTCCGCTTAAAACTCACAGGCAAGGGATCCGCGGTGTGCTTCCGCAGTTGGGAATGTGGAAAACGATAGGCAACGGCTCAAAATCTGCCCAACACCTCAAAAGGGTCTGATAGGCTGCGGGGCCAACATGCTTTCGTCACGGTTGAACCGTATTCGACCCTTATTCGGACTCACCCTCAGGAATACGTAATCACCGATGGCAAACTCAAGCGATCGAAGTCGTATGTCCGTATAACTCTTATGTCGGCTCTGCGCGGTCTTTAACCGCTCCCGAAAACACAATCTTTGCTTAAACGTCCTTCACTTGATCACGCTAGTTACCCGAACTCCATACTTGTCGGTGAAAAAACAGTCTTACTCACAGTTCACAAATCCAACGCGCAACGTCTCACACCAACTCAAAGAAATACCGAGTAAAAACACAAGCCGAATAACACCCAAAACACTTAAGAAACTCAGGTAACGGTCTGGATATCCTATACCGGGGTCCTGCATCGGTATAGATATCGTACCGCCACAGACAACCTCGGTCTAGATACCCTATACCGGAATTTCCCGTCGGTATAGGCATCATGCCGGAACACTCCGTAGGTCGAACAAAGTCGGAACTACACACTGACGTAACTTCTCAATTTCCTCCTTAGTGACCCATACAGGGATAGTTCACACCGGAACTCAAGCATGGTCATGTCCCGACCAACACACACAAACAAGGAAGTAACACATAAATGCAATTATCACGATCAATGATCTCAAAACCAGTGCACAGTTCAGTAAAACCACGTACTCTACCGATATCTAGTCGGACGACCGACATAAAACAACAAGGAACGATGAAACCTCTTACCGGTACTTAGTCGAGAGTAGGCGTCCTTTGGGACACACCTAAACCAAACGTTACGATAACCACACTCGATAGTATAACACAAATCAAGATTGCTCATCGAAGGTTAACCAACCCGTGATAATCCTCATACCATTACCACTTGTTCACACACTACCGATCAACCAACCTATAAGTCGTTTCAACCAATTCATCATATTACTGAGTATCCAACCAGCATTGAACACTCGAGAATTTGAACGGCCTTTGGGGTAATTTGCGCGCATTTCCTCAAACGTCTTTCGAACCACTTAGGATCAGTCACTGGTCAACTCTTAATTCTCATTATGCCGTGCATGGCACAAGACTCGACCTACCAAACACTGCTTCGTTCAGTGCCATCTTGTTACTGGCTTGGAAGTTTGTGATAGTCGCACTCGGCTAACAATTTTCGGATCCACACGTGAGGTGTTCTCACTTTTCTGGCATAAACTTAGTGGTTGCACTAGTCTTCGCGAGACATTGGCGTTCGCCCTTCCCTTGTCGTTAAAGATACGTCTTGGCGCTCGGTTCGCGTTCTCCGTATTCCGCTCCGTTGGGAATGTCGCTTGATGTCGTTGTATCTCTCGATGTTGCTTGATTGTACTGTGCGGCGCGGATGATGTGACTCTCGAACACGTCTTCTTACTGCTGCGCGGCACGAACTCTCTTCTTGATCCGCTACGTGCTCCGATCTTTGCTGTCGTCGTTGTTGACCGTCTTCTTCTGGAGCTTGTCGCGTCGGTACTGAGTATCGATTCTTCATCTTGATGCGGTCCAGCTTCTGGTGATCTTCATACCTCCTTAGCGCTCCGCTCCTCTCCTTTTTGAAGTGTGCTGCAGTCTTCACAGCGAGGCGCTCAGACGGGTTTTTCTTCGAGCTGGCTCTTCGAACTGACGTTCGGTGCGGTCACTCTACTGGCGCGAATCTGCATGGTCAAAGGATGTCGACGTCGTCTCTGGTCTCGGGTCAATTCTGATGTTGGCTACGTGAACTGATGGCAATCTGATCAGTCCCTCTGTGAAGAACATAGGGAACACACTCTAACCTAATCTCTCACGTACGGCACACACTCGTCCAACTCTTACTTGTTAACCGGGGTGTCAGGACAAAAGGTCCTCTCTAAAGTTTGAATCTTATGACTTAAATCTTCTCGCGGGGATAGAAGAAGTTGGAGATCGCAACGCCTGTGAGTTATGGGCCCACCACGCTGTCACTGCGCTACTCTAATCTGATCGTCACTCGGTCCTCTTCGGTGACCGGTCGGACCGTTTACAGGTCAAGGCTGTGGTCCTTTACTGTTCGGGCATTTGCTGTCGATAACACTCGATGAAACGTCTGATGTTCCACAACTCGGTTCTTAAAGTTCGATCACAACGTTCGAAACAGGAAAGGAAACCTTCAGTACGGCAAGTTCTTAAGAACGAGACGGTTTGTTACTCCACTTTCGTCTCATACCGACACTAGTCGGGGCTACCACACCCCAAGTCGGTGTGTTAAGGTACGGGTGGGCTTAACAGTTTTAAATTCGTTCTAATATAATGTAATCACGAAATGAAATAACCAAGTGTAATACTCAGGTGTCAGCAAACACAAAATCCAAAGTCTAACAAGTAAACAAGTGCTCTAAGCGATCTCATGATCGTAATCAAGTCCCTTAGCTAGGGAATCGGTAATCGCATACACTCTGCCAGACGAGGGGCACTGCCTCACCATGTGTCCAAGCTGTCCACAGCCGCGACATCGGCGCTCTCGAGAATCGGTAATCGTATACACTCTGCCTGATGAGGGGCACTGCCTCACCATGTGTCCAAGTTGTCCACAGCCGCGACATCGGCGCTCTCCGCTGCTCGGCCTCCCCACTAATCCGGTCTGGCTGTTGGCGGGACGAGTTGCAATACTCGCGCCTCGCGGGCAATCTCTGCTCAGGTGTCCCCGCCGATGACAGCGGTAACACACCGGTCCCATCTCGAACGATGCCTGCCTCTAAGCTCTCTGTGTCTGAGCCTGACACTGCTGGGACTGTGGTAACTGCTCAGTCTGTGGCTGCGGTGGTCGCTGAGCCGACGCCACCAAAAATCGCTCTGGGCATAAGGGAGCGAAGTGTCCTGGCCGACGACACCGGAAAAAAGAGGGGGCCCGACACTCGACCTCTCAATAGATCTGCTCGCCGGACAATCTACTGGTACACTAATTCCCGGACAGTCTCAAACCATATGACTCGGCTGTCCACAGCGGCGGGACGTGTGCTCTCTCCTGGAAGGTCCAACAGAAGTCCTTGGCCCGTCGTGTCGCAATCCTCTCAACGGGGACTGGGGCTGGAACGATCCCGAGGTCCTCTCACGCCCCTTCAATAGGTGCACCCTGGGCACTAGTCGCTCCTACCGACCCAACGGTCGATGATCGCCCTCGGCCTCTAGTGGACCATCTCCTGATACCTCGCGGGACGGGGCATCGGGCCATGACGTAAAACCTCTGCACGGATAACACACACGCTCAGGTCCTTGATTCGAAAATAGTGACTCGTTTAAAAGAAAAATATCGCCACACCGTCCTCATATCTTTTAAAGGTGACTTACTCAGAACAAAACGTCCATACGCGACCAGCACAACTTAAACGGTTCCTTAAAACTTCAGTTCACTCTTAGTAGTAGTAGTAGTAATAATACAGTCACCGCACCCTAGTGCGTCACACAAGGTCTACCATAACATCACACGAGGAATTAACATGCTTCACAAGCAATCAAATCAACACTCAAGTACAACCAGCAGTGTAACAAGTTCACACGCGAACAACTGAACCACAGATTCACATCACAGCTCAAATTTTCACAATCTCAAGTCTACTCAGTAACACGGTTTGAAAAAGCTTATTCTTGTAGCAAAACAATACATGTGGATATCCTCTCGTTACAACTCGGTTCAGGCGTCCCCGAACTACGTTGTAACCAACTGATATCCCCACTATCATGATTTGCTGCAGTCAAATCATAATAGGATATGCATTCCAATTTTACAGAAATTTCGGCATGACTCGTTGGAAAAACTTAAACAACCATCCGCGCACGCGGGCCAACATTTCACAAATCAACATCCAAATTGAGTCCTTTAGCACTTGGCTCACACAATCAGCAAAAGTACACACCATCGTAAAGCACTGCAAGTACCACTCGGGTTTCTACCCTTTCCTCAATTAACACCCAATCGGATCAACAGTTCAACTTTACCCCTTAAATATCAGTCAACACTTAAGCAAGTCAACACTTCAAATTTACCAACCAAGTAACGGCCAACTAAGGTGGCAGTCCACTGAACAATCTTACACTAACACTTCATAACCAGCCTGAGCATCGCTCGTTAAACCAACCCCGATCATACAATTCGGCACAATCAATTACACTCAACATTCATTCAAGCATTCATTCAATCAAAGCATCACAATTTAATCTAGTTTAATTTGACTCTTATCTTAACCTAAATGTTAAGCAAGCACAGCATGTGAGGCAAACACAAACAATCCTGAGGTTCATCATTGCTTGTTAACCCAATCCCAATCTCAACCGTTCGGTATCACCGACCACTGTAACATACAACCAAAAGGGCAAGGATACCAGTCAAGCAATGCAACCATCGTAATATAAAAGATCCAAACTTAAACCAACATTGAAACAATCAAGACTTGTGTCGTTCAAACTCTACACATCAGATGTTTCCAACTTGCGTCATTGAGTACCACGACTTAGACCACCTAACTCTACCCACCTAATTGACGTACGGTCCGAGGTTTTGAAAACAATTTTCAAAATGAAACCAGGCTCTGATACCAAATTGTCACGCCCCAAATCCGGTATTGAACGGATCCGAGACGCGACTTCGTGAAATTTAAACAATAACAATTTGAGATAAATAATAATTGATAAAGATAAATAGAAATAGTTCAAAGGTAGTAGAAATTCTGAGTCCTACGCTCAGTAAAATACATAAATCCAAGTATCCGTTACGTCACTACGAAACATAAAATAACATAACTCGGACCCTCGCTAGCCCCATGCTCCGCGATGTCCTCTACTCCAAGACATGACCACTACCTGTAGAAAACACAGTAAAATAGGGGGTGAGCTTGACGCTCAGTAGGGAAAATCATTAAAACCTCCTTATCTCGAACTTACCAAAACGCTTTTCCACAATTTAAAATATAATAAAGATTTTAACACAATACGACATTTAAACCTAATAAAAGACAAAACCCCTCTTTAAACTCGGATACTCAATGTCCAACTATACCAACAACGATTCAATCCAACGCCTACCCTTAGGCCACACCACGGTCGACCCGAACACAATTTCCCCAATACATAGTCAACGACACTCACAAGTACAATCATAAACAATCCAAGCAAGACGTTCTTAAACACACACTCACAACCAAGGAAAACACCCAAAGTCACAACACAGCAATACACATTCAATTCAGGCAATATCAAACACACAAATCGTAACCCTTGCACGGTCTAGGGAGCAACCCTCTCGGCCCGGCGCAGTCGTACGCAACTTCCCCAACACAAAGTCGGGATAGGCGGTGGACCTCATCGCAGAACACAACGTTTTACCGATACATGGAAGGCAGGGAGAACGCCTCCTCACGGCCTCATCTCTCGCAGGCTCAACACAGCGTTTTACCGATAACCGGAAGGCAGGGAAATTGCCTCTTCCATGTAACCCAAGTACCACAATCACAACACTTTACCGATTACGCACCGGAAGGTACGATACACCTGACGGAAGTACTTCTCTCACACTTTACCGGCCGCGCATCAAAACAATCGCAATCACACTCACAACAGGATCACAACCACAGGTAACCACATTGCCATCACCACAATCACGATCACGTCGGTCTATCACTCACCCGACCATATCACAAACAATGATTCACATCAGAACAATCACGGCACACTTGCCCATGCATAGCAACAACATGTTACACCTAACATAATATGCTTTGACCCTTAAATTACACTCACAACTGTTCCGTACTTACCATCACTTACCGACACCACACTCCACGTGGTTACCCCACCGGCTTAACCGGTATCCCCAAACATTCCCAATCCCACATATCAAATAAAACAGGGCAAAGCACTCAAATCACGGATCATGCGTTCTCTAGTCAATTCTACTCGTTTACATGCTTATTGTTTATTAACCGATTCAGACAGCACAACACAAATCCAACAATCAGCAATCAATCATACGGGCACGACATGGCCCGATCCTACCAGCACGACAATTCCCAAGACAGAAACGTAAATGTTCGCAGTTCAATCGGCTACGCTAGTTGTTCTCCTCCTACATGCATACTAGTTGTTTACCGGTTCTTAGGTTTCCCTATATGCATTCTAGTACGATCGAATTAAAGCGGGTTTGAGGAAATCCCTACCTCTTGAAGAACCGCAGCTGCGTCTCCTAGCTGCTGACGTCCTGGCCACACCAGTCTTCTCTGCTCTCGGGGCAACGGTCTGGTTTAACACAAAAGGGACGGTATCAGTCCCGGTCCAACCCGTAACGGTTAACAAATTTTAATAACTAAGTCCCAAGTTCGATGTCCAACAGTCCTTTAGAAGTCCGATAAAAAAACGAAGTTCAGGTATTTAATTGATTTTAAGTCAATTTATTAATTAGTTAATTTAAAATTGATCTGACCCGGCCCGGCCCGAGTCCGACCCGAATCCAGGTCCGAACCCGGTCCAGAACCCTTACCAGGACCTGACCCGAGCCTGACCTGAACCCGACACAGACCCGGCTCTAGACCCGAGTCCGAACTCGAGTTCGGACCCGTTCCAGAGCAGGGCCTGGCCCGAGTCTTGGTCCGGCCCGAGCTAAACCTGGGCCCAAGGCACGATCCTTGACCAGCTCAAGCCCAAATCTCGTCTGAGACGAGGCTCGGCTAGGGTTCCGGTAAGAATCCGGCGACGGCGGCGGCGCTCCAGTGCTTCTCGACGGCGAGTGGGATTCTGGGCGGCGAGGATGCGTCTGAAGCTCGGGTAGACGGCAGAGCGGGTGGCTGGCACGGGGTTGAAGTTCCTCCGGCCAGAACTGAGGCCGTGAGAGTTCGCCGGAGAGGATAAAACCCTAGATCTGAGTGCACGACTCCGGCGACTTTTTCTTGGCAACAACTCAGACAGAACGAGTCCGACCTCTCTCGAAAATCAGAGAAGAAGGGACGGGGAGTAAGGATCTAGGTCGAGGGAAGGTCACTGGTACTAGCTTCGTTCGATTCCGACGAGAAGAACTTCGAATCGAACGGAGCGGCGGCGATTCTTTTCGAATCGAGGAAGGAGAAAAGGAAGAGGGGGTGGATTCGCTGGGTTTTGGTATGTCTGGAGAAGAGAGGGAGTCGAGGAGGCAGAAACAGGAACCGGAGATGCTGAAACTCCGGCGTCGGCAACGTTCGCACTCTGGATCTGAATCGGAGGTGGAAGATGTGTTCCTCGGGAAACGCATGAGAAATGAAGACTCGAGGGTCGGGCTTGGGTTTTGTTCAAAACCTTAGGGTCTGGCTTCTCTTTGTCTCGTGCGGACTAGAACTTGGCCCGCTCTGGCTCGGCCCAAATCCACGTCTGGGCTGGCCCAAGGCCTGATCTGTTCCCTTTCTTCCCCTTTTTTTATTTCTTTCTTCTCTTTTTTTTTTAAATTGATCCAAAATAAAACCCGCTCTCTAACCCGCGACGATCCAATGATAAACATAAAGTAATAAAGACCTGTTGTTTACAAATTAGGGTTTTGTCGTCTTTTGCATATGGAGGACGGCGCCGACATATCAGTCTGGCTTTAAGGTATCAAGATCAGTGCTTTCGGAAGAGGGGGGGATTGGATGAACTATAGGAGAACTCCCATAGAGTTTTAATCGATAGTGTCGAGAGAAAAGGGTACACAACAGGCTCAAGGGATGGTAGCTCCCTAGGAAGAAAGAGAAATTTAAAGGACTCGCGATAGAGGGAAAGGACAAAGTAAGGAATTCTGGGAGTAGGTCATAGTCCTTAGTAAGTTCATGGCTGAGGGAGGGGACGGTTTGAAGTTGGACGAGATAGGACCGATCAATCATCCTTTTGTTTGTGTATTCTCAACTCAAGTCACGTCTCGAGTCCGACCAAAAACGGATTTGGGGCGTGACAATTTGGTATCAGAGCCTGGTTTTATTTGAAACATGTTTCAATTTTGAACTTGTTTTCAAAACCTCAGACCGTACGTCAATTAGGTGGGTAGAGTTAGGTGGTCTAAGTTGTAGACTCAGTGACGCAAGTTGGAAGCATCCGACGCGTAGAGTCGGAACGACCCAAGTCTTGAGTGTTTCAATGTTTGTTCACGTTTGAATCTTTTATATTACAGTAGTGGCACTGCTCGATTGGTATCCTTACCCTATTGACTGTAAATTACAGTGATCGGTGAAATCGAACGGTTGAGATCGGGATTGGATTAACGAGCATTAATTGACCCGTTCTAAATTGGTTGTTGAGTATATCGTTTGTTAAGTATGTTGGTGAGCTTGGTTGCTAGTATGAGTTGTGTGTTGTGCCTTGTCGGAAATTGAGTGCCTTTGCTGTTTACTTACCGAACGATATGCTGGTTCGTTGTGTTTATGTTGTTATTTATCCCGATGCTTCGTGACCCGGGAAACCTAGACCGAGAAATATTCTGATATGATGCGTTACCGTCTTATCCGATGCTTCGTGATCCGGAAAGACTAGTTTCACTCGATACTTCATGATATTATTTTCCTTCCCGATGCTTCGTGTTCCGGAAGGACTGGTTCCACCCCTATGCTTCGTGATACGGGACTGATTCCACCTCTATACTTCGTGATGCGGGACTGGTTTCACCCCTATGCTTCGTGATACGGGAGGACTGAGCCGATGATGTTCCGGCACCATACTTTACTGTCTTATTCTAATGCTGCGTGTTCTAGAGTGACGAAGTGTTGGTTGTGAA
This sequence comes from Erodium maritimum, assembly GCA_963921825.1. NCBI lineage: Eukaryota > Viridiplantae > Streptophyta > Magnoliopsida > Geraniales > Geraniaceae > Erodium > Erodium maritimum. The sequence goes on from OY997592.1 coordinate 28,132,795, forward strand.
ATTGTTGAATTGTTTAAGTGATAACCGTTATTTAAGAATTAAAGTTGAAATTGATTTTGAGTCGAAATCGACAGTGAGTTTGAAATTGACATTGAGTTTGAAGCTGAGGCTTAACTTAAATTTGAAATTGAGTTTGAAATGGAAAGTAAGTCGAGACAGAGATTGAGATTGAGATTAAGATTGGGTTTAGATCGATGAACGAGCGATGCTCGGGTTGGTTATGACACGTTGGTTAAATAATTATTGAAGGATTTGCCGTTTGGGTCGGTCGCTAATTGCTGTAAAACCTGAAATGTCAAATTGACCGGGTAGTAATGAGATATTTGCTATCACGGGCTGACTCAGGGGCGCCACTGTAGTCGCGCGTGATAGGAGGATGTCAAGTGGTTACAACGAGATTCGGGGACGCCTGAATCGGGTTGTAACGACGTGAGATCGACATGGATGTTATGATACAAGTCAAAGGAGTGAGAAACTGTGAAAAAGAAAGAAATACCAAGAATTTATGAAATTGATCGTGTTACGATTCTTGATCCCACGCGTTGGGAAGATACCCGATCGAGGAGTTTGCGTTTTTCCTTGTGATTGTGTGAACGATTTGAGACTGTTCCTTCTGTGGAAGTTGTGTGAATTGCATAGACTACTTATTACTGTTATGAGATGCTCTGAGGCGCGACTTTGTCTACCTATATTTAAGTATTATATATCTACTGATCCTAAGTGATATTGATCCTTATTCGACCCTTTTGGGATGCGTGTGAACGTCCTTATGTGTTGATCGAACCGTTTGTTCTAAACTGGGAAACTGAGCGTGTACTTTATCCGTGCAGCGGGTATACATCATGCCTCGTAGTTACATTCCGAGGGGTACCAGGAGACGCCCAGTTGGGGGCCCGAGTCAGACACCTGTTTCTGAGCAGGCAGGGGCAGTGCATGCCCAGGGTGATTCCGTTGGGAACCATGTGAGAGTAGCTTCAGCAACGATCCTGTTGGAGGGAGGAGCATACCGTGAGTGGTATCGCGAGGAGGTACGAGATGGAGTTTTACGTCTCGAGTTCCAGCAGTTCCTAGAACTGCATCAGGGAGAGATGTCGACCTTGATGCACGAGACGAGAGTGGCTCCCTTGTCCCACGCAGCACTGGAGATGGTGCCGACCGAGACCCAGCACGACAGACAGTTTGAGGGAGGACTCTACCCTACATTTGTGGATCAGGTTCCCGCAGTCAGAGCTCGAGAGAGTAGGTCGAGACAGGGTGACTTCTTAGGACCGACAAAGGTCCGTGGTTCACAGAGGCAGAGGACCTCAGGGTTCTTCCGACCCTAGTTTCATGGTAGGGCACGACAGTACGAGTCGGCGGCGTCAGCTGGACCCACCACGTCAAGACGACCACCATTTTGTTACTTTTGCTATCAGTCAGACCATCGGAGCCGAGACTGCTCGAGGGACGTCACACGACGATGTTGTATTTGCGACCAGGTCGGACATTTGATGATACATTGCCCCGTCGCAGGTGGAGAGCCGACGTGCTACCACTGCGGCAGACTTGGGCATCTCTCCACCATGTGCTATGACTGGGTTGGAGGAGGACCCGTGCAGCGACCACATCAGATTGAGGAGAGAGCATGATACCGGTGTGGTCGACAGGGGCACCTTGTCTTTGCTTTCCCGGAGCCAGTTGGAGGAGCGTCCGCGCCGAGGCCTTAGTAGGCTCAGATTCGTCAGGCACCACCTGGACGACCACGACAGGCACAGCTTCAGATTCAGCCTCCACGAGCTCCGCGTCAAGCGGCGGGAGCACCAGACCAGGGACACCAGTCGAGGGCCCCGCAGCAGCAGATTTTTCCACCGCTACCGAGTGGAAGACCTCCGACTCGGTAGAGCAGGGCGTACGCGATTGCTGGACCCCGAGCTGAGGGGCTTGCTTACGATCATGAGATCGCTTAGGGCACTTGTTCATCTCTTAGACTTTGGACTTTGTATTTGCTGACACGTGAGTTTTACTTTTGGGTGTTGTTGTTTCGTGGTTACCTTATGTTGGAACGAATTTAAAACTGTTAAGCCCACCCGTACCTTAATACACCGACTATAGGTGTGGTAGTACCGACTAGTGTCGATTTGAGCTTGAAAGTGGAGTAATAGACCTTGTCGTACTGAAAGTTCTTTTGTTTCTTCGAGAGTGCAAATCGAGTTTTAAGAACTGATTGGTGAGACATCAGGCGTTCATCGAATGCCATCAACAGCGAATGCCCGAGCAGTGAAGGGCTACAGCCTTGACCAATAAACGGTCCGATCGGTCACCGGAGATGACCGAGCGACGATAAGATCAGAGTAGCGCAGCGGAAGCATGGTGGACCCATAACCCACAAGAGTCGTAATCTCCAGCTTCTTCTACCCCCGCTAAAAATTTAGGCTATCGGATTACCGTTAGTTCATGAAGTCAATAGTGGATTTAACCCGAGACCAGAGACGACGCCAACAACCTTGGATCATGAAGATTCGCCCCAACAGAGTCAACCGAACGAAGGGCAACCCGAAGAGCCAGAAAGACAAAGGACATATCCGAGCGCATCGCCGAAAAGAATGCAACACGACTTCAAGAAGGAGCGGAACGAAGCGCAAAGGAGACATGAAGACCACCGGAAGCTGGATCGCATCAAGACGAAGACCCGACACTCCGTACCGACACGACAAATCCAGAAGAAGACGGTCAACAACGACGACACCAAAGATCGTAAGCAAGCCAGGAATCAAGGAGAGAGTTCGTGCCGCGCAGCAGCAAGAAGACCGTTCGAGAATCACGGCATTCGTGCCGCAGATTACAGTCAAACCACGTCAAGAAATGCAACAACATCAAGCGACATTCCCAGAAGAGCCGATTACGGAGAATGTGAACCAAGCACCAAGACGTATCTTTGTTGACAAGAGTAGGACGAACGTCAACGTCCCGCGAGAACTAGCATAACCTTTAAGTTGCCCATAGGAGTGAGAGCACCTCACGATGAGAGCCAGAAACAGTTAGCGAAATACGATTACCGCGAACCTCCAGGCCAATAACAAGAGGACATTGCACGAAACATCGCATGGTAGGTCAGGCTTTGTGCCATGCAGAGCACAATGAGAATTTAGAGTTGACCAGTGACTGGTCCTAAGTTGTTTGAAGGACGTTTGAAATTTTACGCGCAAGGTACCCCAAAGACCGTTCAATTCTCGAGATTTCAATGCTTGTTGTGGACTCATTATGGTGATGACTCAGATGAAACGACTGAGGAGTTGGTCGATTGATAGTATGGGAGCAAGCGTCAACAGTAAGAGATTTATAGCAGGTTGGATAACCTTCGTGATCGGTCATAGTTGAGTGTTGATGGTTTGCTATAATCTAAGACTGTATTACTTGGGGTACGCCTGCCTTTCCACGAGGCGTGGTGAAGCGAGTGGTTGTTCCACCCTGCAGTGATCGTGAGATCTTTTGTCTTGAAGAATGCCTTTGGGTTTATTACTTCCTGGTAGAATGGTTTGTGGTTGGTCTTAACTTGATAGTGTTTGAATTCGGGATTGATTTGTCCCTGTGACGATCACTAAGGAGGAAATTGATGAGTTACGTTTGTGTACGGTTCCGACTTTGTTCGACTTGTAGAGGGTTCCGACAGGATACCTGTGCCAACGGAAAATTCCAGTATAATGTAGCTAGACCGTTATCTGAGTTTCTTAAGTGTTTTGGGTATTAATCGGCTTGTGTTTGTACCCGGTAGTTCTTTGAGTTAGTGTGAGACAAGTTGACCCCGCAGGTTATCGTACATCTAGAGATCTTCAGGCAGAACTAGAGTCGTTGCCTAGCAGCTTCCACGTTCCCAACTGCGGGAGTACACAGCGGATCCCTTGCTTGTGAGTTTTGAGCGGATGTTCCCTGAGATAGAGTCAAGAGGAGCGCGTTCGTTTTAATTTCGAGGACGAAATTCTTTTAAGGAGGGGAGACTGTAAAGACCGGCTAAATTAAAAGAAACAAAATATTATTTATATCGTCTTGAAACGTCGAGGTTGGAAAAGCGAGTTGAAAATGATGATCGTTTGCGAAAGAAAAAGAAAAGAAAAGAAAAATAAAAAAAGGGCTTAAGGGGCGGACCGGGTCGGGCCGGACCCGGTTGAACAGACCAGACCCGACCAGGAACCCGGCCAGGCCAGATCCGACCCGAACTTGCCCGAGTCATCCTGTCATCGTCTTGGGCCGTGCGGCCCAATTCCGCAAAGCCCGCTAGCTAGGCCCGGATGGAGACAGCCCAAGCCCGTCTGGAGCTCGGGTATAAGAGGCGAAGCTAAGGGTTGAAACCCTAAAATTCACGCTGCCGCTCTCTTCTTCTCTGAAACCCTCTCCCTCTCTACCAAGCTCGTCGCCGGCCAGCTCCTCCCTCCCTCGCCGCCTTCTTCTCCGGCCAGACCTCGTCACCACCACCCTCTCCCGGCTCCCTCTCACCAGGTCCGACCAACTCCGGCCGCACCACCGCCTCCCGAGCCTTTTCCGTCCAGCCACAGCCCGAACCTCGGCCTCGCCGGCCACCCTCACTTCCGATCTCATCTCCCCCGTCTCTCCTTCTTCCTCCACACTCGATCCCGTCCACCTCCGTCCAGCCGAGCCACCGTCGGCGTCTTCGTCCCCAACCTCTCCCTCTTCTCTCTCGTTCTTCGAGACCTCGCCGAGCTCTCTCCCTCACACTCGTCTCCGACCCTCACCGCCAAGCTCCGCCGCCCCCGCGCCCATAACCGCCGCGCCGCAACCACTTCCCGTCGTCCCTTTCCCTACGGTTTAGACTATACCGGAGACCTTGTACTTTGTGGACTTCGCCCGAGAAGACGAAGACCACTCCGGAACCCGTGTGGAGAACGGAGGAGAGGCTAATCGACTTTACAGCAGAGTATTATTAGAGGAAGACCACAAGGTAGGGAAAGTCCTAACTACTCGAGTATTTCATTACTAGTATGCGTATTAGGTTAATAAAATCGGAAAGGTCCTAGAATTGCATATAGGATGCGAATAACTAGAATAATCGTCTTTCAATTACTAATAACCGGACGTGTCTAGTATGCATGCATAGGATGAGAATAACTAGTGTAATCGCTTTCAATACTTGGGAATTGATTTACTGGTACAGAGGCCGTGATGAGGCCTCGGATTAGTTGTGTGTTAGCTTCACATGCTTGTTTGCTAGTCATTAGGATAATCAAGAGTCTAATGAAACTAGTTAAATTTTATGCTTGAATGATTGATTGGATGTTTACATGATTGATTGATTGAATGATTACATGGTTGGTTAATTGATTGAATGTTGAATGATTGAATGTTTGAACGGATGATCGAGTATGACTGATTGTGCCAAACGGTACGATCAGGTGATCGATGGACCAATCGATCGTGACAGGTAAGTATGACGGTAAGTGTAGAGGACTAAATGGATGTCTTTGGTGGGTTGTGGTGAAAGTATGATTCGATAAGTGTTGGTTGGTTGATATGTTATAGTGTGACTCTCTTATTCATGTTCTTGAGATGTTTGGTTGTTCGGTATGGTACCTACACCGTTAAGGAGTCCGGTGTAGGATGATATAATGATTATTGTTGATACGGTATGGAACCTACACCGTTAAGGAGTCCGGTGTAGGATGATAGAATGGTTACTTGAGATTCACCCGAGTGTCTGCGTCCTACGGGAGCATTACCTCGGTTCCCGATGATCTATGGTCCTTTGGGGGCATTTCCGGGAATCCGGACGATGAGCGTCCCTCAGGGATGGTTTTCGGTAGCCCCGATGCATGTGCCTCCTTTGGACCGAGGGACAATCCGACATAACACAAGGAATATTGTGGATTGGGGTATGGGACCCGATATGACACAAGAACCTAGTGTTCCGGAGTATTGAGATTGAAGTTGTTAACATGATATTCTCGTGCTCTCATTTTAATGGTTATCAAATACTTGCAGTACTTTCCTTTTGAGTTCTCATAATACCGTTATTCTTAAGAATTGAGTACTATTTCCTTTTTAGTCTTTTCACAGTATTTTATTGGTTAATGGTTTTAACTGCATATTGTGCGACCGTGCTAAAACCTTTTTATGACTAAAATGAGGCTAACATGTTTATGATTTTCCCTACTGAGCGTAAGCTCACCCCTATTTGTTTTATCTTTTGTTTATACAGGCGTGATTGTTGAGTAGTGGGCTCGAAGCTCGGGAGCTTTTGGAGAGTCTGGGCTTGTTTAGAGATGTCTTGGTCATTGTATTGAACCTCAGATTTTATTTGCTTATTCGGAGCTTGACTCTTATTACAGTTTCGGAAACCATTTTATCGAGTTATTTGATTGGAATTAAACTTTGAGGCTTACTATTGTTGAAAGGTTGCATTTTATGTTATTATTTTATTCTCAAGTCACGTCTCGAGTCCGACCAAAATCGGATTTGGGGCGTGACAACAGGGGTTTAGAGAGGTATTAGAGGACAGTAACCTACAAGATATGATAATAGGACACTTGTATGCTATGGAAAAGGGACGACACAAGAGGGACTAGGTGGAAGCCCAACTGGATAGGGTTGTTGTGAATCGGAGATGGTCTCTAAAATATCCAGACATAAGATTACAACACGAGGGGTTATACCCATCGGATCATGACCAGATTATTCTTCATTGAGTGAAAGAGCAATATAGCCTAATACTGAGGGGGTTCTGGTTCGATAAATGATGGTCACGAGATGAGTGATGTGAGAAAATCCTATAAGATGTTTGGGAAAGATACCAGGATAGACCAATACATGATCAAGAAAAGTTAGTAGCGTGGGAGATAGGGCGATGAGGCCGAATGCAGTACAACAAGTTGGACAATGAGATAAAGGAGTGTCAAAATAAGATGGACTGGTTGGTCGGACCTTGGGATGAAGGGTGAAGGGTATGAATCCAACAGTTGAGAGGATGAATGGATGAGTTGTTGCCGGTCAAAAATTTGAACTGAAGACAAAAGGTGAAACAATTTTGGTTGAAAGATGGGGTCGCGTATACTCGATATTTCAATGCAAATGAGGCATTTAGAAGACGACACAACAATTTAGAAGTTATGAGGCGACCATCATGGAGTGAAACTTGGGACAATGAGCTTATACCTCAAAATATAACATCGAGAGCTAATGAGTAACTGATGCGGCCAATGGGTATGACGAAGTTCGGAGAGTCGTCCTTAGTATGGAGCCTCTAAAGTCCTCAGGCCAGATGGGTACAACCTGAATTTCTATTAGCACTATTGAGGGATCGTAGGATGAAGGTGGTGAGGATAGTCCAGAAAGTGTTTCAGATGGATACCATAACAATGCGATGAAGGATACAAATATGGTCCTCACTCTAAAGGTGAGGAGATCAGAGAGAGTTCGATAGTTTAGAAAATTTATTCTATGTAACATCCTATACAAAGTAGTGACAAAAGTGATTATTAATAGGATGAAAAGTATATTGAAATGGGTCATTTTGGAATCCCGTAACGCTCTTATGGAGGGCCGCCTCATAACAGACAACATAAATATATCAGGGGTTGCACCACTTGAAGTCTCAAAGACAAGATAGTAACGGGCATATGACTAAAAATAGACAAGGACGAAGCCAATGACAGGGTTGAGTGGAGCTTCCTAAAAAGAGTAATGATTTGTTTCTTGCATCATAAGAATGACGTACTTTGAAGCACCAAAAGTCTGTAGAGGAGTAGAAGTCTATTTGTGGTGAATTGCAAGAAGAGGGATGAATTTTAAATAGGAAAAATATAGGTATGAATGAAGAATCAGTGTTGTCACGTGTCGTCACTGCATTAAACTCTAACGTTCGTCGCAACTTTCCACACGATCAATGTTGGAATCCGTTGGAAACGGTCAAATTTGTCGGTTGTTTCAAGGGGCAGGAGCAATAACCCCGTGTATAATCGCACAAATAAACATCGGTAACGAAGCATTTTTTTGACATTTATAAAACGCCGATCCTAAAACACCGACTTTCCATCACCGACGGTAGATGGTCTTAGAACAAAAGAGCAATAATTAACTGAAAAGAAATGCGAAGGCACGTGCTAGTCCGGAAAAAGCAAAGCAAAACAAGAGGGAGTCTGAAAACCAGTGTTCTTCAATTTCCTTAAAGAAATGAAATGAAACCAGTGGCGGCCAACCCTTTGTGTCCAACTGGATCTACAAAATGGGCAATGAATCTATCTGTTTCGATGGTTTTGGTTGAAGATGGTGAGATCAGTTCACAAGCATTCTTCTCTTGGCATGCGCGGGCTTGTTCGTCGTCCTCGATTACTCTTGGGCTTCATCTTCTACTTATTTCCTCCCAACCCATGGCTTCCTTGAGCCGCAGCACAACCAAAAGGTTACTATTGGAAGGAGAATCATCATTCCAACATCCAAATACAGTATTTGTTTCATTCTTTATTCATTGATTGCTTATGTGATTCTCTTTCTTTTTAATTGTCTCTTTAGATACAATTTTAGCTAAAAATGGAATACTTAAAAGGAACTAGGCCAACATTTTTATTAGACTTAATCTGCTTTAACCATAGTTTGGTCTTATTACTAAATCTCTTAAGGATTATTGCAGAAAATATACCTGCACCGGAACTACAGTGGGAGGCAATGCCATCGGCACCAGTACCTCGTCTTGATATACAGATCAAAAATCTTTTGTATGTCTTTGCAGGATATGGCACCCTTGACTATGTGAGAATATTATCCCTCACATGTGCACTTGTGCTGTGTGTGTTTTGTTATCATTTACTCAGCAATATGTTTCTGGTGTTCATGTGTCCCAGGTACACTCCCATGTTGATGTATACAACTTCACTGACATTCACATTTGGGGATGGCCACTGATGGGAGATACATATATGCAGTCTCAGGACAATATGGCCCTCAATGCAGAGGGCCGACAGCTCAAACATTTATACTCGACACAGAGACAAAGCAATGCCCCCATTACCGGCTCCAAGGTAAAACAACCAAACTCTGGACTTGATCATTGGAGCATTGCAGTCAGGAATGGAAAAGTATTAGACAAAGCGTGGCGGACTGAAATTCCCATCCCCCGTGGGGGACCACACAGGTGATTCTTCCGTCTCATGTATGTATTATAGATGTGCATTAATGTTGTGGACTGCAGGTAGTTTATAGTGATGTTTATATGCTGGATGAGGATATGGAATGGAAAACTTTGCCTCCTATGCCGAAACCCAACTCCCATATAGACTTCTCTTGGGTCGTTGTTAACAATTCCATAATCGTCACGGGTGGGACAACAGAGAAGCACCCAATCAACTAAAGGATGATCCTCGTTGGTGAGGTTTTCCAGTTTCATCTGGGTATGAACGAACTTGTATCGATTTTGACACACTTGACAGTAATTAGTGGGTTTTTGATTTCATTCTTAATTGTGGCATGTCAACAGAAATGGTCGGCTATGGCTGGATTGTGGGATGGATGGTTGTATTTTACATCTGGGCAAAGGGACAGAGGACCAGCCAATCCACAACCGCAAAAGGTCATTGGAGATATGTGGAGGACCAAACTAACTCTGTGATACGCATTGAGAAACAAGTTTGCTAAACCTTCATTTTATTCCACTCAAGACCCTCTCCATTTCTGTCTTTGAGGATCATCACCCTCAGCAACAATGAAGGTAACTAGTAAGAGTTAATCAAAGTAGTGATAAGTTGTAAATGCGATAAAAATCATGAAACCTAAGTAGCTGCCCATTCTTTCTTGATGTGGAAGGTGTAGTTAATCTCCAAGTAGTTGTTGTGATCATCATCGAAGAACTGAAAAGATCGATCAACAAGATTATATGGAATGGAAATGGTAATATGCATACTTGTATATATGTATTGCATGGGTTGAAATGTACCTTAGACTTGGCAGAATAAGAGCCTCTGGCAAACAAGCCAGAAGGGGTAGTTTCCTCGGGCATGATATGAGTGTAAGGCTCAGCCTGAGGACTAAACGTTCCGATCATCTCCTTGGAGCTGTCCACTGATTAATTAATTAATTAATTAATTAAGAGACTATATATGGAGACACAGAGACATATATATATATATATATATATATATATGCTTGCTTAATGCTTACCCTTGAGACCTGTTTTCCATACAGTATTGGTGTACCTGAGACCAGATACGATGTTGTTAGTCACTTGGAAGCTGAACTTCAAGTTGTAACGGCTACCTTCCTTCAATGTAAACCATAACCCTTGCGGGTTCCCATCTTCCGGGATGGACAGAACTATGTCTTCTCTATCAGGAGACACGATCGACAGCTTCAGAAACTTCACTTCAGGTTCCTCGTTCTCTACAGTAACAAAACGACATGTAACAAAACTACTAGTACTAGGTCATGCTTTGTTTTTCGTTGTTACCTCCAACATTGTTCATGTCTACACCCCCAAGAAGCTGCTCCTTCCACCTCCTCAGGCTCTCATCATCCTGGTCTCGAATCGTCAGAAACAGGACAATATTAACAAAAGCAATGTTACCAAAGCTTGTTTGTCCAACTGGTCAAGCACTTGAACTTGGGTTTATGAGACCCGGATTCAAGTCTCAACAACGGTACCTCAATCCTTATTTATTCCCAATTTCTATTGGATTTCTCTTGATCTTGCCATTTAAGCCTCTCTCTCTTTTGTTCTTCTTGGGGCTCTCTCAAGGTGGGGGTTAAAATGTTTGGGTGCTCTCTTACTTCTACATAAATATAGGTTGAGACCAAATATTCTTGATAAATCAATCTTAATGCTTAGTGCACCTTGCTTCTACATAAGTAAGGTGGAGACCAAATAATCTTGATACACCTTATTTTGAGGATAAAAAAAAAACAAGAGCAATATTGCATATGCATATGAATATAAAAGTGGACCACCTTGTCCTTCTCCATTTCTTGTCTGATGGAAGCTCGAGGACCCAACTTGATCTTGCTGCTAATGGAATGTTCAGGTTTATCACCGTCGTGACCCTTCTCCGGTGGATCACCCTCACCCTTCTCCTTTGCTCCCGAGTCCGCCATACCGTCTTCTTGGAACTTTCCTCAGCTCCGGCACCACCTCAAGACTTCAGTTCATCATCAAGCGCCAATGATACAAGAAATAAAAGGGATATCCTACCTAGCCCAACAATGTTTTTAGAGTGACTAATGCAACCACATACGACTTGGCAGCCACAAACATTTCGGACAAAACAAATATGAGCATGTGCTGTCCAAAATCTACAAAATGGGAAATTGTGAATAGGTCATGAGGTGATCCGAAATATTTGTTGGGGACATATAATTGTTGTTAAGCTATCAATCAGGAGATATTTGCTAATTTGGGTTGTTTCCTTTAGGTTCATACATGCAACAGTAGACAAAACTGTAGTCGAATACGATTCATATAATTTGACTTGTAGAAACAATGACAAGAATAAAAGATACTGAAGACAAAGAGCTGCCGGGAGTCATTATTATTGATCTCCTCATATAATACATCAAACACCTATTTATAATAAGACAACCTATAGATATAGGAAATAAGAATACACCTAATATCACTTAAAGCATCGGTAGTCATTAAGCTTGGTTGAGGCTAAAAGAGAGAAGCTGATAGAATAATAATAAAAATAAAAAATAAACTATTTCTCTCTTCTTATTTTCTTTTGAAAATAGAAATTGCATTATTAATGATGTGTAACCAGTACAAGTGGCGGGCTGGAAGCCCTGATAACAGAATAAGTCCGGGTCTCCCGTAGGACACTCAGCGCTCTGAACTCGTAGAGACAATTTAGTTGACATCCTAGACAAAGATAATTATTCATGCGATCAACATGATCAAAATAAACTAAACAGTCCAACAGAAACATAAAAAGACAAAACTAACCCAAACTACCGTAATAAAAAAAAAACATAAAGTAAGCTTGAAAAAAGTGCTCTGATTGCGGTTTTCCCGAGACTTTCCAGCGCCATCAGTCCCGGGTCTGTGGGCATAGGCCATATTGAATCCTTCCCACCCCCGCCGGGTCCTCTCATTGCTCCGAAGGAGGCTGTGACACATCCACATGTGGCTCCTGATCTTTATCCTCGTCCCTTAGCGGATGCATGGTGGACCAGGGCTCCATCTTCCCTTGGGGATGCGATGTCGCCCGCCCTCCTTCAATGTGGGGTAGATGTAAAGGTCCCTTGTCCTTCGTCTTCATCACCTTTTATCGAGTAGGGCCCGGTTCTCCAGATTGGTCCTTAAGTTCCTTCGCTTCCCTTGCATTTGGACATGTTCACCTGCACAGAAGTCAGACAAGCCTTTTCCTCCATGTAGCTCCTGATCCCGGGCGTTATTCCTGATGGTGTTCCCTGTTCTCCCTCCCCTGTTCGGGTACGAGGACGGGATCCAATCGCCGGGGTACGTCGCAGTAAGCCTCGACACTAGGCCATCATGTTCCTTTGCATGTATCGCCCTCCCACTTCCCTTATTTTCATCACCCAAGACTCCTGAAACTCCTTCTCGACCCTTAGCAAATGCATGGTGGACTAGATCCCTGGCTTCCCTCGGGGACGCGACGTTGTCCGACCCACTTCAGTGTGGGGTAGCCGCATAGCCGGCCAGGCCAGAGAAGGAGCTTTCTCTATTTGACGAGGCTGCGACGTTGAATGCCCATCCTCCATCGCTTGTCCCCTTGTGTTGGTATGAATGCGATTAGTAATCGGCGATTACAGAGCCCCCGGTTGTTCTGGATCCGAACCGAGATTCACCGGTGGGAGGTTCATCTCCGACAACACGAAAGGGGATGGGTGGGTCGAGATCGGTGCAATAGTACTTGGCGTTGGTGGATGGTCGAAATCCATGACAAGAGCGGTGGCCGAGCGTGGGAGATCAATGGGGGCAGACATGGAGAGAGGTGGGTGTATGACTCAATATTCGTTATGAGGTCTTCTTTGGTGTGTTGAGAGTCGAAATCGTCGTTGTTCAACGTGTTGGATATGAATTGGAGGTTGCTACTCTCGTGCATTGTGAATCAAAGGAAAAAAAATTCGAGAGAAGAATAGAAAAAGAAAGGGTGCTTGTGTGTAAAAGAGAATGAGTGATTTTTGAGGTAGGGTCAATCTGTATATATAGGAAAATTTAGGTTTTTTTTTAATTCGGCGCCGACACGTGTCGGCTTGTGAGTGGGCCGCCTACTAGTCGTTAGCGTTGCAACGACGCCTCGCGTCGTTGCAGGATCCTATAACGACACCAAGCCACGACCCCTCTGCAACGACAAGCCGTGGCAGCGAGTCGTGACAGAGCCGTCGCAGGCCCTGCAACAACACGCCTGCCACGACAGTTGCTGGTGCTCTAAGACACACGAATAAATGAAGGTGTTCATCAATATAACAACCTGAAATCCATATGAACATAATTAATAACAAAGATGAATATTCAGGATCAATGACTTCTGCAAGGTTTAATTGATATAACATTTTCAGCCTTCAACATCAATGTTTGGAGTAAAAAATTAAAATGAATTTCTTTCCTTTTTCACAGATTTATTCGCTGATCTAGCACCTGGTATGCATATGTAAATATCAAGTTACCGGCAGTGATTTCCCGAATTCAGGCACTGGCCTGATCAAAATGTTGTTCGATTTTCGGTTGCAGACTTTGTTCTACTGAGAAAATCAGAAATTGTCATGGTCCCGAGCTCCCCACCAAACCTAGACCTCACAGTAACGGTTTGTGTTTCAACTTCTTTGGGGCCGACAACTGCCATAAGTGGGATTTTCTGCTTCTCTGCAGTTCTTATGAGCTTTGGTAGTCTCTCGCCATGGCATACTTCAGCTCTGATTCCATTTGCTTTCAGTTTGTTTGTCACCTCTTTGCAGTATTCAAGCTGTGTAGCCATGATATCAGAAAACACGTGAAGACTATTGTTTTGTTACCTCTCCATGTTGGAGGAATAATTAGACGATCTTAAGGTTTTGACACATGCCAAGAGTGAGCTTTACCTGAGTGTCTGTCACTGGTAAAATTCGGGCCTGGATTGGAGAAAGCCATAATGGGAAATCCCCAGCATAATTCTCAATGAGAATTCCAAAGAAGCGCTCCAAGGATCCAAGGATTGCTCTATGGATCATGATAGGCCTCTTCTTTTCTTGGTTTGAGTCAACATATGTTATGTCAAAACGCTGTGGTAGATTAAAGTCAACCTGTACAACATGCATATAGGAGTTACTATACCATAGATCAACCAGAAGCCAGCTACTCATGAATGTCATCAAATTATTCCTTGTTTGTCAATTCCAACATCTTTCAACAAAATAAGTGTTCTACTTTCCTAAGACAAATGTCTCGAGTCAATAGTATCCCTGTACGGATAACTTGGTAATAACAACTTGAGTAGTGAGGACATCGGAGCATTTGGCGTTAAAAGGGTCGAAAGTCGAGCACCAAAAATTGAATCCTTAATCTTCGCAGATAGTCAAGACAATTAATTTGGGATGGTGGGAGTAATAGTTCGAGTGTAGTGTGTGTGTGTGAGCGAGAGAGAGATTGATGTGTACTATTCCAAGATTTCAACTTATCATGTCCAAGTGTGCATCAATACAGGACTTGCCTGAATAGTGGAACACTGCCACTTTCTTCCAAGGGCATCCTCAATCTTGAGATCAATCTTTGGACCATAAAAGGCACCGCCTCCCTCATCAATTTGATAGCTCCACCCTTTATCATCCAAAGCATCCATTAGAGCAGATGTTGCCTTTTCCCATATATCATCACCTCCTACAGCTTTCTCTGGCCGAGTTGAAAGATTTACTTCATAGCTGCTAAAACCAAATTGTGACAATAACTTTTCAGTGAGGTCTAGGACACCCCTAATTTCATCTTTAATCTGATCATCCAAACAAAATATATGCGCATCATCCTGTGGAAGTCAGAAATATTGAACTCTTGTTAGTCAAAGCTTGGTGTAAAAAACCCCCATAATGTTTTGCACATGCCACAAGCAATTGAATGCGGTCTCTATCAATAATGTCCTTCGTGATCTATTCAATAATGGGATGTCATCATAATACGTATAAATGTTGTTCAGCTATACAGAGTACATACAAAGGCATTTTTAACATACAAAAACTTGAGATATCATCACATACCTGAGTAAATCCTCTCACACGGAAAAGGCCATGTAAACTTCCGGATAACTCATATCTATAGACTGTCCCCAATTCTGCAACCCTAATAGGAAAATCCCGATAGGAGTGGGGCTTTCTTTTGTAAACCAAAATATGATAAGGGCAATTCATTGGGCGGAGTTGATAAAGTTCATCCTCAATCTTCATCTGGTCATACATGTTCTCTCTATAGAAATCCAAATGACCACTGACTTGCCACAGATCTGCCTTTGCTACGTGTGGTGTGTAGAGAAGATCATAACCATGTTCTATGTGTATTTTCTTCCACAAATCCTCTATAATGTGTCTTACTATTGCACCCTTTGGATGCCAGAACACTAAACCTCCCCCAGCTTCGTCCTGCAGAAATGCAGCCAATTTCAAATATTCAACCCAAGATTATTCAATGCACTAAAAATATCAATCAACTATGAGATCGAGATAACAAGATACAGAGCCACAGTTTCAATGACACACCTGTATCGAAAATAGATCAAGATCTTGGCCCAGGCGTCGGTGATCTCGGCGTTTAGCCTCTGCTTTAAAGTGAATATATGCTTTCAGTTGTTCTTCACTCTCCCATGCCGTACCATAGATCCTCTGCAGCATTGCATTTTTTTCATCCCCTCTCCAATAAGCACCAGCAACAGATTCAAGTTCAACAGCTTTATTATTAATCTTACCAGTCGATTCAACATGAGGGCCAGCACAAAGATCCCACCATTCATCCCCTGGCAAGGGTAAAATAGATATTACACCAAAGTATAAATTTCAGGTCACTGACCAATAACCATCTCAAGAGAATCATACCATCTACATAAGAGCATGTGTATACTTGGCTACACTACATAAGCAGAATAATAATCATAGCAAAGAACTGCTGTGATGAAAGTGATCAATTGAATTTGAAACGATAAAAGTTTATGATGCTAAAATGGAAATGTAAGGACGGTATCAAGCCATGTGATTGGCAGATCACCAAAAAAACTGTTTGTGATATTTAAATTATCTTACCTATCAATTAATGATAAGTACTGCACATCTTGCTAATAATGCAAGCACAAGGCAGAAGACGATGAATAACTACAAGTCTTACCAATATGATAAATGGTTATGGGTTCTTCCTTGATGTTTTCCAAAATCTCCATCTTGTAAGGTTCACTGATAGCTGCAATTCTTTTCCGAGCTTCGTCTCTGGAAACTTCTTCTCTTACAAGTGGTAAATTTCTGCCAATAATGCGATCCTACAGATTATGTAACAAATAAATTCTGTACCCTCATAGCATAGGCCTATAAATGTTCTGCCCAACCATTAAAATTTTCACTTTATTTGATAAGAAAACTAAAACAGGATTAAAACAAAAGGTAAATTATCATGGATTGGGCCTGCTCACCATCTCCTTCTTAATTCTCTTCAGATCCTTATCTGTCAAGGCCTCCATATCAAAATCATAATAAAACCCATTATCAATCCATGGCCCGATTGTCACTTTTGCGTCTGGGAAGATCTTCTGAACAGCCATGGCCATTACATGTGCACACTGAAGTCATGAATAACACTACTTAGTAGTCAAAAACACAAGTTATCTACAGATTTAAATAACTTATTATCGCATAATAGGAACGTTACAAATATTCTCAAAACAGTGTTCAAATTGGATACAATACACGCCATTTAAGTAATCTTTTCAGGAATAGGTCTCACTTGAATCAACATAAAAAGGAACACTCAAGCACAACGTCCTGAAAATCGAAATGGAAAGGAAACAATAACTCAGAACATTAAGATTCTAGCATCTGAAATTCACAGAAAGAACATTACTCAACAAAACCTGAACCTTAAAACGGAACTAGAATTCCATTGAAAGCCCCATTCCAGTTTAGACTGTGTTATAGGTTAGTGTAGTCATAACTCAATGAAAGTTGCTGTAATCTACATAAACACAAGATTTTCCAATCCGGAAAAACTTAGAGCAGCACACTCCACAGTAACAAATACCAAAAAGAAAATCAAAACTTAAGTCTAACAAAAACAAAAATGTCATTTCAACATTGACCACAACAAAAGCTCAAGGGATACCGTGTGTCGAATTTTGAGGAGATTCTCGGAAGAATCGTTGGTGGGCAGCACGATTTTCTCTACTACATCATTCTGGGTACTATCTTCGGAAGAAACCTGGGTCTGAGTGGACTCTGCGGCGACACCCAGAGACCAGGCATGGCTCCGGGCAAGAGGTTTCGCGGCGGAGACGAATCGTTTAATGGGGCAGAAGAAGGGTTTTGGGGAGGAGATCAATGTGGATTTGGAGAGCAGAGAAGGGGAGAAGAGAGAATGGGTGGCCATCTTGAAGAGGATGAACATGGCTTGACTCTGAGCCTCTGCTTGCAGCTCTAGAGGTTTTCGTTTCGGTGTGTGGTTCAGGTTTTTCGTTGGAGACAAGGACTAGTCGGGGCACTGGACAGTTATCCGGATCCAAATTCTGGATGGGTAATCTGGTCGGTCTGTTTCATACCCGACCTATAAATTATGATGCATTTTTTTGTCTATGTGGTAATTTTTTTCGTGCCTAGGTGTTATAGTAAGGTTGTCCAAAGCCGAAGTAAAAAAAAAGCTCTCGTCTATCTTAGCAACCAGGGTGTCTTCTACCTTAGCCACCAGGGTTCACCGTCGCTGCCATCGCCACCACCGTCGCTCACCGGCCCCCCGTCCGCATCGTTTTCGACCTTCTCGTCTCCTTAATCTCTGCAACTCCCGTTTCTCCTACCGTCGTCACGCAGTCGTCGGGTTCTCCTGATTCTTTGGTGATCCCGTACGATCTCGGCTTCTGTTTCCGTTTCTTTCCCGATTGCGATCTCGTCTCCTTCCCGTCCTCATCTTAAGCGGAGCGAGGCTCCTGGTTACTCGGTGGTTGTCCGGGCAGCCCCGTCGTGCTACCTCGTGAGTCCTCTGACGTCCAGGACGTCCTCAGGTATCGATTCGCTTCTGATCTATTGCTAGGGCATTATTTCGTGTTTGTATGCCGACTATTTTAGCCTAGAACTGTCGGGGATTGGGGACGGGTCACAACCGTCGTCATCTTAAGGACTTGGTGAATCGCTACAAACCTGATCTCTTGTTCCTTACCGAAACCCGACATGTGGATTCTCGGAACTCGAGGTCCCGAGTGGCTATCCTCCGTCCCGAGGTCTCGGACAATACCGGGTGTTGTCCCACAGATAGCTCCGGGTCGTCGCCCCCCGTCAAACAAAGGGGGGATCATGCTTCTGTGGTCTGAGCAATGTACAGTGACCGTCCTATCGATATATCAATCCCATATAGACATTATAGTCCGCTTTGGGCAGGAGCATCCGTTACGGTTCACATGCATTTATGGAGAACCGGCCTGGGAGAAAAGAAATATGACGTGGGAAAATCTAAGGCAGTTGGCCTCAGTCCCGTCCCCGATGGAGTGAGTTCTTATGGGGGACTTCAACGGTATCCTCCGTCCCTCGGAAAAAAAGGCGGCCAGGTGTATCCCCTACATCTCATGCAAGGATTCCAACAGGCCATTTCGGATATCGAAGTGGAGGAGGTGAAACTACAAGGCTACCAATTCACGTGGGCCCGCGGTCATGATCCAGAAACGCAAGTGGAAAGTCAGTTGGACGGGGCTTTTATCTCTCCTCAATCTCGTCTCCGGTTCCGGGATGTGTCCTTACAGAACTTGGGTGAGTCAACCTCGGATCACAAACCCATTCTACTGCAGCTTCAGAAGGAATTGATGGAACACCGGCCTCGACACTTCCGATTCGAGAACATGTGGTTAGAACACCCGGAGTGTGGCATCTTGGTTCAGTCTGAATGGGGTCAGCCAGGTAATCGCCACATAAAACATCATATCAAGGATATTGGCACCTCTTTGAATGAATGTGGACAGACTGTTTATCGGGACACCATCAATCAAATCAGGCACCTACAGAGGCGATTAGCTGAGCTCAATGGACGGACTGATAGACAGGGAATCAGACTTCGTCTAGCACTCCAGAGACAGTATAACAGGGCCTTGGCAAAACAAGAACAGTTCTGGCGACAAAGAGCTAAACAACACTGGCTCGGGGAAGGGGACAGAAACACGAAATTTTTCCAGAGATCAGCAACGAAGAGACAGGCCATAAACAATTTGAAATCTCTGGTCAATGATGCAGGGGTGGAACTGCAGTGGCACACATGAATGAGTGACTTACTACACTCTTATTTCTCTGATATTTTCACGGCAGGAGATATCGAGGACTATGACCTCCCCATGCCAGTCCCCCTCATGATAGATCCGGCACAAAATCTACATCTGACAAAAAGGGTAACGGATGCGGAAGTACGTCATGTAGTGTTCCAAATGGGACCATGGAAGTCACCAGGCCCCGATGGTCTTAACCCGAAATTCTTCCAACACTTCTAGGATACGCTGGCTTCGGAAGTTATAGACTTTGTCCGAACTGCAGTGGCAACCTGTACCATTGACCAGGATGTCAACAAAACCACTCTGGTCCTAATCCCAAAGATCTCAGAGGTAAATAAGGTTACAGAACTGAGGCCTATTACACTCTGCAATGTCATATTCAGAATTCTCTCAAAAGTCCTGGCAAACCGACTAAAACCACTTCTGGAGCCGATTATCTCTACAAATCAAGGAGCGTTTGTGTCGGGCAGACATATCCAGGACGATGTAATTATTTCCTATGAAATAATACATACCCTCCGGCGAAGGACACAAGGTCAAAGGGGCTTTATGGCTTTGAAACTGGACATGAGCAAGGCCTATGATATATTGGAATGGTCATTTCTACTATCTATGATGGGGTCCTTTGGGTTCGATATCGGTTGGCGGGCCATGGTCCTTGCGTGCATGCGTTCTATTCAGTATACAGTAAGCTCAGATGGGGAGCATACGTCTCCGTTTACCGTAGGGAGGGGCATTCGCCAAGGTGACCCTTTGTCCCCATATTTGTTCTTATTATGTATGGAGGGCCTGTCTCGTATGCTCGAAGCAGAGAGAGCTGGAAATATTCAATGGGTTTTGGTGGCCAGAGGGGCACCACTAGTATCTCACATATTTTTTACGGGCGACTGCTATATATTCTGCAGGGCAGACCCAGAGGAGGCGACCCATCTGAATCAGATCCTTCATACTTTCGGTAGTCTCTCGAGCCAGGTCATAAACAAAGGTAAATCGTCCATCTTTTTCAGCACCAATACGAATCTGGCAAACAGATCGTCCTGTTGTGGTATTTTGGGGATACAAGAGATTTCGGGTCCGACTAAGTATTTGGGGGTCCCCAATATGTTGGGACGACGAAAAGGGCAGAGTCTTCAGTTCTTGTGCGACCGTATCGTGTCAAAGATTGGAACCTGGGATGGTCAGATGCTATCTGCAAAGGGAAAAGAGGTGATGATACGATCAGTACTCCAAGCTATGCCAATTTACGCGATGAGCGTATTCTTACTACCAAGAGACTCCATCAATAAAATACATGTCGCGCTAGCTCGATACTGGTGGACAGGCACCCCTAGAGGCACGAAAACGATTATTTGGCAAGACTGGGATAAATTATGTAGGCCAAAGGAGGATGGTGGGATGGGCTTCCGGGACATGAGAGATGTGAATATTGCGATGCTGGCAAAAATGGGCTGGAAAATCCTAACCGAGCCAGATTGTTTGGTGGCCCGCATACTCAAGGCAAGATACTTCCCGAAAGGTGACTTTCTCTCAGCGGAAGGTGGCAATGGACCCAGTCAGATCTGGACGAGGCTTCGGGCAACTCAAGGATTACTCCGACAGGGTTTGATTCGAACAATTGGTGATGGCAGCTCAACAATGGTAGAAGGATCCCCATGGCTCATGGGGAATAACTCGGTCATTCCGCTCCATACTTGTATTACCCCGGACCTGAGGGTGTCAGATTTGGCTACGGATGATCATCAATGGGACGTACTGAAATTGCAACATAATCTCCCTCCGACCATTGTCGAGGATATTCTGTAGGTACCCCCGCCCCTCCCCCGGTATGTAGACAAATGGTCCTGGAAATTTAACATTCGGGGTGTGTACTCGGTCAAGGAAGGATATAAGGCATTATCCCGGGAGAATGGTCGGTGGCACGTATCGACAAGCACGACAGTCTGGACGGGCATATGGGATCAGGACATCCAACCATGAATCAAGGTATTCATCTAACGAGCTCTTTCTGGCACCCTCCAAGTGGCGGTCAATCTCCGGACTAAATTTGTTCCAATTCCGGAGACATGCCAGATGTGTCAGCATGCACAGGAGTCTACGGATCATCTCCTCCTCCACTGCCCTTTCGCACGTTCTATCTGGGATACAGCGGTTATACCGGTTCCCATCCCTCATTCCGGTACGTTGCAGGATTGGTTAACTGATCTGTTCCTGGTGCCTGATATAAAGCTACGAAGCAAAGCATGCCTCATCTTATGGGAAATATGGAAAGCGAGGAATGCTATGGTCTGGGACCAGACCTCGTCCAGACCACATGATGTCATAGCCATGGTCCTCAGTAACCAGTGCAACTGGTCAGAAGCACAGATTGGCCGTCCGAAACCTACGGTTGTTCCCCAATACAGACAAACGAACTGGTGCACACCACCCCCTAATTGGCTTATAATTAATATGGACGGGGCGACATTCACGGACTCAGGACAATTTGGATGGAGATGGATCTGTCAGACATAAACGGGTGGAGTCCGGGATGGGAGAAATGGATGTGGGAATGGCTCGTCAAGCCCTGAGTATGCGGAGGCCATGGAAATTTGGCAAGCCCTGGAATGGATCCAAGGATCGCACTCTTCCAGGGTCACTATCCAGAGTGATGCTCAGTACCTGGTGCACCTGATCCAAGGAACACACCAGGTTTTCTCCCCATTGGGTTGGCTGGTAGACGACTACCGGTCCCTATTAGCTACTCTCGAGGATGTTAAACTCGACTATATCTCTAGGTCAGCGAACGGTGCAGCCCACTGGCTTGCCCGGGAAGCCCGTTCTTCGCCTGTCCTTGTGTGGTCTGGTTTTACTATCCCGGATGCACTTATGTCTATTTTAGCACAATTCAAATAATAAAAGTACGTTATTCTGTTTCAAAAAAAAGGTTGTCCAAAGCCTAAAACAATTTACATTCCGTAGTTCGATGGTTCAAGAATGGAGTGTTTTGGTCTCTTCCTCTGTTGCTTGTAGTGTAAGGTGTGATCTTTCCTCTTTATGAAGTTCACATTTTCTTTCAAAAAATGTTGTGACTTGTGAGAGTATAAGATCTTCCATAATGAGAATAGATTGAATCGGTCTATTTTTGGTTTAATTGGTCTAATTATAGGGGGAAAGCTAAATTAGACCCAGAATAGACTTTGATGAGTGGTCTAATATTTTGGATGTCACAATGATAATTAGATCCTGATTAGACCACGTATAGGTGATGTATAGCGTTTCACGTGTTTTTATTCAAATGTTGTCGGGAACATTGTAAAAAAAAGTCGGACGACTATAATTGTTCGACTTTCAAGTACATTACAAATATAAAAAATTCTTCGACTTAACAAACTTCGCTAATTCCTCTTCTGCTTGCCTAATTTAGTCGTTATTTGTTGGTACAAATCAAGTGGATTGTCGTACATGTTAATGTAATTTTATGGTGGAATGTTGTTAGTGTTGTGCGATAAAATGGTAAGCCTCCCCAACATCTTGAAACGTAAATAACTTAATAAATATTCACATGGACAAGTACAAAGATCACATTTTGGTATTATCAAAAATCACAGAACAATATATCAGACCAACCTTGAAATCCTCTTCGCCTTGCCATAGAGAAAAAGTCGATGGGTTGCCAAATCCTCGGGCTCCATATCAGAAGTATCCTTGTCCTAGAGTAAGTGAAACTCCCGCATTAGGGACTCATTGGCCAGTACCTGCGTCGACCACTCATTCTCGATGATCATCAAGCTTTCGGCCAAAGTGGCGTGGGTAGGACTATCGACCGTCTCCTTTCCCTTCCCCTTTCTAGCCTTAGCTGCATTCCGACCAAGAGGGCGCCGCCCGCAGACCGATCCTGGTCATGACCCATCGTCATCTTCAGCAGCGGTCGTCAGCATGTCCATTTGAGACATTGGGTTGCTCAGGCTGGGAGTTCTCGGTATCCGGCATTCCTTAGTCCCGATGAAATCACCGTTTGTCATTGAGAATTCCTTCTCGAAACGATGTTCCCATCATGGCGTGTGTCGCACGAGCTTCCTCCAGTGCTTCCAATCGAAGACGTGGTCGTATCTCTCCAAGTAGTCCCTCCCCGCATCCTTCGTGACTTGTTCATCGGATCTATCAGGATTGGTAGATGTGCTTGAATTTGTACCAACAAACTTGGAACATCTTAACCTTGTGGTTCGTTACGCTCCAATGTTGCTTGTATTTCTTCGCCGACCGATCCGGTCGATGTGTTTCGACCGTTGCTAGGACGAATTCACGATGGATGGGCTCTCAAAAAGACGTGGCCGTTTGATCAGCCCCACGCTCTGAGTTCTCGGAGTTGTTCAACCATGTAGAGGACAAGCTCGTCTCCTCTGACGGAGTCCATTTCCGGTATCCACGAGTAGGAGCAGGTTGGTCAGACATCGTCTCCATTGGAGGTGGTGGTGGGACATGGATGCGGTACCTGGGTCTTAAACGCTAAAGTGTAGGGATTTCTATCCCGATATAGCCAGTCCAGTCCTAGTGTACCCTTAGCCCATCCCGGTGTACCTCGAGTCGTCCCGATACAGGTCGAGCCAGTCCCGGCTTCCCAACTCCTTTGGTCATCGTACGTCATGGCACTAAGGAATGACGATGACGAAACCATGTTATTGTTATAGCGATTACGCACAAGGGTTTCCGAAAAGACTCGTTGCTCCGGTAGAGATAAGACGTATGCCTCGGGCTCTTGGGCTAGTACCTCTCATCCTCTTCATCACAGTAATGTTGTGATTCGGGTACGTACTCCCACTCCTGGCTTCCTCCACGTCAATAGTCATCCTGGATTGCCTCAGTACAGCTTTACGATGGTGATACATCACTGACCATTCTAAATCCCGATGGGTATCGCCCGTGTGTACGACCGTCTTTTTTCCCAGTTGGTTTTGGTTGTCGCACAGTTAAGTGGGGAGGAACGTTAAAGATGAAAGACCGTGGAGAAATGCTGGAAAAGAAGCTCGGGGAAATAGGGATGCTTTATGACCGCTGGGAGAAACGTCTGCGCTGGAGAAGAAGCTCGGAGAAACGGAAGGTTGTAGAATACTGGTTGCAGAATCGTCGATGATTTGAGGAAGAAGATCATGGAACACTGGTGGAGCTATAAAATCAAGGGGTAACGGGGATGCTTTACTGTCGCTGGGAGAAACGGCGACGCTGGAAAAGAAGCTCGAAGAAACGGACGGTTGTAGAATAAATGTTGTTGACACGCAGGTGACTTGAGGAAGAAGATCGTAGAAACGCTGGTGCAGAGACAGTTGCAGAGGATTCGTGAAGAAGAAGTTTCGTTCGCTCAACATTTAAAGTCGTTATTCAATTTCGGTTTGAATTTAGTCGCCACTCGTCCAAGGGGGATTCGTCGTTCCCGATTCAGCTGGGGCCGAATCTGTCGAATAGATCAGAGTCAAAGTTTATGGATTCTTCGATGTCGAAAACGCGATTTCGCATATCCAACCTCTCGCTGAATCTGCAACACATATTCGACGGCACAAAATTGCAACTCGTACGATTCGACGGCGCAATCAGAGCAGAGTCGACGTAATTGTGGAAGATCTAAAGGATAAAACATTTGGACACTCATCGTGAAGGTATGTTTCCTCTTCTTTCATCTATTCTGTTGTATACAACCTTTCAATCGTACCTGGTTCGATCACCACTGGATCTTATACCTACAACTCTAAGAACTTTCTTTGAGGCTCAAGGACAAAGGCAATCCAAGGAGGTCATGCGGAAGGGTCTCCCGCGACGGGATGACCAGGTTATGATCTATCGGAGAGGCACACCGTGGAACCCACTCGTCGTGTCCAAGTTGACATCCAATCCTTGGACGTTGATAAGAAACTAATGATTTCGTCATCATCATGTTAGGCACCGAGTGATCTGGAACCCCACCAACACTTGGGTCAAAATTCCTGGCAGGGCACAGATGAGGCGAGATTCTCGTCATGCATAGGGAGGCTGAGATCCCTCATGGTGATTTATTAGTCATCCATGCTCATTGACACACCTCCCGCTATCAAGGTTATGTGTATGGAACAACCCACGTTCCCAACCTTGCTTCCTACGAGCGAAGGATAGACCCACATTCATCTCTGAGTATGTGTCCAAATGGACATCCGACCTGTTCAACGGCGGGCATCCGAATTAAGTGGTCAGGAGACGCGTGAATAGATTGACAGCCACACACCCGTGCATCCAGTAGGTCACTATGGAAGGGATGAGTGCTCTCTTGGAGGTGGTGTGCCTCGGAACCTACCTTGGGTCAGGCTCGATACCGTTCCTTGGAACCCGGGCTAGAGAGAGACTAGGGGCCACAACTATGTGAGTGTTGGGTCTCGAGGTAGGTTTGGAGATGAACCAACTCGCAGCAGAAAATCAATGAAAACCAAGGGACGATTAAAACCATGAAACAACTAACAAAGAATGGATTCACAAGAGAAAAATTCAGCACTATTTCTTACCAAAACAAGAACACCGGGTAACGAATGATTGGCTTGAGTCTCCAAGATGCCTACGTATCCACATGGGAATCAAAGCCACGTAGTTCTTCTCTTTCAGGACTCAAGAACACAAAAATGGAGGTAGGAGCTTGCCTTGGCCGAAATTGCAAGGGAGAGGAGGGAGAAGTTGTGTTTCCTATTCTTGTCTTGTGTTTGTTATGTTGAAAAAAGATGACTTAAATATAAAAAACTCCATCAACTTGTCAAACTAAAAGCATGGGACAAGTATGGTGACAAGTAAGGTGTAAATAGGACAAAGTATGGCTAGACAAGATGAGGTTAGGTGGTGAATCACCAACACCTTAATCCTTGTCTTGCTTACTTAGTACTAATCAATCAAGACTTGATTAATTAGTTCCATAGGCCTTGGTTGCATGGGCCTCTCATGGGCCTCTTGGAACATGGCTCGTGGCCATTCCCAACAAGGTCCTGTGATGTGCTCATCGCCTCCAAGCCTTTCATACTGGAAATTTCCAACATTATCCGACATGATCAATCCCAAGACTCTAAATCCTGTCTCGATCCGTAATGTCCTATTCACTTACGGGCAAATGACCCAAAACCCAGTTTTGGTCATGTCCCGAGACAACTTCCTTTTGGCCATTCTCCATAAATGTGTCAATGAGTTTCATCCTCCGGTGTGACCCTTAGGTTTATGCATGTCAATAGATCAACGTAAAATCACATTTTACTTGATCCTATATAAGTGTCAACTAACGAGACTTTAGTATTGCCTAACACTGCATAACGAATCGACACTGTCGATTCTAACCTTTTTGTCGTCCCTGTCATTATCCTTTTTTCTCCGATATCCTGATTGAGATAAGGCATAGAGCCGTCATCCTTATTATTCTCAATCACTGTTCCTTGATATGTGAGATGAATGAATATATGATACCCAGTATCATGTGCATGACCATGCTATTCTTTCAGTCACTCTCGATCAAGCGGCCGAGAACC
The DNA here is from genome assembly GCA_963921825.1 of Erodium maritimum. NCBI lineage: Eukaryota > Viridiplantae > Streptophyta > Magnoliopsida > Geraniales > Geraniaceae > Erodium > Erodium maritimum. The sequence continues at coordinate 28,159,688 of OY997592.1, forward strand.
GATATCTTTCCTATACCGTAGTATGAGGGATAAATCCCTTAGCCGTCTTTCGTGTCACTCATGCAGTCCGTCTCCAAGTCAATCATGGCCGTTATGGAAGCCCTGTTACGGACAACGTTAGGCTCAGGCAAACTCAGTTGTTTACTGCATAGCGGTCATAAAGACTCCTTGGTCTAAGGTTACATTACAAGCTACGACAATGAATATGTTCATGACTTGATCTACGAAGGGGTTGAAGTTTTGTTTAAATTTGATTTCGTTATATAAAATAAATATATATATATATAATAAAATAAATTAAATTAAATTAAAGGGTCGGACCGGGTCGGGTCAGACCCGACCTGCTAACCCGAGCCCAAATCCGCGCGCAGGCCAGATCAGGCCCGGTCTGTTGTCCTCGTTTTTGGGCCGTGAAGCCTACTTCCAATCCGAAGCCCAAGTCGCTGTCGGCCCGGGTATTTAACCCTCAAGCTAGGGTTTCTGTCGCATTTCTCTTCCTCATTCGTTCCTTCGAACCTCGCTCAGCCTCTCAACCCCGACCTCCCTCACGCCTCTCTTCTCTTCTTCTCACATCGCGCCGCCGCTAGAAGAAATCGACCGCTACCGTCCTCTCCCTCTCCTCTCCGTCTCTCCCCCATCTCCGATCCTCTCTCCCACTCGTTCTCTCCAACCTGAGCAGACCGCCGCCGCCCCTCGTCTTTTTCCGTCCAAGCTCGCCGGCCAAGTTCCCGTCGCCGAACTACATCGAGGGGGTAATCCGGTGTAGGACGTCTAGGCCAACGGTTACATGATTTGTACTTTTCCCGAAGGAGTTCCGGGAAAGTTGTTCTACCTGTCCTTTGCCCGAAGGAGTTCCAGGAAAGAGGTGTAGGCCGATGGAGATTCCAGTATGACTATTTGAGATTGAGCCCCGGTTGTTTGACGGGAAGATATCTAGGCCGATGATGTTTCGGTACGATATGAGGGTGTCGGGTTGTGGACAGCCGACCGAGTAGGGGACTGCGGTACGGGACGTGTTGTACTTTTACAGTTTACCTTATGTTGATGACTTGTTAATTGGTGTGCTGGTTACTGTTTGTGCTGTTTGAGTGATTGTGGTTGTAAGTGTGGTTCGGTCTTGAGTTGAGAATTGTGGTTACGAGTTCCACTGGAAATTAGTCGTGTGTTGTGCTAGTATGCCCTAATTGGACGGTTACCCGTGGTGGTGAGCGTTTGCTTATAACCTTAACTACTTTTCCTACTGAGCGAAAGCTCACCCCTTACCTTGTTGTTTTTCAGGTCCTAAGCGGGTTGTGTACTAGCTGAATGCTCGATGCTTGGGAGCTTGCGAGGGTCCTAGACTAGTAGTCTAGAGACGTACTATTCGTTTTTATTAAACTCTTTTATTATTGTTTTTACCGAGTGCCGACTCATGGCATTGTAAAGGTTTTTAAAATTTTTGAACTAGAGACTTGCTAGCTTGGTTTTCGATTAAAATTATTATTGTTTTAGTTCACGTCTCGAGTCCGGTCAAACCGTACTTGGGGCGTGACAATATCTATGATCAGACCCCGTAATCTCATTCGAATGACTAACAGAACGTAAGCCATAAAGAGCCATATTTCATACTTGCCGCTTCTAGTGAAGCTTTGTTGACTAGGGACCCATCGAGTGTGATCTATATTGATCTATGGTACTATTCGCATTGTGGGCATAGATCAGAGCACACATCGATATATTACTTCAACACATAAGTAATATAAAGCAGCTTTAATGTTATTGCTAACGATGATATATACATTTGGACATTTAGGATTGAACTACGGTCACTAAGACTAACAGTGAGGACATGTGACAACTTCATGGCCCACCCATCTGGCTCGACCTCCACTAGGCCCTACTCGGGTCAGAGGAAGAGGGAAATCACAAACTCCCCTGTTGGTAATGGGGGCAAGGCCTGAGGGAAAAGAAGCGAGGTATGCGAAGCAGTCTCGTCATGCACAATGATCCCTTCGAGAGCCCACATGGTGATATAGTAGAGATACACCACATCCCTCCGGGATGTAGAAGTTCTTGATCCTAAGTCTCTTCTTATTCTTGGGAACTTCCTCAGTTATCTAGCATTATCCGAGGGATCCACATGTGGTTTAGGAAAAGGAGGTCCACCCGAGTCTAGCTTGGAAGAGTGTTAAAAGTGGTATTTGCGCATCCATGAGAGAATAAAGAACAACCCCCCACATAATTACCTGGAATATTTAAACATGTTAGATAGACGGTAAGCATTTTAGCCTTGTCCAAAACTATGTCTTACCCTTCGTTTCTATTTTCGATTTGTTTCCTTTTCCACTCTATTGCTAGTTCATTTTATCAATACAATTACCATGTTACGCTAAAAAAACTAACATAATGAAGTGAAATGACTATTTTATCTTTTTTTTCATTTTAAATGAAGTTACCCTTATGAGTTGAAAGACTATTTTAGCCCTTTCATTATTAATTATGTTTTAATTCATTCTTAATGATATCATTAATTCTGACCGTATAAAAAGGCGCAGAGGAGCGGCAGAGAGAACTAGGGTTCTCTCTGTTGGGTCTCTAGGTAGGGTTGGAGATGAACCAACTCGCAGCGGAAAATCAATAAAAACCAAGAGACGATTAAAACCATGAAACAACTAACAAAGAATGGATTCACAAGAGAAAAATTCAGCACTATCTCTTACCAAAACAAGAACACCGGTTAACGAATGATTGGCTTGAGTCTCCAAGACGCCTACGTATCCACATGGGAATCAAAGACACGTAGTTCTTCTCTTTGAGGACTCAAGAACACAAAAATGGAGGAGGAAACTAGCCAAACCCGAAATGGCCATGGAAGAGGGAGAGAAAATGTGTTTCCTATTCTTGTCTTGTCTTTGTTATGTTGAAAAAAGATGACTTAAACATAAAAAAAAAAACCCATACTTGTCCAACTAAAGGCATGGGATAAGTATGGTGTCAAGTAAGGTGTAAATAGGACAAAGTATGGCAAGACAAGATTGGGTTAGGTGGTGAATCACCAACACCTTAATCCTTGTCTTGCTTACTTAGTTCTAATTAATCAAGACTTGATTAATTAGTTCCATGGGCCTTGGTTGCATGGGCCTTTCATGGGCCTCTTGGAACATGGCCCGTGGCCATTTCCAACGAGGTCCCGTGATTCGTTCATCGCCTCCAAGCCTTCCATACCGGAAATGTCCAACATTATCCGACGCGGTCAATCCCAAGACTCCAAGCCTTGTCTCGATCCGTAAAGTCCTATTCACTTACGGGCACATGACCCAAAACCCAGTTTTGGTCATGTCCCGAGACAACTCCCTTTTGGCCATTCTCCATAAATGTGTCAATGAGTTTCATCCTCCGGTGTGACCCTTAGGTTTATGCATGTCAATAGATCAACGTAAAATCCCATTTTACTTGATCTTATTTAAGTGGCAACTAACGAGACTTTAGTATTGCCTGACACTGCATAACGAATCGACCCTGTCGATTCTAACCTTTCCGTCGTCCCTGTCATTATCATTTTATCTCCGATATCCTGATTGAGATAAGGCATAGAGCCGTCATCCTTATTATTCTCAATCAATGTTCCTTGATATGTGAGATGACTAAAGATATGATACCTAGTATCATGTGCATGGCCATGCTATTCTTTCAGTCACTCTCGATCAAGCGGCCGAGAACCGATATCTTTCTCATACCTCAGTATGAGGGATAAATCCCTTAGCCGTCTTTCGTGTCACTCATGTAGCCCGTCCCCAAGCCAATCCTGGCCGTAATGGAAGCCCTGTTACGGACAACGTTAGGCTCAGGTCAAACTCAGTTGTTGACTACATAGCGATCACAAAGACTCCTTGGTCTAAGGATACATGACAAGCTACGACACTGAATATGTTCATGACTTAATCTATGGCACATATTCAGGGCGGGTCGTCCAATATCATGTCCCACATGATATCTATGATCAGACTCCGGAATCCCATTCCAATGACTAACAGAACGTAAGCCATAAAGAGCCATCTTTCATACTAGTCGCTTCTAATGAAGCTTTGTTGACTAGGGACCCATCGAGTATGATCTATCTAAATCTATGGTTCTATTCGCATGGTGGGCATAGATCAGAGCACACATCGATATATTACTCCAACACATAAGTAATATAAAGCCGTTTTGATTTTATTGCTAACGATGATATATACATTTGGACATTTAGGATTGAACTATGGGCACTAAGACTAACAATCTCCCACTTGCCCTAGTTCCAATCTAAACTCCAATATGTCCCCATCGACTTTACATGTCTAACATGTTCAGGCAGCGACACCGCCTTAGTCAAATGGTTGGCTATGTTATCATCTGTTGCAATATAGGTTATCTTCACTTCACCTCAATTCAGTATTTCTCTGATTAGATGGATACGCCGTAGTACATGTTTGGATTTGTTATGCGATCTGGGCTTTTAGCTTGCTCAATGGCCCTTGTGTTGTCGCAAAATGGATTCACCGGGCTGGATGGGTTTTTAATTACATCCAACCCTGCCGTGAATTTCCAAATCCACATAGCCTCCTTAGCTGCCTCTGCAGCATCCATGTACTTGGCCTGTGTTGTAGATTCGGCAATGGTATCTTGCTTTACGCTCTCCCAGCTAAAGCTCTGCCATGCAGCATAAACACATATCCTGACTGACTTCTAAAGTCATCTGGATTTGTCTTGGAAAACTAACGTCTACTCATCCTTCGACGACTAGTTCAACATCATCTTTTCCGGGTTAGACTGATGTCTACTGGTACAACATAAGGCTTACGAGACAGCCGGTCTCATACATGTCATGGCATATATGATCGATCCTGCCCCCAGGCGCATAGGATTCTCATCATCCTTTTCAGCTCATCAGGTGTCTTAGGACACTGAGTCTTGCTGAGATGAATGCCATGACTAGTGGGTAAGAGTCCTTTCTTTGAATCGAGCATTAAGAACCTACTCAATGCCTTTTTCACATAGGTTCCCTGACTTAAATCCAAGACCCTCTTGGTGCGATCTCTACATATCTTAATCCTAAAGATATAAGAAGCATCGCCTAAGTCCTTTATTGAAAAACACTTCCTCAACCAAGCTTTAGTCTCGTGCAAGGTTATGATGTCGTTTTCAATGAGAACCAGAAAGGTAATCTTGCTCCCACTAGCCTTCTTATAAACGCAAGATTCATCCTCGTTCTTGATTAAGCCAAATCCAATTACAACTTCATCAAAACGAAGGATCCAACTCCGAGAAGTTCGTTTCAATCCATAAATGGATTTCAACAACTTATAAACCTTTCCCGTATTCTTCGGATCGTCAAAACCTTTGGGCCGAGACATACAAACGTACTCAGTCAAATTTCTATTTAGGAAAGCGGTTTTGACATCCCCTTGCCATATCTCGTAATTATGATACGCAGTTATGTCAAGAAGAATTTGGATCGATTTTGACCATAGCCACTAAGGAGAAGGTTTCGTCATAGTCAATCCATTGGATCTGCCTATAACCTTTCGCCACCAGTTGAGCTTTATAGGTCAGAGGGTTGTTGTCCATGTCCATCTTCACCTTGAAGATCCATTTGCATCCGATGGTCCTCACACCATTGATGGGATCAACCGGTTCCCAGACTCGGTTGTCCGACATGGATTGCATTTCCTCCCTCATGGCTCCCAGCCATAACTCGGAGTCGGGCCCATCCACGACTTCTTGAAAGGTGGCTGGATCATCGTGATCCACCATGACTTCATTGTCACCTCTGGATACCATATCTTGGAGGTGGAAGATTGACCCTTTCAAATCGCCTTGGACCTTCCAGAATTGTAACAGGAATTGGTTTTCACTCTACGACAATCTCTGGCTCCTTTCTACTGGGTTGTCAATTGGTTTAGACAGATCTGTACCATCCTGAATTTCTTCGAGATGCACAGTCCTCCCAAACGTCTTTGGAAACAAAACTTCTTTTCCATAAAGACCCCACCCCAAGCGACGAACACCATGTTCTCACTGGGATTGTAGAAATAGTATCCCCTTGTTGCTTTGGGATACCACACGAAGGTGCATATCTCAGATCTTGGTTCGAGCTTAGTTGAAACCAAATGTTTCACATAAGCCTCGCAACCACAAATCTTTAGGAAGGACAAAGCGGGCATCATCCCGTACCATTTTTAAAATGGTGTCCCTTCCACACCATTCGTCGAAGCCCGATTCACTATGAATGCGGTCGTCTCTAGAGCAAAACCCCTAAAAGAGATTGGGAGATCAGTCCAACTAATCATGGAACAGACCATTGTCTAACAATGTCCGATTTCTCCGTTTGGCTACACCTTTCAACTACAGTGACCTAGGAGGAGTCCATTCCAAAAGGATCCCATTCTCTTTTAGATGATCTAATAACTCTGTGGTCAAGTATTTTCCACCTCGATCCAATCGAAGTGCCTTAATACCTTTGTCGAGCTGGTTTTCTACTATAGTCTTAAACTCTTTGAATTTATCAAAAGCTTCAGACTTATGTCTCACCGAATAGACATAACCATATTTACTGTAATCATCAGTAAATGTGATAAAGTAGCTAAAACCCCTCCTGGCAAGTGAACTTATTGGTCTACACACATTCGAGTGTATCAGCCCCAATAATTCACCCGCCCTTTCATCGCGATCGATAAAGGGCACTTTAGTCATTTTTCCCATCAAACAAGCCTTGCACCTATCGATCGAATGGAATTCGAATGAACCTGAAAGCCCGCACTTCTGAAGTGCTGATAGGCGCTTCTTGTTTATGCGACCCAAATGACAGTGCCATAACAGAGTTAGGTTTAAATCGTTGGATTTAGACCTCTTGGTATTAACGGAATATATAGAACTTGAGGCATTGTTACCCATATCTAATATGTAAAATCCTCCAACCATGTCAGTACTGGTATAAAACATATCATTGCATAGAACATTGAAAACTCCATTTCCAATATTAACATTATATCCTTCCTTGTCAAACACGGATACAGATATAATATTCCTACTAAAAGTAGGTATGCAATATACATTATACAATACTAAGACAAGGCCTCTTGGCAAAGCAAGACTCATGGATCCTACAGCAGTTGCCACAACTCTGAGGTCCATTTCGTGCTTTCCAAATCTCTCCTACTTTCAGCCACCATATATTAGTGCATGTGTGAGATTCAGTCATGGTATCTAATACCCATGAATCTTTGGAAGTAGAGAGATGTAGCTCTATAGAGTTAATACCGAATGAAGGCACGGTCCCACCGCCCTTCCTTAGATCATCCAGGTTTCCTGATGAAGGCGCAGTCCTACTGCCCTTCTTCAGATCATCCAGGCTATTTGATGAAGGCGCAGTCCCACTGCCCTTCTTCAGATCAGCCGTGAACTTCCTGTAATCCCGGTTCCAATGACCAGGCTGTTGGCAGTAGAAGCAGACATTCTCAGGTGTCTCATCTTTCCTGCCAAGTGTGCATGGGCCCAGCCCTTGCCACTTCCAATTCCCTTGTTGACCATCAGAATATCCTTGGATCCCAGATCCCTGAGATATTCTTCTCAGCAGTTAATGACACTTCATGTAACTCTGATATGGTCTTAGAGACAGCCTTGTCAAGGACATATTCTTTGCGTTCAGACTTGAGGACTATCCTCAAAATTCTATACCAGTCCAAATAGTTTGTCCCATTTAGCTTGACCCTGTCAAGAATGGTTTTTAATGACAAACTATTAATGTTCGCTGAATTTGCCATTTGATCTACAACAGATAAAATTCAATCAGTAAACTGAATAAATTTTATGAAGATCAAGCTTAAACACCAACAATCAATTCTAAACCTTTAGAATCTGAAACCAAGATCCTTGATTCACTCGATTAAGCTGAACTAATGCTCACCACTTAATCGAGCTATGTAGGTAGGACTCCATCCAATCACATCCAATGTGACTCCTGGCTAGGGTATGTACTTATGTACACGACTTACCCTATCTGTTACCCTAGCTCAACCTCAGGCTAAGAATCGTAGTCGGGTCCACCAATTTTCAACTATGGCTCGTCACTATGTAGGTGCTCCGCTAATGCGCACGACACCCACATATGTCATCCAAACCTACTACCCCGCTTCCCCATGGATGCTCCGCTAATGCGCACGACACCCATAGGACGGGGAGGTAGTAAGGTGTTGATGATTGGGAGGTATCGGACATGACCCGCTTTTACTTGTCCAGTTGTGTTCAAAACTTTGGCACATCCTAGATGCGATGAGCACATCAACTACATTCCAAATGCAATGATGCTTCAAATTACATCCAATGTAATTCTTCCTTTGAACCCGTCAACTACATCCAATGCAATGACGGTTCTAAGGGTTCACACACAAGGATTAAAATTCCAATTTTATCTTTGCATGTGAGGTGATATGCTCGGTAAATAAAGTTAAGCATGCAATTCTAAAACACATAGAATTAATCATGCATAAACTAAACCAAGCATAAAGCGATAAATGTGCACATAATAGCCCCCTAAACTAACTCCCACTAGCTTCTTGAGCTCCACCGACTCCAAGCCGATGCCAACACCCGAAAAGCCACCAAATGACCTTTTCACCCTTTCTTCGTCTTGAGTAAAATATTACAATTTAATACACGACTCGCAGGTCGGGAATAAATAAATATTACAAACAAGTGGTTCGACGACCACACCTTGAAAGAATAATTACACGCTAACACTAACGGCTCGTAGGCCGTGAAAAGCGATAAATAATTAAATCGAGCTCGGGGCTATTATGTACACCATGCCAACATCACATCACACATCGTGTTATCAAACAAGCATGTTATCAAACATCATGTGATTTTCCGGTTTTAATTAATAGCCAAGTTTCGAAAAATTTTGATGCTCGGTTTATCGAAACCGTTCAAAAATGAAACTTTTGAACATTTGATCTTCGAGTTCGTCATGACGGTTCCAAACTCGTCATAACTAACAAAACGGTTTAGCCTTGGCATATCAACCATCCAATGGTCATGCTTGGCCTAGCTCCATCCAACGGAGCCCCGTTCGGTCCCGGTTTCGGCTCCCCGAGAGTCCCGCTCCCGAGACCCGAAAAATCAAAAAAAAATTCAAAATTTCCAGATTTGAAATAATTTTCAAAAATTAATTTTACATGCATTAAATCCATGAACAAGAATTTAAAACATGTTATCAAACAATTTAGCAAAACAACATGCCAAAAACGAAACTTTCAAGCAAAACCGAAACTTTGAACACCGTCTTGTGAATCCCGAAGGTAGCACGGCTCTGATGCCATTGTTGGGTCTCTAGGTAGGGTTGGAGATGAACCAACTCGCAGCGGAAAATCAATAAAAACCAAGAGACGATTAAAACCATGAAACAACTAACAAAGAAAGGATTCACAAGAGAAAAATTCAGCACTATCTCTTACCAAAACAAGAACACCGGTTAACGAATGATTGGCTTGAGTCTCCAAGACGCCTACGTATCCACATGGGAATCAAAGACACGTAGTTCTTCTCTTTGAGGACTCAAGAACACAAAAATGGAGGAGGAAACTAGCCAAACCCGAAATGGCCATGGAAGAGGGAGAGAAAATGTGTTTCCTATTCTTGTCTTGTCTTTGTTATGTTGAAAAAAGATGACTTAAACATAAAAAAAAAACCCATACTTGTCCAACTAAAGGCATGGGATAAGTATGGTGTCAAGTAAGGTGTAAATAGGACAAAGTATGGCAAGACAAGATTGGGTTAGGTGGTGAATCACCAACACCTTAATCCTTGTCTTGCTTACTTAGTACTAATTAATCAAGACTTGATTAATTAGTTCCATGGGCCTTGGTTGCATGGGCCTTTCATGGGCCTCTTGGAACATGGCCCGTGGCCATTTCCAACGAGGTCCCGTGATTCGTTCATCGCCTCCAAGCCTTCCATACCGGAAATGTCCAACATTATCCGACGCGGTCAATCCCAAGACTCCAAGCCTTGTCTCGATCCGTAAAGTCCTATTCACTTACGGGCACATGACCCAAAACCCAGTTTTGGTCATGTCCCGAGACAACTCCCTTTTGGCCATTCTCCATAAATGTGTCAATGAGTTTCATCCTCCGGTGTGACCCTTAGGTTTATGCATGTCAATAGATCAACGTAAAATCCCATTTTACTTGATCCTATTTAAGTGGCAACTAACGAGACTTTAGTATTGCCTGACACTGCATAACGAATCGACCCTGTCGATTCTAACCTTTCCGTCGTCCCTGTCATTATCCTTTTATCTCCGATATCCTGATTGAGATAAGGCATAGAGCCGTCATCCTTATTATTCTCAATCAATGTTCCTTGATATGTGAGATGACTAAAGATATGATACCCAGTATCATGTGCATGGCCATGCTATTCTTTCAGTCACTCTCGATCAAGCGGCCGAGAACCGATATCTTTCTCATACCTCAGTATGAGGGATAAATCCCTTAGCCGTCTTTCGTGTCACTCATGTAGCCCGTCCCCAAGCCAATCCTGGCCGTAATGGAAGCCCTGTTACGGACAACGTTAGGCTCAGGTCAAACTCAGTTGTTGGCTACATAGCGATCACAAAGACTCCTTGGTCTAAGGATACATGACAAGCTACGACACTGAATATGTTCATGACTTAATCTATGGCACATATTCAGGGCGGGTCGTCCAATATCATGTCCCACATGATATCTATGATCAGACTCCGGAATCCCATTCCAATGACTAACAGAACGTAAGCCATAAAGAGCCATCTTTCATACTAGTCGCTTCTAATGAAGCTTTGTTGACTAGGGACCCATCGAGTATGATCTATCTAAATCTATGGTTCTATTCGCATGGTGGGCATAGATCAGAGCACACATCGATATATTACTCCAACACATAAGTAATATAAAGCCGTTTTGATTTTATTGCTAACGATGATATATACATTTGGACATTTAGGATTGAACTATGGGCACTAAGACTAACACTCTCTGTGCGCAGCCTCTCCCCACCTTCCTCCATGGATGCTCTCCACTACCCTTCGGGGTTCAATCGAAGCCCCTGCTTCCAAAGCTCTCCACTACCCTTCGGGGTCCAATCTACCATCGCCGTTCTTTTGATCAGAGTCGGTTTTATTTTTTTCTTATCTTTTTTTGCAGACGGACTACCTCCGCAGGTCGCCGCCTACCCTTCAATCCGTGCCACGACCTCTCCCTCGATTCGTGCTACCGATCATGCGTCACCGGACCGGTCCCGCCCTCGAGCCAGTAGCCACCGTGGCCCCCCTAACGTCTTCCGGAATACGGGCTCCACACGTCGTCTTCCATCTGCAGCGGCCTCCTACCCCAGGGTCACCCCTCGCCGGCATGGGTCCGCCCACTCGGTGGATCTTGGATCCGGGAGGAGGGACAGTCGGTTGGGGCCTATTTCAACGGCACCCGGATTCGGGACTCTCAACTTCGACCAAGCTTTTGCAACAGGGAAGTCTCAGGGAATCTGCACTAAAGGCTAATTCGCTAGTAGGTTTCATTGTTTTAGTTCGAATAATAGCTTGGATCAATAAGTTTAGAACTTTGGTTTATTATTGTAAGAACCACTTCCGGTCAACGCCAGTCAAATCGGCGAAAAACAGGAAAATTTAAAATTTTGGGACAGACACTTAAATGAACCTAAATTTGACCCCGTGGGTCATACCGAACTTAAGTTGACCTCGACATCGACCAAAGAGAGTTCTGGGGGACTCAGGGCAACTTTCTGACCAATTTGGGAAAAGTTGACTTTTTACTGGAAAAGTCAACCGAGCGACGTTTTGGTCCGTTCGAGACCCGTTTTGGATCCAAAAAGCTTATCCGTCGTTACAGCGGTCTTAGTTGAGCCGTTTCCTTGTAGCCCGTGAAGTTTCATAATTTCTTGGAAAATGTGCCCGTTCGGGGCCCGAAACGGCCGAATTTCGCGAATCTGACTGAAAAATATCTACAAGATTTATCAGAAGGGGTGGGACCCACTGCCTCATGTCAAATATATGGTGGTGTTAGGTGATTTTTGAACAAGACAAAGGATGAGAGAGGGTGAGGTGGTCGGCCACACTTGAAAAAAAAAAAGAATTTTAGAGAGAGAAGAAGGAGAGAAAAAGAGAAGAAAAAAATTAGGGTTTTGTGATTTCCCGACGATCCAACCAACGGATCGTCTCAATGATCGAAGAATCGAGCTCCCATCATCATTCCTTACGGTGAGAACCTAATCGATTCTCGTTTTAGTACGTTTAAAAGTTAGGGTTTGGGTTTAAATGGGTTGAATATGGATGAGTCGAGGTGTTGGGTTCGTTGGGAACGTTTTAGAGCGAAAAGGAGCGGTTTCCGGTGATCGGAGGCTCGGGGGAGCTCCGGCCACCGTGGGTGGTGGCTGGCCGGAGCTAGGACCGGCCACCACTATGGTGAACCGGCCCAACCACCCACGGGTCTTGATGGCCGGGTGGGGCCCACGTGCTCGGGTCTCGGGTTTTCGTGTTCGGGTGGTTTAGGACGATCCCCAAGTCGTTAATTCACACCCAGAACGAATTTTGGAATTAAATTGTAAAAGTTGGAAATGACGGGTTTAGAAACTTTAAACGCGAATTAAATTGCTCGGAAGTCGGAAATTGATTCCGTCAATTGCATTGGAACCCTTGAATTATTCTAAGATAGTAGAAACGAAAACGGGAATTTTTGGAGCCCCGGAAGGGCGTTTTCCAATCCCGGGCAGATTCGCCGAGCTGGGCGAATCGGGCCTTTCCGGGCCCATTATCGACAATGTCGAGTAATTGGGAAGTTTGGGAGTGATCGACATTGTCGGGGTTGCATTTGGGCGTCAAGTTTATTAAAATTCAGCTTTGCCTGCAAACATAAAAAAATGTTTTAATTGTGTTCTTGATTAGATCGTGCCACAGACCGAGGAAAGGGAAAGCTAGGCGAGTGATCGTGAGCACGCCGGAGCTTGGTTGGGAAGTTTTGGGAAAGCGTACGAGGTAGGGAAAAGTAGCCGGATCTCGGCCCTGACTAGGAAAAGTTAACAGTAGAAATGCATGTGACACCTAGTGGTGTCGTAGGATGGGTAAATTTATCGAACACTAGAAATGCAGGCGACACTTAGTGGTGTCGTATGATACGTGAACGTATCGAACAATAGAAAGGCATGTGACACTTAGTAGTGTCGTAGAATAAGTGAACTTATCGAACATTATAATTACTGGAGGCATTTGGTTGTGCCCGGAGGTTGATTGAATTGTTTGTGTGTCTTGGGTGGCCATGAGTGCCCGTTGGGAGTTGAACCCGTATTTTATTGTTTGTGTGTCTTGGGTGGCCATAAGTGCCCGTGGGGAGTTGAACCCGTATTTTTATTGTTTGTGTGTCTTGGGTGGCCATGAGTGCCCGTGGGGAGTTGAACCCGTATTTTTTATTGTTTGTGTGTCTTGGGTGGCCATGAGTGCCCGTGGGGAGTTGAACCCGTATTTTTTATTGTTTGTGTGTCTTGGGTGGCCATGAGTGCCCGTGGGGAGTTGAACCCGTATTTAATTGTTTGTGTGTCTTGGGTGGCCATGAGTGCCCGTGGGGAGTTGAACCCGTAATTTTACTGTTTGTGTGTCGTAGGTGGCCAGGTGTGCCTTTGGGGTGTTGAACCCGTGTGTCACTGTTGTGTGTGTCGTGGGTGACCATGTGTGCCTATGGGGTGTTAAACCTGTGTTGTCGCTTGTTGTTGAACTTTGGTTGTGATTGTGGTTGCCTGAAGTTGGGGGCCCGCCTGACAATAAAGGGGTCTTGTGGTCGTGTGCGTGGGGGTTGGCTAGCCTTCCGACAGAGATTGGTAAAGATGTGCATTCTTTGGCGATGAACGGCTACTCCCCTTCCGACTAGCTATCGGAGAAGTATTGCGGAATATATCGCTAACACGTCGACCGCCTGGCCCAACAGGGATCGGGGGAAGTTGCGTGGGGCAGGCTCGAGCCCGGACGGTTAGCAACCGGCACTGAGCAACTGGTGTCACGCCCCAATTTCAGTAAACCGAACTCGGGACGCGAACATTTAAAATAATAAAACACTTTGAGACCTTTTCCATTTAAACACTTTAAAATGTCAGTTTAGTTCAACAAAATAATATTTACAACTTAAAACACGTCCCAACAAGTGGACAAAAAACATGGTATACGTCGCTAGACTCAAATAAACCCAGAATCCCGCTTCTAGCTCTTCAAGCTTCAGAAGCTCACCTAGTCCAGCCTGCAAACGGTACCTGTAGGAAAAGTAGCTAGGGGTGAGCATTCGCTCACCACCACGGATAACAGACTGACTACGGCATAATTAGCAGACAAAGCCGGTAACACCAAAACCAAGGTCAACACCGGGGAACACTGTCCCCAACCCAAGTACTCTGACTGGACATACACCCACTGTTTCCTTCCTTGACCAACTCAACACTCTGACACGCAAAGTAGACCCGACACAACGATCACGACCTCTTCCAAGGACACGACAGAAAGACTACGCAACACCAAACAAGATCACAAAGGATCGCACACCAAACAAGATCATAAAGGATCGCAAACCAGCTGCCAACTGCTCAGTGCCAAGAACGCTCACACCCTCCCGAGACTCTAACTCGGTCAGGTCAACCCAAGAATGCTTGCAACTTACCGAGACTCTAACTCGTAAGCCAGCCGGAGAATGCTTGCAACTTACCGAGACTCTAACTCGTAAGCCAGCCAAAGAATGCTCACAAACCCAAACCACACACGCGCGGCCAGGACCCCTTTATTGGCGGGCGGGCCCCCTACCCCGTCTGAACATGCAGACGCGTGTGCTCGTGGACCCCCGTTTCATGAAGCGGGCCCCCAACCTCAGGTAACCACAATCACAATCACAATCACAACCAAGTTCAACAACCAGTAACAACACAGGTTCAACACTCACAGGCACTCATGGCCACCAAGACAGCAACAGTAAAACTCGGACTCAACAGCCCCACAGGCACTCACGGCCTCCCAAGACACACCAACAGTAAAACACGGACTCAACAGTCCCACAGGCACTCACGGCCTCCCAAGACACACCAACAGTAAAACACGGACTCAACAGCCCCACAGGCACTCACGGCCTCCCAAGACACACCGCCAATAAAGACACGGGTTCACCAACCCCACGAGCACTCATGGCCACCCAAAACACCAAAGGTAAAGACACGGGTTCAACAACCCCACGGGCACTCATGGCCACCCAAAACTCAACAATAAAACACGCTCGCAACTTACCGAGACTCTAACTCGTAAGCTAGCCAAAACACCAAAGGTAAAGACACGGGTTCAACAACCCCACGGGCACTCATGGCCACCCAAAACTCAACAATAATACACGCTCGCAACTTACCGAGACTCTAACTCGTAAGCCAGCCAAAGAACGCTCGCAACCTCCCGAGACTCTAACTCGGTCAGGCCAGCCAAAACCCCAACAGTAAAGTACGGGCTCTCATGGCCACCCAAACACGAATAATAACATGGGCTCTCATGGCCACCCAAGACTCAACAATAATAGTGCGGGCTCTCAAGGCCACCAAATAAACAAATAACCTCCTGCTTAACCAAAGCCTCCAACAGTCCTAATATCAACAGTTTCTCAATCAACCTCCGGGCATGGTCATATGCCTCCAGTACTCCTAATATCGATAAGTTCACAAACAACCTCCGGGCATGGTCATATGCCTCCAGTAAATCTAACAACACTAAGTTCTCTGTTCCTACGACACTACTAAGTGTCACATGCTTTTCTCATAAACGCTACAATCCCGTATCATGCTTTTCTAATATTTGAAATAAACCTACTCAACCCACGACACCCCGGTGTCACATGTAATTTTACTGTTAACTTTCCCTAATCAGGGCCGAGATCCGGCTGCTTTTCCCTACCTCTTGCGTGTTCTCCCAAAAGCCAACCAACGAGCTCCGGTGATGATCTCAGTCACTCACCCAGCTTTCCCTTGCCTCGGTCCGTGGCACGATCTAAAAGAACACAATTTAAAGGCACTTAACAACTCGCAGGAATAAACTGAAAATCATTAAACTCGATGCCCAAACTTAACCCCGACAATGTAGATCACTCCCAAACTCCCCAAATACTCGACATTGTCGATAAGGGACCCGTCAAGGCCCGATTCGCCCGACATGGCGAATCTGCCCGGGTTTTGTAAATGACCTTCCGGGGCTCCAAAAATTCCCGTTTTCGTTTCTACGGTCTTAGAATAATTCACGGGTCCCAATGTACTTGACCGAATCGAATTCCGACTCCCGAGTCAATTAATTTCCGTTTCAAGTTTCTAAAACCCGTTAATTGTAACTTTTCCAATTTAATTCCAATTTTCGATTCGGTTAAGGATAAATGGTCTGGGGAACGTTTTAAACCACCCAAACGATAAAACCCGAGCACCCGAGTACGTGGGCCCCACCCGGTCCACTTGGCCGTAGGCCCTAGGGCTCAAGGTGGGACTCGTCCACCATGGTGGTGGCTGGTCCTAGCTCCGGCCAGCCACCCCATGGCCGGCCGGCCACCACCCACGGTGGCCGGAGCTCCTCCCGAGCCTCCGGTCACCGGAAAACGTCATCCTTCCCCTCCAACACCTCCAAAACGTCTCCAATAATTACCCCAACATCAAAACCACCTTAAACTAATAGTTTCACCCAAACCCTAACATTTGAAAACTATCAAAACGACGATCGGTTCGATGCTTACCCAAGAGGAGAACGAGGGGAACGAGATTGGTCCTTGCCTTGAGACGATCCAAAGGTTGGATATGACGTTAATAGTGCCCAAACCCTAGCTTTCTCTCTTCCTTCTTCTCCTTCTCTCCCTTTCTTCTCTCTTCTTTCTCTTTCTAAAACAACTAACTCATTTTCTATTTTTTTTCCTTTTATTAATTGTGGCCGGCCACCCCCCCCCCCCCTTGTCCTCTCTTGTTTTCCCCCCAAAACTAACACCACCACATAAAGGAAAAGTGTCAAGGTGGGTCCCACACCTTTTTGAAAATATCTACTTGATATTTTCCAATCAGATTCGCGAAAATCGGACGTTTCGGGCCCCGAACGGGCACTTTTTCCAAAAAATTACGAAACTTGGCGGGCCACAAGGAAACGGCTCAACTAAGACCGCTGCGACGATGGCTAAGCTTTTTGGATCCCAAACGGTCCTCGAATGGACCAAAACGTCACTCGGTTGACTTTTCCAACGAAAAGTCAACATTTCCCAAATTGATCATAAAGTTGCCCTGAGTCCCCCGGAACTCACTTTGGTCAAAAATGGGGTCAACTTAAGTCCGGTATGACACTCGGGGTCATTTTAGGTTCAATTAAGCGTCAGTCTTAAAAAAAATTTAAATTTTCCTGTTTTTCGCAGGTTTGACTGGCGTTGACCGGGAGTGGTTATTACAGCTGGAGTGCGATCCTTTGTGATCTTGTTTGGTGTGCGATCCTTTGTGATCTTGGGTGTTGCGTGGTTATCTTTTGTGTCTTTGGTGGAGGTCGTAACCGCTGTGTCGGGTCTACATTAAGTGTCCGAGTGTTGAGTTGGTTGGGGAAAGTAACAGTTCGTGCGTCAGTCGGGTTACTTGAGTTCGGGGATAGTAGTCCCCGGTGTTTGGGTTGTTGTTGGTGTTTCCGGCATTTTCTGCTAGTATGTCGTAGTCAGTCTGGTATCCGTGGTGGTGAGTGAACGCTCACCCCTAGCTGCTTTTCCTACAGGTACTGATCGCGAGACGGACTAGGGGAACTCTCGAAGCTTGAAGAGCTGGGGGTGGGAGTCCGGGTTTCTTTTTGGGAGTTTAGCGACGTACGCTTTGTTTATTTTGTCCGCTTGTTTTGGACGTACTTTTGAGCTGTAAAACATTATTTTGAGTAACTAAATGGAAATTTTAAGTGGTTTACTAAATTGTTTAAAAAGTGTTTTACTGTTTCACCGTTCGCGTTCCGGGTCCGGTTATACCGAATTCGGGGCGTGACAATTATTTTCTTGTAACGTTGAATCGAGAAACTCTTGAGTATGGATCTGCGAATCAAAGCAGACTATTGTATGGAACCATGTGCGCCCAACGGGGTACGTCCGGTTGGGACAAAAAGCTGGTATCCGGGACTGTTAGGTCCATCCTTGAATCGTAATACAACTATCTCTTTTCCGTTTCAAAAAAAATTCTGACAGTATAATTAATTTCTCAAATAACTCAAAACTATTCTTCTAATTTTTTTCAAATCTCAATTATTATTTTAATTATCATTATTTCTCTTTTTTCTATTTGTTTTTATTTATATCTTTTACTAATTTTTGTTTTAAAAAATAATAAACATTTTTTTTGAACATTTAATGAATGATCAATTTTCGTATATATTAAAAATAAAATTTTAATAAATATTACTTTCATAATATTGTTTTACATTTTTACCAAAAATCCAAAAAAAAAACACTTCTTCATTTCTCCGACGCTTCTTCGTCTTTTCCCCCATGCATAATTACCATAAGGTAATTATGCACTGTACAACAAAAAACCTATTAACAACTTTCGCCATCTCCAAACATACAACTAAGTACCTCACATGCCTTTTGTGCCCATCCAACATCGAGACACACTCAAGGAAATAGCTTCCTTCCTCTCTCATCCAAACCCTAAACTTCATGTCCTTCGATACGCTACGCTGTTGACCAACTTCTTCACAACCACCAGTTAAAGATCATCAAACCAATGACCTTGCTAGAACCCTTCATGGTGTTACCTACATGTTCCTTTCTCGACCTAAACTCTAGATTGAACTCGAAATCCCACCTGATCCAAGCAAGTATCAAAACTTGTACTCCATATTGAACTCGAGTTGGAACAAGCCTTCCGAGCAGCAAGTTCCATATCGGAACTCGAGTTCAGATCTAAACTATTTTACTCGCGGAAAACGACAAAGGAGATCTCTAGTCCATGAAATAGAGGCGTTCACTAGCTCTGGCTCCGTATGCGTCACGGCGATAAAGAACATGGATGCCAGAGATCTGTGAATGAATAACATATATGGAAATATGAACAAATATGAAATCCACGAATGAAGCTGAGAGGTCAGCGTTTGCTTCTCTGGGCCTCAATAAGATGACCGGAAATTCCGTCATTATAATTTGGTCACCATAGTTCTGGATTTTTGGTTGCAAAAAGAGAGCATTTGTAGTTCTTTAGCTTGGTTGAAAGAATAAAATAATAATAAAAGAGTTTATCTCTTCTCTTTTGGTTCATTTGCCGTCTAATAGGCTGAAAGGTGAGGTTAATACAAAAAAAACAAAATGTCATGCCAACTGGTTTCTGCCGGTTGAAACATGCGACAATAATCTTCTTGTCGCATGTTTGCGCCATACGAAACAAAACTGGATGTATTTCATGAATAGATCGAAATGACAAAAAAAAATTTAGGGAGTCAATATTGTGGTTGGCACTTTCCTTGAATGAATGGTTGAAGTGTAAAACTTGGTGAAAGTCCTCTCTTCCTTAATTAGGCAATGACAAACATTGTGATTGGTGTAAATATAATCGGTCAACCCCAGACCTCACGCGTGCTGAAATGGCGCCATTCATCCATTTATAACTAACTTGGAGAAGAAAAAAAAACGTTATACCAAAACCCCAACCCAAATACACAGATACAGAGAGAGATGAAGAGTCTGTTCAAATCGAAGCCGAAGACGCCGGTAGAGCTGGTCCACTACTTCCGGCAACTCCTCCTCCTCCACGACAGCCCCGAGCTCCTCGAAGCCAAGCGCAAGGAAAAGGTTTGGTTTCATCCCCTCGATCTTCGATGAGCAAGCAATTTCAATTTTAATTTTAATTTGAATTCGCAGATGTCGATGAAGGTGTTGCAGATGACGGAACTGAACAGGGTGGTGCACGAGATAAGGTCGGTTCTATACGGGAACGATAACGCAGAGCCGAGTGTAGAAGCATGTGCGAAGCTAACCCAGGAGTTCTTCAGAGAGGACACATTCCGGCTTCTTATTCAGTGTCTCCCCAAAATGGACACTGGGGTTCAATATGATGCCATTCATGTCATCGCCAATTTGCATAGGCAAAGGGTCCATTCCCAGTTGCTTTCTTCTAATTACATGGAAAACAATCTCGATCTTATGGATATACTCATTCCTGGGTCTGTATCTTCCTTCTTTTCTTCACTTGACATCTCTATATATCTCGCTCTTAACATTTTCATTTCTTCCCCTTCCTTGTAGTTATGAGGACTCTGAAATCTGTCTCGTCTATGGCGCTATTTCCCGCGAATGCATTCGCCATCAGTGCGTTACAAAGTAATCATTTATATTCAGTCTTATATTGTCTTGAAGAACCAATGTCATGCTTTTAAAATTTTGATCGTTAGTCAGAAGTATTTTGGTCTTTATATGCTTTTTAGATGAAAGATTAACCGAAGATATTGAAATGAAAATTTCTCTATATTATATTCAAGTAATACCAATATTTATTCACACTAGCTAACTCTACAGGTATGTTTTGGAGTCTGATCTCTTGAAGAGGTTTTTTATTTACATACAAAACCCGAGTTTTGAGATTGCATCAGATGCTACAAACACCTTCAAGGTTCCATTTTTGTCATTCACATCCTTCCTACACTCATCCATCACTATTTTGTAAATTGAATCTACCTGCACTTTCTACAGGAGCTTTTGACTCGCCATAAATCTACTGTCGCTCAATTCCTTTCCAACAATTTTGACTGGGTCAGTATCCAGCTGATAGCTGCAAAATATCAGTGTTTTATGTTTGAAAATCTACCACGTTATGTACATTTTATTATGGTGACAATGTTCCTTTGACCTGACAACTTATGCATACTCGTTCATTCCTCACATCATCTGCATTCTGTTTCTTGGTTCCAGTTTTTCCATGAATACAATCTTCAGTTGCTGGAATCTACATGTTACATCACCAGAAGACAAGGTGTCACGGTACTAACACAATGCCATATAATTTTCACCTCGCTATCTAGTTTGAAAATATAATTTCCATGATACTTCACATAAAATGTCCAGATTTTGGGAGAGATGTTACTGGAACGTTCAAACTCTGCGGTGATGGTTCAGTATGTAAGCTCTTTGGATAACATGCGAATTCTGATGAATCTTCTCAGGGTATGCACAGCATTACTTGCATTTTCATCTACACACTATTTATATACACATCCCTATATATTTTGGTTAACCTGTTTTCAGGAACCCAAGTCAATCAAGATAGAAGCCTTTCATGTATTCAAGGTACTGTATACAATCTCTAACCGCTCTGTAATTATCAATTGGTTGATACATCCATCACTAGTCAATCTTAACCTTTTCCATTTTGTTGAAAAAATGCTAGTTATTTGTTGCAAACCAGAAGAAGCCTCCGGAGATCGTCAGTGTACTATTTGCAAATAAGGCCAAGCTTATCCGATTCTTATCTGACTTCACCACTGAAAAGGGTAAGCAAATTACATTGACACTATTCTATTCATGTACATATCTGGTTCATGCATACATATGACTTGTTGCAGAGGATCCAATCTTCGATGAGGATAAAGCTCAAGTCATGGTGGAGATAGCTAATCTTCAACCTAGAGATCTTCCACCCACAGAAAACTTGGATGACTGTGAGATAGAATATTGATTGTCATAAGTTCTGCAGAACCTCAGGTGCCCTTTCTCGTCTTTTTTGTCTTTCTTTATGTTTCGTATTTACATTGTTATAGGCGTATATGAACAAGTGTACAAACATGTTGATTCAAGTGGAACTTAGATAAAATTCATAGCCAA
Organism: Erodium maritimum; assembly: GCA_963921825.1. Taxonomy (NCBI): domain Eukaryota; kingdom Viridiplantae; phylum Streptophyta; class Magnoliopsida; order Geraniales; family Geraniaceae; genus Erodium; species Erodium maritimum. The sequence goes on from OY997592.1 coordinate 28,181,563, forward strand.
CTTTATTGATCAATGTTGGGATAAATGTGTGGCTGATGGCTGCAGTATGCTCGTGAGCATAAAAAAATGTGAAACTCTTGTACTTCTTTCTCTGAAGAGTTAATTGTATATCGACACTGGAAGTTATTTGAACACTTGAAACATTCGATCTAGTAAGGTTCATTTCACTTCTATCATACTGTAACTCATATATGTATACCCTGACTGAAATGTATCAGACATTTTTCTTAAATATTTGGTTAACTGTAGTGCATCAATTGTTCTTTGATTATGATTCTGATCATGATATTATATTAAACCAGTGAGTGGAATAGACTTTGAGATCCGGTTAATTTCCCACAAACTATGGAATCAAATGAGCACAGAGAGATGGTGGTAAGAAGAGTGAAAAGTAAAGGTAGTAAATTAGTAATTAATTGGGCAGTAGAGATCTGGTTCAATAAAGATTTGCTTAAAAGAATAATTAAATATGGGGACGATTTGTCTAGAATCATGTTTTGTAACTTGATAAGGGTTAATTAAGCCATTCATCAACAATATTCCACATCTAACCTTGTTGTAAATATAATCACTATTAGTATAACTGCTCATATACGTGTCTTTAACTGTTTTCTAAAATAATTTACCTTTCTGACACTTTTGAACAGATTTTTCAAAGATACGCTTATATCTTAACTTTTAACATCATCAGGAAAAATAAAGTTAGTAAAACATTCTTATCTTCAAGGAATCAATTTTTTCCTCTTACAATTGATTGGTTCAGAGGTGCTGAATTCAGTAGCTACTTTGTCTTGTTCCTTTTCAGTTGTTCAAGGTAACAAAACGAACCTGTCTTATAGTAATTAGGCAAATATTGAGAGACTACAAATGCGAAATTACAAGGGTTTGTTTAGCAAAACAAATCACATAAGCAAATAGACTATTGAGGGTGTGTCCATTTGCCCACGTGAGCAATAAATTGTTGAAGCTCCTCGTGCTTGGGCTTTGTCACTGGTAACTCCAGTGTAACCTGTCGGAGATACGAAACGTAAGTTGCCATGTGCACACAATTATTATGACAAAAAAGCTTCACAATGATCCTAAAACGATGGTTAAAGAAGTTTTTGTTACAATCACAAAATATAATATTGACATTCGGTGAAGAACTTTTCAGTTGCCTATTCCAATTACCTACCATGTAAAGATGACAGGATAGAAGCACAGAGTTAACCATTTCCCTTTAGCATATCAACTATGTTGTTTTGGTAAACTAGTCTGGTCAGTCTTTCTCTTTTCTATTTTAGCTTGGACAGTACGCACACGTATTCAAGTTATTGCGAAAAAAAGAGAGAAGGTATGCTGACCTCTTTAAAGACTTCACTGTAAGATGCCTCCTCAAACCCCTATATGGACCACAACAGATACTTTAGTCAACCAATGTCTCTAATAAATGGCTGGCATTGTATTAACATGCACAAAAAAGATGAGATGCGAGAGAGAGACCAGTTTTTGGAATAAACTAAGAGATCCTTTATTTGATTCTCCAATCTTAACGGTAAAGACTTTGATCCCGAAGTTCTCAACTGCAAAGCCCATCATCATCAGAACAGCTTCCTTCCCGAGTCCTTTACCACGACTGTACTAACAGTGAAGATGTGTTATGGAGAAAGAGAATTAAAACCAAGGAAGAAGCAAAGAGAACGCTGATAAGAGCCAGACAAAAATGGAACCTTTTTGGTTCTGCAATCATTATTTCAATCTCTGCTGTTTGAGGATTGTCCAAGTCATTCATGTACATATTCACATCCCCAACCATGGCTGCAAAGCATACAAAAATTAGTCCAAGATAAATTTGAACCAAATCTGCCCCTAAAGGAAGCCAAAAAAACATTTGAGAGGCACCAAGCCATTGGCCCTCGTGCCCTAAACCGAACTGCAACAATTTATGAAGAAATTGTTGTATCAGCATTGATTAGCTTCATAAGAATACCCTATTACTTCCATTCTATAACCCACAGGATTCAAGTCAACCTTTTGATTAAAGAAAACATATAAACACCATATTCACCATCAGAGGCAAATCATATTGAAAGCGAACTTTGTTTTGTTATGATTCTGTCATTTCATTTTTGCTTTGAACGAAGGTTTAACCTTGATTAAACACTATGAGTTCTTACTGTAATGTAGGAAGTAAAGTGTAGTTTTCTTGCGATGGCTGCACCCTATTCCTCTTCAGATGTCCCAATCCTAGGTAGGCTTTCCCGTGTCACACATTTCATCCTCAATCCCAAACAGCTAGCTGTTTGCATGAGAAATTTGAGAAATGTGGGACGACAATAGGAGCATACGAGCTTCTATCTCCAATAAAGCTATTACACACTAGGCACAACTTAATCAACATTTGGAGCATTGGCAAAAAGCTCAATAGAAATTGAAATGAGCTTTGAATGGTAAAAACTTGAAACAGTTGTGTCCAGTGACGGTCATAATGAACACCAAATTGACACTCAAGGATGAACCAAACAGATGATAGAGATTTAGATTCCAATTAGACATTATTTTCTCAGCAAACCTTCCACTTGGGGGGATCCATGGACAAACTCGCCCTCCAGCAGTTCCTTATCCAATACGATGAAAGTCTGCTCTGCGTACAAAACCCATTTGAGAATTGAGAAGATTGAATTTGAAAGCAAGGCAGTTGATAGAAAAGGAAGAGAAAGTACTGTTAGGGTCTTGGGTCCAGGAGAGCTGCATCTGATACTCTTGTTCGAGAGTGAGGGGGTCGGAGGCGGTGGCTTGAAGCAGAGCAGGGTCCTGCATCCACTGGTGGTACCTTGCCACGTGCGCTTCCATGTATGGTACCAATATCACCTTCTCCCCCACCAGACTCACTCTATATCCCATTTCTCGCTCACCAACGATTTTCGGAAGATCTGCTTCTTTGCACACTGATTTGAAGGAGGAACATAATCGATCTCACGTTCCACAAAAGCAGATTCGATTCCCTTCCCACTTAATCAAGTTTAGGTTTTGTATTATGACGTCACCTCATCCAGGGTTTGGCCCCTAAATCTTGTTTTAATCATAGAATTAGTTTTTTTAAATGAACGTCTTTTAACTGTTAAATACCTTTGGTATACTTATGTTTTTTTTTAGAGGAAACGAACGATAGTATTAATGTAAAATAACTTGGTGACCCCCCACCTGGAGATCACCGTACATAAACCAAAGTACTATAACTGGTAAGACAAGTGCAGAAAACTTAAAAGTGCTCTGTAGCATAATTGCAGTCGGGGGGTGGGACTGCGGTAGCATCCGGGGATACCGATACAGTATACTCCAACCAGAAGAAACTGATCGAGCAGATCAGAGGATAAACGAACAACGGTGGACCAGTTACTCCCCCGGTATGTCAGCGTGCGCCGTCCTCCCTTGATTGATAATGGTAGGCCTCCTGAACGCGGGAATGCTGACTCCGAAGTGGTAGGGCAGTAACATATCAGCTGTTGGTGGTACCGATGCCACCTATACATCAGGGAGAAGGTACACCCGACCAAACCCTCCCTGGCCCCGTTCGGACTCATTCTTGGAGGCGAGGGTGCTTGGAGCCCCCCGCCGCTGTAGGTGATACCTCATTTGACGCCGCCGAGTCTTCCTCCTCCTCCGGCTCCTCTTCCCTCACTAGCCTCTTGGTTCCAGACACTGTCGGTACCAGATCCTCCGGCACCCAGTCCTCCCGGCCCTCCTCCTCTCCAGTGTCACTATGACCCCACCGCCTCGACCCTTCCCTCCTCCCCGGTGTACGCGGAGTCTCCTTAGACCGTCCACCTCTGTCCGACCCCCCTAAATAGGTCCAGTTAGTGCCTGGGGTAGCCTTCCCATGCTTCGTCTTCTCTATTGCCGACCTCGGGTCCCCTGGTGCCCTCAGGGATACTTCCCTAGATCCTCCAACCACCGGACAGACCGGGAACAGATGACCCGCGCAGCAGCAGCCAAAACAGTGTTCAGGTAAGTGTTCGTATGAAATAATCAGACGTGTCCTTACCTGAGAGACGGAGAGACGAAACCACAGTTGGCTCTGCAGGGGAATTCTGACATCCGCTCTGATCCGAATCTTCATAAAGTCCCCCCAGCACAATCCATCCTTGTCCACATCCACTCCTTGACAGACGCCCAGTGCGTTGCCTACTCTAAACCCCACATCCCTCGTCCATGCTCCAACTGGTAGGTTGGACACTCGCGCCCAGACCGAGAAATGATGGAATTGCAGATCACTAATCTGCATATGAGCCCTCAAATCCGTAAACAGGACCAGAGAGTCCCAAAAGGACCAGGGTTCCCCCAGCAGGACCCTTTCCCTTTCCCTAGCCGATCTGAAGAAGAAAGCGACCAGACCACCTTTCAATGGTTTAGCCTCAACCTTCATACCCCAGACGTCCTCCATCCTTGCCACTACTGATTTCCAGAAAAAAAATTTCCTGGTAGTCAGGACCTTGGCTGCCAGCGCGTACTTATACGAGCTCCCCCTGCTAGTAATCTCCTGAACCGGTACCACAACCTCCCTGATATGCATTGCTCCCATCTGACGGTCCAAATCTCGCTGTTGTTCCCCCCTACCGGGCCCCATACCCAGCGGTGGCAGGGTCCCAAGACCCGGCTGACCAGCTTGCAGAGGTGGGTCAAAACCAGCTGCCTGACCCGACCCGACCCTCGGCTCCGCCCCAACCCTTCTGTCCGGTCCAGCCCCCGTGCCTCGGCCCGATCCATATCGGGCAGCCCACGCTGCCACATCCCCCTCGCCTCCACGGGTCCAGCCCGGATGAGCTCCCAGCCCAGCCCAAGACTGACCAGCCCTACGGGCATCCTGCATGAGGCCTCGGCCCACATCCTCCCTGGCCCGAGTGGGCGAAATCCTAGCCGCCATAGGTTCCTTCCCCTTCCTTCGCCGCCAAGTCACCTCCTCTGGCGCCGCCTTCGCCGCCAGCTCCGACTCCGAGACCGTCGCTTCCGACCTCCCGTCCGTCCCAGTCGTCGAGTCCGACGATATCAGTACCGGAACACCTCCTACGCCGTGCTCCACCTCCCTGCCCACATCGCCTCCTTCCCGAGTCCCCATACCGCGTCCTGCACCGGACCCCAACCGTCTTTGTCTGGGGCCTTTCGCCGCCGTGCGGCGGAGGGTGGCCGGACCAGATCGAATCCGACCTCCCACCACCCAGCCGTCCTCCTCCACCGGAATGGCCAAGAAACACATCTCCGGTTGCCCAGAGACCCTTCCCGACCATACCCCATCCGATATCACCGGAATGGTGACTTCCGCCGGCGTCTCCTCCGACGAAGCCTCGAGTTCCTTCTCCGTCTCCTCCTCCGGCTCCAACCACCCATGGCCGAACCCGTCGTCCTGCACCGGGGCCACGCCCCGATCCTCCGACTCCGTCAGTCGAGGCCCCCAGTGAACCCCGCCTGCATCGCCGCCCTCGCCACTCTCCATCGATCGTGCTTGCTCCATGAATTGCGGCTGAACTTCGCAAAACCGTCTAACCCTAGAAAGAAGTCGGCTGCACTCTCAAACTTTCTCGCATAACGGCTAAATTAGAGTCACATCGGTATACTTATGTTCAGATCATGCTTCCAAGAATTCTTACATTTACATGTCTTGATTTTTTATTGACGAGAAAGAAATATTATATGTTGTGTTTCTCAATTCTGTTGTGTGTTTCAAGTTGACCAAACGATTTATGAACTTTTTATAATTGTTAATGTTTGGAGCGATCCATGTTTCATCTAGTGTTGAGTTGAGATTTGTAAAATTGTTAGGATATTGTATCCATTTCTCTTGTGTTTTATTGATCAAAGACTTACAAACTTATACAAGGGGCATAAGCTAAATAAGGAAATACAGAATCTGTCTAATAATGACTATATTTACGTATAAGGAAATAAGATAAATTACGAGAGAAGATCATGCGATTAAGATCGTCAATGCTCCCCCTCAAGTTAGAGCAAGAAGGTTAATAATGCCCAACTTGCGAAGGAGCTCATGAAAATGGTTGTGTCCCAAACCTTTGATGAAGATGTCTGCAAGTTGCTGGCGACTAGAGATGGCTTGAGGTCGAAGCACTCCATCTTGAATTTGTTGACGAACGAAGTGACCAATTTCTATGTGCTTCGTTCGTTCATGGAATACTGGATTGGAGGCAATATGTATGGCCGCATGGTTATCACAAAAAAAAAGTGGGAATGTCGTACCTTGAATGATCTGTAAGTCAGTGAGAAGTTGTCGCAGCCAAACTATCTCTCGACTAGCAGCTTCCATGACTCTATATTCTGCTTCCGCCGATGAACAAGATATCACTGTTTACTTCTTAGATCGCCAAACAACTGGAGATGACCCAAGAAACATAATGTAGCCAGTGGTAGACTTTCGAGAGTCGGGGCATCCCGCCCAATCAACATCACAATATGCTCGTAGAGTGAGTGAGTTATTAACCGAGAAGAGCAACCCTCTCCCAGGATTGCTTTTGAGGTAACGGAGAACATGGAAGACAGCATCCAGATGGGGTTGACGGGGAACGTGCAACAACTGGCTCAAAATGTGTACTGCATAACTAATATATGGTCGAGTGATGGTCAGATACAACAATCTTCCTACCAAACGAAGATATTGGCCACTATCCTTGCAAAGAGGCCCTTCATCCGCTGAGAGACGATGTTGTTGTGTGAGTGGGAAGGATGCTGGCTTACAACCAGTGAATCCACTATCAGCCAAGATGTCAAGAGCGTATTTCCTTTGGGAGAGGATAATCCCTGACGGAGAACGTGCCACCTCGAGGCCAAGGAAGTACTTCAGTTCTCCCATATCCTTGATTTTGAACTATTGGTACAGGTGTTCCTTGAGTTGTAGAATATGAATGGGATCCGTTCCGGTAATGACCACATCATCCACATAAATAAGAATAGCAACAAATGATTCAGGAGCAGCAAATGTGAAAAGGGAGTGGTCTGCAACTGAGGGCTTGTAACCAAGGCTAATGATAGACTCTATGAACTTTTGGTACCAGTTACGGGACGCTTGCTTTAGGCCATAAAGATATTTGTGTAGACGACAAACCCGTTGCTCCCTCTGTCTTGAAAAACCTTGTGGAACTTTCATATAGACCTCTTCTTGGAAGTCCCCATGCAAAAATGCGTTGTTGACATCAAGCTGGTATAAAGGCCAACCGCGATTAGCAGCAACCGCAAGGAGACATCTAACAATGGCCATTTTTACCACTGGGGTGAAGGTATCAATGTTTCTAACTCCTTCCACTTGGGTGTAACATTTAGCAACGCGGCGAGCTTTATAACGCTCGATGGTTCCATCTAGACGATACTTCACTTTGTACACCCATTTAGAGTCGATGGCACGTTTCCCCGAGGGAAGCTCTGTTAAGGTCCAAGTGTGATTCCCTTCAAGAGCTGAAATTTCTTGTGCCATGTTTGATTGCCTGTTGAAATGTACGTGGCTCATCCACAGAAGAAATGGCCGCTAGAAAAGTAGAGTGCTTGTTGACGTCACGATGACATATGGTGGGTTTTGAGCCTTAGGACAATCTATGTATTACATCGTCTTTGGGATTAATATAAATGGAAAATGTTTTCATTATCATTTGATGTAAATTTAAGGGAAAACAGAAAATGCATACCCTTAAGTTGACACGTTTAACTGATGTTTACCCTTAAGCTTTTTTTAACCGATACATACCTTGAAGTTACAACTCGTAACTAAAAATCCATTCCGTCAGTTTTTCCATCCATTATCTGTTAACTTTTTTTTAATTCCTAACATACCCTCAGAAAATAATAATAATAATAAAAATGAAATATAAAAAATAAAATAATTATAAATAAAAATGAAAATAATTATTATAAACTCATAAAAGTAATTATAAAATAATAAATAAAAACAAAAAAAACAAAAATATCTAAACACATCTATACATTTAATCCCTTTTAATCTATGCCTTTATTTCATTTAAACACCATCTGTACATTTAATCTCATTTAACCTAAATCTTTTTTCATCTGTACTTCGTGTACTCATCTATACTCATCTTTACCTTTATTCATTATTATAAATCCACACTTCATCTTCATCTTTCATTCTGTTCATTTTCCTCTCCGTGCCTGTCAAGAACCACCTCTCGTACGACTTGGACATATCAATATCTACCACTTCTAGATAAGATTTGAACACATGCATATCCATTTCTCTAAAAACATTTGATTCATCTTCCATTTTGTTAAGGTTGGATCTCCCCCAATCCTGGAAATAATGAAAGGTAAAGGTTTTGGGAGTTCTTCTCTAGATCTCCAGAAATCATATTTGTTTTCCGATTGAATCGTGAAGGATTTGTTTTTTTTTTATTAGATTTAGATTGTTACTTCTGTTTGGGTTTGGGACAAAGCATATTTGGCTTTTTGTTTGGATTTGGGAGTAAATTAATGAGAAATTTTTTGGGGTTTTAGTTTGGGTTCGAAATCTGCTCTTCTATTCCATATCTGTTTTGTTCTTCTCAATCTAACGATGTGAGTTTCAAATCAAGCCATCTCGAATAGTTCTTCAAAATTGAAGAACTATATCTGCAAAATAATGTGCTTGCTGATTTTTTAAATTAATTAAAAATTAAGAAAAGTGATATATAACAAATAAAAAAAACTATTTTATATTAAAAAACTGATTTCAAAAATAAAAACATATTTTTTAACAAAATTAGATTTTTAAAATAAAAATCTTATTTTTTATAATAAAATTTTATTTTTGAAAATAAAAATCTGATTTTTAAATAATACAACTGAATAAAAATGATTTTTGAATAATAAAAAGGATTTTTAGAAATAATAACTGATTTTTGTTAATGAAAACTAATTTTATTTTAAAAGTATGATTTGAAATTTTAACAAATCAATTATATATTTTTAAAAATTAAATCAAATTTATAAAAAAACATATTTAGAATTTAAAAATAATTTTAATAAGTTAGATTAAAATATGAATTTTAAAGAAATAAATTAATGAGAAAGAAAAATAAAAAATGAATTAAAAATAAAAAATAAAGAAAATAAAATAAAATAATTAAAGAAAAGGAATGACAATTTGTGTAATATTGATAGGTAGTTGAGGATATTTTTGTTATATAACAAAAAAAGACTAACACTGACTGACAGAAAGGGTTTCTGGTTACGAGTTGTAACTTTAGGGTATGTTTGGTTAAAAAAGAAGTTAAGGGTAAACATCAGTTAAACGTGTCAACTTAAGGGTATGTATTTGTAGTTTTTCCTAAATTTAACAATATGAATATATTACTGGTTTTAAGGTATCGAGGCGCCGTTTCTAGATAGCAGAATTCTAAGGAACAATTAATTGTGTTTATCCATTCGTCCCTAGTCTAAACGGATATTTAGAACTAGTATGATAGTTGATTAGAGGATCATATTTTACTGATCATGCATATAGACATATGGGTCAAGATCAGAAATGTTAATGATAGACCATTTACCGTCCTTAAAAAAATTGGTAACACAAATTATAAGATCGAATTGCCCCCTCAGTTAAGGGTCCATCCGGTGTTTCATGTGGGAAATCTGAAACCCTTTCATAAGGATGCAGGCACTCCTGAAAGATCGGTGTCAACTCGAGCTCCACCCGCAACCTTCTACTCTCATGACCGGAAAGTTCATGCCATTTTGGACGAGAGACGAGTGTCTCGAAAGGGAGTTCCAGCACATACTCAGTTTTTGGTTCATTGGGAAGGTCTTACCCCAACCGAAGCCACATGGGAACCAGCTCATACACTATGGTAGTTAGAAGATGAAGTAAGGAAGTTCCTCGTTGAAACCGCAACGAGGACGTCAGCGGAATAGGTGGGGGAGTTTGTCACGGTCCTAGACAATCCGAGTCAATCCATACCGGATCGTCCAAGACCGTGCCCGGCCTAGGCCAAGTTTGGCCGAGGTTCACCCACACCAGCGCCCAAACCAGGTCCACATTGGGCCCGGTCCCTTCATCCCACGCCAGGTCCACATTGGGTCGGCCCCTCTTCAACGCACGTCCAAAGCCCCTCGTCCCGGTCCTCCGTCTCGGTTCCTCACGCGGATCTGCGCACGCGCGCCCAGCGGCCAGCCGGACCTGCCAAAAATAGCAGGTTTCCTCTTTCGGCCCGGGCCAAGTTAGGACCCGCGTCCCTGCCTAGGGAACCGCGCGCCAAGGTCCGCCAGACCTTCCACTTTGGCCGGTTTTCTATTCTGGCCAGGCCTAATCCCCTTGGGTCCGAACCCTCTTCAAAGAAGACTAGATTTAGGGTTTCCTTTTTCGCTTAGGACAATTGTGCTGCCTCTTTAAGGCCTAGGGTTGATGATGTAAGGATTCCTACTCCACATTGGCATAGGAACCTTTCCCTCTATATAAAGAGGGATCCTCCTTTGGACAAATCATTATGCCTTTTGCTTGTAATAAGTTCTCCATCGAATAAGACCTCATTGCTTGCAAAATCGTTTCTCTCCTTTTGCATACTTCCCCCGTTCTCTTTTTCAAGGATTTTCTTAGGTCATACGAGTCCCATTCTCGTGCTCAAGAGCCATACTAGTCGAGGGGCGTACTTCGCTCCTCTCGGAAAGTAAAAAGTTGGATGACCCACTTTGAGAATAATGCATAGATTAAGGACATGAGTATCTCTCAACTACCAAAGTATATTTTAGTCTTATAACGTTGAAATCACCATATATCCTATATGTGTTGATTCATGTCTTGACACAATCAAATGCTACTCTTGACAAGATGGTCACAAAGATTGTGTATAGATATCACCGGGTCCATTGATGAACGAGAGATTGTAAACTGAAGCATGATCATGCGAGTGAAAAAGAGTTGTCACTAAAATTGGGATCAAGAAACGAAATACGGAATATAAAACAAGGATGATGTTTCTATATCTTGTGTCTAGTCATGATATCACAAAACGACAAAGGATAAGGATATTTATGATAATAGGTTATGCCAAAGAGAAATGTCAAACTTCATATGACTTGGGTGATTATGAATCTTCCTAGGAGTTATCCTTAACTTGTGAACGAAATGAGAATTCCAGGCTCACTACCAACGTCATGTGAACCTGGATGGTCACATATAATAGAGTAAAGCCCATGAAGAATTGGACTTTGGAGGTTCGACTTAAATAAATGAAAATGAACGCTTATTGGATCGTGTAGATTATTTTAACTAATTGTAGCATGACTCTTTCATGCCCTGGATTAATGAACCTCAGATTTGTTTTAAAAAGAATAGTTGATACATTTATTCTGGAGGGATCTTTGGTGACTGATCTCTTGGGGGTTCGGGGTTGGGTTGGGGGGAGGTTTGGGGAGAGATTGTGAGCTTTATTGGTAAGGTAGGTCATTTTTCTAGTGCTTTGATCCGGTTCTGGTACTTTGTTTGGTTTGCTTCCTAAGAGTGGGTAGCAGCTGCTGTAGTTTTTTCCTCCTGAAGGTTTGGGTAGAACTTGTTTAGGATGAGTGTGTTTGTTTATCTTCTCTTCAGTTTTGGTCCTCTACTTGGTTTTTGGATCTCCACTCAACCTTTTGTTTCTTATATTTGCTTTGAAGCTGTCACACTTTCTGTAGAACTGTTTGGACTTTTTAGGAGATTTGCTGCATAATTGTTGATGGTTGTGGTTGCTGCATTTTTGTTGATGGTTGTTTGTTAGCCTTTGGCTCGGGGGAAGGTTGATGATCTGAAGATTGTTGGTCTGAAGGAAATGGTTCTGGTATTCAATCAGTTGGAGGCTGTTTTCTACTACATTTTAGCATGGGCTGCCTATTATTGCTGATTCTGAAGTGGTTTAAACAAGTGTAGGGTTTCTTCAGATGCAAGTAAAGTCGTTTAGATTTAAATTTTGGGTAGCATGTGGGACAAGAAAGGGTTTGGTTGGGTTTTTTTGTTGGGTTTCTTGCTGGTCAAGATTGTTGTATTTTAGGGTTAAACTTGCTTTGATTGTTGGTTTATTATTTGTAATATCCTTGAGGGCACTCCCTTGGCCGATACTTCATACTCGAAGTCTCGATTTTATAAAAATCAAAAAACTTGCTGATCAAAAAAAAACTGAAAGATCATTGAATTAAGGCAAAGGAGAAGCCCAATAAGTTTGACACAATGTATAGACAATGCGAAGAAAATTGTAGTCCCAATAAGCCCGATGGTTAGGATTTAGAGGTAATCGATGCCTGATAAATTTAAAAATAAATACTACCATTCTATAAAAGAATATTAGCAGAGGCTAATGAACGAGAAAGACAATAAATTTAAGAACAAAATTTATAACTAATGTAATTTATTATAATTTTGTTTAAGTAGTTGCATTGTCTAGGAATTTCGTGTTTGTAATTTCCAGGTCATTTAATTTACGTGGCTTCGAATATATTTTCGACACTATTTTCTTTGATTCCAAATTTTTTTGTTCGTTGCATTATTTACGTAATTGAAATAATTTGAGATAATAAATTGTAGTAATGATTTTGATAAAAAAAAATTAAAGCTTTAAAAGATGAATGGTACAATTTACAACTTTGTTGACTCACACATTATTACTGGAAACTAAACAAAAAAAACATAAAAACAATAAGAAAATAAGAACAATCAAACCACATAGCTAAATAAGGGCATGAAGCTTAAAAAACCAGAACTGCTACACGTTGTTAATAATATGAAATATGGGTAATTGTAATTGACTACTATAACGTATTAAAGAAACTCACATGACTATTCTAACATATCAGAATTACGCATGCATGCCTTAACGTATATAAAATTTAACAGCATTCACATTTTAAGAACTATTTTTGTTAACTTTACTAGCAAAATGACCAAATGCCCCTAATTAGTCCAAAAATTTACACCAACCCTAAAAATAAGATTTTAATTATATAGTAAAAAAAATCCAGTTGTTAGTTTTCTTTTTATTAAATTTTATTTTAAAATAATATTTTAATAATATATAAATTTAAAACTTAAAGAATTCACTTTTCAATTTTCCTTTTATCATATTTATTTTTATAAATTAAATTAAAATTTTGAATACATACGTCTAGAATGTGCGATCAATAGGGGTTGAATCACGTTGTCGACAGTCGTGGAACAACCGTCATCAAGCTTCTCTACATCATGCCTATCCTCCGACGCTTTCGTTGTCGACAGTCGTCCATACCTCCTTACTGCACCCTTCACCACTGCACCAACCTCTGTCATGTCGTGGAACAACCGAATCTAGCAAGAGATGAAACTCTCCATGGAGCCCATCATCAAGCCCTGCTCACCGCCGCTATTCTCAACACTTCACCCATCGGTGCCCGCTAAGACCCTCCCCCCTCTCACCCCACACATCATACCAAGAAACATGCTACATCGTTTTCACGAGGAAGATGGAGATGAATCGATCAAACTAGGCCTACTTTCGTCCCTTGCTACCGCACAAAGGCATCTTCCCTACAACATCTTCGTCGGACATGGAGCGACTATCGACCGGTCGCTGGTAGTTCTTGCTAATGAAGATGTGTTCAAGACAGCTTCTCGTACTGGGAAGAGTTCTGCAGAATATGTTCTGACCTGTCTAATGATTGGAAGCGAAGGAACCTTGGGGGTAATAACAGAAGTCACCATAAAACTTCAGAAAATCCCCCAACATTCAATGGTTGCAATGTGTAGTTTCCCCCACAATTAAGGACGCAACGGATGTTGTTATTACCACTATGATGTCTGGTATATTGATGTCAAGGGTAGAGCTATTGGATGAGGATCAAGTAAAGGATATTAATCAATATATATATATATATATATAAGGAGGGCCCACCTAAATCCAATTTTAAAAGTTTTTAAGAGCATGTACAATGGAAAGGCTCACTAGTAAGGCTTACTAGTAAGGCTTGCATGTTGACTGGACAAAATAGTGGGACTTTGGACTCTGAATAGTGGATGTTTTGCAATGAGAGGCTCACTGTGAGGCTCATTATTGTTAGTGGATGCTAACTGATGCTGAGTGGTTAATTAATTGATATTTTGCGGTTTTCTTTTATTCTTTATCAGAAATAGTTTAAATTATATAAAATGTAAATAAATGTGAAAAAAAATAATGAATGACAATAAAAAAATAAGAAATAAATTTAACACGAATAAAAATGAACTTGAACTTTTATCCATCCCCTTTTAATACAACACAAAAAATATATGCTCAAGAATCATTGTGGTGGTATAGCCGATGGTGTTTGTTGTTGTCGAAGTGCTTCAATTCACTTTCAAGGGTATTCAAGACTCTTCGAAGTCGGGCCTTGCACGACTTGTACTCTTCCAAAGCGTCTTCGGTGAAGTAAGAGGTATCCGTTTGCACTATGGACTTGTACATGGCGAAATTTTCTTCCCACTTTTCGGTTAGCAAGTGTAACATGCGAGTCCTTTCTATGTTGACTTCCTGCCTTGTACGTTCCAGCTCCACGAAGGTAGTTAGTTATCTGGCTTTCTAGGATGGTCCCCTTCTTTGCTGCCTTCGCTGCCTTCTTTCCTTGCAGCCGCGTTCGGCGAGTAGGTTGAGGGGGACTTGCATCAGCCGAATGGGAGGGGGTTGTTTCGCTGAGAGGGACCTCACTCCCCTCGTTGTGATCGGAAGCTGCCATTCTGGTTGTTGAGACTCACCACCAAGAGGTGAGTAATCTTCCCTTGTGCAAGGTGGGGTTGAGCTATAAGTCCCAACCTCATCCAAGTGTTGTCGTTGTTGGCGTTGTTGTTGGCGGATAGTAACCATGGTGCCTTCCTTGGCAGCGAACTTCTCATTGCCCTCAAGCTCGGTAACCCAGTGATCGAGGTCAAAATTTCTTGGGTGGTCCTTCGGTCTGTCAGCCGGCTTGGTTCTGGCCCACATGTCCTTCGAATTTCTCATGTGATCCTCATGGTTCCAGCCGCTATGGAACTCGGCCTTGGAGGTCTTCAGATAACAGAGGAACCTCCTTGTCTGCGACTGGCATCTAGCCTAATGTTTCTTGATAGCATTCCACTCGTAGCGGCGGTATCCTCTTGTCGCGTTGAACTTTTTGGGTCTCGAGGTAGGGTTGGAGATGAACCAACTCGCAGCGGAAAATCAATGAAAACCAAGAGACGAATAAAATCATGAAACAACTAACAAAGATTGGATTCACAAGAGAAAAATTCAGCACTATTTCTTACCAAAACAAGAACACTGGGTAACGAATGATTTGGCTTGAGTCTCTAAGACGCCTATGTATCCACATGGGAATCAAAGCCACGTAGTTCTTCTCTTTGAGGACTCAAGAACACAAAATGGAAATGAAAGCTTGCATTGGCAAAAATTGGGGAGGGGAGGGAGAGAAAATTGTGTTTCCTATTCTTGTCTTGTTTTTGTTATGTTGAAAAAAGATGACTTAAACATAAAAAAAAATACTTGTCAAACTAAAAGCATGAGACAAGTATGGTGACAAGTAAGGTGTAAATAGAACAAAGTATGGCTAGAAAAGATGGGGTTAGGTGGTGAATCACCAACACCTTAATCCTTGTCTTGCTTACTTGGTACTAATTATTCAAGACTTGATTAATTAGTTCCATGGGCCTTTCATGGGCCTCTTGGAACATGGCCAGTGGCCATTTCCAACGAGATCTCGTGATTCGCGCATCGCCTTCAAGCCTTCCATACCGAAAATGTACAACATTATCCGACGCGGTCAATCCCAAGACTCCAAGCCTTGTCTTGATCCGTAAAATCCTATTCACTTACGGGCACATGACCCAAAACCCAGTTTTGGTCATGTCCCGAGACAACTCCCTTTTGGGCATTCTCCATAAATGTGTCAATGAGTTTCACCCTCCGGTGTGACCCTTAGGTTTACGCATGTCAATAGATCAACGTAAAATCTCATTTTACTTGATCCTATTTAAGTGGAAACTAACGAGACTTTAGTATTGCCTGACACTGCATAACGAATCGACCATGTCGATTCTAACCTTTTCGTCGTCCCTCTCATTATCCTCTTTATCTCCGATATCCTGATTGAGATAAGGCATAGAGCCGTCATACTTATTATTCTCAATCATTGTTCCTTGATATGTGAGATGACTGAATATATAATACCCAATATCATGTGCATGGCCATGTTATTCTTTTAGTCACTCTCGATCAAGCGGCCGAGAACCGATATCTTTCCCATACCGTAGTATGAGGCATAAATCCCTTAGCCATCTTTTGTGTCACTCATGCAGTCCATCCCCAAGCCAATCCTGGCCGTTATGGAATCCTTATTACGGACAACGTTAGGATCAGGTCAAACTTAGTTGTTTACTGCATAGTGATCACAAAGGCTCCTTGGTCTAAGGATACATGACAAGCTACGACAATGAATATGTTCATGACTTGATCTATGACACATATTCATGTCGGGTCGTCCAATATCATGTCCCACTTGATATCTACGATCAGACTCCGGAATCCCATTCCAATGACTAACAGAACGTAAGACATAAAGAGCCATCTTTCATATTAGTCGCTTCTAGTGAAGCTTTGTTGACTAGGGACCCATCGAGTGTGGTCTATCTCGATCTATGGTTCTATTCGCATAGTGGGCATAGATCAGAACACACATCGATATATTACTCCAACACATAAGTAATATAAAGCCGCTTTAATTTTATTGTTAACGATGATATATACATTTAGACATTTAGGATTGAACTACGGGCACTAAGACTAACAATCTCTCACTTGCCCTAGTTCAAATCTAAACTCCAATATGTCCCCATCCACTTTATATGTCTAACATGTTTAGGCAGCGACACTGCCTTAGTCAAAGGGTTAGCTATGTTATCATTTGTTGCAATATAGGTTATCTTCACTTCACCTCAGTTCAGTATTTCTCTGATAGGGTGGATACGCCGTAGTACATGTTTGGATTTGTTATGCGATCTGGGCTTTTAGCTTGCGCAATGGCCCTTGTGCTATCGCAAAATGGATTCACCGGGTTGGATGGGCTTTTAATTGCACCCAACCCTGCCGTGAATTTCCAAATCCACATAGCCTCCTTAGCTGCCTCTGCAGCATCCATGTACTTGGCCTCTATCATAGATTCGGCAATGGTATCTTCCTTTAAACTCTCCCAGCTAAAGCTCTGGCATTCAGCGTAAACACATATCCTGACTGACTTCTAAAGTCATCTGATTTGTCTTGGAAAACTAGCGTCTACTCATCCTTCGACGCCTAGTTCAACATCATCTTTCCCTCGGGTTAGACTGATGTCTACTAGTACAACATAAGGCTTACAAGACATTCGGTCTCGTACATGTCATGGCATATATGATCGATCCTGCCCCTAGGCGCATGGGATTCACATCATTCTTTTCAGCTCATCAGGTGTCTTAGCACACTGAGTCTTGCTGATATGAATGCCATGACTAGTGGGTAAGAGTCCTTTCTTTGAATCGAGCATTGAGAACCTACTCAATGCCTTGTTCACATAGGTTCCCTAACTTAAATCCAAGACGCTCTTGGTGCGATCTCTACATATCTTAATCCCTAAGATATACGAAGCATCGCCTAAGTCCTTTATTAAAAAATACTTCCTCAACCAAGCTTTAGTCTCGTGCAATGTTGGGATGTCGTTTTCAATGAGAGCCAAAAAGGTAATCTTGCTCCCACTAGCCTTCTATAAACGCAAGATTCATCCTCGTTCTTTATTAAGCCAAATCCAATTATAGCTTCATCAAAACGAAGGTTCCAACTTCGAGAAGCTTGTTTCCATCCATAAATGGATTTCAACAACATACAAATCTTTCCCTTATTCTTCGGATCGACAAAACCTTCTGGTTGAGACATAAAACGTCCTCAGTCAAACTTCCATTTAGGAAAGCGGTTTTGACATCCACTTGTCATATCTAGTAATTATGATACGCAGTTATGTCAAGAAGAATTTGGATCGATTTTGACCATAGCCACTAGGGAGAAGGTTTCCTCATAGTCAATCCATTGGATCTGCCTATAACCTTTCGCCACCAGTCGAGCTTTGTAGGTCAGAGGGTTTCTGTCCATGTTCATCTTCACCTTGAAGATCGATTTGCATCTGTTGGTCCTCACACCATTGATGGGATCAACCAGTTCCTAGACTCGGTTGTCCGACATGGATTGCATTTCCTCCCTCATAGCTCCCAGCCATAACTCGGAGTCGGGCCCATCCACGACTTCTTGAAAGGTGGTTGGATCATCGTGATCCACCATGACTTCATTTTCACCTCCGGATACCATGTCTTGGAGGTGGACGACTGATCATTTCAGATCGCTTTGGACCTTCCGGAATTGTAACAGGAATTGGTTCTTACTCTACTACCATCTCTGGCTCCCTTTCTACTGGGTTGTCAACTTGTTTAGACGGATTTGTACCATCCTGAATTTCTTCGAGATGATCAGTCCTCCCAATGTCGTCTTTGGAAACAAAACTCCTTTTCCATAAAGACCCCACCCTGAGCGACGAACACCATGTTCTCACTAGGTTTGTAGAAGTAGTATCCCCTTGTTGCTTTAGGATACCACACGAAGGTGCATATCTCAGATCTTGGTTTGAGCTTAGACGAAACCAAATGTTTCACATAAGCCTCGCAACCACAAATCTTTAGGAAGGACAAAGCGGGCATCATCCCGTACCATTTCTAAAATGGTGTCCCTTCCACACCCTTCGTCGAAGCCCTATTCACCATTAACGCGGCCGTCTCTAGAGCATAACCCCAGAAAGAAATCAGGAGATCAGTCCAACTAATCATGGAACGGGCCATTGTCTAACAATATCCGATTTCTCCGTTTGGCTACACCTTTCAACTACAGTGTCCGAGTTGGAGTCCATTCCAAAAGGATCCCATTCTCTTTTAGATGATCTAATAACTCTGTGGTCAAGTATTTTCCACCCCGATCCAATCGAAGTGCCTTAATACCTTTGTCGAGCTGGTTTTCTACTTTAGTCTTAAACTCTTTGAATTTATCAAAAGCTTCAGACTTATGTCTCACCGAATAGACATAACCATATTGACTGTAATCATCAGTAAATGTGATAAAGTAGCTAAAACCCGACATGGAAAGTGAACTTATTGGTCTACACATATTCAAGTGTATCAGCCCTAATAATTCACCCGCCATTTCACCGCGATCAATAAAGGGCGCTTTAGTCATTTTGCCCATCAAACAAACCTTGCACCTATCGATCGAATGGAATTCGAATGGACCTGAAAGCCCACACTTCTGAAGTACTGATAGACGTTTCTTGTTTATGCGGCCCAAATGACAGTGCCATAACAGAGTTAGGTTTAAATCGTTGGATTTAGACCTCTTGGTATTAACATAATATATAAAACTTGAGGCATTGTTACCCATATCTAATAGGTACAATCCTCCAACCAAGTCAGTACTGGTATAAAACATATCATTGCATAGAATATTGAAAACTCTATTTCCAATATTAACATTATATCCTTCCTTGTCAAACACGGATACAGATATAATATTCCTACTAAAAGTAGGCATGCAATATACATTATACAATACTAAGACAAGGCCACTTGGCAAAGGAAGACTCATGGATCCTACAGCAGTTGCCACAACTCTGAGGTCCACTTCGTGCTTTCCAAACCTCTCCCACTTTCAGCCACTATATGTTAGTGCATGTGTGAGATTCAGTCCTGGTATCTAATACCCATGAATCTTTGGAAGTAGAGAGATGTAGCTTTATAGAGTTAATACCGAGTGAAGGCACGGTCCCACCGCCATTCCTTAGCTCATCTAGGTTTCTTGATGAAGGCGCAGTCCTACTGCCCTTCTTCAGATCATCCAGGTTATTTGATGAAAGCGCAGTCCCACTGCCCTTCTTCAGATCAGCCGTGAACTTCCTGTAATCCCGGTTCCAATGACCAGGCTGTTGGTAGTAGACGCAGACATTCTCAGGTGTCTCATCTTTCCTGCCAAGTGTGCATAGGCCCCGCCCTTGCCACTTGCAATTCCCTTGTTGACCATTAGGATATCCTTGGATCCTAGATCCCTGATATATTCTTCTCAGCAGTTAATGACACTTCATGTAACTTTGATATGGTCTTGGAGACAGCCTTGTCAAAGACATATTTTTTTGTGTTCAGACTTGAGGACTATCCTCAAAATTATGTACCAGTCCAAATAGTTTGTCCCATTTAGCTTGACCCTATCAAGAATGGTTTTTGTAAAGGCCGCTCCGATTTAAAAAGGATTAAGATTTAAATTGTTCGTTGGAACGTCGAGGTTAAAAAACGAGTTGAACATTGGAACATTTGCAAAAAAAAAGGAAAAGAAAAGAAATTCAAAAAAAAGGAAAGAAGGGAGCTGTTTCTTTTTGGGCCAGGATGACTTGGGCCCAGTCAGAAGGACCAGCCCAAGCCAAGCCCAGCCAGGCCAAGCCCACACTCATCCCAACCCTAACTCCCGTCTCCTCCTTCTTCTGCGTGTGCATGCCTCCCGAGGCAAAGCCAGCGCTGTCCTCATCCTCTCTCGACCCTTCCTCCCCTCTCTCTCTCGCACTTCTCCTTCTCAGACCCGCACCGAAAAACACCTCGTCGTGTCTTTCTCTTCCGAGTATAGTTCGAACCACGCCGGGATGAACACGGGACGCCATCGCCGGAGACTCCTCGCCCTGGTTCTCCCTCCCGGATTCGAGTCGCGCCGCGCATGCGACTGAGAAGAAAGCATGGGTTAGTGCCGCCGCCGTCCCTTTTGGCATCCCCGACCACGGCCAGCCTAAAACCCCTCGCGACGTTGTGGATTTGGGACGGGTTCTGCCGGGACGACGTCGGGGAACACCTTGTCTCGCCAGATCTGAGCTGGAGGGAGCGTTGGACCGCGCGTTAGCCACCGTTCACCTTCCTGACGCCCCTCCTAGCCACCGCCGTCCCTTCTCCAGGCTTTCCTACCACCACCGCCGCCCTGTCGAGGCCGGAGAGTTCGCCGGAGTGGTCTCGAGGATGCCCGAGTTCCCTCGTGCCAAGCCGAGCTCAAACTCGTCTGAGCTACGGGCCTTGGGCCAGGGCGACGTTGGGCTTGAACTCGGGCCTTGGGCCCAGGATGGACTTTAGGCCGGATCAGGATTCGGGCCAGGCCCAGGTTCCTGGACCGGGTCTGGACTCGGGTCCGGACTTGGGTCGGAGCCGGGTCTGGGTCGGGTCTGGGGCCGGGTTCGGGTCGGTTCCGGGTCAGATTCGGGTCTGGGTTCTGGATCCGGCTTGGGCCTGGATCCGGGTCGGATTCGGGTCGGATCCGGGTCAGGGCAGTTTTAATTAATTATTTTAATTAATTTTAAATGGGAGTTTTAAACGGATTTAAATCGGAGGATTCAAATGACTGAATCGGTAAAATTAAAGGACTGAACTGACAAAATTAGAGGATTGTTACGAACTGGACCGTGACTGATTACCGTCCTTTTGTTAAACCTAGGCTTGGACCTCGATCGTGGAGAAGATCGGAGGTAGGCCCAAACGTCAGCAGCTAGGAGACGCAACTGTTGGTTCTTCTTGAGGTAGGGAAAGTAGCGAATATCGGTTTAATTACAGAAAGTTACTAGTATGCATGTTAGGTAATATTAAAACTGGAATGAACGTTTATATTATAAAAATAACCGGACGAGTCTTAGTAATATGTAGGATGTGATTCACTAGTGTTAGCCTCTTTCGATATTCTGGGAAATTGTCGTGCTAGTAGAATGGCCATGTCGAGCCGTAGGTTGTGTGCTGATTGAAATGCCTGATCTGTTTGAGACGCATGTTGTGTGACTTAGTGTCGTTAAGTTTAAGAGTCAAAGCATTTTTATATTCGGTGTAACATGTTGTTGCTATGCATGGGCAAGTGTGTCGTGACTGTTATGATTTGAATCATTGGTTGTGATATTGTCGGTGAGTGATAGACCGACGTGTCATGTGATTGTGGTAAGATTGTGAGTTTGGTGAGACGTATTTGATCTATGGCATTACGATGCGTGTTATTATCTTGATGTGTGTTCCAAAAGGATTGTGTTCCGGTACGGTACCTACACCGAGGGGATGTGCCGGTGTAGGGTAGCAACTATGCCGACGATGTGGTCCCACGTATGCGCGGTCCCCCGGTATGTTATTCTGGTACGATGCCTACATCGAGGGGGTATGCCGGTGTAGGACATCTAGGCCGACGGTTTGTGTTGGGCCTACGGGTCATATTGGGCCGACGGGCCATATTGTGATTGGGCCTACGGGTCGTGTTGGGCATACAGGTCGTGTTGGGCCTACGGGTCGTATTGGGCCGACGGGCCATATCATATTGGGCCTACGGGTCGTGTTGGGCCTACGGGTCGTGGTTGGGCCTACGGGTCGTGTTTCTACCCCAATGATCTATGGTCATTTGGGGACATTTCCGGGCCCCTCAATGAGATGCGTTCCTAGAGAACGTTTCCGGTCGCCCCGACGCATGTGTCTCCTCTGGACCGAGGGGCTGTCCGAGATGATACGACGACTTTCTGGTATAATATGTTGGAGTTCGGGGACTACGGTACGGGACGTTTATTGGTTGCTTTTGTGTGTGATGTGTGTGCTGTTCGGTTAATGTATTATTGTGTGAAAGCGGTCGCTTGAGTATGTTGTAAGTTTGGCTATGAACCCCGGGTTGGCAGTTAGGTATGTTGTACTAGTATGCCCTACTTGGACGGTTACTCATGGTGGTGAGCCGTTGTTCATTACCTTAACTACTTTCTCTACTGGGCGAAAGCTCACACCTTACCTCGTTGTGTTTCAGGTGTTGAACGGGATCTGTGCTAGTAGGACACAGCTGAGCTTGGGAGCTGGCGAGGGTCTTGTCTAGTAGGTCTAGAGACGTGCAGTTGTTTTTGAACTATTTACTGTTTTTACGGTTTCTTAAGAGTTGTTGACTCTTTTAATCGAATCTATGAAATTACAGTATTATTATTTTTTAAGCTTTATTACCTTAATTTTCGCTTTATATATTATTATTTTAGTTCACGTCTCGAGTCCGGTCAAAACCGGATTTGGGGCGTGACAGTTTTTTAATGACAAACTATTAATGTTCGCTGAATTTTCCATTTGATCTACAACAGATAAAATTCAATCTGTAAACTGAATAAATGTTATAAAGATCAAGCTTAAACACCAACAATCGATTCTAAACCTTTAGAATCTGAAACAAAGATCCTTGATTCACTCGATTAAGCTGAACTAATGCTCACCACTTAATCGAGCTATGTAGGTAGGACTCCATCCAATCACTCTTGGCTAGGGTATGTACTTATGTACATGACTTACCCTATATGTTACCCTAGCTCAACCTCAGGCTGAGAATCGTAGTCGGGTCCACCAATTTTCAACTATGGCCTGTCACTATGTAGGTGCTCCGTTAATGCGCACGACACCCACATATGTCGTCCAAAACTACTACCACGCTTTCCCATGGATGCTACGCTAATGCGCACGACACCCATAGGATGAGGAGGTAGTAAGGTGTTGATAATTGGGAGGTATCGGACATGACCCGTTTTTACTTGTCTGGTTGTGTTTAAAACTTTGGCACATCCTAGATGCGATGAGCACATCAACTACATTCCAAATGCAATGATACCTCAAATTACATCCAATGTAATTCTTCCTTCGAACCCGTCAACTACATCCAATGTAATGACGGTTCTAAGGGCTCACAAACAAGGAATAAAATTTCAATTTTATCTTTGCATGTGAGGTGATATGCTCGGTAAATAAAGTTAAAGCATGCAATTCTAAAACAAATAGAATTAATCATGTATAAACTAAACCAAGCATAAAGCGATAAATGTGCACATAATATCCCCCTTAACTAACTCCCACTAGCTTCTTGAGCTCCACCGACTCCAAACCGATGCCAACACCCGAAAAGCAACCAAATGACCTTTTCGCCCTTTCTTCCTCTTGAGAAAAATATTACAATTTAATACACGACTCGCAGGTCGAGAATAAATAAATATTACAAATAAGTGGTTCGACGACCACACCTTGAAAGAATAATTACACGCTAACTCTAACGGCTCGCAGGCTGTGAAAAGCGATA
Organism: Erodium maritimum; assembly: GCA_963921825.1. NCBI lineage: Eukaryota > Viridiplantae > Streptophyta > Magnoliopsida > Geraniales > Geraniaceae > Erodium > Erodium maritimum. Next base: position 28,205,685 of record OY997592.1, read on the forward strand.
AATAATTAAAACGAGTTCGGGCTATAATGTGCATCATGCCAACATCACATCACACATCGTGTTATCAAACAATCATGTGATTTTCCGGTTTTATTTAATAGCCAAGTTTCGATTTTTTTTGATGTTCGGTCTATCCAAACCGTTCAAAAATGATACTTTTCAACATTTGATCTTCGAGTTCGTCATGACGGTTCCAAATTCATCATAACTAACAAAACGGTTTGTCCTTGACATATCAACCATCCAATGGTCATGCTTGGCCTAGCTCCGTCCAACGGAGCCCCGTTCGGTCCCGGTTTCGGCTCCCCGAGAGTCCCGCTCCCGAGACCCAAAAAATCAAACTTTTTCAAAACATTCCAGATTTGAAATAATTTTCAAAAATTCATTTTACATGCATTGAATCCATAAACAAGAACTTAAAACATGTTATCAAACAAGTTGGCAAATTAACATGTCAAAACCGAAACTTTCAACACCGTCTTGTGAATCCCGAAGGTAGCACGGCTCTGATACCACTGTTGGGTCTCGAGGTAGGGTTGGAGATGAACCAAATCGTAGCGGAAAATCAATGAAAACCAAGAGACGATTAAAACCATTAAACAACTAACAAAGAATGGATTCACAAGAGAAAAATTCAGCACTATTTCTTACCAAAACAAGAACACCGGTTAACGAATGATTGGCTTGAGTCTCCAAGACGCCTACGTATCCACATGAGAATCAAAGCCACGTAGTTCTTCTCTCTGAGGACTCAAGAACACAAAAATGGAGGTGGGAGCTTGCCAAACCCGAAATTGTATGGAGAGAGGGAGAGAAGTTGTGTTTCCTATTCTTGTCTTGTGTTTGTTATGTTGGAAAAAGATGACTTAAACATAACAAACTCCATACTTGTCCAACTAAATGCATGGGACAAGTATGGTGTCAAGTAAGGTGTAAATAGGACAAAGTATGGCTAGACAAGATGAGGTTAGGTGGTGAATCACCAACACCTTAATCCTTGTCTTGCTTACTTAGTACTAATTAATCAAGACTTGATTAATTAGTTCCATGGGCCTTGGTTTCATGGGCCTCTCATGGGCTTCTTGGAACATGGCCCTTGGCCATTCCCAACGAGGTCCCGTGATGCGCTCATCGCCTCCAAACCTTCCATACCGAAAATGTACAACATTATCCGACGCGGTCAATCCCAAGACTCCAAGCCTTGTCTCGATTCGTAATGTCCTATTCATTTGCGGGCACATGACCCAAAACCCAGTTTTGGTCATGTCCCGAGACAACTCCCTTTTGGCCATTCTCCATAAATGTGCCAAGGAGTTTTACCCTCCGGTGTGACCCTTAGGTTTACGCATGTCAATAGATCAACGTAAAATCTCATTTTACTTGATCCTATTTAAGTGGAAACTAACGAGACTTTAGTATTGCCTGACACTGCATAACGAATCGACCCTGTCGATTCTAACCTTTTCGTCGTCCCTCTCATTATCCTCTTTATCTCCGATATCCTGATTGAGATAAGGCATAGAGCCGTCATACTTATTATTCTCAATCATTGTTCCTTGATATGTGAGATGACTGAATATATAATACCCAATATCATGTGCATGGCCATGTTATTCTTTTAGTCACTCTCGATCAAGCGGCCGAGAACCGATATCTTTCCCATACCGTAGTATGAGGGATAAATCCCTTAGTCGTCTTTCGTGTCACTCATGCAGTTCGTCCCCAAGCCAATTCTGGCCGTTATGGAAACCCTGCACAGATAAACAAGGACCACAATACTCAATAGTTCAACCAACAACCAAACCGAGACTTTCTCGTCTCGTTCATACGCTTAGGACATCTCTAAATGGCGTAACCGACTTATCGACACTTGACTGCCTAACTCTACCCACCTAATTGACGTACGGTCCGAGGTTTGAAAACATTTTCAAATGAAACCAGGCTCTGATACCAAATTGTCACGCCCCAAATCCGGTTTGACCGGACTCGAGACGTGAACTAAAACAGTAATAAAATTTAAAAGACGGTAAAGTTAAAGAGCTTAAAAATAATATACTGCGACTCAAAAATTTGAATTAAAGAATCAACAACGCTAGAGTAAACCGTAAAGACAATAAATATTTCAAAAACGTTGTACGTCTCTGGACTCTCTAGCCTAGGACCCTCGTAAGCTCCCAAGCATCGAGCATCCGGCTAGTACACTTCCCGCTTAGAACCTGAAAAACAACAAGGTAAGGGGTGAGCTTTCGCTCAGTAGGAAAAGTAGTTAAGGTTATAAGCAAGCGCTACCACCACGGGTAATCTTCCAATTAAGGCATACTAGTACAGCACACAACTAATTTCCAACGGAACTCGTAACCACAATCCTCAACTCAAAACCGAACCACACTTACAACCACAATCACCCAAACAGCACAAACAGCAACCAACACACCGATTAACAAGTCATCAACATAAAGTAAACTGTAAAAGTACAACACGTCCCGTACCGCAGTCCCCTACTCGGTCGGCTGTCCAAAGCCCGACACCCTCATATCGTACCGAAACATCATCGACCTAGATATCTTCCCGTCAAACAACCGAGGCACAATCTCAAATAGTCATACCGGAATCTCCATCGGCCTAGACCTCTTTCTCGGAACTCCTTCGGGCAAAGGATAGGTAAAACAACTTTCCCGGAACTCCTTCGGGCAAAGTACAGAACACGTAACTGTCGGCCTAGATGTCCTACATCGGAATACCCCCTCGATGTAAGCCATCGTACCGGAACCACTACCCGGGGGACCGCGCATACATGGGACCACATCGTCGGCCTAGGTACTACCCTACACCGGCGTACCCCCTCGGTCATAGGTACCATACCGGAAACAACTCCTCGGAACACACATCAAGATAATATCACAATTACCATAAATAAACACGACTTACCAAGCCCAACAATCTTACCACAGCCAGTCACGTCGGTCTATCACTCACCGACCATATCACATCCAAGGGTTCACATCAACACAAGCACGGCACACTCGCCCACACATAGCAACAACAGGCTCAACGGATATATTAAATCTTGTCTATTAAACCTAACGACACCGACTCACACGGCAGACATCTCAAACAATAACAGGCAATTCCAAAACAACACACAACATATGGCTCGACATGGCCAATCTACCAGCACAACAATTCCCAAGTATCGAAAGCAGCTAACTAATGAGTCACATCCTACATGTTACTACGACTCGTCCGGTTATTATCCGATATAAATGTCTTTCCAGTTTTATTAAATCCTAATATGCATACTAGTAACTTTCCGCAATTAAACCGGTATCCGACCGGTATCCGCTACTTTCCCTACCTCTTGATGAACCGACAGCTACGTCTCCTAGCTGCTGACGTCCTGGCTTGCTAGCTCCGGTCTTCTCTTCGATTCAAGCCGGACTCTAACTTTACACAGAAGGCTACAATTAAAACCAGTTTCACAAATTAATTTAAAAGGTTACGACGGTCCCGATTTAAGTTCAAAAGTTGCCTTTTAGACTCGAGCGGCTAAAAGCGGGATTACGACGAATCAGGTTCGGGCACCCGAGCACAGAACCCGGTGCATGTTTCCCGAGGAACAAGTCCAAATGCACGGATCCCAATGCATGAGTTTCGAGGCACGAGTCCCGAGGTATGAGTTTCGTGGCACGAATCCCGAGGTCCGATTCTGCATTCCGTTTTTTGTCCCGTTCTAAGTTCGATTAACATCCAGTTCAGTCGTTCCAGTTACCAAAACCGTTCACAGTCCAAAACGTCTTAAAACAAAACTGATTTTTCGTTCTAAACACAATTTCTTTTACTTTCTTTTATTCCAATATGATTTTGATTTAAATTATTTTTCCTTTTTATAAATCATTTTCTTTAATTTTCCGGATTCAACAAAACTTTCCAAAAAGTCCAGATCCGAGAAAAACAAAGCACGAGAACGAAAAGTAAAAGGGAGAGGAAATTCGGGAAAAGAATCCAGTCACCGGCGAAGACATCGTCGGCATTCAAACCCCGTGGGTGAGATTCTCACCGTGGGGAAAGGATGACGATGGCGGCGCGGTGGTGGCGCGTGGATCCGGAGGCGGCACGGGGAAGAGAGAGAGAGGAGTCGGGATCGAAGCGGTTGTGCGAGGGAGAGAGAGAGAATCCGGAAGAAGAGGGTCGCGCGAGATCTGAACGGAGAAGAAGGAGGAGGTCCCGACAGCTCGGGGACGGGGCTAGTACCGGCGAGTTCGCATGAGTGAGAGGGTGAGAGAGACGGTGGTGTGAGGGAAGGGAGAGACGGCGACGACACAAGGCGTGAGAGAAGGAGCTCGGGAAGGGGACTCGGCGGCGTGAGGGGAGGAGGAGACGGCGAGAGACGGTGGTTGGGACGGCTCTGCGAAGAAGAAGAATGAGAGAGAGAGGGGGGGTGTTCGGCAGATTGGAGAAGAAGAAAGAGTTCGATTAGGGTTTCTGACCTAACTTTTCCTCTTATACTTGAAGCCCTCAAACGGGCCTGGGCCTCTAAGCCGGCCTGGCACGCGAGCTGGGCGAAGGTGGGCCGCACAGCCCAATGCAAAGCTTGGCTGGGTCGGCCATGCCTGGCCGGGTCTTCTGGTCGGGTCAGGTCCGACCCAGTCCGACCCAATGCCCTTTACCCTCCTTTTTGTTTTTCTTTCTGTTTTTTTTTTGCGAAAACTCTCAAACTTCGATCCACTTTCCCACCACGACGTTACCAACAACCGATCCGATACTTTTCAACCTCGAAGATCCGAACGATTAAATTTTAAATAAAATAAAACTTTTTAACGAGGCGGTCTTCACATGCAGCATCCATGTACTTGGCCTCTGGCGTAGATTCTACAATGCTAACTTGCTTTACGCTCTCCCAGTTAAAGCTTTGTTATTCAGCGTAAACACATATCCTGACTGACTTCTAAAGTCATCTGATTTGTCTTGGAAAACTAGCGTCTACTCATCCTTCGACGCCTAGTTCAACATCATCTTTCCCTCGGGTTAGACTGATGTCTACTAGTACAACATAAGGCTTACAAGACATTCGGTCTCGTACATGTCATGGCATATATGATCGATCCTGCCCCTAGGCGCATGGGATTCACATCATTCTTTTCAGCTCATCAGGTGTCTTAGCACACTGAGTCTTGCTGATATGAATGCCATGACTAGTGGGTAAGAGTCCTTTCTTTGAATCGAGCATTGAGAACCTACTCAATGCCTTGTTCACATAGGTTCCCTAACTTAAATCCAAGACGCTCTTGGTGCGATCTCTACATATCTTAATCCCTAAGATATACGAAGCATCGCCTAAGTCCTTTATTAAAAAATACTTCCTCAACCAAGCTTTAGTCTCGTGCAATGTTGGGATGTCGTTTTCAATGAGAGCCAAAAAGGTAATCTTGCTCCCACTAGCCTTCTATAAACGCAAGATTCATCCTCGTTCTTTATTAAGCCAAATCCAATTATAGCTTCATCAAAACGAAGGTTCCAACTTCGAGAAGCTTGTTTCCATCCATAAATGGATTTCAACAACATACAAATCTTTCCCTTATTCTTCGGATCGACAAAACCTTCTGGTTGAGACATAAAACGTCCTCAGTCAAACTTCCATTTAGGAAAGCGGTTTTGACATCCACTTGTCATATCTAGTAATTATGATACGCAGTTATGTCAAGAAGAATTTGGATCGATTTTGACCATAGCCACTAGGGAGAAGGTTTCCTCATAGTCAATCCATTGGATCTGCCTATAACCTTTCGCCACCAGTCGAGCTTTGTAGGTCAGAGGGTTTCTGTCCATGTTCATCTTCACCTTGAAGATCGATTTGCATCCGATGGTCCTCACACCATTGATGGGATCAACCAATTCCCAGACTCGGTTGTCCAACATGGATTGCATTTCCTCCCTCATGACTCTCAGCCATAACTCGGAGTCGGGCCCATCCGCGACTTCCTGAAAGGTGGCTGGATCATCGTGATCCACCATGACTTCATTCTCACCTCCGGATACCATATCTTGGAGGTGGACGACTGATCCTTTCAGATCGCCTTGGACCTTCCGGAATTGTAATAGGAATTGTTTCTTACTCTACGACCATCTCTGGCTCCCTTTCTACTGGGTTGTCAATTGGTTTAGACGGATTTGTACCATCCTGAATTTCTTCGAGATGCACAGTCCTCCCAATGACGTCTTTGGAAACAAAACTCCTTTTCCATAATGACCCCACCCCAAGCGACGAACACCATGTTCTCACTGGGTTTATAAAAGTAGTATCCCCTTGTTGCTTTGGGATACCACACGAAGGTGCATATCTTAGATCTTGGTTCGAGCTTAGTCGAAACCAAATGTTTCACATAAGCCTCGCAACCACAAATCTTTAGGAAGGACAAAGCGGGCATCTTCCCATGCCATTTCTAAGATGGTGTCCCTTCCACAGCCTTCGTCGGAGCCCGATTCACTATGAATGCGGTCGTCTCTAGAGCATAACCCAAGAAAGAGATTGGGAGATCAGTCCAACTGATCATGGATCGGATCGTATCCAATAAAGTCTGATTTCTCCGCTCGTACACAACATTCAACTGCGGTGTTCCGGGAGGAATCCATTATGAAAAAATCCCGCTCTCCACCAGATGATCTAAAAACTCTGTGTTTAAGTATTTTCCACTTTGATTAAATCGAAGTGTCTTAATACTTTTCCCGAGACGGTTTTCTACTTCAGTCTTGAACTCTTTGAATTCATCGAAAGATTCAGACTTATGTCTCATCAAATAGACATAACCATATTAACTGTAATCAACAGTAAATGTAATAAAGTAGCTAAAACCTCTTCAATCTGATTATTGATCTTCTTGTGGAGAGGCCTGACGGATACTTTACAGGTCTCTACCAATCTGACCCGCAAGTTTGTCCCTATCTCGGCAACATGTGATATATGCGGGAGAGAACCTGAGACAGTGGATCACCTATTTCTCGAATGTGGCTTCGCTAAGACGTGATGGGCGCATGCGGGTGATCTTATCCCGCACGACCTTGGGGGGACATTTGTGCAATTGTGGGGGAGGATCAAGAGAGGGAGGTCCCGGGATAAGGTGGTGGAAATCCTATATATCCTATGGGAAATCAGGAAAGCTCGAAATGAGCTCAAATGGAGAGGGACGGCCCTGACAACCTTGAGGGTCATTCCCTCAGCGGCCGCACATCTCTAGGCGTGGAGGGAAGCGAAGGACGCCACCCCGCAACCTCAGCACACACCTTCTATTTGGCCGGCGAATTGGACGCGACCTCCCCCAAGTACGGTTGTTATCAATGTGGATGTGGTTGTCTTTCAAGATACTCAACAGTCCACTTGGTGCCTTATTGTTAGGGATCACAATGGTACAGTCCGATTGGTTGCAAACAATACCCTCCTGGGGGTCTGGGAACCACTGATGATAGAAGCATGTGCCCTAGCGACAAACCTGAAAAATTCCCCGAGCTTGGGGCCCAATATCATTATCCGCTCAGATGCCTAGTTTCTACTTAACCTCATCGCCACGGGCGACCCACCAGTATCGCCTATTGGGACATTCATCATGGACATTCAGGAGCTTATTTCTCACCAAGAGGGGACTACCCTTCAATTTGTAAAAAGAATTGCGAACAGGGCGTCCCATTGGTTTGTCAGAGAGGCTCGTTCTAGGGATGGCAATAATACCCAAGCCCGACGGGGACCCGACCTGCCCGACCCGAAAAAATCGGGCCAGACCCGGCCCATTGTACAAACGGACCGGGTACGAGTTTGTTTGATCGGGCTTTTACCGGGCTCGGGTCGGCCTTGGGATTTGTACTACCCAGCCCAGACTCGACCCGATAGGTTACTAAATAAAAAAACTAAATTTATTTGTTAATTTTTACGTTTCTAACCTATATACCGTGAAAAATCAATTCGCTATTTATTTGTTAATTTTTTACCGGTTTATGTTACTTTATATACATATATATACACGCAAGTTTGTTTCTATATGTATTATATATAGTTGTATAGGAGCAGATAAAAGAGAAGTTTAATTTTCTTACTTTTATACGTAGTTGAAAGAGTAAATAAAATTACGTGTCACACACGTTTGTTCTTATACGTATTATACAATATATATATGTAATTACATGAATATAATCATACATATATATAAATTATGGTGTTTTATGCATATAAGGTATAATTACATGAATAAACTGTATAAAACATGTTATGTTAGTAGTATATTTTATTGTTTTTTTTATATATGAATACTTATTTGTTGTATAAATTACTTTATTTTCGAATTTATTGAATATGGATTCTCAATCCAATTTTATTTATACTCTCGTGGTTGTGAATAGTAATGAACCCTTGAATGGGGATCATGTGGTTAACTTACCGGTTCATAATAATGAAGATGTTGTCCTTAGCACAAATCCGGAGCCGGTTTGATGTTACTTGTTTTACCTATTTGAGATGTTGAGATTATATGTTTCATATAAATATATGAAACTTTTACGCATCATGTATACATGATTTGTCAATGTAAATTGAGTAGTGAAATAAAATTATGGTGTCTTAGAAGGAAAAAAAATACAACTCTTATATTGGGCGGGTAGGGTAATACCCGACCCGGTCGGACCACAAGCGGGCCAGGCAGCAAACGGGCCATTATCGGGTCCCGGACGGGCTCGGGCCACAGGTAGGAAAATCGGGCCGGGTACGGGTATCACAAAACCCGGCCCAAACCCGACCCATTACCATCCCTACTCGTTCAATGCATGTTCTTCAGTAGTCAGGTCTTGTACCTGACACACTCCAGTGTATCGTGAACTCTGATTTTTAATAAAATGTCGTACTTTTCGTACAAAACATAATGATTTGCCCCTCCAAAATCTGAATAACTTAGAGATCACTTGGCTTGAAAGCTAAGATGAGTCCTAGTATCTAAATCCCACTTGAGTAACAATGCTATTCCACTTTCTTGTGAGAAACCAAAGCAATCATGCGTATTCTTGTCGTCATGATCCCCAAACTGCAAAAATCTTTTCAGCCACAACATATAAACAAAGCAACAACCAAAATTCAAACCACACTGACTCTATTTCCACTTAACCACCATAACCATCTACCACACCTTCAACTACTACCGTGCCTTGAAAGCCAAGTACACTTTAAAATTTAAAATTCTCTCCACTTGCTAGCCCCATCATGGCTCATTATAGAATTGTCCACCTTAAATATTGCTAAACCAATTCAAATCCCCTCTCACCACCATGAATCTCCTCCACCTCCTCGCCGTCCTCTTGACCTTCTCCGACCTCCCGAGTGCGTTTTGTGGCCATTGCAGCACCGTGACTTCCTCCAAAACCTACCAAAAATGCATGACTCTCCCGACCCAACAAGCCTCCATTGCTTGGAGCTTCCACCCCCTCAACTCCACCCTCGACCTAGTCTTCTTCGGCAGCTTCATCTCCCCCTCCGGGTGGGTGGCCTGGGGCATCAACCCCTCCTCCCCGGAGATGACCGGAACCCGCGCCCTCATCGCCTTCCCGGACCCCAACTCCGGCCAGCTAGTCCTCCTCCCCTACGTACTCGACCCCGCCGTCAAGCTCCAGAAGTCCCCCCTCCTCTCCCGCCCCCTCGACCTCCACCTCCTCTCCTCCTCCGCCGCCCTCTACGGGGGCAAGCTGGCCACCGTCCACAACGGCGCCTCCGTCCAGATCTCCGCCACCTTGAGACTAAACCCCAACAACACCAGGATCCACCATGTTTGGAACCGAGGCCTTTACATGCAAGGCTACTCTCCCACCATCCACCCCACCACCTCCAACGACCTCTCCTCGATCGCCACCGTCGACGTCCTCTCCGCCTCCTCCTCCCACGCCACCACCACCAACCACCGCGCTACCCTCAAAACCATCCACGCCATCCTAAACGCCGTTTCATGGGGCATCCTCCTCCCCGCGGGAGCCGTCACGGCGCGCTACTTCCGCCACATGAACGCCCTCGGTCCGGCGTGGTTCTACGCCCACGCCGGCGTCCAGATCGCCGGATTCTTCCTCGGGACAGCGGGGTTCGCCGTCGGAATCCGGCTGGGGCAGATGTCGCCGTACGGGCTGCACAGGAAGCTGGGTTTCGCGGCGTTTTTTCTGGCGGCGCTTCAGACAGCGGCGCTGCTTTTCCGGCCGAAGACGACGAACAAGTTCCGGAAGTACTGGAAATCGTACCACCACCTTGTGGGGTATGCGTGCGTGGTTGTCGGAGTGGTGAACGTGTTTCAGGGGTTTGAGGTTATGGGCGCGAGTGGGTCCTACGCGAAGTTGGCCTACTGCTTGGGCTTGTCCACGATTCTTGGCGCGTGCATAGCACTGGAGGTGAACGCGTGGGTGATGTTTTGCAGGAGATCCAAGGAGGACAAGATGAGGAGAGAAGGGTTAATTAGTAACAATGGTGGCTCCGAAAAGGCCAACAGTGGAATTTTTACTTGAATAAACATCAAACTCAAGATAAATACATTCTGATCGCAGAATCATATCATTTTTTCTCACCTTTTAATTGCAATGTGCCCAACACCAGTTAAAACATTTTCTTTTCAACCTTTTGTTTTGATCTTGTCACTTCGTTACTGATGATATAAGCGACTCACCAATAATATCATTCAGTATACACGGCATAAACAACAAAGGATTTGTAAACTCAGTTTGTCACCCGACTAAAAATTGTAATTAGTTGCACAACATAACCGACTAGACGTAGTAAATTCAGTCGCTATCTCTTGACAACTAAATGCTTTGTTTTTTATTCGTTTTTTTGATTCGAAGTACAAATCAATGTTTTTTTATGACCAAAAACATTATATAACTTTTTTACAACAATATCAATCCAATTACTATAAACTTGTAAATTATGGGCACTGTTTGTTTGAAGCTTGTTTTTTTATTCAATGTATTTAATAGCGACTGTATCTGTATGTAGTCGCTATTGAAACTGGACAGAGGACAACTGCTCCATTTTTTTTATTCGTTTTCTCGATTCAACATGCAGTTCTGTTTTTTTTTGTGATCAAAGACATTATATAATTTTTTTTAAACAATATTAATCTAATATCTATGAACATGTAAATTATGGACACCGTTTGCTCAAAATTGTGTTTCGATTGGATGAATATTCAATAACAACTGAATCCAAATTCTATCGTTGTTAAAACCTAGTAAAGACTGAATTCAAAACCTTCAAATTCTCTCAAACCTCATTACCCCTACCACTCTTACAACCTCTCAAAGCCTTATGACCTTTTTAAATCCTTAAATCCTATTAACACTACCACCCTCCTAACTATAGAAACCTTCTTAAATCCTTCAAATCTTTTTAAACCTATATCATCTCTCAAACCTTTAAACCATTATCAACCTTTTGATTATAAGAACACTCTCAAACTCGTTTGGCACTCTGAAAATTAACTCTCAGAATGGTACGACAAGCGTACCGGTCGTCAAGTAGTATTCGGGGTTTAGTCCGAGATAACGTACCTAAGAGAGCAATTAAACAAGCATTTTAGTTAATTAATTCGTTGGTCGAGCTATTCCTATATCTATAATTGGTTTTGTTTTAGAAAAAAAAAAACTTCATGCAAGTAATGAGAATATATGAATGATCCCAAAACAAAGCACAAAATCACAGCGGGATTGTAAATCAGAGATAAAAGGCGATCTAGGACATTAATGGGGTTCGAATGTGATGAACAACTTAACAGGGTTCGGTATACATTTGCAACTAATATTATTATAAGGGCAACGGAAATTCTCTCAATGTAGTCCTGAAAATCTCTCAATCGTATTAGGACCATAATATAATCAATCCGCCTAATTATCTCTAATATAGCTGTAGAGCGGTATATAGCATTATAATCTATGAATTCCTCTAACTTTCAAGTTTTACTCCTATAGTTATTGCACTCGTGCCAGTCTAACCATATTCTGGCTTAGATTAAAACCCGAACTATCTAATTCCTTTTCCTCCTACTAACCTCATTTCTCAATTGTTGGTTAACAAGATTTAATCAATTATCACGTGATCAATGCGACAAAGCAATACGAACATAATTAGATAGTCAAAATCCTAATACTGTCACGCCCTGAATTCGGTATAACCGAGCCCGGAACGTGAACGGTGAAACAATAAAACAATTTTCAAACATTTTAATAAGCCGCTTAAAATCACCACTTTGAGTTAATCAAAATAATATTTTACAACTTAAAATACGTCCAAAACAAGCGGACAAAAAAACCAAAGCGTACGTCGCTAAACTCCCCAAAACCCGGACTCCAGCTCCCCGCTCTTCAAGCTTCGAGAGTTCCCCCTAGTCCGCCTCGCGACCAGTACCTGTAGGAAAAGCAGCTAGGGATGATCGTTCGCTCACCACCACGGATACCAGACTGACTACGGCATACTAGCAGAAATGCCGGAAACACCAACAACAAACAAAACACCGGGGACTACTATCCCCAAACTCAAATAACCTGACTATCACACGAAAACTGTTACTTTCCCCAACCATCTAACCACCCGTACCCGTAATGTAGACCTGACACAGTAAAGACGACCTCAAAGAATACAACACAACAGTGATCAAAGTCACGCAAACCACAACCACAAGCCTCAGCACTTTACCGATCACGCGCCGGAAGGTACGACACACCTGACGGGGACCACAACCCTCTGCTCTTTACCGACCGCGCATAGGAGGGTACGACACACCCCTCGGGCATAAATCCAGCCTCAACACTTTACCAATCACGCGCCGGAAGGTGCGACACACCTGACGGGGACCACAACCCTCTGCTCTTTACCGACCACGCATTGGAGGGTACAACACACCCCTCGGGCACAACTCTAACCTCAGCATTTTACAGATCACGGGCCGGAAGGTACGACGCACCTGACGGGAACCACAGCCCTCAGCACTTTACCGACCGCGCACCGGAGGGTACGACACACCCATCAGGCATAGCTCAACAGTTATAACCAGAACAATCACAGTCACAACCAAATAACACACAATACCCCGCAAATAGAAAGAAAATATGACAACACGACTAACTACCACTCGGCAAGTCAGTCAACCAATACGGGTTCAACTCCCCACAAGCACTCATGGCCACCCACAAACACAAACAATTCAATCAACCTACGGGCACCACCAAAAGCCACAAGCACTTCTAATGTTCGATATGTTCACTTATCCTATGACACCACTAAGTGTCGCATGCATTTCTATTGTTCGATACGTTCATTAATCCTACGACGCCACTAGGTGTCACATGTATTTCTATTGTTCGTTACGTTCACTGATCCTACGACACCCAACATGCATTTCTACTGTTAACTTTCCCTAGTCAGGGCCGAGATCCGGCTACTTTTCCCTACCTCGTAATGCTTTCCCAAAAGTCCACGCCCAAGCTCCGGCGCGCTCGCGATCACTCGCCTAACCTTCTCTTTCCGCGGTCGGCGGCACGATCTAATAAGAACACAATTAAAACATTATTTAAGTTCGCAGGCAAAGCTGAATTTTAATGAATTTGACGCCCAAAAGAAACCCCGACAATGTCGATCACTCCCAAACTTCCCAATCACTCGACATTGTCAACAACGCGCCTGGAAAGGCCCGATTCGCCCGGCTCGGCGAATCTGCCCGAGATTGGAAAACGCCCTTCCGGGACTCCGAAAATTCCCGTTTTCGTTTCTACGATCTTAGAATAATTCAAGGGTTCCAATGCAATCGGCGGAATCAATTTCCTACTTCCGAGCGATTTAATTCGCGTATAAAGTTTCTAAACCCGAAATTTCCAACTTTCACAATTTAATTCCATAATTCGTTCCGGATGTGAATTATCGACTTGGGGATAGTCCAAAACCACCCGAACACGAAAAACCCGAGACCCGACACGTGGGCCCTACCCGGCCACCATCACCCGTGGGTGGCTGGACCGGTTTCGGACCGGTTCACCACAGTGGTGGCCGGTCCCAGCTCCGACCAGCCACCACCCACGGTGGCCGGAGCTCCCCCGAGCCTCCGGATTCCGGTCATTTTCTCCCCAAAACGTCCCCAACGAACCCTTCACCTCAACTCATCCATATTTAACTCGTTTAAACACAAACCCTAACTTTCAACCATACCAAAACGAGAAACAAATAGGTTCTCACCGTAGGGAATGGCGTTGGGAGCTCGATTCTACAACCGTTGAGACGATCCGTCTGTTGGATCGTCGGGAAAACCACAAACCCTAACCCTTTCTTCTTCTCCTTTTCCCTTTTCTCCTTCTCCTTCTTCTCTCTTCTTTCTCTCCTTTTTCTCTTTTTTTTTGATATGGCCGAACCCTCCCACTCATCCTTGCCTTTGTTTTGTTCAAAAATACCTACCACCACCACTTGTGTGACAAGTGGCAAGTGGGTCCCACCCTTTTAAAAAAATATCGAAAGATATTTTTCTGTCAGATTCGCGAAATTCGGCCGTCTCGGGCCCCGAACGGGCCCATTTTCCAAGAAATTACGAAATTTCACGTGCTACAAGGAAACGGCCCAACTAAGACCGCTGTAACGACGACGAATCTTTTTGGATCCAAAACGGGCCTCGAACGGACCAAAACGTCACTCGGTTGACTTTTTCGAAAAAAAGTCAACTTTTCCCAAATTGGTCAAAAAGTTGCCCTGAGTCCCCAAGAACTCACTTTGGTCGATATCGGGGTCAACTTAAGTCCGATATGACCCTCGGGGTCAAATTTAGGTTCATTTAGGTGTTTGTCCCAAAAATTTTAATTTTCCTGTTTTTCCGCCGATTTGACCGGCGTTGACCGGGAGCGGTTCTTACAAATACTAGTTTAACAAACGCATAATCGAACCCAACTAAATCTATTCAACACATCGTTCCCCTAACCCTAGATCATATTGAGAATTTAGTTCATAGCAAGAATATAAGAACACAAGGAAATAATAAGAACGATGGTAATCATATTAATCAATAAGATAATACAATATCAAGTTTTAATAAAAACCTACAAAAAAAAAAAACCTTCGTTGTTGAGTTCGTATCTCTTATTTGATCTTCAATTCTTCTCCAAAAACTCCAAAAGCTCTCTCCCAAACGTGTTTTTAAGCTTCCAAGTCGTGATCCCCTTACATTCTGACCTAAAATCCTATTTATACTCGCTTAAAACTAAAGGAAAAATAGGAAAATAACACTCAAAAACTGACAGAATCCCAGTCGTGCACGTCTCACGCACGCTGTGCGTTGGGTGTGGGTCGTGCACGTCTCACGCACGCCGTGCGTCGACCAAAAGTGGCCAACTCCGTCCCTCTCTGTCCAATCTGCACGTCGTGCGCCCAGCGTGCACCTCGCACGATGTTCGCATGTCGTACGTCTGGCGTGCGTGGTGCATGTTGGGTGCACGTCGTGCGCTCAACGTGCACCTCAGAAATTCATGCCCCTTTTTTGCCTCTTTTTGCTCCGTTTCCGATCCGAAATTCCCGATTCCTTTGGAGATCGATCAACTGCACAAAACAAGAGAGATACTCATCAAACTACACCATCCCGGGACTTAAAAGCTCAATAATGTGGGCTAAAAACATCTTAAACAGATGTATTTTACTTTCACATCAACACCCCACACTTAATCACCCAAAACATGTGTACCCTTCATAACCCCAACTACACATGGAAAGTACTCTACTTTACTTCAGTAAATTTATGAGAAGATGAAACCCCTTACCTGGAAGTTCTCACAACCTCCCTCCCTGTAATAACCACTCCCAGTCAACGCCAGTCAAATCTGCGAAAAACAAGAAAAATTAAAAAATTTAAGCAGACACTTAATTAAACCTAAGATTGACCCCGAGGGTCATACCGGACTTAAGTTGACCCCGATATCGACCAAAGTGAGTTCCGGGGGACTCAGGGCAACTTTCTGATCCATTTGGAAATTGTTGACTTTTCGCTGGAAAAGTCAACCGAGTGACGCTTTGGTCCATTCGAGGACCGTTTCGCATCCAAAAAGCTTAGCCGTCGTCGCAGCGGTCTTATTTGAGCCGTTTCCTTGTAGCCCGTGAAGTTTCGTAATTTCTTGGAAAAAGTGCCCGTTCAGGGCCCGAGACGGCCGAATTTCGCGAATCTGATTGGAAAATATCTAGAAGATATTTTCCAGAAAGGGATGGGACCCACTTGCCACATGTCACCAATGTGGTGGGGTTAGGTTTATTGGACAAAACAAGACAAGACCACATGATGGTTAGTTTGCTTTTTAAGTATTATTTTGTTACTTTTTAAAAACAAAACAAAAGGGAGCAAATGGTGATGTTCGGCCATATTGGAAAAAAAGTGGGTTTTGGAGAGAGAAAATAGAGAGAGAAGGAGAAGGAGAAGAACAGAGAAAAGAGAAGGGGGTGTTTGGAGTTTTGGCTTTTCCCGTCGATCAAGCCGTTGGATCGTCTCAACGATAGAAGAATCGAGTTCACACCGTCATTCTCTACGGTGAGCACCTAACCGATTTTCGTTTTGGTACGTTTGAATTTTGGGGTTTGAGTTTAAATGAGTTGATTAAGGTTGGGTTAAGGATTGGGGTTCGTTAGGAACGTTTTGGGGCGAAAAGGAACATTTTTCGTTGTGGCCGTGTGGGGCCCACTTGGTCGGGCCTCGGGTTTTTCGTGTTCGGGTAGTCTTGGACGATCCCCAAGTCGATAATTCACACCCGGAACGAATTATGGAATTAAATTGTGAAAGTTAGAAATTTCGGGTTTAGAAACTTTAAACGCGAATTAAATCGCTCGGAAGTCAGAAATTGATTCCGTCGATTGCATTGGAACCCTTGAATTATTCTAAGACCGTAGAAACGAAAACGGGAATTTTCGGAGCCCCGAAAGGGCGTTTTCAAAACCCGGGCAGATTCGCCATGTCGGGCGAATCAGGCCTTTCCGGGTCCAATATCGACAATGTCGAGTAATTGGGGAGTTTGGGAGTGATCGACATTGTCGGGGTTACTTTTGGGCGCCAAGTTTGTTGAATTTCAGTTTATTCCTGCAAGTTTAAAAGTGCCTTAAAACTGTGTTATTTTAGATCGTGCTGCAGACAGGGGGAAGGGAAAGCTAGGCGAGTGACCGAGATCACGCCGGAGCTTATTTTGTGCGCTTTGGAGAAAGCATACGAGGTAGGGAAAAGTATCCGGATCTCGGTCCTGACTAGGGAAAGTTAACAGTAGAATTGCATGTGACACTTGGGTGTCGTGGGTTAAGTAGGTTATCGAATATTAGAAATGTATGTGACACTTGGGGTGTCGTGAGTTAAGTAGGTTATCAAAGTTTGGAAATGCATGTGACACTTAGTAGTGTCGTAGGAGCAGTGAACTTATCGATGTTAGAATTACTGGAGGCATATGACCATGCCCGGAGGTTGATTGTGAAACTTGTTGATATTAGAACTGCTGGAGGCATTGGTGATGCCCGAAGGTTGATTGTGTAATTTGTGTCTTGGGTGGCCATGAGAGCCCGTACTTTACTGTTGTGTCTTGGGTGGTCATGAGAGCCCGTGTTTTACTGCTGGTGTCTTGGGTGGTCATGAGTGCCCGTGGGGCTGTTGAACCCGTGTCTTTACTGTTGGTGTGTCTTGGGAGGCCGTGAGTGCCCGTGGGGTGTTGAGCCCGTGAGTTACTGTTGGTGTGTCTTAGGAGGCCGTGAGTGCCCGTGGGGTTGTTGAGCCCGTGAGTTACTGTTGGTGTGTCTTGGGAGGCCGTGAGCGCCCGTGGGGTTGTTGAGCCCGTGAGTTACTGTTGGTGTGTCTTGGGAGGCCGTGAGTGCCCGTGGGGTTGTTGAGCCCGTTAGTTACTGTTGGTGTGTCTTGGGAGGCCGTGAGTGCCTTTGGAGTGTTGAACATGTGTTGTTGCTGTTTGTTGAGCTTGCTTGTAATTGTGATTGTGGTTACTTGAGTGAGAGAGGTTATTGAGACAGGTCGACCGCCTGGCCCGACTTTGTGTCGGGTAAGTGCGTGAGTGAGAGAGGTTACTGAGACAGGTCGACCGCCTGGCCTGAGAGGTTCGGCAAAGCGTGTGAGTGGGAGCGGTTACTGAGACAGGTCGACCGCCTGGCCTGAGTGGTTCGGCAAAGCGCGTGAGTGAGAGAGGTTACTGAGACAGGTCGACCGCCTGGCCTGAGTGGTTCGGCAAAGCTCGTGAGTGAGGGAGGTTACTGAGCAGCTGGTATGCGATCCTTTGTGATCTTTTTTGGTGTGTGATCCTTTGTGATTTTGGGTGTTGCGTGGTGGTCTTTTGAGTCCTTGGAAGAGGTCGTGATCGTTGTGTTGGGTTTACTTTACGTGTCCGAGTGTTGTGTCGGTTGAGGAAAGTATCAGTGTGTGTGTGTCAGTCGGGTTACTTCAGTTTGGGGATAGTGATCCTGGTGTTGAGTTCGTTGGTGGTGTTACCGGCATTGTCTGCTAATTATGCCGTAGTCAGTCCGTTATCTGTGGTGGTGAGCGAACGCTCACCCCTAGCTGCTTTTCCTACA
The DNA here is from genome assembly GCA_963921825.1 of Erodium maritimum. Lineage (NCBI taxonomy): Eukaryota > Viridiplantae > Streptophyta > Magnoliopsida > Geraniales > Geraniaceae > Erodium > Erodium maritimum. The sequence continues at coordinate 28,224,259 of OY997592.1, forward strand.
AGTACCGGTCGCAGGTTGGACTAGGTGAGCTTCCGAAGCTTGAAGAGCTAGGAGCGGGATTCTGGGTTTACTTTTGAGTCTAGCGACATATACCTTGCATTTTGTCCATCTGTTGGGACGTACCTTTAAGTTGTAAATGATTATTTCTGATGGACAAATGGCGATTTTAAAGTGATTTATGTAAAAGGTTTCAAATGTTTTATTGTTTTAAGAGTTCGCGTCCTGAGTTCGGTTTACTGAAATTGGGGCGTGACAGCTTGGTATCAGAGCTCGAGGTTTCACACCTCAGACTGTACGTCAATTAGGTGGGGAGAGTCGAGTCAGTTAAGTCCCTTCGTGCGTTGGGTACGCAAGTCGGAACCCGTGTGTAGACCCGTAGTGGTTTGAGTCCTGTTTGTGATTGTGCGTATGTGCAGTGTTTGATTGCTGGTGTGTTGATTGTTTGTTGTTGCGTGAAACGTTTTTAAGTTGTCGCGACTCGACTCAGGAGCTCATGTAGTCGAACGTGACGGTGCTGATATCAAGTCGGTACAACGTAGTTCGGGGACGCCTGGACCGGGTTGTAACTACGTGATGTCAAGTATGAGGTTTTAAAATGAAAAGGAGAAAGTTTTAAAATTGACTGGCCCGGTGGGCGTGTTTGATTTTGGTTGGCCCGGTGGGCGTGGTTCGACTTTGGTTGGCCCGGTGGGCGGGTGTCGTGTTGTTGTTGTTGTCGTTTGGCCGTGTTGGCTTATGATTGAGGTTGGGAGACTTGGGTTTGGTCTTAAATTGTTATACGTGTGTTGTTGAATTGTTGGTCGAGTTTGTGTGTCGTCCAAGGTTTCTCTTTGAGGTTAAAAAGGAGTAAGGGTCGAGTTTAAGACGTTTTTTGGAAAACTGGTCTGCGCGAGAGGCACGGATCCCGTCACGGATCCGTGACGGATCAGAGGGTTTTGGCCATTTTAGGGCCTTTGTCATGGCACCGTGACCCCAACCGTGACGGGGTCTATCATGGGTCTGTGATTCCTGTTTTGTTCCACTGTCCTGTTTGTGCAGTTTGAGTGTTGGCTTTGCGTGGCGGTGTTCACGGTTGTGTTGGTTGTAGAGGTCGTAAGTTCGGTGTTAAGGGATGAGGTCTTGGGTTCGAGACTCATCAATAACCTGCGGTAGTGATACATCGCCTCGGTGTGAGAGTCTCACCATGGAGAGGGGCTAGGGTGGGTGCGCTGCGGCGCCATACGAACTAGGTTTCCCTATGTGAACGGGTGTTCGAGGTTTCCTTCACGTGAGTGGGTTATTTGAGGTTTCCTTATGTGATCGGGTAATTGGGGTATTGATAGTGTGAGCAATAGTGTTTGCTTAGTTGAGAGCGTGATCCCCGTCTTGAGGTGTTGATAGCGTGAGCAGTGTGACGTTTGGCATCAGGTTTTAAGGTAGTGGTTTGCCCTGGTTAGATCGGTAAGTCTTTAGTGCGTTACTAGTATGCCATAATCGAACGGGTGTCCGTGGAGGTGAGCATAACGCTCATCCCCTTTACTACTTTTCCCGCATGGGACGAGTAGCGAACACTGGTTTGGTTGCGGAAAGTTATAAGTAAATGCCTAGAGGACCGTGTGAGGGCTGCACTAGACCTTACCAGAGTGACTAAAGGAGTGGGTGTTCGGTCTCCGATTTGGACGTCATTTTTATTGGATACCGGGATGTCACATTCGTTTGTTCGTCGAGTTGAGCTGAGAGGTTGGGGCTGAGTTTAGAGCCGTTGAATCCACCCCTGCGTCTGGACACGCCGGTTGGTGGTAGGGTGGTGATTGACTAGGGTCCGTCCTACCTGCGGAGTTGGAGAAGCGAACCGATACAGGAGGTTCGAGAGAGGGCTCAAGAGCCCTGATGCTGGATCGAGTCCTCACCCCGAGGATCGGGTATGTTCGGAGTTGGTAGGCACGACGACGGTAGTGGAGCGAGATCTTAGAGAGACTGCGAGGATCCGTGAGGATCGGCAGCGACTGAGCTTGTGCGTGTATCCGTGGGAAGGATGCTTACGAAATGACAACCTTTAAACGTAATCTTGGGAATGGATTGGCTGGCGAAGTGCCGAGCCAATACCGACTGTTACTGGCGACGAGCTGCGAGAGTCGCAGCATTCGCGTATGACAGTGCACGTGGGTAGCACTAAGAGGAGCGCGACATCAGGTGGCATGTCTAGTGGAGCGGGATGCGGAGAGCGGTCGCGGAGTTAGTATCGCGATGCCTCACTCGTCGGCAGGTGAGAGCCGAACAACAGCGTCCCGTTGGATTATTGCAGCCACTACGGGTTGCACAGTGGAAATGGGGGCACGTCACGATGAGTTTCGTGAGCGGTTAGCCGAGTTCGCCTACAACAACAGCTTTCAGGCCAGTATCATGATGGCACCGTTCGGAACGTTGTGTGGTAGGTCGTGTCGGTCGCCCGTGTGCGGGGCGGAAGTGAGGAATGAGGGTTCACTGGGTCTAGAACTGGACCGAGAGACTGTTGAGTCGGTCGTGCCGAAGCGTGAGCGGTTGAAGACCGCGCAGAGTCAGCAGGAGCTATGCTGACAGACGGCGCCAACCTCTCGAGTCAACAATCAGTGGTCATGTATCCCTGGAGGTGAGTCTGAAGGGTGGACTAATGCGTTTCAATCGCGGCGGAGGCGGGTTAGCCCCGCGGTGTATCGAGCCTCTCGAGGTCTTGAGTACGTCATTAAATGGACAGATGTTGAGGTAACGGGTGATGTCCCGTATGAGGAGAAACCGGTTTGGGAAACGGATCCACGAGAGCAGGCCCTGCGCGGAAGGGTTATCCGCTTAGAACGGGTGCGGTGGCGGCACCACGAGGCTGAGTCGACTTGGGAACGCGAGGACGAGGTTAACGTGAAGTACCCCGACTTGTTCGACTCCCGAGGTACGTCTGTTTTAAATTTCGCGGACGAAATTCCTTTAAGGGGGGTAGATTGTAATAACCACTCCCGGTCAACGTCAGTCAAATCTGCGAAAAACAGGAAAATTTAAAAAAATTTAGCAGACACTTAATTAAACCTAAGATTGACCCCGAGGGTCATACCGGACTTAAGTTGACCCCGATATCGACCAAAGTGAGTTCCGGGGGACTCAGGGAAACTTTCTGATCCATTTGGAAATTGTTGACTTTTCGCTGGAAAAGTCAACCGAGCGACGCTTTGGTCCATTCGAGGACCGTTTCGCATCCAAAAAGCTTAGCCGTCATCGCAGCGGTCTTATTTGAGCCGTTTCCTTGTAGCTCGTGAAGTTTCGTAATTTCTTGGAAAAAGTGCCCGTTCAGGGCCCGAGACGGCCGAATTTCACGAATCTGATTGGAAAATATCTAGAAGATATTTTCCAGAAAGGGATGGGACCCACTTGCCACATGTCACCAATGTGGTGGGGTTAGGTTTATTGGACAAAACAAGACAAGACCACATGATGGTTAGTTTGCTTTTTAAGTATTATTTTGTTACTTTTTAAAAACAAAACAAAAGGGAGCAAATGGTGATGTTCGGCCATATTGGAAAAAAAGTGGGTTTTGGAGAGAGAAAATAGAGAGAGAAGGAGAAGGAGAAGAACAGAGAAAAGAGATGGGGGTGTTTGGAGTTTTGGCTTTTCCCGTCGATCAAGCCGTTGGATCGTCTCAACGATAGAAGAATCGAGTTCACACCTCATTCTCTGCAGTGAGCACCTAACCGATTTTCGTTTTGGTACGTTTGAATTTTGGGGTTTGAGTTTAAATGAGTTGATTAAGGTTGGGTTAAGGATTGGGGTTCGTTAGGAACGTTTTGGGGCGAAAAGGAACATTTTTTGTTGTGGCCGTGTGGGGCCCACTTGGTCGGGCCTCGGTTTTTTCGTGTTCGGGTAGTCTTGGACGATCCCCAAGTCGATAATTCACACCCGGAACGAATTATGGAATTAAATTGTGAAAGTTAGAAATTTCGGGTTTAGAAACTTTAAACGCGAATTAAATCGCTCGGAAGTCGGAAATTGATTCCATCGATTGCATTGGAACCCTTGAATTATTCTAAGACCGTAGAAACAAAAACGGGAATTTTCGGAGCCCCGAAAGGGCGTTTTCAAAACCCGGGCAGATTCGCCATGTCGGGCGAATCAGGCCTTTCCGGGTCCAATATCGACAATGTCGAGTAATTGGGGAGTTTGGGAGTGATCGACATTGTCGGGGTTACTTTTGGGCGTCAAGTTTGTTGAATTTCAGTTTATTCCTGCAAGTTTAAAAGTGCCTTAAAACTGTGTTCTTTTAGATCGTGCTGCAGACAGAGGGAAGGGAAAGCTAGGCGAGTGACCGAGATCACGTCGGAGCTTATTTTGTGCGCTTTGGAGAAAGCATACGAGGTAGGGAAAAGTATCCGGATCTCGGCCCTGACTAGGGAAAGTTAACAGTAGAATTGCATGTGACACTTGGGTTTCGTGGGTTAAGTAGGTTATCGAATATTAGAAATGTATGTGACACTTGGGGTGTCGTGAGTTAAGTAGGTTATCAAAGTTTGGAAATGCATGTGACACTTAGTAGTGTCGTAGGAGCAGTGAACTTATCGATGTTAGAATTACTGGAGGCATATGACCATGCCCGGAGGTTGATTGTGAAACTGTTAATATTAGGAGTACTGGAGGCATATGACCATGCCCGGAGGTTGATTGTGAAACTTGTTGATATTAGAACTGCTGGAGGCATTGGTGATGCCCGAAGGTTGATTGTGTAATTTGTGTCTTGGGTGGCCATGAGAGCCCGTACTTTACTGTTGTGTCTTGGGTGGCCATGAGAGCCCGTGTTTTACTGCTGGTGTCTTGGGTGGTCATGAGTGCCCGTGGGGTTGTTGAACCCGTGTCTTTACTGTTGGTGTGTCTTGGGAGGCCGTGAGTGCCCGTGGGGTTTTTGAGCCCGTGTTTTACTGTTGGTGTGTCTTGGGAGGCCGTGAGTGCCCGTGGGGTTGTTGAGCCCGTGAGTTACTGTTTGGTGTGTCTTGGGAGGCCGCGAGTGCCTGTGGGGTGTTGAGCCCGTGAGTTACTGTTGGTGTGTCTTGGGAGGCCGTGAGTGCCCGTGGGGTTGTTGAGCCCGTGAGTTACTGTTGGTGTGTCTTGGGAGGCCGTGAGCGCCCGTGGGGTTGTTGAGCCCGTGAGTTACTGTTGGTGTGTCTTGGGAGGCCGTGAGTGCCCGTGGGGTTGTCGAGTCCGTGTTTTACTATTGGTGTCTTGTGTGGCCATGAGTGCCTTTGGAGTGTTGAACCTGTGTTGTTGATGTTTGTTGAGCTTGCTTGTAATTGTGATTGTGGTTACTTGAGTGAGAGAGGTTATTGAGACAGGTCGACCGCCTGGCCCGACTTTGTGTCGGGGAAGCGCGTGAGTGAGAGAGGTTACTGAGACAGGTCGACCGCCTGGCCTGAGAGGTTCGGCAAAGCGCGTGAGTGGGAGCGGTTACTGAGACAGGTCGACCGCCTGGCCTGAGTGGTTCGGCAAAGCGCGTGAGTGAGAGAGGTTACTGAGACAGGTCGACCGCCTGGCCTGAGTGGTTCGGCAAAGCGCTTGAGTGAGGGAGGTTACTGAGCAGCTGGTATGCGATCCTTTGTGATCTTGTTTGGTGTGTGATCCTTTGTGATCTTGGGTGTTGCGTGGTGGTCTTTTGAGTCCTTGGAAGAGGTCGTGATCGTTGTGTTGGGTCTACTTTACGTGTCCGAGTGTTGTGTCGGTTGAGGAAAGTATCAGTGTGTGTGTGTCAGCCGGGTTACTTGAGTTTGGGGATAGTGATCCCCCGGTGTTGAGTTGGTTGTTGGTGTTACCGGAATTGTCTGCTAATTATGTCGTAGTCAGTCCGTTATCCGTGGTGGTGAGTGAACGCTCACCCCTAGCTGCTTTTCCTACAGGTACCGGTCGCAGGTTGGACTAGGTGAGCTTCCGAAGCTTGAAGAGCTAGGAGCGGGATTCTGGGTTTACTTTTGAGTCTAGCGACGTATACCTTGCATTTTGTCCATCTGTTGGGACGTACCTTTAAGTTGTAAATGATTATTTTTGATGGACAAATGGCGATTTTAAAGTGATGTATGTAAAAGGTTTCAAATGTTTTATTGTTTTAACAGTTCCGTCCTGAGTTCGGTTTTCTGAAATTGGGGCGCGACACTCCCGATTTTATTTTCGTCATTGATGTTCTCACGGGTGGAATAACTCAACAGTAGCAACACATTTCCCACTCTTCCTTCATCACCTTCGACTTGTTCTTCCAAGCAAAAGCCATGAACTCTAGTGCAGAAAAATCTTCACTGTCCTCGTGAGTATGTGGATATACTGTTTTAGTGAACCACAAATAAGAAGGTAAGGATATGAAGATTACAATGTGAGTATTTTCGCACTTTCCAAAATAATTTTGTCATTTGATTGGCACATACTAACAGATCTGTTTTTTTTACAGAAGCAGAGCAAAGTGAAAACAATATATAGTTAGGGGGTTATATGAAAGAAAAATAATCATTCCTTTATAATCTTGTTTTTAGCCACTTTGACACTCTTATAACTCTTTAACCCTCATAACTTCTATTAACCCCCAATGTAATTTTCTTTTTTGTTGAAAAAATGGTTATAAAAATAAAAAAAATTATTTGAAATGAAGTTTGAAAAGGATTCATTTGACTGAAGTAGATAGTCAATCAAAGTGGTCAACTGTTTGGTAAAATTTGGTCACCTAACTTGGACAACGATTTAGGATCGTCGCCAAATTACATGTCCCACTACTTGGCCAACGTTTTTTTTCGCCATACATGTGACCCAATAGGGCAATCCATTGAAAATTTCGTCGGGCAAGTAGGGCCTTTGGTCGACAAATGTTTTTTTCGCCGGACAAGGTTACGACTTGACTTCAATATTTTGCTGGCCAACCCTTTAATGGTGGCGTGATTTTTTTTATGTAATTAAGGTTAAAAATATTGATTTGTAACCTAGGTTTCTCATGAAGGACAACGAGTCCCGTTTGTCTTTCTCCTCCTTTTGTTCGATTCTTCTTTCATCTTACGATTCCTATTGCCATATCGTATCACGATGTGTGAAAGAGTCCAAGGGGATCAAGCTTGTAGAAGGTAATGATGGTCGTGTCTGGACTGCTACGACGAAGAACTCAACGTCTCAAGATGGTCCTAATCTTGGCTCCACAGGAACAGTTAAGGTAAGAAGGCCTGGTCGAGGACGTGCTCAACGCAGCAAGGTTTCTCTTGAGATTACAATGAAGGACGGATATGCTGAGCTTTCGAGGGGGAGGAAGAAGACAGAACTCTCAACACAACCTGGGTAGGCGAGCTCTGCTCAGGGCTGGGAGGATGATGTATATCCACTGGAGTAGAGATCGTGGCAGAGAAGCAGGGTTGTGCGATTTTTCTCTACAACCTCCCGTTTGGCACCTATTCGGAATGGGTCCGGAATTCGTTGGGGACGTTTGTCGAGGTAGTGTTTGTCAATGTTATTAACAGACCGAACCGGAAAATTCACTTTCTTTGGCTTTGCGGAGCTTAAACTCAAAGATTTGACTCTACAGGCAATAGAGCTTCTCAATGGCCATGACCTTTTGTAGCTATGGCTCGGCTTGGAAAAAGGAAATTCCGATCAGAATCGCATGCAATTGGACGTGTTGAGGTGATTTCGAGTGCCCTTGGTTTAGCACCAGCAAAACAGAGCTTAATCGATGTTAACGTGAATGTTGTCCCTGATGCGGTGGAGACGGGATACGTTGCTCCCATTGTCGCTGAGCATGAAGATCGGATTGAGGACCCTAGGGTTGGGAGTCCGTTTTTTTTTTCATGTCGAAACAAAGATCGGATTATTGAAGCGTACTGTTGTCGTCTTTGAAGCTTCGGGATTCTCAGAATCTCAGAGAGATTTCTGCAGTGTGTTCGTGATTCTCTATATTAGTTGGAGATGGATGGAGAAATCACCTGCAATTCCATATGCGTCACTTGTAAATCGGGATAGCTTGAACGAGGTAAGTGAGACAGAGATTTCGCTTCTTATTCTCACTCAATCGCATGAGCATGATCCGAAGATATTGGACCAAGTTCAAAGTATTGGGCCTATAGACCATGCTCTAGTGATAGTAGAGCTTCATGGTCTTTTGAACAGTATGGGTGTTGATCTGTCAATCACTGCGATTCAAAGCAATGTTACAGCTCAAACAAAAAGACGTGGTCATCCAAAGAAGGGACAGTCAAAGGAGATTGCTTCTCCAACTGCTTTTTTTATCAAACAAGAGCTAAAACTTCTGTTGATAAAGAAGGCAATTCGGGAAGCTTTACTGTTGATATTGCTAATAAGGATAGCTCGGGTTATTGGAGTTATTGCGAGAAAGTTGGAAAAAAGGTTGTTGACCTTGGTCCTTTGGTGCTCGAACGGTTCAATTCTCTAGACGTCCCGCAGCGTGTTGAGGAGGATGTCGAGGATAGTGAGGACGAGGAATACCCTGAACCGATTACAAGAAAAGCTCTAATCCCTGTTTCGGTATCTAACCGGTTTATTTTCTTGAACTCGGATAGGACGCAAGCAAGGAGGGCGGCAATTAGATGTGGCAGCTTTCTCTTCTTTCTTTTGCTTTCTTGCTTGGGTTTATTTTGATATATGTTTTGCTCTTGTAGCTGTTTTGGTCCGAGGAAAAATGTTTTTTTTAGGATCGTTTTCTTGTAGTGTTCTACTGTCTTGTAGAACACTTGGTCAATAAATTTTAGCTTATAAAAAAGTTAGTAAAAATGGACGGAATATTCCATTCATTAGTCATGTGACCTCAAGTGTCATATAATGAATGGTAAAATGACATTTTTTCCCTTAAGCATTTGGCGTCTATATATTTTACAAGGAACAATAACGAGGGTATAATGGTAATGTTCCTTATAAAATGTATAGAAGTCAAATAATTAAGGGAAAACGTCATTTTACTATCTGTTATATGACACGTGAGGTCATATGACTAATGAAATGGAATATTCCGTCTATTTTTACTAATAAAATCGCGTGACCAATACTTAAGGTACTGCATTTGTCATTTTGAAACGTTGAGTAGTGCACTGCAATATTCGTGACTAATATTTAAGAGTAAGTTTCGATATTTAACCCAAAAAATATATATAGATTTGTATTTAAAAAGATACAAGTAAAGAAAAGAAATAATATCCTGTATAAAATGCTAAAAATAAGTGTAATGTCTTAGTTGGCCGGTTTTCTGATTGTTTATAAACAATCCACTCGAGAGGAGGCCATCCTTTTCATTTTCAGTTGTTTGTTTGGTTCTTTTCTGATTTGAATTAATCGGGCTGATCCATTTTTTCGGTTTAACTGTTTTTTGTTGCTCACATACACAAGTACATTCAAGAGTGAACCCCGGAGCCATGATCATGTTGCAATACTCATCATTCAACAGCGGTTTTCCATTGATTCTAAAAAGGTAAGAAAAAGCAAATGTTCCATTGAACCTCTATTGTAAGATACTGGATAGAATAAAGAACAAAATGGTCTGTCTTTCAAGAATCATACTACACTAAACTCTCAATCCCAAAACTCAGATATAATGGCTCAACTCTTGGACAGATCAAGGTGAAAAACTACTAGTACTCGAGAGTGGCCAAATTAGTGACTATCGAACAAATCTATAGCAAACCAAATGAGAGTAAAAAAGTCCACATCACATACAAACTATTGGCTCAAATTTCAATGGAGAAACAAAGAATTATGAATAAGTGGTAACTTATTGGGGACCCTATGTGGGTATCCCTAAAATGTTTCACACTCTAGTAAATCATAACAATCTCACTACAAATTGCGGAAAAACAAATTCCTTCCTCAACAAAACCAACTTTGCCAAGGGCATTACAAATAAAGAAAACGCTACTATCAAGGGAAAAAAAATTGAAACTACTTTTTTCATGTATCTCCGCCTCACCAGGGATGCACGATACACTTGTGACTATAACCGCAACCTGATTTTACATCTCACTCAAAGTACCGAAAACAAGACCTAAAATTGGTAACTCAAAACTCAAGCCTCAACACAAAATCCATTGTAACTTCTATCTCTAAGTTTTATGCTTCAAAGCAGGCATTCCGGTTAGCCCTACATAACCAGATTTCTCTTACTGTAGTGTAACGACCAGAGAATGTGTGGAGTACACATTTCACCAGCTTAACTAAATTATCTTTACCTATTTATCATGATATCCAAAATAGTCTTATGCAGCAATGCCTGAAATAAAGAGAAAAATAAAAAGGAACTTGTAAGCATAAAAATATATGTGTACTCCGGAAACGAAAGGTGATAAACAAAATGGCAATGGTACAAACAACATAACCCAAATTTAAATTATTAAATTTTTTATAACATTTATTAAGGGGTTTATATAACTCCTAACTCAAGCTCAACTTATTTCCTTGCGTGGTCTTAAGTAAAAGCTCTTGACAGGTATACCACACAAAAACAAGTAAGCCAAACATTTTGTAGATATGCTCACTCTCATCAGTAATGGCACAAACATCTGGACCACACCATTTAGTCGAGTACTTCATCCCAAAAATCATCTAGCAGTACCATTAAGCAAAACAATATATTTTACTTCTTTCAGTCTTATAGCAAGAGCTCGAATTCCATTCTATATTACTTCATTTTACTCTTACCCCTATTTAAACTCCTATGTTAAAAAATTCTACCATTATATTGATAACAAAGTCCATATCCATCTCTTCCATTCGACTTTGATATCATGGACAGTGGCACAGATTGTACATATAAAGTAAAAAAACAATGAGCCGTCCCCCGAAATGATGCACATAGACATGCACTTCCATGGGCCTAAATTATGTTTGATAGTTTGCAAGTGAAGAAGAAGAGCCGATTGCTCATTTTAATGAAACAGTATGTCTGAGATTAAAAGACATGCGCACAAAGATATATAGGTTGTTTATAGCTTGAACAAAACAGTTATTTATAGTTCTATGAAGTTAACTGACGATTTACCCATCAAAAGAAGTTCACTGAGAATTTAGTTTATCTTTCATTGAATTAAAATCACACCTTAGCTAAGTATCCTAATCAGGCTAAAAGAAATGTTGCAAAAGGATATTAGTTGAAGAGTTGTTACCTCTATTTGGCTGTCTTTTATTAACACTATAATCACCAACATAACCAGGAGAATTTTTCTCTGGAACCTTTGGAGCTGCACTGTCAAGTCCATAACCAAAGGGACCAGGCCTGTCTCGCTCAGAGTTTGATGATGGCCAGGTTGGGTCCTCATAAACTGAACCACCACCATAGAAGTCAGCAAAGGCTCCATCATACCCACCATTTGATGCAGAATATGATGATGCTGGGGCTACACCCGCACCAATGTTCCTTCCATAACCTCCAGCTCCTAAACTGTAACTGTCATTTCCGCCTCCTCCATAACCCAGATTGCTATTACTGTTAGGAGCATTATTTATTCCATCTTGAGCCGAAATTCCACAGGTCCAATTATCTGCACTATTACCGAATGTGCTTCCATCAATGCTCCCACTTCCCAATCCCATGTAAGCACTGGAATTTGCAGAGTTTGTGCTGTTATTAAGACCCCCATTTCCCCACAAGTTACGAGTCAGTGAACTGAAAAAAGAGCTGCTGCCTCCATTGCCACCATCATAACCTATAGGACCATCATATCTATTTGAATTACCTATATAGTAAGGGTTCACTCCTCGTCCATAACTGAGATTACCATTAAAATTTACATTACCCCCATAAGTCGGGCTTAACCCAGGGTCAAAATTCATACCCACTCCATAACCAGAACCGAACTGAGGAAACCCACTCAGACCACCAGCAACTGGACCGAACCTACCATCCATCCTAAGTCTATATCCTCCGATTGGACCTGGAGCATATCCCTGAGTATAGCCATTAAGAAAGCTATCGACCCTGCTCAGACCATAATTATAGCCACTATGTGGGCTTCGGCTAGGACTCGGTGATAACTCTTTAGGGACTGCAATTTTGACCTCGACCATTTTACCATTCAGCTCATGAAACGTCTTCTGCAAAACCTTGTCCACTGCTTCCTCTGAATCAAAAGTGATGAACCCAAAGCCTCTTGGCCTCTGGGTGTTGTGATCATACATGACCACAACATCTGTTATTGTTCCAAACTGATCAAAATACTTCTTGAAGTCGCTCTCTGTAACAGTGGATGCTAAACCTCCCACAAATATCTTTCTAGTACGACCTGGACCGGGAGAACCATGGTTGCTACCACTGCTTCTATTTAAAATGTTCTGATCATCCCTAGGAACAGCCTTCTTTGCCTCAACCTGGGGATAGCGAATTCAACAATGATGACACAAGGCCAATATTAAGTTGTTAAACATAAGGTACGCAGCAACAAAGTACAAGTCAGAAATAAAATCTATAATGTAACAAATAAAAAAAGAATGTTCACTTGATTCATTTTGGAATAGATTTAGGTTGACAACCTCAGGAAGCCGATCTCATGTCAATTATAATTTGGTAATTGTCAATAAGAATTTAAAACTCTGTTATCTTTAGTCTAGTTCAAAGAGGGAAGAGAGGAAACCAGACACAAATTTACTCCTACTATGAACTTACCATTCGACCATCAATGTTATGCTTCTCCTTTATTACCCTATCAGCTATGGCATGATCAGCAAAAACAACAAAACCAAAACCACGAGCACGACCCGTGGTCCGATCCTTCATAATCACAGCTTCCACAACTTCGCCAAAACTGCCGAAGTACTCCTTCAGCCTCTCTTCATTGGTATCCCATGATATTCCACCGATGAATAACTTACCATGATCGGATTGCATTTTCTCTGCACAGAAAATAAAATTTTCACCCTAAGTTCAAAGCTTTACAAATGCAAATCTTAGAGGATTAAAAAAATGGCAAAGTGCTTCGCATTCCCACCAGAACAAGACGATTCCATAGTGGATTCAACCCAAAAACACAATGGACCATCATAATCAAGCAATTCTAATCAGCACCAATGAAATTGAATGAAATGAAGAATCAAAACAATCTCTTTCAGATCAAGTGAAGACAATACCTAATTTGGACAAAACAATCACTCAAAACCAGCAATTGGCTGTCAGATACAAACATAAATGATCTGGGGATCAATTTAGAAACAGGGAACCTTAAAAAAAAGAATCAAATGACACAAAATTGAGGGCGTCAGAAAAAGACCCAGAAGCAAATTCAGTCACATCAGATCCAAAACTCATACCGATTCCGAGAGACGGAGGACCCAAGTCAAGTTTCGCAACAAAATCGCAGATTGAAGACGACCCTGATGGCAAATCTCGCAGAAGCTAGGATCTGAGAGGAGGGACAATGAAAATCAGAACAGAGGTGCTCATCATCCTCTGTATGCCCCCACCCTTTTTCTCACCTCTTCTCTCAAATCTGCCAATCAACTTTAATGCAAGAAAATATATATTTAACAACAGAAATTTTCCAGACAGAAAATATTGGATATGGGAAGTTTTAGAGATAGAAACACACACAAAAATAATCTTATTTTACCAAATCTCTGGCGAAGAATTATGCAACTCTAAAATGGAATATAGTTGAATTCTAGTGATTTTGTCTTGACATTTTTTAAAATAGGTCTGAAAATAAGCATTAAAAAGATCGCAAAATGGATTGGTTTGATCTGAGAAATGAGAGAAAAGGATCGCTTGCTCTTCCGTTCATTCGCCTTTTATACTTACTGGGTAAAATACCATTTCAGCCCACTTTTACGTGAACCCCATCTTATCTTTCTTGCCCTCATCCACGTTCATTCTGCTGACTTTTTACTCTTTCTCAGAACAAAATTTCTAGCAAGACTTTCAACTAAAATTAATTTTAAAGTCCTAACCTTCATTTTTATTAATCCTTATGAAAAACATTAGGGGTGGGCATTGGGAGGTTAACCACCCAATGAAACTTTTTACGAACCCAACTCGATATTACCGGTTTGACATATCTTGAAATCAACCCTAACCTAAAAACCATTTTTTACAGTGAAACCAATCAGTTCACTGATCGGTTGGTTAGTGGTTTTAACCAACCAACCACTTTACCACATGTAAGTATAAATTTAGATACCAATAATCATACACATATTTTTATTTCAAGCCAAAACATATTACTACATTCTCCAAAACAAAAGAAAAATTACATATAAGTCATCGTGTTTTATGTTAGCAATCCGTGTGAAACAAAAGAGTGTTCATGGTTCATTCATCTATATCAGATCAGTGGCTATTATGAAGCCACATTTATATGCTGAACAGTACCGGTTTGGTTGGTTAACCGATTGTTTGGCGTTTCAAGAACAGACAACCAACCGTTAACTTTTCGGTTCGATTGTCAAGAACCCGCAACCAACCGTTAACTTTCTGGTTTCGGGTTTTCCGATGCGGTTTGCGGTTGGTGGTGGTTGGTTTTAGCGGTTTCGGTTTTTTTTTGCCCACCCCTAAAAAACATATATCATTAAACCCCTCCTGAATTTTAGGTGGGCATAGAGATAAATTCCAATTTTCTCTACTACTAAATGAAGATTATTTTGCAAATAAATTAAGAAATGAGGTTATGGAATCAAATACATTACCAAATAAGACTAGTTAAATATCGAAACTTATTCTTATGTATTGGTCAAGAACAGTACACTAACATCTACTCCTATTATGACTTTTCTTTCTGCAGAGGCGAATCCTACTGGTTCACCTTCTCCTTTGCGCCACCTCCGTCGGCACCCACTGTGGCTCCGGCCACGAGGGCTACCGGTGGAGCTCTTCCCCACCGCTGCTGTACCCAACTTTCTCCCGTTTCTGTCTACTCCGTCCGTCCTCCCCGAGCGTCCACCGGAGCACAGCCGACCTTGTATCGCCGCAACCCCTCTCCGGCCATCTCTGCCCTCCGCTCAAGTTGTTGCCCCTCATCCTCGCTGGGCAGATCTAGCGACCCAGCACTCTAGCCCGTCAGATCTGCTGGAAAAACAACGCACCGACACACCCTCAGCCCCTACCGACACCACCGGCGTTGGCCTCTTTGTTGACGACTGCGACCGACTCATCTGCCCCCTGATATATACCCCCAAGATGATGTTCTTCCACCTCGTCGGTCGGATCTGCCGGCCTAACACTCAAGTCGGCCAAATCTGCAAGTAAAGCTCTCCGCTACTACGCCCCATGCCGACGGTGGCCGACCTTTTAACGACGACGAAGACCCAAGCGCCTCCGATCGAGGCTCCTTGCCACGCTTTTCTGGTAAGGCGGTCAGATCTGCTCCTATTTTTCGCCGGAGATCCGCAGTCCGAGCCATTCAGTTATGCTCCTACATATTATGCTCTCCCGACCAGTCTCGTGCATCCGCCTCAATAGGATCAGATCTGTGCTCGTCGGCGCCGCCCACCTCTCCCCCTCGCTCTGATCCTAGCCCCCGACATCAAATTCCGGTCGAAAGTAGCTCGTGGTCGTCGTTTGTTGTTTATTTTATTTGTAGTTTTGTATGTTCTCGTTTGTAGCCCCTACTGGAATCTTGGATATCCGGTAGATGTGGATGTTGCCTTTGTTGGCGTGTTTGGTCGGCTCTTTCCATCGGCAGATCTCTCCGGAGAGTCGATAAGAAACACCGACCTGGTAGTTGTTTATCTAGGCGTTGCGTCGTCTTTTCTGAGAGTTACTCATCTCGCTGGTCATCCATCGAATATCCGAAAATGACCCGTGGATGCAACGCTTGTTTTATTTGGTCTAATTTTTAAGGTTTGTTAATTTATTAATGAATATTTCCGTTCAACAAAAGCACAGTACATTACCAACGATTTAAAATGACAAATGCACTACCTTAAGTATTGATCACGCAATTCATTTAGTAAAATTGGACGGAATATTCCATTTTGTTAGTCATATAACCTAATGTGTCGTTTAATGGGTAGTCAAATGACGATTTTCTCTTACTTATTTGACCTCTATACATTTTATAAGGAACAGTAACAGGGAATAATGGTAATGTTGCTTATACAATGTATAGAGGTCAAATAAGTAAGGGTAAAATCATCATTGTTAGAATCGACAGGGTCGATTCGTTATGTAGTGTCAGGCAATACTAAAGTCTCGTTAGTTGCCACTTAAATAGGATCAAGTAAAATGGGATTTTACGTTGATCTATTGACATGCATAAACCTAAGGGTCACACCGGAGGATGAAACTCATTGACACATTTATGGAGAATGGCCAAAAGGGAGTTGTCTCGGGACATGACCAAAACTGGGTTTTGGGTCATGTGCCCGTAAGTGAATAGGACTTTACGGATCGAGACAAGGCTTGGAGTCTTGGGATTGATCGCGTCGGATAATGTTGGACATTTCCGGTATGGAAAGCTTGGAGGCGATGAGCGAATCACGGGACCTCGTTGGAAATGGCCACGGGCCATGTTCCAAGAGGCCCATGAAAGGCCCATGCAACCAAGGCCCATGCAACTAATTAATCAAGTCTTGATTAATTAGTACTAAGTAAGCAAGACAAGGATTAAGGTGTTGGTGATTCACCACCTAACCCAATCTTGTCTTGCCATACTTTGTCCTATTTACACCTTACTTGACACCATACTTGTCCCATGCCTTTAGTTGGACAAGTATGGGTTTTGTTATGTTTAAGTCATCTTTTTTCAACATAACAAACACAAGACAAGAATAGGAAACACAACTTCTCTCTCCCTTCCCTTGCAATTTCGGGTTTGGCAAGCTCCCACCTCCATTTTTGTGTTATTGAGTCCTCAAAGAGAAGAACTACGTGGCTTTGATTCCCATGTGGATACGTAGGCGTCTTGGAGACTCAAGCCAATCATTCGTTACCCGGTGCTCTTGTTTTGGTAAAGCTAGTGCTGAATTTTTCTCTTGTGAATCCATTCTTTGTTAGTTGTTTCATGGTTTTAATCGTCTCTTGGTTTTCCTTGATTTTCCGCTGCGAGTTGGTTCATCTCCAACCCTACCTCGAGACCCAACAGTGGTATCAGAGCCGTGCTACCTTCGGGATTCACAAGACGGTGTTCAAAGTTTCGGTTTTGCTTGAAAGTTTCGTTTTTGGCATGTTGTTATGCTAAATTGTTTGATAACATGTTTTAAATTCTTGTTTATGGATTTAATGCATGTAAAATGAATTTTTGAAAATTATTTCAAATCTGGAAATTTTGAAAAAAAAAAAAATTCGAGTCTCGGGAGCGGGACTCTCGGGGAGCCGAAACCGGGACCGAACGGGGCTCCGTTGGACGGAGCTAGGCCAAGCATGACCATTGGATGGTCGATATGTCAAGGCTAAACTGTTTTTTCAGTTATGACGAGTTTGGAACCGTCATGACGAACACAAAAATCAAATGCTCAAAAGTTTCATTTTGAACGGTTTCGATAAACCGAGCATCAAAAAAAAATTCGAAACTTGGCAATTAATTAAAACCGGAAAATCACATGATGTTTGTTAACATGCTTGTTTGATAACACGATGTGTGATGTGTTGTTGGCATGGTGTACATAATAGCCCCGAGCTCGATTTAATTATTTATCGCTTTTCACGGCCTGAAAGCCGTTAAAGTTAGCGTGTAATTTTTCTATCAAGGCGTGGTCATCGAACCACTTGTTTGTAATATTTATTTATTCCCGACCTGCGACAACACCATCCAGCCCGGTGAATCCATCTTGCGACAACACAAGGGCCATTGCGCAAGCTAAAAGCCTAGATCGTATAACAAATCCAAACATGTACTGCGGCGTATCCACCTCATCAGATAAATACTGAACTGAGGTGAAGTGAAGATAACCGATATTGCAACAGATGATAACATAGCCAACCCTTTGACTAAGGCAGTGTCACTGCCTGAACATGTTAGACATGTAAAGTCGATGGGGACATATTGGTGTTTAGATTGGAACTAGGGCAAGTGGGATATTGTTAGTCTTAGTGCCCGTAGTTCAATCCTAAATGTCCAAATGTATATATCATCGTTAGCAATAAAATTAAAGCGGCTTTATATTACTTATGTGTTGGAGTAATAAATCGATGTGTGCTCTGATCTATGCCCACCATGCGAATAGAACCATAGATCGAGATAGATCACACTCGATGAGTCCCTAGTCAACAAAGCTTCACTAGAAGCGACTAGTATGAAAGATGGCTCTTTATGGCTTACGTTCTGTTAGTCATTGGAATGGGATTCCGGAGTCTGATCATAGATATCATGTGGGACATGATATTGGACGACCCGCCCTGAATATGTGCCATAGATTAAGTCATGAACATATTCAGTGTTGTAGCTTGTCATGTATCCTTAGACCAAGGAGTCTTTGTGATCGCTATGTAGTCAACAACTGAGTTTGACCTGAGCCTAACGTTGTCCGTAACAGGGCTTCCATAACGGCCAGGATTGGCTTGGGGATGGGCTACATGAGTGACACAAAAGACGGCTAAGGGATTTATCCCTCATACTAAGGTATGGGAAAGATATCGGTTCTCGGCCGCTTGATCGAGAGTGACTGAAAGAATAGCATGGCCATGCACATGATACTGGGTATCATATCTTCAGTCATCTCACATATCAAGGAACGGTGATTGAGAATAATAAGGATGACGGCTCTATGCCTTATCTCAATCAGGATATCGGAGATAAAAGGATAATGACAGGGACGACGGAAAGGTTAGAATCGACAGGGTCGATTCGTTATGTAATGTCGGGCAATACTAAAGTCTCGTTAGTTGCCACTTAAATAGGATCAAGTAAAATGGGATTTTACGTTGATCTATTGACATGCATAAACCTAAGGGTCACACCGGAGGATGAAACTCATTGACACATTTATGGAGAATGGCCAAAAGGGAGTTGTCTCGGGACATGACCAAAACTGGGTTTTGGGTCATGTGCCCGTAAGTGAATAGGACTTTACGGATCGAGACAAGGCTTGGAGTCTTGGGATTGATCGCGTCGGATAATGTTGGACATTTCCGGTATGGAAGGCTTGGAGGCGATGAGCGAATCACGGGACCTCGTTGGAAATGGCCACGGGCCATGTTCCAAGAGGCCCATGAAAGGCCCATGCAACCAAGGCCCATGGAACTAATTAATCAAGTCTTGATTAATTAGTACTAAGTAAGCAAGACAAGGATTAAGGTGTTGGTGATTCACCACCTAACCCAATCTTGTCTTGCCATACTTTGTCCTATTTACACCTTACTTGACACCATACTTGTCCCATGCCTTTAGTTGGACAAGTATGGGTTTTGTTATGTTTAAGTCATCTTTTTTCAACATAACAAACACAAGACAAGAATAGGAAACACAACTTCTCTCTCCCTTCCCTTGCAATTTCGGGTTTGGCAAGCTCCCACCTCCATTTTTGTGTTATTGAGTCCTCAAAGAGAAGAACTACGTGGCTTTGATTCCCATGTGGATACGTAGGCGTCTTGGAGACTCAAGCCAATCATTCGTTACCCGGTGCTCTTGTTTTGGTAAAGCTAGTGCTGAATTTTTCTCTTGTGAATCCATTCTTTGTTAGTTGTTTCATGGTTTTAATCGTCTCTTGGTTTTCCTTGATTTTCCGCTGCGAGTTGGTTCATCTCCAACCCTACCTCGAGACCCAACAAATCAGAGCCTGTTTTTACTTCCTCTTTCTTTTCTTTTAAAACCATCTTTCTTCCTGTGGCCTTCTCTTATAACTCAATGGAAGATCAAGACAACACAACTCCTAATTTTACTGTTTCCTCTCACCCTCGTTCGAGTCTTCGTCCAGTATAACTATCTCCAACATACAAACTAAGGTCCGTATTCTTGACGGTTCTTGCGTCACCTACACTCAATGGGTGAAGTTGTTCCTTCTTCACTGCAAAGGATACAAAGTTACCAGCCATGTTGATGGCTCCCCACCTCCTCCCAAAGATTCACCAGAACTTGAAGCATGGTGTGAGATCGACGCCTATGTCCTCCAATGGATTTATAGCACTATCTCCGACGATATTTTAGGACGGATTCTCGAACCCGAATCAATTGCTCATGAGGCTTGGATACGTCTCAAAACTCATTTTCATAACAATAAAGGCTCTCGCGCAACAGCTCTCGAACATGAGTTCAACACTTTAACCTTATCATCTCAACCATCTCTTAAAGCTTATTGTCAACGTCTCAAGGATCTCTCTGATCAACTACAAGACGTCGATAGTCCCATCAACGACCAACGTCTTGTCCTCCAAATGGTTCGAGGCCTCCCAACAGAATTTGATACAGTGAGGTCTTATATAAACAAACACTACCTACATTTGATATTGCACGCAACATGTTACAACTTGAGGACCAACGCCACTCAGCTCGTCCAGACAACACACCATCTCTTGCATTCACCGCCCCGGCTGCCATGTCTCCTGATCACTCCTCCAATAAGCAACCTACCTCAGGCCGTCACTTCCGACCCCGACATCACAACAGCCCTTTGTTAGTCTTAGTGCTCGTAGTTCAATCCTAAATGTCCAAATGTACAAATCATCGTTAGCAATAAAATTAAAGCGGCTTTATATTACTTATGTGTTGGAGTAATATATCGATGTGTGCTCTGATCTATGCCCACCATGCGAATAGAACCATAGATCAAGATAGAACACACTCGATGGGTCCCTAGTCAACAAAGCTTCACTAGAAGCGACTAGTATGAAAGATGGCTCTTTATGGCTTACGTTCTGTTAGTCATTGGAATGGGATTCCGGAGTCTGATCATAGATATCATGTGGGACATGATATTGGACGACCCGCCCTGAATATGTGCCATAGATTAAGTCATGAACATATTCAGTGTCGTAGCTTGTCATGTATCCTTAGACCAAGGAGTCTTTGTGATTGCTATGTAGTCAACAACTGAGTTTGACCTGAGCCTAACGTTGTCCGTAATAGGGCTTCCATAACGGCCAGGATTGGCTTGGGGACGGGCTACATGAGTGACACGAAAGGCGGCTAAGGGATTTATCCCTCATACTGAGGTATGGGAAAGATATCGGTTCTCGGCCGCTTGATCGAGAGTGACTGAAAGAATAGCATGGCCATGCACATGATACTGGGTATCATATCTTCAGTCATCTCACATATCAAGGAACGGTGATTGAGAATAATAAGGATGACGGCTCTATGCCTTATCTCAATCAGGATATCGGAGATAAAAGGATAATGACAGGGATGACGGAAAGGTTAGAATCGACAGGGTCGATTCGTTATGCAGTGTCAGGCAATACTAAAGTCTCGTTAGTTGCCACTTAAATAGGATCAAGTAAAATGGGATTTTACGTTGATCTATTGACATGCATAAACCTAAGGGTCACACCAGAGGATGAAACTCATTGACACATTTATGGAGAATGGCCAAAAGGGAGTTGTCTCGGGACATGACCAAAATTGGGTTTTGGGTCATGTGCTCGTAAGTGAATAGGACTTTACGGATCGAGACAAGGCTTGGAGTCTTGGGATTGATCGCGTCGGATAATGTTGGACATTTCCGGTATGGAAGGCTTGGAGGCGATGAGCGAATCACGGGACCTCGTTGGAAATGGCCACAGGCCATGTTCCAAGAGGCCCATGAAAGGCCCATGCAACCAAGGCCCATGGAACTAATTAATCAAGTCTTGATTAATTAGTACTAAGCAGGCAAGACAGGGATTAAGGTGTTGGTGATTCACCACCTAACCCAATCTTGTCTTGCCATACTTTGTCCTATTTACACCTTACTTGACATCATACTTGTCCCATGCCTTTAGTTGGACAAGTATGAGTTTTGTTATGTTTAAGTCATCTTTTTTCAACATAACAAACACAAGACAAGAATAGGAAACACAACTTCTCTCTCCCTTCCCTTGGAATTTCGGGTTTGGCAAGCTCCCACCTCCATGTTTGTGTTCTTGAGTCCTCAAAGAGAAGAACTACGTGGCTTTGATTCCCATGTGGATACATAGCCGTCTTGGAGACTCAAGCCAATCATTCGTTAACCGGTGTTCTTGTTTTGGTAAGAAATAGTGCTTAATTTTTCTCTTGTGAATCCATTCTTTGTTAGTTGTTTCATGGTTTAATCGTCTCTTGGTTTTCATTGATTTTCCGCTGCGAGTTGGTTTATCTCCAACCCTACCTCGAGACCCAACAGTGGTATCAGAGCCGTGCTACCTTCGGGATTCACAAGACCGTGTTCAAAGTTTCGGTTTTGCTTGAAAGTTTCGTTTTTGGCATGTTGTTTTGCTAAATTGTTTGATAACATGTTTTAAATTCTTGTTTATGGATTTAATGCATGTAAAATGAAATTTTGAAAATTATTTCAAATTTGGAAATTTTTAAAAAAAATTGATTTTTCGGGTCTCGGGAGCGGGACTCTCGGGGAGCCGAAACCGGGACCGAACGGGGCTCCGTTGGACGGAGCTAGGCCAAGCATGACCATTGGATGGTTGATATGCCAAGGCTAAACCGTTTTGTTAGTTATGACGAGTTTGGAACCGCCATGACGAACTCGAAGATCAAATGTTCAAAAGTTTCATTTTTGAACGGTTTCGATAAACCGAGCATCAAAAAATTTCGAGACTTGGCTATTAATTAAAACCGGAAAATCACATGATGTTTGATAACATGCTTGTTTGATAACACGATGTGTGATGTGATGTTGGCATGGTGTACATAATAGCCCCGAGCTCGATTTAATTATTTATCGCTTTTCACGGCCTGCGAGCCGTTAGAGTTAGCGTGTAATTATTCTTTCAAGGTGTGGTCGTCGAACCACTTGTTTGTAATATTTATTTATTCCCGACCTGCGAGTCGTGTATTAAATTGTAATATTTTACTCAAGACGAAGAAAGGGCGAAAAGGTCATTTGGTGGCTTTTCGGGTGTTGGCATCAGCTTGGAGTCGGTGGAGCTCAAGAAGCTAGTGGGAGTTAGTTTAGGGGGCTATTATGTGCACATTTATCGCTTTATGCTTGGTTTAGTTTATGCATGATTAATTCTATGTGTTTTAGAATTGCATGCTTAACTTTATTTACCGAGCATATCACCTCACATGCAAAGATAAAATTGGAATTTTAATCCTTGTGTGTGAACCCTTAGAACCGTCATTACATTGGATGTAGTTGACGGGTTCAAAGGAAGAATTACATTGGATGTAATTTGAGGCATCATTGCATTTGGAATGTAGTTGATGTGCTCATCGCATCTAGGATGTGCCAAAGTTTTGAACACAACTGGACAAGTAAAAGCGGGTCATGTCCGATACCTCCCAATCATCAACACCTTACTACCTCCCCGTCCTATGGGTGTCGTGCGCATTAGCGGAGCATCCATAGGGAAGCGGGGTAGTAGGTTTGGACGACATATGTGGGTGTCGTGCGCATTAGCGGAGCACCTACATAGTGACGGGCCATAGTTGAAAATTGGTGGACCCGACTACGATTCTCAGCCTGAGGTTGAGCTAGGGTAACAGATAGGGTAAGTTGTGTACATAAGTGCATACCCTAGCCAAGAGTCACATTGGATGTGATTGGATGGAGTCCTACCTACATAGCTCGATTAAGTGGTGAGCATTAGTTCAGCTTAATCGAGTGAATCAAGGATCTTGGTTTCAGATTCTAAAGGTTTAGAATTGATTGTTGGTGTTTAAGCTTGATCTTCATAGAATTTATTCAGTTTACTTATTGAATTTTATCTGTTGTAGATCAAATGGCAAATTCAGCGAACATTAATAGTTTATCATTAAAAACCATTCTTGACAGGGTCAAGCTAAATGGGACAAACTATTTGGACTGGTATAGAATTTTGAGGATAGTCCTCAAGTATGAACGCAAAGAATATGTCCTTGACAAGGCTGTCTCTAAGACCATATCAGAGTTACATGAAGTGTCATTAACTGCTGAGAAGAATATCTCAGGGATCTGGGATCCAAGGATATTCTGATGGTCATCAAGGGAATTGGAAGTGGCAAGGGCTGGGCCCATACGCACTTGGCCGGAAAGATGAGACACCTGAGAATGTCTGCTTCTACTGCCAACAACCTGGTCATTGGAACCGGGATTACAGGAAGTTCACGGCTGATCTGAAGAAGGGCAGTGGGACTGCGCCTTCATCAAATAGCCTGGATGATCTGAAGAAGGGCAGTAGGACTGCGCCTTCATCAGGAAACCTGGATGATCTAAGGACGGGCGGTGGGACCGTGCCTTCATTCGGTATTAACTCTATAGAGCTACATCTCTCTACTTCCAAAGATTCATGCGTATTAGATACCATGACTGAATCTCACACATGCACTAATATATGGTGGCTGAAAGTAGGAGAGATTTGGAATGCACGAAATGGACCTCATAGTTGTGGCAACTGCTGTAGGATCCATGAGTCTTGCTTTGCCAAGAGGTCTTGTCTTAGTATTGTATAATGTATATTGCATACCTACTTTTAGTAGGAATATTATATCTGTATCCGTGTTTGACAAGGAAGGATATAATGTTAATATTGGAAATGGAGTTTTCAATGTTCTATGCAATGATATGTTTTATACCAGTACTGACATGGTTGGAGGATTGTACATATTAGATATGGGTAACAATGCCTCAAGTTCTATATATTCTGTTAATACCAAGAGGTCTAAATCCAACGATTTAAACCTAACTCTGTTATGGTACTGTCATTTGGGTCGCATAAACAAAAAGCGCCTATCAGCACTTCAGAAGTGCGGGCTTTCAGGTTCATTCGAATTCCATTCGATCGATAGGTGCAAGGTTTGTTTGATGGGCAAAATGACTAAAGTGCCCTTTATCGATCGCGATGAAAGGGCGGGTGAATTATTGGGGCTGATACACTCGAATGTGTGTAGACCAATAAGTTCACTTGCCAGGAGGGGTTTTAGCTATTTTATCACATTTACTGATGATTACAGTAAATATGGTTATGTCTATTCGGTGAGACATAAGTCTGAAGCTTTTGATAAATTCAAAGAGTTTAAGACTATAGTAGAAAACCAGCTCGACAAAGGTATTAAGGCACTTCGATTGGATCGAGGTGGAAAATACTTGACCACAGAGTTATTAGATCATCTAAAAGAGAATGGGATCCTTTTGGAATGGACTCCTCCTAGGTCACTGTAGTTGAAAGGTGTAGCCAAACGGAGAAATCGGACATTGTTAGACAGTGGTCTGTTCCATGATTAGTTGGACTGATCTCCCAATCTCTTTTAGGGGTTTTGCTCTAGAGACGACCGCATTCATATTGAATCGGGATTCGACGAATGGTGTGGAAGGGACACCATTTTAAAAATGGTACGGGATGATGCCCGCTTTGTCCTTCCTAAAGATTTGTGGTTGCGAGGCTTATGTGAAACATTTGGTTTCGACTAAGCTCGAACCAAGATCTGAGATATGCACCTTTGTGTGGTATCCCAAAGCAACAAGGGGATACTATTTCTACAATCCCAGTGAGAACATGGTGTTCGTCGCTTGGGGTGGGGTCTTTATGGAAAAGAAGTTTTGTTTCCAAAGACGTCATTGGGAGAGGACTGTGCATTTCTAAGAAATTCAGGATGGTACAGATCTGTCTAAACCAATTGACAACCCAGTAGAAAGGAGCCAGAGATTGTCGTAGAGTGAGAACCAATTCCTGTTACAATTCCGGAAGGTCCAAGGCGATTTGAAAGGGTCAATCTTCCACCTCCAAGATATGGTATCCGGAGGTGACAATGAAGTCATGGTGGATCACGATGATCCAGCCACCTTTCAAGAAGTCGTGGATGGGCCCGACTCTGAGTTATGGCTGGGAGCCATGAGGGAGGAAATGCAATCCATGTCGGACAACCGAGTCTGGGAACCGGTTGATCCCATCAATGGTGTGAGGACCATCGGATGCAAATGGATCTTCAAGGTGAAGATGGACATGGACGGCAACCCTCTGACCTACAAAGCTCAACTGGTGGCGAAAGGTTATAGGCAGATCCAATGGATTGACTATGAGGAAACCTTCTCCCTAGTGGCTATGGTCAAAATCGATCCAAGTTCATCTTGACATAACTGCGTATCATAATTACGAGATATGGAAAGTGGATGTCAAAACCGCTTTCCTAAATGGAAATTTGACTGAGTACGTTTGTATGTCTCGGCCCAAAGGTTTTGACGATCCGAAGAATAAGGGAAAGATTTATAAGTTATTGAAATCCATTTATGGATTGAAACGAACTTCTCGGAGTTGGATCCTTCGTTTTGATGAAGCTGTAATTGGATTTGGCTTAATCAAGAACGAGGATGAATCTTGTGTTTATAAGAAGGCTAGTGGGAGCAAGATTACCTTTCTGGTTCTCATTGAAAACAATATCTCAACCTTGCACGAGACTAAAGCTTGGTTGAGGAAGTGTTTTTCAATAAAGGACTTAGGCGATGCTTCTTATATCTTATGGATTAAGATATGTAGATATCGCACCAAGAGGGTCTTGGATTTAAGTCAGGGAACCTATGTGAACAAGGCATTGAGTAGGTTCTTAATGCTCGATTCAAAGAAATGACTCTTACCCACTAGTCATGGCATTCATCTCAGCAAGACTCAGTGTCCTAAGACACCTGATGAGCTGAAAAGGATGATGAGAATCCTGTGCGCCTGGGGGCAGGATCAATCATATATGTCATGACATGTATGAGACTGGACGTCTCGTGAGCCTTATGTTGTACCAGTAGACATCAGTCTAACCCGGTGGAAAGATGATGTTGAACTAGTCGTCGAAGGATGAGTAGACGGTAGTTTTCCAAGACAAATCCAGATGACTTTAGAAGTCAGTCAGGATATGTGTTTATGATGAATGGAAGAGCTTTAGCTGGGAGAGCGTAAAGCAAGATACCATAGCCGAATCTACGACAGGGGCCAAGTACATGGATGCTGCAGAGGCAGCTAAGGAGGCTATGTGGATTTGGAAATTCACGGCAGGGTTGGGTGTAATTAAAAATCCGTCCAGCCCGGTGAATCCATTTTGCGACAACACAAGGGCCATTGCGCAAGCTAAAAGCCCAAATCGCATAACAAATCCAAACATGTACTACGGCGTATCCACCTAATCAGAGAAATACTGAACTGAGGTTAAGTGAAGATAACATATATTGCAATAGATGATAACATAGCCAACCCATTGACTAAGGCAGTGTCGCTGCCTAAACATGTTAGACATGTAAAGTCGATGGGGGGACATATTGGAGTTTAGATTGGAACTAGGGCAAGTGGGAGATTGTCAGTCTTAGTGCTCGTAGTTCAATCCTAAATGTCCAAATGTACAAATCATCGTTAGCAATAAAATTAAAGCGGCTTTATATTACTTATGTGTTGGAGTAATATATCGATGTGTGCTCTGATCTATGCCCACCATGCGAATAGAACCATAGATCAAGATAGAACACACTCGATGGGTCCCTAGTCAACAAAGCTTCACTAGAAGCGACTAGTATGAAAGATGGCTCTTTATGGCTTACGTTCTGTTAGTCATTGGAATGGGATTCCGGAGTCTGATCATAGATATCATGTGGGACATGATATTGGACGACCCGCCCTGAATATGTGCCATAGATTAAGTCATGAACATATTCAGTGTCGTAGCTTGTCATGTATCCTTAAACCAAGGAGTCTTTGTGATTGCTATGTAGTCAACAACTGAGTTTGACCTGAGCCTAACGTTGTCCGTAACAGGGCTTCCATAACGGCCAGGATTGGCTTGGGGACGGGCTACATGAGTGACACGAAAGGCGGCTAAGGGATTTATCCCTCATACTGAGGTATGGGAAAGATATCGGTTCTCGGCCGCTTGATCGAGAGTGACTGAAAGAATAGCATGGCCATGCACATGATACTGGGTATCATATCTTCAGTCATCTCACATATCAAGGAACGGTGATTGAGAATAATAAGGATGACGGCTCTATGCCTTATCTCAATCAGGATATCGGAGATAAAAGGATAATGACAGGGATGACGGAAAGGTTAGAATCGACAGGGTCGATTCGTTATGCAGTGTCAGGCAATACTAAAGTCTCGTTAGTTGCCACTTAAATAGGATCAAGTAAAATGGGATTTTACGTTGATCTATTGACATGCATAAACCTAAGGGTCACACCAAAGGATGAAACTCATTGACACATTTATGGAGAATGGCCAAAAGGGAGTTGTCTCGGGACATGACCAAAACTGGGTTTTGGGTCATGTGCCCGTAAGTGAATAGGACTTTACGGATCGAGACAAGGCTTGGAGTCTTGGGATTGATCGCGTCGGATAATGTTGGACATTTCCGGTATGGAAGGCTTGGAGGCGATGAGCGAATCATGGGACCTCGTTGGAAATGGCCACGGGCCATGTTCCAAGAGGCCCATGAAAGGCCCATGCAACCAAGGCCCATGGAACTAATTAATCAAGTCTTGATTAATTAGTACTAAGCAAGCAAGACAAGGATTAAGGTGTTGGTGATTCACCACCTAACCCAATCTTGTCTTGCCATACTTTGTCCTATTTACACCTTACTTGACATCATACTTGTCCCATGCCTTTAGTTGGACAAGTATGGGTTTTGTTATGTTTAAGTCATCTTTTTTCAACATAACAAACACAAGACAAGAATAGGAAACACAACTTCTCTCTCCCTTCCCTTGGAATTTCGGGTTTGGCAAGCTCCCACCTCCATGTTTGTGTTCTTGAGTCCTCAAAGAGAAGAACTACGTGGCTTTGATTCCCATGTGGATACGTAGGCATCTTTGAGACTCAAGCCAATCATTCGTTAACCGGTGTTCTTGTTTTGGTAAGAAATAGTGCTGAATTTTTCTCTTGTGAATCCATTCTTTGTTAGTTGTTTCATGGTTTAATCGTCTCTTGGTTTTCATTGATTTTCCGCTGCGAGTTGGTTCATCTCCAACCCTACCTAGAGACCCAACACCCTTGTCGCCCATCATGGCAAGGAAATTACATAAACAACATCATATCTCCTCGCCCCAATCACCGGCCATCTTCTCGCGTCCCGTCTTACCCGTCATGGACTCCACCACCATGGCATACTTCTTGGACACCACCTTCATGTCCGTACCCAACTCAGCAAGGTTGGGCATCACCTTGGCCTATGTATCAACCAACCACATCACCACCGCCTCACTCAAGTTCACATTCATTAATTGGCCTAGCACATACTGTTGGTTCCAATGATCTTGAACCAACAACCTTCGGTCATGGCTCCTCTACTTCTTTGGTTGCTCCAAATGACATCTCAAATTGGTACATGGACTCAACAGCTATGTCCTACCTCACCTCGGACTCAGGTAACCTTTCCCCACCTCTCAATACTAGTAGTATTCACTCCATATATGTGGGTAATGGTATGACTATACCGGTTCACGGCTCGGGTACGACTAATATATCTCTCCCTCACCGTCCTTTGTATCTCAACCAAGTCCCACACACACCTAACATAATCAAGAACTTAATCTATGTGAGGCATTTTATAAAGGACAATAAGGTTTCTACTGAATTTGACCTGTGTGGTTTTTCTATCAAGGATCTACGGTCTGGGAGGGAAGTACTAAGGAGCGATAGCACCGATGATTTATATCTTGTCTTTCCCACTAGAGCTACATCCTCTCCAAGCTCCTGCCTTACTACATCCAACTTCACAAACTGGCACAATCAGTTAGGCCATCGGGGCCTGCAAGTCATGCAATTCCTGCATAAAACCACAACTATCTCATGTACTCATCCCCATCTTTCTGGTTTATGTAATACATGTCAGATTAGTAAACATAAACGTCTCCCTTTTACTCACTCTCTATCTACTTCTCTATCTCCATTTGACCTCATACACTGTGACTTGTGGACGTCACCCATACACAGTAAATATGGACATAAGTATTATATGGTCCTTGTAGATGACTTTTCACAATATGTTTGGACCTTTGCTTTAAAATTTAAGTCTGAGACTTTCTCACACTTAGTTCAGTTTTTCAAACTCATCTCCACACAGTTTGGAAAGTCCATTAAAACCTTTCAAAGTGATCTTGGCAGGGAATTTGACAATTCCCCATTCCGAAATTTTGCTCAAACAAATGGTCTCACTTTTAGGTTCCCTTTCCCTCAAACTTCATCACAAAACGGTAAAGCAGGAAAAACGAATGCTTCGTCGTTTAAATGAAATCACTTTGGTTCTCCTTCACCAAGCCTCTCTTCCTCCCACATTTTGGATTGAGGCTTTACGCACTGCCAATTACCTGCATAATATCCTCCCTTATAATCTTCTTAAGTTTCGCACTCCTCTCTCTATCCTCTACCTCAAAAACCCCACGTATAATCACCTTCGCACCTTTGGCTGCCTGTGCTACCCTAACCTCTCTGCAAAACGCTCTCATAAGTTTGATAATCTCTCAACTCGGAGCGTCTTCCTTAGCTATCCCTCTCAGTTTTGTGGTTATCACTGCTATGACCTTTATACGAGTAAGATTTATATTTCTCGGCACGTCACTTTTGATGAAACCTTGTTTCCTTATGTCTCTTATATTCATATACCCAACTATACATATATGTTTTTATTACCTGATGCAACCCCACCAATACAAATTCTATATGACTCCAACTCTCCCACCATTCCTACTACATCAAGAACTCCTCCAACCCCACACCTTCTTGAACCCATTCTTCCCCCACCCCAACCTACGCCTTCCCCCATCATCAAACCTCCTCTCTTGCTCTCCCCACCACCACCTGCATATCCCATGGTCACGAGATATAAAGCCGGTATATATCGCCCTAAACATGTCCTCAACCTCCACACAACCCATACAAAACCTATCTCTCCTATCCCACTTTCTCCCCGCGTAGCCCTCCGTGACCCGAATTGGTCTGTTGTCATGAGAGCTGAATACCAAGCTCTTATTGATAATAAAATGCGGGAATTGGTACCTCGTCCGTCTACATCACCTGTGATACGTTGCATGTGGCTATTTCGGCACAAATACAGTGTCGATGGTTCCCTTCACAGGTACAAGGCACGCCTCGTCGTCAACGGGAAAACTCAACAAGTTGGAGTTGACTGTGAGGAGACCTTTAGTCCCGTTGTGAAACCGACTACCATCCGCACGGTTCTGAGTCTGGCTATTACCCGTTCCTGGCCCATACATCAGTTAGACGTCAAAAACGCATTTTTGCATGGTGACTTGATGGAAACAGTTTTTATGCATCAACCCCCGGGCTTTACTGATCCACAATCTCCTGATATGGTATGTCGTTTATGCAAGTCCCTTTACGGGCTCAAGCAAGCGCCTTGTGCATGGTATCACCGGTTCGCTTCTTTTATCACTGCTCAAGGATTCAAGAGTAGTACTTGTGACACTTCCTTATTTGTCTATCACCATCAGGATGACATTGCCTATTTATTACTATATGTTTATGACATAGTACTAACTGCTTCCAATGTAGCTTTGTCGCAAAAGATTATATTGTCTCTTTCAAGTGAGTTTGCTATGACCGATTTGGGTAAACTCAGTCACTTTCTTGGGATATCTGTTACTCGGCACACTCAAGGTCTTTTTTGTCTCAAGAGCAGTATGCACGTGACATTCTTGCTAGAGCTTCTATGACAGCATGCAACTCATCTACTACACCAGTGGATACATCCGCGAACCTAAGTGCGAACATAGGCCCTGCGGTTGCCGATCCATCCTTATACCGTCAACTCGCTGGAGCTCTTCAATATATATATGTATCACTCGGCCTGATTTGTCCTATGCCGTGCAACATGTATGCTTGTTCATGCACGATCCCCGCCAGTCGCACCTACTATTTTTGAAATGTGTTTTGAGATACGTTAATGGCACTTTATCGTTTGGCCTACACTTAACATCCAAATGCACATCTTCCTTGACTGGGTATTCCGACGCGGATTGGGCCGGTTGCCCCGACTCTCGTCGCTCCACATCTGGCTTCTGTGTTTTTCTCGGAGATAACCTCATGTCTTGGTCATCAAAGCGTCAGCCAACCGTCTCTCGATCAAGTAACGAAGCCGAATATAGGGTTGTTGCAAATGCAGTGGCCGAAACTTGTTGGCTTCGCAACTTGTTGTTAGATCTTCATGTGTCGGTCCGTCAAACTGCTCTCGGCTGTTTATCTTAGTGGTAACCCTGTGCTAGATCAAAGGACGAAGCACATCGAATTAGATGTCCATTTCGTTCGGGATAAAGTTCGCATTGGAGAGGTCCGCATGCTGCACGTCCCTGCCGTTGAGCAATATGCTGACATCTTTACCAAAGGCCTTCCTCGCTCCTTGTTCACCCGCTTCCGTTCCAGCCTCTGCGTCCAGCAACCTCCCGCTTCGCCTAAGGGGGAGTCATAGTCAGCATCATTAATATCCTAACCTCTTATTAACTACCGTCGCATCTCTGTATTCTCTATATCATACTAACTGCTTCTGTAACTTCTTGTAACTTGTAACTATCTGTACCTATAAATAATAGTCACTGCATGCCCATGGGAGCATGGCATTCATGTAAATCCAACATTGACCTCTCTCTTTAGTGACCCGAGAAACGAGTCGATGAGGTCTTCGTCTCCAATGAGACCACAGAGTTTCTCTTCCATATTGTTGTCCGTTTCTCCTTCGTCTCGAAGTCTCACGAGCTTAGATCTGTGTTTTTCTATCGCACGAGCTTAGATCCACGATGTGAAGAACAACACAACGAGACCACGATGGTGAGACCATAGAGCTTCTCTAATGGAAACGACATCGTCTATTTTTGGGCGGCGACTGATACATCTTCCACGACGAGAAAATTTCTTCCTCTTGTGAGCAGGTCATCTCCAATATGAATCGTGGCACGAAGTACCAGATCTTATTTTTGCCTCTCTAGTTTTCGTCGGTGACTTGTATATGACGCATATATGCATGCCACCAACGACGACGAGATCCATGACGAGCAAGTGCGTTGGTGGGGATATGAGAAACACGATGGTCTTAGTCCAACTGTTTCTCTTTCTCTCTCTATCTCTCTCTCTCTCTATATGGGAGCTTTCGGGTACAAACCTTATTTCGGGTCATAACGTAGAACTAATCTGGGCCATTGATTACCCAGATCGGATGGCCACTGAAATTCAGGGGGTGGGGGTGGGGTGGTGATTGACTACAAAATCAATTACAAGATATACATTAATTAAAAAGATATGCATTAAATCTGAGCATTTAATTCTATGATCCAAGGGCACTGATTGAAAGTTTGTAGTTCTGACGAAGATATAGAATTTGTACCTGATTTTTATCACTGATTGAAAGTTTGTAGTTCTGACGAAGATATAGAATTTGTACCTGATTTTTATCCTATATATATATATATATATATATATATATATATTTGGCGAGGTCTCTGTAAATCCATCTAAGAACGGGGTCTGAAACGAATTGAAGTTGAGGCTGGTGGGCTTCGATTGCCAAAATATAGGGTTTAGGTTTAGGTTTTTGTTCGATCTATTGAATTTTGGTTTCAGTTCATAATTTAGTATGTATGAAAAATCAGCTTCTAATGTTTGGATTGAGTTCTTCTTTCATGAATTTTTAATTTCTGATTGTTTTTCTCAAAATTATTTAGAAAATAATGAGGTGAAATGGCCAATAAAATAAAATAAATAATCAAGAATAGTTAAGAAAATACAAGTTCAATAAGCTAATATAATTTACCACATATTGTATTTTAATTTAAGATAAAAATTCTAGTTCTCTGTCGCCAATACAGCCGTAAGGGCTTCTTTCATTCCAATTGTAAGGCTTATTCACTTATGTACCGACAACCACAATAATCATCTTCTATTGTCTCTCTATTGATCTGATCGGATACGCTTTTCAATATTGTTTTTTCTATGGTTTCGTCTTTTTCCTCCCATTGGTATATGCTTGGTATGTGTGTGTCTACTGTATTTATATTACATTATGATCACGTTTGTGCTTCGTGTTCATGGCCTTGTTTTTAGCTTAGAATTTTCGGGGATTAGGATAAGATAAAAATCGTCAATAACTCAAGGATCTGGTCCTCCTTTTGAAACCAGAACCGAGACTTATCAAGTAGAATCTAGGCACTCTCGATCTCAATTAACTCTTCTTCGTTGGAACCTCGAATTCCATGGGGTTACGGGGATACCGATAGTGGGTCGTAAAGGGGGTATTATTCTGCTATAGTTAGAACGATGTCGGGTAGTAATGGAAGAGCAAGATCATACACACATCGACGTGCATATGTGGGTGGAATAGGAACCGGTCATTAGGTTCACATGTGTCTCTAGGGAACCAGTTCGAGATCGGAGGCATCTTATTTGAGACCTTCTTCACCGGCTGGCACAGGCTCATCCCACCAGAGATTAAATTCTTATGGATGACTTTAATGGTATTTGACACCCATCGGAGAAAAGAGAAGGCTGGCCATACCCGGTGGCTTTGATTCAGGCCTTTCAACATGCCTTTATCGATATTGGGGCGGAGGATTTACCTATGGAGGGATACTAATTTATATTGACCAGGGGAAAGGATCCAACTCATTTGGAGGTTCGGATTGATATGGGTCTCATGTCCCCTATGGTTATGACAAGATTCCAACAAGCATCCCTTCAAAATATGTGTTATGCTTCTTCGGACCATATGCCCCTACTACCTAGGCTTCAGCAGGACAAGTTTGGGCCGTTGGAGAGACTTGTTCCATTTAGATAATAGGTGGATTGAAAACCATAATGTGGAAAGATCATTCACCAAGAGTGGGGAAAACTAGAGACTGTCCTATCAAACATCATATCCTAGACATTGCAACATCTTTGGACGTATGGGGCAAAATTTTTTTTTAGGGAGAACATTAACACCATTAGAAAATGCCAACGTACCCTCTGGGAATTAAATGATAGAAGGGACCGTCCAAGTATTCGCTACAGATTGGCTGTCAAGAAGCAGCATAAACAGGCTTTATCGAGATAGAAGATGTTCTGGAAACAACGGGCGAAGCAACATTGGTTGGTAGATGGGGACCGTAATACAAAGTTTTTTCATGCGACAGCTACTAAGAGGCAACGACAAAATAAAATTCGGGACCTCAAAAATGATAACGGAGGTGAGGTTACATGGGACTCAAGTATGCAAGATCTATTGTTACAGTACTTTAAAAAGATCTTCATCGCTAAAGCGAAAATGCTGCAAGATCTTTCGATGTTGGTGCCACGGTTGATATCAGAGGACAAGAATAGAGTGTTGTTTCATAAGGACACAGATGAGGAGGTTTGTATCGTAGTTTTCCAATGAGCCGAACAAGGCTCCAAGACCGAATGGTCTGAACGCCCTTTCTTACCAACATTATTGGGCCGCACTGAGTAGTGAAGTAATTGGATTTGTTTGGGAAGCAATTGAGACGGGGAATATTGAACGGGACGTCAATAAAACAACACTTCTATTGATTCCAAAAACTCAAACACCGAGGAAGATTGCGGATCTTAGACGAATTGCCTCATGCAATGTCATTTTTCGTGTTCTCTCCAAAGTCCTTGCTAACAGGCTGATGTCTCAATTGGGGCTGATCATCTCAGTCAACCAAGGGGCTTTCATTCTAGGTAGAGCAATCCAGGACCGTATGACGTGATCCACTCAACTCGATGAAAGACCTAGAGGACAAATGGATTTAAGTCCCTTAAGCTTGACATGATAAATGTCACGCCCCAAATCCGGTATTGACCAGACTCGAGACGTGACTTGAAGATAAAACAAAATATAATAATAAAAGCATCTCAAATTGAACATATTCCTCCAAGTTTAGTTCCCATCAAATATCTCAAGTAAAATTTTCATAATAAATTCTTTAAACATAAGGTGCGCAAACAAAATAGGACCATAATCGTCTCTAAAGACAAAAGCACCCGGACCCACAGAAGCTCCCGATCCTCGAGTCCACTACTCAACAAGTATGCCTGTAAAAACAGTCAATAAAACAAATAGGGGTGAGCTTGCGCTCAGTGGGGAAAATAGATAAACAGTTTTACCTCCAATTTAGTAATAAAACAGCCTTAGCATGACAATACGTATCACAATTAATACTTTTAATCAAAATGATGTCATAACATAGACAAGATAAGAACAATATCACATTCTTAAGGATAACGCTCTTTAAGTTTAACAAATAGAAATTCACAATCTCGTTCGGGCCCCAATGATACGGAGAACTAAGAAGATGTTGAAATACGGGAATAAAACGGGTATTTAACGCTTTTCAAAGAGCCAGTAACAATCATAGAAAATAAAGTAAACAATACATTTATTAACAATCAATAGAAGATAGAGCGTTTAAGTAATGACGTGGGACATGAAGTCACTACCCTCCGATCCACACTACTCTTGTGTCATGTCGGATCCCATACTCCGATCCACAAGAGTATTCGTGTCATATCATATTTTCCCTCGGTCCAGAGGAGGCACATACATCGGGCTACCGGTAACAATCCCTGAGGGACGCCTATCGTCGGGATTCTCGGAAATGCCCCCAAAGGACCATATGTCATAGGGAACCAAGGTAATGCTCCCGCGGGACGCATACACTCGGGTGAATCTCAAGTAACCGTTCCCCGCAGGGTAAACCATCCAACTGCCCCGCAGGGTCCAATAACCAATGCCCCGCAGGGTCCAATAATCAATGCCCCGCAGGGTTCAATAACCAATGCCCCGCAGGGTCAACCAACCAATGTCCCGCAGGATCAACCAACCAATGCCCCGCAGGGTCCTCCAATCAATATCCCGCAGGATCAGCCAATCAATGCCCCGCAGGGTCCTCCAATCAATATCCCATGGTTATGATACTACCGGATCACCCCCCGGTGTAAGTACCATACCAAACAACCAAACATCTTAAGAACACGAACAAGAGAATCACATATCCACACGTCAAACAACCAAAGCTTAGCAAATCACACTTTCATCACCATACACACTCAAGAGATTTATATATCTTTACACTTACCATTATACTTACCAATCACGATCCATCGGTCCATCTATCACCTGATCGTACCGTTTGGCACAATCAGTCATACTCGATCATCCATTCAATCATTCAATCATTTAAGCATCCATCCAATCATCCAATCAATCAACTACTCATTCGAGCAATCATTCAAGCATGCGATTTATCTAGTTTTGTTAGACCCTTCGTTTATCTTAAAACTAAGTAGGCAATGCATGTGAGGCAAACACAATCAATCCTACGGCTCATCTCGGCCTTTCTACCAGTAAAGCAATTTCCCAAGTATTGAAAGCAGATAAAGCACTTAACAGGTGAACCACGTTCTACATGTTACTACGACTCGTCCGATTATTATCTAATATAGACGTTCGTTCCAATTGTATTAATCCTAGCATGCATACTAGTATTTAATTGCACGAGGAGTTTAGTACTTTCCCTACCTTGTGGTCTTCCTACGAACAAATACTCCTATCAACAGCTGTCCGGCTAGCCTCGTCTCTTCGGGCGAAGTCCAAGTCCGAGTCTGGGTTTAACAGAAAAAGGGTCCTAACCAGTTCGGGTCCAGATCGAACCGCTCTTTAAACAAAAAACCAGTTCGTCTTTTTAATTAAACCGATAAGTCCAACAAAAGTCTGATTTAGTCCAAAGTGTAACTAATTTAATTAATATTAAATTAATCTTTCTGTCCAGACCCGACCGACCCGAGTCCGACCCGAAACACGGCCCAAACCCGGAAACCAGATCCGAAACCGACCCGGATCCGAATCCAGACCAGGACCGACCCGAGCTTGACCCGAACCCGGATCTAGATCCGAGTCCAGGACCCAACTCAAGTCCGGGCCTAAGGCCCAAACTCGAGCTGGAGCCCAAACTTGGTTCTGGCCCAAGTTTGGTTCCAGGCCCAGGCCCGAAGTCCAGCTTAGTTCAGATCCAGGTTCGTCGGCGCTAGGGTTCCAGCTCAGCTCCGGCTCCAGCGACGGCGACGGCGACGGCGGCGGGGAGTTCGACGACGGTCTTGACGGTGGTGGAGGCGTTAGAGGCTCGGGAAATCGATGGGGAGAATGGTTGGGGTGAGGCCCGAACCCTCCCGGCCAGATCTGTTGGCCAAAAGACTCGTCGGCGACGTGAGTCTCAGATCTGGAGCTCGGAGAGTTCCGACGACGCTATCCGACCTTATCCGACCCCAAATGAGCCCATAGCTCTCGATTTTCAGCGAGAAGGAGGTGGGGAAGATTGATCTAGTGAGGAACGACTCACCTTTGAAGGGTTTTTGCCTGAATCAGGCAAAGGGGAGATCGGATCGATAGCGACGCGATTGGTTCGAAGAGGGAGAAGACGAGGGGAAGATTGCTTCTGGGTTTTTGGGGGTTTTGTCGCGGCTGAGAGAAGAAGACAGAGGAGAAGAAGAGGAAGGTGAAGGTGAGCTCGGAGGAGGTGGGTGGTGGTCGGAGAAAGGGAGGTGCGATGGAGCGTCTGGTTCGAGTCGCGAGGGAGAAGAGGCGTGCTGAGAGAGAAGGACCTCGGGACGTGTGCATGAACAGGGATCTGAAGCTATGCTGAGCCTTTTATGGCTAGGGTTCGGTCTGCACAATTTCTTGGGCTGGGCTGGCATATGGGCTCGGGCGCTCGTCTGAGTTGGGCCCAGTCTGGCCCAACGCCCAGTTTAGCCCATGTACCCGCTTTCTCTTTTTTTTTCATTTCAAGAATACTTGTTGCAAAAATATACCCCAACGTTTCATATTTCAAACTAAAACCCTCTTAGAAATAAGTGGGGTTTTACAGTCTACCCCCTTAAAAGAATTTCGTCCTCGAAATTTAAAGCGAACGCGCTCCAATTCTGCCCAAAACCTCAAAAGGTCCGATCGGCTGCGGGGTCAACTTGCCTTCGTTACGGTTGAACCGCATTGGGCCCTTCTTCGGACTCAACCTCAAAAAAATCTGATCACCAATTGAACTCAAGAGACCAGCGCCATTCATCTGTGTGACTCTTTTGTCGGCTCTGCACGATCTTTAACCGTTTATGAGTCTCCGCGCCCTGTACTTAATCGCTTCACTAGATTACGCTAGTTACTCAAACGACATGCTTGGCGGTGAAAACAGCCTTCCTCAACAGTTCGCAACTCTAACGTGCAACGTCTCACACCAACTCAAAGATAAAACCGAGCAAAGACATAAGTCGAAAAAAAAACATTCAAACACTTAAGAATCTTAGGTAAAGGTCTAGGTATCCTATACCGGAATTTTCCGTCGGCACAGGTATCCTGCCGGAACTCTTTACAAGTCGAACAAAGTCGAAACTACACACAAACGTAACTCATCAATTTCCTCCTTAGTGAACGTTACGGGAAATAGTCCCAACAGAACTCAATACTAACAAGTCAAGACCGACCACAAACAAATTACAAGGAAGTAATACACAATGCAATCATCAAACCAAATATCTCACTAACACTGCAGATTCTGGAACAACCACTCGTTCATCACACCTAGTGGAAAAGTGGGCGTACCTCAAACAAGGAGATAACACAAATTACCGGTATCTAGTCGAAAGGCGTCACGTCTCAAAACATACCACAATTAAAGGCTCATGCCATACCGAGCATGGCACGCATGTCCAATCATATCAACAGGTCACACCGGGTACATCCTTCCAAAGTTCTCAACCTGATAACGATTCAACCATTCATCAAGTATCACAGTCCTAGATCGAGGAAAACCATCAAAACTCAACTACGATCGATCAAGAATGTTATCCAACCTGCTACAATTCTCTTACCATTGACACTTGCATACATACTATCAATCGACCAACTTATAAGTCGTTTCATCCGACTGATC
Organism: Erodium maritimum; assembly: GCA_963921825.1. Lineage (NCBI taxonomy): Eukaryota > Viridiplantae > Streptophyta > Magnoliopsida > Geraniales > Geraniaceae > Erodium > Erodium maritimum. Next base: position 28,264,120 of record OY997592.1, read on the forward strand.
ATCTTAATGAGTCCACAACAAGCATTGAAATCTTGAGAATTTGAACGGTCATTGGGGTACCTTGCGCGTAAATATTCAAACGTTTTTCAAACAACTTAGGACCCGACACTGGTCAACTTCTAAATTCTCATTGTGCTCTGCCTGGGCACAAACCTGACCTACCACACGATGCTTCGCGCGGTGCCATCTTGTTACTGGCATGGAAGTTCGTAGTAGTTGTATTTCGCTACCGGTTTCCGGATCTCGACGTGAGGTGCTCTCACTTTTACGGTGTAACTTAGCGGTTACGCTAGCCCCCGCGGGACGTTGGCGTTCGTCCTTCCCTTGTCGACCAAGATACGTATTGGTACTCGGTTCACGTTTCCCATATTACGTTCCGCTGGGAAAATGTCGTTTGATGTCGCTGTATCTCTCGACGTTGATCACCTACAGCGTGCGGCGTGACTAATGTGACTTCTGTAACACGTCTCCTTTGTCGTTGCGCGGCACGAACTCTCTCCTTGATCCGCTACATGTTCCGGTCTTGGTGTCGTCGTTGTAGCCGTCTTCTCCTGGAGCTTGTCACGTCGGTACTGGGTATCGATTCTTCATCTTGATGCGGTCCAGGTTACAGTGGTCTCCATGCCTCTTTCTCGCTCCGTTCCGCTCCTTCTTGAAGTCGTGCTGTAATCTTCACGGCGGTGCGCTCGGACAGGTCCTCCGTCTTCTCGGCTCTTCGACTGACGTCGTGGATTGGTAGCGATCTAATTGGCTCCTCTAGAAAGAACTGTAGGGAACACACTTCAATCTAACTCACGCGTACGACACACACTTGTCCAACTCTTCTCTTTTTAACCGGAGTGTCAACACAAAAAGATCATCTCAAGGACTCGAATCTTGTGACCTAGGTCTTCAAGCGGGGTAGAGGAAGCTGGAGATTACGACTCTTGTGGGTTATGAATCCACCATGCTTCCGCTGCGCTACTCTGATCTTATCGTCACTTGGTCAACCCCGGTGACAGGTCGAACCATTTACTTGTCAAGGCTACAGCCTTTCACTGTTTGGGCATTCGCTGCTGATAGCATTCGATGAACGCCTGTTGTTCTTCCACACTCGGTTCGATCAAGTTCGATCAACACGTTCGAAACAGGAAAGGGAACATTCAATATGGCAGGTTCTTATGAACAAGACGATCTATCATTCCACTTCCAACTCACACCAATGCTAGTCGGGACTACCACACCTCTCGTTGGCGTGTTAAAATACGGAGGGCTTACCAGTTTTAATTTCGTTCCAACATAAAATAACCACGAAACAATACAACCAAGTGTAATACTCAAGTGTCAGCAAACACATAATCCAAAATGTAAATAGTAACAAGTACTCTAAGCGATCTCAAGATCGGTAACAGGTCCCTCAGCTCTGGGTCCGGTAAACGCGTACGCTCGGCCCTGCCGCATCGGAGGTCCTCCTCTCAGTGGTGGTGGAAGTATCACCAGCTGTTGAGGTCTAGGCTGGTATCTCTGGGCTGCTGCTCCCGCCGCCTAACGCGGAGCTCTCTGAGGCTGAACCTGACACTGGTGGAAAGAAGGCGTCTGGTCTGACTGTGACTGATGTGGTCGCTGCACGGGTCCTTCTCCAACCCATTCGGGGCACATGGTGGAGAGGTGCCCAAGCCTGCCGCAGTGGTAGCATGTCGGCTCTCTACCTGCGACAGGACAATGTCTCATCAAATGTCCGACCTGGTCGTAAATACGACATCGTCGTGTGACGTCCCTCGGGCAGTCTCGGCTCCGATGGTCTGACTGATAGAAAAAGTAACAAAAAGGTGGTCGTCCTGGCGCGGTGGGTCCAGCTGACGTCGTCGACCCGTACTGTCGTGCCCTACCATGAGTCTGAGGTCGGAAGAATCCTGAGGCCCTCTGCCTCCGAGAACCACGGACATCTGTCGGTCCTAAGAAGTCGCCTTGTCTCGGCCTCCTCCCGTGAGCTCTGACGGTCCCACTGATGCGTCGCTCCACTGCTGGTGTCCAATCCACCGGCTCCGAAAACACTCGAGTCCTGACTGCGGGAACCTGATCCACAAATGTAGGGTGGAGTCCTCACTCAAACTGTCTGTCGCATTGGGTCCCGGTCGGCACCAACTCCTGTGTAGAGTGGGACAAGGAAGTCACTCTCGTCTCGTGCATAGAGGTCGACATCCCTCCTTGATGCAGTTCCAGGAACTGCTGAAACTCGAGACGTAAAACTCCATCTCGTACTTTCTCGCGATACCACTCACGGTATGCTCCTCCCTCCAGTAGGATCGTCGCAGAAGCTACTCTCACATGATTCCCAACGAAGTCACTCTGGGCATCCATTGCCCCTGCCTACTCAGAAACAGGTGTCTGACTCGGGGCCCCAGCTGGCCGTCTCCTGGTACCCCTCGGAATGTAACTACGAGGCATGTTGTATACCCGTTGCACGGATAAAGTACACGCTCAGTTTCCTAGTTTAGAACAAACGGTTCGATCCACACACCAGGACGTTCACGCGCATCCCACAAGGATCATATAATGACTAACAGCACTAGGGCTCAGTAAATATATAATACTTAAATATAAGTAAACAAAACCGCATCTCAGTGCGTCTCACAACAGTAATCAATAGTCTAATCAAATAAAACAACTTTCACTGAAGGAACAGTTTCAAATCGTTCACACAATCACAAGGCAACATGCATACCCCTCGATCGGGTATCTTCCCAATGCGTGGGATCAAGAATCGTAACACGATCAATTTCATAAATTCTTAGTATTTCTTTCTTTTTCACGGTTTCTCACTCCTTTAACTTGTATCATAACATCCATGTTGATCTCACGTCGTTACAACCCGATTCAGGCGTCCTCGAATCTCGTTGTAACCACTTGACATCCCCCTATCACGCTCGACTACAGTGGCGCCCCTGAGTCAGCTCGTGATAGCACAAACACTTCCGTTCTACAGAAATTTCGGCATGACATATTCGTATTTTCCACTAACCATTCGCCTAAGCGGGACATTTAGATGACAACCTGTACACAGAGTTCTATTCATCTTGCACACACAAAACATCTCAAGTACACCACATCTTGAAACACCATAAGTACCTCACGCGGGTCTTAGCAAATATCTCATTGCTACCCAGTAAATTTAACATTTCAGGTTTTACATCAATTAGCGGCCGACCCAAGCGGCAATTCCTTCAATAATTATTTAACCAACGTGTCATAACCAACCCGAGCATCGCTCGTTCATCAAATCTAAACCCGATCTTAATCTCAACCTCAATCTCTGTCTCGACTTACTTTCCATTTCAAACTCAATTTCAAATTTAAATTAAGCCTCAGCTTCAAACTCGATGTCAATTTCAAACTCAATATCAATTTCAACTTTAATTCCTAAATAACGGTCAACTCTTAAACAAGTCAACAATTCAATAAGTCAACACTTGAATAAATCAACACTTCAATAATTCAACACTTCAATAAGTTCACACTTCAACTTTATCAAACAAGGAACGACCAACCAACTGGCAACACACTTAACAAACGGTTCACTCAACAATCAATTTAGAACGGGTCAACCACTGCTCGTTAACCCATTCCCGATCTCAACCGTTCGGTTTCACCGATCACTGTAACTTACAGTCAATGGGGTAAGGATACCAATCGAGCAATGCAACCACTGTAATATAAAAGACTCAAACTTGAACAAACATTGAAACACTCAAGACTTGTGTCATTCCGACTCTACGCATCGGATGCTTCAAACTTGCGTCCCTGAGTATCACGACTTAGACCACCTAACTCTACCCACCTAATTGACGTCGGTCCGAGGTTTTGAAAACACGTTCAAAATGAAACCAGGCTCTAATACCAAATTGTCACGCCCTAAATCCGGTATTGACCGGACTCGAGACGTGACTTGAAGATAAAACAAAATATAATAATAAAAGCATCTCAAATTGAAGATATTCCTCCAAGTTTAGTTCCCATCAAATATCTGAAGTAAAATTTTCATAATAAATTCTTTAAACGTAAGGTGCGTAAACAAAATAGGACCATAATCGTCTCTAAAGACAAAAGCACCCGGACCCACAGAAGCTCCCGAGCCTCGAGTCCAATACTCAACAAGTACGCCTGTAAAAACAATCAATAAAACAAATAGGGGTGAGCTTGCGCTCAGTAGGGAAAATAGATAAACAGTTTTACCTCCAATTTAGTAATAAAACAGCCTTAGCATGACAATACGTATCACAATTAATACTTTTAATCAAAATGATGTCATAACATAGACAAGATAAGAACAATATCACATTCTTAAGGATAACGCTCTTTAAGTTTAACAAATAGAAATTCACAATCTCGTTCGGGCCCCAATGATACGGAGAACTAAGAAGATGTTGAAATACGGGAATAAAACGGGTATTTAACGCTTTTAAAGAGCCGGTAACAATCATAGAAAATAAAGTAAACAATACATTTATTAACAATCAATAGAAGATAGAGCGTTTAAGTAATGACGTGGGACATGAAGTCACCACCCTCCGATCCACACTACTCTTGTGTCATGTCGGATCCCATACTCCGATCCACAAGAGTATTCGTGTCATATCAGATTTTCCCTCGGTCCAGAGGAGGCACATACATCGGGCTACCGGTAACAATCCCTAAGGGACTCCTATCGTCGGGATTCTCGGAAATGCCCCCAAAGGACCATATGTCATAGGGAACCAAGGTAATGCTCCCGCAGGACGCATACACTCGGGTGAATCTCAAGTAACCGTTCCCCGCAGGGTAAACCATCCAACTGCCCCGCAGGGTCCAATAACCAATACCCCGCAGGGTCCAATAACCAATGCCCCACAGGGTCAACCAACCAATGTTTCGCAGGATCAACCAACCAATGCCCCGTAGGGTCCTCCAATCAATATCCCGCAGGATCAGCAAACCGCAGCGTCCTCCAATCAATATCCCATGGCTATGATACTACCGGATTACCCCCACCCCCGGTGTAAGTACCATACCAAACAACCAAACATCTTAAGAACACGAACAAGAGAATCACATATCCACACGTCAAACAACCAAAGCTTAGCAAATCACACTTACCATTATTCAAGCATGCGATTTATCTAGTTTCGTTAGACCCTTAATTTATCTTAAAACTAAGCAGGCAATGCATGTGAGGAAAACACAATCAATCCTACGGATCATCTCGGCCTTTCTACCAGTAAAGCAATTTCCCAAGTATTGAAAGCAGATAAAACAGTTAACAGGTGAACCACGTCCTACATGTTACTACGACTCATCCGGTTATTATCTAATATAGACGTTCGTTCCAGTTGTATTAATCCTAGCATGCATACTAGTATTTAATTGCACGAGGAGTTTAGTACTTTCCCTACCTTGTGGTCTTCCTACGAACAAATACTCCTATCAACAGCTGTCTGGCTAGCCTCGTCTCTTCGGGCGAAGTCCAAGTCCGAGTCTGTGTTTAACAGAAAAAGGGTCCCAATCAGTTCAGGTCCAGATCGAACCGCTCTTTAAACAAAAAACCAGTTCGTCTTTTTAATTAAACCGATAAGTCCAACAAAAGTCTGATTTAGTCCAAAGTGTAACCAATTTAATTAATATTAAATTAATCTTTCTGTCCAGACCCGACCGACCCGAGTCCAACCCGAAACACGGCCCAAACCCGGAAACCAGATCCGAAACCGACCCGGATCCGAATCCAGACCATGACCGACCCAAGCTTGACCCGAACCCGGATCCAGATCCGAGTCCAGGACCCAACTCAAGTCCGGGCCTAAGGCCCAAACTCGAGCTGGAGCCCAGAATTGGTTTTGGCCCAAGTTCGGTTCCAGGCCCAGGCCCGAAGTCCAGCTTGGTTCAGATCCAGGTTCGTCGGTGCTAGGTTTCCGGCTCAGCTTCGGCTCCGGTGACGGCGGCGGGGAGTTCGACGACGGTATTGACGGCGGTGGAGGCGTCACAGGCTCGGGAACTCGATGGGAAGAATGGTTGGGGTGAGGCCCGAACCCTCCCGGCCAGATCTGTCGGCCAAAAGGCTCGCCGGCGACGTGAGTCTCAGATCTGGAGCTCGGAGAGTTCCGGCGACGCTCTCCGACCTTATCCGACCCCAAATGAGCCAGAGCTCTCGATTTTCAGCGAGAAGGAGGTGGGGATGATGGATCTGGTGAGGAACGACTCACCGTTGAAGGGTTTTTTCCTGAATCGGGCAAAGGGCAGCTCAGATCGACGGCGGCGCGATTGGTTCGAAGAGGGAGAAGACGAGGGGAAGATTGCTTCTGGGTTTTTTGGGGTTTTGTCGCGGCTGAGAGAAGAAGACAGAGGAGAAGAAGAGGAAGGTGAAGGTGAGCTCGGAGGAGGTGGGTGGTGGTCGGAGAAAGGGAGGTGCGATGGAGCGTCTGGTTCGAGTCGCGAGGGAGAAGAGGCGTGCTGAGAGAGAAGGACCTCGGGACGTGTGCATGAACAGGGATCTGAAGCTATGCTGAGCCTTTTATGGCTAGGGTTCGGTCAGCACTTTCATACCGAAACAAGAATACCGGGTAAATAATGATTTGGCTTGAGTCTCCAAGACGCCTACGTATCCACTTGGGAATCAAAGCCACTTAGTTCTTCTCTTTGAGGACTCAAGAACACAAAAATGGAGGTGGGAGCTTGCCAAACCCGAAATTGCAAGGGAAAGGGGAGAGAAGTTGTGTTTCCTATTCTTGTCTTTTTTTTGTTATGTTGAAAAAAGATGACTTAAACATAACAAAACCCATACGTGTCCAACTAAAGGCATGGGACAAGTATGGTGTCAAGTAAGGTGTAAATAGGACAAAGTATGGCAAGACAAGATTGGGTTAGGTGGTGAATCACCAACACCTTAATCCTTGTCTTGCTTACTTAGTACTAATTAATCAAGATTTGATTAATTAGTTCCATGGGCCTTGGTTGCATGGGCCTTTCATGGGCCTCTTGGAACATGGCCCGTGGCTATTTCCAACGAGGTCCCGTGATTCGCTCATCGCCTCCAAGCCTTCCATACCGGAAATGTCCAACATTATCCGACGCGATCAATCCCAAGACTCCAAGCCTTGTCTCGATCCGTAAAGTCCTATTCACTTACGGGCACATGACCCAAAACCTAGTTTTGGTCATGTCTCGAGACAACTCCCTTTTGGCCATTCTCCATAAATGTGTCAATAAGTTTCATCCCCCGGTGTGACCCTTAGGTTTATGCATGTCAATAGATCAACTTAAAATCCCATTTTACTTGATCCTATTTAAGTGGCAACTAACGAGACTTTAGTATTGCCTGAAACTGCATAACGAATCGACCCTGTCGATTCTAACCTTTCCGTCATCCCTGTCATTATCCTTTTATCTCCGATATCCTAATTGAGATAAGGCACAGAGCCGTCATCCTTATTATTCTCAATCACTGTTCCTTGATATGTGAGATGACTGAAGATATGATACCTAGTATCATGTGCATGGCCATGATATTCTTTCAGCCACTCTCGATCAAGCGGCCGAGAACCGATATCTTTCCCATACCTCAGTATGAGGGATAAATCCCTTAGCCGTCTTTCGTGTCACTCATGTAGCCCGTCCCCAAGCCAATCCTGGTCGTTATGGAAGCCCTGTTACGGACAACGTTAGGCTCAGGTCAAACTCAGTTGTTGACTACATAGCGATCACAAAGACTCCTTGGTCTAAGGATACATGACAAGCTACGACACTGAATATGTTCATGACTTAATCTATGACACATATTCAGGGCGGGTCGTCCAATATCATGTCCCACATGATATCTATGATCAGACTCCGGAATCCCATTTCAATGACTAACAGAACTTAAGCCATAAAGATCCATCTTTCATACTAATCGCTTCTAGTGAAGCTTTGTTGACTATGGACCCATCGAGTGTGATCTATCTCGATCTATGGTTCTATTCGCATGGTGGGCATAGATCAGAGCACACATTGATATATTACTCCAACACATAAGTAATATAAAGCCGCTTTAACTTTATTGCTAACGATGATATATACATTTGGACATTTAGGATTGAACTACGGACACTAAGACTAACAGGGCTGGCATATGGGCTCGGGCGCTCGTTTGAGTTGGGCCCAGTCTGGCCCAACGCCCAGTTTAGCCCATGTACCCTCTTTCTCTTTTTTTCTTTTCAAGAATACTTGTTGCAAAAATCTACCCCAACGTTTCATATTTCAAACTAAAACCCTCTTAGAAATAAGTGGGGTTTTACAATAAAGGTCTACGATCGTGTAGAGTGGTCTTTCATTTTAGCAATGATGGGAATGTTTGGCTTTGGTCCCCACTAGCAGACTCATGTATTTTCCTGTATGTAGTCAATACAATATACGATCAGCTCGAGAGGGATGTGTAATATGCCCTTCATTGTGGGTTGGGGCATCCGACAAGGGTCCACTCCCCCCCTACTTGTTTCTGTTCGTATTGAGGTGTTATCTCGTATGTTAGCCCAAGCAGGGAGGGAGGGGAATTTGTATGGGGTTGTAGCGGCTAGAGGGGTACCAACTACATTTTTTGTAGAGCTGACAAAAAAGAATCTAAACACCTTTAAGGTATCCTTACTCTCTTTGGGGACATGTTAGAGAAGGTGATTAACAAGGCCAAATTCATCCATTTTCTTTAGCACAAATACTCCCCAAACAGACCATCTTATGTGTTGTGCGACCTTGGGTATTCAGGAGATTTCACAAGCATTGATGTAACTCAGGATCCCGAATATGCTAGGTTAGAAACGTGGAAAAAGCCTACCGTTCATCTACGATCGGCTTCTAACAAATATCGGGGCATGGTAAGGATAAATGATATATGTAAGGGGAAGGAGATGATGGTCCGTTCAGTTTTGCATGCTTTGCCCATTTATGTTATGAGCGTCTTCTTGCTCTCTCAGAGTTCAGTAAATCAGATTCATATTGCCATTGCTAGATATTGGTGGACGGGTACACAAAGAGCTATAAAACTGATAATATGGAAATATTGGCCCAAACTCTGTAGGTCTAAAGAGGAGGGTGGAATGATTTTTCGAGGCATGCGTGATATGAATTTATCCCTCCTTGTCAAAATGTGGTGGAAATTCCTCTCTGAACCGGATAGTTTAGTGGCACTTTGTTCAAAGCCCGATACTACCCAAAGGGGGATTTCATTATGGCAGGGTTGGCGTCAATCCGAGTCAGCTTTGGACGTGTGTGAGGGAAACCCTAATGCTCATACGCCAAGGTTTGACGAAGACTATTGGGGATGTTTGTACTACTTTGGTCGAAGGGATCCCGTTGCTTTTGGGGAACTTGTCGAATGTATTTGCTAGTACTATAGTCAATACGAGTATTTGATAGTTGAGATGGCGGTACATGTAGGATGGGCTTTGAATATGACTAAAATGAGGGAAGTCTTTCCACTGAGTATAGTGAAGGACGTAATTTAGGTCCTAGTCCCAATACGCAGACGTGAAGATCGATGGTACCGGACCCACAATACGAGAGGCACGTATACCTACAAAGACGGTTACAGAGCTCTAGCTAGACTTCATGATCGTTGGGCACTGATGGGAGGAGGCTCGATATGGAATGGTCCGTCGGACATCCAACCGCGAATAAAGGTGTTCTTATGGCGTGCTCTCTCTGGTACTTTACAAGTGGCCACCAACCTTCGGACCAAATATGTTCTTATTTCGGAGGAATCTCCGGCCCGTCAAAGGGATCGAGAAACCGCATCCTACTTGCTTCTCCATTGCCGTTTTGCACAGGAGGTTTGGGTCAAAACCCATTTACATATCCCCATCCTCCCGCAGCACACGTTGGAATCCTAGTTGACCCTTATTATGGCCCGTCCAGATATGTTGGTAAAAGGGTGGATAGAAATTACGATATGGGAAGAATGGAAGGATAAAAATGGGGTAGTGTGGGACCAGGTTCCCCAATAAGCTGAGGCAATGGATGCTACGGTTCGAAACCACCTACATAGCTGGAGAGAGGCCCACTCAAGGAAGTCACGAACCAGTGCTACACCCCGACCCCGGAGGAAAATAGGTTGGTCGCCTCCACCTCCAACATGAATCTCACTTAATGTCGACGAGGCTCTTTTCCAAAATACGATTCATATGGGATGGGTCCCTACTACTTGTAGGGATGATCAGGGATGTTTCGTGGATGGTGGTAATGGAACTCTTGTAGGGGCTATCGGCCAGGAATTTACAGAAGCCACGACTATTGTTCGAGCTCTCCAATACGCCAGGGATGTTTCGTGGATGGTGGTAATGATTTGGCTTGAGTCTCCAAGACGCCTACGTATCCACTTGGGAATCAAAGCCACTTAGTTCTTCTCTTTGAGGACTCAAGAACACAAAAATGGAGGTGGGAGCTTGCCAAACCCGAAATTGCAAGGGAAGGGGGAGAGAAGTTGTGTTTCCTATTCTTGTCTTTTTTTTGTTATGTTGAAAAAAGATGACTTAAACATAACAAAACCCATACTTTTCCAACTAAAGGCATGGGACAAGTATGGTGTCAAGTAAGATGTAAATAGGACAAAGTATGGCAAGACAAGATTGGGTTAGGTGGTGAATCACCAACACCTTAATCCTTGTCTTGCTTACTTAGTACTAATTAATCAAGATTTGATTAATTAGTTCCATGGGCCTTGGTTGCATGGGCCTTTCATGGGCCTCTTGGAACATGGCCCGTGGCTATTTCCAACGAGGTCCCGTGATTCGCTCATCGCCTCCAAGCCTTCCATACCGGAAATGTCCAACATTATCCGACGCGATAAATCCCAAGACTCCAAGCCTTGTCTCGATCCGTAAAGTTCTATTCACTTACGGGCACATGACCCAAAACCTAGTTTTGGTCATGTCCCGAGACAACTCCCTTTTGGCCATTCTCCATAAATGTGTCAATAAGTTTCATCCCTCGGTGTGACCCTTAGGTTTATGCATGTCAATAGATCAACGTAAAATCCCATTTTACTTGATCCTATTTAAGTGGCAACTAACGAGACTTTAGTATTGCCTGAAACTGCATAACGAATCGACCCTGTCGATTCTAACCTTTCCGTCATCCCTGTCATTATCCTTTTATCTCCGATATCCTGATTGAGATAAGGCACAGAGCCGTCATCCTTATTATTCTCAATCACTGTTCCTTGATATGTGAGATGATTGTAGATATGATACCTAGTATCATGTGCATGGCCATGCTATTCTCTCAGTCACTCTCGATCAAGCGGCCGAGAACCGATATCTTTCCCATACCTCAGTATGAGGGATAAATCCCTTAGCCGTCTTTCGTGTCACTCATGTAGCCCGTCCCCAAGTCAATCCTGGCCGTTATGGAAGCCTTGTTACGGACAACGTTAGGCTCAGGTCAAACTCAGTTGTTGACTAAATAGCGATCACAAAGACTCCTTGGTCTAAGGATACATGAAAAGCTACGACACTGAATATGTTCATGACTTAATCTATGACACATATTCATGGCGGGTCGTCCAATATCATGTCCCACATGATATCTATGATCAGACTCCGGAATCCCATTTCAATGACTAACAGAACGTAAGCCATAAAGAGCCATCTTTCATACTAATCGCTTCTAGTGAAGCTTTGTTGACTAGGGACCCATCGAGTGTGATCTATCTCGATCTATGGTTTTATTCGCATGGTGGGCATAGATCAGAGCACACATCGATATATTACTCCAACACATAAGTAATATAAAGCCGCTTTAACTTTATTGCTAACGATGATATATACATTTGGACATTTAGGATTGAACTACGGACACTAAGACTAACAGGGCTGGCATATGGGCTCGGGCGCTCGTTTGAGTTGGGCCCAGTCTGGCCCAACGCCCAGTTTAGCCCATGTACCCTCTTGTAGTATCAGTGTGTGGTTGTCGGTCGGGTTACTTGAGTTTGGGGATAGTGATCCCCGGGGTTGAGTTGGTTGTTGGTGTTACCGACATTGTCTGCTAATTATGCCATAGTCAGTCTGTTATCCGTGGTGGTGAGCGAACGCTAACCCCTAGCTGCTTTTCCTACAGGTACCGGTCGCAAGTTGGACTAGGTGAGCTTCTGAAGCTTGAAGAGCTAGGAGCGGGATTCTGGGTTTATTTGAGTCTAGCGACGGATACCATACTTTTGTCCACTTGTTGGGACGTGTTTTAAGTTGTAAACATTATTTTATTGAACAAACGGTGATCTTAAAGTGATTTAATGTAAAAGGTTTCAAAATGTTTTATTGTTTTAAAAGTTCACATCCTGAGTTCGGTTTACTGAAATTGGGGTGTGACAGCTTGGTATCAGAGCTCGAGGTTTCACACCTCGGACTGTACGTCAATTAGGTAGGGAGAGTCAAGTCAGTGGAGTCCCGTCGTGCGTTGGGTGCGTAGGTCGGAAACCGTGTGTAGACCCGTGATGTCTTGAGTCTTGTTTGTTTGTGCGTATGTTGGAGCATTTTGTTGCTGGCATACTGATTGTGTGTTGTTGCGTGAAACGTTTTTAAACTGTCGCGACTCGACTCAGGGGCGCCCCTGTAGTCGAGTGTGACGGTGGTGATATCAAGTGGGTACAATGTAGTTCGGGGACGCCTGGACCGGGTTGTAACTACCTGATGTCAAGAAATGAGGTTTCCAATGAAGTGGAGAAAGTTTTAAAATTGGTTGGCCCAGTGGGCGTGTTTTAAAATTTGATTGGCCCGGTTTGCGTGTTTGATTTTGTTTGGCCTTGAGGGCGTGTTTGATGTTGATTGGCCCTGTGGGCGGGTTTTGATTTGGTTGGCCCGGTGGGCATGGTTCGGTGTTTGTTGGCCAGGTGGGCGAGTGTTGTTGTGTTGTTTTTTGGCCGGGTCGGCTTATGTTTTGGTTGAGGTTGAATGACTTGATTTGTCTGTGAGTCGTGGCGCGTGTGTTTGCTGAATTGGTGGTCAAGCGTGTGTGTCGTTTAAGGCCAATTTTAGGGTTAAAACGGGTTAAGATTCGAGTTGGAACCGAGTTGGGAAAACAGAGCGAATTGGCGAATTTTATGTTTTTGTCACGGCTCCGTGACCCCAACCGTGACGGGGTCTGCCACGGATCCGTGAACCCTGTCTATTCCACCGTCTTGATTTTGCAGTTGAGTGCTGGACTTTGCGTGGCGGTGTTCACGGTTGTATTGCTTGTAGAGGTCGTAATTTTGGTGTTAACGGATGATGTCTTGGGTTCGAGACTCATCGATAACCTACGGTAGTGATACAACGCCTCGGTGAGAGAGTCACGCCATGGAGAGGGGTTAGGGTTGGTGCGCTGTGGCGCCATACGAACTAGGTTTTCCCTAGGTGAACGGGTGTTCGAGGTTTCCCTCGCGTGAACGGGTGGTTTGAGGTTTCCTTCACATGAGTGGGTTGTTTGAGGTTCTCTACATGATCGAGTAACTAAGGTATCGAGGGTGTAAGCAATAGTAGTTGCTGAATTGAGAACATAATCCCTGTTTCGAGGTTTCCCTTACTTAAGAGAGTATTTGAGGTGTTAATGACTTGAGCAGTGTGACGTGTTGGTAGTAGGTTTTGGGGTGGTGGTTTGCCCTGGCTAGATTGGTAAGTCCTTAGGTGCTTTACTAGTATGCCATAATCGAACGGGTGTCCATGGAGGTGAGCATAACGCTCATCCCCTTTACTACTTTTCCCGCAAGGAACGAGTAGCGAACACTGGTTTGGTTGCGGAAAGTTATAAGTAAATGTATAGAGGACCGGGTGAGGGTTTGTGCTAGACTTTACCAGAGTAACTAATGGAGAGGTTTTTCGGTCTCTGCTTGGGCGTCATTTCTGTTGGATACCGGGGCGTCACACTCGTTTGTGTCGTCGAGTTGTGCTGAGAGGTTGGGGCTGAGTTTAGAGCCGTTGAGTCCACCCCTGCGTCTGGGCACGCCGGTTGGTGGTGGTGTGGTGTTGACTAGAGTCTGTCGTGCCTGCGAAGTCAGAGAAGCGAACTTACACAGGGGGTTCGAGAGAGGGCTCAAGAACCCTGAAGCTGGATCGAGTCCTCAACCCGAGGAGTCGGGTATGTTCGGAGTTGGTGGGCACGACGGCGGTAGTGGAGCGAGGTTTTAGAGAGATTGGGAGGATCCGTGAGGATTGGCAGCAACTGGGCTTGTGCGTGTATCCGTGGGAAGGATACTTACGAAGTGACAACCTTTGACGTAAACTTGGGAATGGATTGGTTGGCGTAGTACCGAGCCAATATGTACTGCTATAGGCGACGAGTGACAGTGTCAGTAGGCAACACGAGGGTGTCGTGTGTGCTGGGTAGTAATAAAGGGCTCTCCTGTCGGCATGGTCCGCAGTGGAGGAGGTATCGGCCGTGCAGAGCCGAGAGTTACCGCGAAGGGTATGGGGGTTCCCCGAGGTCTTTCCTGAGGAGTTGAGCGGGTTGCCACCAGTTCGTGAGGTGGAGTTCAGGATTGACCTGGTGCTGGTAACTGCAGCGATATCGATGGCGCCTTACAAGTTCGCGCCAGCAGAGTTGACCGAGCTGAAGCGTCAGCTCGAGGAACGTCGGGAGAATGGGTTTATCCGGCCGAGCACATCGCCGTGGGGAGCGCCAACACTCTTCGTGAAGAAGAAGAGTGGAGAGCGTCGGTTGTGCATCGACTACCGGAAGCTGAACCGGGTTACGGTGAAGAACCGATGCCCGATGCCGAGGATTGACGACTTGTTCGACCAGTTGAGAGGGTCGACATGCTTCTCGAAGATCGATCTGCGATCCGGACATTACCAGTTGCGAGTCCGAGAGGGGGACATCGCAAAGACTGCATTCCAGACACGCTATGGGCATTATGAGTTCTTGGCGATACTTTTGGACTGACGAACGCACCTGTAGCGTTCATGGGTTTGATGAACAGTATATTCCGGCCGTTCTTAAATCGGTTTGTGATGGTGTTTGTAGACGACAAGATCCGGGAGAGAGTTGCCGGCGGTGCTGACGCCGAGGGCTGGGATCGCTGTGCTAATTGGGAGTTACGATATCGCGGAGGTTTGTACATACCGCGTGACGGCGGAGGCGACGAGCTGCGAGAGTCGCAGCATTCGCGTCTAACAGTGTACGTGAGTGGCACTAAGAGGAGCGCGACATCAGGTGGCATGTCTAGTGGAGCGGGATGCGGAGAGCGGTCGTGGGATTAGTATCACGGTGCCTCACTCGTCGGCAGGTGAGAGCCGAACATCAGCGTCCCGCTGGTTTCCTGCAACCACTGTGGGTTGCACAGTGGAAATGGGGGCACGTCAGGATGGGTTTCGTGAGCGGTTAGCCGAGTTCGCCTACAACAACAGCTTTCAGGCCAGTATCATGATGACACCGTACGAAGCGTTGTATGGTATGCCGGGTTGAGCGCCCGTGTGCTGGGCAGAAGTGAGGAATAAGAGTTTACTGGGTCTAGAACTGGACCGAGAGACAGCTGAGTCGGTCGTGCCGAAGCATGAGCGGTTGAAGACCGCGCAGAGTCAGAAGGAGCTATGCTGACAGACGGCGCCGACCTCTCGAGTCAGCAGTCGGTGGTCATGTATCCCTAGAGATGAGTCCGAAGGGTGGACTGGTACGTTTCAACCGCGGCGGAGGCGGGTTAGCCCCGCGGTATATCGGGCCTTTCGAGGTCTTGAGTACATCTTTGAGTGGGCGGATGTCGAGGTAACGGGTGATGTCCCGTATGAAGAGAAACCGATGTGGGAAAGGGATACACGAGAGCAGGTCCTGCACGGAAGGGTTATCCGCTTAGAACTAGTATTGTGGCGACACCACGAGGCCGAGTCGACTTGGGAACGCGAGGACGAGGTTCGCGCAAAGTACCCGACCGGTTCGACTCCTGAAGTACGTTGTTTTAAATTTCGCGGACGAAATTTCTCTAAGGGGGGTAGATTGTAATAACCACTCCCGGTCAACGCCAGTCAAACCTGCGAAAAATAGGAAAATTTAAAATTTTTGGACAGACACTTAAGTGAACCAAAATTTGACCCCGAGGGTCATACCGGACTTAAGTTGACTCCGATATCGACTAAAGTGAGTTCCGGGGGACTCAGGGCAACTTTCTGACCAATTTGGGAAATGTTGATTTTTCGCTGAAAAAGTCAACCAAGCGACGTTTTGGTCCGTTCGAGGCCCGTTTTGGATCCAAAAAGCTTAGCCGTCGTCGCAGCGGTCTTAGTTGAGCCGTTTCCTTGTAGCCCATGAAGTTTCGTAATTTCTTGGGAAAAGTGCCCGTTCGGGGCCCGAGACGGCCGAATTTCGCGAATCTGATTGGAAAATATCTGGAAGATATTTTTCAAAAGGTGTGGGACCCACTTGCCACATGTCCATTATGTGGTGGTGTTAGGTTTCTTGAACAAAACAAAGATGAGACTTGAAGTGTTAGTTTTGTATTTAAATATTAGTTGTTGTTTTAAAAACCAAACAAAAGGAAGAGCAAATATGTGGGTCTCGGCCAAGCATTTCAAAAGAGCAAAAAAAGAGATATTTTAGAGAGAGAAAGGAGTTAGAAGGAGGAGAGAAAAAGAGAAGAGGCTTTGGGAAGTTGTGACGTTTCTCGTTCATCAAGCCGTTGGATCGTCTCAACGATAGAAGATTCAAGCTCACACCGTCATTCTCTACGGTGAGCACCTAACCGATTTTCGTTTTGGTACATTTGAAATTTAGGGTTTGAGTTTAAACGGTTTGATTATGGTTGGGTTTTGGTTAGAATTGGTTTAAAGATTGAATGATTGAGATTTGGGGTTCGTTAGGAACGTTTTGGGGCAAAAAGGGAATTTTTCCATTGTGGCCGTGTGGGGCCCACGTGCTCGGGTGCTCGGGTTTTGTGTTCGGGTGGTTTAGAACGTTCCCCAGACCATTTATCCATAACCGAATCGAAATTTGGATTTAAAATGCGAAAGTTGTAATTATCGGGTTTAAAAACTTTAAACGTTAATTATTTGACTCGGAAGTAGGAATTTGATTCCGTCAAGTGCATTGGGACCCTTGAATTATTCTAAGACCGTAGAAACAAAAACGGGAATTTTTGGAGCCCCGGAAGGGCATTTACAAAACCCAGGCAGATTCGCCATGTCGGGCGAATCGGGCCTTTACGGGCCCTTTATCGACAATGTCGAGTAATTGGGAAGTTTGGGAGTGACCGACATTGTCGGGGTTACGTTTGGGCGTTAAGTTTATCGAGTTTCAGTTTATTCCTGCGAGTTTAAAAGTGCCTTAAAATTGTGTTCTTTTAGATCGTGCTGCAGACCTAGGGAAAGGAAAGCTAGGCGAGTGACTGAGATCACGCCGGAGCTTGTTGGTTGGCTTTTGGAGAACACGCACGAGGTAGGGAAAAGTAGCCGGGTCTCGACCCTGACTGGGGAAAGTTAACAGTAGAATTGCATGTGACACCGGGGTGTCGTGGGTTGAGTAGGTTTATTTAAATATTAGAAAAGCATAATACGGGAACGTAGCGAATATTGGAAATGCATGTGACACTTAGTAGTGTCGTAGGAGCAGAGAACTTAGCGTCATTAGGAGTACTGAAGGCATATGACCATGCCCGGAGGTTGATTGTGAAACTGTTGATATTAGGACTGTTGGAGGCATTGATTATGCCGGAGGTTGATTG
Organism: Erodium maritimum; assembly: GCA_963921825.1. Lineage (NCBI taxonomy): Eukaryota > Viridiplantae > Streptophyta > Magnoliopsida > Geraniales > Geraniaceae > Erodium > Erodium maritimum. Next base: position 28,281,776 of record OY997592.1, read on the forward strand.
TGTATGTTGTGTCTTGGGTGGCCATGAGAGCCCCTACTTTACAGTTGTGTCTTGGGTGGCCATGAGAGCCCGTACTTTACTGTTGTGTCTTGGGTGGCCATGAGTGCCCGTGGGGTTGTTGAACCCGTGTCTTTATTGTTGGTGTGTCTTGGGAGGCCATGAGTGCCCGTGGGGTTGTTGAACCCGTGTCGTTACTGTCGATGTATCTTGGGTGCCCATGAGTGCCCATGGGGTTGTTGAGCCCGTGAGTTATGGTTGGTGTGTCTTGGGAGGCCGTGAGTGCCCGTGGGGTTGTTGAGCCCGTGAGTTATGGTTGGTGTGTCTTGGGAGGCCGTGAGTGCCCGTGGGGTTGTTGAGTCCGTGTTTTACCGTTGGTGTCTTGGGTGGCCATGAGTGCATGTGGAGTGTTGAACCGGTCTTGTTGCTGTTTGTTGAACCTTGCTTGTGATTGTGATTGTGTTTGCCCGAGGTTAGTGACCCGACTTCGTGTCGGGAAGTGGTGTGGAATTTGGCTGGCTTACCTGACAGGGATGGGTAAGTTGCGAGCGTTCTTTGGCTGGCCTGACCGAGTTCGAGTCTCGGGAGGTTGCGAGCGTTCTTTGGCTGGCTTGACCGAGTTCGAGTCTCGGGAAGTTGCGAGCGTTCTTTGGCTAGCCTGACCGAGTTCGAGTCTCGGGAGGTTGTGAGTGTTTTTAGGCGATGGGAGGGCAGCTCCCCTTCCGACTATCTATCGGAAAAGCAGCGCTGTATATATCGACAACAGGTCGACCGCCTGGAGCCTGACAGGGATCGGCAAAGCGCGTGGGGCAGGCTCGAGCCCAGCCGGTTAGCAACCGGCACTGAGCAGCTGACAGGAGTGCGATCCTTTGTGATCTTGTTTGGTGTGCGATCCTTTGTGATCTTGGGTGTTGCGTGGTGGTCTGTCGTGTCTTTGGAGGAGGTCATCGATCGTTGTGTCGGGTCTACCTTACGTGTCCGAGTGTTGAGTCGGCTGAGGAAAGTATCAGTGTGTGGGTGTCGGTCGGGTTACTTGAGTTTGGGGATAGTGATCCCCGGGGTTGAGTTGGTTGTTGGTGTTACCGGCATTGTTTGCTAATTATGCCATAGTCAGTCTGTTATCCGTGGTGGTGAGCGAACGCTCACCCCTAGCTGCTTTTCCTACAGGTACCGGTCGCAGGTTGGACTAGGTGAGCTTCTGAAGCTTGAAGAGCTAGGAGCGGGATTCTGGGTTTATTTGAGTCTAGCGACGGATACCATACTTTAATGTAAAAAGTTTCAAAATGTTTTATTGTTTTAAAAGTTCACGTCCTGAGTTCGGTTTACTGAAATTGGGGCGTGACAAATTAGTTCTATGAGCCTTGGTTGCATGGGTCTCTTGGAAGACTTCTACGACGGCACTCCTTATAAAATTTCTCGGGACTGTGACGTGGTGGCGAAACGTCGTCTTCCAAGTGGAAGCCAGGGGGGTACCGCAAGTTCTTTGAGCCGACCATTACAACAACACTGTCACGGAGGTGATTGGGAAAAACGGGGACGATGAAAAAACGGCAGGAAGTGAGAAAAAGGGTGCCCGAATCGGATGGTAATAGGAAGCAGAAGATCACATAAATGGTGGCACTGAGGTGAGGTTACAGAGGATTAGTGAAGAAGAAGTTTCGGGGGTTGGATATTTAATAGCCGAAATTAAATTATGCCTTTCTAATCGAGACCACACGTCATATGCTTAATTGCCGGGCTTGATTTTTCTGGGCCCGAATCCGTCGATTCGACGGCCTCCCGAGTCTACGGATCCCTCGACGTCGATTCGGAGATTTCGAATATTCGACTGCGCTCAGACTTCACAGACCTGATTTAACACCAAAAAACTACGTGTCGTACAATTCGACAGTATAATTACACTCCGTTTCGGCGTCATTGTGGATAGAATTATACAACATTTACAACAAGTTGATAGGGTTGGTCGAAATTGATAGATCGGTAGGACCATCATACAACATTCCCGAAAACAGCTTACTCGAAATTTCCCTCCAAAATTCCAAATTACATCTTCCGCTGTAAGCCAAACAAAAATCTCTCTTCCCTCCATTTTTTTCCAAAATCAAAATCAAAACTTTCTTATAAAATCAGTCTCTGAACATCATCACATTATATGCACACATCCCTAGGTCCATAGATCCATCCAGCAGACCCACTTTCCTCAAACACCCATTTGAATTCTCTCTCTCCTCCAAATCCAATCCATGGCTTCTTTACTCAAGTCAACTCTCCTCACCGCTCCCACTGACTCCTGTCCTGCCGCCGATAGCTCCCGTGCTCCCGGCGAGATCCACGTCATTGTGGGTCCCATGTTTGCCGGTAAGACCACGGCTCTCCTCCGCCGAATCAAATCCGAGGGCAGCAGCGGAAGGTCAGGACGCGCAATTTGTCATTTATTTATTTTTTATTATATGTTTTTGCCTATTTTATCACTGCAGGGTTTGTAAATTACTGCTTTTGATTTGATTTGGGTTTTCCCTTGCTTAATATGTTCAAATTATAACCCAGAAGATGAAATTAGGAGAAATTGTTACTTTATTTTTATTTTGGAGTAAAATTGAAGATATATGCAAGTTTATTAGAACCCATTTTAAGTCTTGATTTTGTGTAGGAATGTGTCTATGATCAAATCTAGCAAGGATACAAGATATGCCATTGATTCTGTTGTGACCCATGATGGTGCCAAATTCCCCTGCTGGGCTTTGCCGGATCTACTGTCTTTCAAGGATAGATTTGGTGATGAAGCTTACAACAAGGTAGTTTTGGTGTTGACGCCTCTATATTTTTGTTTTATGGTTTCTAAGTTCTCATGAAGCTTTGTCTTCCTTCGCAATGAATAATTTGTTGTTGTTGTGAAGAAATATGGTTTTGTGACTACTAATTGGATCCTAGCAGTTAGGTTTAGGTAGTAATATTCATTATCGTTTCTTTCTTCTCATCCTATGGGTTGATATGGCAGCTTGATGTCATTGGGATTGACGAGGCTCAATTTTTTGGAGACCTTTACGATTTCTGCTGCGAGGCTGCTGAACATGACGGGAAAACTGTGATTGTTGCAGGGCTGGATGGTGATTACCTCAGGTATTTTTTGTAAAATGGTTCACATGTTTCTTTCCCAACATTCATATGTTTTCGTTTGTTCATTTGTTTGGCATATCATTGCATTGACAGGAGAAGTTTTGGATCAGTGTTGGACATAATACCCCTTGCTGATTCTGTTACCAAATTGACCGCCCGATGTGAACTATGTGGCAAAAGAGCCTTCTTCACTTTGAGGAAAACTCAGGAAACTGAGACAGAGCTCATTGGTGGAAAAGATATGTACATGCCTGTTTGTCGGCAGCACTATGTTAACGGCCAAGTAGTCATTGAAGCCGCTAGGACTGTCTTGGAATGTCAAAAGGTTCAAGGTGACGCTCATCTTCAGGCGGCTTCAGTTAACTAGAGACAACTAAGGCTTTGACATTTTGGCTTTCAGCATAACAACTACAGACAGTAATAGGAAGTGTTTGTTGTGTTGTTTTGGTTTATTGTCTGTATTATGTGTACAACAGAACAACCCACATTTAGGTCTGTAGTTGTCTGAATCCTATGTAGCCTTTCTTATGACATGTATATAATGAAGTCACATTAATAAAGCTTGAAAGCTGTTAAGAGTACTTTGCGCAGAAGATTTTACAAAAGAAGATAACATTTCATCTTGTGGATTTATACATGTACTAATGTTGTAGATTTATTTATGCTAAGGTCATATCCATAGTTGCATTTATAAAATTGGCCAAACACATTGATCATAACTTGTATTGCATTACTGGTTTTGAATTTTACATATGATACATCTCATCATACCCATGCTTACAATGATCTGGATTTGTTCTTTGGTTTTTTATTCCCAAACAGGCTGATTCGACGAAAGGCCCTCAGTAGTCTACCTGCATACTTTCTTTGGGAAGCAAAATTTACCGTGCCAATGCAACCGGTCACTTGTCCTAATGTGTTTCTCTTCTTGCTCAGTGACCTACTTTCAATCCCATATGGTTTCAGTCTATCTTGCTTGGTTGAGACTGGTTCAGCTCTCTTTGAAGTGTTGTGCCATTGAAGGCTCTTCTTCAGTGACATGAGCTCTTGTTCAAGACTCTGAATCCTGAAGCTTGTGGACTCGTACTCATTTCTGGAGTACTCGGGTTTCTTGGCTGCAAGGTCTTTCTGCAACAAGAAACTTAACGTTCTACTGCCTGTCTCAGCTTCATCTGTATGTGGGCTCTCTGCTAGGTTCTGGCTTTTGGAGTTTGGACACCTCGAGCTTGAGAGGCTCCCGGAGAATTCACCACAATGCGTGTATCTAAATGAATCTGAGCACTCCTTGAAGGCCTGGTGTGTGTTGAGTTGCTGGATGAAGAGTGCCTGAACAATTAAACGAAGTGGCATCAACTCGTTCTGAACTGCGTCGATGCAGGCCTCTTGTGATAGTTTCTGGCAGTTGAGGTACCTGCACACAGACCCTTTCTCCTCTTGAGACATCTCCGGATGTGCCTGCAGGAAGAAAACAAGAAGAAACACTCAGCTCAAACGTTTGTGAGAGATTTCATTGTAATCCTAGAGCCTTCCTTACCTGTAGGAAGGTGTTGAGTGCTCCATAGAGTTGATCATGGCTCTGCCTGAAAGATATTGGCACTGTCTCAATGAGCTCCATGAATCTCTTAGGCCCCATATCGCGATTCGAAGCTATGCAAGACAGAAACATGTCCCACAACTCTGCAACTATTGAGTTGTTCTCTGAGAGAGGATAATCATTGTCTCTGTGAATGTTAGATGATGAAACATATGTGGAGAATATGCGCACCATTGCAGCCAACTCCATGCTGGAACATAGGGAGGCCACGCCCGTTTTAGGAATGAGAAAGTCTTGTAGTCGAGCAGAGGGCAACATGGATGCAATTTGATCTTGCAGCTTTGCTGTAGTTTCAGAATTGTTCCAACTCCAACCAAGATCAAGTGATCTAGAGAGCAGAGCAAAGTAAAAACCTACAGGAATGACCTTACTCGCCCGTTCTCCTATGGGAAGCAGGTCAAGAACGCCTTTCAATACCACAGAAACTTTGGAGCTCCCTTCATCGTCCCAGAACTGGCTCGTCTTCCTCGAAAGAAGCCATTTGTTGGCATAGAACACGACGATAGGATTGACATACTTATCCTTCATTCCTTGCCTTCGGAGGGATCCTATGATCCTCCTGAAAAACCCGAATGGCAGAGCAATGAGATCCTTGATCCAAAGATCCTGGCTGACAATCTCCTTGACTGTCTCGCAGCTCCAAGCAAGACCCTCCAGAGTGACGACGGGGTGGTCCCTCCTCCTCTCGGGATCAAGAATCTCCATGCAGGACATGAAGGCAAGTGATTCGATGCAGCGACTCACGATGAGAAGCTCTTCACACAAGGGAAGCAACGCTTGGCACTTCTGCAGCACTATGAGAGTGTCGTCCCAGCTCTGCAGCACCACTTGGTTCAAGTAAAGATCAAAGCGCTCACAGAGGTTGCCTGAGCACAACGCTTCTGTCATTTCAAGAAACTCAGCTGCACACCTCAAGGCCGCGACGTTAAAAGGGTCGATCAGGGTGGAGGAGCCATACACGAACAGGGCAATCATCTCGAAGGTTTCGGGGCCGCCAGGGAATTCAGGGGGCAAGTCAACCTCGGAGGACTCATTCAGCATTCTCTTCAAGTATCCGCTCTTTGCACACAATGGATACTGCAACAAAACCAGAGTTGATGTTCTTGAACTTGAAGCAAGCATGTTTATGTATGTGTATGTGTACCTTGTGGAGGTTGAAGACTCTGTTGGCGGCCCGAACGGAGACAGAAACAGGCAAACCAGTCTCTTGGGTCCTGAGGTGAAGAAGAAGAAGAATTCAAGATCCAAACCCAACAACATAATTGAAAGAAAGAAATTGAAACAAGATTACCATGAAATGACCTTGATCTTGAGGAGGGCAGTGATGTTAGGAGAAGAGAAAGGACTAGAGGTGTGATCTTTAGGACTTGCAGCTTCCATAGCTACCATGGTTTCATCAAACGGGAAGAGGTATGTCTTCTAAATGGTTGAAGAATTAAAGAATGTGGAGCAGTCAAAGTCAAACGCACACGAGTGAACTCAAGATTTTAGTCCAAGTTTTGAGACGTTCGATTCCTCGAAGTTGTAGTTCAATTCTTCACCCCATCTTATTCTATATAAAATAGTATAGTAGGAGGCGATGAAGTGCGGAGGAAGTATTGTGCAAATAGAGTGAGTAACGCCCAAGACGGCACGGCTTCTCAAAATTCGCTTTCTCCCACCAAATCTCAATCCCCAAATTCACCTTTTTGACATTCATTTCATTATTCTACTATTCTATGCTTTGCTAATGCAAAATCACCATTGCATTACGGTGAAAAATGCAACAATGGTTGCTTATCCAACACATCTCCAATTCTGTGGGCAGTTGAGCAATTTATGAGGGATACAAGACCCATTACAGCTTATATCCTTCCACCTCAAGCAACACATTCTTTTTTAAGTGTTATATTCAAAGCATGACTAGAATTAGATAGAGCTTTTATTTATGGGACTTACAAGCCGTTTATTTAGTCTCCTTGTTAAGTTTTGGTTAAAGATTCTGAATTAAGTGAACTGAAATTCAACCCCTACGTTCTGCTAGGAACATTTTATAAATTAGGCATTGCAAGTTGATTCTTGTTCAGTGCATGTCAATGCTAACGAGTAAGAAGCACATTACATATTGAGTTATCCATCAAAAAGCTTTTTCACTCATTTCCATCCCAGATCATGTCAATCATACAGCCATACCTATATTATTTCCGGGTTTTTATCTTATAAATTTAAGTTTTAAGATAAATCAAATACAGAGACCCATAGCAGTAACACAGTGCCTTTAACTAAAAGCGTTAAAACCATGGTCTCGGCAAAATTCTCTCTCGCAAATCGAGAGCTCCTCCTTCCCGAAGAAACCCTATCCCCTATGGAGTTAACCTCTGTCGTCGACACGACTGCCGTTAGTCCTATCGCCGGTTCTATCTCATCGCAGTCAGCTCTGGTGCAGTCTCTCCCACGTGCACCACCGCCTAGGCCCTCGTCAGACATGAAGTCTCCTACTAAACCGAAACGCAGAAGAAACCCTAATTCATCTTCTGCAGCCCTGGTCTCTCTCTCATTCTCATCCACGCCACCTCTCTTTCTCCCTTGGTTTCTCGGAATCGATGGGTAAAGTTCGGCGCGGTCGTCCTCTGAAAACCCAATACCTAACTTCTTTTGCAAGTAAATTTAGGGTTTTGGGAAACCTCAATCTTCCGCCTCCTACGATCGAGCTGAAAGCCCTAACACCCGCTCCAGATGATGAGCAACCTCTGATGGCTTAGATGAGGGTCACTGCTCTCCGACCACCGGTGGAACCTACTCCTCCCAGCGTGACCACTATTCCAACCGTCATCGCCTCGCATCTCCCCACCATAGCGCCGCCTGATCCAGGACCTGCCACCACAACTCTGCCCCCTCTGGCTCGAGATCCTCTTAAAGGAAAAGCTCCCATGCCTGCTTAGGGGAGGCCGGAGCTAGGGAGGGCAGACGTGATTGCCCTCTTTGAGGGGATTGGGGTTCCCAATGCCGCTCGTGTACTCATGATCCCATCGCTCCTCACACCACCTATGGGAATGGCTTACCTTCGCCGTTCCTTCAAACCCAAGAAAGTCGGCTCAACCTCAGTGGCACCTCCCCCCCCCCCCCCCCCACCCCCCGACAAGTCTGTACACCCAACTCCTCAATCTACAAGATGGCCTCTCGGCCTGCTCTTTGGAGGAGGAGGAGGAGATTGAGGTGATGGTACCATACACCCTAGTGAGACAATCCATCTTGGCTAGACAACATTTTTCCATGATGGGCAAACTATGGTTGTCCAAACCGCCCCAGAAAGACGTCCTCCTTCGGATCATCACGAAGGAATGGGGTACATCAACGAAGGGGTTGGTGATTAAAGATATCGGCCCGGGGGTGTTCGGTTTTTACTTTGAAAGTGAGAAAGCCCGGGCATGAGTTCGAGACAACGAACCATGGTGCTTCGATGGAAGACGTCTCCTACTAGGTGACCTAAAACTGATAGTTAGAGAACCCTCCACTTTGGATAGGCTACAACTATGGGTGCATGCTCATGGCCTTCCCCTATTGGTCCAAACCAAAACCACGGGGAAAACAATTGGGGCAACACTAGGGCTCTGCGTCCACGTCCCGTGTGACAAGTGAGGGACATGCTGGGGAGATTCAGTCAAAGTCCGCTTCTAGCATCCTGTAGAGCGCCCCTTCGACGCTACCTCCTACTATTCTTTCGGGAATTTCCCGACCTGTAAGAACCGCCCCCGGTCGATTCCGGTCGAACTGGTGAATCTTGACAAAAGTTGACTTTTTGCAGGAAAAGTCAACCGATGACTCCGAGGGTCATTCGGGACCTTTCCGGGGCCAAAAAAGCTTAGTTGTCGTTACGGTTATCTTAATTGGGTCGTTTCCTTTCAAATGACTGTAATTTTGGAAAAGTCAACATTCAGTCAAACGGAGACCTTTTAATCGACTAAATCCAAATTATTTAAAGTGGCTGGATTTATTTGAGGACAAGGTGGTCCCCACTAGGACACTTGTCCATAATGACTTGGAGGAGAAGAAATGGGTCTCTAAAGACCCATTTACCCTCTTATTTGCCAAATTGTAATGCAAGGAGCAAGGGGCACCATTGAACTTTTACCAAAGTAGGTTTTAAAGCAATTTGGAAGAGCATTTCAGCTCATTTTATTGTTCTGGCCGAAAATTGCAAGGGGAGAGAGAGATTGGGAGCAACTTTGCTTAGAGAAGAAGATAGTGAGGAAAGGAGGTGACTTTCAAGGGATTCTTCATCAAAACCTCTCCAAATCCTTCTAGTCTTCATCATCTACTCATCCTCAAGGTAAGTAAACTCTTAAATCCTTCTTCCAATTACTTTTGAGTTGTGGGTTTCTAAGAAATTTGCTAGAACTTGTTGAGTTTTGTGTTAGTGTTGTTAGATGGTGGTTTTTGGTGAAGAAAAGTGAAGTTTAGGTTGGTTTTGTTTAGATTGTTGAAGCTTTGATGAAACCCATTAAGGGTAGTGAAGTTTGGGTTTTGGATGGACTGATTTTGAGGTTTGATGGTGTTGAAATTGGAGTTTTTGAGGTAGTTTTTCGTAGAAACGAAGTTGGAGAAGAAGGGTTGGGACTGCCCAGATCTGACACGGAACGAGGCACGGAAGGGGCTTGGTTCTGACCCTCTGAGCGGCGCAGAACAGGCTCGGTGCCGGCCCTCTAGGCGGCACGGTCCGTGCCCGGTACCGTCCCTCCGAGTGGCACGGACCGGGCTCGGTACCGGCCCTCTGAGCGGCACGGTCCGGGTTCCAGACCGGTCCTCTGAGGGGCACGGTCTGGGGCCTGGCGCCGGGCCTCTGAGGGGCACTGTCCGGGTCTGGGTCCGGGCCTCTGAGGGGCACGGTACGGGCCGATGTCCAGATTCGTGGGTTGTCTGAGTTGGGCCTAGTTTGGGCCCAATTTACCTTTTAGCCCAAGTTTTCATCGTTAAGGGTATTTTAGGTAGTTTACTTTCAAACCGTCTTTGTTTAGTTATTAATTATAGTCTTAATTGTGATTCAAGACTTGGACCCGAGCTCGACGGAAGAGGAGGCCTTTGGACCGTGTGAGAGGACGAGGAGGAAGCTAGCCAGGTCGTCAGCTGCTAGGAATTGTTTGTTTGTTTTTTTTCGAGGTAGGGAAGAGTAGCAAGCTCCACTCTTAATTTAACGAATGCTAATAGTATGCCTATATGATAATAATAACCGGAAAGGTCCCAGTTTGCATATAGGATGTGATTCACTAGAATAACCGCTTTCAATTATGTTAATAACCGGAAGAGTCTTAGTATGCATATATGATGTGATTCACTAGTTTAATCGTTTTCAATTCTTGGGAAATTGCCGTGCTGGTAGAGTGGCCATGACGAGCCTTAAGATTGATTGTGTTTGTGTTGAATTGTGAACAATAGTATCAAATGTCGATGCATGTTTCATTCTTTGGATACTACAAGAGTCATACTAAACTAGATGAATTGTGATGATTGTAATGTGAATGGATTGATCCGTGTTATGATTGATTGGGTGAATGTTTGAATGTGATTATGTGATTGTTCCGTGTGATATGATCGGGTGAGTGATAGACCGATGGGACATTTTTGGTAAGTCATGTCGGTAAGCTTGGTTGATAATATGAGTTCTATATGGCGTGCTGTGGTAAGATTGTTGGGCTTGGTAAGCCGTGGTTGAACTATGACATTATGATGCGTGTTATTCTCTTTATGTGTGTTCCAAGAGGAGTTGTATTCCGGTATGGTACCTACACCGAGGGGGTATGCCGGTGTAGGGTAGTACCTAGGCCGACGGTTTGTGTGTGGCACGAGGTGTCGTTTTTATGCCCCGAGGGATTTCTGGGAAGACCGACGGTGCATTTCGGTATATTGTATTATTTGTTTGCCCCAATGTGTGTGTTCCGGGAAGACCGGCGGTGCATTCCGGTGTATTGTATTATTTGTTTCACCCCGATGATATGTGTCCCTTCGGAGGCATTTCCGGGAGGATATCTTGCTTCACCCCGATGATCTGTGTTCCTTTGGAGACATTTCCGGGAGCCCCGATGATGTGTGTTCTTGTGGGGGACATTTCCGGGAGCCCCGATGATATGTGTCCCATCGTGACCGAGGGGCATTCCGGTACGATGTGTTGGTCTGTGTGTGGATTGGAGTCTAATGGTTTAAATTATCTATATTTCAGTACTATTGTGTTCTTTAATTATTCTATTGGTAATTAAGCTCTCTCCGTTGAGCTCCTTTGAGTTTCTATATTTCAGTACTCTTGTGTTCTTTAATTATTCTATTGGTAATTAAGCTCTCTCCGATGATATATCTCTACTTTTGGTGTCTTTTAGATAATTGTACTAATCAGGTTTTGTTGTCAAAGCGGGGGTTCTTTTTACTATACTACTTTTTCCTACTGAGCGTAAGCTCACCCCCTTCGTGTTTACTGTTTTTACAGGTTTCATTGGTGAGTAGACCTAGAGGTGCTCACAGGGCTCGGGAGTTCCTTGAGGTTTCGGGCGATTTTATGTATTAGAGACGTACTGCCCTTTTTGTTATCAAACTATATTTTCCGTTATCCCGTTGGAACGAGCGTTTGACTCTTAACTTTAGCATTAAATTATATTTTACTCAAAAATTGCATTATTAAATCTCTTTTTATTTCTTATTTCCTTATTATTCTTATGTCACGTCTCGAGTCCGGTCAAAACCGGATTTGGGGCGTGACACGACCCGTCCCGTGTCACCCTTACTTATGCAAAGCTCCCTTCGTTTTGTTATAATTGTGGGATGATAGGTCACATGGTGGCCGAGTGTGATCGGGAGGTGATTGGTACCCCTCGGTTCGACTCTTCGATGTTGGAGTACCAAAGGTACCGCCAACCCAGGACGTATGCTACAGATTGGGACACTAAGCCATCTCGTAATCCAGTATCTTCGACTACTGCACCTAAGGCCCTATCATCTCGTGGCACCAGCCCGATAGTATCCTCGGCTACGGAACTTAACGGAGCGAGGCGCTTGGCCGATCCTAGCGGGAAGAACTTGGTAATCGGCCGGTCCTCGGCTAGTAAGAAAGATGATACCCCGACCCTGCTTGAGCATAAAGATGGACCTGGACTTGGAGTCAGAACTGAGTCTGGTACTGAAGCAGGCGCTGAAGGAGTAAAGATGGGGTCCAATGGGGATCCATGGGAGGAAGAAGACAAGGCGGGAAAGCTGCCCCACATTGAGGAATGAAATGAATTCATTGCTCTAGGGACTGGCCTTGGGAAGGGTCCCTGATCAGAATTCGGTTTCCCCTTGAAACCAATAACCCCAGGTTCGGTCCAATACAACGAATAGAGCATGAAGGCTATACCTTGAGAAACAACTATTGGTTTCGTCATATTTTACTTCTGTTTTTAGTACGCCTTTATGGAATTTTCAAAACCTACAACACCGGATTACGTGTCTCAGCGTATTTTGTAAAGGGACCTACTAGGGCTCTTTACAATCTCATTACTCTCTTTTACTTCGTGGTCAAAGAATTCATCCTGATGCACACCTCTGTAGTTCATATTTATAATTACTGATAATGCAACTTACATTAAAAAAAAAAAAACATACAGAGACCCATATGTTTTATGTCTGGTCCATAGGATAGAACACTCTAGATTAACAAATCTTCATGATAGTAAGCCTTAGAGCAAGACCACCTTTTCTTCGGCGAATACATGAGGCGTTTTCACTTTCTGACGCAAATAGTAGCACTGATGGAAATCACCATAACAATGACTATAATATCATTTGAACAATAGATGACTTCTAAAAAAAAAAATCAAATTTTCTTGAAAATTATCAATTTCCATGGCTTGATTAACACTGTAGTGAAATTTCGCCCTAAAATCCTATAAATTCATACCGTCTGCTCCTTAATCAATCACAAATATCTCCTCTACTCTTCCTTTTTGAATTTTTTAACTTGTCAGTCTTTGGACTTTGATTCAATGGCAAACTTCTCTGAAGAACAAATTTTGTAGTTTCTCGATAATGTTAATATGCACGAGCAACTTGAACGTTCACTTGAAAATAACATCATGAATCCATCTCCAGCGGTTCAAATATTGTTTGATAGAGTCATGAACTCACCTCCCACAACTTCTCTCCATTGGAAAAAAGGATTACATCAGAAAAGATCGTATGGCGGGGCATGATTGTCTAATGCGTGAATACTTTTGTTCCCAACCAGTGTACATCAAGCTTCAATTTTGTCGTCGTTTCTGAATGGCCAAAGATTTTTTTACTCGTAGTATGGTTTTATTGGAACAACATGATGGATACTTTCAGCGAGGATATGACAACTTGGGAAAAGTGTCATTGCTCCCTATCAGAAATATATTGTATTTATTAGGAAGTGTGTTACAAAATTGCAAGTGATAGTATTGACAAGTACCTCCGAATGGGTGTGAGTACGGTTCTTTAGTGTATGATTCACGTGTTCGGTATGATCTATCTACGTACGCCGAATAGGGCAGATATGAATAGGATTTTAGCAGTGAATGAGGCACGTGGATTCCCCGTAATGTTGGGTAGTCTTGACTGCATGCATTGGAAGTAAAAGAACTGCCCAACATGGACATGAATGTACTCAACAAGGGATCACGGTAGACAACCATGCTCAAGGTCGTTGCAATGTTGGACTTGTGGATATGACACACCTTTTTTGGCATGGTGGGATCGAATGACGACATCAATATGCTTAACCATTAGAGGTTGTTCGCAGACGTCGTCAATGGTTGGAAACCATCGGTGACTTTCATAGTAAATGGACACGAATACAATCTTCCATATTGTAAGAACCGCTCCCGGTCAACGCCAGTCAAATCTGCGAAAAACAGGAAAATTTAAAATTTTTAAGCAGACACTAAATTAAACCTAAAATTGACCCCGAGGGTCATACCGGACTTAAGTTGACCCCGATATCGACCAAAGTGAGTTCCGGGGGACTCAGGTCAACTTTCTGATCAGTTTGGGAAATGTTGACTTTTCGTTGGAAAAGTCAACCGAGCGACGTTTTGGTCCATTCAAGGACCATTTTGGATCCAAAAAGCTTAGCCGTCGTCACAACGGTCTTAGTTGAGCCGTTTCCTTGTAGCCCGTGAAGTTTCGTAATTTCTTGGGAAAAGTGCCCGTTCGGGGCCCGAAACGTTCGAATTTCGCGAATCTGATTGGAAAATATCTAGTAGATATTTTTCAAAAAGGTGTGGGACCCACCTTGCCACTTGTCCAACAAGTGGTGGTGTTAGGTTTTGGGACAAGACAAGACCACAACCCTTAAGGGTGGGTTCGGCTACACTTATTCAAAGAGAAAAAAAAAATAGAAAAAGGGAAGAGAGGGTTTAGAGAGAGAAGGAGAAGAAGAGAGGAGCTAGGGCTTGGAGGGGCACTATTCACGAGCTCAACCATTGGATCGTCTCAACGTTGCAAGAATCGAACTCCCCTCGTCTTCCTCTACGATAATCACCAAACCGATCTTCGATTTGATTAATTTTGAAAGTTAGGGTTTGAGTAAAACTATTAGTTTAGGGTTGTATTGAGGTTGGGGGATCGTTTCAGGAGTTTTGGAGACGTTTTGGGGTGAAGGGGGACGTTTTCCGGTGACCGAGAGCTCGGGAGGAGCTCCGGCCACCATAGAGGGGTGGCCGGCCACCATGTGGGGTGGCTGGCCGGAGCTAGGGCCGGCCACCACCATGGTGGTACGGGCCCCAAAGAGCCCTAGCCACCCACGGCCAAGCTTGGCCGGGTGGGGCCTAAGTGCTCGGGTGATCAGGTTTTGTGTTCGGTTGGTTTAGAACGTTCCCCGAATCATTTATCCACAACCGGATCGAAATTTGGATTTAAATTGGAAAAGTTGTAATTAACGTGTTTTAGAAACTTGAAACGCAAATTAAATGACTCGGAAGTCGGAAATCGATTCCGTCGAGTGCCTAGGAACCCTTGAATTATTCTAAGACCGTAGAAACGAAAACGGGAATTTTCGGAGCCCCGGAAGGGCGTTTTCAAAACCCTGGCAGATTCGTCATGTCGGGCGAATCGGGCCTTTCCGGGTCCAATATCGACAATGTCGAGTAATTGGGAAGTTTGGGAGTGTTGATTAAAATTCAGTTTATGCCTGCAAGCTTAAAAGCGTTTAAAATTGTGTTCTTTTTAGATCGTGCCGCTGACAGAAAAAAGGGAAAGCTAGGCGAGTGACCGAGATCACGCCGGAGCTTAACTGTGCGCTTTTGGAGAAAGCATACGAGGTAAGGAAAAGTAGCCGGATCTCGGCCCTGACTAGGGAAAGTTAACAGTAGAAATGCATGTGACACTGGGGTGTCGTGGGTTAAGTAGGTTAGCGAATATTAGAAAGGTAGGCGACACCGGGTAGTGTCGTATGATTCGGGAATGTATCGAACATTAGAATTGCATGTGACACTTAGTAGTGTCGTAGGAGCAGAGAACTTATCGATGTTAGAATTACTGGAGGCATATGACCATGCCCGGAGGTTGATTGCGAACTTATGGAGATTAGGAGTACTGGAGGCATATGACCATGGCCGGAGGTTGATTGTGAAACTGTTGATATTAGGACTGCTGGAGGCATTGGTTATGCCCGGAGGTTGTTTGTGTAATTTGTGTCTTGGGTGGCCATGAGAGCCCGTACTTTACTATTGTGTCTTGGGTGTCCATGAGAGCCTGTGTTTTACCGTTGGAGTCCTGGGTGGCCATGAGTGCCCGTGGGGTTGTTGAACCTGTGTCTTTACTGTGGGTGTGTCTTGGGTGGCCATGAGCGCCAGTGGGGTAGTTCAACCCGTGTCTTTACTGTGGGTGTGTCTTGGGTGGCCATGAGTGCCCGTGGGGTTGTTGAACCCGTGTCTTCACTGTTGGTGTGTCTTGGGTGGCCATGAGTGCCCGTGGGGTTGTTGAGCCCGTGAGTTACTATTGGTATGTCTTGGGAGGCCGTGAGTGCCTGTGGGGTTGTTGAGCCCGTGAGTTATTGTCGGTGTGTCTTGGGTGGCCGTGAGTGCCCGTGGGGTTGTTGAGCCCGTGAGTTACTGTTGGTGTGTCTTGGGAGGCCATGAGAGCCCGTGTTTTACTGTTGGTGTCTTGGGTGGCCATGAGAGCCCGTGTTTTACTGTTGGTATGTCTTGGGAGGCCGTGAGTGCCCTTGGGGTTGTTGAGCCCGTGAGTTACGGTTGGTGTGTCTTGGGAGGCCGTGAGTGCCCATGGGGTTGTTGAGTCCGTGTTTTACTGTTGGTGTCTTGGGTGGCCATGAGTGCCTGTGGAGTGTTGAACCTGTGTTGTTGCTGTTTGTTGAACTTTGCTTGTGATTGTGATTGTGTTTGCCTGAGGTTAGTGACCCGACTTTGTGTCGGGAAGTGGTGTGGAATTTGGCTGGCTTACCTGACAGGGATCGGTAAGTTGCGAGCGTTCTTTGGCTAGCCTGACCCGAGTTCAAGTCTCGGCAGGTTGTGAGCGTTTTTAGGCGGTGAGAGGGCAGCTCCCCTTCCGACTAGCTATCGAAAAAGTAGCTCGGTTTATCGCCAACAAGTCGACCGCCTGGAGCCTGACAGGGATCGGCAAAGCGCGTGGGGCAGGCTCGAGCCCAGCCGGTTAGCAACCGACACTGAGCAGCTGACAGGAATGCGATCCTTTGTGATCTTGTCTGATATGCGATCCTTTGTGATCATGTTTGGTGTGCCATCCTTTGTGATCTTGGGTGTTGCGTGGTTGTCTGTCGTGTCTTTGGAGGAGGTCGTCAATCGTTGTGTCAGGTCTACATTACGAGTCCGAGTGTTGATTCGGTTGAGGAAAGTATCAGTGTGTGGGTGTCAGTCGGGTTACTTGAGTTTGGGGACAGTGATCCCCGGTGTTGAGTTGGTTGTTGGTGTTACCGGCATTGTCTGCTAAGTATGCCGTAGTCAGTCTGTTATCCGTGGTGGTGAGCGAATGCTCACCCCTAGCTGCTTTTCCTACAGGCACCGGTCGCAGGTTGGACTAGGTGAGCTTCTGAAGCTTGAAGAGCTAGGAGCGGGATCCTGGGTTTATTTTGAGTCTAGCGACGTATACCTTGCTTTTTGTCCATTTGTTGGGACGTGCCTTTAAGTTGTAAATGATTATTTTGATGAACAAACGGTGATTTTAAAGTGATTTATGTAAAAGGTTTCAAAATGTTTTATCGTTTTAAACGTTCGCGTCCTGAGTTCGGTTTACTGAAATTGGGGCGTGACACATATTACATGATTGATAGTATTTACCCACCGTGATTTGTTTTTGTGAAAACAATGTCGTTGCCTCAACTCCAAAAGCACAAGATACTTGCTTCCCACTATGAAGCGGTAAGGAAGGATGTGGAACAAGCATTTGGGGTTCTGCAAGTCGGATGTGGAAACCCTCGTCACATGGTCCGATCATGAATGCATGTGTTATCATGCAAAATATGATTATGGAGGCAGATCACCATATGTATAAAGTTTTATGGATTAGATAGATAAAGATGATGACCAACCCATACCAAGATTCAATCAAGGCACGTACGCCCTTGCTCACATGATACTTGCAAATAGCAATAGGATCCACGATCACCATGCTCATAACTTATTGAAAGAACACCTCATCGAGCACGTTTGGTCTATGATTAGAGACCAAGTTTGATTATCTTCCATTTTATTCCCGTATTTGAATTTTGATCATCTTAATTTTTTTAACATAGTTATAATGTAATGTCTCTTTATTAAGTTGGATCATGCGACTGCATGTGCGACAATGGATCGAGCCAAGGCAGATGCGAATCAAGCAAAGTTCGGAAAGGAGGACAAAATGATCTAGTTGTCCCGAGAATGGAACAACTTCTTCAAAGAATAGAGAGAAATGTAACGAGAGGACACTTCTAGGATGACCGAGGTTGAGCTGGAAAAACACGTAGAATTGTTGGGTGCGTTGTGGGATTCATGCGAGGACGTTAAGACGAGTATACACATTCTCGGGGGCAAATGATGTGTAGTTTGGGTTGTATTTATTTCATGTTTTAGGTTCTATGCTTCAAGTTGTATGTTCTGAGTTGTATGATTCGTGGATTAATAAAATTTGAAGCTTCAAAATTAATTTTATGTTTTGTTCAATATTTATTTTGTTATTAATTTATTTTTTTCAATTAATTTTAATTTTTTTGTATTTACTATTTTAAATTGGTATTTAATAAATTCAGTAAAACAATATTAATTATCTAGTCAACATACAAGAATTTCTTGTGAACCCTACGATGTGAAAAACAGGTCATGAGTTCCTCTACAAGGGGTTCAGATTCACTATAGTGAATTTGAACCTCTTCAGAGGAACTCCAACATTGTACATGTTCTCATTAATGATACGTAATTTTTGCTGAATAGGACAATTTTGACTTTTAATATTGTAAATTTATCAAAGTATGCATCTCATTAGCTTAGTAGCGTGCCAAAAGTCAACATCAGACAAATATCTTTTTTTTTTCTTGACAAATTTACGAATGTGTTCATTCCCGTTTTGTTTCAACTCCGTGGCTTTGTTTTTGCGTCAATTTTTTTTTCAAAGGCTACCTATCAAGACCAATATTGACTATATTCTGAAGTAGGGGTGTACAATAACATTCAATTTTCCGCTCCACCTACTTATTCGCCCGGTCCACTATCCATTTGCGATTCATCCGCATATAAGTGGATGGATAGTGGATCAATTTTTATTGATACACAACAATATGAGCATATTACGGATTAGGATAGATAGATCCGTGGATGATCCACTCGCTCACACTTGGTACTAAGATCAATTTAATACATAAAGTTAACCAACTATACTACAAAAGTCATAACCAGTCGACCCAACTACACGTGTGAAATCAATATTTTTGTAATAAAATCATGTGTAGTAAATTACTTGAATTACAAAATGGTATTATTATTTTTCTATATACAAAATTCATCTTAGATTTTGATTATATTTTGCATGTCAAACGGATCCTATCCGATCCACCCGCATATTTTGCGGATGCAATCCGCCAAATTTTCATATTTCATGGGCGAGTCATAAATCACAATAAAATCTGCATCCACGCGAGCAGATATCCACCCATTTACACCCCTACTCTGAAGCACATAAAAAATCGACAATTAGTAGGCTTTAAGATTTACAAACTTATGTTCTTATAATTTACAAACCATTTTTAATAGTTTCTATGACATTACGATAGATTTGCATACCATTTTATAGGGTTTGAAAACCATTTTCATACAATTTACAAACTATTTTCTTAGTCTGGAATATCACGCTCTTTTGATTGTCGATTTTGTCCGTGCTTTATAGTATATTCAATATACATATAGATCTATAACTGCTGGTTCTTATACATTTATAAATTATATCATATAACACAAAATTGTAAACCCTTTTTAAAAACTACCTTCAAATGTTAAAATGTAAAGCTAAACATTACACGGTAAACCCTAAATAATAAATCCTAAATACTAAACCCAAAATGTTAAACCTGAATGTTAAACCCTAACACTATACCTTAAATGATAAATTCCAAATGTTACACCTAAATGCTACAACCTAAATGTTAAATCCTGAATGCCAAACCTCAAATGCTAAACCGCAATTAATAAGCCCTAAAACTAATTTTTCTTAAGATTTACAAATCATTTTTAGGAGAGTTTTAATACTATTACGATTGATTTACAAACTATTTTATTAGGGTTTACAAAAATTTTTATCGGGTTTGCAAGCCATGTTAGTAAGATTTACAAACCATTTTCTTAGTCTGCGACATATCATAACCCTTGGTTAGCACAGGCTAAAGACGGTCCCTCTGTGGAGGATTTTCCTCGGGGCGATTCAAACTTGGGCGGTATGTTTCAAGGTAGTCCTTGGAAGGAAGCCTTGACTAAACCCCCGATTCCAGAGGTACTAAGGAAACGTGGACGTCCAAAAAAAGGTTAGCCGAAGAAAATTGTCCCTCCAGTTGTTTTTTATCAGACAAGAGCCAAGACTAGTACTGATAAAGGAGGCGTTCCCGGAAGCTTTACGGTTGATATTGCAAAAAAAAAAAACAGTTCGGGTGATTGGAGTTTCAGCTCGAAAGTTGTCAAAAAGGCAGGCAGCCTCGGTTCTCGGGTGCTCGACCAGGACGTCGAGGGTAGTACGGACGAGGATGACCCTGACCTGACAGGATTTGATCTTAGTTCAGTCCCGATGTCGAATCGGTTCTCTTGCCTGGACCCGTTAAATAAATAGGCTAGGAGGCGTTGTTTGCTCTCCCGCTTGCTTTTGTTTTTGTTCTTTGTGTTCTCACTGTTTGTAGCTCTTTTGAGCATGTTTCGGTTTTGGGAAGACACCTTGTTAAGGTAGTCTTCTTTTCTTGTTTTCTTGACTTTTGGAAAGCAAGGACTAATAAATTTTCGCTTATAAAAAAAACTCTTGGTTAGCGATTTTTGTTTGTACTTCAGACTATATTTAACATTGGTCTCGATGATAGCCATTGAAAAATGAAATTATTAGCACACTCAAAAAGCCAATCGGAGTTCAAACAGAGTGAGAATGAGCAAATTAGTGAATTTATTAAGAGAGATATATCTGAATGCTGACACGTGGCGTGATAATTTTGTGCCACGTCTAAAATAAATACAAAAATTCAACTAATTATACATCATGCATCAATGAACCTTTTATCCATTTATTTCCTTAATCTAACACACCACATCAATTCGTATTTTATAATTATTTATGTGGTTTGTACCTCGAAAGCTATCCTATATATAATATTTAACAACTATTGAGTTATATAGGTAAAAAAAGAAGTTATTTAGAAGTAAAATTCATAACTTTTTTATACAAAATAATAATATGGTCGATTAGTAATAAAATTAAAATAACTTATTGCAAGTGATTAATGTGTACGATGCGATCTTTCAAGATACTAATCAGTCATGGTGGGGAATCATAGTCCGAACAGAGACATGGGAGATTTGCCTAATGGCTAATGGGGTGCTCCCGGGAGTCTGGTCCCCTATTATGATTGAAGCTTATGCAATTGGTGCAACTCTAGGGACCGGACCGATGATTATTCGTTTAGACGCCCAGGTCTTAGTAAACACGACCCGGACGAACACCCCTCCTTTATCCCCAGTGGGCACTATTATCAGGGACATATGGTCTCTACTCCTTCAACACGAGAGACTATCTCTGAACTTTATTAAAAGAACTGCGAATAAAGTCTCTCACTGCCTTGTTAGGGAAGCTTGTTCTCTGTCTGTTCTTCAGTGATCGGGAAGTTCTCTTCCTGACGCACTCCAATATATTCTACAACTAGATCATTAATAAAGTCTATCACTTATTCTAAAAAAAACTTTTCAAAATTTTGTGATATTGTCTTATTTTCTGATGTAAGGAATAGTATGTGTTGATAAATGTGGGGTTGCAACGATGATAGTGATACCATGCTTCTTCTTCCGGGGATCGGATCTCTATAGAAAATGATAGATATGTTTTATGCCCTAATTCGATATGTTTAGACAAGTCCATTACAAAAGTAAAGTAAACTTCTTCTGTTAAGGTTTGGTGGGTACAAATGCAAGAAAGTGAGGCTTACTTGTTGCCACAGTTTCAACCTAGAGATATGCTACAAATAGAAACCCAATGTCACAGCAAGACTCTCAGTCCCACCCTTATTCTCCTGACAATTCAATGACTTGAAGCACAGACTGAGGAAAACTCTAATGATTCACAGGCTGAGCGACGCTGATATAGAGCTACAGCCTTCAAGACAAGGACAGAGCTCTGTATCTTGGTTGCCTCTTATGCTTGCTACTGAAACTAAACTCTCATTTTTTTGTTTTCCAAGTTCTTGCTCACCTTTGCTGGCTAAACAGACTCTCAATAATGGAATAATGTTACCCAATAAAGAATATATCCTTGAGATCCTACCATAGAGTTGAGTGTCCAGCCATTCATGACCTGATCCCAAGTGGGTGCACAAATATTGGCTACACAGATCAAAACCAGGTCCACAACTCTTATCACTCTACACCAACCACATTCCCAGTTAAAGCCACTTTATCAACATGCCCCAAAAGAAGAATAGATATGGCCCCAGTTATCTAAATTACATGTGTGGCCTAGAATATAGGAATAAATCACTACAGATACAAAGATGAGACTTTAGAGTTGTATTAGTTGTGGGATTGGGAAGCACGGAAAAATGAAGACTAGAATGCAACACAAGTTATAGGAAGAGTTTCAGAAACTTGTATAAAAAAAGCAATTTATTAACATTAGTTTCAGTGTTTCAGAGACCTCTACACCTTTCTTTTCTCTGAACACTACAACTTTCTTCTTTCTAACCAAGACTATATTACATTCTTCTTCTAGAAATTAAAACCCCGCAAGCTCACTTTACTTAGCTTCTGTGATTACAGTAACAAGAAGAAGAAGAAAAAAAGCTAGAAACCTGTATCATATCAGCTTTCTGTATCATCACCCTTCTTACTCCACCTAAGTAAAATGGAGAAGAACTTATATTGTTCTTTGTCTTCAGTCGGTATGAAAACTCCTCGCGAGTTTTGTGCCAAACGAAAATAGGATAAAGAAAATGCTTCTTCTGTAGAACTCAGTACCTCTACCTCTCTATAATTTCTCTCTCTCATCTCTATATAGCTGTTGAAATGCCACTCGCTATCGGAGGTGCAAACGGGCTTTCTGGAAGGTTTAGGCCTTGGCTGCTGCAACAGATCAATAACACAACATGAAAAAACACAAACTTCAGAATCTCTATCAATACTTATTATACCTGTCCGGGTCATTGTAACCAGTGTTTATTTGCCTGACATTGTCCTCACTGGAGGCACCATTGTTCAGCACATCCAACAAGTAATTGAAGTCTGATTGTTCTGCCCTCCCTACAATCAACAAAGGATTCGTTTAGCAAAAGTTGAAATACAAAAATTAAGGTTATTGAAAATAGCCAAGCATATTCGGGAGTGAGTGACCTTCTGAAAGCTTCAACTCTTCCATTGAGTATCCAAAATAAGGATGGGGTTTGGATGCAGTTAACTGCATTTCTGAGAAGCGCCTTCTCTCAATATCAAGTGCTTGTTCCTGTTCCTCCATCAGCTGCTTCTTCACTAATCTCGAACTATCACAAACTCTTGGCACTAAATAAGTAACACCTCTGTATTAAACAAACCAAAACTAGTAGTAAAGAAAATCACAGCATATATGTAAAAAAAAAAAGCAACTCACAAGAGTGAAGCTCGGAATCTTGATCCATAATATGTGAACCATAAAATGCATGATGGTGTATCTTATCTGTATATTTCCTGCACAATATACAGATAAGCTTTGGTTGATGTTATGCTCTTTTACAAAGCAAATCAGTGTTGGAAAAAAAAAGCATATTGGGTGCACACAAGCCAGCTGTAACAATAAAAGACTTTTAAGTTTCTCAATGTTAGGAGAATAGTTTGGTGTCATGTCATGAGTGTAAAAAAGAAATAAGAATATAGATAAAAGGTATCAAATAAGGGTTCCTTAACAAAAGGAAAATCCAATTCATATTCCCTGTACCAATCGGCATTTCAACCTATAGGAAATAATGTTTGTAAGTTTTAGCTATATTCTAATTATCCACTTCTCTCTCTCCCATGGAAAGATAACCATGTTAATTATAAATTTCCATAAAATTGACCCTACCTCGTATGTCACTATCAAAATGGAAACATTTTTTATAGCAAAAAATGTAAATGAAGAATTAATTGCTTATTGGTGTACCATTCATGAACTACACCTAATTTTTTACCTGTCAACGAGTCTTGACTTTTCCCGATAAGGTTTGACCAGAACTCGAGCACCACAAACAAAGTGAGGATTTCCTTTGGCCAAAATTTGCTTCACTGTTTCTGCATATACAAATGTGACAAACCCAAACATCCTCTTCTGTTGGCATGGGATCCTAACATCTTGAACAGGCCCGAATTTGCTACAAAATAACATACAAAATTAAAATACAAACTTCATATGCCAAAAACCAAAGTTTGAAATACTCAATTTTCCTTACTTAAAGTAGTTGGAAACATCTTGCTCAGTAAAAGTACTCTCAGCTGGAAAGGTAAGATATATCTGCCTAGAACCAGCAACCATTCCACAAGAGTCGCTCGATCTTTCACCGAGGTACTCCAAATATTTAGGAACATCTTCTGCCAAAATTACAGAGTGCTGTCCGTGAGGCCTGAAATCCAGTAGTAGTTATTAGAAAGGTTAGACACCAAAAGGGTTTGAAATTTTTGGTTTGTCGAAGTATAAAACTTACATATTGTACCTGTCAATGAGGCGAATGCTGTTCTTTAAGCGGGCAAGCAGTTTTGTCAAGCTATAACCAGCCTTTCCATGCCTTTGGCTCTCCGTGAGATATCCCTCAGCTTGAAGAGTCCTCCCATACTTCTCATAATACATCATCGGTAATGAGGCAATTGAAACCGGGAACCCTCTCCTTGATTTCAAAAGCTCAGTGAGCTCGAGCTCTAGCTTCTCAAGAGACATAGGCGATATCAAGTGATCATCACCATCATTTGGGCTTTGGCTGAAAATTTGGGAAAAGCTTTCAGGCATTGGGTGGCCGTGGAAATACCTACAATTATTTCCATGCTTACAAAACCCCTTATTGAAGTAATGGCAAACTTTAACGGGGAATTCGGGCAAGCTTGGAGACCTTCTACTGGTTCTCACACCCAAAGAATTTTCTTGGTAGAAGTAATTGCTTGACAATTCTGAATTGACAGACTCCAACTGATCATCAAGAAACTGAATTTGGTTCTGGAGCCGATAATCTTCACCAACAACATGATCCGAGTACCCTAATGGAACAAAATCAAGGCCGTGCTGATCAGAAGGCACCTGATGATCCCAATAGGCTTTTGCAGCACGAATAGTAGTTGGAGAGTAGGTAGTGAACTGCAAAGGGAGCTCTGTGTTGAGCTGAGAGGGTGAGATTGGCGCTGAAACAGACTGTTTGGACAACAAACCAAGGTTAGTCTTGGCTTTGTTGATTAAACATTGGATGACATTATCAGGGCTGAAAGCCAGACGGATCATATCTTGATCACCATGGTCTTGTAACAAGAGATAGCCAACAATTTTAGCCACATTCTCAGGCTCTACCTTCTGGATTCTGTTATACACAACTTTTGTGGACTCGGAAAAATCCATCTCAAATTCAAAACCTGCAAATGATATACATAATCAGCAACTATATATATGTGATTCTTGAAGATAAGAAGGGGGATAAAAGATAGATAATCAGTCACTATGAGAGACTGACAGAACTTAATCAGGTCAAACAAACAAATCAAGTAAAACTAAAAGCAATAAAAATAAAAGGCTAAACAGCAGATTTAGCAAACAAGAGAGTGAAACTAAAAAAAAGTCAATCCCTCATACATTTGATACCCAGCAAATAATGTGTTTTCTGATAAGAACTTTTCAGAAAACAGAACATGACCTATTGGTTCAGATATTATCATATCCTAATACTTTTACCACGTTCACTTTTAGCACCAACATCATCAATGTTCTCACCCATTATACAAAAAAAAGACCATAACCCAACCTGCAACACTAGCGGTGAAGTAATGGGATAGATCCTGGTGAACAAGTATGTCAAAATAGAAAAAGAAGAAGAGGAGAAAACAACCCAAAACAAATCATATTTTTGGGGAAAATCAAACAAAAGCAATTCAAACAGGAATTGTAAATAAAACCCAGAAAACAAAAAAGGCAACAAGTTGAAACCCAGTATTCAAGCCAATAACTTTAGCTCCTCAGCATATAGAATTCAGAGAAGACAACACTGGAAAAATGTCGTTTGTGGTCAGATTTGGAGAGGGAATAAAGGGTCACTTCCCACAAGAAATGATGATGGCCACCATGTGTTTAACCGTTGCGAGAAACACAATTTGAAAACCAAATCAAACGCCTCTACTTTTATCATTTCTCAAAATCCTACAAGAAACACACTCAACCATTGTCTCATAAAACCATAATATTCGACTAATCAAACTTAAAAAAAGCAGAACCCACTTTTCAGCAACACATCAAAAAGACCCCAAATCAAGGAGCACCATATCCAAAAACAAGAGGCAAAATGAGTCTGTGGAACATCCCAAAATGAACTGAGAGTGAGCATTTGTGGAGCAGAAGATCTGACAGACATACCCACCAAAAATCCTCTGTCAAGTTTGGTTTTTTATAATTTCAGACGAACCAATCGACAGCCCCATTCTCGTCCATAGCCATGATTGATTGAGATTTGGTCACTCTGCTCTTCTCCTTCTTCCCTGTCTGTCTTTAATGCCCTTTGCTTTGAATTTCCAATTTCTTAACAAAATATGACAGAAAGGATAGCTTTAAGAGCGCCTTGTCTTTAGTTCAAATCCACAACAAACACATAAATATATACCCACACATCACTCCCTTTCTCTCACTCTCTCCTAATTAACTCTTTTTAATTACTATATAATCAAATTATTTATTAATATATATTTGTTTTCAATAAATTAAACTCACTATCTCAATCTAAATTTTATTTTTTTATCCTTTATTTATATATATTGCATTTGAGAAAATATGCTTTACAAATAATTCAGAGGGCCTTTTAACGCAAAAATTGAAAAAAAAAAATACAGGTGGGCATTGTCTGTTACAGAAATTTGCGGGAACAGTTAGACTTGATTTTCGAAGCAAAACACCACGTAAATGACATAAATGCCCATTGAATTTTCACATATTTAAATAATGTGTTACCTTTTATAAATTTCTATTATGCAAGGTTGCAAAAGTCACTAGGTGCTAGTCGAGCGGTTATAATCTTTAAGTATTAATCGAGGACTAGACGGGGATTAGTTGGTGACTAATCGGATTTGTATTTTTCTATTTTTTTTAATTTTTAATAGATATATTACTATATATAGAAACCAAATATGAATTTCCTTATATTACAAATGATAAAAAAAATATTTGAAATACCTAAAAAATAACCCTAAACAACTTAGAAACGCAACCCTTAATATCATCAACGCTGAAAAATTCTAGACAACTATCTAATTATTTTAATTTAGTCGCTATAATTTGCAAAAAAAAATTCTAAACGCCCAGACGTCTAGTCGGGTCGGCTATTAGTCGGAATTTTTAAAACACTGCGGTTATGTAACAAAGAAAAAAAGGAATAATTTGAGAAGGGTAGAGGAGGTAAAAAGGAAAAAGATTAAAGCAAAATGAAGGATGGGCGGTTCCAAAGACTGCAAAAGCGGGATTCACCGGTTAATGTCAGTAGATTATTCTTCCAAATTTAACCTCGGTTTTTATGTTTTCTTCCACTTTTACCCTTCCGCTCGTTACTCCTCTTGAACCGGCCCATGCTGTAGACTTTTCTTTGGTAATAGTAACAACTACACGTAAACATATGAGACTCTATATATGCAAGTCGAGGTTAAAAAAATCGTTTTTTTGTTGTTGTTGCAGACATTTGAACCTATCTTGTTTTATACTATAGTTTTTATAGTTGTAAGCACGTAATGATGACATTTTTGTAATAAATAAAATGTCAGGATAAGATTAATTAAATAACTAAGATGGTGATAAGTACTTGCATGAATGAATGTTTAGGCCTGCACCAACTTGTGTTTAGTTTATCCATTTGCTTAGGGTCTGATTATTATTATACCAACCCAAATGGCTTACATAAACATACGTGACATTCTTTTTTGTTTTTGTTTAATTCATTTGCTTTGGGCTTAATAATGAATATCTCTAGTTCTTATTACTCTCTATGGTTGGAGACTTCTTCATTGATAACCTTTTTTTATTGCAACAACAAAATGACTCTTTTTATATAGAAGAATAAGAAAGAAAGAAAAAAAAAGACATGGATATTTTCATACAAGTATTTTATTCGCAAGATAAATATTTCAGTATGGGAACTAAACTTAAGAAGAACTCCAATGGGAAGGGAAACTCAAGAATGGGGAGTTCTTTCATCTATCTTAAATTCAATTCAATTGACTACTGAGGAGGACAAGCTATGCTGGAAACTAAATGAAAAGGGCTTCTCGGTCAGTAGAATTTACACATTACTTGCCCAACAAGGTAACTCTGAGGTTGAATGGACCTCAGGAGTTTGGATGGCAGGGGTCCCTCTTAAGATTTGTGCCTTCTCTTGGCTTGCTTGTC